>CM062820.1:349441622-350845272 GCA_031772625.1 Pinus tabuliformis | reverse complement strand
AAGATCACTTAGACACTTTCTATGTACATCTGCAAACAGTCAAAGTATGTTACGATGACATTGCATGTAGACTATTTCCATGTACCTTCGATGGTAGAGAAGATGTATGGTACCACAACCTTCCTCCAAACTCCATCCAGAATTGGAGGGTATTCAAAAGGGTCTTTCTTGAGAAATTTGTTGAAGACAAGACCCCTTCCATGTTACTGAAGGAGTTAGGTAGTCTCAGCATGGAGAAGAAAGAAAAGGTAAAAGATTTTAATCAAAGGTTCTACCATATTTTGAACAAGTTCTCGGACGACACTAAACCTCATGACTCATCACTATTGACTACTACACTTATGCCCTGCTGACCAGTATTGTGTAGTTCATCAAGCGATATTGAACTTTAACAGAAAATTATGAAGAGGCTATTTCCATAGAGAAGTACATGCATGCTATTGGAGTCATTATATACGATGAACCTGCTAAGGACTCCAACAACACAGGTAAGAGTTTTCAGACCTATGTGAGCAAGACCAAGGAAAAGGAAACAAGCGATATTGAGAACCTTACTCGTCTCATCAAGTCCATGACCACCAAAGTCGTTGAACTTAAACAGAGGAAAAACAAGACTACCATGAGCAGTAGACCCCCTAGGTACCCACCAAAGAAGAATGTAGCTTCCAGCAACAGTAGCAGCATCCAGTCAGCCAAATCTGCACAGAGCTCCAACATGGTTCTGAACATTGAGAAAATCGCTATAGATTCATACTGCACATTCCACCACAAACATCATTTGGAAAAAAACGTGCCCATAATGGAACCATGGAATGAGTAGTATTATTACTAGACAGAAATTGTGTGCCAACAATTGTTGAACTCAAGGATGTAATCATCTGGCTATCATCTGAGGAATGATTTCATCAATGAATCAATATTGTAATTGTGGACATCCCGGAAGCA
This sequence comes from Pinus tabuliformis, assembly GCA_031772625.1. NCBI lineage: Eukaryota > Viridiplantae > Streptophyta > Pinopsida > Pinales > Pinaceae > Pinus > Pinus tabuliformis. Next base: position 350,844,327 of record CM062820.1, on the reverse strand, counting down.
TATGAGGTATTTCTCAGCAGAGACTAGTCAAGCAAGTTGCAAGGATACTTTTCTACTGACTGGTCACACTTATGGCTTCCGTATAAGGGAAGGAACAACTAGATCTGAGTGTTTTCAAAGATACATGAAGCACAACGTGACTCCCTTGAATGGACAGAATAAGCCATTGGCTTTTGTGGAACTTGTTTTCGACAATTGTTTTCTAGAGACACAATTGGGTGCTATCTTTTAGATCCATCCCTATCCCACCAGACACACAGTTGGACCTCCTTCCATGTTCAATTGGCGGAAATGAAACTTGTACAGTAAGTAGTAGTAGAAGAAGTACTAGTGCGGTAAGCGGTCCCTATATAGATGATATGTGGACCATGTACTTTGACAGATCCAAAACACAAGAGGGCCCTGGAGGTGGTTGTGTTTTAATAGACCCACTGTAGAGAAAATATTTAATCTCTATTCGCTTGCAATTCAAGTGCACGAACAACACCGCAGAGTATGAAGCACTCACCTTGGGCTTACAGAAAGTCATTAACCTCAAGATTATTTTCTTGAAAGTGGTAGGTGACTCTGAAATCGTGGTGCCTTAGGGATGTAACACTACACATTGTGTGTCCCCTCACCTTAAGAGTTATCAACAAGAGGTATAGCGACTTATTTCTCATTTACAAGCTTCCAATATTATTTCAGTGCCAAGAATGTGTAATGCAACTAGGGATGATACAGATCTCACCATTAAGGGAAAGTTTTACTATTATAATTTTGTATAATCATTTGTCCCAGACAACATCACTAATTTACGCATTTTTTATGATGATCAAAAAATACTACATTTCATGGCTAACGCTAACATTTTCAAAGATGCGGTGATAGATGAGGATGATCACGAACAGTCTCTGCAAAACAAAACAAGCATAAGTAAAGGAAACCTCATCCCAAGGGTGTGGTATCACTGGAAATGTTGTATGACCTGCAAAACCATTTTCAGGGACCTATGAACACTAAAACCCATATCTCTACATTGTTGCATGAGAAGATCAATCTAGGAACAAAAAAATATTCGAAGTATGTGAATCTCGATACTTGTTGTACACAACAAGAGTGGAAATATTTTATCCTCATCTTCAAGTAGTATCGTGATATCTTTTCGTGGATGTATGATCATCTTAAGACATATGACACACAAATAATCCAGCACATGATACCGATCAAATTAGGGGCCCATCCTTTTCAATAGAAACTGAGGAAAGTTCATCCAACACTTGAGCCCCTCAAATAGAAAGAATTGACGAATTTGTTGGATGCTCGGATCATTTACAAAGTCTGGCATTCAACATGGGTGTCTAACTTAGTCCCTATAAGTAAGAAGTCCAGGGAGATTTGCCTATGTGTAGATTTTTGTAACCTTAATTGTGCCTTGGACAAAGACAATTACCCAATGTCATCCATCGAGCACATATTGTAGACAGTATCTAGAGCATACATGTTTTCTTTGCTAGATGGTTTCTCAGGTTACAACCAAGCTCTGGTAGTAGAGCCTAACAGACTGAAGACTACATTCTGTACCAAGTGGGGTGTGTTCGTTTTTTTCCGAATGTCGTTTGGGATGTTTAATGCAGGTGCAACGTTTCAGCGTGCAATGGACATCGCTTTCCATTGCCTTATCAGATAAAGCATAGTGGTCTACCTCGATGATGTAATAGTGTTCTCCACACAGTGGTCAGACAACCTGCGCCACCTTAGGAAAAATTTTGATCGATGCTGGAAATACTAGATATCCTTGAATCCCAAGAAGAGAATCTTCGCAATGTCCGAGTGTAACCTGCTTGGACATATTATTTCTAAAATTGGGATCAAGGTATATCTAGATAGGGTTCGGACTATCACGCAGATTGTCCACCCCATGAACAAGAAAGCCATGCAGTATTTCTTGGGGAATATCAACTTCCTCAGAAAGTTCATCTCTGACTATGCTCAGATCGTCAAGCCTATATAGGAGATGATCAAGAAGGACGCAATTTATAGTTGGGGAAAAAGGGAAAATGATGTGTTTGCCCTTATAAAGCGAGCGATAGCAGAAGCGTCAGCGTTTTACAACCCAGACTTCATAAAAGACTTATTTCTCTACACTTTCACTTCTGATACTTCTCTCATTGTTGTGCTCACTCAGAAGGGCAAGTTGAAAAATGAGCGACCCATCTCCTTCATGAATGCGAGCCTGCAAGGACTAGAGCTCAACTATCCCACCATGGAAAAATAAGCTTATGCAGTATACAAGGCAGTGAAGCACTTCAGACCCTACTTATTGAAAAACCATGGTATTATATTTGTTCCACACCCAGGAGTTAAATCACTTCTTGTTCATTAAGAGATGGGTGAGAGAAGGACAAACTAGATGATTGGATTACAGGAATACGATATTAACATCAAACCAATTTACACCATCAAAGGTCATGGTATTTGTAAGTTATTAGTAGCAGAAGCAATCAATGCACAAGAGGAAGAAGAAGAGCTCGCAGGCTGAGAGCAAGAAATAGAAATGTACAATGTTGAGGGAGCCTCTCCCACTTCGGATCGAAACTCTTGGTACGCAGATGTGCATCGGTACCTTGAGCATGGAATCATGCCCTCTAATTTTTCTTTACGGTAGAAGAGGGCACTCTAACTCAAAGCGTTATCATACCAACTAGTGCATGGTGTGTTATACACAAAGCACCATAATGGGATTTTTCTCAGGTGCCTGGAGCCACAGGCTTTAGATAAGGTTTTACGTGATCTCTAAGATGAACCAATCAGGGGACACTTCGCGGGTAACACCATAGCACATAAGGTCATGTGGGTCAAGTTCTACTAGCTTACATTATTCAAGGATGCTCATTCCTACGCCTGCAAGTGTCCGGTCTGTCAAAGGTGCACCAGCAGAAATCAAAATTCAAAAACCTCGCTACAGCTTGTTGCACTGGAAAAACCATTCCAACAGTGGGGCTTGGATATCATTGGGGAAATTTTCCCACATTCATCGAAGAAACATTGCTATATTTTGGCTGCTACAGATTATTTCGCGCAATGGATAGAGGTAGTTCCACTGAAACAAGTGAACTATCAAGAAGTCATCAGCTTTATGCAGCAGAATATCATTTCCATGTTTGGTGTTCCTACGTCACTTGTTTTTGACAATGCAACGTACTTTTCTTCGCTAAATATTTATGAGTTTGCATTGGAAAATGGTATTGTCTTGAAACATTCTGCTAACTATTATCCATAGGGGAATGGTCTTGTTGAATCCACAAATAAGAACCTCATTCGCATCATGAAAAATACCATATTCTATGAGCAACAAAACTAACACTCCACTTTGGTGAATGATTTATGGGCTAACCGAGTCACACCTAAGACTTCTCTGAATACCTCTCCCTACTTCCTAATGTATGGAAGGGAATCCATCCTCCCACCAAATATCTACTTGTATGCTCTCCAATTGTCCCAAGAATCCCAGGGAAAGACTTGTCTCTTATTTCAGTGTAGGATGGACACTTTACACAAGCTACAAGAAGAAAGGCTGAAAGCAAAAGAAAAATTTTCTCTCCATCAGAACGGTATCAAGAGATGGTTTGACTGAAATTCTGTTGGGAAGACTAGCTTCAGTGTGGGTGACTTAGTCTTGAAGTGGGACAAAGCCCACGAAGACAAAGGAAAACACATTAAGTTTCAATCCTTGTGGATTGGTCCATACACAACCCACAAAGGAAAACACACTAAGTTTCAATCCTTGTGGATTGGTCCATACATAGTCCACAAAATGCTTGGCCAATACACGTATCGTCTTCAATCACTTGACAGGAACATTGAATCTCTCCCAGTCAATGGCCAAGACTTAAAATATTACTTTTAATGAAAGTTTGAGGTTGCGCCCCGCACTGTGTACATAGTATTTTGTTGTTTGTTGTCATATTTTCTTCAGTTTTTTGTTGTTTTGGTTATGTAAATAAGTGTTGTGCCTTACTATGTTGTGGCTTCCAAGTGTGTGTGTAGCTGAAGTTCAAAGAGTCTTGTGACAATGCATCCAGTGGCTAGTCTTGTGCCTGCCTTCTTTATTTTGGTTGTAATTTTTGGCCGATGAAGTTCTGATGGAAAATACAATCCGTTTGTAAGGAGATTTTTGGTCCAACCATCAACCTGTGTCCTGTTTGGTAACCTCATGCCTATACTCAGTTTTCTACTTTGGCATATTCAAGCTTATCCAACAAGTAAAAATGGAGAAGGGAAAAATCTAAATGAGCAAACCTAAATTAGAGGTCTTTATATGCTTCTTTGAAGGAACAACCTCTCCCGCTCTCAATAAGTCGGGATTCCTCTTCCGCCCCAAAAATAAATAAGTGACGATGCACAATTCTCTTCAAATAAACAAATAAAGGCAAAAGAAGAGAAAGGCTTCCTGCACAGAAAGGTGAAGCAGGCAACTCCATCGGGGTATTGTCTAGGCTCACTGGCAGTGAAGCAATGCTTGTGTTCCTGCGTGAATCTGTCAAGGTACTTTCCAGGCCTCCTGGTAGCAGAGCAACACCAGAGATGAAAAATTATACTCTTAAAATCTTAAGATTGCGAGCTAAACTACCCTTCCCAATTTGAAACATTGTGATCTGGTCGAATCTTATGTTGTGTTCAACTGAGAAGGTACAAAGGAAACTATGTCTGCCCATGGGGTAAGTGGGGTAGCCAGAGTAATCTGCACAATGAATCAATACTCCCTGAAGGACCAAGGCCCTGCACTTAAAAAATAAACCAAGACAGAGAAGTTGGTATTCAACCAGTGTGTCACTGAGTGTTGTAGTGGCTGGAACACCCTCCAGAATTTTGGCTTGCACTTAAATTTCGGAGCCTTCCATGGTCTTTCTCTTTATAGTTGCAAACACTTGAGCTCATTTCATGAGCTTTCTAAGAGTATTTTCACCCCTTTTGCTTGTTTGATCAATTGTCGTCTTTTGGTGTGTTTTATTGTGTTACCATGCTTGCGGTCCTTTTTCTCGTGATTTCAAAGGTTGGTCTTTGAGTATTCAAGTTTTCCTAGCTATGTAAACATCTGAAGCACTCATAAACAAAGTTTTAAGCATTGTCACACAAGTGTCATCACGGTTGTCCTAAGTTCATCTCAAGTGTCGCACTTATCTCTTTTTTTTCTAGGACAGTCTCACATAGGGTAATGCTTTGCCTTGTTGTTCCATTAGTCTATGTTGTCGTGTCGTCAAAATATGCTAAGTGTGTGATCACAAGTTCACTTTCCTCCCGCACTTAGCCATTTTTATGAAATCCCTCTGACTGAGAAACTCACCTTCACCAGGCCCCGACTAAACTGCGCACTGTGAAGTCTCAACCCTCATTGATGCAACCTTGCTTCTTGGAACTGTGCAGTACGCAGTCACTGTCCCCTAGGGCAATTGCACTGTGCAATTCCAGAGATGAGCAGCCTGCCTTCATCCCTAGAATTGTGCAGTAACTTCTCCCACCCTGACCTGAATTGTGCATTTCACAAGATCAGTCATCAAGCTTCTTCCCTACCTGTTGGAACCCCACAATGTGCAGAGGACCAAGCCTGCCTTACCTCCCATAACTACGCAGAAGTGTCTCCCTAGTGTCCTTTCTCAATCAAGACTCACTGATCTCAAGAACTGCGTAGACCTATCCTCCTAAGCCCCTATGTTGTTCAGTCTTGTCTTGCCTCTTCAAACAGACCTGCCTCCCAGGGACCCATCCTACATTAGCCATTGACTGTCTCAACTGCGATATCCTATCTCCTAGTGGCTTCTGCGTAATTTTTCCCAACAGTGAGGACTGTGCTCAGTATTTCCTCAGTCAAGCCTAAGTTGTGCTCTATAGAATCTCAGTGACCAACCTCCCTCCCTATCACCTGGAACTGCACAATGCATAGTTACTGGGCCCTCTTTCCCTTCCTATCACCTATTCTGGGCCTAGTCCATGGATAACAATGCATCATCTTAGACTATGGAGTTTTGGATTTGATTTCATCCCTTCATGAGTGAATTGCAAGAACAGGTACACTGTTATATCATGGAGAGACGATGAAGAAGGAGAAGAAGGAGCAAACACACTAGAACACTCACTTACATCTGGATGAACAATGAAGCATGTCAAGAAGAAGCAAAGGGAACACATGCATGCAACCACCTGAAGACTAAATATCATTGAAGACCCTACATCATCAAACTATGTGGAGGAGAAGAGAAAGCACATCCAAGAACACATCTATCACAGCAACAACAACAACTTGACATTGCCACCTCAGCAAGCTACTCCATGTCAGCAGTGTCATGTCAAGTCGTGTCATTAGTTTTCAAATTCCACATCACCATTATGAGCCATGAATATTGTAAATCAAATGTAATGTAAAGTTGACGTCCAATGGACACACATGAATATGAAGAGTCATGTCAGTTGAAAGGTCATATGAAGTTGAACAGTCATGAGGGTAGTCAAAGAGTCACAAGGGTCAAGCATCACCCCTTGGTTATATATACCCCTTCATTGTATGAGAAAAATACTTTTCACCTTGGCTCCTCCCGCAAGCATAGAGAGTTTCAGCCAATTCTTTGAGGAGCAAGGAGTGGCTCCAATGTCCCACTACTAGGGCTAGTGATGTATGATGTGAATATGTGTCTTAGAACTTTTGCTTAATACAGAAGCCTTTTCAGGCCAGCACTTTTCCATGCATGACTTATGGATGTTTGTAAGACTATTCTGTGAGCATTTATATTTCATGTTTGTTTCATGTGTACTAATATAGTTGAACTATTTCGGTTGTTTTAGTGCTTGTCTTGTTGGGAATGTGTTGTAATTCTCGTAATTGTTATCTCATCCTTGTGGACTACTCTACATGATATTAGACATACCTTTCCCACTCATTGGTTATAACGGCCATCACATCCACTGTGTACTATTCCGCCAAATGGTTGACAGGTCTTTCCATGTTCATTGGTTTTAACAATTATCGCATCCGTTGTGGACTATTCAGTTGGATGCTTGATAGTTCTTCCTAGTTCTCATGTGTATCTTTCTGGGTGGTACTATTACCTCTCACTTAGAGGCTTACTTGTCTCCCCCCTTTTTGTAGTAAGAGAACCTAGACATAGTCACATTGCACACTCATCAAGAACACCCACCTTTCTTTTTGAAGGTACCATTGAAACACTCTCTTGTGCTGAAAGCTAGAGCCGAGGCAAATCTCTAAGTATTTGGAAACTAGACCATCATACTGGATGGGACTCCTACACCAAATAGTGTGGGGTCTAATTGGGACCTCATATCAGGGATATCCCATGAATCTTGGGAGATACAGCACCATCAACAGTTCGACAAACTCTTTGGAGCCCTTGGTGGGTTGAGTTACTAGTCTTGGAAGCCTTGGATGGAAAAACGCTCGAGATCCTGACGACAACTATGGGTTGAGTTACTTGTCCTGGAATTTGAGTTAGAACAAACGCTCTGGAGACTTGGACAACTTGGATAGATATTGATCTGGTCATGGTTAGTGATGTATGACCGTGATGTGGAACCACTCGTTGAGGGTTGAGGTGGTTTAGCCTCTAGAGACCCTGGTTTTTTTCTTGGTTTATTACGTGAGATCCCACATCCATGCTTGGAATATGGCACAGGGTTGATTAGCTGAAAGAAATATTTGGTTCAGCCCAATCTATTGTCAAGTGGTATGTGGAAGTCCCTTACTTGGTTGGATTTTCTTATGTTAATAATAATTATTTTCCTCTTGTGTTCTATGTATAAATGTACTTGATTTTATGTGGCTATGATGGTTGATTTTTTATTGTTATTTATCTGGTTATATGTTGGTTACATGCATGGTTTTATGATAGTCTTGATTTATGGCTCTCACCATGTTTTGGTTAGTAGATGAAATGTTAATGAATGAATGGCCTAATATATTTTTTGTGTAGCTATTATGATAGGGAATCAATCCTTCTTGTCGATTCTCAAATAAGTATGAGACCCCTATGATTAGATGTGTAATTATGACCTATAGATTACATGTTCATGATGTGTTTGTTGAAACGTCTGTCATGGGTAGGCCTGGTTAAGTCAAGTTCTTAATGAAGTTTTGAGTTAAAGGCTTTTTCTCTATGTTGTTTATCATTCTTGATTGTTTCCTGAAGTTCTGGGTTGTGATCTGGAGACTAACCTAAAAAAAAGTGGCTTAAATCTCACATTCGTTGGCACAAAAATGCCTAAAAAAGGCTATAATCATTGGTAAGCAGGCCTATTGGATCGACTGGAGGGTGTTAGTCGCATAGAGGGATTTTCATGGGAGCAACTGGGGTTTTAGTTCAATTAAAAAGCAAGTTAACTCAGGGGTTGGGCACCTGGAGTGGTTGGTCAACTCTTGGGGGTCATGCAGCTACTGAGGAAGGTCATTTTTGTTTTGCTTTGTCGATTCCACTTCCTTAACCATACTTAGGGAGTTGAATCATATCATAGTAACTCTTTGTCACACATTTACCCCAGTGGATCGGTTAGCTTGGGTAAGTGTGGGAGGAGGGTGTTACAAGATCCAATACCAGAGCTCATATGGTAGTGCTCTGGGGTGTTTTGAGGTTTGTTTCATGGTCGGCACTAGAGGAGCTTGAGATTGTAAGGGACTCCAAAGCAGTAATTGACTAGGCACAGGGTCTATATTCTTTTGGGGTGCCTTATTTATTTCATTTGATGCTACAAATTAAGAATTTGATAGAAATATTCAAGAGCCTTTCCTTCTCCTATGTTTATTGTGAGCATAATTCAATGTATCCTTTCGAAGCAAGGTGTCTCTGCTAAGTCTGGTTGGATTTTGTACAATTTCTAGTCGATGGCTTGATTAGATGCTCATGGGCATTCTATTTCTAGGCGATGTGATGTTTGCATGTTTTTTTGGGTGATTGTTTTGCTTTCTCTTTCGTTCTTTTATTTTCGGTTGCATGTCTTTGATGACCCATTCTATTGCTTGGGGTATGACATATTTTTTGGAGGTGTTTTCTATTTCTGTTGCATATGATTTCCTTATTCAAATCATTGTCGATCCTACAGTCTACTGACATGTCTTAATCATAAACTTATAAGCGGATCCTTTCTGTACATTTTTCTTAGACAGGGCTTTTTGTCTCGCCTTTTCATGAGTACAAGGCGTCCTTGTCCTTGTGAATCTTAGGATTTTTTATTTCTTAGAAAAAAATTTGAACATCTTATAAAGATTGGGGTACACTAAACAATGCATATTTAACTACACTTCTTAATATGAATGATAGTTATTTTTTCTGGTGAAAACAAAAAGTTCAATGTGTAATATCTTACTCTGAAAAATAACAAAGTTTCATGCACAATTTGTTGTCCCTTCCATGTTCTTCGACTCTTTATTTTAAAAATAATAAAAACTTAACCATGTAACTAAAATCATAATTACTTTTAGACACCTAATCCTGAGGGATTGGGAGAAATATGTAAATAGAGTAAATAAATTAATTTAAACAAACTTTGGAATTGGAATCCGAAAGGTCAACACTTTGATGTATATAATGATGTTCATATTAATGGAAATTCAGACTGGGATTATAATTTTTAATCCCTTGGCCTGACATGGTATCAAAGCCACAGGTCCTTAGTTTAGGTGTTTCTCTTTCTACACTCTGCCTCCCACTATGGTTTTTAGGCATTATCGAGTGGTCGTAGGAGTTTAAATTTCACTGTCCTCTTGTCCACTCATACCCATCCCAACAAACAAAGAGATTTTTTCACAGACCTGCACCAAGTTATTTCCATCACAAATTTTCTAAGATTGGCATTTGTTTCACTGACTTTTGTTCGCTCAAACATGTCCCAGCAAATGAAAAGAGGTTGTCACATACCAGCACGAGGCTATTTCCCTCATAGATACCCTAAGATTGGCATATGTTTCATTGTCCTCTTGTCCATTTCATTATCGCATTATGTTGCTCCTATTTCATTTGAAGCCCTTCAAGATAGGGGACTCTTAGCTACCCAATTTGACTTCCAATTGGTGCTCCACTTTCTATTACCAACATAAGGATTATCCGTGGCAAATTCAAGAAAGAATATTTATGTTTCCTACATAAAGGATAAAATATTAGAGACATGATAATGCTCGCCATGGAAATTCCATTGTTTCTTCCATTCGTATTCCCAGTTTCGCTTAAAAACACACTCTTCCTTCCATTATTGTTCCCGATTTTATGTTCCCTGTGGGTGTTAATATTATATCGTTATAACATGCCTTTATATACCTCTTACAATGTATTTAACTGCCTGATATGAGATGGGTCCTTGTAATTTGTTGTAGTACAAGCATTCATTCCAAAGTACTAGGGGATTGTAGTTGCCTTCATGGAATTGGAAAACAATGTAGCCCTTTGTTGCCTTATTTGATCCAAACATTGGTCGTTAGCTTGAATATTAGTAACAAAGATCCATGGAAATTTGATGTTACTTTAGATAATGAATATTAAAAGTATTGCCCATTATTTGAATCCATGAGCAGTCTTTGATCTCGAAAACCATTACTTCCTCGACTAGGCTTCGAATGGAGTTCTTAATATGTTATTTAGTATTAGAAGGTATTAGAGAGTTATTGCTATGGCACTAGTTTTTTTTTAACATAAACATTTGAAAGGTTAATAGAGGGTCATTGGTATTAGCATCTCTTTTTTTTTGGTGCCACTTTGTATTTCAGAGATATCACCCATTGATATCCAAAGGTTTTCATGCCACATTTCCATTCCTCATATTTGGTAAGCCCATTGTATAGTTTCTTGTGAAATTTATTTTGGAGAAAGTGTTTAATGCCTTATCTCATAGAATATGTGCCAAGTAAATAAAGGTGCATTCTCTCATTTCCATCGTTGGAGTAGCACTCATTGGCGAGGATAACTACCACGAACGATCCAAAAATATTAGGCACACACTTATCTTTAATGACTCATGGAAAGGTGTCTATGAATGAGAAGGTGACAACGCACGTGCCAAACCCACATCAGATAAAGAGCTATCCAATTGGGAGAATAAAAACAACAAAGCTTATGCATTGATTTTTTCTTTTGTAAGTGAAGAGGCGAGTCATTATATTATTCCAATTACAAATGATTATGATGAAATAAAGAAGTTGAAATATTTATTTTCCTTGCACTTAGAATTGGAAGTAGTTCAGTTGATGATCAGGCTCTTCAACCTGGACATGAAGGATGATGACCCCCTAGCCCTAGCCCCGAAATTAGAGTTATCATGCATGATGTAGAAGCAACCATACTTAAAATGGGTGTCCCTCTCAAAAGATTTGTCAAGGCCCTCTATCCTAATATTCTCATTACCTTGAATCCTTACAAGCTATTGCCCAACTCAAGGACATTACTTTTGACACTTGTGGAGAAGTTTGTAAGACGATGGAAAGATATTGGGAAGAGGAATACATGTTCTCAATCCCCTGAAGAAGCCATGTGTTTAGCACATAAAGAGAAGAACCATACACAATATTATTCTAAAGGAAGAGGTGGTAGAGTAGGACGTGAAAAGAAGAATAACAAAGGAAGGTGGAGTAAATATCATCAAGGGGGGAATCTAATCTCCATTGTATTTGTTGTAGTAGAGATCAACATCATGCATCCACATGCAAAATCCCTTAGGAAAAAATCAAGCAAGAATGTAAAGAAGACAAAGATAAAACACCAAATCCAGTGAAAAGTAAAGCACTCGAGTTTGCGTATTATATTGTCACCCATTGCAATATTGGAGTAACTAAAGATTTATTTCATACTTCATTTGCTTCTTGGAAAGATGCATAACTACTTGATATAGGTGCTACCTACCTCATGACTTTTTGGAAAGACTTTTATGAAATTGTTGATGGAGTAATATACTTTGCAGACAAGTCTATTGGCATTGTTGTGTTGGAATTGATGTCAACAAGGTCCTATTGGTTGGAATGATGTATTCACAATGAGATCAAAGTTGACTTGGTGGTCCTATTGGTGGGAATGATGTATTCACAGTGAGATCAAAGGTTGACTTGGTGGTCCTATTGGTTGGAATGATGTATTCACTGTGATATGGTTGTGTTGGAATTGATGTCAACTCCTGAGGTCATGCACTTATCTCAACTCCATCATGATGTAGATTGATGGACCATGGTGTGTGTCGGTATGTATTGGCATTGATGTTGGTCTTCTTGGTGGCGCACTCATGGGATGGCATTGATGATAGCATCTTAGTCATGGAGGAGTTGACATGTGTTGGCATATGCATTGATATACATGTCATGATGGTTTGTTGTTGTTGCAAGCTAGTTGGATGATGCTGCTACTGGTAGATGTTGTTGCTACATGTTGATCATGCAGATCTACATGTGATGGAGAACATTCATGGCACACTAGTTGAGTTTTCAACTAGGTCTTCATGTCTATGTCTATGAGGAGACTTGTTTTAGTGATGTGATGGCTTGATGATGGTGATATAGAGGTTTCAGAGGTTCTTCATATGTGTTTCAGCTTGTTCAGAGGTCTGATAGAGAGTGGAGGACTTGTTGGCACACTTGCCAACCTTGTTTGTTGGCCTTTGTAGGTAAACTTGGTAGTGACACTCTAGAGGCTTGTTTGACCTACTTTCAGAGGTGTCAGAGGCCATGTCATAGGACTAGAGGATAGTATAGATGCAGGGGAAGGTGATCTAAAAGGTGGCAAAGGTTCTGGACTAACGAAATGATGTTTTTACAGAGCCTAAGCCCCAGTCGCATGTGCAGAGGCCTGTGGAAGTGGTTGGAATGCTCCAGTCACGTGGAGGCCAGCATATGGGAGTGGTTATAGTCCCAGTTGAGTTTAGACAGTGTCAAGGGAGAGACTGAGGGTTTTCACGAGATTTCCTCCACATTCCTCGTGTTGTTTGGAAGAAAATTAGATTGGAAATTCCCAGAGGCTTCTAGAAAAAGTGAAAAAGGTTGGAAATGGTTTAAAAAGGTCGTCTCGTGATGTGAATGCATTTAGTGCACTTTTAGTGACCTTAGTGGATTTATTTGGTCCAATTTGTGCACCTTTGATCCTATCCCCAAGCTCAATTTCACCCTACATGTTTTATATTCTTGCATTGTGAGCTTTGTAGTTGTTGACGGAGTTAGATGTTGAGTGTATGTGTGGAGAGAAGGCATAATAGTGAAATTATGCTTCAGATCTTGAGTAGAGCCTAGATGCTTCAGTCCATGAGTGTTTAGGAACGAATAATGTCCAAATCTAAAGCATGCTACAGAATATATCAAATTTGATGTTGTTGGAGTAGAGATCGTTTAGAGAGTTTGGTATGTTGTTGGAGTATATGTTATGATCCCCTCACACTTGTTTTGCAGGAGTTGTTGATGCATTTAGAACATATCCATGTGTACTATGATGTTATTTGTATTATCCAGCATTTTATTGTTGTGAGGGTTTGATAGTATTCAGATTTGATTGTGGCCATAGTTTTTTTATTGGAGAGAACTTGTTTTGTGCATTGTTTTTATTTTGATTTGATGATGATATCGATCTTATTGTTGAGAGCATGTATGCAAAGTTTATTTATGGTTGAGAATAATGTCTTAGGATCCAGTTTGAAAATACATGAAAGGAGGTTACATGGTGGTGAGGAGAAGTTCTTCATGGAGTTGGAGCAATGATATCAAAGCTTCAACGAAAGGAAGAAGTTTCTCAATCCAATGGTGGTTGGATAGTCTAATGGTAGTTGGGTGAGGATCGACTAATCGTGGTGGCCTTCATCAGATGGTAGTCCTTAGAGATCCGTATAGAATAGAGTATTATGATCTGATCAGTGGTATTGAATCTCATAGCCAATGGGAGTTGGTATTACATATATAAGGTCGAGTCTCCATGTTGATGGGAGTCAACACACTATGTAAAAAATCAATTGCTTGACATGTGATGATGATTATTAGTTTCTAGTTAACATATGTGTGATTCGGTAATTGAATTTAAAAAGGAAAAAATTGTATATAGATCACACTATTGATTCACCCGCCCCCCAGCCACCCCACCCCGCGCTCAGTAGTGCTCAAAGGTTTCCAACAATTAGTAACAGATCACATTTCCAACAAAGTCAAGTCTCAAGCCATCGAGACTTGGAACCATCATGTTTAAAATTCCCAGATTTACTAAATTGCTTCTGCATGATGTACTCTAATTTCCATAGTTGTGGAGAAAATCATTGTCCATTATTCACATTTACTAGCAAGGACACTCCATCCACACTTTTGATGGAAAAGTTGAGATAATAAAGGTATCAGAAAAAATAGTTGTCATAACTAGAATAGAAGAGGAAAGATTGTTGAAGTTGCAAGGAACATATGCTCATGCACAAAATTCTATATACAATTATTAACACAACGAAGTTACATTGAAATCTAGTCTTCTATGGCATACAATATTTGGACATCTTAATTATGAAAGACTTCATTTGTGAAAAGAAATAGTGTTTCTAGTTTTCCAACTATTCCAAGGAAATCGAAATAATGTGATGCATGTATCCTAGGAAAACATAGCAAACAACCATCTCATGATTTTTCTTGAAGAGAATTTAGAAAACTTACACTGATTCATTCTGATTTATGTGTCCCTATGTTTGTTCCTTCTGCAAATTGAAATAAATATATGATGAATTTATTAATTGTTACACTAGGACATGTTGGGTATATTTGTTGAAAAATAAATCAGAAGCTTTTGAAACTTTCAGAAACTTTCATGCATGGATTGAAAATGATGAATAATCATGTATTTGCTATCTTCGTACTGATAATGCAAAAGAATATACTTCTAATGAATTTGAAAATTATCTTCGTCAACATGGAATTCAACATAAAATAATTGTACCATACAATCATCAACAATATTGTGAGCTAAAAGAATTAATGGGACTATCTTAAATGTTGTACAAACAATGATTTTTTTCAAAGATGTAAAGTTGATGTTTGGGTTGATGCAGTTGTATGTGCAGTATATATCAAAATAAGATGTCCATATCATGCTCTAAAAAACAAGACTCCTTTTGAAATCTAGTATGGCCGCATTCCTTTGGCAAGGCATCTAAGGGTCTTTGGTTCCACCTAATATGCCTTGATTACTAAGGCAAATAGAAGAAAACTTGATGTGAGGAGTCAAAGGTGTATCTTCTTGGGGTACTCAGATACCACCAAATCATATCATCTTTGCGATGAGGTAAATAAGAATTTTATAGTATCTAGAGTTGTGATTTTTTTTAATCTTCCAAGACTGACAATATTATTGAGTGATAGCTTGAATGGTTAAATAGATTCAATCATGCAAAAACTTATCATGAATTTGATAATGAGATTCCACATCTTGAAGGGGGACCCTATCCTGGATCAATCTATGGAATCTCCTTCTAAAACACTCTCTCCCCCTCATTATGTTCCAACCACTTCTTCAGATCAAGAAGACCAATTGAGTGATGTGATTGAGAGGATTGGAAGGCTAAATTATTAAGCAGCCCCATCTTAATTAACGGAGTATACTAGACCATCTCATAAAGTTCCTACAAAATCGCTCGTTAAAACACTTCAAAGTGTTCATCTTAATGAGTTTGGAAAGACAAGAACTAGAAGTTTGACTAGCAAAAAATGGAGGTTATGTAGATGATTTTGATTTAGTTGATGATATTGATGTTTCGTATTATTGTGAATTAAACATCTCCACTAATTTTGAACCAACTTATTTTAAAGAAGTTGCTTCCCGGGATGAAAGGAAAGAAGCAATGCATAAGTAGTATTATGCTCCCATAAAGAAAGGAACATGAAAGCTGGTGGACCCTCCATTTAGAACCAAACCAATTGGTTGCAAGTGGGTCTTCAAAAACAAGTATAAATGAGATTGCTCACTTGAAAAGCATAAAGAAAGGCTCATGGAAAAGGATTTTCACAAAAATAAAGTGTCGATTATGAAGTGACCTTTGCTCCCACGAAAAAATGGGCCACCATCTGGACTCTATTTTCCTTAACAACTTAGAATGGATGGAAAGTCCATCAAATGGACGTAAATACTACTTTCTTGAATGGAGACTCAAAGAAAACGTTTTAATGTCTCAACTAGATTTAAGGTTTTGTTGTGGAGGGACAAGAACAAAAAGTATGCAAACTCATAAAATCTATGTATGGCCTAAAATAAGCACCATGAGTCTGGTATGAAAAATTGACTAAGCATCTACTGAAATTAAATTTCAAACACTTTAATCTTGATGATGAAACTTTATTTTTTAAGAAATTTGGAAAAAATGTTGTTTATCTTGTGGAATATGTAGATGATTTGTTGACAACGGGGAAAAATGAAAATTATATTGCAAAAAGAATTGAAGAAAGGATTTGAGATGACAGATTTGGGACACCTTCTTTATTATTTGGGAATTGAAGTGACCCAACATCCAAGGTATATATTCCTCTCTCAAAATAAGTACATTAGAGAATTGTTGAACAAGTTTTGCATGGTTGAATGCAATCCTTTGTCCACTCCAATGGAACAAAATCTGAAGCTTACATCTAAAGAAGGAAATGAATTTGAGGATGTAACTAAGTATAGACAACTTGTGGGAAGTCTTATCTACCTCACCACTACTAGACCAGATATTTCATTTGTTGTTGGAATCCTTTCTAGGTTTATGCAAAAGCCTTGTGTCTAAAGTACTTGAAAGGAACTCAAGACTTTGGACTCAAATATTCACAGGTGGATGACTTCAGCTTGATTAGATATTCTTATTTAGACTTCAATGGAGACAAGGGAAATGGAGTGTCTAGTTCAAATTATGTTATGAGTCTTGGATCATGATTTGTCTCCTAGAGGTCATGCTAATAGTTAGTTCTATCAGATTGCACAACAGAGGCAGAATATGTGGCAATTGTAGAAGCAACCAAGGAGATTGTGTGGCTCAAGGAAATTCTTAAATATTTGCAGGAGAAACAAGTGAACTCTACTCTTTTGATTGACAATACTTATGTGATTAAATTGGCCAAGGCTACCAAATTCCATGATCAAACCAAACATATCAACACAGAATATCATTTGATTTGGCAACATGTAGAGGCCAATACTATTCACCTGCGACATTGTTCCACAAATGAGAAAATTGTAGAGATCTTCACCAAAGCACTTGGAAGAGAAAAGTTTGAAAGATTTAGAATGATGCTTGGACTCACAAACACCCCTTCAAATTAAGGGGGGGATGTTAGACACCCAATCCTTAGATATTGGGTGAAATATGTACATATGTAAATAAAGTAATTTGAACATACCTTGGAATTGGAACCCCAAAGGTCACCACTTTAATGTATATAATGATGTTCAAAATTAATGGAAATTCAGATTAGGAATCTAATTTGTAATCCCTTGACCTAACACGTACTTACATGTATTCAACCTATACTTGTAACTTCACTTTTACTACTTATTTAGATGGGGTAGATTTAAATTTCTTATGTACTATATTATTTGTTGGCTTCTCTTTCCCCTTTGACATGGTTGTAGACTTAGGTTGGCTTGAAGGTTGTAGTACTCTAAATGCTTTATCTTCATTGGCTCATTAATTTCTTCAAGAGTTGATTGCACAGGCATGGTTGGTTGAGTTGTAGTGGGTATCAATACACTTTGTACCATACTCCTTTTTAATTTTTAATTCATCCCCATTAAGAAGGTGGAATTAGCATTTGCTTTCTAAACTTTAAACATGCCATTTCTAGTCTTGACTTCAAGCGATAAGGTGTTGAGGGTAGATTACCAATTATCTTACTTAATAGCGCCACAATATGAAATCAGTCAAGAGAGTAGACACCACCAACTCACCAGCTATAGAATCTCCCATCTTTTTTGTGTTTTGACTTGCTTCCTCGTTGCATTTGATTGAAGCACCATTATAAATTTTCTTTAGGTTTACCAACCTTAAGTGGTACATAATGATGACTGGCCAAATTATTGCATGAAATTATATTATTGATTAAAAGTATTTATTTCTTTTTTTCTATCACTATTTTGTGATTTATTTATTTAATTACCTAATACATTTCTTTAATAGTCATCAAAAACCAAAAAATATGAAATCTAGGTAGAGGCTTCATAGTATTAAGTACCTCATCTAAAATTGATTCAAGCCATTGTATAATGGAGTCTACTTCAATGATCTTGCTTTTGATTTCTGGGGTAATTTTCTTGATATCAAGAACTGCATTAGTTACTATATAGCCTCACATTCTGTAACATTTCAACATGAGGTATAATTTCTTCAACTTTACACATGATTAATTGCCATAACTTTCCTCTAGCTTGTACAAGGTTTTCCCTCCCTATACATTCTTCATTTAGAGGATTTTGCAAGGATTGAAAATCTATTTCTTTATTTCTTATAATTTCTCGTAATCCATTAATAACATCATTATTTTGATTGTATGTTATTCTCCATGCTACTACTTCTTGGTCCTTCTGTTCTTCCAACAGTCCTACTTGATTTTCAAGTTCTATAACTTTAATTTGAAAACATTTTAGTTTCTCTAATAATTAATCAAAAGGAGTAGTAGAGGAATTTGGGACAAAAATGCTTTGTTTCAATATTGAATTCAGCTTACCCTCATATTCTTCTAGCTTATTTTGGTATTTCCCTTCTCTATTTTGTTATTCTAATTTTTTTTGTTATAATTCCAGTATACGGGACTCTTTCTGTGCATTTGTTTTCTTTAGTTCCTATAAATACAAGGATAACTTATCCCTTCAATTATAAGAAGTTAATGCAATAGATATTCCATAGTTGGAACATTTGTACGAGGTCTTCAAATCATTAATATCATTTTCTATTGACTCTAGTGACAACTTAGTGTTAGTGCCATCTTTGAGACATCTACAAATGGAAATAATGTGGTTCTCCAACTCCTTGAAGTTGTTGGATTTAGAATTTATGGTTACCTTGGTAGCTTCCAAATGGTAATTGAATCTACTTAAGAGAACCTGTAACTTCTTCACATTTGTAATAAATTGAATGAGTATCCTAGCTACCATTTCCCCAGTTTGTTTTTGTCATTCCACTATGTCATTTTCATTAATTGGATTCAATTTAACTTTAATTGTTGTAGTTTTGGAGCTTGATAGATAGTTTCCTACTTGGGATTCTCAATGGATTGCCATTAAGTTAATCATATTTTTCTCAAAATAAATTGATGAGTAAAACCTTGGAACAAAAATATTCTATGAGGAAATTATTACAATATGCCCTAGTATCCTAGCTTGATCTATCATAAGGTGTGGAATTGGTACAACTAGATTTATCTCCTATCCTTTCAATGATGTTTTTGTTTTACTTGTAGAAATAAATATTATTGACCCTTATGGTTTTGAAAGTTGGATTTCATTTAATAAATCTCTAACATGGTGGGATAGTGTATCCTGAACTTCCTTATTGATTTCATCTTTTACTCTTGATCTTTTCCCATTCTCAATATCCCATGTGATCTCCTTAGATGATTTTCATTTATGAGAAACTTCTGGTACTACATTTGACATTTCAGACATTTTGGACATTGTTTCAACTAGTTGTTCTATAGCACTTGAGATAGGACTTGTAGCCACTAAACTAGTTGTCGATTCTACCATTTCTATGACAAATGAAGATTGTCTTATTTCCTTGTTTCACTGTAAAGCATATGCATACTGCCCACATGTTCATGTGTCTTGGTTATCTTGAGCTTCTATATCGAGTATATATCATGTTGATAGCTATATAAACCTACATTTTCCCTCTGCTCTGAAATAACATGATGGGCAACATATTTTCAAGAAAATGTTTTTTTGCAAATTGATAGATAAAAGTTTTTACTCTAAAACATCATAGGCACTCTTATTATTTACAAATATATACAAAATTTTATAGGGTAAAGTAAAAAGGAATTTGTTAATTTTTTATAGAAAATGGATGTTATCTATAACCAGTCTTTGTCTAGCAAATTCACATGTAAAGACTTGTGGGGTGATGTTTGAAGGTAGGAAGAAAGGTTCTTCGTCATACCCATATATATCCTTATGGCTATATGATCTTTATACAAGAACCTGTCACCAATACTTGTTTCCTTGCTCAAATGTAATATCCTCTTGTATTCTTTTGATATTATCAAAGGGTTTTGATTGGTCACCAAACAATGAGAACTTGTTTAAAAAACATAAAAATATTTTACATAGCTAATTTCTCGATTGTTTTAATATACAATCGATGCCCAGCCTATAACCTAATTTTCTTTACCCTCATTAATCTTTATATTTAAATCCAAACCATCTAATACATTAAATGAATAATTTTATCGAATATGCTCAGGTGGAAATCCTGATTCAACAATTAATCCAAAAAAGTTTAATATTATCTATGACAGATTAACCCTTATATCTGAAATGCACATAAATAGTACTTCATCAATTTTTGAGTTGTCATAATACCCTAGGATTACCACCAAAAGGGAAACCATGGTTTAATTTCATACTTTAATACATTGGTTTTGAAAGATAGACTAGCTTTGGCAGTAGCAAAAGGATTAGCCATAAATTCCCTTAAGGCTTGCTACTTCCTTTCTTCAGGCCATGTTAAGAATTCTTGCTGACACTACTCCTCATTTATAATTTTTCTAGCATTTGACAATTCTAGCATTTTAGCAATGACCTCAATGGATATTTGGATTACCATTTTTATGTGATAAATAGGGGAAACTATAGATCTTTTCTATGTATCGTAAAACTTAGTAAGGAACGCTACTAACTTAGGGTCTTGATATATTGCAAATAAGGTGGCATGGAGCAAGTTGAACCTTTGAAGAAGGAATTCTTTGGTATGTGGCTTGTATTCCTTATGGGTTTTTCCTTTAAGTTCATTAATGTCTAAATTCAAGATTTGGGTATCTCTAATCCCAACTACACTATCTATTAGGACATCATCTCAATTAATGCCATCACCTATATAACTAAATGTGAAATGACTACATTTGCAGGTCATGGATACACAGTGGGTCCCACTGGATCATGTCATAATTCACTCACTTTTTGAGATAGATTGTGTATTACTTGTTATTTTAATTTTCGTCAGACCATAATAAGGGTTTAAACCATATGTATTTTCATATCCAATGTGCAATTATAATCATATATCCCACCGTATCATAACCATTAGATCCCATCATATTCTAACTCATGATTAAACGTCATGCAATTCCAAATCTGATAGCCTTTATGACTTGTCGATCTAGTGGACAACTTGTCGTTTGATCACATCAAGATCTAACTTAGGCTTAATGACTCGACACTTCACAATTCGATATACAATTAGGGCTATTGATCAAGTTAATTGGTAGCCATTTGATCAAGTCAGATTCTAATCCAGTGTTCTCCATATACGATATAAGATATGAGTAATCTATCACTTGACTATTTGCGACATTTGCTAGGCATGATTACGGATCGAATGTAATTCGTTTTAAAAAGAGATTATCCATAGTTAACTCGTTCTCAATATTTAGTTAGTTAAACTTAGCTAGCCGATAATTAAAGTTATTCCTAAGAATCAAAAGTTGGTAATTAGTGTTTAAAACACAGATTAATATGATTTCAATTTTCTTTTAAGGTAGGATAAACTAAGATACAAGACAAACCACTCATAATGAGCTAGAAAAATCCACCCTTGTTTCTCCATTTATCCAAATGAGCCCTTAGATCCATATGCTCGGTCTCTTGACCTGCAAAAGTGTGAGCGACCAACATTTTGGTGAGCCAATAAAATTCAATGGTGTGCTAGTATTTTGTATCACAGTGTGACTAGTTCCCATATCAGGGAGAAATTCATTGCTTCTGCCATAATCTTTTCATTTTCAACCAAAATCCTTTTGCATTTGACCTTAGCATCCAAGAGTTTTAGTGATTTCCAAGTAGTTGGGGAGGCTACATGGTCGAAATTATGTGTTGTCGCCCTAGCCATAGATTCCACACAAGTGCAATGGATAGGAGGATGTCTTCTGCAGTTGAGATGAGGCACTGTGAAAACCAAAAGTATCCAATCGCTAATAATAAAAACATGAAGAAAGTGAAGGTGTTAGTATGGCAAAGCAGAGGAAGCAATATTGCAAAGATCGAAGAGGTTGAATGAAAAAATAGTTGTAAGCCCCACAGCCAAGACAACTGGACAAATCACATGCTCCTCTTGCTTCTTCCCATTATTTCCCTAGAATAATCATTAGAATACCCTATGTTAATGTTACCATAAGTATCCCTTGTACCTACATGTAGAGAACTAGGTAGCACATAGAGCATGGCCTTGCTTTACTAACTGCCATCACTGATCCAAGTGGAAATTGGTGGCTATCCATCTTTTCCATTGAATCAGTTAATCCTTAATTTTTAATAGATTTCACAACTATGATATTCCCCACTTAATATTTAACCCTTGTAATATGATTTGAGTGGAAATTGGTGCCTATCTACCTTTTCCATCGAATTAATATAGTTACTTTTGGATATTTGAATTTCATGGGTTACAAGCCCATGGTGCCTATCCACCTTTTCCATCGAATTAATATAGTTACTTTTGGATATTTGAATTTCATGGGTTACAAGCCCATGGTTTTGACAAACCATGGTATTCACCATCGTAAAACCCCATAGTACTCACCCATCACATTCATCATGGTATTTACCCATGGTATCCATCCATGGTATTCACCAATGGTATTTAATAATAATAAAAATATTGCTAGAGGCACCCATAATTAATACAATTACATGCTTTCACCTTTGTAAATTCCATTAAGTTCTCACATGATGTATTATTATGACATTTTTACCATCTAATAAAGGTAATTAAGCTCTTTTCATATTATTATTTCCTTTACATTATTTTTGATGCACTTGTGATGTATTCTATTGTTGGTAGTTTGTCTCATTCCTCAGGAAGCTGGGGTTAGTGGTATCAAAGCAATATATTCCTTATTATTTTCCAAGTATGTACTCAATGAGGTTAGGGTATAGAGAGTTGAATCTCAAGCTAGTTTCACTTGAGAACAACCACTCTTTCCAACCGAAGATACCTCCAATGGCAGAAAAAAGGAAGAGTGACAGAGCACAAGATCCTATGATGGTATTGCTCAAGGAAGCATTCACATGATAGAGGAATGATATCATGGACAATTTCACACAGATCCTTCAATGACTATTGACAATGGCTGGGGAATGTTCAACAAGAAGCAATTTCAAAGGTACGACACCCTTCAAGGTGAAAGTTAACTTCGATATCCCCATATTTGAAGGCCGAATAGATGTAGATTCCCTAATGAATTAGTTGAACACGCTCAAGGGTTATTACTCCACCCAAAAAAAATCTAATGGTGAATAGATCAGTTGTTCACTCTTTAAAACCCTTCCCTGTGTCAAAGCCTTGTGAGAAGGTTGCTTGGAGGGATACAAAGTGGACGAATCTATGTCATTTAAGAAATAACCCACTTGGGTATAATTTATGGATGTCATCAAGGAGGAATTCTAACTTGTGGGGTACTATAATGGCCAGTACATAAGATGGACTACTCTTCCATAGGATAGAGACCAAGCAGCACGAGACTACACCAATATTTTCCATACCTTATGTTAAAAGTTGGGTATCAAAGCCTCTGAACAACACCTGGTTCCAAAAAACCACCATGACCTCCATAGGTACATCTAAACAGAGATGGATTTCTTATACATATCCTCACTAGGAGTCACCTATCAATATGTTGTCTAAATTGAGCAAAAATTGAAGTAGAGGAATAAGTGGGAGTTTGGGTCTCCAAATCCTCCACAAAAAAGCTTGGAAAAAACGGCCCTAACTCACATAACAAGGGATAAAGCAAGGAGAGCCAACCTCAAGACAACCAACCCAAGTCACAGGCAAAGAAGGATGCTGGAAAGTGGTGTGAGGTCCACAAAATCCCTTGACACAGTGTCGATGAATGTCACTCAAGGAAATCATTCTTAGGTAAGATTAAAGAGAGACATCTCAACTTAGATTATGAGTCAGAGTAGGATAAAGGAAAGTTGATCATCGATGAAAAACCCAATGCTACCATCACAAATGCAAAGATCCAACCAGAAGAGTCAAGGGATATTGAGGAGTGGGAGCACCTCTTTCATTCATAGGTGTGGGTGAAGGGGGCCCCACTACATTTCATTGTTGATAGCAAGAGATATAAGAACTTGATCTTCACTGAGGTCATAAAGAGATTGAAGCTACAATTTTTTCTAGATCCCCACCCAGACACCATTGGTTGGTTAAGTCATGGAAGAGACATACGTGCCAACCAGTAATGCAGTTTATCCTATGGCATCAAACCCTTCAAAAATGAGTTACTATGTGATGTTTCCCCAGTCAAGGTCTGTGGTGTTCTTCTAGGACAACATATGTGGAAATGTTAAAATTTTTATACGTCTCAACCTTGTAGTTTCATTGTTACTTTGGGGGATCAACTCTATAGGATACCAAAGGTAGTTCCAACTATGTGAAAGTCATTAATCTTGGCAAAACAATGCCAAAAAGTAGTCTTTCAAAATTGTGAGTTTGTCCTCTACAAGGTTCATCCAGAAGGAGAACAAAAAGTCACCGCAACCACCACCGCTTCAACACAAGCTCTCTCTAAAGAACATAAACATGTAGAAAAGCTTAAAGAAGGGTTTAGAGACAGATTCACCTCACCTACAAGGGTGTATCTACAGTTTTAAGTCAAGCATCAACATACATGGGATGGTGACATTTTGTATGCTTAGCATGGTTATAATAGAGCTCTCCAGAACTGTATTGGCCATAACTCTTTTCAAACATATTTGGGGTTCCAGCTAGCAGCCCCCATGGATGTCACTCTTTTGAATGCATCTTTACCAATATAGTCCTCTCATGCTTAGGCTGAAGCATATCAAGAAGCCGAAATTGTTGAACAGATTCAATGCCTATAACAACATGTTCATGATGTCCTATAAAAAGTTATTGCTAAGTACAAATATCGACATGACCAACATCATGTTCCAAAAAGTTTCAAGTTATAATGCATCAAATCATGGACACCGAGATGAAATATATTTGTCAACGAAACATGTAACTTTACCATGTTTTCAAAGTAGGACAACTTATTCACCAATGCAAGTGGCTCACCATAAGCCAAATTCAATAGAAGTTTATCCATCTAATGGGGTAACTTGACACAATGGGGATCATTACTTCCTAAGGGGGGAGACTGATTCGAGTGGAAATTGATGGCTATCTACCTTTTCCATCGAATCAACATGATTAATCTTTAATCTTTATTGGATGTCACAACTATGAGATTGCTTACCTGATGTGTAAGATTATTTGAGTGGAAAGTGGTGGCTATCCACTTGTTCCATCGAATAAATATGGTTAATTTTGGATTATTTCCATTCATGGGTTACAAGCCCATAGTTTTTACAAACCATGGTAATTGCCCATAGTATTCAACCATGGAATTTACCATGATATTCACCCATGGTATTTAATAATAAAAGAAATAAAGTAAGTGTATGACTCCTCGGTGAAAAGGTGCCCATAAATAATATAAATGTACGCTTTCACCTTTCTAAAAAGCGTGAAGTTTTCTCATGAAGATTTTCATTTTGTCAAAGTCAATGAGATGTTTAGTATTAAAAGAATGCC
This sequence comes from Pinus tabuliformis, assembly GCA_031772625.1. NCBI lineage: Eukaryota > Viridiplantae > Streptophyta > Pinopsida > Pinales > Pinaceae > Pinus > Pinus tabuliformis. The sequence continues at coordinate 350,818,575 of CM062820.1, read as the reverse complement.
CAAGGATGAAAGATTTAGTAATGTGATTGTGAGAAGTGTCTGTGTTATGCTCTTTTATACAGGCTTTAAATGAGTGCTCATTTGGCCAATGTATGACTTCCCATGGCAACAAGGAATTTAATGACCCCTCATCCTAGCATAGGGTCATACTTGTCCTTAGTGAAACATATTAGCCGTTTTACAATGTTTAAAGTGGATTTGATGTTCTTTTTAGATAAAAATTATGGAGATAAAGTCAGTGGTGTCTTGGATGTAAGAGAGGGAAATGAGGGTTCGTGGCTCAAAAATGGGGGACTTTGCAGGTTTCGGATTAAGAACTTCATGAAACACTGTTAATTTGGAACCTGGAGTACCCCTTGGATATAAAGGCTTTAATCAAATTGGCTTTTTCATTTTCCAAGAATTAAGGAGCAAAAATCTGAACAATGTAGGTAATAAGCATTTTAACTTGGGTTGGGTGATTATGAAAATGGGCATGAAGATATTTTTCGATGTGAACCTTTTTTTGAGTAAACTTGGTGGGTAATACATTTTTTTTTAGTGAACTTGGTGAGTAAGACACAATTTATAATAAAATATAAAAGAGATGTATCACTAATAATTATATTACTCCCTTATTAATTAAAAAATAATAATAATAATATTAAATATAATTTAAATTAATAATAAATATGTATAACACCATGTTATTCCATCCTAACCCTAAATTATTAAATATCTAAGCGAGCTCAAATTCTTCATTAAAACTTTTAAAATGTACACCTCCTATGTCAACAAATTTACACAATTTGAAAGTAAAATAGATGTTAACCATGCATAGTTTTATGAACAATTTAAACAACTAACTTAATTTTGTTATTATTAAAAAATTTCAATTGTACAGGCATTACATTCATTTAGTGACTCATGAGACATTGATTATAGAATGTGTTTCTCAAGTCAATCATATTAAAATAATTAATTAATTAATCTCAAATTAAGGAGATAATTAACCTCAAAATAAAGAATTAAGTATATTAATTTATTGTTGAAATTATAACATATTTAGTATCTTGGAAATGTAACTTTTTAAAATATTTATATCTATATTATTATTATAAAAAAAAGGATAATAATAATAATTATATTATTATTATTATTATAAAAAATAATAATAATAAAATAATAATTTTAGATATTTTTTAACATGTAATTATTTTTTCTCTAAATATAATTTATAAAATTAACATATAAAAGTTGAATTTATTTAGAGAGCTCTCCACTTAATATAGTAGAAATGTTGTAATGTAATGTCATATTTAACATTTTGAATTTGTCAAATTAAAAAAATGAAGACATAAAGTTAATAATTATAAATATAATTATAATTGTTAAAGGTTTCTTATTTCAACTTAAGGTTGATGAGGATTCTCAAGCGAATATGCTCAAAGTATGCAATGCTTATCAAGGGTTGTAATATGTTACAGGATTTGTTAGGTTGTATTGACTTTTCATAAATTTAAAAATATATATTTGTGCCACGTGGCTCCCCACCCACCAATTTCCTAGGAATTTTCAAAACATACTTAATTTTAGAAAAAATGCATTATATCTTTGTTGTAAAACACTTCTATTTTTTATCATGACTTGGGATTCTTAAGGGTTAAGTAAAATCAAAATTAATAATAATATTTTCGTTACAATAATTTTTTATGTTATATATTTATCAATGGTAGATACAAATGAAGTCTTCAACTATATCAACAACATTAATATACAATCCACCCATAAAACAAATATAAACATAGTAATAATTAAATATACAATTTTCCATACCACAATTGTCTTTGCCCTAAAATTTGAGAGCCGAAAACTTGGATAAAACAATGATAAAGAGATTTTTACCTTCAAAAATATAATTTAAACATTCTTTGTGTAAGATTTGTTGAAATATTTTTGCCGAGATTTTGGCCAAAATGACCGTTTGGGCATTTGAAGAACAAGAAAAGATTTTAATGAAGCTCAAAGGAACTAGCACTCCAAACACATCACAATTTCAATTTTTTTTGAATAAGTTTATTCTCTTGTCACGAATTTTAACGGAAAAAAATTATTTTATTTTTTTTGAGTCTATTTTCTCATTATAAATCTTGATTAAACAATCCACTTTCAAAATACTTTAATCAAACTAATTACAAATAGGAGTTGTCACTTTTTGGAGATTCCGGTGAAGGAATCCGGCGGAAGAAATTGAGGTTAAATCTTGATTTGTTGCAATGAAAATGGTTTTTTAACTGCATATTTGGATTCAGCACCCTGAAAAACCCCTGCAACGCTTTTATTGTGCAGAAACTAGCTATCAAACTTACGATTCCAATAAATTCTTGCCGGATTTCGACTGAAAAAACCCGCTAAAAAAACTTTCAAAAATTCCCGTCCCGTTATAGACAACTGCATTCCTCATAAACCAAACAATCCACAGTGTAATATCATTCTATTTCACCCCATTACGATTCATGCAGATTTTTTCTTCGTGAAAAGCCATTTTCTCACGGAGTTGTCTATAATGCGACTTTTTGAGATTCCGGTGACGGAATCCGGCGGAAGAAATTGAGATGAAATCATGATTTGTTGCAGTTAAAATGGTTTTTTAACTGCATATTCGGATTCAGCACCCTGAAAAACCCCTGGGACGCTTTCATTGTGCAGAAATTAGCTATCAAACTTGGATTCCAATAAATTAATGCCGGATTTTCACCGGAAAAAATCACCAGAAAAACTTTCAAAAAGTCGCGTTAAAGACAACTCCTTTTCTCACCTGCCATTCTCTTTCCGTGTCGACCTCATGTTTTCTATTCGCCGGGAATCCTTAACTTGCGAGCTGTCCACGTAGACATTTCAGACTGCGCCCAGGAGAGGAGATGCCACGTCTGACAAGTGCCGTGGTGCGGGAGGAATTCTCTACCGGCGAGGAGTGAGATGACACGTGTAAATGACGAGGTTTGTTGGCAACCTTGACCGCGGGTTCGAACTCGGATGCTACTACTTGCAATTATTTTTCTACGTCAACATCACGTGCACAAGCATCCGGCTCAGCTTTTCGTCCACTGCAACCAACCTCCGCTTTAATGGCGGTGACGATTATAGATTCCTCACGCCATAAACTTCGGTAGGGTATTTCAATTCGCTTTGGCTAAATTTAGCAATGATGACCCAATCGCCGGAGGCTAATTTTGGTAGGGTATTTTAATTCGCTTTGGCTAAATTTAGCAACGACGAACCAATCCCCGGAGGCGGGCACTTCTCTGCTGTTGCTGGATGAGTCGAGGAAGTCGAAATCGATGGAGAGGAACGCCATTTGTTCTTCACACAGAAAAAACACATTTCTCACACTCACCACTAGCTGGAACAAAAATGTCAAAACAAGCTGAAGAAAAAGAATCTACTATGAGACCAAGTCAAAATCACAGTGTAGGACCTTCCAAAAAAGCATAGTGTAGGACCTTCCAAAGTGCTAGAAGTTCAGCCAGTGTTGGATCCCGAACCACAGTGTCAATGAAATCTATAAGAGTACCCTAGGTGAATGGCGGTGCCACATCCACAGAAGCCGAAAGATGAAGCATCCTCAAAGAACCTTACAAGAAAAGCAGACCAAAAGTCATTAAGAGGAGGAGGACATCTATAGGAGTACCCTAGGTGAATGGTCCTGCCACATCCACAGAGGTCGAAAGATGAAGCATCCTCAAAGAATCTTACAGGGAAAGTAGACCAAAGGTCACTAAGACGAGAGGACATTTGAGTACTTGGGAAAAGGCAGAAAATTCAAAATAGTATGATAAGATGTTGCAGCTGGTCCCCTAGATATCCGGCTTTACGTGATCAAAGATATGGGTGTTCTAGACTTACAAGAGCAATCAAAAAATTGTTGTTTTGGTACAGCTCCCAAGTATTAGAGAGCACGTACTTCACGCTCCCAAGTTTTTGGGAGGGGAGCTAATAGGAAAGGTTCCAAAATCATCGGGAGCTTCAATGGGTTCTTTGGAGTTTTTCGAGAGCTTCACTACAACAAATTTTGATGTTTCGGGTACCTATTTTGAGCAAAGAAGGTACCATTTGTTTATTTTCTGAGTGATGCATGTCAGGCAAGGGGTGGACTGAATAGGCTTTGTAAAGACAACGATGTGGAGATGTAGCAAAGGTTTCAACAAAATATAGATAGTTGTCAGTGATTCCTTTGCAGCCTTTGTTACCAATCTTGAAGTTCAACAATTGCAAATAAGTCCACTTTTTTGAAGTTTATCTTGAAGCTTTAATGATAAATTCAACAAATTACACTGAGGGTTAGAAAGAGAAAGAGTAGTGCGCTAGTGAGTTTCATTTTATAAATTTCCAAACTTATTCGAAGTTGAATATAAGTGTTGCATGAAATCACATAATAATCAAGTAATAATAGCTTTCTTTCCAATTTGGGAGTTCCACATGTTTCTTTGCTCGCCAGGAATTTCATTGGCAAATTGTTGATGGATTAATATTTTGAATTTCTTTTTTTTTTGTAAGCTAAAGCATTTCTATTATCTACAACAAACTTAAAAATACATACTAAGGAACCTCAATCCGCCCATATGGGAAACCGGATCTGTTGGTTCCTCTTCATCAAGCATTCGATATTGTTTTTCATTTTACATACTGTCAGAAAAAACTTGCAAGACATTAAACCTTTGTAATCAGAATGTTTCCAGAAACTGTTCTTTCTAAGATCTACTAAAAGACCTATCTTCACTACTGGTTGATGAGACATGCAATCGAATTCCCAAAAAACAGAGCAGTAGCATCAAAATTCAAAAAGAGATAGTTAACAAGCCTCTCAATTCTCCGCGCTTCCCCTTTTGATTTCATTGTTGTCTTTGGTTTTTACCAGCTCCTTCAGCATCTCCCGAATCTCCTTAATCTGTTCGTTCTGTTGACGCATTATACCTTCAACATTAGCCACCTCCTTTCTTGCTGCCATCGCTTCCTGAGCCATCTCCACCATTTCTGCAGCGACTTGTTCCATTGCCTTGGCCAAAAGGTGCTTCAGGACCCAGTACGTGTGAAGAGCTCGACGGTATAGGGTTAGTCTGCCTCTGGTATTGCCTGGATCAGGCATCTGGGTTGTCCATTCTTCCATCTCAGGGTCCGACGGTTCTTCCAGGACTCTGTTTTCCATAACTTCAATGATTTTCCGGATGTCTTCATTCGTTTCTTGATTGTAAGCCTGCTCTGCCTCATGAACTATCCTGCGGATAGATTTCCTTCCCCTTTTTCGCCTTCCCTGAGGCTGGTTTCCCTCCTCTCCGTTGTTTGCTTGCCAGGGTTGACCTCTACCTCTTTGTTCACGAGCTTTCCTTCTTCCGTCTGTTCTGCCTCGTTTAGCACTTTTGCTGCTCTGTCCTGTTTCAAAAGTCTTACTCCGGAAACCCTCGTCCTGGTTAATCTCCATGTCTTCTGAGCTTTCGACTTCAATTTTTATTCTGCTCCGCTCAAATTGTCTGTCTCTGAAATCCTCCCGCTCTGCCTGGACTTCTTTATCCCAGCTCGCTGCCATCTTGACTCGTTTAAGACGTTGGTTTTGATTCCTCTGCCAGGTCTCTCCTTTCCTCGCCACCTTCTTCAACTTCTTGCTGTCTTTCATCCTTCTCTTGTTCCGCCTTATAGATTTATCGCCACCTTTCCGTTTATGATGAATTTGTCCTCCACTTCCTTTCTCTCTTGTAACTTGAATGATGCTCTCTTCGGTGTTTTCCGAGATTTGTTTTGGATTGCGTACCTGCTGCTCTGAATTATCATTAATTGCTATAGTCAGGGAGGTATGGCCGCCGTCCTTCTGTCCTATCTTTGCTGCCGAATACACCTGCCTTATCTTCCCGCTCTGGATCTTCACGGTTTTTTGATTACCATTATGTTGTTTCATGGGTATCGTTGTCTATGAGTTGTTTTAAACTATCCCATCTTGTCATCACCATTTGATTTGTCCAACTGTCATCCACTTTCCCCATTAATTCCTTACTTCCCCAATTGGCCAAGCAATCCGCAGGCTTATTTCCTTCTCTCTTGACATGAGAGGTGATCTTGTATTCAATATCTTTCAATGTTTCTTCAATTTCTTGGACTATGCTCGCTGTTCTCCAACTTTTGACAACCTGCTCCCACTGTTTCCCTTGTATTAATTTTTTAATGGTGTTTATGACCAGGGCTGAGTCACCTTCGATCTCTAACTTCCTATATCCATTTCTTGTCGCAATTTTGAGGCCCTGATAAGCCGCCATAAATTCCGCTTCGTTATTACTCATAGTTCCTCCATGTTCTGCATAAATCCATTCTACATCTCCTTGTCTGTTTCTAAAGATTCCTCCATATCCTGCTGGACCTGGATTCCCCTTAGCCGCTCCGTCAAAGTTAAGCTTGATAAACCCTTCCTATGGCCTTCGGAAGACTGCAAGACTTTGGGCAGCAATAGGTTGTTGTTGCTTTGTTTTTTGTTGAAAGACCATCCCTTGTTCCAGGTTCAACCTTCTTAGGATTTCTGCTTCTTCCTCAGAGGTCTTCCAATCTTCCTCTGTCCAAACTTCTGCAAGGATTGATTCCCTGATTTGTCTCAGGGTCCTTTGCCAAACTTCTTCCGGATTTGATATTTTCCCTTGGAAAATTCTTCCATTTCTTTCTTTCCAAATATTCCACACATTGAATCCTGCCACCATGTTCCAGGCTCTTCTTACCACCGAGCTTTTAAACTTTCCTTCTCCCCAATTACACAGAGTTTGTATGATATCTTGTGGATTTCGTTCAATTGTTGAAAATAGATCTTTAGTCTTATCCCATTGGAATTGGGCTATTCTGCAACCATTTAGTAAGTGTTCCTGGTCTTCTCCGTCTTGGTTGCAGAGACAACATCTTGATGGGCCTGAGAATCCTCTTTTTTGGATTTGATCCCAGGTTAGAATACGTTTCCTCCCTACCAACCACACGAACATCTTTATCTTCGGCCACCATTTATTTTTCCAAAGTTTTCTCCATTTCTGCTCCTCTTCCCTCTGCTCTTGCTAGATTTTTATATTATATGCTTCCCTAATAGTGAAAGTTCCTTTAGTTTCTTTTCCCCATCGTAGAATATCATTGCCTCCTCTGTTTTTTATTTTCCTAGACTCTAATTCCTTACTAAACAAGGTTTTTTGTTCCTCCGTTGCATTTATGTTCCAGTCTTCCAATGTTTTCCATTCTCTCCATTCTTCATTTTCTCTTCCTTCTATCCAATAATCTTTGACCAAGATGAGTTCTCTGTCAATCCCTGTTCTGTAGATATCCTGCATTCCCTGTAGATTCACCATTTTCTCCCTTTGCTACCACGCTTCCTCCCAAAATCTCGCATTCTGGCCCCCTCTGATTTCCCAAAATATATTTCCATCAACTAATTCTCTGCTTTGATTAGTCAGGTTCCATATGTCTGATCCTCTTGGTGTTTCTTGTTTCCTTAATATTTCTTCAGGAGTTGATGGCATATTATATTTTGTTGTCCATATTTCTTTCCACAGGTCCTTTCCTCCTTGCATCCATCTCCATCTTAATTTGGCTGCTAGAACTTGATTTAGAACAGATGGGTCCCTTAGACCTAGTCCGCCTTTTTCTTTTGGTTTAGTTAGGCTATCCCATGAGCAGAGTGCCCATTTCTTTTGTTGCTTAGGCCCTCCCCATAGGAATTTTCTGTATATCTCTATCAGCTTATTGCATATCCCTTTTGGTGCTGCCATTACTGATAATGGATATATCGGGATCGCCTGAATGGTTGATTTGAGCAATACGACCCTTGCAGCAAGATTCAGAGTACGGAAAGACCAATTTTCAAGTCTTTTCATGATCTTTTCCAAAATGGATCTCCAGTTTCCTATTTTTAGGGATGATGAGTCTAGCATAGTTCCTAAATACTTTGTTGGAAGCTCCCCTTTTCTATAGCCCAAGGTCCTGGTTAAGTGATTTTTGATGGGTTCCACTGTATTAAAAAAGAACGTTCTTGATTTTTCATTATTTACCTCCATACCTGAACCTTTCATAAACACCTCTAGAATTCTCTTTATCCTTCTCACCTCATTCAGGGATACTTTACAGTATATCATGATGTCATCCACGAACTGTTGGTGAGTAACTGTAGTATGATTGCCCCATAATCTCAGACCCTGGATTTTCCCTTCTCTTAATTCTTTTTTGAAATATCTACCTAATCCTTCTGCTGCTATTATGAAGAGAAAGGGGGATAGGGGATCCCCCTGTCGAAGACCTCTTGAAGCATTAAAAGTAGCAGATGGGGCTCCATTTAGCAGGATGGAGAAATTTGGCGTGGAGATCATACTTAAGACCCATTTCACCCATTTGTCGCAGAATCCAAAGGCTTGAAGGATGGCTTCTAAATATCTCCAATTTAATCTGTCATAGGCTTTTGACAGATCTAATTTAATCAGCATTCCTTTTTCCTTTTTCATTTTTAATGTGTGGATTACTTCCTGGGCCACCACTAATCCATCCAGAATCTGTCTTCCTTCTACAAACCCAGTTTGTTCTGGGGATATTATGTTCGGGAGAATGGATTTCAGCCTCTGGGCCATCACTGATGCCACTATCTTATAGATAACATTACATAAAGCTATAGGGCGAAAGCCTTCAGCTTGATCCGCTTGGGTAGTTTTAGGAATGAGGGTTAACAGGGTTGAGTTTATACCTGGCCATATTCTTTGATGGATTCTAGCTTCCTCCACCACTTCTAGGACTTCTTCAGCAAGGAAGTGCCATCCTGCTTGGTAGAATTCTACCGTGTACCCATCTGGCCCAGGGGCTTTGTTCCTTTTCATATTCCTGACTGTTTCCTCCACTTCTTCCATAGTAATTTTCCTCATCAGTGCCAAATTATGTTCTCTGGTTACCAGTTTAGGGATCTCCTTGCTTATCTTCGTTATAGCCTCTGTTCTATTATCTTGAGTTTCATTTAGCAAATTTTTGAAATGATTAACCAGTACTTTTTCTATTTCCTCATGTTGGAGGACACGCTGACCTTCTTGGTTCTTAATGGAGAAAATTATGTTTCTTTGTCTATGCTGTATCATTGCTTTATGGAAGAACTTAGTATTCCTTTCCCCTTCTCTAAGCCACTGAACCCTTGACTTCTGTCTCCATAAGATCTCTTCTTGTTTCCTTCTCTCTTCTAGTTGATTTATTATAATTCCTTCTTCCTTTATTCTATCTTCCTGTAAACCTTCTAGTATATCCATCTGTTGCAGCTCTTCCATTCTTTGCTCTAGGCGCTGTTTCTCTTTCAGTATATTTCCAAATTCTTCTTTATTCCACTTTTTTATTTTGTCTCTCAGCTCCTTTAATTTGAGTTGGAAGGTATGCATTTTATTTTTCCCTTTTTGTTCACTCTTCTTCCACCATTCTTCAAGTTTCTCTATCAGCCCCTCATTTCTGAGCCAAAATGCTTCAAATCTAAAAGGTTTGTTATTTGGTCTTTGTTTGAGATCTATTTCCATTTTAATCGGCCAGTGATCCGATCCTGCAACCGGTAGAATTGTGGCTTCTATGAAAACATCTTTCATCATTATTTGTTCGGAAATTAAGAACCTGTCAAGTCGTGATGCAATTTGATTAACTCCCCCTCTTTGGTTGTTCCAAGTATGATTTCCATTTATAGTTTGAATATCGATCAGTCCCTGCTCCCTTATCATATCTCCGAACTGTTCCATAGCTGTATCCATTCTCCTTAGCCCTCCTATTTTCTCCGCTAAGCTTTTAATCAGATTGAAATCCCCTCCTACTATCCACTGTTTTCCAGGGATTAGATTCCTCATTGCTTTTAGATTTTGCAGAAAATTTTCCCATTCTCTTTGGGTATGGGGTCCGTAAACACCTGTTATAATAACCTCCTCTGTTGTTCCTATAATCTTTGCAGTTCCTGTTAGAATTCTTGGGAAGCTTATCCAATTGTCTAATTGTATTTCTTCAGGGTTCCAAATTATTACCAAACCCCCCGCACTCCCAATCGCATCATGTCCCATCATTTCATATCTATTCTTGTTTCTATTCAAAATATCTCTCATTTTCTCAGTACTTATTTTTGTTTCTTGTACTATCATTATGCTAGGCTTATCTTTTTTCAATCTGTCATTTAAATACCTCTGTTTGCCTCTACTGTTGAGGCCTCTTATGTTCCAGCTTGTGATGATCATCGCAAAAGTTTCGGAGGGGTTTGAAATACCTCTGAGAGAGGTATAACTCTTCCTGAATTAACTAACATTTCTCCAACTTCTTGAATTGTTTCACTCATTGTTCTTCTACCTCTTTTTCTACCTCCCTTGCCAGTACTGCTCATTCCTAGATTTTGGGTTTCCTGCATCTCCATTTTCCCACCTCTTCGATCTTCAGTTATTCCTTTTTTCTCTTTGTATCTTTGAAAGGCTTCTTTGTACATCTGTTTCTGATCCTCTGGAATAAATCTTTCATCGAGCCTCTTCCATTCCTGCAAGAGCTTCGTCATTACTTGTTCTTCTTCCTCTCCTTTTGTTTTCTGTGGGTCTATTTCCATTCTTCGTTGATCCTCTTGGTTTTCTATTGGATCCTCTGTACCCTCTTGACCTTTATCTACTTGATCTGCCTCTTTATCTGCGTTTTCCTTTATGACTTCCATTCCTTCTATTTCCTCATCTTCGTTCTCCTTTGTTTCTACTTCTTCGTCCTGTAATACTTGGAACTTGTTTTGGGATTCTAAAATATGGATTCCTTTCTATTTGTCCGGCTGTGTCTTGTTGTTCCCTCTTTTTTGCTTTCTCTGCACTTCTCTGAAATTCTCATCCTCCTGTCCTGATTTCTTTGCCACGTTTCTCCTCTCATTTTCTGCTTCCTTTTCCTTTTCTGATAACGTGATAGGGAATTCTCGGTATAGATGTCCATACTCATGGCATCTTCTGCAACGAAAGGGGATATGCTCGTAATCAATTGGTTGATGCCAGATCTCATCGTGATATTCCAACTCTATTGTGTCTGGAAGTGGATCTGTTATGTTCATATACACGCATATTCTTGCGTATGTTGTATATCTACCCCTCTTTGTCGATTCTGCCACTTTCACAAAAGATCCTATTGCGTTCCCTATACCCTCAAGGATCTCTAGGTCCCAGAATTCTATTGGTAAGCCAAAGAGTCTGATCCATACCGGGGCTGCTAACATTCTTTCCTTATCTGGGTTGTAGCAGTCTACCCACTGTCTCATAAATAATCCAGCATTGTTCATGAAGTAGGGTCCTTCCTCAAAGATCCTTTCCCTATCTTCTAGATTGGAGAATATGACTGTAAAAAAGCCCTTCGCCCCCAGCTTTATTTCCACATGTCCTTTTGGTTTCCACCTTTGTTGGATCCATCTGAGAAGATCTTTCTCTGCTGGCCAGTATCCTACAAACTTACAGATCAAAGCATAATCCTTCATGTAACTTCTATATTTCTCTAATCTATTATGCGGTATTACGAACCTGGGTTTGTTCGTCGCCCTCGGCAGACATTTACTTGTTGCTCCCATTCTCCTTTGCGTTCCTGCTACTGAAGTCTCTCCTTCATTTGTTCTGTCTCCTTCCTTCTGTCGTTCCTTCCTCGCTTCTCCCGTTATCACTGCTTTGAAGGAGGGGATCTCTCCCCTCCCCTGTGTCGTTTCCATTTCTTTCCTTCAGATCTTGAGCTTCTTTTTACCCCCCAGACTTTTGGTTTTTGGACTTTTCTTGCTCTAGTTCCTATACTTCTGGTTCTCAAGCCCGTGTTCTGCCCTGGTGCGCTGCTCCAACGTTCGGCGACCCTTCTACCCTACCTTTGACGAAACCCTAGACTCAATATTTTGAATTTCATTGGCAAACTGTTGATGGATTAATATTTTGAATTTTTCTGGCAGTGTTTCAAAGTTCAATCTTTTACATATTTTATTTCAAGAATCTATAGAATGGAATTTGATTGGCAAGTTTTGGATGGAAATAAACAATTTTTTTTTTTTTAATATATTATATTATAGTCGCTCCCAACTTGACATTCCCTGTTAATTTGGGCAAAACTTCTAGCCGTGTCGGATACGTGTTCCCGCGTATTGCAAACTTATGCAACATAGCTTCTAAGTTTGTTTCTCATGGGTGTATTGCAAACTTATGCAACATAGCTTCTAAGTTTGTTTCTCATGGGTGCAGCGTAATTATCTACAAGGATTATATTTTTTTAATGTGTAGTTGAATTATTCGTTATTTTTGGTTTTTCCTGAAAATTTGAGTATAATTTTTAATAAGATTTTGATTTTTTTAAATGAATTTGCTCACTATGCTTACAGGTGGTCTGTTAAGGCACTATGTGGTGTAAAGGTTACTCATTGAAAATTTCTGAGGCCAAAAATCCAGCCATGCCAAGGGTTGGTTGACCCAGGGTGGTCCCTGAATGATTTTGATGGTTTAGATGCCCTTAGGTGGTGGCTACTAAAACCATAAGTTAAAATTTAAACATATTAGTTATCTCAAAACTCACATAAACTAGAGAACAAAAAATTATATCAGGGATGCTAAGGGTTGGTTGACCCAGGATGGTCCCTAAATGATTTTAATGGTTTAGATGCCCTTAGATAGTGGCTACTAAAACTATAAGTTAAAAAATGATTTTGATGGTTTAGATACCCTTAAATTGTGGCTACTAAAACTATAAGTTAAAAATTAAACATATCAGTGATCTCAAAACTCACATAAACTAGCAAACAAAAAATTATATAAAAATAAATTTACAAATTTTAAAACATTTAAATTCTATAAATTACATAATTCAAATTTATAATTTTAACATTTTTTAATTTCAAACAAAATTAATAAAAATAAAATAATTAAATTAAGTTAAGTTAAACATGGATTCATCTCACTCATATAAAATAACAAACAAAAATTATATATAAGACTCAAATTTTACAAATTACATAATTCAAATTGCTTTAACAATGTTCTTCATGAACATTGTGTTTTTAATCTTGAGAATTTAATTAGATTACACTTTTCTCATGAGCATTGGTCTCTTGATACTATAAAGTAATTTATATAATTTTTGGTCAAATTTCTAATTTCCATAAACAAATTATTTTTATTATTAAATTGTTTATTATATCAAAGAAAAAATTTGGTGAAATTATATTCAAAAACATAGGAGTAGTCTTTAAAATTGTGGTCAAATCTTAATTTGTGTTGTTGAAACTCGTTTTTTTACTGCATATATGGATTCAACACCCTCGAAAACCCCTGGGCATTTCGAATGTGAAGAATTCACTCGTCAAACTTGTGATTTCAATGTATCCCTTGTCGAATTCTAGACAAATTAGATCTGAAAATAAACCAAAAAACATTTCAAAAAGTCACACTTAAAGGCTACTCTAAAATATAGAGTAGATGAGTTAAATTTATTGTTTTTAATTTAAATAGTGGAAAAATTATCACTAACTTATATCCATCTTAACAAACCAAAAAACATTTCAAAAAGTCACCCTTAAAGGCTACTCGACAAATTAGATCCGAAAATAAACCAAAAAACATTTCAAAAAGTCACACTTAAAGGCTACTCTAAAATATAGAGTAGATGAGTAAATTTATTGTTTTTAATTTAAATAGTGGAAAAATTATCACTAGCTTATATCCATCTTAACAAACCAAAAAACATTTCAAAAAATCACCCTTAAAGGCTACTCTAAAATATAAGGTAGACGAGTTAAATTTATTGTTTTTAATTTAAATAGTGGAAAAAATTATCACTAGCTTATATCCATCTTAACTCCGGATCCCGGGATCAAATCTCTTTTCACTCTAAAAAAGGTTTGCATCTCAAGAGATCTCTTTTCACTCTAAAAGAGGTTTGCATCTCAAGAGATTTGATCCCTATAGATCCGGAATTAAGATGGATCTAGGCTAGTTTAATTTGCCCCTTTAAATAGGCTATATTCCACATGAATACCATGGGCCATTTTTATTTTTATTTTTATTTTATTTTTATAGTGTTATTTTATTTTATTAATATTTTATTTTTCCTTTAAACGTTTTACATCACATTACATGAATACTTTTATTTAATTTAATTTGTATTTATTTATTTATTTTTATATAATTTAACTTAGTTAAAAAGTTAACCATTACGCTACCATATTGGGCTGAGAGCGCCTCTCAGCAATAATTCACTTGTAAAACCATTGGTAATAGTTAGTGAATGTATGTTGACTTATTACCATTATAAGGAAAACCACGCTACCTAAAAAACCCATTGGTGATATATAGGGGTAAGCTTTCAATCTTCCTAGATGCTTATTGGTTTCAGATAGTTAACATATTTCCTTATATTCAAAGAAGACAAACTCTTCATGTAACAAAAACAATTTTAATAAGCAATTTATTCTATTCCATTTTAATTCTAAAGTGTTATTCAAAAAAAATTAATTTCACTCCTAGATACTTATTGGTTTTGGATAGTTAACCTATTTCCTTATATTCAAAGAAAACAAACTCTTAATCAAACAAAAACAATTTTAAGAAGCAATTTATTATATCACATTTTATTTATATAAGTGAAGTTCCTTGATATTGTTGCTAGATGTTGTTGATCATGGGTTCGACTATCTTTGACTCCCTTAGGGCGAGGCCCCATAATCAAGGTCGACGATTTACCCAGTTTACCATCCACGAAATGTGCGGAAGTACTCTAGGGTTTGCCTTTTTTTTTTTGTCAGAATCTTATGATAAATTTTGGGGTGATATTGTGATGTTCCATTGTTTAACATGTGATTTTGAATGCTTAAATGGATTCAATGCCCTCAAAAACACATAGGGAACTTAGATCATACAAACTACATGACTCAAACTTGTGAAACTAACAAATTTCTACCAAGTAAGAAAATGAGCCAAAATTAGACATTCATATTTTATAATAAGGTACAAGTAAATTTATATTATTATTTATACTCATATTAATATAACATTGTGTACAATTTAATAATGTCCAAATTTCTATTTTTTAAAAACATTTTTTTTAACAGTAATGAGAATTTTGTATTAACCTCTCGGATCTGGGTGTTACAACGACAACGGAGTCCTATCAGAATAGGCAGGACAAAATTCAACCATGAAATGCTCGAGCATTCCAAGTGGTGTCCATGTACCATAACTTCCCTCCAGATGATAGTCATGACAGTCATTTCGGTCCATCTGGTTCATTCATTCTACATCATCTTTATGATCTACCTCACTTCCGCTCTAATGCATCAGTTAATCCATGTGCCCTTCTTTTGTCCCTAATCATATTCCAACTTTATGGTCCTCCCCTGCCTCACTTCATGTTGCAATTAGTTGTTTATAGGCATTGTTACTCTCTCACCCTCCCCGAAACAGCCATCAAAGACAATTGTCGAGCGATCTGTAATCCTCTGTGCACCAACATAGTTCGTGAGAGAGGAAGGGCTAGACGAGGAGGACATGGTCGTGGGTGTCCTCCCCAAATTCCATGGACTAATTATCACATTGCGCTCTTCGACCCTAACATACCGACTCACATCCATAGCAAAGTTACTTCCTTGGAAGTTGAGGAATGAAGAAGACTTGGAGATGGTCATTAGGTTGTTAGGAATTGTTGGTTCGCCATTTCTAGACTCTGGAGCTTACTAGAAAAGAAACGAAAATAAGAATGGTCAAAACAAATTCCCATGTCAATGGAATTCATCAATCGCTTTTCTATCTCTCTAGAAGCATTCACATAGATTATCTAACAGCTCCCCTTTTCTCTATGTCCTCTAGCTCCCTGGATAGTTTTGAAGCTAGAATCTCCTCCCACCCGCCTCAATCCCCTCGTCTCGCAACAAATGAAATGCAGGATTGAGGCCATTTTGTCCATGGATCACCAAGCAGGAAACCTGAATCAAAGGTGTACAACTTGAGGCAACCCCTACCAATATTGTTTAGAATGCAACTACGTAACCTTCGCACCAAGACACAAATTCGTATGGTTGCCTCATTATTGAGGAAAAGATGGATGATGAGTCTGCTCGGGCAAAATTTGACCAAGTTGGAATCAACAAAGCACAACTAGTCTCATCTAGCTCCAAGGTCAAGCAAGTGGTCTCAACAGATTCTCTATATGCTCTATTTTTCTTTAGCTCTCTACATGGCGCATGTTTTGATAGCCAAACCTATCGAAATCCCGACATAAGCTACTTTTCTAATCTCTTTTGATTCTTGCATGGACTATGGCACTTTGTCATACTTATACTCTCATTAATTGGCCATCTAGTTTCCCCTTGTCACGCAGATGGTCCACATTCAGCTCCTCCCAGTATGACTTAGGCCCCAAGCCTCTCAGTGATTCTATGATTGTACTTTATGTATCATCTTTTTTAATATAGATTTTCTCACTTGCTTACAAAAAAAAAAGATAGAAAAAATGTATTAGATCAAAATATGCGCCTGGATTGCGGCAAATACATAAGCAAATACACCATCATAAATCTAAATCTTTTAAACTATTCTTTCTTATCCAAATTCAAAATTGTCCTCTTGAGAGGCACATTATTTTCACAAATGGAGAGGAGGTTTTTGGAGGTGATGACTCGCAATAGAGCCTTAGATTGGAGCAAAATTTACAATACATACGCTCCTAGTTTATAATGTAGTCTTTCATCTCTATATATTGGCCCAGATTGATAGGCACATTCAGGTTTGGGCATTTATCGTCCATAGGACTACTAGTACTTGTAATATCAATTAAAATAGATATCAAGCTATTCATGAGACCCCTAATTTCTTCTACATGTTTTCAAAGGTAGCTCAATTCACCCTCCTATAAATTTCCACTAACGATATCCATCATATTGGAGGAGGCATCATATTTTGCTTTGTGTTTCAACTAACACTACATAATCTCTACCTGTAGTGAGTTCAATTTTTCATTTAGGTGGGAAATGACTATAGAGTTTCTTCCAATCATATTGTGGATACAACAATTCCCGAAATATATATTTCCAAATCCAAGAATAAAGGTGACCGAGTTGTTGTCCATAGGATGACCACCAACCTCTAAGCCCGTCAAAGTTGCAAAGATCATGACCCAGATCATGTCATACCAAGTGATGTTACCAAACAAATGTGCAATAATAAATAAAAGACAACGCTTTGAGTGAGTAACAATCTCGGGAGGTGTGCTCTTATTAAGAGCCCAATCACCGTCCCAATTACATTCCCAATCATAGTATTGAACCAGATGATTCAAGAAGTAACACAAACCATGACAATAAGTTTCAAAGCATACAAACCCAGTTCCAACAACAACATGCCCAAGGAGGAAAGGAACCAACCTAATACTATTGTGAATTAAATTTCTAACTGCAATCTTGCCTGAGGCCACAACTTCTAATGTCTCTACCATGACTATGGTACCCTTTATCTCCACTATGACCACTGTAAGCCACTTGGAGATAATTTTCCACCATTACACATCTCATTTGCACGCTATTTTCTTTGAGGTATAGCTAGCGAAAGGGAAATTTACCCAAGTCCAAATTTGGAAATACAACATCACTTTCGAGAGCGGCATAAGAAGCTCTCCCGAGTCACACGATGTTCGCAGAGGACAAGAACTCCTCTCAGTACTTCTAATAATCCCACACATCCAAAAATTCATGTCACTATCCTACTTCATTACGCCAACACTCCACACCATACAATATTTGTTCACAGTGTTAAAGGAATACATAATACGAGGCTTCAACACATATGTTTCATGATTTTAAGTTGTAGTAGAGGAGGGATGACATATACATGAACCTATGGAACCAAATACCTCCTCTCTAACTATTGTAAGCCGCTAGGAGCTAATTTTTCGCCCTTGCAATTTCCAATAGCCAAGAGAGATAACCAGTGAAAGGGAAATTCGTCCAAGACCAATTTTGGAAGAACCGAATCACCTCCAGAAGTGACATAAGGAAATCTCTTGAGTGACATGATGATGGTAGAAAACAAGACCTAAATCCACTACTTCCAATAATCCCACACATCCAAAACCCCATGTCATTGTTCGACTTTATTACACTAACACTCCACACCATGCATATCCACTCACAACATTAAAGGAGCACTAAATATGAGACTTCAACGTGTCTGCTTCATGATTATAAGTTGTGATAGAAGAGGGATGACATGTAGTTGAACTTGGTGTTGCTTGACTTATCATTGAAACTATTACTAATGAATGAAATATTACCTTAATTAGCCATTACCCATTAACTCGTCAATTTTTAAATTGCTACCCAGATTGGCACACCCATCTACTTCCTTATTATTATCACGTAGTATATGCTTATAGCTTATAATAAGGATATCTTTTGTTGCCTTGTTGACACGTTTTAAAAGACTTTCCAAAATATCATATAATAACGATATCTTTTGTTGCCTTGTTGACACGTTTTAAAAGATCTTCCAAAATATCATCTCTAAGAGAAGATTGTTTAACATTGTGTTGAATGATAATAAGAGAGTCCCCCAACACAATGACAGAGAAAATCTAGTTTTCTTTGGCTAGAAAAACGCCTTGTAATAATTCATAGCCTTCTACCTGATTATTTGTCATCTTTCCCAAACTCCATAAGTACTTTAAGACTTTTATTCCACTCAAGCCATAAATAACCCCTCCCTTCTTGTCACCTCTAACAAATTATTCAAATTTCATTTTATCTATAAATGATGTGATCTAACTATTAAATATTTTTATCTTTTTCAATTCAAATTTAAGTATACAATTTTATCACTTATTATTATTTAAAATATATAAATAATATATATAAATAAATTTACAATTTTATCACTTATTATTATTTAAAATATATAAATAATATATATAAATAAATTTAATACACTTTAAACTATTCAAATTTTATAAATTATATTCAAACACGTCTTTTTAAATTTTGAACTATTGATCAATAAAAAAATAAAAAATAAAAAACAAAATTATATATATATATTATTTGTTTGAAACGTAAGGGTGAGGTATATAGTTTAAGACTACCCAAGCTTCTTGAAATGGTCACCTTTTAAAAATTTTGGTAAAATAATTGAAAAATGGAATTTATTGCGCATGGACTAGTAAATGAGATAGGTCGTTAATGTCGTATTTGATGGGGGTACTTTCCCTTAGAAAATGTAATATAAAAATGATAAAATTATATTATTATTATTTTAAAAGTAATAATTTGAAAGATTTATTAAAAAATTTAATATAATAAATATAAATTATTTTATAGTTTTTATAATTAATTTTTTAATAAAATTTAATTTTAATTAAAACACTTAATTTATTTTAATTTATATTAAAAATATATCGCATATAACTGTGTAAAAAGGTAAAAGATCATCCTATATTTAAAAAAACAAAATTGTATCAAAACGATATAATATTTAAAACATCATAATTCCATTTCACTTATGAATATCAAGTCAATAAATAAAGCCATGTTTTTTTATATATTCACTTGTAAAGGGAATCTCTTATTTCAAAGTAAATACTTTTTCAACGTAAATGAATAATTTTCAATTTCGTAAATAGTTTAGTTTTAAAATATGTTTTTATATATAATATTGTTGGTTCACAAGAGACATGGAATAAAGATGATTTTTTTTAGTGGAATCAGTAATATGTTGGTTTTTGTACTCGCATGATATGGGGTCGATTTTTAATAGATGTTATTATAATTTCCATCCTTAATAGATGTCACTATAATTTGCAGGTGCAATTACACAGCCCCCAAGCATGACACACGAGTAAGTCAAGGTTTGAACCTATGACCTGCACAGTGGCACGAACGCCTTAGCAGTACATTTGTTGGCTAATAAGCCGCATCCGTAGGGCTATATTTGATCTTTCTTTACTCTCTAAATATTAAGAACATTAGAGCCAATAATTCTTGGCTCCAGTGGTTGGGATTGTAGCTTGTCATCCCATCCACCCAGTCTCAAGTTTTCGAAAGCATGTTGTAACTTATATTGATTAGGTTCAAGAAATAGACAACCCTAGAAAGTTTCGCCCATAATCAATATGAGATGTCTCGACTCTTGCTTAGTAATTAGATTTTTTTATTAAAAATTATTGTCATTTTGCACCATACGATTGAGCAATGTAAAAACTTAACATATGAATAACAATTAGGACTTGTTATGATATGGTTTTATGTATAACATTTTTATTCCCCAAAGAGGGGGAATCAAGGTCACATTTGATTTTTCATTACACTCTAAATGTTTGAGAACATTAAAAATTGCTGTTCTTTTGTAGTAGACAATTGGGCTTAGCAATGGGTAACGATTATGGCTCGTTAGCATATGTTTTTATTTATCGCATTGTTAGTCTTTGTAAGAGACAGGGAATAAAAGTCATATTTGATTGATCTTCATTTTCTAAATATTCAGAAGAATTGTTGTCCATTGGGTTATGCAAGAACTTAGCGTATTAGTAACAATTAGGGCTCATCAATAATTGGCGTTAGTGTTTTGTAATCTTTAAAAGGGGTATCTTGTATAGTAAATATGTAATAAGTATGAATTTAGGTATTAACAAGCTGTCAAAGAAATTATGGTGACAATAAAAGAATTAGGTGGGTTGAATAGAAATTATGGTGAGAATAAAAGAATGAGGTGGGTTAAATAGAGATAGGAAGGGGTTGGAGAGGCATTATATTGTTTCATTAGAGGATTTGAATTATGTAAAAAGTTGGAAATTGTTTTAAGATGTATTCGATTATTATTGAAAAGATTAAAGTTGAATAGAGTAATTTATTATGATAAAGAATTGCATAATGTTGATTAAGTTTGGATCAACAAGATGTAGTATAAGAATAGTGAAAATAAATGTTAGCAAAGACTTTAGACTATTTAGACCTCGAAATTTATTAAGTTTTAGAGAACACTTCACAGTAAATTCATACTTCTTATCATTACAACTATGCACATGGATATTATGGCATGTCACGTTTTAAAGGATTCAGACATGTTGTTTGTTATTTAATGTCATTAATTGGACAAAAAAAACACTTATCTCTATGCAGGTTAGGAGATTTTTATATATATTTTAATATCACTATATCAAAAATGTATGGGGCGTGTTTAAATGAGAAGAGAGGTCAAATTTGAACAAGTGCAATTTCTTTAATGATGTAAATTAAAATTTGAGAAAATATTTAAATTTCAGGCGACAAAAAAATATTTTGAATAATTTAATTTTTCTTAACACTTAATAAATTTTAAATTAACACCCAGATGCGGGTGTTAATGATACAGTTAATGATGATTAGACAGAAGGACGGCAGGCGGCTTGGCCACATGGCCACCCGCATCCCCTTCCATGCCAATTTATGGCATGTTCCTGTCAACCTGCAAGCACAATTACTTTGGTGCTCCAGTCGAGAAAATTGCAGCAAGCATAAGGCCATGGACCTGGTTAATCACAATTCATTCATCCCCCCCCCCTGCTAAATTGCTCTTGCCCCCCCACCCAAGCTGCGGAGCCGAGCTCGCGCACCATCACTGGAAGGCGTTGCTGGATCCTAAGTTGTGTCGATCTGGGCAATGGCTTCCACTTCTCCCAAATTCCCCATTGTGTGCTGAATCGAGCTCAGGATTCCTCCTCTCTTCTTCTGAACAGCCAATTCAATCCTCGAGATATCTCTATCTCCCCAACTGAAAACTCGGAAATCAATTCCGTCATGGCACGCACTCGACATCGCATGCGCAGTAGAAGAGGAGGTAGTCGAGGCGGCAACATTTGCCCCCTCGGGCAGCGGCCAACCCTGATTCTTCCCCCTCCACCAGTCATTCCCATAGTCCTCTCACAAGCAAATACCTCGATACCCGTAGTGGTAGAGGCAGGTCACAGGCTAATGGAGTTCGAAGAGCGAACGCTGCTACCCAAACTGAAAATCTCCCCATTCCCCCTCACTCCTCTTACCATTCAACTCAATTTCGCTTCTAGAGTACTCTGCCTCGTCCAATTATCATAGCCACAGTCTCTGTTACCTTCACTGAGGGAATGAGTCCACAAACTGAGCAGGGAGCTCAGACCCATTTCAGTGAACCAGAGAAAAGAACCAACGGCGATCAGCAGAAGGCTCTTAAGAGCAACAGGGATGAGCATGAACCAGGCACGCAGCAGATGGCAGGGCAAACAGGTGTTCGGCAGGAAGCGGAGACGGCTAGAAGCAAGCATGATACTGCAGGTCGAGAAGGTGGCATGAAGGCGGTTGAAAGAATTCGGGACGACACGTCAGGCAAACATGCAGCCGCGAGCAGCTCAACAGGCATACAAGCAACCAGTGGCATACCGCGTGGCATGTCTGCAGAAGATGACGATTGGTATGAATACGCATGTCGCATTGTTGAAGAGCCCGCCCCTGAGGACTTCCAGGGGGTCTGGCCAGACCTATGATCCAATTGCCAGTTGTCGCCTTGCCGTTCGTTGGTGGTTTCATGACCATGCTGTCTGAGGTTTTTCTTCTGTTCATTGTCAAATTGTCTAGCATGTTTTCTAGTTATTTTGAATCAGGACCCCTGTGTGGGTATTTTAAGTTAAGTTTTGAGACTCACTCGGGCTGGTTTCCCCTCGTTGGGCAGTCGAGGTCAGTTGTTTTGAGAATTTTGATATAACTCTGTTCTGCACCGCAAAGGCCGGAGCCTCGATGTATTTTTACTTTGCTTCCTTTCAATAGAATAGTATTACTTAGAAAAAAAAAAAAAATTAACTTAAATTTTAAATATATTTTAATAACATTTTAAATAATAAATTTAAATTTAATATTGTTATAATTTATAATTTATTTATTTTATATATTAGTATTACATCTATTTTGTTTTATATCATCACTTTCAAGTTCATTTATAAATCACACTTATTAAATCTTAATGTCATGATATTGAATATATATCAAAATTTCCTTAAAACAAAAAAACCAACTAAATTGTTTTATATAATTTATGAGACTAATAATTGGGCAAAGAGACACTCTACATTTTAATATGGGGGAGATGTGTAGGAGTTAGATGTAATGTAAGGAAGATTGTATGTCGATATTTTTAATTAATAAGCACATAAAAACTTAATACTTACAATTACAATATCACAAGATTTATAACAAGGATATTCACCCCATTTTACTATGGATATTATTAACTTATAAATAGGATTTGTTACTATACCATGGGTCAATACCATGGTTTATTATCAATACCAAATCCTTAAAAACCAAAACTCATTTCAAAATCAAAATATTTTAATTTTATTTTATTTTACAATATGTTTTAAATTAAATCTAAAAGAAAAAAGTATGAAGGAGATATTGTAATGTACCATAAATATTTTGACTTGATCAAATTACATAAAAATAAAAATAAAAATAGAATAAAATAAAATAAAAAACATAAAATTAATAATCATATCTATAATTATTGAGTTCATCCCAGTACAAGAGAGATGTTGTAATGTTTAACATTTTGACTAAGTCAAATTACATTAAAAAAAAATTAAATTAAAAAATAAAAAGATTAATATAATGTAAAATAAATATTTTAAGTGAAACAAAATAAAATTAAAAAAATAAATAAATAAAAATAACCCAAAAAAAAATGGCCCATGGTATTGACACATGGTATTCATGTGGAATATAGCCTATTTAAAGAAAAAAAATAAACCAGCCTAGATCCATCTTAACGCTGGATCTACTAGGGGATCAAATTTCTTGATATGCAAATCTCTTTTATAGTGAAAAGAGACTTGATCCCTCTTTGTGCTTGGTAGATCTAGAATTAAGATGGATCTAGGTTGGTTTATAATATGTTCAAATCCTTCAAAATGTGACTTACCATGATATTCACATCCATGTCAATTTAATTCCAATGATATATCAATACATGATCCTTCATGTAATTATTTAAATATCTTTATTTCATAAATTTATTTTTTTTAAATCATTGTATACATATATTTAGATTGCATATCCATATACATAATTTATATTTAAAATTATTGTCTTAATATAAATATTTTTATATATCTTAAATAAAATTTAGATAATATTAAAATAGTATTTTTTCTAAATTTAAAAAGAAATTGTGGGGAAATAAAGAACTCGAGGGAAAATTGAAACTACAATATTATAAGGAGGTGATCAACCCCAATCTCAAAAACCAAAATTATCTCTCTGTCTTGACTAGTGTTAAGAAGA
The DNA here is from genome assembly GCA_031772625.1 of Pinus tabuliformis. Taxonomy (NCBI): domain Eukaryota; kingdom Viridiplantae; phylum Streptophyta; class Pinopsida; order Pinales; family Pinaceae; genus Pinus; species Pinus tabuliformis. Next base: position 350,794,283 of record CM062820.1, on the reverse strand, counting down.
AAATGAACATGGCCTGGATTCGGGTGTTTGATTTGTGGTCATGTCGTGTCATGAAGCTAGGCAAGTGGATCATTAACGTGGTGTGAAATTTGGCAAGGAGAGGACTAACGAACAATCAGTGGTGTACAATTAGCTATCATTCCCATGTAACTGCATTAAGGATAGTAGTTGGCTCAACCATTGGGCTATCTTAGGAATTTACTATGGAATTATTTCAACCTAGAATTGAGAATTTTTATCTCAGGCTCAAAGTGAAAGGGTACTTGTGGGTGCGCGATGGTATCGGTGGTTGTGGAAATTTTGGGATTTCAAGCCACATAATGTCTCTTCCCTTTGGAGTCTTCATTCATCAAGATAACTAGTTGTTTTCATGGTTTTTTGGTGTCCTCCTGTATAGGGTCTTAAAATGGCTCACTGTGGAATCAACAGACTCACTCCTAGCTACCAGTTTGCAACTTATTTAACTCCATCATTCCTTCACCCAATAGACATGTCCCTTTTTGGCTCTATCTTGGAGGGAGTGGTGAAGGGCGACTGCAGCATCACAGAGTTTGTCCAAGCATCATTACAATCAATAATGGTTAGGGAAAGGATGCACACCCAGGTTTGTAGAGGCACTACATGAAGAAGGGGCTCATGGACTAGGTGTCTTTAGCATATTTTTAGCTATTGTCAAGGATTCTCTTTAGACATCCCCCGACACACAACAAGCACCACCCATAATGATGACGTCGAGGAGACGCAAGAAAACTTGCTAGGTAGCAGTTTTGACACCTCATAGGCACATGTCATGCCTCATTTATCTATGCATGCTCTATTATGCCTTCTGGACTAGAATGTTTTGTAGGAAATGAGAGAAGTTAAGGTGGAATTGTTAGCAAGAATGGATAGGCTAGAAGAAAGGTTTTCAACCCTGAACAAGAAGTAAGATTTGAGGCCTATCACAGCTCAAGGTGATAGCTCGGGAGCTAGAGGAAGATCCTAAGCTAGAAGAAGATCTTGAACCTTCTGCACCATTCCAAGGCGGTCCCAATCAACCCGAAGGAAAGTAGAAAATGATATCCAATCTGTGTTTTTTGCATTTTTGTGACAAGCCATGTTAGCTTGGCCAAGAGGTTAGTAGACTGAGTCTCCTTGATAATGTATATAATTCATTTGGAATAATGCGGGAACAAGGTTATTTTTGGAATGTTTGGACCAAAGGGTTCAAATTAGGCTTTTACGACAACTAAGGATGGTAAATAGGGCATCTATGGTTGTTATGATTATACACAATGTATATTTTGCTTTACTTATTAATATAGTGACAAATTTTATAATAAAAAAATGAACATTGCCAATAATCGAACTAATTCTCATGACCTTCATAACAAAACTAGGTGTTGGTCAAATCTCAAAACACCATAGGATGAAAGAGTTTGTCACCTATGCAATCCTAGGAAGGTTAAAGATGAAAATCACTCTTAGATTGTCTATCTTATACTCACAAATAATTTTCCAAATATTTGTCACACTACCGACCTCTTCTTGACCTTTTAACTTAAAGAATCTATGGTAATATGGGAGCATTTCTCTCCCTTGTTTTTGAGTATATAAATAAAATGTTAAAAATTTATATTTAATTTGTTATTTCTTAAGGTCTAGTAAATCATATAGATCTCACTGAACATCATCATCGTTTAAAAATATATATATAATAATTAATCAAATAAAAAATGATAGGAAATTTGTTAAAATATACAATATTATTTTAATTTTAAAAATATTTATAATATATTAAAAATTTATAATTAATTAAATACAAATATTTTTAAATACAATATATTATTTTAATTTATTTTTTAAAATATTTATAATACATTTAAAATTATAATTGATTTAAAACAACTTTCTCTCACATTTGTGATCATTGTTGTGAACCATGGAAATAAAAATAATAAAAAAATTAATTTAATTATTATTCTAATAAAAATAATAATTTAAATTTATAAATTTTATAAATCATATTAACAAATAATACAATGTTGACTATTTGTAATATGGTTTATAAATTTTATAAATTTAAATTTAGTTTTTATCTCACTCTTGAATTATAACGTTATATATTCTATACTTTTGTTCTAAATTGAAACAAAATTATAGTCTTTTTTGGAAAACAAATATAATGTTAACTATTTGAAATTATCATTGGCAGGTTGTCCTTTTTTAATTGAGGGAAAAAAACAGTATGCATGCCATGCCACATGGAGTTGAGAAAAAGCAATAATGAGAAAAATTAAAAACTTTGAATGAATTTGAGAGCCATTAGATGTATGACACCTTTATTTATTTATTTATTTATATGTAATTATTGGGAAAATGATATTTACTTTGCAATATCTTGTTTTTTTATTTTTGAAAATGATTAATTTGTAAATTATTTGTTGTTTTTTTAATCATAGTGAATCAATGATTTGTTGGAGTAATCTCGGCAAGGCCCAAGATCAAACCTAACAACTACCACTATAACATCAAGAGTATATCCAACAAACCATAAGCCAAATCTACCAAGAAGAGTCATCTGGTGAGCCAAATATTATGACTTAGCAAGAGCTAAGACTCTATGAAGGTGGGGGAGTCTACTCCTTGAATCTTATTACAAGGGGCCAAAGATGTCCCCCTTTTAGGATTTGAAATTAGGTGGAGGGGATAACATCCCATTGAGCCAACCACTCGATCATCCCACGATGAGACTTTATATATATATATGCCAGTTTTTTAGCAAGAGCTAAGACTCTATGAAGGTGGGGGAGTCTACTCCTTGAATCTTATCACGAGGGGTCAAAGATGTCCCCCTTGTAGGATTTGAAATTGGGTGGAGGGGATAACATCCCATTGAGCCAACCACTTCATCATCCCACGATGAGACTATATAGCCAGTTTTGTATTTTGGTAGATTAAACCACTAACATTATAACCCTTATAAAGGACACATGGGTTAGGCATCTGGGGGTTTGAACATGGGACATTTCACTCACATTTACTTTACATTTTCATAGGCTTGCCAAAGATGTACCCCTTGTAGGATTTGAAACTGGGTGGAGGGGATAACATCCCACTGAGCCAACCACTCGATCATCCCACGAGGAGACTATATATATATGCTAGTTTTGTATTTTGGTAGATTAAACTGTTAACATTATAACCCTTAGAAAAGACACATGGGTTAGGCATCTGGGGGTTGAACATGGGACCTTTCACTCACATTTACTTTACATTTTCATAGGCATGCCGAGAGCTACTCTCAAAGGGCCAAGCTATTAAAATATTATTTGAATGGAGATTTTTTTTATATATTTAATAATATGAAATAAAGAGTTAGGCATTTTGAGGATTGAACATGGTACCTTTCACTCACAGTTAATTTACATTTTCATAGGCTTGCCAAGTAAGTTACACTCAAAGGGCTAAGTTGTTAAAATATTATTTGAGTGAAGATTTTTTAATATTTGGTAATATGTAATAAATGATATATATGTTGAGATATATATTATATTTATGTTTTAGAGTATGATTTGATAGTGTTTTTGTTTGGCTAAGAATATTAAAATATTATTTGAAAAAGGATTTTTTAATATTTAGTAATAAGTAATAAATGATATATATATTGAGTTATGTATTATATTTAGGTTTGGGAGTATGATCTAATAATGTTTATGGTGAGCTAAGAGTTGGTCTTCATCGAACATGAGGAAGCGGGTTAATGGCCCAATACCCAAAGGCATTCGACAAGAGTGAAAGCCTGCCCCTTTAATGACCATTAGTGAGTCTTTGAAGGTGGTATGGTATTCTTAAATAATAGCGATGAGCCAACCTACATTCCCTAATAACAACCCATGATAATTGTCTCATGACTAGGCTGACAATTGAATTGGGATAGGTTATCCCATTGTATAAAAAAATGCTTATATATAAAAATTATAGATAACATTATTTATATATATATATATATATATATATATATATATATATATATATTATTAAGATAGGATAGGGGTAGTAATTGGTTTTATATATAAGATTAAGGTCAATTGTTATTAAAATATATATGATTACACTGAACTTAGTTTTAAGGGTAATTGTAAAAGACATGTGTTTTATTATGAATATTATTTAGTTAGAATCACCTTTTAATTTATGAGTAGGATTTAAAATTGCTTCTTATTGACTAATAGCTCGTGTTATTTGGATGTCAAAATAGATAATGGTCCAAAACCCAAAGGCATTTGGTAAGAGTGAAAGTTTATTCCCTTATAGTTCACCATGGTCCAAAACCCAAAGGCATTTGGTAAGAGTGAAAGTTTATTCCCTTATAGTTCACCAACACTTCACTTTAGATTGCATGGTTTTTCTTGAATAATGGTGATGAGTGGGCAGACATTTGAATATTACAACCAAGTTGACTACTAAGGTATGAGAGGTTTTGCCACCTTAGAAGAAATAAATACAAAACCGGTTTTGTAATAAGACCTAAAATAACTTAGAATGTAAAGACAAATACCCAATTTTTGTAACACCTCCTACCCCTGTGCTATTGATGGTTGTGGGAGTGCTCCTACCCTGTACTATTGATGGTTGTGGAAGTGCCCCTTGTTTAACCTTATCTCCAAAGTTTGTTACGAAGATAAGGTTACACCAACCATCCTAAAGCTAATACCACCATTTTGTTTACCTCACAGAGAACTTCTCAATGATATGAATGTTACCTCAATCTAAGTCTTAGATAAAAAGTTATGCTCGGTAAAAATTTATCCCATTTAAAAGGATCATGTCATCACTAGAACACCATGTGGCACTCACATGGCTCCTCGTGTGGCCCATGTGGTGCCATGCCATCACCATGTGTGGTCCGCAGGTTTACCACACCATTGCGATCAAGTTTCCTGTAACATTAACGTACTTGTTATGAGAAATGGCCAAAAGCCAATGGCCAAGAAGCTGAATGAGGGGTCCACATATACACGTAATGTCGAATAGGGGCTCTCCGCTTAACTCATCTGAAATCCTGATGGCCTGGAGGCCTAACAGCGGAATGGGGTCCACCAGAGTCCACGTCGTCTCGGCATCAAGGTCTACCGACCTCGGCTCTCTACTTAACTTCTTTCGAAAGCCTAGTGGCACGAAGACTTGAAGGCCCGGTGGGTTCCACCTTGGCTCACGTCATCTCGACATCAAATATATCAGCCTCACTCTCTACTTACCTTTCTTCAAAAGCTCGTGGCCAAAAGGTCCGGTGGGTTCCACCTCGGCTCATGTCACCTTGGTATTGCGTCTATCGGCCTCCTTGCACACATGTGTTTCAGGACCAATGATCCATGGCTGATATCGATCCATGACAATGGTGGGTGCAATGTCCTGATGGGGTCCACGGGGTATAGTTCCGCTGGGCTAGGTTCTGCCATCGCACTGACACGCTTACCTTCAACACACATATGTTAAGTTGTAGTCTGCAGGGGATAGGCCAATGGTCAATGTGGGGAACACATGGTATGGTTACATTGGGATAGGGTTCTGCCATTGATCCCTTGGTGTCGAATGCCCATATACATATGTATTGAGCCATTACGCTTCATCGGTCTCCATGATAGCTAGGGCACCAAATTTCAAGGTTTTGCAAAACAAAGGGGTGACTACCTCGAAGACCAAATTTTCCATGTATCATGGCATGAAGGCTCGAGGCCCTTAAACTTCTAATTCTGTGTAATGATCAATAACCAGGAACATGTTCCCATAACACCAAATTTACAAGTGTTTGAGACCACAGGGGGCAAAGACACAACACTAAATTTTCACAATTTATCAATGTTGTATGTACCAATCAATACAACTCTGCTAACCTCTTGTAGGTTATTTATTAATTAACTAAATATGAATACACATATTTTCATAACTGCACAAGAAGAGTTACATATTATTTATCACACATCACAATCCTTTGAAAAAGCTTTGATTCATATGCATAATACATTGTTGTCAAATAAAAGAGAGAGAGAGCATAAACACAAAGTTTCTCACATCAATCATGAACTAAACATTGTTCTATACGATCCAAACATTCATTAACACATATAAACATACGAGATCAGATAGAGGCATAGCATGGAACATCCTAGTTCATAACTCAAACATATAATTGTAATATACTTATCTGTATATCTCAAACTGGTTGGCAAATAAACGAGGGACTTACACTCTCCACCCAAACCATAGGCCAACTACACCGCAATTTTCTTGCAGTTGACCACCCCCGAGATGGATCCAATGTTTGAGGAAATGCTTTCTCAAGGAAATTCACACCAAAGGCTTGGTTTAACACTTGGGATATGGAGTCCACTACCCAGGTGATTTATCAACTGCCCTCTAGCATTAAGCACCACAATGAACCACTCTTTCCTCTAAGTTTATTAACAAGGATTCACCCAAGGTCCAATTAGGGTATTGCTCAGTCTAGGAGTTGGAATTCATTTTGCAGGTGGTTTTCAACTACCTTTTCATAGCAAGCACCAGAGAAATATGAAATCCACTGTCCAGGTGGTTTATCAACTACTCAACAAGCACCACAAGGACCTAGAATGCCATGTCCAAGTGGTTTATCAACTATACAACAAGCACCACAATGTTTCATTCATCCACTAAGCCTCTGACTGACCGCACGAGATTAGACAACACAATTTAGTGGCCTAACATAGTTCATAGGGACTTTACCCAAATTCACTAAGGGTCTAATTCATGCACAAGGCTTTGCATTCCAACTTCAATGTCACTCTATCTTCTATTGCCATTGTCCCAGCAGCTCCATTCGCTCCACAATCAACAATGAGTGTCGTCCATTCTCTAATGATAAAGAGAGCCAGCCAAAACAACTAGGAACTAGAGAGAGAGAGAGAGCTCTTTAGTTGTGTGTTGGGTTGTTTTTTTTCCTCCATTGTTTTGTTGTTTTCTTTTTTCCTTGCCTCTTATTGTGTTTATGAGATTTGACCTTGTCTCTTTAATCTGCGAGGGGGGATGGGTACGCCCTCTGTCCCATTGCCCCACCCACATATCATCATTTTTTTTTATTTTTTTATTTTTATTTTGCCAACAACAGGTCTCCCCCAGATGTATCTCATCAATTTTATGCTAGGATGTAACTCAATTGGGTTACAACTAGTGGCTCTTTAATTTCATTAATTTCATGTAGGGTTGGTTTTGTGGTATTTCAAGGCACGCAAGAAAGTTACCTCAGCCATTGGATACGTAAGGTCGCCCCCTCCTTCAATCAGTAAAAATGAAATTTAAATGTTTCATATACACAATATATTAGTCAGTTGTGGGTCCTATGCCAATGTCGCCATTACACAATCATATTTACAAAAATGGGGGTAAAATGAAAGTGTTGTCACAAACCCCACCCTCTCAAAGAAACATTGTCCTTGACGTTTTATAAACAAAAAACAAAAACTGAGGTTTATAATTAATAATTTTTACATCAATCTATACATTAAACAAAAATGAGTAGAGCTCCCTCATTTGGTATTCAAATTCCCATGTTGCTTCATTGGGTCCAAAGTTCTTCCATTGCACCTTGATCTGCGCTATTATTTGATTTTGGAGAATAGTTTATCTCCATTCCAAGATGCATAGTTGTTTGGGTTGGAATTCTCCCTTAGATTTTGCCTATATCACAGACCAATCAATCACATTATTATTGTAATGTACACACTTTTTTAAGCAAAGAAATGTGAAATACATCGTATGCTTTCACTATGGGAGGAATGGTCAATCTATAACCTATTAGCCCCACTCTATCCAAAATCTGAAATGGTTCAAAAAATCTAGGTGATAATTTAGCACATGATCCCACTTTCAGTCAGCTCTTCCTTGCTCTAATATGGAGATATTGATCCAGGAGGATCCTGGAGGGAGGATCCAAGAGGATCCTAAGGAATTGATCCAAGTGGATCTTTAGAAAAGTACCAGTGGCATGGTAAAAGGCTCAAAACTCAAAGTGGCAAAATTTGGATAAACTTAGCATCAGATCTAAGTGCTCATCATCCTAATTCCAACGGTGCAAACGACACTCAAATCCGAGTTCATAAGCAGAAGTTAAAACGAGTCAAAGATCAAGTTTGACTTGTCCAAGTGGCAGGAGATGACATGGAAAAAGTCTCAGTGAATGGGGAAACGCCAAGTGGCAAGCTGCCATTGGCCCTACATATCGCATATATGAGCAAGAGGAAGAATCATCTTAATGATAATCGGCCCCGGTAGGATCCATGCTGCGATTGTGATATCGCATATCACAAGTCGGAGGAGGAACGAGTATTCAAGAATCAGCCCCTGGCGAAGCCCAGTTGCGATGCGATAAAATCACCATCGTAGATCATAGCGGGAGCATGGAGTATCACCCCGGCCACCGTCGATTGTGATTTGCGATGGGGGACTGTCATATGCGATATTGTTCTATGTTGTTTTTTATATTCCTGGCGGGTCTGCAGTTATCGCAGAATGCGTGTTCGGATCTTTATGTCGATGGCTCCACCGATTGCGATTTGCGATGGGGCTTTGGATGTGATATTTTATAAACTACATTTTATTATCTCGGCAGGTCTGCGATCATCACAGAGCGTGGGTCTATCCGCCAATTGGGAACACCGATGAGACAAACGCCAATAGCAAAGAATGTTGGTTTCAACGCGTAGTTAAGGGAGTTTCGCCATATTTGAAAGGGTTGTTGCCATGTCTTATTCAAGACCGAGAATCTCTGTTGGGATAATGCCTGCCTGCTAACTTCGTCAATGGTTGGAAATTGCTCGAGTTTTGAGGGATTCCCGCAATGATTATAAAATACCCTTTTGTGTCAAAGAAGGCAAAGAGGACTGGTTGATTAATTTAGAATCTATTGTGCAACAGACCTTGACCCTAGCAGCAAGTCGGGACCCTGCCTTGAGCAGCATGGAGGTTCCAAGAAGTTGTAGAAGGCTCGATTATCCAAATTGGGTGTTTGGATAGGCATTTTTGCACGATTTTTCGCCAGGAGTGCAGTGGTACCGTCTGTTTCTGAAGCTGGGCTCTCCATTCTTTGTCTATCTTCCAACTTGGAGGTATAAGGATTGTAAAGAATGTTGCTTGTACTTTTATCTCTTTTTATGCCACTTATTGAATGAAGGCCTCCCCACTATTGAGTAGGACCCAGAGACGTAGTCCAAATTGGACGAACTCCGTAATCAAATCATTATGTCATGGTTTCATGTTCTTCTAGTTATTTCCGCATTGTTTATGTGTTTTAATTTCCATGGCTGATTAATAGTGTTTTTGTTTGGTTAAGAATATTAAAATATTATTTGAAAAAGGATTTTTTAATATTTAGTAATAAGTAATAAATGATATATATATTGAGTTATGTATTATATTTAGGTTTGGGAGTATGATCTAATAATGTTTATGGTGAGCTAAGAGTTGGTCTTCATCGGACATGAGGAAGCGGGTTAATGGCCCAATACCCAAAGGCATTCGACAAGAGTGAAAGCGTGGCCCTTTAATGACCATTAGTGAGTCTTTGAAGGTGGTATGGTATTCTTAAATAATAGCGATGAGCCAACCTACATTCTCTAATAACAACCCATGATAATTGTCTCATGACTAGGCTGACAATTGAATTGGGATAGGTTATCCCATTGTATAAAAAATATGTTATATATAAAAATTATAGATAACATTAATTATATATATATATATATATATATATATATATATATTATTAAGATAGGATAGGGGTAGTAATTGGTTTTATATATAAGATTAAGGTCAATTGTTATTAAAATATATATGATTACACTGAACTTAGTTTTAAGGGTAATTGTAAAAGACATGTGTTTTATTATGAATATTATTTAGTTAGAATCACCTTTTAATTTATGAGTAGGATTTAAAATTGCTTCTTATTGACTAATAGCTCGTGTTATTTGGATGTCAAAATAGATAATGGTCCAAAACCCAAAGGCATTTGGTAAGAGTGAAAGTTTATTCCCTTATAGTTCACCAACACTTCACTTTAGATTGCATGGTTTTTCTTGAATAATGGTGATGAGTGGGAAGACATTTGAATATTACAACCAAGTTGACTACTAAGCTATGAGAGGTTTTGCCACCTTGGAAGAAATAAATAAAAAACGGTTTTGTAATAAGACCTAAAAGAACTTGGAATGTAAAGACAAATACCCAATTTTTGTAACACCTCCTACCCCTGTGCTATTGATGGTTGTGGGAGTGCTCCTACCCTGTGGTTGTGGGAGTGCCCCTTGTTTAACCTTATCTCCGAAGTTTGTTATGAAGATAAGGTTACACCAACCATCCTAAAGCTAATACCACTATTTTGTTTACCTCATAGAGAACTTCTCAACGATATGAATGTTACCTCAATCTAAGTCTTAGATAAAAAGTTAAAAAGTTATGCTCGGTAAAAATTTATCCCATTTAAAAGGATCATGTCATGACTAGAACACCATGTGGCACTCACATGGCTCCTCGTGTGGCCCATGTGGTGCCATGCCATCACCATGTGGGGTCTGCAGGTTTACCACACCATTGCGATCAAGTTTCCTTTAACATTAACGTACTTGTTATGAGAAATGGCCAAAAGCCAATGGCCAAGAAGCTGAATGAGGGGTCCACATATACACGTAATGTCGAATAGGGGCTCTCCGCTTAACTCATCTGAAATCCTGATGGCCTGGAGGCCTAAAAGCGGAATGGGGTCCATCCGAGTCCACGTCGTCTCGGCATCAAGGTCTACCGACCTCGCTCTCTACTTAACTTCTTTTGAAAGCCTAGTGGCATGAAGACTTGAAGGCCCGGTGGGTTCCACCTTGGATCACGTCATCTCGACATCAAATATATCAGCCTCACTCTCTACTTACCTTTTTTCAAAAGCTCAGTGGCCCAAAGGCCCGGTGGGTTCCACCTCGGCTCATGTCATCTTGGCATTGGGTCTATCAGCCTCCTTGCACACATGTGTTTCAGGACCAATGGTCCATGGCTGATATAGATGCATCACAATGGTGGGTGCAATGTCCTGATGGGGTCCACGGGGTATAGTTCCGTTGGGCAAGGTTCTGCCATCACACTGACACGCTTACCTTCAACACACATATGTTAAGTTGTACTCTGCAGGGGATAGGCCAATGGTCAATGTGGGGAACATATGGTATGGTTACATTGGGATAGAGTTCTGCCATTGATCCCTTGGTGTCAAATGCCCATATACATATCTATTGAGCCATTACGCTTCATCGGTCTCAATGATAGCTAGGGCACCCCATTTCAAGGTTTTGTAAAACAAAGGGGTGACTACCTCGAAGACCAAATTTTCCATGTATCATGGCATGAAGGCTCGAGGCCTTGAAACTTCTAATTCTGTGTAATGATCAGTAACCAGGAACATGTTCCCATAACATCAAATAATTTACAAGTGTTTGAGAAAAGAAGGGGCAAAGGCCCAACACCAAATTTTCACAATTTATCAATGTTGTATGTACCAATCAATACAACTCTGCTAACCTCTTGTAGGTTATTTATTAATTAACTAAATATGTATACACATATTTTCATAACTGCACAAGAACAGTTACATATTATTTATCACACATCACAATCCTTTGAAAAAGCTTTGATTCATATGCATAATACATTGTTGTCAAATAAAAGAGAGAGAGAGCATAAACACAAAGTTTCTCACATCAATCATGAACTAAACATTGTCCCATACAATCCAAACATCCATTAACACATATAAGCATACGAGATCAAATAGAGGCATAGCATGGAACATCCCAGTTCATAACTCAAACATATAAATGTAATATACTTATCTGTATATCTCAAACTAGTTGGCAACTAAACGAGGGACTTACATCCCCACCCAAACCATAGGCCAACTACACCACAATTTTCTTGCAGTTGACCACCCCCGAGATGGATCCAATGTTTGAGGAAATGCTTTCTCAAGGAAATTCACACCAAAGGCTTGGTTTAACACTTGGGATATGGAGTCCACTACCCAGGTGATTTATCAACTGCCCTCTAGCATTAAGCACCACAATGAACCACTATTTCCTCTAAGTTTATTAACAAGGATTCACCCAAGGTCCAATTAGGGTATTGCTCAGTCTAGGAGTTGGAATCCATTTTGCAGGTGGTTTTCAACTACCTTTTCATAGCAAGCACCAGAGAAATATGCAATCCACTGTCCAGGTGGTTTATCAACTACTCAACAAGCACCACAAGGACCTAGAATGCCCTATCCAAGTGGTTTACCAACTATACAACAAGCACCACAATGTTTCATTCATCCACTAAGCCTCTGACTGACCGCACGAGATTAGACAACACAATTTAGTGGCCTAACACAGTTCATAGGGACTTTACCCAAATTCACTAAGGGTCTAATTCATGCACAAGGCTTTGTATTCCAACTTCAATGTCACTCTATCTTCTATTGCCATTGTCCCAACAACTCCATTCGCTCCACGATCAACAATGAGTGTCGTCCATTCTCTAATGATAAAGAGAGCCAGCCAAAACAACTAGGAACTAGAGAGAGAGAGCTCTTTAGTTGTGTGTTCGGTTGTTTTTTTTCCTCCATTGTTTTGTTGTTTTCTTTTTTCCTTGCCTCTTATTGTGTTTATGAGATTTGGCCTTGTCTCTTTAATCTGCGAGGGGGGATGGGTACGCCCTCTGTCCCACTGCCCCACCCACATCTCATCATTTATTTTTATTTTTATTTTTTATTTTTGCCAACAACAGGTCTCCCCCAGATGTATCTCATCAATTTTATGCTAGGATGTGACTCGATTGGGTTACAACTAGTGGCTCTTTAATTTCATTAATTTCATGTAGGGTTGGTTTTGTGGTATTTCAAGGCACGCAAGAAAGTTCCCTCAGCCATTGGATACGTAAGGTCGCCCCCTCCTTCAATCAGTGAAAATGAAATTTAAATGTTTCATATACACAATATATTAGTCAGTTGTGGGTCCTATGCCAATGTCGCCATTACACAATCATATTTACAAAAAAGGGGGTAAAATGAAAGTGTTGTCACAAACCCCACCCTCTCAAAGAAACATTGTCCTTGATGTTCTATAAACAAAAAACAAAAACTGAGGTTTATAATTAATAGCTTTTACATCAATCTATACATTAAACAAAAATGAGTAGAGCTCCCTCATTTGGTATTCAAATTCCCATGTTGCTTCATTGGGTCCAAAGTTCTTCCATTGCACCTTGATCTGCGCCATTATTTGATTTTGGAGAATAATTTATCTCCATTTCAAGATGCACAGTTGTTTGGGTTGGAATTCTCCCTTAGATTTTGCCTATATCACAGACCAATCAATCACATTATTATTGTAATGTACACACTTTTTTAAGCAAAGAAATGTGAAATACATCATATGCTTTCACTATGGGAGGAATGGCCAATCTATAACCTATTAGCCCCACTCTATCCAAAATCTGAAATGGTTCAAAAAATCTAGGTGATAATTTAGCACATGATCCCACTTTCAGTCAACTCTTCCTTGCTCTAATATGGATATATTGATCCAGGAGGATCTTGGAGGGAGGATCCAGGAGGATCCTGAGGAATTGATCCAACTGGATCTTTAGAAAAGTACCAGTGGCATGGTAAAAGGCTCAAAACTCAAAGTGGCAAAATTTGGATAAACTTAGCATCAGATCAAAGTGCTCATCATCTTGATTCCAACGGTGCAAACGACACTCAAATCTGAGTTCATATGCAGAAGTTAAAACGAGTCAAAGATCAAGTTTGACTTGTCCAGGTGGCAGGAGATGACATGGAAAAAGTCTCAGTGAATGGGGAAACGCCAAGTGGCAAGCTGTCATTGGCCCTGCATATCGCATATATGAGCAAGAGGAAGAATCATCTTAATGAGAATCGGCCCCGGCAGGATCCATGCTGCGATTGTGATATCGCATATCACATGCCGGAGGAGGAACGAGTATTCAAGAATCAGCCCCCGACAAAGCCCAGTTGTGATGTGATAAAATCACCATCGTAGATCATAGCGGGAGCATGGAGTATCACCCCGACCACCGTCGATTGTGATTTGCGATGGGGGACTGTCATATGCGATATTGTTCTATGTTGTTTTTTATAATCCTGGCGGGTCCGCAGTTATCGCAGAATGCATGTTCAGATCTTTATGTCGATGGCTCCACCGATTGCGATTTGCGATGGGGCTTTGGATGCGATATTTTATAAACTACATTTTATTATCTCGGCAGGTCTGCGATCATCACAGAGCGTGGGTCTATCCACCAATTGGGAACACTGATGAGACAAATGCCAATAGCAAAGATTGTTGGTTTCAACGCATAGTTAAGGGAGTTTCGCCATATTTGAAAGGGTTGTTGCCATGTCTTATTCAGGACCGAGAATCTCTGTTGGGATAATGCCTGCCTGCTAACTTCGTCGATGGTTGGAAACTGCCCGGGTTTTGAGGGATTCCCGCAATGATTATAAAAGACCCTTTTGTGTCGAAGAAGGCGAAGAGGACTAGTTGATTAATTTAGAATCTATTGTGCAACAGACCCTGACCCTAGCAGCAAGTCGGGACCCTGACTTGAGCAGCATGGAGGTTCCAAGAAGTTGCAGAAGGCTCGATTATCCAAATTGGGTGTTTGGATAGGCATTTTTGCACGATTTTTCACCAGGAGTTCAGTGGTACTGTCTGTTTCTGAAGCTGGGCTCTCCATTCTTTGTCTATCTTCTAGCTTGGAGGTATAAGGAATGTAAAGAATGTTGCTTGTACTTTTATCTCTTTTTATGCCACTTATTGAATGAAGGCCTCCCCACTATTGAGTAGGACCCAGAGACGTAGTCCAAATTGGACGAACTCCGTAATCAAATCATTATGTCATGGTTTCATGTTCTTCTAGTTATTTCTGCATTGTTTATGTGTTTTTAATTTCCATGGCTAATTATTTCTATTATATGTAATTCCGATGCATCTGTAAGTAAAAGATCTTGGATCAGATATACATGCTCTCCTACTTGGAATTCTTCTTATATTGTATGTTGATTTGTATTGCTCTTTTTCCTATCCTCGACTGCTTTCAACTTATACCTTATATTAATCACTTCTTGCTCCATTTCTCTCATCATGTTAGGTCCAAATACCACTCTATTCATGGGGTCATGCTAGCTAATGGGAGTATTGCATTTCCTACCATACAATTCCTCAAAGGGGCTTATCTTCATTGACTCTTGGTACCCATTGTTTTATGAAAATTCAACTAATGATAGGAATTATTCCCACCTCTTCGGGTCATGCATTATATACATCCTCAGCATGTCCTTTGGATTTTGCTTACGCTTTCAATTTGACCATCTATTTGAGGATGACAGGTTGTGTTAAAAGCTAGCTAACTCCCAAAGCTAACAAACAATGCTTTCCAAGAATTTGAAGTGAACTTGGAATCCTGATCTAAAATGATCTTCTTGTGTATGCCCTACAATCTGGATTCTAAATATTTCTTTCATAAAAATATAACCTATGTCAATAGCTTTGTGGGTGGACTTAACAACTATAAAGTGAGTTTCCTTGCTCAATTTGTTCATTACCACCATAGTAGCATCATGTTGTTTGGATGTCTTTAGAAATCCCATGATGAAGTCCATGGATATGACTTCCCATTCCACGCGGGAATTGGAATTGGCTATAGTAATATCATTAGATGTTTTAGTTCTATTGTGTCTTGTTGGCATTCCAGGCACCTTGAAATATATTCAGTTATTTCCTTCTTCATTCCCGGTCAATAATATAATTTCAATATGTTTGTTATCATTTTTTGATAACCAAGATGACTTGAATAAGGTATTTTGTGAAACTCATCCATTATGAGCTTCTTCAAGTCAATCACACATGGTACATACCATATGTCTTTTAACATCAACATACCATCATCAATGAGCTTGTAATTCTTGCTTATTGTTCTCTCTAGCTCTTTTTGTAACCATTCCTTCACATATTGGAAATGTTCATTGTGTAGAAATGTATGTTTGATCCTTTCTTTGGTGTCAATTCGACAAGTGCTAATGGATAGAAAGTGAGCTACTCATAGATTTCTACTAAGTGCACCTACTACTCGATTTTCCTTGCCCTTAATATGCTTGATTAAGAATCAAATTCACTAATCAAAGTGAACCATCTATCTTTTCTAACATTTAATTTGGGTCGATCAAACGATTATTTTAACCCTCCATGATCAAACATCAACACAAACCTTCTCCTAAGCAAGTAGTGCCTCCACATCTTCAGTGCATGCACAATTTCTACTAGCTCCAACTCATCAGTGACATAGTTCCTTTCATTCTCATTTAGCTTCCTTGATTCATCAATATAAGTTGAAGTTCTAATGTCATAGAATTCCAGTAATCTCATCTGACTGCGGAAACTGGGTTCCAAAAGTCCCCAATAGCATCTCAGGTGAGAATGCATCCACTTTGTGGGTGATGCCGAAAGGGCCGGTGCCAAGTGGGTTTGTTGGCTAATTGGGCAATAATTTTTGGGTTTGTTAGAATCCCGCGCGCCAACAATTGGTTTTGTTGCTAGGACCGGGATCATGGTATGATGGCATTGTTTTGTGATACAAATGTGAAAACCATGGAATCCCACTGAGGAAGAGATTAGTCGGTGGTTTAAGTGGAAGGAGCACAAGTTTTCAGCCAAATAAATTGGGGATAAAAGACTAAGCATAGAGAAATGGTTACAAAAGTATGTGTTTACTAAACTCCATGAAGTTTTCTTAGGAGAATTCCCAAATGCTTTAATCGAGTGGGTTCAATGCTTGAAGGACAACTATCCGACCTATCAGCACAAGGGACTGAGACAATGGACTCTAGAGGAGGTACATCAGTTGCAAGTGATAAGTAATAAAATTTCACATGTTGTAGATTTCTGGTTTGAGAGTGTGTTGGAAGGTTATATTGTTGAAATTGCAATAGAAGCGACAATATCCTATATTTTATCATAGAGGAAATTCCCGAAAGGACCACAAGTAAGATTTATATGGTCACTACCATTATCCATTAAAATGTTACTGTGTGACCATGGAGTTCTTCCATTGGAGTCAAACAACATGAGTGGCTAAACCGCCTGTGTGCCAGGGGAAAGTGGGGAAGAACCAGGACGTAGTTCGAAAGAAGAGGAAGGAGAAAGGGTGGGAATATTGTAGTATAGGTTGACAGTAAGTAAGGGATTGTGCAAGTGAGGAAGAATAAATAGTACGTAGTTAGGGAGTTTTGAGGGTGGAACCTTGAGGAGTGCATAGAGAATCTAACAGAGTGACATTGGAGGAGGCCAGTCAACATTGTTTGTTTTCGCAAGGAGAAGCCTACGGAGAGTGACAAGGAAAGGCCACCAGAGGACAAGGAGTAGTGTAAGTGGCCATAGTTATGAGGGAATGAATTTTGGTACCCTGCACACTGAAGCAAAGGAAGAAGAGCAGCTTGGTCCATGCAACACGGAGTCCATGGACCCTGGACGACAGAGTCAGACCATGCCTGGTGTTGGACCCATGACCCTATGCGCTTATACAAATGTAGATGTAAGTACTCAACACACTATAATAAATAGTGTAGAAGGTAATTATAGTTGAGGGGGAGGAGGTGCTAGTAATTGTGGAGTCAGTTAAGTAGTAAGTGGAGTGACACAAGGTGCCCAAGTTCAGCGTAGTGCAAATACAGGTGCACAATTTTCTAGTAGTACAGTGGGTGCGATCAAGAATACTTCATCGGGAAGTATTGTGCAAAGTACAATGGATGGTGTAGAGATAACGATGCCTATGTTCCATGGTGTTGAGAATGAGGGCCAAAAGCAACACTTGTTTGTGTGTGAGGTCATATGGACAGCCAAGCAGGTCCAAGATGAGGCAATAAAGATTGCACAATTGGAAGCTAACTTCAGAGACCATGCATTGACATGGTACATGAAATTTAAGAGCATGACCCCAACTGGACAGAATAAGATGCTAAATGATATTAAGCAGGCTTTGATTAGGGAGTTTCAAAAGCCAAAATCTTAATCTTAATGTATTACTGAGTTGAAGGAGATCAAGCAAGGCCCAATTGAGTTTGCGTGGGATTTTGACCAACGATTTAAGATTTTGATGGACATGTTAACATTTGAGACTCTAGATGTGCAGCAAAAAGAGTGGTTCATTGTTGTATTGTTGCCACATATTAGGATACCATTCATGCAAAGTGAATCGGCCCATAATCAGATGCATTGGAGTTAGCACTGAAGTTGGAAGCTTTGCCAGTCGGGAATGGAGGGAATCATGGTATGGAACAAGTACAGTCAGAGTTAGTTGTGTTGACTCTTCAACTACAAGATCTAACCAAAGGTAAAGATAAGCAAGAGGAAGTGTGGTGTACCATTGTTTAGGCAAAAGGTGACCACCAAAATGAATGCAAGTTGCTAACAGACTATATGCAAATCGACGTAACAAATTTGCTTGTGCAGGGTAGATGGTTGTGGTGTGAATTTTGTCAAGTATGAGGCCACACCCCACAAAACTATCTGATGATGCAAAAATATGAAGCAACTGCTCACACTCTATTTTGTGATTTTTTCGAATCGGTGGGGCATGATATCCACCACTATCATGCATTAGACCTGATGCGTGAAAAAACATTTGATTCATTTTGGGTACAGGGACCCGAAGGAACTGAAGCTATAATAGTAAGCTTCAATCAACTAGGATATAATCATACTAGAAAATACAATCAGCCAATCGAGGACAAGGAATGGAAGTGATAAGTTTAGGAGGACCGACCTGAGGAAAAGGAGTATTTGGAAGAGGTCGAGGAATGATTATTTGCTACAATTGTGGTCAGTAGGGACATATTGCATAAGATTTCCCTAATCCCTGTTGTATGTGTACATATTGCAGGGCACTAAACCATTCAACTAAGAATTGTCCACAAATGATTGCTAAATAACAAGAGAAGACGGGGCCAAACGTACAGATGATGGTCATCGAGCCTCATAGATCCCAACAACGGGTCAGCATGATAACTTGATGAGGTGTCAGAACTGAATCAGATGTTGCGAAGCCAGTGACTCCGCAACTGCAATGGGTTAGAAGGGCACCTAAGCCTCTGTAGAGTCTCCAAAATGTCTTCAAAATATCATCCACTTTCACCTTTATCGCCACCATTTCACTCACATGTCACAACTCCATAGCCATATAATCTTTCATTAGCCTCCATTTTCATGATTACATGGGGGTACCTTTGTGTTTTCCAAAAGCTATTTATTTCTAGTATTTTAAGTGAATTTATGGTTAAAACTTAGAAAAATGACATATACTTGCTAATACTTAAAAGTGGCTTGAGTTCATGACATGTGTAGGTCATTTGGAAGCTCACCCTTATGTGGCCTCCAATGCTCAAATTCGAATTCCCTTCAAGATATGGAAGAAGATTTGTATAAAGGTCAAAAAGGATATGTGTCTCATCATTACCTATTTGAGTTGTAACTCTATATGTGTCTCATGATTACCTGTTTGAATTGGAACTCTATGAGATTTTATAGGGATCTAGGGAGAGAATAATGGACCTCCATTAATGAGGTAGCTTCTTATGTTCTTGTATAAATAGGAGAGCCTTCTCCTTTCAAAGGCATGTGTAAAGTTGGGGAAATGCTCATGTTTTGAATATAGAATTTGGATTTGGCACCATGCTCACGAGTGATGTTCACTTTGATTTGGTTATGC
Source organism: Pinus tabuliformis (assembly GCA_031772625.1). Lineage (NCBI taxonomy): Eukaryota > Viridiplantae > Streptophyta > Pinopsida > Pinales > Pinaceae > Pinus > Pinus tabuliformis. The sequence continues at coordinate 350,774,465 of CM062820.1, read as the reverse complement.
TTGTATTTGGAGCCTCTCAACTTTCCACCCCTCATGCTTTTGGATTGGCCACCTATAATGTGTGAGATTTATTGTTTTTCATAGATTAAGATTTATTGATTTCATAGATTAAGATTTATTTATTTCATATCTTTTCCTGTGTAAGAGGTTAAGGGTGATTGTTTTTATTTGCTTTCATATCTAGAGGTTAAGAATGATTGTTTTTATTTGATTTTATATCTAGAGGTTAAGAATGATTGTTTTATTTGCTTTCATATCTAGAGGTTAAGAATGATTGTTTTTGCTTTCATTTCATATCATGTGGTTTTAATTATTCATTTCATAGGATCCTGATTTGATAATGCACACATGATCCCTTAGAGTATATCTCATTTCATGTAATTTCATTTCTGAAAGAGTGGTGTGCTTTTTAATTCCTGCAAGTGTGGTAGATTAAGATTTCAATTCCTTCAAGTGTAGTAGATTAAGATCTCAATTCCTGCAAGTGTGAAAGATTAAGATTTCAATTCCGCGCACTATACTATAATTCCTTTTGAATTGATTGTTGAATTAGAATATGTGAATTTGATTTGTCGTTATTTGGTTTCGTAGTTATATTGATCTAAATTGGAAGTTAATTTCTAGCATATATAGTGCATGCATGCTTCACAAGTTTTACGAAACCCCCGGGTTGACAATTAAATGACAGGTAATTAATTTGCCTCAACATCCTCCTCTAAAATTTGATCTCGTCCGAGAGAAATCAACCTATAATGAAGCTTGAAGGGAGGTGGTTGTTGCAGAATGGGATAGACCGGACATAGTCCAAGAAGCAAAAAATGTTGCCTATCTACAAAGACATTGCTTCCAAGGAACCCGTGACAAAAGTCGATCTAGTTTGAATCCTTCTTCAAGGTTGTCTTGAGACGGTAAAGAATGAATGAGCATTGGAGAAATTTAGGAAAATGGTATAACAATGTGCCAAAGATACTAAAGTAACTATCGTTCAAGCATCAACACTCACAGTAAATCAGGTAGCACACAGGAAGAGAATGAGTAAGGAATTCAAATTTTGTGCACAATTGGGAGAATATGAAATGGACAACATCATATTGTACTTGGGGTCTAACATGAATATTTTTTCGAAAAGTACATGGGAAATAATTGGAAAACAAAAGCTAACCTGGTCTCCCATTCAACTAATTTTAGCCAATCAACATCCTATGTTCCCCATTGGTAAATTGCCAGGTGTACCAATAAATATTGATGGAGTTGCAAGTACTATAAATTTCAAAGTATAGAGGATCGTTGATGACACTGATCCCTACCATGCTTTGTTAGGGATCGATTAGGCTTTTGATAATCAAGTGATTGTCAACTTGAAGAAGATACATATGATCTTCGAAGTTGGGGATATTCGAGTTACAACACCGTTGGAGCAATGGGAAGGCGAATCATATAATAAACCAATTAAAGGTGAGTTAAGTAGGGAAAAAACATATAATATTTACAATGTGATAGCTCGTCGGGAGGATTATGTTAACCCTATCATTGATGGGGTGTTGAGCTGGCATAGTGTTGGATCATGCACTTATGATTTAGAATAGGCATTGAAAAACTAGTAGAATAGACTGCATGAGGTCAAGACTCGAAGATTCACACATATAACAAGGGTGGTGTGTTGGGTAGGAGCCAAGGTGCATAACCCACCCTGTTTTGATGGATTGTCTGAGGTGACGATTTTTGTAAATGAATTTGAGGATTAGATACCTGAGCAAGTAATGATTCCTGCGTTGGATGTTGCATTGTGTGCAACCCCGGCTAGATGGTGGACTGCGCACAAGGACCAAGTTGCGAGATGGAAACAATGTAGGCAATTGATGTGCATCAAGATTGGGACCAATTCTAGGGTCCTTAAGATATGCATGCATGGAGTGCCTAAGGACACACTTAAAGTGGTATGCTGTGACATGGACTTGGGAATGTGTGCCATAGTAGGAGTGGGTACACATGTTTGTACATAATTTGGACATTTTTCCCATGAACTGGTATATTTAGTTAGAGGTGTGCAGAGGAACAAAGCAGTGGACTTAGATGGCACAGAGCTTTAAAGCTAAATTTAGTCTTGAGGTGGAAGAACCAACACTCCATGAGGCCTTCAAGGTACCGTGACAATTTATTTTACCTATGGAGACCCAACAATGTTGAATGATATACCATTGTGTCTTGCACACAAGCATTCATAACATATGCAAGAGTTCATGGAGTGTTATAACATAGAAGAACTGGGAGAGGATGATGACGATGACAAAAACATACAGATCCCAAAAATTGAGGGGGGTCATCGATTAACTGGACCAGAGTTGCAATCTATCGAGTACGTGCAACCTATGAAAACAAATAAAGTAAACATTGTGAGAGAGTAAATTTCCAAGATGATGGTTACTGGAGATTATTAGGATGGTGAAATGGTAGGGAAGGTTGCAAATCTGTTGTGCGGGTATTAGGATTTGTTCGCCAACGCATTCGTGGAAGTGAAAGGAATCATGGGAGAATTGGGTGAGATAAGAATTCTAGTGAATCCTGAGGCTAAGCCTATGAACCAGCGGCCCTATTGGTTGAATATGATTCTCAAGGATACTCGTCAAGAGGGAGTTGGATAAAATGATAAAGGCAGGAACCATTGAACCTATGGAAGAGTCTTAGTGGATAAGCCTGATGATGGTCCATAATAAGAAGACGTGAGAATTCTTGATTTACACAGACATTTGGAAGATAAATTGTGCAAGCATAAAATGATAGAAGGAGCTCTACCCTTGTGTATATAAATAAAGTGTGTTGTTTGTAACTTGAAGTTAAACTTTCGTTATTTGTTAGAACGAGTAGTAGTAGTTCTTATTGATTGTGCTAGTAGAGGTTATTAGATGCGCATAGAATAAAAATTGCATTGTGTCGAACTGGAATAGTGCGCACAAAAGGGAATTTCATAATATGGTAGTGCCAAAATAGATAACACATAGTGTTAGGAGCAGTCAAGTTAGGGAAGAATCGCACCAAGAGATTGAATGATCAATAAGGAGATAATATTTTAATCTTAGATATGATCTTGACAGTGTATGACATACCTATTTGGCTGAAGACTCGGCTAAGAGTCAGGGTGATAGCAAAAAATGTGAAGGGAACCATGTGAGAAGGTGCAGGAATGACCATCCCTGGTATGGCAATGATGACTAAATTGAAAGAAAGTGATTGATATTATATGCAAATCAAATTTTGGCAGGAGATAAGAGCATGCAAACCACCATTTCAACCCATTGGATATCAAGACAATGTGATTGGAAGAGGATAATACATAGGTGGACAGAATAAAGTGAGAAGGAATTGGTATGAATTTGAGAGACAACACATGTATGCCATCCTTTCGAACTAAAATGAAGAGAATTTTAGACACGTTCCACACAGAGATGTAGTGATTATGATCTGCAAGTAATAATGAAGAAGCCAATGTAATGATTATCTATCATAAGGAGAAAGTGGTGCGAGGGTTATAAAAAAAACACACACAAGGGATGGGAGCTAGCAGAAGAATCGATGGAGGATATTCCAGAGTCTATGAGAGTTCAAAAGAATAGAGTAGTCAGTGATAGGGAGAATAGGGGCAGCGCGAGAATGGCACGAGGGATAGATGGAGCTATGCTGATATCATAGAGAGGAGCTCAAGGAGTGAGAGAAACTGAGGTTGTGCATCAAGGAAGAGTTTGCAGTGCTTGGAAATATAGTCTGATGCGACTATGGAAGAAAAGAAAATGTTAGGAGAGTCAAAGATGGGAGAGAGGAGATAAGAGAATTTTTCTATCGGTGATAGCTTAATAACTTCAGGTGACCTAGAAAAGAGAGGACCCCTTCCGCTCAGGAGAATGGTTTACATGGCAGATCATAGTTGCATTAATTAGGTTAACCCATAACAGCTTATGGGAGAGTGTTGTGAGTATACTTGGTAGGTTTGTGTCGGGGTAGTCCTTGCAATAGGGGTTGTAGCAATGGAATAGGATTTTATCCTCATGTGTATGGGGGTGGCATGAGGAGTCCCACAGATGAACCCCTGCCTTGGCGAAGAGACAAGACTATGACCACCTTGACAGTGTGTGAGTGGTCCTCTAATTGAGTATGCACCACTCTTCACACTAACCTTGTAGGTGTCATGAAGAAGGAAAAGGAATCAAAATCTTGCCAATCCCTGCTAAGGAAATGAGAAGTAAAGCAACACGAGGAAGGAAAAGGTCAAATACATACATAAAACTTGGTCCTTAAGCAACAGTGGTGACTCAAGGTCCTTATATGTCAGAGCCATTGTAGAGAGATGAAGTGTGGCACTCCCCTCTTATTCGAGATCAGAGTTCCAGTAAAACCATACCACTTGAATGCCTTTGCAAACTGCTCTACCAAAAGCAGAAATTCAACCTCAGTAAGGACAAATGTTCTTGAACCCATGGTGATAGGAGAAGGATTGAGTGGCTTGGGATAAGGCACATTTTTGTGTTGGGGGGCTATTGGAGGCTAAAAGATTTTGAATTTTTTTTTTAGTGTTAATGCAGGGTACCATGTCGAAGGGAGAGTGGCACAAGAGAGAATTATTTGGTGTGCAGTAATAAGGATTGACATAAAAGAGGGAGGCGTGGCCCAATTAGGTACTATGTGTAGGAGGCAACAATGTCCAACAAGAAGGACACATGAGAATAAATCAAGTAGTTAGGATTATGCAGATATTGGGAAAAGGAGAGGAAGGTCACCGTGGCGGGAAAATCCAGAGATATATACATAAGGGAGAAATTCGACAGAGGGGTGATGAGCTAGGGATAGATATTTTCCGCAGCTTTGTCCAGACGGTTATATGGCATGGGTCAACTGGAGAGAAGTTGTCATAAAATATCCCAGACAATTAGCAGCGTGGAGGACGGTTGGAAGAGAGGTGGAGTAGGTCGAAGAAGATAGAGAGACTACGAGAGATCAATAAGAGGACTTGTCTGATATAGTTCGAGGGTTGGGACAAAAAAGGAAGAACGAATTGTCGAGTCTGTGTCTTTTGTTGTAGTAGTTCTAGATGTTAACTATATGTGTCTGTAGATTTTGTGTAACATAGATGTAAAGGGAAAAGTGTGTAGTGAAGTATGTTATGTTTTTTCCTTATATTATTTATTGTATTGTGCCCTGAGTAATATAGAAGGTTAGTGAGCCGAGCTCTGAATGGCTTCTCTGGTAGTGCATTACACCCTTTTGTTTTATTATGAAGTAATGAAAGGAATTGTGGATTGTCTCCTCTATATTGGTGTAAAAATGTGTTGTGTTATTGTTGTGATTGTTTGTTTGTTCATTATATGTTTAATGATATAAATTTGAATCAGTGTTTCCTAATGCCCCGAATGGATGAGAGGATTGATAGTCTTATGGTAGTTTTATTAGGTTAAATCATATATGTAATGAATGGTAATACACTTTACTGATGTAGAAAATGTTGATGAGAAGGGTGATACATTTTGGCTATAATATTGTTGTAGGTAATGTCTCGTGCGCTAACTAGCAGTTGTAAGAACTCGTGAAGTCTCACGCAGCGCGTAGTCCCATAAAAAGTACCACGTGTCAAGCTTATAGGTGTCTAAAGTCTCGCGTTGTGCCCTAGTGTCGCAAAATTCCAGTAATCCCATCTGACTACAGAACCTGGTTCCATCAATTCCCCATAGCATCTTGGGTGAGACTTCATCCACTTTGTGGGTGATGTCAAAAAGGGTCAATGCTAAGTGGGTTTGTTTCCTAACTGCGCAAATCTCAAGTCTATCAGAATCTTGCGCACCAACACGCAATTTGGTATGTGGTTTCCTTTACAAAGAACATGTCCTTGTAATTTTGGGACTAACATAATTGAAATTAGAACCCACATCAATTTAAATTGAAACAAGCTGGTTTGTAACTATACCCTCCATTTCGATCACCAAGGCTTGATGATTTGTTTGTCTGTTGTCTAATATTGCATAAATCTAAGGTACGATTTGTGTCACATTATTTACTGTTGTTTCCTCTTAGACATTGTATAAATTCTTTTTTTTTTGTTGTTGGTGAGGGAAATCTTTTAGCATGTGATTCTCTCCACATCCCAACACTATAATGGCTTTTTCCTAGGTTCCTTTACCTCTTCCCTTGCTAATTTGATATGTTGATCTCTATTTTCAGTAGGAAAATTTTGTTGGAACTCACCTTTAGTGGGCATGTTGAACTTGATATTTTTCCCCATTTGCTTGTACCTTGAGGATTGTGGTCCTTTTCCTTTAAAGTTGTTTTTATCTTTCTTCCTCCAATCTATTTGGAATGTGACCATATGTTTGGAATAATCATAGCAATACTTGGCCTTCTTGATAGTGTCCTCCAATGTCTTTGATTCATCAAATTCAATTATTTCTTGGTAGGACCATGGTATACCAGTAAGATATCTTTGAATCTTCACATTCTCATCCTTGATGTAGGGTACATACCTCAACAGCTCCAGAAATATATTGGTTTAGGCATCCAAGGTGAGTTTTCTCAACTTATGCTCATGAAACTCTTTGATATTGTTGTCATAGCACCTCTCGGACAAGTACTTTTCCTAGACATATTTCTCAATTATTTTCCATGTCAGTTCATTTTCTTCAATGTCTTTGAAATTTCTCAGATCATCCCACCATATTTTAGCTTTTCTATTCAAATTAAAAATAACCATTGTGGCCTTCGTGTTCTCAAAATAATCATGGACTCTAAAGTACTTCTTTAAGCCCAAAATATAGGCTTTTTCCCCTTCAGTATTCTTAATATCTCCATCAAAGGTAGGCGGATTTTCTTTCTTCAATTATTCTGATATTGTGTTTTTCTCACTCTTCCTTTGTTGGTGGTGTCTTCTTTCCTTGGTTGTGGCATTGGATAGTTGGTCATGATTGCTTATTTATCTTTCCAGAGTGCTGAGTGGAGTTCCTCCCCTCACTGTGTCTTCACTTTTCTGCATGTGCCTCTTCTTGGACTTGCTACTTTATACCTTACTGGTTTCCAATCCATGCTTCCATATTGCAAATGGGATTTGCTTGGATTTATGCCTATCCAGATAAATATCACCATGTTCATGTTTATTTTGTTTGTGTACATTTGACAATATCTACATTATCATTGCATTCACCTTTGCTTTCCTTTCTTATGCTCTGAAAATATTTTAATTGCCAGCCTTGCAACTCCTTAGTTCATCTCTCAAGCTTCTTAAGGTATCCATCCAATTAGCGGCATTTTCTTCTAACCTCTTTCCAACCAAATCTTCTTCCTAGTTTTGGTGAGTTCTATCCATGTTGTATTATACCATTCTACTACTCATTCCTTTATTTTTTGTTGTATATTGTGTCTTCTTATGTGTTGTCACACACACACACACACATACAACTGTAAACTAAATCAAGCATAAACATATTAATCATAGCCTTGGCATGTTAGCACCAAGCATGTTGATATGAAGTTGTTCACACAACCAAAACCCATGTCAATTACATATTCGAAAAGACAAAATACATATAATAATTCCATCAAAGTTAGCAACCACATAACCTATTGGTTTAAATCAACATTCACATAATAATTTAATTTACTCATCCATATAAAATTGAATTCTATTCTATGTGTGTGAGCCTCTTCAGGTCCAGTGTTTAAACCTAGGTTTTGATACCACTCTGTAATACCTTCCACCCCCTGTTCCATCTTGGTTGTGGGAGTGATACTTGTTTGACATGATGTCCAAGATCTATTATGAATATGGGGTTACAACAACCTCCTTTCTTAGGGTCTTAAAATCCTAGAACTAATGCCCCCATTTCATTTAGCTAACTAAGAGCTTTTCAACAACATAAATTTTATCTCAATCTGAGTCCCAGATAGAAAGTTATACTCTATAGTTTTTTAGCCCATTTAGAAGGGGCCATGCCATCACTAGAACACAACATGGCCCCATCACTAGAAAATGCAATAAGGAGGCTATTTTTAGATTTTCATTTACCTTAATAATTGCTTGTGAACTTTATTTATCTTCTTGTATTTTTCTTTCTTAGATATTATCATCCAAAAAATATAAAGAGTAGTACAATAAAGACAATCGACACAAAAATTAGGCTCCAAGCCAGGGCAAAACCCCTCCAAGGGGAAAAGCCGAAAATTTTCTTCTCTTCTTATAGAATATGCTTCAAATGAGACAATCAAGACCCAAAACCTAGACTAAGTCCTCCTCTAAGTATGAAGTCAACCCTTCAAGAAATACTTGCATCACCCAACTTCCATTTATACCTTCAAACCCCGACTTTGACCCTGCAACTTTGACTTTGTAGCTGCTGTAGAGACCTTAGGACAGTTCTTCAAGAGGTCTTTCTTGAACAAGGTGTGTGAAAATTTAGAGACCCAAATCCCTACTACAACAAACTGATATTACTTCTCCTACTTGTTAATTCATGAAAGTTACTTATTGTGTTACACTGTAAATATTGAAGTAAATACGACTGCAACCTTCACTAATTAAATTATATGCATAAACAAGAATTGAGTAAGAAGAAATAACCACACACACAATTGACACCATTGTTTTTGGACAAACGTCCCTAGAAAAAAATCAATCTGGGAAAACCGATGCAGCAGTTGAGGTTTTGTATTATTATGTAGTAGTTTCTGAATACAATTTTTCGGATTCCAAAACTAGCAATCCTATACAGAAATCTAACTGGACAAAAAGATAATGAGATGATCTCACCCTGTCACTAGAAAATCCAACACTAACCTGCACTATAGATGATCCAGGTGAATGTCGGTGGCCACCCGCCTATTCCACTTAGACCCCCACCACTGTCTCTTTCAGTTTTTTTAGTTTCCTTAATTGTAGCACATTTTACTATTTTTGGCAGTTTTTTGGGTCCTAAATTCCATAGTTGTTTTAAAGCCCTAAATGACATTTTTTGGGAAAACCAGGGCCACTCAGTAGTTGTATTCCTTGGATATATCTTTCTAATGAGGTATTGTGCGCATCAAACGAAGATTGTATGCAAAAGTTACAATCCCGAGAAGTTGATGTACCAATTTACCCAAACCGGGCCCATAGCTTTGCCGCTTCATCTCCTAGGGTTAGGTTTTTGGATGTTTAGGGTTTTCCATTGTTTCTCAATAATAAATAGGCCTCCAAGCCTTATTATAACATAGTTTAGAGGCATGTAGCTGCCACATCTCTTCTCAGAGATAAGCTACCATCGCCGAGCTAGTCTTATTCTCATTCTGTTTGTAAGCATATTTCAGTATTTGACATTAATGAAATGAAGTGTTATTTCCGCTGCATCTTTGCATTTAGGGTTAGATCTATAATTTATTATGTTCCTGTTTAAGTTCAGATCAAGAGATGAGCCTCTGCACAGTCACTACGCAACACTACGTCACACCTATGTAGTTACTGTGCCACTAATTTTGGGACTATGCTGCACCTCCTCTTGATCTCCTGCTAGCTGGAAACTTCGACCCTCTGACCTTTTGGTCTTACACCCCATCTCTGGAACTAGATCTCAATTTTCCCCTGAAGAAATACATACTCCCTCTGAAGCTCTGGACTGCCACAACGTAGCTTTGCGTTGCCTCTGCGTGGCACTGTGTTGCCTCTCCAGACTACTCTCTACCCTCTCTGCCTTGCACTCTCCGGATTAGGAAAACTTCCTCCGGAAAACTATCCCTACCCCTTGAGAAATCGACCTCTTGATCCCACTCAATGTGTTTTCCAAATTCCCATCGAAGTCCTTATAATCTTCTCGTTGAGTAATCAACGACCCAGATTAAATATAATCAATGGATTAGATCATGTTGACTCGATCTCCTTCTTTTTCTAGAAGATTCACACCTATTTTTATTAATACTCTTTAATTATTTTAATTTCTTAAGTTTAGACTTAGGCATCCATTAAAAATAATTAATTATTTTAATAAAAATGCCTTCGAGTGGAATTTCCCAAAAATATTTATGGGTATTACGGAATACATGTGTCCTAGCCTCCCTACACATTTTCAGGCTTAGATCACATCTGATGCTACCAGAAATCAACACTCCCTCTTAGCGAGGAATGTGAGGCATCACCCTGACTTTGTAACATCTCCCTCGGTGCTGCTGATTTCTGGCATCACTGCCCACCAACTACTGTGAAAATGTCACATTTGTGCTGATGCTGACTCTCGATGCTATTGCCAACTGCATCTGCACTACAACTCTATTGTTGTAGTAGGAGAAAAATATCCAAAATACTGAACCAAAGGTGTTTAGCATGATGCATTTTTTGTTGGAATCCCGATTACTGCTAGTCTTTGCACTAACCCTCTAAAGTCTTTGTGTTGTTGCTGACTCTACATTGTGTCAACTGCATTGCTACCAACCATGCTCTGCAAGGCTCAGTCTCTAATGCTCCTAATCACTACAACTGTTACTCCGTCATTCCACTGCACCAACTGACACTGGTCCATCCTGCTACTTTTGATATGGGCTCCTGTACCAAGGTAAAGATCCATGAGGTGGACTCCTCAATGGACCCTGCCCATCTATAGTTCTTTCGAACCACAGTACTAGATCACCCCACCTTTGCCCTGAAGGTATCTAGGCAATCATGGCAAACTCCTCCTCCTCGATATTTAAGGTTGTAACCTGCAGATCATGTTTCTTGTCCTTTTCATTCTTCTTGATAGGAAACTGTGAAGCATAGTGACCAAATTCACCAGATCGTAAACATTTGATCTTAGAAACGCCATTCTTCTTCCTCAGTTGCTCCTGTTGCCCCTTTGATGCAAGGGCTGCATTCTCGTCCTCCTCCTTGGGCTTCATCCAACTTTTGTTGTTGCCATCAAGTTTGCACTTGACTAAGTCTCGCCTCATCTCTTCCTGTTGAAGAGTGGCCCACATCCCTTCCTAATCCGATAATTTCTCTCTGCCCAAGATACTCTGGATAAATACTTGCCATTCTTCTAAGACTGAATTTAGGGCCAACCTCACCATCTTTGTAGGTTGAGGTGACGATACTACAACTTCCAACTGATCTCATACTTCCTGAAGCTTTGATAGGAACGGATCAATGCGTTTCCCCTTCTACATCCTTGCGGATCTCATTTTCTCCTCCAAGTACATCTTCTGCTACTCGAAAGATCCTTGATACAACGTAGCCAAGGCATCCCACATCTCTTTGGTCATCCCTTTGCCATCAATATGACATACAACGTGATCCCTCACTCTGTCGAGGATCAACTGCTTGGCCTTCACCATCTCAACCTTGTACTTCCTGAGCGAAAATGCATTAGCGAGTTCAGCTACCACACTATCGACATAGGTTTTCAGATCATGCTCATCTAGAATGCAGGAGATCCTAGCCTTCCAGATCACGAAGGTGGATTCTCGATCCAATTGAGCTTGATCTCTCAACCCATTAGCTTCCATCTCTGCAACAAAAATTCAAATTTCTCTCTCTCTCCTCTGCGTAGTTGCTAGGTTGGCCTAGCACTCCCTACTAAAGTTAGTAGATATTCTCTTCGCTATTGTTGCTCAGTAATTGAGAAATAGAATTCCTTGGCTCATAAATCATTGAGGAAGAAATTCCCTCAAAAAGTGTCTTCTTCCTTCTTCTGTCACTTTTCTGACCTAGGAAACGTTGGAGAAAACTGCATCCCACTTGAAGATTGCTCTGCATTGAATCTGTTGTTGTGTTGCTCCCTATGCCACTGAAAAATCACAAACTGGAAATCTTACTTCTCTGTCAACTCACTCAGAGAGAGATTTTCCTCGAGAATCTTTCCCTCCTAGCCTGGACTGCGTAATCCCTCTAGGGATTCGATTTGCTGCCTACGCAACACTTCGATCTTCCTCCTTCTATTCAACGTTGGGCTCTTCAGGTCTGCTTTCTTGCTTCAACTGTGCTATGATACCATGTGAAAAATTGGAGACCCAAATCCCTGCTCCATCAAACTGATATTACTTCTCCTACTTGTTAATTCATGCAAGTTATTTAATGTGTTACACTATAAATATCGAAGTAAATATGACTGCAGCCTTCACTAATTAAATTATATGCGGAAACAAGAACTAAGTAAGAAGAAATAACCACACACAAAATTGGCACCATTGTTTTTTGACAAATGTCCCCAAAAAAACCAATGTGGGAAAAGCAGTGCAATAGTTAAGGGTTTGTATTATTATGCAATAGTTTTTTAATACAATTCTTCAGATGCCCAAACTGGAAACCTTATACAGAGATCTAACTGGATAAAAAGATAGTGAGATGATCTCACCCTATCACTGGAAAATCCGACACTGGTCTGCATTGGAGATGAGTCTGTATGTTGTCTTTGCGCAGTCATTGCATAGCACTGCATCACACCTATGCAATTATTGCGTCACTGGTGTTGGGATTGTTTTGCACCCTCTCTTGATCTTCTGCTATCTAGAAACTTCGACCCTCTGGCCTCTCGGTCTCACACCCCGGATCCGGCACTAGATCCTGACTACTCCCCAGCAAAAATACAGACTCCCTCTAAGGCTTTGTGTTGCCACAACGTAGCTCTATGCTGCCTCTGCATAGCACTATCCTGCCTCTCCAGACTACTCTCCACCCTCTCTTCCTTGCACTCTTTGGATCAGGGAAAATTCCACCAGAAAACTATCCCTACCCCTCACTACAAGAATCTCCTTGATGACTTCTCCGACAACTACTATGCTACTCTCTTGAGAAATCAACCTCTTGATCCCACTCAATGTATTTTCCAAATGCCCATCGAAGTCCTTCTTATAATCTTCTCGTTGAGTAATCAATGGCCCAAATCATGTTGACTCGATCTTCGTCTTTTTCTGGAAGATTCACACATAGTTTTATTAATACCCTTTAATTATTTTAATTTCCTAAGTTTAGACTTAGGTATCCATTAAAAATAATTAATTATTTTAATAAAACTGTCTCCGAGTGGAATTTCCTAAAATGATTTATGGGTATTCTGGAATACATGTGTACTAGCCTCTCAACAAATTTGAGGCTTAGAGCACATCTGATACTACCATAAATCAACAAGGTGATGTTTATCAAGAGCAACGAAGTCAAATTAGAATATTCACTCTTCCAACAACTTGATCCCGCAACTTGATCTCCTACAATTCATACCTACATTTTCAGCCTTTTTGGAAGCTGCAGAAACCTTATATTTTGCACATGTGAGAGAGATAGAGCCCAAAAACAAACTTTTCTTCTTCTTCTTGGATTTTCCTTGTCTTTTATACCTTCACTCTTCCTTTCTTGCTTCTTCGAGCTTCAGATCAAACTTGTGAGTAAGTAAGTTCCAAATGAGGTAGAATTTGCTTCTATTTATAGACTTTCCAAGGGGCCAGATTTCCTCCTTTAGGCCGACTTGTAGCTGTCAGGGATGACTTGTATTTTGGAGGTTTCCAGGACTTTCTAGACTCAAAATAAATTATTTTACAAGGTACATCTTGCTAGGAAGGGTCTTATAATCATGATGTTGACTCTCTTGACTCATGGAAATATATCATATCACCTAACAAACCCTAGAAGCGTGAAGAACATGCTTTTACCTAGAAGACCATCAATAAGGAGCAAAAAACCCATGCTTTAAAATAATAAAATTTTATTTCTTCTTTTGTTGGTTACATAAGATACATATTGAAATGAGTACATTAACAATTATGAAGATAAAAAATAGTAACATTTCCAACACCCATGCGATTTCATATTGGGTTGTGTAAAATGCTAACATACTTATTATGAGAAATGATTGAAAATCAATGGTTGTTGGCCAAAGTGGGGATCCAAATATACATGCCATGTCAGACTAGAGCTCTCCACTTAACTCATATGAAATCATAATGGCTCAAAGGTCTGACATCCTGGTGGGGTCCACATCGGCTCACGTCATATCGACATTGAGGTCTATCGACCTCACTCTATACTTAACTTCTTTTGAAATCCTGATGGCCCGAAGGCCTGGTGGGTTCCACCCCAAATCATGTCATTTCTGCATCGAGTCTATCAACCTCACTCTCTACTTAGCTTCTTTTGAAAGATAGGTAGCCCAAAGGCTTGGTGGGTTCCACCTTGGCTCACATCATCTCGATATTCGGTTTATTAGCCTCCTCGTGCACATGCATTTTAGGACAATGGCCTAGGGTCGATATTGGTCTATTAGCATTGGCCTCTTCACACAATGGTTCATGCAACTGACTCGGGGGGTATAATAGGCGATTGGAGTCCACATGGCATAGTTTTTTTGGGCCAAGTTTTTTCATCAAACCAACACACTTACTTGCCCACGCACATACGTTAAGTCATAGTTTAGGGATAACAAGATGATGGTCAATGGCTAATGTAGGGATCACATGGCATGGTTCTTTTGGGACAAAGTTTAGACATTGGTCCCTCGGTGTCAAACTCTTCCTGTATACATATGTATTGAGCCATTACACTCTACTGGTCTTGAAGACCACTAGAGCACCAAATTTCAGGTTTCTGTAAAGCAAAGGGGAAACTACCTCGAATTCCATTTTTAAAATGTATTATGGCATGAGGGTATGAGGTCTTGGAACTTCTAATTTTATGTAATGTGAGTAATAGGGAATAGGTGCCCATAACACCAACTTTATAGGTTTATGAGACATGAACGGACCAAAGTCCCAACACCAAAATTTCACAATTTATCAATGTTGCACGAGTAATGTACCAATAAAACCATCTCTATTGACCTCTTACAACTCGTTAAATTTATTCAAAGATATGTGATTTATCAATTAATTAAACTTGAATACACAGGTTTACATAACTACACAAGAAGAGTTATAATCCATCTATCATACATCACAATCCTCTGAACAAGATGAGCTCTATATTCATAAGACATTGTTGTCAAATAAGAGAGATAGAGCATAAACACATAATTTCTCACATCAGTCATTAACGAAACATTGTTCAGTACAATCTAGACATTCATTAACACATAGAGACATACAATATCTCATACCATAAATATGCTTAGCATGGAACATCACAGTTCATAACTCAAACATATAAATGTAATATACTTATCTATATATCTCAATTTGGTTGGCAACTAAAGGAGGGACTTCGAATCTCCACCTAACCATAGGACAACTACATTGGAACTTTCTAGCAGTTAACCATCTTTGAGCGAGAACCAATGTTTGAGGGGATTCTTGCTTAGGAAAATTCACACCAAAGTCTTGTTTTAACACATAGGATATGGATTCCACTGTCCTTGTGGTTTATTAATTTCCCTATAACATTAAGAAACACAATGACCCATTCTTTCCTCTGAGTTTATTCATAAGGATTCACCCAAGGTCCAGACGGGGTATTGCTTAGTTCAGGAGTTGGAATCGACTGTCCAGGTTGTTTTTTAGTTGTCGTTTAATAGCAAGCACCATAGGAGTCTGTATCCCACTATCCATATGGTGTACCAACTACTCAATAAGCACCACAAGGACCCATAATGTAATATCTAGGTGTTTTATCGACTGTACAACAAGCACCACAATGATTCAGTCATCCAATAGGCCTCCCACTAACCACACTAGTTTAGAAAACGTAGCCCATTAGCCTAACACAATTTATAAGGACTTTACCCAAATTTGCATGGGTCTAATTCATACACAAGGCTTTGCAATCTACCTCCAACATTACTTTGTCTCTATCTTCTACTGCCATTTTCCCAACAACACCACATGCTCCACGATTAAAAATGAGTTCCCTCCATTCTCTAGTCATAGAGAGAGCCAACCAAAACAACCAGGAACCAGAGAAGGAGAGATCTCTTCAACTATGCATGGGTTAATTTTTTTTTTTCCATTATTGCACTATATGTTTTCTTCCTAGCCTCTTGCTACGTTTTTAAGAGGTCGCCCTATATCCTTGATCTGTAAGGGGGTGGGAACCTTCCTCTGCCCCACCACCCCAATCACGTCTCATCAGATTTTTTCTGCCAACAACTACTCTCCCCTAAGTGTATCTCATCAATTTTCTATTGGGAAGTGGCTCAACCGACTTGCAACCAATGGCTCTTTAAGTTCATGCAGGGTTGGCTTCGTAGTATTTCAAGGAATTCAAGCAAGTTCCCTTAGTCATTAGATCGGTAAGTTCATCCCCTCCTTCGTTCAATAACAATAAAATTTAAATGTTTCAAATACAGAGTATATCAACCAATTGTGGCTCTGGTGCCCATGTTGGCATTGCACAATCATATTTATAAAAAAAGGGGTAAAACAAAATGGTTTTCACAATATTATTGACACAACCATAGACATATATAGTATGTTGTATGGTCAGATACATTTTGAAGGATTATTGTCATTGATTGGAAAAAATAAGATACTGCGGTATACCACATTATAAAAGAGTTGGACATTGTTATATGAATCATGAAGTAGATAAAACAAAGCACTTACCTCCTTGATTTAAGGAATTTTTTTTAAACATATTTCAATATGATTAAGTTGAGAAGGAAATTATATATTTCAGTGCAAGGGAGATGTGTTGTGTAATGCTCTTATATTTAAAATAAAATAAAATAAATTTAGCTTTAACAATAATTATGTTTTGTTTTAAATTCGCAACGAAATATATAAAAGATCAATTAGTTCATCTTAACCCTAAATTTATTAAGCATGGAAAGGGATCAAAATCTTTAATGTGTAAATATTTTCAAAGGTGTAAATTAAAAGTGGAAGAAATGCTTGTGCTTGGAGTATGAAAATAGTTTAAACCTCAAAAGATTTAATTATTCTCGATGGTTGATAAATTTGAAGTTAAGATAATTCTATGATGGTGATGATGCTTAACATCCATTAATACCTATATGGTCTACTGGACCTTAAGAAGGGAAGAGATTAAGCATAATTCTTTAACATTTTATTTCTATATTAAAAAAGAAGCGTTCCTAGATCACCATGATTTTGTTGAGTTAAAATGTCAATAAAGTTGGTAGTGTGACAAATATTTTGAAAACTAGTCTAGAGAATGTGAGTATGAAATGGACAATTTAAGAGAAAGTGTTTTCCTCTTAAACCCTCTTAGGACCGGACACATGACAAGTTCCTTTATCCCATGACTTTTTGGGAATTGACCAACGCCCAATTTCACTATGAAACTTTGAAAATTAGTTTTATCTTGACGATGTTCATTTTCTCTTTGACACTAATAAAAATACATATATTTTATTAACATTTTAAACAATTAAATTAATATTACTATTATTACATTTTTTAAAGCTATATCTAAGCACTACATTTATTCATTCACTAATAACATATCTTTAAATCCAACTATTAAATATACTTCTAAAATATCTGTGTTCAAATCTTAGAGTCTTCACCCATAAGGCGAGTAAAAGACCCGAGTTCAACTCTTGGAAGCTTCACCTATAAGCATGTAGATAGGATATACAAGCAATGAAAGAAATTCCCATCACCCATTGCGACCTCTCGAGTTTTGGTGTTTGGAATCGATTTGCAAGTAAAAAACCTGTGTAAACAAAATTATATTAAAACACATAAAAATCAATCACAAAATAAAAATGCAAGTACATTGATTTGTTGAAATCATGAGATTAGATGGCTTGCAACATTTTCAACTCCAAAATATAGGCTACCAACATATTCATGTCCATAATAATACCAATAAAAAATGAAAAAATATGTTTTTGGATACCTTTTTCTGTCTTTAAAATATATATATATATATATTAGTAACTATTAGTTATATGACTTATTGACTACTATTTGTTTATGACATGTCATATGGGAAATCAAATCATTGACAAAACACAACTTTGCTAGAGTGTTAAAAGAAAATATCTAAAATAATAAACAAAGATAATATAACATAAATTGCAAATAACTATAGGCAAATAAGCAATAATATTTCTAATATTATATATAGTAGCTATTTTAGCAATAAGTTAAAATCAGCTCTCTACAAAACCGTAACCCTTTGCTAACCCTAGCTTCCCTCTCCCACACCCTCCAATGGCCTGCTTGGAGGGGGCTCCTCCCCCTCCTATGGATGTTGCAACGACCTTTCAGGCTCTAATTGCATCACTTCCAAAGAATCAGAAAATCAGGGAGTCAAACTCCAAATTTGTCAAAAAGTCCGAAAATATTCCTTATGTGTCACTCCCTTCCACCTTTGTCTCTCCACCCTTTTGTTTTCAGATCATACGTTGATCAGAAAATTTACATGCATGTGGTCGTCTACCAAATCCATAGAACAGTGGGCTAAGAAAAATTCAAAAGCAAAAATGAAAGGTGGATTAGGCATTTACGCAGTCAGTAACGGATACTTTGCATTCCTGTTTGAATAAAAGGAATACAAGGAGATTATTTTCAGAAATGACCCCTACTTTTTTCGGGGCTAGAGGGATGTACTTGAATAAATGGTCACTATACTTTGATCGAGCAGAAGACATTCCAAACATTGTTCTAGTATGGGTAAAGTTGCCAATACTCCCTGTATCTTCTTAGAGCGACGATTGCCTTAGGGAAATCAGAAATGAAGTGGGAAGATTCATAGATAGAGCAGAACCTAAAGGTTGGCAGTTCACTTGTGCCAGGATATGTGTTGCAGTTGATTTGGAGAAGGGGCTCCCAACAAAAGTCTTCCTCACTATGGGGGAATGGAAACACTATCATGTTATGGACTTCAAGCAATTGCCCTTCAAGTGTTGAGTTTGCCACAATTATGGACACTTTGCATGAGATTGTGAGAAAGCTAAGTATAACAAAGGGGAAGCAACATTAGGCTCTCAAGAGGAGAAATGGTAGAATCAGAGGAGAGGGGGAAATAGACAAAATCAAGCTTCAAATCCCCTCAAATAAGTGCTCCCACCTCTTCATATAATCCTTTTTGGGCTCTAAATCCTTCAAAGGAGAACTAGTTGGAGGATACAGAGGATCCTGAATCTTTGGTAGAAGGAGAGGAAATTGAGGTTGAAGTCCAAGAAGAAGGGGAGATTCTAGAGTCGCCAAAGGTGGGTGAGGAAAATGAAGCAACTAACTTTATAGAAGGTGATTTTGTAAACCCTAGCCCAAAGGTGCAAGATCCCTCAAAACCTAATGCATCTAACTTCAGACTAGTCCTGTGCTAGATTTGCCCGATGGACTCTTTTTCATCCGGATCGACGTAGCCTCCTCACGGTCCCAGGATGATTATTACCAAAAATATGTCTCATCCCACAAGTGGGCAGGATGAAGCAAGTAGTCACGAAACAGAAAATACTACTAAGAGGAGAGATAAACATTCAAAAAAGGAGCTAAGAGAAAATGAGGCAGAACTCAATGAGAAGTTGGGTGGCCAACCCCACAGCCCTGGTATTTTAAATGCTTTATGATCCAAAGGGAAGACATGACAAGTGGATGGAGGTCATAAACCCCAATCTCCCCTGAAAAAATGATGAAGTTAATATCATGTAACATAAGGGGTATGGGTAAAAAAAAAAAAAAACTCGCGCGCGCTCTGATACGCGACCAAGCTAGGTCTGCGAACGACTGCCGCCGCCATGGCTGCTCCAGGGGGTGCGGAGCCCTCTCCCACCCCTCCGCTAACACCTGCAGAAGCCTTCCGAAGTATTCTAACGCAGAGGGGAAAAAAACGATCTCACCCTGAAGTCCCGAAGTTTATCAAAAAGCTGGATGAAATTCCAGAAATCGCTTTACCAGAAGACCAAACGATCAAAATCGCCCTTGCCTTGGCTGACAGAGGCTTAGTGGGGCAATTTATGGGTCGGTGGCCAACCACAAAGTCGACTGATGAATGGGTTCAACGAAACTGGAGACCCCTGCTGCCCAACAATGTGATCAGTTACGCGGTTGGAAGGGGATTTTTCATATTCGAATTCACTACCAAGGAAGACCGAGATCTGGTGTTCAGAAATGGCCCATATTTCATGGGAAATCAAGGTCTCTTTCTGAACAAATGGACACCCGATTTTGACCCCTCAGTCGATGTTCCAAAGGAGGTCCCTGTTTGGGTTCGGTTGCCCAATCTGCCAATACACTGCTGGAGCTATCAATCTCTGCAAAAGATAGGAAACGGACTGGGTAGATTCATCGACAAAGCTGATAACAAGGGCCAATACACCTGCACCAGAATCTGCGTGGAAGTTGACCTCGAAGCTGGACTACCGGAAGCCATCAAGCTTACAGTGGGAGATTGGCACCACTTCCAGAAGCTGGATTACGAGCAATTGCCCTTTAAATGCAGAATCTGTCATGAGCACGGCCATTTTCAAAGAAACTGCCCCAAAGCACCATCAGGGGACAAAGAGGAAGAAGAAGGATGGAAGGAAATAAAAAAGGGAAAGGTAGTCTCAAAGCCAAACGAGAAGAAGCAGACAGGACCAAAGGGGAATCATCAGCCCAATGACAAGTCCAAACCAGTCTCAAACGAAGGCACATCCTCAGGTGAAAAGGTGGAGGCCTCAGAGAACCAAGAAGAACCTCAAGACCAGCCGAAGATAAGGAAAGATACCGAAGAAGAATCAAATGCCCACTTAGCCAAAGCAGATCAAGGAGAAAAAGCAGGCAACGACGAGCACATTAGTCTTGCATCTGACTCAGGGGAAGAAACAGAAGAAAGAGAATCCGAGTCAGACAGCTCACAAATATCTCCTATCAAATCGACAAGGGGCCGGAAATCCAAGAAGAAACAGAGAGAGGAGAAAACCTACATGGATGTTCTCCAAGGCTCCCAGAAAACTCTCAAGGGAATGATGAACACCAGATCCGGGCGCAAGAATAACAAGGCTCCAAAAGGAGCCACTCCTCCCCAATCCAATAAATAATGAAATACGTCTCCTGGAATTGCAGAGGATTAGGTAGCAGGCTGAAAGAAGAGGCCCTGAAAGACATTGTGAGGTTGCATGTGCCTGAAATCCTTCTCATCCAGGAGACAAAGCTGGAGGACACTCTTCTCCTCCACTCCAGCAAAACATTCTGGCGCAAAGGCCCTGGTAGAGCAGTCAGTGCTAGAGGTGCCTCTGGTGGGATTGCCTCCTTCTGGGACAGCTCCAAATACGACTTGATTCAAGAAGAAAGTTGCCAGCACTGGATATTCACTCAGCTTCTACACAAAGACTCTGGTCAACAAGTAAGTATGTTTAATCTTTATGCTCCGGTCTCCCCATCAGAGAAAAAATTTTGTTGGGACTCGCTGCAGTCCTTTCTTTTACTGCAAAATCCAGAAAACATCATTATTGCAGGAGATCTGAACGTTACTCTAGGCGCTGAAGAGAAAAAAGGTGGTTCCCCTGTAAGGGATCCAGCTAGAGAATGGGTAGAAGATATAATGATTGGCTGGGATCTGGAGGACATCAAACCGTCAGCTGGGAAATACACCTGGTCTAATAAAAGATTAGGCCCCAGCCATATAGCTGCTCGTTTGGACAGATTCCTAATCCAAGCCTCCTTCCTTACTAGCGGTCTAATGGCCTCATCCAAAATTCTGCCCAACTGCACCTCCGATCATAAACCCATAAGTCTCGAGCTCTCCATGGATGGGTTTCTCGGCCCCATTCCTTTTAGATTTAGCCCGTTGTGGATTCAGCAAGAGGATTTCAATGAAGTGGTTTCTGAAGTCTGGAACCGGAAAATACAGGGATCCCCTTTCTTCGTGTGGGAAGAAAAGTTGCGGGCTCTTAAGAGAAGACTCAAGGAGTGGGCTAAAGCTTTGAAAACTCCTGCTGCCAAGAGAAAAGAGTCTGAAGAAAATCTTGCTGTCCTCCAAACATCAATGGAGAATTCAATTATTACCCAAAGTCTGCTCCAAAAAGAAATTGAGTTGCAAAAAGCCCTTCATAAAGCCAGTAGAGACGAAGAGGAGTATTGGAGACAAAAATCCAGAAACTTATGGTTGCAAGCTGGCGACAAAAATACTAGTTTCTTCCACAAGCATGCCGAAGCCCGAAAGCAATTCAAAAATGTTTCTGAAATTCGTTCCCATGATGCAGTGGTTAAAGACTTTGAAGGCATCAAAAGAGCAGCCTTCTCTTACTTCAAAGATCTCTATTCAGCGCCTGATGACCAGCCTATAAATCCTCAAGCCTATCCGTATAATCTAATTCCCCTCTGTGTGCAAGACCCTGTCAATAATATGCTGACTGCTCCGATCAGCATGGATGAGCTCAAGAAAGCCTTGGATTGCATGGAACCGGATAAGGCGCCAGGGCCTGATGGGTTCACTGCTAGGTTCCTTCAGGCTTGCTGGTCAACTATCAATAAAGACCTTCTGAGAATGGTTAGGAAGTCCCAATACTGCGCAAATATAGGAGGCAGTACCAATTCAGCCTTCCTGGCACTAATACCGAAAGAGAAAGGAGCTTCAGATTTCAGTAGATTTCGACCCATTTCACTGTGTAATACTAGTTATAAACTGATTACCAAAATAATATCCATTCGCCTCAAGAATATTCTGCCGGACATCATCCCGGAGAACCAAGGAGGCTTCATTAAAGGGAGAAAGATACTGGATAATATTGTGCTAGTACAAGAGGCAGTTCACTCAAGTGGCCAGAGGAAAGAGAGAGGAATGGTAATAAAACTCGATTTGGCTAATGCCTTTGACAGGGTGAGGCATGACTTTCTGTTTGCTGTCATGATGAAAATGGGCTTCTCAATAAAATTCATAAATTGGGTGAAAGCCTGCATCGCCTCTCCTTGGATTGCACCGTTGGTAAATGGCCGTTCGACTGAATTTTTTAAAGCTTCCAGGGGATTAAGACAAGGCTGTCCGTTGTCACCGCTTCTCTATGCTATTCAAGCCTCAGTGCTTAGTTTCCAGCTCGACTTCTGTCAGCAAGTCCAAATTCTGCCAGGACTCAGAATGGTGCATAAAGTCAAAGACATAAACCATGCCCAATTTGCCGACGATACGCTGCTTCTAGGTGGAGCGAGCATTAACTCGGCCAGATCTTTTAAAAAGGAACTGGACATTTATAAGGAAGCCTCCGGCAGCAAGATAAACTACTCAAAAAGCACAATCTATGGCTGGAACTGCTCAGCCAAAAATCTGGCTGATATAGCTAGGCTTCTTGAGATGAAAATATGTCAGGACTGGGAATCATTCAAATACCTTGGGATCCCAACTTTCAGATCCATTCCTAAAGTCACCCATTGGATGCCCCTATTGGATAAGCTTAAACTCAAAATTCAAGCCTGGGGAGCCTCCTGGCTGAACACTGCTGGGAAAATAATTCTTATAAAATCTGTCCTAACAAGCATGCCTCTTTTTCAGCATTCCATTCTCCTTGCCCCCAAAACCTTTCTCAGTAAAATGGATGGTATGCTGAGGAGATTCCTGTGGGAAGGGGGGAAAAACAATGAAAGAAGACTTCATCTTGTAAATTGGGATACCATTAAGAGACCATTCATGGAAGGAGGTCTGCAAATGAGAGAGTTGGCTGCTCAAAACCTCGCTCTAGGCTCAAAAATTCTGTGGAATATTGTGGCTGGGAAAACAAGCTGGAGCAAGAAAGTACTGTGGAAGAAATACTTTCAAGGTCAACGATTGAGATGTTTGGACCTTCCACCAAAAACCGCCAAAGGTTCCCCAATATCCAAGCTCTGTATCGCGGCTCTGGAGAATTTCAGCTCCAAGCTGTACTGGATTCCAGGTAATGGGAAAAAAATCAGAATTTGGGAAGATCAGATTCTTGGAGACCAGCCGCTACACCATATAGAAGGCCTGGCAAATATTAAATCATGGCTGCAATCCAACAACAAAGAAACCCTCTGGGACATATCCAACTGGACGGAGGATGATGGTAGAAGATGGGAGAGCTGGAATCTAGGAGAGGTGCCTCACCGGTTGAAATCTGAAGCTTCATTACTCTTAGACAAACTCCAAGGAAAATCCCCCTTGTCAGCAACAGCCAAGGACAAAAGAGGATGGGGCTCCCATACTGGCTCCTTCTCGGTTGCTGAAGGATACAAAAGTTTGATAGCTGTTCCGAATGTTCCTCCAGACCCAACGCAATGGAAATTCATATGGAACTTCCCTTCTCTCCCTAAAATAGATTTCTTCTGTTGGACGCTTGCTCATAACAGTATTCTCACTGGAGATAATCTGAGAAAACGTGGAATGGAAGGGCCTTCCAGATGCCCATTATGTATTTCAGAGGAAGAAACAGCTGATCACCTGTTGTTGTTGTGCCCCTTTGCCAAGGCTGTTTGGAACGGGGTTCTGAGCTCAAGGGCGGACAAGATTGAGATGCCAAGAAATGTGCCAAACCTGCTTCACGAGTGGGCCAAGCTAGCTCCGTTCTCTTTCAATAAAAAAAACCTGCTAAAAACTGCATGGATGTGGATCCCGAAATTCATCTGCTGGAAGTTATGGCTGGAAAGGAATAGCAGAATATTCAGAGGAGAAATCTGCACATCTAACAATGTTATATCCAAAATTAAAGCTATGCTGGGAGAGACACTGGAAGCTAAGACGGCTTTAAGGAACGAAGTGAGTCTGGACAGCGAGGAGGAGCTTTGGCTGAAAGATATTGTTCCAAATAATCAAATCATCCCTGTTTCGCCAGCCTCTTGCCATGCTATGTGGGAAATACGCCTGGAAGAACAAGAATTTCTAAAGTGGAGATCGGCCCTAGATGACCACTGTCTATTTTTCGACGGGGCCTCTAAAGGCAATCCTGGAGCTGCGGGTGGAGGTGGAATACTGCTGAATCCCGATGGCACTACAGTTCTCAGGTATCATTGGGGTCTGGGAATCGAATCAAACAATAGAGCTGAGGCTCTAGCTTTGTGGCAGGGGCTGAAACTGGCTCTCAATCGGAACATCCAATCCCTGACGGTCTTTGGAGACTCTCGCCTCATCATTCAAGCAATGAACTCTTTCTCGAACCCGATGCAGATCCACTTAGGCCGCATTCTCAAGAAAATTAGATCCATGCTGGTCAAATTTCAAAAAATTTCCTTCTACCACATATTGAGGCAGTTGAATCAACAAGCTGATTTGGAAGCCAATCTTGGCTCAGCCAGTAGCCATCGAACCCTTACAGTCAACTCTGAAGATTCTCAATGCATCATTCCTTAATTGCCTTCCAAGAAATCTGTTCTATCGGATGAATGGGGGTTCAGCTTCTGAACCAGTAACTCTGGATATGCTTCAGGCTATGCTTAGCTAGTTACCAAATCACCGGTTTCTGAGTCAAATCTTCAAGCTCCAAAGGCGGGCATTCAAGAAAACTTTGATGCTCAGATTCTCTGTCCCTGGCAGACTCTTTAATACTCAGCAGAAACAGGAACCTGAGGATGAATAAATGATTTTAAGTAAACAAAGGCAGAGGCGATCTTATAACAGGAAGGGTACTGCATGGAAAAAGAAAGGAATCATTGGGCAGCAACTGATTCGTTTCCATTCGTGAATTCCCAAACTGAAAGACGGAATCCCCTGTGTCGGCTTGGATAATGTGAGATCGCGTGGAGACTTGTACCAGCGAGTTACAGGTGTGCAGCTTCCCGGAACTGAGGTCGAGTGGCTGTAATCAGATCTGGGGCGCATTTTCAATCATTAATGTTGATGGAGGTAAAGTTTAGAATCACTTCTGCAGCTGAAAACATCGCTTTGGTTTGAATGCCAAGGATCTGTTGTTGCAGTAGCCAGGAGGGTAAAAGCAAGAAGCGGAGCAGCATTGACTAAGATCGCCCTTCTTCATTCCACCCAGAAAGCGGAGGGATCCTCAATAGTACGTGCATCCAGTGAAAGAGGAGGAAAAGGCATTGTTCCTTATTGCGAGACAGAGCACCAAATCAGACAGCATAAACTTTTAAATGGCCGATCAACCAGAACCTAACTGGCAAACTGGAATAGTCTGGCATATCTCAGAACCAATAAGGCAAGGATTCGGTGAACATCTCCCCAAAGGGCGACATTTTGTAACAAGAAAGCTGAGAAACATGAATTTTGAGAAATCTCTTCCAGATGTAAAAAGTATGCGGCAGCTGTTTTGCCGCCCATCAAAAATTAACCGTTACAGTAAAAAAAAACATAAGGGGTATGGGTGACCCCAAAAAATCCCACTCCATTAAAGATTTGATTAAAGTAGAAAATCCCTCAATATCATTTTTGTAGGAATTAAAACTAGATGAATCTGAGCTCATGGATGCATATAAAGCTTTTTGGATAGATACTTGTGGTATAGCCCAAAGTTCTAGGGGATCATCTATAGGTCTTGGAATTTTTTGGAATAGTTCAATGTTTTCAATGATCGACTTTCAAAAATCTCATCATTGGATAACAATATTATTGGAGAAAAATGACTCAAAGGAAAGGTTCAAGATCTTGAATATCTACACTCCTATTACATATAGTGACAATGTAGAGTTTTGGGATAATCTAATATTGCTTAAAGAGCACCCATGGCATCAAGATTCTATAGTAGGAGGTGATTTCAATACAATTTTGTTTGCGAGTGAGAAAAAGGGAGGCTCCTTAGTCAGAGATCCATTTAGAGAAACAATGGAGGATTTAATAGTATAATGGGACCTGCTTGACATAAAACCCTATAGACGCTAATACACTTGGTCAAACAAAAGATGTGGAGCAACTCACATTGCAGCTCGACTTGATCAATTTCTAAACCATAGTTCTTGGTGTTAGGTCTCCAAAATGTCATCTTTTTCATCATCTTTTCATTCACTTTTAACCATATTCCACTACATTATAACCTTACAATAAGACCATTTTCATTATCATATATGGATTTATCATTATTATTTTTCTGAAACATTATTTTAGTATTTTAAGTGAATTTATGGTTAAATATTGGAAAAATAACATGTATTCACTTATATATAAAAGTTGGATGAGTTTTATGATGTGTGTAGGCATATTTGAAGATTCCAGCAAAGTCATATTTGGACTCTAAGTCTCAAATTCGAATTTCCTCTTCAAAATCTTGAAGATTTGAGGAATATTTGAGATAATCATTGAAACACATTTGGTGGAGAAAATTCATGAAAGTTTTGATAAGATTCCTTATCAAATAGGTTAGATATTTGTGAGAGGATATGTAGAGATGTTACTTGTTAGATGTTAACACATGGTTGTAACCACATGAGATATTTGTGGATCTAGGAGAGATTTGTGGATCTACATTTATTAATTAGTTATCTTAGTTTTTGTATAAATAAGAGTGCCTTCTCCATTCAAAAGGAGGAACTCTTGGAACATAATTCCAAACTATGATGGAGTAAAATACATTTGATAAGTTCTTGTGTTATTTATTTTATATTTTTATATTCTTATTTTGTTGTAAGATATAGTGTTATAATTCATGTAGTTTCATAATATATGTTTTTATATTAGTTTTCTTATGTTTTAATTTGGTTTCTTTTGCATGTCAATAGTAACACTTGTTTAATGTTGCGATTGTGATATTTCAACACTTGATCAAAGATGGTGATTTAAATTAACAATAATTTTCGAGCAGCCAATTTTTGACGCAGTTTTTGGCCAAAATGAGACAAATCTTAAAAAATAAAACATGGGTTTTGTGCAGAATGAGTCAGTTTAGTTGTAGTTACGAAATTTCTTCAAAACAATGCACGGTTTTGGAGATATTCAAGGATCTTTAAAATGTAATTTTTCAGATTTCATGTTGCGACCAACAAATATATCAATAGAAAAAAAGAATTTGAATTGTCCATCAAATTAAGAAAGAGATCACTCATTTTGAACCTAAATCAATCTAGTTTTTTAAGTCATCACAATTCTCTAACAATTCTCTAATCTTTTTAATTAAGAAATAATTTACATTTCAATGATCACTTAGGATTTGATTTATTTATTTGTTTTAGATGCTTTATTTTCAAGTTTCTAATTGTCACTTCATTCTTTTCCATATTGCAATCAAGCGCTTGAGAAATATAAAAATACAAAAAATAAATAAATTCTAATTATGATTATAGTTGCTTTCTTTCATAGAAATAAATTTCAAATATTTTCTAGATTAAATTTACAAACTTTCATAGATTAAATTTACTCACTTTTATAGATTAGAGATTTCCATGCTTTCATAGATTAAGTTTACATGATTTCCTAGATTAATTTTTCAATGTTTTCCTAGATTAATTCTTCAATGTTTTTCTAGATTAATATTTCATTTCATGTCATTTAATTTGTTTTTAAGGCTAGAAATTTCTTTCATTGCAATTTATTTCTTTTAGAATTGAAAACTAAACTCCTAGCATATATTGTGTCGTATACTTCACAAGTTTACGATCCCAGATTAACAATGTAATGTAAAGTAATTTAAAGCACATTAAATTACCAAACATTTTGGCGTCATTTTCGGGGAAGTATACATAAGATTTAGCTTTCAATTTAGATTGCTCTTTAATTTATACAACTTTGGAAAAGAGAGATGGTAAGACGAGAGGTAAGAACTTGCACATCACCATTGTGAGGTCTTTCTTAGCCTTAGTTGTTGAATTACATCTCATTCTTAGTTGCATTCATTTTTTGTTTCATAAGTTTAATTTCATTCATTTTAGAGTTCATTCTAGAGGTAGATTCATTGCAAAAAAAAAACTTCAAAAACTTCAAAAAAAAAAAATTCCACAATCACCTACCATCCCCACTAGATCACGTGGTGCACTAAGAACCACATCACCATCCACATCATAAGTTCCTACTTTTGCAGGTGGAAGAAGACTGCCTCCTGGAGGTGGAAAACATGGTAGAGAAGGTAGAAAAAATGGATGGAAATGATGACAATGAAGGAGATCCTTTTAGATTTCTCATTCAAGATATTGATATAAATGTTAAAATGACAAACATCTCTCCATATATACTTCTCAACTTCCATGGTATGAGATCAGAAGAGCCATAAATATTTCTTTTTGAGTTTGAAATATTTTGTAGATCTTATAATTACTTATTAGATGCTCAAAAATTGAAATTGTTTCCAGCTACATTAAAGGATAGAGCTCTTAAATGGTTCATGTGTTTATGGACTAATTCAATAAGATCATGGGATGATATGAAACTGACATTTCTAGAAAATATAAATACTATTATATACATCATGATCTTAAAGATGAAATATTTAAAATGAATAAAAAAGAAGACGAAAGCCTTGAGGATCTGGTAGAAAGATTTATGTATAATTTTAAGAGGGAAAATTTTCATAATTCAAGATTTGATACATTAAAAACCCTCTTACATAGAGAAATTAGAGAAGAATGGATTTATATTCTTAATCTCATGAGCAAAAAAGATATTTTTGTATTACCATTTGAAGAGATTTGTGAACTACGTGAGCACATATCAAGAGAAAAAACAAAGTATGGTAGATCCCCTCAAGATTCAGTATGTCAACATCAAAGTTGGTAAGTCGAGCTGAACTTGGAAATTTGCTTGATAATTTGAAAAAAAAATCTTGGTAATTTAAGTGAACAGATTGATATGCTAAGAATGCAAAATAAGCAAAAAGCTAAGAATGTTTGTTTGTCTATAATTTTCCCTCAATGTAGAAAGAAACATGTTTTTCTTGAATGTCTAATTGATAAGATTGAAATTTGTGTCATATGTGCATAGTCACATGATACTAAGGAATGTACATCATTACCATGGTTGAATGTAGTTTACCAAAATGATAATGGAACAAATCAAGCACCAGAGCAACTTTGTTATGTAGCTCCAAGAAGACCTTCACAGCCTTGTCAAATTGGTATGATGAAAGATACTAGTTCACAATTTCAAGCTTATGCATAATAATCTCAATTTAATTGGAGCAAATCCTTTCCTTGGAAAATTTGACCATATCAATCCCAACCTCAAAATCAATCTTGGCAACAAGGTTGACAAGGGCCTTATGGAATAAATCCACCATATCCTCAATATTTTCCTCACTATCCTCAATACCAATCTCAATGGTATCCATACCATTCACCTCCACCACAAACTCATTTTCAACCTCAGTTGCTCTTAATTCAACCTTTCTCATTACCACCTACGCAAGCACCCCAAATACCCATTCCCACTCAACTACCTACAAAACCATTTCCAATCCACAACAATAAAATAGCTCAACCCAATTACAATTTCAAGGTACAAATATTTAAACAAATCCTCTTTATTTAAATGATATTCATCATATATCAGGAAGAGTATTGCAAAAAAAGGATTCTCCAGTTGTCACAGAAGAACGACATCCAGAAGAAGAAGAAGAAGATGAGGTCCAAGAATCATGGATGCTCTTTGATGAAGAGCAGTTGTTGGAACCTAAGATTGAAGAGTTTCTTGCATGCCTATCCCCAGATTCTATGAACGAGGATCACATCTATGAAGACTTGCATGGAATGATAGCAATAAGCCAAGAAAGACAAGATTACAATGAATCTTGGTTCAAGACAATAATTGGATCCCAGTTCTCAATTCTTCAATATTTTCTGACATCATCTCAGTCAAGGCAGATGGTCTCTCATATACCGGTATATATTAAAATGTATCTTTGAAACTTGCATATGAGTTTATTTGTCATTAGATTACACACATGGTTTCATTGGAAATATTCCTATACTTGAAAGAGATTTTCTTTTTTCAAGGTAGAGTACGATAGAATTATATATATATATATATATATATATATATATATATATATATATATACATATACATATACATATACATATACATATAAAGAGAAGAAGAAGAAAAAATTATTGTGAAAAACTAGTTTACTAGCACAATTGGACACGAGCTTTGCTGAAAACCAGAAAATTGACGAGAAAAGTTCACAATAAGTTATGTAATTTCATGTTGGTTTCAATATTTCATTATGGTTCTTCAAATTATTTTTGGTTCTATGCTCGAGTTGGCTGATGTGGGATTCCTTAAGGCCCACCTTCCAACAGATCTTGTCCCATCGACTTCAACACTTTATTTGGGACCAAGATCAAAGATTCTTTTAAGTGCCTTGGAGCTTGCATACATCAATGGAAATCCTCTTTGCTGAGAACAATGGGAATACAACAATGTCTCTTGATTTTTATATCTTGTTGGTGACTTGACTTCAACACATTTATTCGTACCTATCAAGATGCACTCTTGTACCTTGACACTCATTTACATTATTGGTGAGTTGTCTCGCATTGGTTAACAATTGACATTAATGGTCAGTAATCCAATGAATTCTTTCTATGTTTAACTTCAACTAAATCCATTCACATAGATTGAATTGTACTAATCGGGGTTATATATTAAGATTATATGGTTTATGATATCAACAACAACTTACAACAATGTTCCAATAAATCAAGGTTCAATTCCTAATTCAAGTAATAAGAAGGCACAAAGGCTCCAATTTCATATTTCATTCTTTATTCATACAACCAAGAGAAAAGAAGAAGCATATTAGATTCTTTCACTTCACATTCCATGATCAACAGTAACAGCCAAGATCTCCCAGATGCATAGCCTATGGACTTTTCAGGTAGGTGAAGGTATGTTGTTTTCTAATCTTTAATCAATAATTTCTTGAATGCTAAAAGACATGTATTTGGAAAATTTCCCATATGACATTTCTTTCACCATTTTTCAAAGATAGAAATCACCTTTAGTTGTGGGGGGGGGGGGGGGGGGTAGGAGTGGGGAGTGGGGCGTATTCATTACCATTTTTTTCAATTCCATATTCTATAACCTCATATATTGTTGACCAACATGATTCGGCAACTGATTGTTATAGCTCTTCAATTCAAAGATGAATATGTTTTGGAATTATTCAGATCATGCGCAAAGATCAATTGATATGTATATAAATGGGTCTTCATTTTGAATGTATTTTCAAGTATTCTTTGTTGCAGCAAGAAGAAAAGTAAAACAAAAGTGTTGCTACACAAGAACCAACACTCACAATACTTGTGGTTGTCACACAAGAACCAACCATAAGAGCTACAACTTAGATATCTTTCAAAGAAGGCTCCATAATAGCAATCTCTAGAGAACGGGCAATGAAGAAGACTTTGCAAAAGCTGCAAATCTTGGAAAAGTATCTCAAATCACAAAACGAATTATTGATAAAACATAATCTTTCACTCCAAAAGGCTATAAAAAATGAGATGAATTTAGTTCATGAGAATCAATGCAAGGTTGCATGAGGACATGCAACATCTTCAGTTGGGGGGAAATGTTGGGTCTCCAAAATGTCATCTTTTTCATCATCTTTTCATTCACTTTTAACCATATTCCACTATATTATAACCTTACACTAAGACCATTTTCATGATCATATATGGATTTATCATTATTATTTTCCAAAGTATTATTTTAGTATTTTAAGTGAATTTTTGGTTAAATATTAGAAAAGTAACATGTATTCACTTATATATAAAAGTTGGATGAGTTTTGAGATGTGCATAGGCATATTTTAAGATTCCAGCAAAGTCATATTTGGACTCTAAGTCTCAAATTCGAATTTCCTCTTCAAACTCTTGAAGATTTGAGGAATATTTGAGATAATCATTGAAACACATTTGATGGAGAAAAATCATGAAAGTTTTGATAAGATTTCTTATCAAATATTTTAGAGATTTGTGAGAGGATATGTAGAGATGTTACTTGTTAGATGTTAACACATGGTTGTAACCACATGAGATATTTGTGGATCTAGGAAATATTTGTGAATTACCTTAGTTTTTGTATAAATAGGAGTGTCTTCTCCATTCAAAAGGAGGAACTCTTGGAGCATAATTCCAAACTATGATGGAGTAAAATACATTTGATAAGTTCTTGTGTTATTTATTTTAGAGTTTTATATTCTTATTTTGTTGTAAGATATAGTTTTATAATTCATGTAGTTTCATAATATATGTTTTTTATATTAGTTTTCTTATGTTTTAATTTAGTTTTTTTTGCAGATCAACAGTAGCACTTTGTTTAATGTTGCAATTGTGGTATTTTAACGCTTGATCAAAGATGGTGATTTAGATTAACAACAATTTTCAAGCACCCAACTTCTAACACATTTTTTGGCCAAAATGAGATAGACCTTGAAAAACTAAAACATGGGTTTTGTGCAGAATGAGCCAATTTAGTTGCATTCAAGAAATTTCTTCAAAACAATGCACAATTTTGGAGATATTTGAGGATCTTTAAAATGTAATTTTTTAGATTTCATGTTGTGACCAACAAATATATCAATAGAAAAAAAAAATTTGAATTGTCCATCAAATTAAGAAAGAGATCACTCATTTTGAACCTAAATCAATCTAATTTTTTAAGTCATCAAAATTCTCTAACAATCCTCTAATCTTTTTAATTAAGAAATAATTTACATTTCAATGATCACTTAGGATTTGATTTATTTATTTGTTTTATTTTCAAGTTTCTAATCGTCACTTCATTCTTTTCCATATTGCAATCAAGCGCTTGAGAAATATAAAAATACAAAACAAAAAAAATGTAAAACATTCTCATTTGTGATTAGAGTTGTTTTCTTTCATAGAAATAGATTTCAAATGTTTTCTAGATTAAATTTACAAACTTTCGTAGATTAATTTTACTCACTTTTATAGATTAGAGTTTTCCATGCTTTCATAGATTAATTTTACAATTTTTCCTAGATTATTTTTTCAATGCTTTCCTAGATTAATTCTTCAATGTTTTTCTATATTAGTATTTCATTTCATGTTATTTAATTTGTTTTTATAGAGTATAATATTTTTTCATTGCAATTTATCTTTTTTTAGAATTGAAAACTAAACTCCTAGCATATATTGTGCCGTATACTTCACAAGTTTACGATCCCAGATTGACAATGTAATGTAAAGTAATTTAAAGCACAATCAAATTATCAAACACTTGGCTTCTAAAAGGAGTGGATGTCTCCTCCATCTTGGTTATAGGTGAATCCGATCATCATCCTATTATGTTAGAGGTTGGAGAAAGAGAGAACCTAGGTCCCATACCCTTTAGATACAATCCAGGCTCATTGAAAGAGGAAGGAGTCTTTGATATTATAAAAAAGGCTTGACACCCTCAGGTTTCGGGCTCCCCAACTTATGTGTGGGAATCAAAACTGAAAGTTGTTAAGCACACCCTTCGTCAATGGGAAAAGGATTCATATGTCTCACCTAGTAAAAAGAAGTAGGCCATAGTCAAAGAAATGGAGCAACATATGGTAATCATGGAGAACAACAAGATAGAGGAATGACATGTGAAGAAAGAAAAATAATCAAACTCTCTTTACTTTCAAGAAAGTAGAAAGGAGGAGGAGTTTTGGTGACTTAAATCCACGAGTGTTTGTCTCAAGGTAGGAGATAAGAACACAAATTTATTCCACATGCAAACAAAGGCAAGGGAGCTAAGAAACAGAGTAAGATAAATCACACCAAAATGTAAGGAAAAAATCACTTCCTTCCTAGAAAATAAACATGAATCCTTTATTCATTTTCAATCTCTTTATGCTTCATTTAATGATCTAGATTATGCCAAGGCTGAATATTTCCTTTCTCCCTTTCTCCCCGAGATATTGGAGATAGGAAACCAACAACTTATAAAGGAAATTGAGGAAAAAGAGGTAATTGAGGCAATTTGGTCTATGGACTCTGACTAGGCTTCTGGATTGGATGGATTTCCTATCAACTTTTATAGAGCTTTCTGGCCAAAGATAAAAAAAAATATATTATTAGAATGTTGAACTGGTCTAAGAACTAATGCAATGTAGTGGGGAGCATAAATTCCTCCTTCCTTTCACTTGTCCTAAAAGAATCTAATTCGATAATGTTTTCTCGCTTTCAAGTCATCTCACTTTGTAATGCTTCATACAAAATTTTATCTAAGATCATTGCTAGCAGGTTGACGAAGGTCTTGTCAACGTTAATTTTAGAAAATCAAGGTGGATTTATCTAGCAAAGGCATATTCTAGACAACATTATTCTCATCCAAGAGGATATTCACTCAAGTAAGGACAGTGGTGAACTTAGATTTTTTATTAAGCTAGACATGGAAAACGCCTTTGATCGGGTGTGTCATTCTTTTATCTTTCTCATCCTTGAAAAACTTGGGTTTTATAGTCAATTCATCCATTGGATCAAAGCATGCATTGGGTCCCCCTGGATTTCCCCCTTAATAAATGGCAGACCTACTCCTTTCTTTAGAGCCTCTATAGGTCTCTGCCAAGGTTGTAATGGCATGTAATTATGATTTTATGTAATGAGGTGTAAAGAAGAAAAATAAAATTATTATATTGACTTGCTTCATGGGTTTCATGAGCAAGAGATTTTGTTTTTAAGTCAAGACTCCCATTGAGAGTCTTTAGGATTTATTTGTCATCTAGTCATAAAATGATAGAGTCTTTGTCATGTAATGAAGTCGGGTTACACTATGTAAAAGGTCAAATTTGTCTATGTAAAGTATCCTCCAAGACCTTGTCACTTATCCTCTTCAAGTCGGCCTACAACGATGGAAGAACATGCTAAAATAAGTCGGCCTAACCACAAGCGATCATGTTAGCCTAAAGGACATGATGAAAGGTGTATATATAAGCCACACCCGTCCTCACTTAGAGCAAGCAACTCGACTTTCATTTGATCATGAGAAGTGTGAAGAAAGGGATTACAAAGAGTTTCTTTTGGGGCAAGTGAAGGAGGGTTATTTTGGGTCAACGAAGGATAATTATTCTGGGTATAGTGAAGATATATTCTTCTAGATCAACAAAAAGAGGTTTCTTCTAGGGTAGCGAAGAAGAGATTCTTCTGGGGCAACGAAGAGGAGGTTTCTTCTGGGGCAGCGAAGAAGAGATTCTTCTAGGGCAACGAAGAGGAGGTTGCTTCTGGGGCAGCGAAGAAGAGATTCTTCTAGGGTATCAAAGAGGAGGTTTCTTCTAGGGCAACAAAGAAGAGATTCTTCTGGGGCAGCAAAGAGGAGGTTTCTTATGGGACAACAAAGGGGGTTTCTTGTGGGTAACCAAGATCGAGATCTAGAGACCGAGATTCTCTAGTTGAAGCCAGTGAAATTATAGAGATTGAGTTTCTCTAGAAGGAGCCAAGGAGAGCAGTTCAAGATCAAGAAGGAAGTCGAGAAAAGGATGAGGCAAAGCATCAAGGTTAGTGACAAGGTTCTTGGGAGGATAATAGAGTCAAGGGTTTGTGTCACGGTCTTGGTGCTCATTAATGAAGAACTTGAAGAGGAATTTTGATTGGGTTTTCCTCTCAAGAGGTGAGAAGTTTTGGCCCTGGCTGACAAGCCTACATACTGTGTCACTTGTCTTTTATTGTGCATATTGGTAATTGTCTTGATGAAAAGAACACAATAATAACATAATGAAGAAAATATTATAATCTAAGAAGTAAAATTATATCACAAGCAATTATCAAGCAGATAAATCTTGTAATTATTCATGCCTTAGATTTCTCAACATGGGATCATAGCTTATGTGCTGAAGTCAAGAATTCAAGCAAGTAGACACACGAGAACAAAGCTTCAAAGAAAGATCTTAGCAAAATCCAAGGGCTGTGAAGGGCAATATATTCAAAACACTAGATCAAATAAATCTATACCAACAAGAGTCTTGAAACTATCTTCAAGAAGGAAGCAGGAAGAAAGGATGAAATCCTAGAAACACTTCAGAGATCATCACTCATACATCACCAAAGAAGTGGAAGCTCTTCAAATCTAAGGAAGGTTAGATCAAAAGGCAATATTATCTCTATTGAAGAAAGGATCATCTCAAGAAACATCATTATCAAGTTGAAGACTCTATCTTCATAAGTAAGTACATTTTCCTTATTCTAGTAAAAATTACTTCATGTCAAGGAGAACCAAAAGATGGTTGGGATATAAAACTTCCTTGTATGGAAAATAAGGATAGACATAGTCCTCAAAGTAAATGAAGCCATTGATCATGTCCATTGAAAGGTCTCCAAGCCATCCGAAGGAAAAGCATTATCTGAATACATGGGAAGGGATCTCAAGGCTCAAAAGGTTCTCAACGAATCCATTAAAGATCCTCTCATTTCCTATTTAGTCGAGTTGGAGACATTTAAAGAAATATATGATAAGCTGGCAGAACTTTTCTCTGAAAGAACGATAGGAAAGATCACATCACTTAGATATGATCTATATAAATTGAAGGTGTCAAAGGATGAAGGGATATAATCGTGCCTCTCAAATAAAAGGTCAATTGCATGATCTAGGAGAGATGGTATTTGATAACGATCTAAATGCATTAACTGATGAACAAGGTAACCTCACATCTACTGGGGAAGAGAAAGCTATCCCATTCATCGAATTATGGACTCTCTGCAAGGCAAAAGAAGACAGGTTGAAGAAAGAAAGTAACAAAAGATCAGATAGAAGGGGTCAATCAATGACAAAAAGAAAAGGGAAATTTGGAAAGTTTGATCCTCCAAAGAAAATGAAGAACATGGATAAGGAAAGATGTTATGGTTGTTAGAAACTTGGGCACTATAGAAGAGATTGTCCTAAACGAAGAGGAATAGGGAAGAAGCCCATATTACTGAGGAAGTGAAAGAACCTGAGACAAAGGAGCTTAGGAAGGAAGAAGCAAAAGATCTCTACTATGACTGAGATGGTCTTATTCACTAAGTAGGTACTTTCTACTTGTAATTTATAGATAGGGAGCAATGTAAATGAGTTAGGATGCATCATATTAGAAAATAACATCGTGATAGGAGCATTAGAAGTAAGAGCTCTTGACATGGGAAGCAGAAAGGATGTCTGGAACAAGTTATATTACTTACAAAGAATGGGAGCTCTTGGCAACTTCATTAAAACCTCAAGTGATACTCATAGAAGTAGAGGTCATAATCAACTAGGATCATCATGCAATAGTAAAAAGGAAACATCTTCCAGGTCATGATATGAAAAATCCTCAAGTTTCTCTAATGGAATCCTTATAAAAGGATTCACCGATTTAGAAAGGAAGCAAGAGTTTCATCAAGAATTCCAACTCATGGGATTCAAGGGATGATAGTATGATGACATAACAGGAAAGTAGGTCTAAAGGATAAAGTTCTTTCGTTCAAATGAAGCTGTTATAGGTTGTCCAGATGACCGAAAGGAAAGATGAGGTATGTATGCTTACATTGATTATTATGGAAGTCATGTCATATGGTTGTTGATAATATGGATCACTATTTCCACCTTGGGGAACATTATCAAAAGAAGAAAGGGTATCCTCCTCTGAAAGATTGTAGAAAAGAATAAAGTCACACTAGATGAAATCAACATAATATGTTCTTGTGTGAATCATGAGGAGGTTAACTACAATTGAGGAACTAGGAAACTTATGGGAATGAAGCGTGAAAAGAAAGGAAGAGATCGTGTGAATATGCAACAAAGGTAGAAGGAATTCAATATCCGAGACCAAGAAGAGTTGACTAGAATATCTACCAGAAAAATATGTAGACTCTGATAGGAGGCAAAAAAAGATGAAGACCCTTGAATATGGATATCTTTGGGAAATGTGTCAATGTGCATGTAGGATGATGATACCTATAGGAAGATGTCGTGATGAAAGACCACCACAAAGTTAATTTTGATTTAAGTGTTCATTTATTTTTTAACTAATATCTGGATGGGATTATGTGGGACTGTGAGAGGAAATATTTATGGATGACTTCCAAGAGGACCATATTGAGGGATATAAGATCCTTCCAGAAAATATGGCATGAAAGTAGAATGACATGAAGCAGATGGAAATATGATGAATCAATTTATGTTGAAATGAAGACTTGGATGAAAGTGATGGATGGTATGTGCCCTATGAAGAAGTCCAAGAAAGATGAAGACTCCGTGACAAAAGAAATTGATGAGATCAAAGAAGAGAGGAGTTCTTCAGGTAGCTTGTTGTTCCACAAAAGGAGTTGTTGTAGGTCCCTAGTTAAGAGGGAGCCAAAAAAATAAGTTTCTTACTTGGAATGAACTTGGAAATTCCTAAGCTAAGAGGGAGCTTAGTTACATTCCTTTTTGGTAGGAATGAGTACATTCCTTTATTGGAATATGTCCTCCCTATTTGAGAGGGAGAGATAGACATGTCATTCTGGTCTTCACCTAGGAAGACAAAATGGAGGATTGGGTAATCATTTGGCATTCGATACTCTTTGGGGATGAGATAGGGAATCCAATGGAAGATTAGTCATGTAGGACCAATATTCATTGAGGATTGGGGAGTCCAAGATAAGAACTGTCCTCATGGAACACACCTTGAGTACCTAGGAAAGGATGTTCTGAGAGAGACAATGATGAGGGTGTCTATAAATCATTGGTCACGCCAACATTGAGCTTAGATATTGTGGAGATAAGGAGTTGTTAGCCAAGGGATTTCTATGTAACAATGTTGGTTGATATGATGTTATACAAATGAGTTACCATTCTGAATTGTTCTTATGAGGAATTCTTGAGATTAAGAAAGTCCAAGTATCATTATGAATACCTCCCTAGTTAAGAGGTAGTGTTGAAAAGTGTAACTAGTTTTGGTCTTCATAATGACATGTAATTATGATTTTATGTGATGAGATGTAAAGAAGAAAAATAAAATTGTTATATTGACTTGCTTCATGGGTTTCATGAGCAAGAGATTTTGTTTTTAAGTCAAGACTCCCATTGAGAGTCTTTAGGATTTATTTGTCATCTAGTCATAAAATGATAGAGTCGTTGTCATGTAATGAAGTAATGTTACACTACGTAAAAGGTCAAATTTGTCTATGTAAAGTATCCTCCAAGATCTTGTCACTTATCCTCTTCAAGTCGACCTACAACGATGGAAGAACATGCTAGAAGAAGTTGGCATAACCACAAGTGATCATGTCGGCCTAAAGGACATGATGAAAGGTGTATATATAAGCCACACTCATCCTTACTTAGAGCAAGCAACTCGACTTGCATTCGATCAAGAGAAGTGCAAAGAGGTTACAAAGAGTTTCTTCTAGGGCAAGTGAAGAAGGGTTATTCTGGGCCAACACATGAGAATTATTCTGGGTATAGCAAAGGAAGATTCTTCTGGATCAACGAAGAGAGGTTTCTTCTAGGGTAGCGAAGCAGATATTCCTCTGGGGCAGGGAAGAGCAGGTCTTTTTTGGGGTAGCGAAGAAGAGATTCTTCTGGGGTAGCGAAGAGGAGGTTTATTCTGGGGCAATGAAGAAGATATTCTTCTGGGGAAGCAAAGAGGAGGTTTCTTCTGGGACAATGAAGGAGGTTTCTTCTGGGTAACCAAGATCAAGATCTAGAGACTGAGATTCTCTAGAGGAAGCCAATGAAATCATAGAGATCGAGTTTCTCTAGAAGGAGCCAAAGGGAGCAGTTTGACATCAAGAAGGAAGTCGAGAAAGGAATAGGCAGAGCATCAAGGTTAGTGACCAGGTTCTTGGGAGGATACTAGAGTCAAGGGTTTGTGTCATGGTCTTGGTACTCATCAATTGAATATCTAGAAGAATAATTTTGATCGGGTTTTCCTCTCAAGAGGTGAGAGGTTTTGGCCCTGAATGACAAGCCTACATACTGTGTCACGTGTCTTTTATTGTGCATATTGGTAATTGTCTTGATGAAAATAACACAATAATAACATAATGAAGAAAAGACTATAAGCTAAGAAGTAAAAGTATATCACAAGCAATTATCAAGGAAAGAAATCTTGTAATTATTTGTGCCCTAGATTTCTTAACAGGCTGAAAGCTTAAGCATAAATCTTGAGAAGGCCAAGGTGAATGGTTCTTTGTCGAGAATAAGCATTGTCAGAAATGTCAAAGAAATAAACCATTCCTTGCAGACGACACAATCCTTCTGAGAGGGGCCTCCAAAATCACTGCCAAAAGGTTTAAAGTAGTCTTAGATACTTACCTTTGCCTCTCTGGAGGTTTGGTAAATAAAAGGAAAATCTAGTTTTATGGGTGGAATTGTCTAGATTCAATTTTGTAGGCAATTACTTTCACCCTTGACTTCTTGGTCCACATAGACTAGAATTCTGTCAAATACTTGGGCATTCCTATTTCCCTAGGGACATCCTTGAGGGAGGATTGGGAGGAAATCATTAAGTAACTAAAAAAGAAGATCCAAGGCTTGGGAGCAGTGTGGTTAAATCTCATTAAATTTGTCTTGTCTTGTCTGCCAATTTATCTTTGCTTGGGCCTTCTGGCTCCAGAGAGAACGCTCTCACAAATTGGAGAAATTCTCATAAATTTTCTTTGACGGCGATTGGAAGTTTCATTTGCTAAACTGGAATATCATTTATCTTACAAAAGAGTT
This sequence comes from Pinus tabuliformis, assembly GCA_031772625.1. Lineage (NCBI taxonomy): Eukaryota > Viridiplantae > Streptophyta > Pinopsida > Pinales > Pinaceae > Pinus > Pinus tabuliformis. Next base: position 350,733,149 of record CM062820.1, on the reverse strand, counting down.
TGGAGGTCTGGGTATAAAAGATATGATGTATATGTATCTAGATTTATGCACAAAAACTATATGGAAGCTGATGTTAGACTCCAAAGAGTGGTGGAAAATAGTTTTTTTAAAGAAATACTTTCATAAATCCAGACTCTTAAGAGCCGAAAATGTCCAGTGGGAAGGAAGGGGATCAAAATATGGAAATTGTGTAGAGCAACAACTCCAATCATAATAAGTAATTTGGGATGGCACATAAGAAACAAAGATAGAATTGATCTCTGGAAATACAACATTCCCTCGGTTGCATTAAGCTTGGATCACAGTGGATCAAGTATCTTGGTAGACTGGATGAGAAGCAAAGGCATTGAAATATTGAAAGATATATCATCTTGGGATGCCTAAAGTGTGTGGGTAGATTGGGTCTGTCCAATTCTTTTGGCACACATGGCGCCTCTTTGCGATTCTTTGCTCTCTCTTTTGAAAGGGCTAGCCGCTATTTCTAGATATTCCTCAGACTCGCGCTCATGGCATCCAAGTAAATCTTGACAATACTATGTTAAAGAAGGATACAATCTATTGTTGAAAAGGCTCCCACACCGAACTTCGTAAAAAATTTGGAAAAAGATTTGGAACGAGGATGTTATGATGAAGGTCAATGCCTTTTGTCGGGTGTTGATCCATGGAAATATTTTAACCACTGAAAACCTTCAGAGGAGGAACATACAAGGCCCTTCTCAATGCACACTATGTAAATCTGAAGAAGAAACAATTCCACATTTATTTCAATCTTTCCCTTTTCCTCCGTCTGTTTGGCAATTGGCCTTTGCGAAGGTATATCATGTCAATTCCATCCCATGCATTTGGTTAGAAATGTTTGAATCATGGAAGTGTTTATGTTCCAAATGACAAAATTAATTCATCCATGGCTTGGTGGGTTTGGGTTTCATTGCCAAAATTTCTATGTTGATTGATATGGGTTGAAGGAAATTGAGTCGTACTCAAAGAAGGGACACCTTCCTTTTTCAGAGTAGCCATCAAGGCTTAATGTATTCTCTACGAATCCATTGCTGCGGAGGGTATAAAAGATTTGGATTGAGAAAAATTATCTCCAGAAGAAAATAGTTGGATTAAAATCCTAATCCCATCTGATCACGTTGTCAGCTTCATTTCTCAGAGAACACTCCTCCATTCGCCTTAGGATGGGGGTTGATAATTTTAGCTATGGAAGAATAGCCAACCATTAATTCTCTTGTGCTTTGATGGAGCCTCAAAAGGAAATCCAGGGGCGACAAGAGTGGGAGGGGTGATTTTTAGCCCCGAAGAACAAAACGTGTACAACTTAGCTTGGGGCCTAGGAACAACAACAAACAACCAAGTCGAATTCTTGGCACTTTGGAAAGGTTTGGACATAGCCATGAGCAAAAGAATAAAGAAATTAACAGTCCTCAGAGACTCTATGGTTGTTATAAGGAAAATTTCCAAGGCGATATCTAGAAGCCTCCCAAGTCTTCCCTCAACCGTTCAACGGATTGCCTTGCAATGCTAAAAATTTGAAGAAATATCCTTTCAGCATATCCTTAGAACCCTGAATGATGAGTCAGATAAGTTTGCCAAGATTGGCTCTTAGGTTGAGAAAATAATAATTGAATATCAGGATGGAACAATTTTTCAGGGCTCCAATCCCATAAATGTAAAAATTTGGGAGGTTGCTTCGTTCGAAGTTCATGATAACCAAATCCAGAAGAATTAATGTCTACGCCTTGTGGAATTCCATTTCCTTGGGAAGCCTGACAGAGGAGGACAATCATGTGGGTGGTATCACATATACACTTTGCAATTCTTGCATGAAGGAGATACTATCTGGATTAAATGGTATGGAGGATGGTGTTGTTTTAATGTGAAGCAAGTCAATACCAGTAAGACCAAAATAATGATTTTCTCTAATAAAAGGAAGCAAAGCCATCACACGTTCTTCTTTGAAGGCAACATTCTTGAAGAAGTAAATGAATACAAGTAACTCAGGATTGATTTCAACAACAAACTTAATTGGGAGGATTGCATAAAGAAGAGAATTTTAGGAGGGTGGAAAGCAATATATGCACTTCAAAACAGATGTAGAGAGGCAGAGTTATGGGATTGGAAAACAATTAAAGACCTTTTTGGACTCCTAGTTTGTCTAGTGATATTATATGGGTGTGAACTGTGGGCTAGCAGCATCCTTGTTTCAAAATGGAAACAAATTGAGAAAATCCAAAAACTCTTGATCATGAGCAAGTTCAAAATAAAAATTTTGGTTCCTTATGAGATAATGTTGAGTGAAACAGGAGCAGCTCCCATTGAAGCAATTGCTATAGTGCATCTTATAAGGTATCTAAAAAGAATTGAGCAAATGGGAGTAGGTAGATGGTTGAAAGTTATCTTCAATGAAGGCATGAGTGAAAGAAAGAAATCATGGATGAGACAAAACAAAAAATGGATGCAAAAATGGAATATTTACCTCAATGCATGTCCCAAAAATAGCAAGGACTTAAAGAACTTTGTTATGGAGAAGTTCTGTAAGCGTATATGGGGAAAAGAGTTGGGTAGAAAGAAGAAGTGCTATATTCAGGAATTCAACCCCATTTGTGATATCCAACAAAAAGAGTACATTGGAGCCAACATTTCGAGGAGAGCAAAGATTCTTATTGCTCCATTAAGAACTAACTCACATCAACTTTGTTGTGAAATAGGACAGTGGAAGAAACCTAAAGAAGCTTGGGAAGAATGAGTGTGTACTTTTTTCACTTCTGGGCCAACGAAATCGGAAAAGTATTTCATTTTGGAATGTGATTCTTTTAGAAACATCAGGGACAGTTATGGCAATGTGTTAGCCTCAATTCCTTGGCATTGTCTTTTTAGTGAGGGTACTGTTAGAAGGTTGGGTCAGCTCATCATCAATTTGAGTAAGAAAAGGATTGAATTGAAAAAGGAAAAAAACACGGAGGCTGGTAGTCCCATAGACTATTTTTAGTCTAGTAGATGTTAAAATATCATTCATTCTCTTCACTTGATGTTGAGGATCTGCTTGAAACTCTTGGAGGTGTGGAACATTAATGCACCTAGGCAATCCCTCTGCGTGAGGATAATCTGTACGACAGGGGAAAATATTTGGAGATCTCATTTGTGCACCGAATTAATTCTTATTCTTGGGGAGAGCCAATATCGGTGAGTGTATGCATTGATAAATTGTATGAACGGAGGTGCAATTGTTACAATTGCCTTTTTCCCTCTATGTACAATTGGCCTACTAAGGAATTGGTTAGTTGCAGTCATGGAGAGTTAAGATGTCATAGGTGAAATGTCGCGCTGGAAGAAGTCTGTGGAGGGGATGTTCAAAACTCTGATGGGTATGTATGAATTGGTTAACAAGAGGCTAGAGTTCATGGAGAAGGAAAAGGACAAGTGGTCTAAGTTGATGGACCACAAATTGTAATGGTTACAAGTCCATATGGAGAGGAGGCTCATCGACCTAGAGACAAAGATTCTCTTGCTGAAGACAAGGTCCTAAGAAGTTGCATGGAGTGTTGAGGATGATCGCGACAGGGCTTCTCTATCTCGGAAACAATCCTGCAGGAAGTTGTCGTTGAAGGAGTGTTGTTAGGAGTTGGAAATGATTGTGCCAATGAAGTATGTACTGCAAATTTTAACTATTTTTGGGGAAGTTTTGAAAAATGTATGGGTTGTAATAATACAAGAAAACTTTACTATGGTTGTGTACTAAAAATTTGAAGTAGCTAAAGTTACAGAGGCATGAAAGAAGAAAGAAAGAAATTATTTTAACGTCCACGAGGCTAAAGATAGCCTATGGGACAGATTGCTTCTTCATCTGCTTGATGTATTCGGCCCTTTTTCTATGAAGCTTCAAAATAAATGCTCCAAGCTTCTTGACAAACCCCTCGCTAAATAGATTATCCCAAGAGCTAGCTTCCAACGTATCTGCATAACTTTCCCTGTTGTGTTTGAAGGCCTCACATTCTAAAATGAAATGTTTTTATGTTTCCACTTTTTTGGAAGAACAAAAAATGCATACTCTTTCCTCCCACACTTCCTTTGGCCTTTTCCAGTGCCCTGTTTCAAAACAGAGTTGATGAGAATTAGTCCTTAACTAAGCAATAAGAATTTTGGCTCTCCAAGAGATATTGGCCTCTATGTATGTTTTTGGTTGATGACTATGAGTGGGATTAAACACTTCAATATAATATTTTTTCTTTCTTCCTAGCTCCTTATCCCAAGTACGCTCGTGGAACTTTTCCATAACAAAAGCTTTGATCTCTTTGTTGTTTATGAGACACGCGTTCAAGCAAATATCCCATTTATTAAACCATTTGTTATTTTGCTGCATCTAAGTTTTTTTGCTCTCCCACAATCTATCATTAAATACAACCTTAGGCCATCTACCCTCTTCCATTTGCTCAATTTTTTTTAAATACCTTATGACTCGCACCATAGCAATTGCTTCAATAGGAGCAGTCCATGTTTCACTTAACAAGATATCATAAGGAACTGCAATTTTAATCTTAAATTTGTTTGTATTCAAACACTTCTGAATTTTCTTAATTTGTCTCCACTGCATGTTGAATGTAATGCTAGCCCATAGTTCACAACCATAGAGAATCACCAGAATCACTAGAAGCCCAAAAAGGGTTTGATTGGTTTTCCAGTCCCATAACTTTGCCTCTCTACACCTATTTTGAAAAGCTTAAAATGCTTTCCAACCCCCCAAAGTTCTTTTCTTTCTACAACCATTCCAGCTTAGAATTTTGTTGAAGTCAATTCCGAGGTATTTGTAATCTGCAACTTCTTCCAGAATGTTGCCTTCAAAGTAGAACTTAAGCTGGTTATGTTTTCTTTTCTTAGAGAAGACCACTACTTTCGCTTTGCTGATATTGGCTTGCATCCCCACACTTCTACAAAAATGCTCAAGGGATAGTAAGTGCTCTTGCAAACCAAGAGCCGATTTAGCAGTCAGAATAAGGTGATCATTTGCATACAAAAGAAGCCTTATAACAAAATTGCCCAAATAGATACCATCACCCCCTTGCGAATTTAACCACTCCTCAAGCTTGTCGATATATAAACCAAAAAGGGTAGGAAACAGTGGGCAACCTTGCTTGACCCCGATATCGCTTCTAAAACTTTCAGAAATTCCTGTTGAAGTTCTAATTTTGACTTTCACCTCTTCATACGGCTTATGCACCATTGCTCTCAAATGTTTAGGAACCCCAAGTTCCTCCATTCTGTGCAAAAGCTTATCCCTAGGAACCGAGTCAAACGCTTTTCTGAAATCAACAAAGCAACAAAAGACTTCTTCCTTTTTCTCCCAAACTTTTTCAATGATGTGCCTTAAAGTTATACAATGATCAACCGTGGAATGTTTAGGTCTAAAACCTGCTTGCCTTTAGCACGCTTATCTCTTTCTTCTACCCACTTGCTAATTTTGTTTTCTAACATGATTCCATGTAGAAATTTTGACTGTAGATTAACCTGATAATGCAATATAACTAAAGCAAAATACTTTAATCTACTTCTACAATCAAACTTGCGGCAACTTAAAGATCGAGCTAAATCAGAGCTGAACACATATAACCAGAAGAAGAATCAATGCACATGAAACACAAAAAATACTCAGGGGAAAGCCTCAACTAAAAACCCCACTATCTGTATTATCATACAAGGTGGAAATATCTCAGAATTACACAAAGCTTTAACTCTCAGTAAAATCCTCCTCGATGCTCACATGCAAACAAGGCTTCTGACAAACCTTCTCCTCTGCCCTCCAAGCCTCCTATTACCTTGCATTGTTTCTCCTGGGTGATCCTCCTGTTACCAAGTGTAACATTGATCACTCACGCTGATCTCACACCCTGTAAAACTGCGTAATCCTCAAGGAACCTTCCCTTGACTGCATGGATGAGTTTCCTTTATAGGAAAACACATGCAATTGATAGTAACATGTCCTTGACATTTAGCTCAACTGGGTCTTTCTCAGAATAGTCATGCATGAGTTTCTGATGAGAGAATCTTCAGTTATCTGGAGTAGACTTGTTGAGTGCATGCATGCATCAACTGACTGATAATTCACAATTAGTTCCTCAAACAGTTTGGAACTAATTTAATTGGACTTAACTCAGTAAACTGAGCTAACTAATTACAACTCAAATATAACTCAATCTTATCTCCTTAATTAAGGGATAATCTCCTTAATTTAAGGGATAACTGTTGCATGACTTCAGAAAGACTTCTAACTTTAATTTCTCCAACTAATTAACTCAAGATGAATTAATTAATTATTTTTCAAGCAGCTGGTGAGACTAAATTCGAATTTAATTCAAAATTTTAATTCAAGGACAAATTAAAATTGGAATATTCTGGATTCTCTTTTTATCATTTCATGTTGCTATTTTCAACACTCCCTCTCAACAAGAAAGGAATTCAACTCGATCTCGATCATGAAACTTTGGAATGTTATGCATGTAACACTTCTCTCTAGTGTTTTTTCTCCAACAACTCCAGAAACAAAAAAAACATCCACCCTGAATTAGAATGATGCCTCTATCATCAAAGTCTTTGACTACTATTGCCTCTGTCGACTGAAAACTCTACGCTTTTGTTGACTCTGCCTTTCTGCATTGTTTTCAATGCTTCTCTGTGCTCTTCAGTATCTGACTGCTCTAGCCTCTGTCACTTTGATCTCTGACTGCATCAATCCCACTGATTCCTCCCGCTACTATGTACTTTGGGCTCCCGTAGCAAGGTACAATCTATGAGATAAAACCTCTCTATGGACCTTGCCTAATTTCAACCTTCTAGAGACTATCACTTCACATCGCCCCACCTCACACCTGGAGGTATGGCTGCATGTGATCCCTCTGCCCACTTGGCTCGAAATTTCCCCCTATTGGAGGTATCTGCATGAGTGGATGCCTCCACTCGGTCTCCTCTCAACATCTCCAATTGTGACTCCTCCACAATTGTCTGAGACTTCTTTTGGGGTTGTATGTTCAGAGATAATTTACTCTCCCTTTCAACCACCAAGTCTCTAACATTTGTCTTGCTCCTCAAGACTTTGCATGCATCTTAAACCTCAAGAGCATACAGGTTCTTAACTCGTGAACCGATCTGTTTCACCTGTCCCGTGGTGATGTGTCTAAGGAAAACCTTTCCCTTACTAAAACCAACATCGTAGCCTTTGTCCTCTAACATCGCGATCGATACCAAATTCTTCTTCAGTCCAGGCACATACTTCACATCTGTCAAGGTGATAAGAGCTCCATGCTCCCCCTGAAAAGAAATTATGCCCACTCCTGAAACACTATACCTTTCATTGTCACCCATCTCTATGTGCATCTTGAGGTCTTTCTTCTCCAAGGTACTAAATAAACTTTTATCGCCGGTCATGTGGAATGAGGCTCCATTGTCAAGATACCAACCACAACCCATCATCGATGACACCATGCATTCGATGAGGGTAAAGTCCATCTCGAACTGAGAGGCTAATGCCTCACCTTCAGATCCTTCTGAGGATCCCTTCTTGGACTTCTTCGATGGGAAATTAGTCGCATAATGACCCATTTTGTGACAATTAAAGCATCTCACTTTAGACTTGTCAACCTTCTTCCCTCCATGAGAATAATTCGATTTGGAATGAGAATCCTTCTCCTTCCCTTTCCTTGCCTTACTTGGTAAGGCCAGATTTTCTTCATCATCCTTGGATGAAGAACCATCTCGTGTGCTCCTCCTGATCCCCTCCTGCATGAGATCCGACCACAGTCGTTCCCATTCCAGCAGTTTCTCCCTTCCATTCACAGAGTCTTGGTAGCTATTCTAGCTCTTTGGAAGGCCAAGGAGAGCGAGGGTCACCATATCATCATCAGCAGTAGTTATTCCCACACTGCTAAGCTCATCTTTGTAACTGGTGAGCTTGTTCAGATATGTGGAAATAGTATCACAGTTCTCCATCTTGATTCTTCGAAGCTTATCCTTGAGCGCCAATTTCCTCTGGTCGCTACTGTTCTGGTAGAGGTCCTTCAATGTCTTCCACATTGAATATGGAGTATCCTTCCCATGGAGACTCGAGACAATATGGTCTCAAACTCCCTCAAGGATGATCCGTCTCGCCCTCGCCACACACTTCTTCCACTCAGCCAACTCTTGTGCATTAGTTGAAGCTGGCTTTTGGATTTCTTGATCAATGAAATCCTTTAAGCCATTGTCTTCTAATACAACCTCCATGCGGTCTTTCCATGCTATGTAATTCGAGCTACCATCCAAGGCATACTCGAGTCTCAAGCCATAGAACACCATTCGCCAACCTTGAAGTATGAGATGACTTTGATTTTCACCTGCAACCCCGAAATTCAAACTTCGAATTCTCTTCTCCGTATACTATTCACAACTCTGATAACCTTTGCTCTGATACCATGTAGAAATTCTGACTGTAGATTAACCTGATAATGCAATATAATTAAAGCAAAATACTTTAATCTACTTCTACAATCAATCTTGCGGAAGCTTAAAGATTGAGCTGAATCAAAGCTGAACACATATAAACAGAAGAAGAAACAATGCACATGAAACACAGAAAATACTCAGGGGAAAGCCTTAGCTAAAAACCCCACTATCTGTATTATCATACAAGGTGGAAATATCTCAGAATTACACAAAGCTTTAGCTCTCACAGCTAGCTAGCTCTTAGTACAATCCTCCTGGATGCTCACAGGCAAACAAGGCTTCTCACAAACCTTCTCCTTTGCCCTCTAAGCCTCCTATTTCCTTGCGCTGTTTCTCATAGGTGATCCTCTTGTTACCAAGTGTAACACTGATCACTCACACTGATCTCACACCCTGTAAAACTGTGAATTGACTGATAACTCACAATTAGTTCCTTAAACAGTTTGGAACTAATTTAATTGGACTTCGCTTAGTAAACTGAGCTAACTAATTACAACTCAAATATAACTCAATCTTATCTCCTTAATTAAGGGATAATCTCCTTAATTTAAGGGATAACTGTGGCATGACTTCAAAAATACTTCTAACTTGACTTTCTCCAACTAATTAAATCAAGATGAATTAATTAATTATTTTTCAAGCAGCTGGTGAGACTAAATTCGAATTTAATTCACAATTTTAATTCAAGGACAAATTAAAATTGGAATATTCTAAATTCTATTTTTATCATTTCTTGTTGCTATTTTCAATATTCTAAATAGCTTTGCAAACAAAGGGTTTATCATGATGGTCCTATAATTGGAGGGATTATTGATGTCACCGCTCTTGAAAAGAGGTATTGCCAGACTAGTTGTCCAATCTGTCAGGAGCCCTTGTTGTATGATGTTGTTGAAGATTTTTGTAATGTGAGGTGCAAAAATATTTGAGCCCCACTTTAGATATTCTGCTTGGAGTTCAGCTAAGTCTTTTGCTTTTCCACCACCCAACTTCTTGATACCCATCTCTACCTCTTGTACTATGAAGAGTTCGGTATCAATGTTGACCAAGGGGGGAGGGTCAACCTTGAGAACCTTCTCATAGTGTTGTATTGCATAGTCAAACAATTTAGAAGCTCTAATATTATTTCCAATTTGTATCTTTTTCGGTTGGAGCACCTTCCAAAAGAATTTGGGATTATTTTCCCCAAGGAAGATTAGTTCTTCCCTCATTTAAACCATGAAATTGGCCTTTTTCTTGCTTAATAACTACTTGTAAGCTTTGAGCTTTATGTTATCCTTGTTTGACTCTTTCCACATTCTCCTTGCCTTTTTGCATTCCTCGTCAAACCAAGCATTAACCGGAAAGCAATTTGTTTTAGACTTCTTAATTTTTCTCTTTTGCACTTTGCAAGTACACATTGAATTAAATATGTTAATTCATGACTATGAAGGCTGTGAATTGTAATTTTCTCCTTCTCGAAGAGCCTCTCTAGAGTCATTTTGAAGGTATTACAATTTTCTGGGGTCAAAAGAATTCTGCCCTGTGGGAGATTTTGTTGAACATGCTGATTTTTTGACTCTAATTGTTTCTTTCCAATCCAAGAGAAACATAAATAAATTGGCTTGTGATCTGATTTCAAGTCCCACAACTGATCTCCAATCAAAACTTCCTCCATTTTCTCACACAAACCATGCGAGAAAATTGCATAATCTACCACACCTGCCCCATTGTAAGTATTGCAAGTGAAATTACCAGACTTTGCTCATCTAGTCAAGCCATTACAAATGACTAAATCAAAGGCCCCACATAGAGTAAGCAATTGTTCATCAAAGAGATTGCAACCCTTGTCCTCTGAAATTCTTTTCCATTGATGATTACTTTCTTCTGTAAGCCAAATAGGGTCACAATCATCTTTACAACAAAGAATGCTAGCTTGCTCACTTGCAATCCTAGCATTGAAATCGCCCACTATAAGGACTACACCTAGCTATGAATATGTTGCAATATCCGCTTTTAAGGCTGCAAATGGATCTTTGTGGTCAAGCCCTCTACCTTTGAATATTTTTGAAACCTACGGTGCAAAATAACATGCTGCAATTCTGATGTGGTTTCCATTTTCTGATATTTTAAACCAAATGAATTGCTTATTTGAGTCTTCTTTTTCTAACTGAATGAGACGATCTTCTTTCTCCCTTACTAAAACCATGATACCCCCATGCCCTTTGCCATTCCCTGCTGCCTTGTTCCACATTTCCATCTTCCAATATCCTTCAAACAGAGGTGTCTTGCACCCTTCATGCTCATGTATTTCTATGAGGCAAATTATGTCTCTATCTTCCGCAATAGGCCCTAACCCAGGTCCTCGTCTCCATAGGTAACCTCTACAGTTCCAACAAGATAATCTTAAGGAAACCTGCGTATGACTTGATTGCTATTTATTTTGACACGCAAGATTCACATTTGAGTCTTTGTCCCTGCTTTCCCATACTGACCTTGCTTTCTGATTTCCTGTTGAAGAGTTTGTTGCCTCTTCTTGATTACCATCTTGGTGCTCTGTTTTGGAAGGAGGTCCAAATCGCGCTATCACATCTTTGCCTTTATAAATCCATGCTCTCTTGCCTTCATCTCTTGCTGCCCTCACCTTTTAATTTCCTCCCTTCTTTCCTCCTGTTGTTTTACAGTTAAATCTTCTTTTAGGAAAAAACTAGAACCCCTCAAGAGATGTTTCTTGCTTAGAATGATATATTTATCATGTAAGCTAGGCATAATGACTTTTATGGGCATGACTCTCTCCCTGTTAAACTTACCCACCCTACATGCTTGACATATTTGTCCTTGCCATAGCAACTTGTCTTTTAAGAAGTCTCTTGCAAGGTCAAGAGTACATTCATTTTTCCCACAGTCTTTCACCCCTTTAATAATTATGTTTGCTACCCTATTTTGTCTTTCCTTGCCTTTACTATCTTGCATGTTGTCAACCTGAATATTTGTTTCTCCTTCCTTATTAGCAGAATTGCTAATAACTTGAGCCCAAGTTTTGGAAACTTTGGTGGAATCTCCTTTCGTTTCTTTTCTTGCGTTCTCTTCATGGTTGTTTATTTGGGCAATCATTTTCATGGTTGTTTATTTGGGCAATCATTTTCCCTTTATCCTGAGATGATTTCACATTCACCACCTCTGTACTTTCCACTATAGATTTCTTTATGTTTTGCACATCCGCCTTCATGCGTTGCCATTCTGTCTTCCCTATCAGGAGAGCTTCCTGTAGCAATGCCACTTGTTCTTTTAAAACTTTATTGCTTTCTACTAAAGCCTTGTTCTCAGCTGTTATTATATGAATTTTATGATCTCTTTCCTGCCCTTTAGCTTCTAAAACCTCCAACCTTTATTTTGCATTTAATAATTCTTTCACATAAAGATCAGATGACCAGGTGAGAGGTGTGGATGTGGGACTATATAAGGCAGAATCATCAATGACTTTTCCTCTGAACTTTTTGTTGCCATGTGCTTGTAGAGGAGACTTGTTTGAGTGCTTTTTGCGAAGGGCTCGAGTACTTTTCTTTTTAGACCGTTTCTTCCTTGTTTTCTTCCATCTTAGACGAACTATTCTTCGTTTTAAAATGCCTCGATATTGTTTGGCATTGACCCAAACCCACTTCCCAGCTTTGGCGGATGAGGCAATTTTCACTTGTCCTAAATCATTTGTCTCCACGTGTTTGAAATTTCTTGTTCCTTTGTCATGTTTGAATGCATTTGTCGTCCAACCTGTTTCGAGAAACTTGTAGGTCTATAAAATGCCAAGATTACTTCACATTGCTCCTTGCTGTTCAGGTTATCGCTCGATACTTCCGCTGCATAAAAGCTCCATGCTTTCACACTGCTCACTGTTCACTGCTCGTTAATCTCACTATTCACTGCTCACTGCTCGCTATTAATTCAAAATGATTTACATGTCAAAAGCCATTCCAATCCATTCCATGATCATTGCGAGAGCATTAATCGCTAGCCAGCGAGAAATTCCTTTTATTTTAAGATCCACCCGGTATGGTCGAGAGTTTGAAACTGCCGCCACGGATTCTTCGTCCAACCAACATAATTTAAAATATAACCATTCTATTAAAAAAATATTATATATATTAAATATATCATTATCCATATAACAATGTCATCTATAGTCAATGCAACAACTCAATATATTTACCATTTAAATTTTAATTATCTATACGGTTTTTTATTTATTTTTAAAATATAGATTAGAGATAATCTAATCTGCACGGAAATTTTCCTCACCCATGGTTAAAAAATTTGAATAAAACAATACATAGATATTTATTTATGCCACGTAATATGGGAAGGTTAAAATGGACGAAAAAAACAAAATATAATATAGCCAAAGAGTTTGAATAAGTTGAACGACAGGCGAGGTCAACATCGATTTGTGGAATCTTTTTATTCTTATTTTATTTTATTAAAATACGTGGAAAACGAAAACTTAACATTCTCACCGGCCATTCCCGTACCAGGTCGACACCCTGCCTTTCCATTCTCCGGAAATCATTAACTTGCGATGTGTCCACGTCGGCATTACAGAATGGGGCAGCGAGATGCCACGTCGGATAAGCATCCGCGGTGTGGGAGGAATTCCCTGCTGGCCAAGAAGATGGATGACACGTGGAAGAAGCGTAGCCTGTTGGTCGACCTTTACCGAGGGTTCGAACTCAGAGGCTACTGGTTGCATTTTTTTGTGCCTGACCATGACGTGCAGAAGCATCAGGGCTCAGCTTTGGCTCAGTGCAAGCAACCTCTGCTTTAATGGCGGTGACAATTCTCGAAACCTTACACTATAATTTCGGCATGGTCTTCTAATTCGCTGAGGCTAAAGTTACAAATGACGACCAAATCGCCGGACGATGGCTCTCTGCTGCTGTTACTGGATGAGTCGAGGAAGACAATAGCTCAGCGGCTGGAAACCGACGGAGAGGAACGAGCTTACGAGAGCAGTGAGAAAATTGCTGTTAATATAGACGATCCGGACGGAGAAGACGAGGGTTACGTGCCTCCGTTTTCATGGCGGAAGCTGTGGCTGTTTTCGGGGCCTGGATTTCTCATGAGCATTGCGTTTCTTGATCCAGGGAATCTCGAGGGGGATTTGCAGGCACGCAAAACCTTTCGGCGCTAGTTCTCTAAATTTCATGAACAATTATTTATCATTCATTTTATTAGATTCTAATAAAATGATTAGTTTTCCAAGTTTCTAATTTTCATGAACAATTTACTTATAAAAATGTTACAATACTCTGAATTTAATGAATGTCCAAATTTCTTTTTTCAGAATGAAAAAGCTGAATATTATTATAGGAGGGATATAAAGTTCAAAATTTACATCATATATACATACTTCCATTTGAAGAGAAATCCAGATGAAATCACTATGGGAGAATTCCGGCGAATAGCTAAGGAAAATTTGTGATGAAATCACCATGGGAGAATTCTGGGGAATAGCTAAGGAAAATTTGGCTGAAACATAGTGTTTTGGGAGATCTCCAAAACAAAACATGAGCACATAGAAAAAACAGGAAGCATTATGGATGTACAGAAGCATCATGTACACCATCCATAAACAAGATGATAAAAGAAAACAGCCACATAAAGATCAGAGACCCGTCCATTGAAACGTGCGAAGAAAACAGAAATGAACCTAGAAGTCCGGCATAATAAACTCTTGGATATGATAGCTTACTCTCTCAGTTAGAACCTGCAAAAACCAAAAACCTGTAGCATCCTGAAGACTTGTTTTAGACAGTGAGTCTGCCAGATAATTTTTGTCTCTGCGAATATGGTGAATAGAACTACCAACCATGGAATCCCAAAAAAAACTGAGCCTCCTCATCCAGCCAATCAAATGTGGTACTGTAATATGGATCTTACCAGAGATGTAGTCAACCATAACGTTCGAATCCCCAAAAATCAGAACATGCTGTAGATTAAAGAAGAGACAAAATTTTAATAGCCCTGCGAGAGCATCTGATTAGTTCTCCTATTTCTAATTTCCCTAAAGAATTTATTTATAAAGAACTTATATTACTCGGAATTTAAAGAAAATCCAGATTTCTACTTTCTATGAACAGATTATTTGTGCTTCATTTTATTTATATTGTCATGAATTCAAAGAATATACACATTTAAACTTCTTGAAATTGTCATTTCTACAAATTTTATTTGTCTGCAGGCCGGGGGCTATATATATATATATGTATGAAGATTTGCTAAGCTGCTTGAAATTTGTCACTTCTTAAAGTTTTCATTGTTTGCAGGCAGGGGCGGTTGCAGGGTACTCCTTGCTATGGCTTCTGATGTGGGCGACGGGAATGGGTTTGATAATCCAGCTGCTCGCGGTGAGAGTGGGCGTGGCAACGGGATGCCATCTTGCGGAGCTTTGCAGGGAGGAGTACCCGCTGTGGTCGAGGCTCATACTGTGGGTCATGGCGGAAATTGCTCTCATCGGGGCTGATATTCAAGAGGTTATCGGCAGCGCCATTGCGCTTAAGATTCTCACTAATGGAGCCCTTCCCCTCTGGGCAGGAGTGCTCATCACTGGTCTCGACTGGTAAGAGCTGTTTGGAATTGGAAAACTTTTCGAAAAAATTGACTTCTGTGGGGTTTTTATAGGTATGCTAAATTTTTTTCTTTATTTCTTCGAAAATTTTAGCATGTATGGGATTTTGCATCATATTTACCGAACGATTTCATGTAGCTAATGTTTTTGATTCTTATTTTATTTTTAATATAAAATTGGGTGAATTCTGGGATAGAGACATTGTAAGGTATGAGCCCGGAAAGAATAATCATTTTTGTATGTTATATGGTAGGAAAGTGAAGAGTGCAGCTTTCTGGTCTTCACGGCTTCTATGTCAGTTTTTCTGTGTTTTTGGGTTGTTAAACACCCTTTTTTGGGTCAATGGTGACTTGCTGGGTTGGCGAAATGTGGAAGGAGGGTACTGTTGTTTCCTGCACTACGGTTCAGATCTTTCCAGTGAACAACTCGTGTTTGTGCTCATAGATGCGCTGGCATGCACAACAGTGGCTGGGCGAGGTGCAAGTGCTAGTGCTGGGTGTCTTTGGCCGAGTAGAATCTAGATAACTTTACTCGCGGACATATCTGGAAAATTAGAATCTAGATACCTCCATTTGCGGGCATCTCTGGCAAAATAAAATCTAGATACAACTCACGGACATATTTGGCAAAATAGAATCTAGATACCTCCAATTGCGGACATCTCTGGCAAAATAAAATCTGGATACCCTGAGTCGGGACCGCTTAGTCCAAAGATTCGAATTGAATGATCTTAATTGCACCTTCTCCTGATAAGGTTAAGGTGTGTTAACCACATCATGATATAAAAGGAAACCAAGTTAAAAAACTAACAATAATGACCCTTTAAGACTAGACCCTTGCCAACTCAAAAAACTAACAGTAAAGACCCTTGCCAAAGGGAAACCGCTCAGGTAGTTACGAAGTATCACAGTATCACGAAATAGCACGTGAAAGCACGCTTGATTGATCACTTGACCTCAAACCTCTTGCCAAGGTTCCAGTGTTTCATTTAATTCACCATGCTTAGATATTTCCCATTTTAGAGCTTCAATATCAATCCTTAATTGAGTAAATACTTGGTGTAGGTTTGAATTCGCCCCATTACCAGCAAACATGAACCATCCAGACAACATTGAAAGTGCCCCCTATGGAGTCCCAAAACATATAATTCTCTGGTAATGTAAGCACCGATGGCGCTGAAGAAGGTTAGGAGATTTATTCCAGAAAGTGTAGCAGAGAAGATAATCTTTTTGATCTTGATTTAAGACGAACTTATATTTGAGTCCTTTCCAGACATTGCAGTGGATAGATTATACACGCATGCTTTAGTTGGTTGCTTTCTAGGCTGTGTTCTGTGAGAGGCATCGATCCACAGAGAGGCATTCATTCATAGCTAGATCAAGAAAAGATGCAAGCCTTACAAAGAGGTCCCTATTTTTTTCAATTTTTGAACATGCCTACACAGAGACGACACTGTATGTGCAAAAAGGAAGTTGAAACTCAGCCACTTTGAAATTTGTGACGAAACCTTCTCCACTAACGTGGTACCCGCTCCTGCCACCAATTCGACACGTAAATTTTCAGTTTTTATTATTTATTTTTACTTTTTTCACTAATTATATGTTTTACGCCTGGCATTAAAGATCAACTCTAATCTGGCGTGCTCATTAGTGACTTTGTTGGTTAACTACTTTGGTTGATATTCCTAAGGTTTGCCGAAGTTTTATATCATTGTTACACAAGAGGAAGCATAATCCCTTAGATCAACTTCTCGTCTACTTGTCGCCGTGTCGGTAATTGAATCTTTAGTTAACTATTTAGAGAGCTTGGAAGCATAAAGTGGGTGTCAAAATCTGTTTTCTAGGTTTTTAACTGTGAGCAGACTAAGTGCTCCTGGTTTGTCTCTGGTAGAACTCTTCTCAGTCTGGTAATGTTGTAACTGTCATTTGCTGTACTTTGCCCGTACTTGTCGTATCATGCACAAATTCATTGTATGGGCTTAAAACATGACTTCTGTGTTATTTTCCTAGAAACATAAATTAGACTAGCAAGCTTTGTGTATTGAGCGTTGTGGCATAGGAGAGGACCCGTTGGCTATAGATGATGTTAACTGAAAATAATGTTTGCCGCAAGGTTTGGGGCTTCTGTTTGGTGGATACTCCCAATGACTCAATTAGTGGGATTACCATGTCAAGTTTTAAGGGTCAACGAATTACTGTCTACCATATTGAAATGTATTATTTTATTTGAGTCCCCTTGAATAAGGAGGCACAAATAAAGAAAATAGCATCTTCTAAACATTCAATGTTTTGCCTTTTTTTTGGGTTATATTTTACTACCAATTGTATTTGAAATTTGGGCACAAATAAAGAAAATAGCATATTCTAAACTTTCTATGTTTTGCCTTTTTTTTTGGTTATATTTTACTACTAATTGTATTTGAAATTTGGTCAGAATTTGTTGGAATTGCAGATTTCAGTTGTTGATTTTGTGTAATCAAAGTGCTTGACGGCTTATTCAGGGTGTTGAATTGATCTATGCATATAATAATACAATTTAAGTAACTAAAAATTGTGATCTCATCAAGAATTCACTAAATTACAGAAAAAAAGCCTAAACTAGAACATTTAAACTCCATGATAAAAAAATCATTTGAATTAAACTTAAAAAAGCCTAAACATAAAACATTTAAACTCCACCATAAAATATTGATTAAAATTAAAATGTTTAAACTCCACATAAAATATTGATTAAAATTAAAATTAAAAAAATAAAGTGCATGAATATTTGTGATAAAAAATTAAAGCATAAAGTAAATAAATATCAGTAAAAGAAAAAGGTTGTCATATTGTCAATTTGGCGTATAGAAATCAATTGATAAGTAAAAGGTGATTTTAGGAAAAAACAATTTCAATAAAAGTGTCAAAGTTCAAGTATTAAGGTATACCAAGGAAATTATCGAAGGAAGTCAGTGAATCACGTCATTTTTGTGGGATCTTTGCAGTTGTGTACTCATTAATTACTAAGTAGTGAATTATGAAGTCTATATATGTGTCAAAGTTTTAGATTAAATGTTCTTTTTGAGAAATGGAGTTTGAATATATGAAGATTTCTCACTTTGGTTCAATGTGTGGGAAATCATTTATTATGAAAGAGTATATATATATATATATATATTTTCTAAGTTAAGTTAATCTATTAATATGTAACAAAAAAGTACAATGAGGCTCAGGCCTCAGCAGTGCCTAACATAGAGTATCAGAAAGTATCTTGACTGCCCCAACATTGGGGAAACCAGTCCACAGAGACAAAAATATCCAGATGGAGTATCAGTCTTTAAGACCGGAAAAAACAAAAACTAGAGAAGTTTCTCCATGACAAATAGAAAGATCCAGACAAAATCCAGTAGAACTAACATATCAAAAAATTCCAGACAGATGACACCTGGCAGCCACGCAATATCATTCGAGCTCGTCCGGGATGGGCTCCTCTACAACCGGATAGGCATACTTCGTCCAGTCATCCTCCTCCTCCGCCGACGCTCCGCCGTGTGGCCCACCCGCAAGTTGGACATCACCATGGCAGCCAGCAGCCGCCTTCGAATCCGGCCCTTCAATCCCTATTCCACTTGGTGAGTGCGTGGCACCAGAACTACCACCCTCAGCATGCTGACCGCCACCCATGGTCTGGCCATGCAGAGCAATTTTTCCTTCATTTTGCAGATTCTTTCCTGTGTCTCGGCCATTTCTGTGTCTGAGAGCTTCCTCTTGCCGCAAATCAGAGTTTTCCGCCTAGGTATCAGGCTGTTCATTATCTTCAGTGAAGAGGATGGTGATTGTAGCAGTAATCACTGGTCTGTTCAAGGTGCTACAAAATCTGAATTGGGTTGAGTGGGGAGCGGGTGAGGGGGAAAAGGAAAATTAGCTGTGTGAACCGCAAATTCTCTGCGACCTTCACCCGGAGACATAGCACGACCCCGACCACTACGAGTATTGGGATATCTTCCTGAACCATAGCTATGGGGGTGATACATTTCAGGGGAAGGAGAGGAGGCAGCAGGCTTAGGATTCTGCTCCGTCTGAGGGCGGGCACTACCTCCCCGTGTCCCTCCTCTTCGACTTCTCATTCGATGTCGAACCATATCAGAATGACTGGCTAAGAGTTCAGTGGAAGCAATGGCGGAGGGATTGAGAAGGGGAACAAGGATCTGCTGGGGGGTGGTTAACTGACAGAGCCTGGAATGGGAATGGTGATGCCCATTACCGAAATCGATACAACTCGTTAACCAGCAGCGACGCCCAGTAACTGTGCGGGAGCTGGATTCAATGGCTTGAGGCGGGCAGTTGCAGTGAAGCAGAGCAGAAGGAATCACAAAATGGCGAGGGGAGTCCATGTTCGAGCAGATGAAAGCTCTTTTGCGTCCCGAGCCTACATTAAATGCTGCTTGCGGTGTGTCATGAGATCGGCTCAGAGGGGTATGGGAAGAGGCGCCATCGGCCAAGTGGCCCGTCCTCTCGCCGCCATTCATCAAATTCATCATAAATTCCCTTGAATGTCACCCGCATCCGGGTATTATGAAAGAATATTAAAGTAAATGCATAAATTTGCATGACAAATTAAAAATTTATAGGACAAATTAGCTTAAAAAGAAGAATATAAAGATCTTGATGATATATTTGGAGACAAATTATTAGAAAAAGATGTTGACATTTTTTGCCTAAAAGATCATAGTCAAAAACTACTTCCACAAATCAAGAAGTCAAAAAATATGAAGTGGTGCATTCGTAAATTATAATAGGAGAATCAAGACATCCAAAAGTTCAACAAGAAACTATTAGAAAAAGATGAATAAAATTCTCACTTAAGAAACATTAATTAGAGGTTGTTGCAAATTAAAAGTTTAAAAGATGAGAAGCCAAAAGATCAAGATATTAAAGATACGTTTGATAAATTAGACATAGATGAAGAACTTTCACACTTAAGGGACCATAATCAAACCTTACTGATACAAATTAAGAAGCAAAGAATGAAAAGTAATCGATATAGGAAAAGTTAGAGTAATTGACTAACAAAGAAACATTGGTTAGTGAAAAACAATCATTGATATTTTTAAGTAGAAGAATCATTAGGGATTAGACCTTACTGATACAAATTAAGAAGCTAAAGAATGATAAGAAGTCACCATAGGAAAAGTTAGAGCAATGTACTAACAAAGAAACATTAATAAGTAAATAGATAATGATTGATCCAATTAAATATGAAGAATCCTCCGAGGTTAAAATCCAATGCATTGTAGATTTTCTTGAAATTCTGCAACTGCTATGATGAACAATTTGAAACTAGTTTCTTTTCACCAAGACACATGGTTTCTCCACAATAGATAAGCAACGGAATAAGAATGCAGACATAAAGAACACAATCACACAATTAACACAATTATTTTTCTAGGGAAACCCAATTGGGAAAACCCTCTCCTTGTTGTAGAATTTTATTGAGAGAATAAATAGATCAAATACAAAGCAATCTGTCTATTGAGAACAAAGATGTTCTCCTGCTGATCTAGCCTAGACTTGCCTGCAAACCCTTTGATCATAGCTCCTACTTCCTTGTGCAGCCTCTGCCCTATTTCCTAACGCAAATTGGGTCCCTATTATTTAGGAATTTCCTCCTAAATCCTAGCGCAAACCTGCAAGAAAGCCTCTCTCTCAATTCTGCGTATAGGCTCCTCCTTGATACACACTCTCAACAAGAAGCTCTCCTCACACAAACTTGTGCAAGCAATAATGATACAAAGATGTGCCTTCGTCCTCCTTTTAAGCAATTTGATCCATGTTATATCTAGCAAGTATGAATTTAAAACACAACTTGAGTTTGACTTGTTAACTGAGTCAACTGCTAGTGTACCACGTCCTTGCTTCAATAAAGACTGAAGCTCTCCAACCCATCCTGTTCTAAATATGAATTGTTTGTTAGAAGTCCGCTAAACTGTTCCTCCAGCGCCATGCATGAGTTTCCTTGCTCCACAAACCCATCCATGTACACAAACTTGTCCGTTCTAAAAGAAGCACTAATTGTGGTCGTTATTGACTAAGGCACGAGTCAAGAAGACCTTCCACGCTACCATTTTCAACATGCATGGAGAAAATAAATGTAACAAAAGTCATATAAATATGAAGATGAAATAGAAATGAATGCCTCCATCAATCACTCCTATAAAGAAGGAAAAAAGAAAAAAATAACTATCGTTGATTGGGTAATAATTAGGTTCCAAGTCATAGATGGGTATCTAAACAGTTATAGCATTTCAAAATTATAAATGGGAAGGATGTAGAGGTATTTGCTCAAGAATACATGTTAGAGTGTGAGGATGAAAAATCAACGAAGAAATCATTAGCAACAATCACATGCACTAGGTAGACTCATTATGAAGAAGAATCAAGGGTTTGTAATATTGTTATAGGTCAAAAGGAAGAAGTGACCATCTATAATAAGATATACTCATTCTCATTTAAGGAACACTGGAAATAGCCAGAGCATTCAGGATGAAAAGGCCATGATATCGCTTACAACAATTACAGGAAAATGGAGTCAACAGTGTTAAATCTCAAGGGGAGCATAAAGAATAAAATTGTCCACTACCCTTGTAGACTTTGGAAGTACACACAATTTGTGGATATCAATCTCACGAAACAACTAAACCTTTTTATATACCATGTGAAGGATATAATTGTTACAATTGGTAATAGTTAATAAGTCAAAGAAGTAGGTAGGTGCCATAAAGCTTATGTATAGATAGAAAGCTTAGATCTACAAACTAGATTTTACTCTCTACTCAATAGGATGGGCATTGTGTTAGGAGTAGAATGGTTGATGCAATGTGAAACCTCCAAGAACAATTTATGGAATTCAAATGGCAAGGGAAGAACTACAAGTTAGATGGTAGGGGAAGCCAACATCACTCGTTAAAAGAGCTCATAAATCTCATGCTTTCATTACAAACAAGCCTCACAAATATCCAAAAACAAATCCAGAACTAAGATGACTCTCCACAATGGAGGATGAATCCATGTAGGATTGCTTTGAGTATAAAGTAATAAAAGATAAGAAATAATAAAAATAAAGTAAATGAATTAATAGTGATAACCCTTCATAAAAGTCATTGAGCCACTCCCTTAGTATTATTTATATGGGGCCCTCCCATTGCAATAATCATTTTTTTTCTTTCTCAATTATCTTTTATATGTCATATATTTATTGTTCTCAATTTAATTGAGCAAGTTAAGTGGATTTATGTCTTCCACCTTTGTTGTTGGATAGTTAGGTGATGGTGAACATTTAAGGCACATGATGGAAAATTTGTGATTTCTTGAGTTGACACTTGCTTATTAAGGCTTTCTTTCCCATGGACCCCCTTTGATCTTGTCCTCCTATGGACTTGTAGCCCTCTTATGTGTCTCGCAATGATCTTGGACCATTATATATTACATTCTAGCATTATTAGTGTACATAACATAGCACATTGGGATAACTCTATCAAATGTTGCTCGGAAAGTATATTCATAACATCTATATGCCCAATCATTCTCTAGTTGGGCTTTGGGCTTTGGGCTTGGGCTTTGCACTAAGAATCCATACATAACATATTTACATTGAAAACATCTACATTACAGGGTGATTTATTTAAGGCCACATGGCTTAACACTTGTCATAATAACCATGCATTTACAATCTATCAAAAATCTTATCCAAACCTTCCAAGAGGATGTTACAGTGATTGTTATGGGAGGCAAGAAATGCCCCTTGGAGTTGAAGAAAGGAAAGCATGGAATGAATTCAAAAGAATTTTTGGGTGTTAAGCTAGTGTGGGGCCTAAAAACCATGTTGCAATCCATTGGTACACTTGGAAAATAGACATGAAAAGAATAATAAAATTCAAGCCTTGACCAATTCTATGCTCATTGCTAACTCATACACAACAACTTTTAGTTTTGTTACTTCCCAAACCTATAGTCAAAGTGGTAAAGCCTTGAAACACAGATACAACCATGGGGGAACTCAAGAGGGTTGTCCATTGTCACCACAAAAACACCTCCTCTCTCTTTAGGTCAGCTGTCTTTCGATGTAAGGGAGGAACCCCTAAATAAAATAATCAAGATTTTCTTTTGATTTAATGGGACAGTGGACCAAGACAAGTGTTATTTCAATGGATGATTGAGTCAAAGATAACATCTAGGGTTCAAACAAGATGGAAGATGACGTATTAGGGCTGTTACAAACATGCTCAAATTAACCTAAATGAATTACTTCATGCTGGAATTTCGAAGTCTGACACATTAGAAACCCTTCATGCACTTTACTGATTTATTCCTACCTACTTGTTTTGTTAATTAACAAGTTATTTACCATGTAAATACTGGAAATAAATACAAGTACATGCTCAACACATTACAGATCATCAATTGAAGGAAATAGAAACAAACACACAAGTGACACTGTTGTTTTTGGACTAATGTCCCCGGAAAAACCCAATGCGGGAAAACCGGTGCAGCTATTTGAGGGTTTGATTTATTAAGCAGTTTCAAAATACAATCTGGGTGCCAAATCCGGCTCACCCAACAGAGAAAAATCTCGGTAGTAGCACCTCTCTACTCGGAAGCAAATATTCTGGCTGAAACCCGGATAAACACTCTGGCAGCTTCACAGCTCCAATCTGCCCCACGAAACCCGAGCGTCAGCCTCTAGGGACTGCGTCAGCTTTCCCGGCAGTTCCGGCTTCTGCCCTCTGCGTCAACTTTCTCGGCTGTTCTGGCAGTTCTCGGCAGTTCCCACTGTTCTCGATAGTTCCGACTTCTGCCCTCTGCGTCAGCTTTCCCGGCTATTCCAGCAGTGCTGGTTGTTCCCGACAGTTCCGGCTTCTGCCCTCTGCATCAACTTTCCCGGCTGTTCCGGTAGTTCTGGCTGTTCCCGACAGTTCTGGCTTCTGTCCTCTGCGTCAGCTTTCTCGGCTGTTCCCGGCAGTTCCGGTTGTTCCGGCACAAGACTAGCTAACCCTGGCTATTTCTGCCTCTTTGCTTCTGTATTCACTGCCCCTCAGCTGCAACTTTGATCACTCTCTCAACTTTCTCAGCAAACCCAGCCTCAGAAAGTCAAAATCTTGATCTCTTGGTGTGTTCTCCAAGTGACCCTCAAGCCTCCTCTTATATTTTTCTCGTTGACAGTTCAACGGCCGAGATTAAGTCCCTAATCAACGACTAAGATTAGATCTGGCTTGATCCATGACTTTTGGACCATTCTAACACAATTTTATATTAATTCACATTAATATTTTATTTTCCCTAAGTTTAGACTTAGGGACTCCATTAAAATATTAATTATTTTAATATTTCCCAAACTGTTTAGAATCTACCCAAACCCTTTCTGGGTATTGGAGATCTTATGTGCCTTAGCCTCTCCGCCAATTTTCGTGGCTAGGGCACATTCGATGCTACCCCAAATCAACACTTCCAATTAGCAAGACTGTGCTCTAGTAATACTCCTTATTGAGCATCACTCTGATCATCTGGCATCGGTCCCTGTGCTGATGCTAGGCCTGCTGCCCAACATCCTCTGCACTGCTGCATCCTATACTGCTACCCATGGCCCTGCCACTGCCACTGCTGCATCTGTATTGCAACTCCCTCTGCATCCGTGCTGCTGCCCATGGCCCTACCACTGCCACTGCTGCATCTGCACTGCAACCCCTCTCATCATGTTGCATCATGCTGCCCATAGCACTACCACTGCTAACTGTTGCACTGCAACCCAGTTACTAAGAAGTAAGAAACTGATCTCTCAAATCTGACATCTCCGTCAGGCTAGAAACACTCTTGATGCTGAAGCTCCCTCTGTTACTGACAAGTGCTCCCTCTCTGACCTCTCCACTGTGGCAACAACTCTGTGCATCTCACACTGTTGCACACCTCTCTATGCCATCCTGCACTGGTGCAACACTCTCGTGCCTCTCGCACTGTTGCAACCTGCTAGCCTCGCACTGTCCTGGGAATCCTGCACTGTAGCTCCCTTTGTCGCTCCATCCGCATTCGTCTCTATTGACATCCGCAAATACTGCTACTCCTCTTCGGGGCTCAAGTAGCAAGGTCTAATCTAAGAGGCTGGATACCTCGAGGATCCTACCCCTCATCGTCTGTAGTTTGCCTGACTACAACTCGATGTCTCCCCACTTCCACTCAAGTGGTGTGTGTGCACTCATGGCACACAGAACAGAAAGGATCTTGGCCTTCCAGATGACAAAGTTGGATGCCTCATCCAACCTTCCCTGATCCCTCAGCCCATTCATGGCCATCTCTCTGCTCTTCTTGTTGACTCCTTCGAGTCTCTCTACTTCCCGCTTGGAAGTTCTCTGTTCAACTCCTGCTGAGTCTCTCTACTTCCTTCCTGGAAGTTCTCGGTTCGACTCCTGCTGAGTCTCTCCACTTCCCGTCTGGAAGTTCTCAGTTCGACTCCTATTGAGTCTCTCTACTTCCCGTCTGGAAGTTCTCTTCTGGACTCCCTCTGAGTCCCGATTTCCCACCTGGAAATCCTTCTGCCAACGTCAAGTTGCCCCTCTCTGATTGTTTGTGCAACAACAACACTAATCCGGATTCCTTGGCTAGAAATCCGCCTCGGCAGCAACTCCCTCTACCTTGGCCTTGCCCTGTTAGGTACTGTTCTGACTACAGTACCCCACCAGCTCCACTCTGCAACTTACCCACAACCTCCTAAACCCCAGCAAACTGAAGGTTATAGCTCCTAGGCTCTACGCAATCCCGGCACCGACAAATTTGCTTCCTTAGCCAACTGCGTCAGCCCTCCTGGCTTCTGGGTGGCTTTGCATGAGCCTGTCTTTGCCTCCCTCACCCTCTATGTTGCCTCTTCTTGGCTCAATCTTGATGACGCAAGCACTGCGTCACCCCTTCCTTGTTGCTACTTTGCTAGGAACAACTTCTGTCACTCGGGACAACTGTTTTCTACTGCTGCTGCTCTGCTCGGCTAATGTCCTCAATTCTCCTGTGATCTGCAACCACCCTCTGATACCATGTTGGAATTTCTAAGTCTGACATGTTAGAAACCCTTCATGCACTTTACTGATTTATTCCTACCTACTTGTTTTGTTAATTAACAAGTTATTTACCATGTAAATACTGGAAATAAATACAAGTACATGCTCAACACATTACAGATCATCAACTGAAGGAAATAGAAACAAGCACACAAGTGACACCGTTGTTTTTGGACTAATGTCCCCGGAAAAACCCAATGCGGGAAAACCGGTGCAACTATTTGAGGGTTTGATTTATTAAGCAGTTTCAGAATACAATTTGGGTGCCAAATCTGGCTCACCCAACAAAGAAAAATCTTGGTAGTAGCACCTCTCTATTCGGAAGCAGATATTCTAGTTGAAACCCCGGATAAACACTTTGGTAGCTCCACAGCTCCAATCTGCCCCACGAAACCCCAGCGTCAGCCTCTAGGGACTGTGTCAGCTTTCTCGGCTGTTCCGGTTGTTCCCGGCAGTTCCGGCTTCTGCCCTCTGCGTCAACTTTCCCGGCTATTCTGACAGTTCCCGACAGTTCCGGCACAAGACTGGCTAACCCCGACTATTTCTGCATCCCTCTCTCTAGATACTGCATTGATCCTCTCGGTGCTATCTCTGCCTCTCTGCGTCTGTATTCATTGCCCCTCAGCTGCAACTCTGATCACTCTTTCAACTTTCTCAGCAAACCCAGCCCCAGAAAGTCGAAATCTTGATCTCTTGGTGTGTTCTCCAAGTGACCCTCAAGCCTCCTCTTATACTTTTTTTGTTGACAATTCAACGGCCAAGACTAAGTCCCTAATCAACGGCTAAGACTAGATCTGGTTTGATCCATGACTTTTGGACCATTCTAACACAGTTTTATATTAATTCACATTAATATTTTATTTTCCCTAAGTTTAGACTTAGGGACTCCATTAAAATATTAATTATTTTAATATCTCCCAAACTATTTAGAATCTGCCCAAGCCCTTTCTGGGTATTGGAGATCTTATGTGCCTTAGCCTCTCCACGAATTTTCGTGGCTAGAGCACATCTAATGCTACCCCAAATCAACACTTCAAATTGTGGAAAATTATAAAAGGGTCCTTCCAAAGGTTCTCCTAACAACAAGACTTAATGTGAACAACAAGGACATGATTACCACAAGCAGAAAAAACAATAGCAACCTCTCAACGAAATGACAACAATATAATCTTTATTGATAAAGGGTAAATTAACAAAGGACAAGGAGGGTTTCACCTCAACCTTGACCCTTTTTTGGGAGCACAATTGCCCTTCATACAAAGCCCCTTACAACAAATTTATACTAGCGATTCCAACAATCAAATAGCCCAAGAAGAAGAAGAAGATGGAGAATCTCACATAGAACAAAGTCCTTGTTGAATGTTGTTGTCATTGATGTCAACGTCAGTCCTTGAACGCTCTTAATAATCCTTCATTGATTGGAAGCTTTGAATGAGAAGAAGCCCTGGAAGAGAGGAAGGGAAGCCCTAGATGCCCCACACTTGTTGATGAATTTAAGGACAAGGGAAAGTGAATTTGCTTGCATGCCCATCGCCATCGTGTTGTCCTCATTATGCCGATTCCAACAATAGGTGGCGCACTCCATAACTCCTCACAGTTGAGGAGATATGCTTTGTCAAAGTTGAAGCCCCACTCTTGTGGTTAAAAAGCCCAAAGAAGAAGTTACAAGCAACCCATAGATTGGTTTGTTTGTGTTTCAAGAATTAATTTAACGATGAGCCTATCCAAATCAAATTATGGTCAAAGGCAAATTAATTATGTTATCATGGGTCTCCTAGTAAATTTCGTTTGCCAAAGAAGTCATGGTCAAGGTCATGCAATTCTTAAATTATCAAGTTAGCCTCATGAAATAAACCATTTTTGGCACCAATTTGAAATTCAAATTTAGGTCAGTTTCTGTCAGACTAGGCAGTAACTCCATAAGGCAAAAATGGTTCTACTGTGTTATTCCATCAGGTAGGTGTTTGTTATATACATGAGGGAGAGATTGTTCAGTTCATCTCCCGATGACTGTTCATATTTCTAATTTATTTATTTACATAAATTCACCCAATCACAAGGATTAGGTGTCAACATTCCCCCCCTTAATCTGAAGGGATGTTGGTGAGTCCAAACATCATTCTGAATCGTTCAAGCTTTTCTCTTCCAAGCGCTTTGGTGAAGATGTCTGCAATTTGCTCATTTGTGGAACAATGACGGAGATGGGTTGTTTTGGCCTCAACATGATGTTGAATTAGATGATATTTAGTATTGATGTGCTTCGTTCGATCATGGAATTTTGGGTTCTTGGCCAACTTTATTGCAGAGGTATTGTCAATCATGAGTGGAGTTGATTGTACTTGTTTTACCTGCAAATCTTCAAGAATTTTCCTGAGCCACACAATTTCTTTTGTTGCTTCAGCTGCTGCCACGTATTCTGCTTCTGTTGTGGAATCTGCTGGAACTGATTGTTTGTGTGATCTCCAGGAGACAGCTCCTGATCCAAGACTCATAGCATATCCTGAAGTTGATACTCCAGTTTCTTTGTCTCCATCGAAGTCTGAATCAGAGTATCCAATCAAGCTGAAGTCGTCCACCTGTGTGTACTTGATTCCAAAGTCTTGAGTTCCCTTCAAGTACCTTAAAACTCTTTTTGCAGCAGACCAATGTCCCTCACAAGGCTTTTGCATAAACCTGGAGAGGATTCCAACAGCAAACGAAATGTCTGGTCTGGTAGTAGTTAGGTAGTTGAGACTTCCTACAAGCTGTCTATACTTTGTTGCATCCTCAAATTCTTTTCCTTCAATAGATGTGAGCTTTAAGTTTTGTTCCATTGGAGTAGTAAGAGGATTGCACTCTGTCATGCCAAACCTGTTCAACAGATCTCCAATGTATTTATTTTGAGAAAGAAATATGGACTTTGGATGTTGGGTTACTTCAATGCCAAGATAGTAATGAACATAGCCCAAATCAGTCATTTCAAAACTTTTCCCCAATTCCTTCTTTATGGATGCAATGTAGCTTTCATTGTTCCCTGTCATCAAAAGATCATCTACATATACCACAAGATATACAACTGTTTTGCCAACTTTCTTGACAAATAAAGTTGCATCATCAAGATCAAAATGTTTGAAATTGAGTTTCAGAAGATGCTCAGTTAGTTTTTCATACCAGGCTCGCAGTGCTTGTTTGAGGCCATACAGGGACTTCACAAGTTTGCATACTTTATGTTCATGTCCTTTCACATCAAATCCTTCAGGTTGGGACATAAAAACATTCTCTTTTAGATCTCCATTCAAGAAAATAGTTTTACATCCATTTGATGGACTTTCCAACCGTTCTGAGCTGCTAGTGCAAAGAGTGTCCGGATGGTAGCCCATTTTGCTGTGGGGGCAAAAGTCTCCTCATAATCGACCCCTTCCTTCTGTGCAAAACCTTTTGCCACAAGCCTAGCTTTGTGCTTGTCAAGTGAGCCATCAGCTTTATACTTGTTCTTGTAGACCCACTTGCAGCCAATTGGTTTGGTTCCTAATGGAGGATCAACCAGCTTCCAAGTGCCGTTCTTTATGAGGGCATCATACTCCTTTTGCATTGCTTTTTTCCATTCATCATGAGAAGCAGCTTCTTTGAAAGAAGTTGGTTCAAAATCTGTAGACAAGTTCAATTCACAATCATAAGAAACATCCATATCAACAGGTGAATTAGAGTCGTCTACATCACCTCCATTTTGCCTGTTTGAATTTCGAGTTCTTGTCTTTCCAACTTCATCAGGATGAACACTTTCAAGTGTCTTTGTCAGCCACTTTGGGGGACCTTTCTGAGATGGTCTAGGCTGCTCCGTTGATTGAGTTGGGACTGAATCAAGATTGAGTCTCCCAATTCTATCAATTACATCACTTAAAGCATCATCCATTGTTGGAGTTTCATGCGGGGGAGAGAGTTCTTCAGAAGAAGATTCCACATGTTGATCTAGTATAGGAATCACCCCTTCAAGATGTGGAATCTGATTATCAAATTCTTGAAATGATTTTGCTTTTGCAAATCTATCCAAGTGATCAAGTTGCCGTTCAACAACATTGTCAGTTTTGGATGATTCAAGAAAAATTACATCTCTAGATACAACAAACTTCTTATTTACTTCATCATAGAGGCGGTATGCTTTGGAGGTGTTTGAGTACCCCAGGAATATACACTTACGACTTCTAGCACCAAGTTTGTTTCTATGTACCTTTGGTATCAAGGCATAACAGGTGGAACCAAAGACCCTGAGATGCTTTACCGAAGGAACATGTCCATACCACATTTCATATGGAGTCTTGTTTCTTATAGCATTAGATGGACATCTATTCTTTATATATGCAGCACATAGAACAACATCAGCCCAAAACATTATCTTTACATTTTTGAAGAAGAGCATGGATCGTACCATATTTAAGATTGTTCTATTCATTCTTTCAGCTACACCATTCTGTTGGGGATTATAAGGCACAGTTGTTTGATGTTTGATCCCATGTTGGTGAAGATAGTTTTCAAATTCATTTGATGTGTATTCTTTTCCATTATCAGTGCGAATAGACCCAATATGAGATTGTGCATCATTTTCAATCCATTTATGAAAATTCTTGAATGTTTGAAAAGCATCAGATTTGTTCTTCAATAAATAAACCCAACACATTCTGGTGTAGTCATCAATAAATGTCATGATATATTTATTTCCATTTGCAGAAGGAACATGCATTGGACCACATAAATCTGAATGAATGAGTTCAAGTTTTCTATGTGCTCTTGAATGTGAATCATGAAAAGACTGTTTGCTATGCTTTCCTAGAATGCAAGCATCACATTGCTTAAGTTTCCTAGGAATTGTAGGCAAACCAGCAACACCATTTTTCTTCAACAAGCGGAGACTGTCATAATTCAAATGTCCAAATCTAGCATGCCATAATAAACTTGATGGAAGTGTACCTTCTTCATGATGAGAATTGTATGAGAAATGTTGTGCATGAGTAGAGGTTCCTTGCAGCTTGATAAGCCTTTCTTCTTCTATTCCCCTCATGACAAGTGAGTGGTCAGATGCTTTTCTTACCTCAAGCTTGCCATCAAACATATGAATGGAGTGACCTTGCTGGCAGATGTGGACCAAGGACAGCAAGCTTCTCTTGAGCTGTGGAAGATATAGAACATGATGCAGAAGAAAGTCTGGAAGACCAGGCAATTTAAGCCTGATTGTGCCAAGCCCTGATGGATTGATTTTTGATTGATCTGCAAAGTATACTGCTCCATCAACATTGTCAGTGAAATCTTCAAAAAAATATTTTCTATGAGTCATGTGGCAGGTTGCTCCTGAATCAAGCAACCAATCATTTTTCCAAGAAGCAAGTGAAGCATTAAATAAATCTTCATTTACTCCAATGTTACATTGTGCCACAACATAGTGAGCGGATTCAGGGGCTTTACCTTTGTCTCAATCATCAGTTTTACCTTTCTGTTGGTTTCTTTTCTGCTCAATTTTGTCCCATGGTAGCTTGCATGTAGAGGCATCATGTGATCCATTTCTTTTGCAATGAATACAGTGCAAATCTGCCTTTTCTCCTTGAGAATGTTTGCCCCCCCTGCCTCTGAAATATCTTCCTCTTCCTCTTCGACCACCTCTTCCTCTTGTAGAATCTTGAGCAGGATGCTTTTCTTTATGAGCAAGGCACACAGCCTCTTCAGAAGATTCAGGGGCTGTCTTCTTTCCAAAAGCTTTCTCTCTTTCAACAAACTTTTTCATAAGAGAGTCAAAGGTTATATCTTTGAGATTTCCATTTGCTTGCAATGACTCAAGATAATTGGAGTAAGTAGGATAAAGTGCCTTGAGAAAAGCAATAAGAGGAATATCCAATTCAACCTTAGTGGATTTGATATCATGCATTATAGACTTTACTTCAGATGCAAGAGCAAGAGGATCATTATTTTGCAGTTCAAGAGTGAAGAGTTTAATCATGAGTTGAACAACTTCAAGTGCAGAATGTGAGTCATAGAGTTCTTTCAGCTTTTGTAAGGCTTCAAAGGCAGTTGAATATGACGAAATATGGCGACTCGCCTCTTCATTTACAGATGTTGCAATTAATGCATAGGCTTTGCTGTTCTTATTTTCCCAAATGGCGAGCTCTTTGTCTGAGGTAGGCTGTTCTGGCTCTTTGTCTCCATCTCCAACACACATTCCTTTCCACAACTCATTGAAAATGAGGGTGTGTTTTATCATGCGGGACCACTCAGGATAGTTCTCCTTGCCAGTGAGAACTATTCTCACAATGGATATGATTGAATGCATTGTAAAATTTGAGTGCTATAAAAATACTTCTGCTAGCAAAAAAATGTGCTTTTGTGGAGAAAAAAACTTCTGCTGCTAAAAAATTGATTCTGATATATGATATATGGAGACAGAGGTATGCAGAATAATTTATCTTCAAAGCTATCTCAGTCTAAATTCACAAAAAATATCAAAGATATATGTGAATAAATTATTTTCATCTTCATGGCATCTTCGCAATTATTGTCTATGCTGTCAAAGGAATCTACAGAAAACTACTGAGACTTGTATAAGCGATTCCACAAATGAATCAAATGTTATAGTAATGCACCAAAACCTTAACTTCTCTGAAATACCACAACGTTAACCAGTAGCGTTAACCAACAACGTTAACCAACCAACAGCGTGATATATCAAGCCGAGGTATGGAGACCTGGGACCTGTGAATTTCTTAACGAGGTTTGTTGCTTAGTCCAGAGATAAAGACAACCAAGCAAAAACTACCATCACGCTGATTCCGTCGAGTGAAAACAAAAAATAATCATCTATAAGTGGCACATAAGGCTTGTAATGGCATCATGTGACATGTACAGTCCTCGAGGCGGTGCACTTGGGATAGTAGCCACACCACGTTT
Organism: Pinus tabuliformis; assembly: GCA_031772625.1. Taxonomy (NCBI): domain Eukaryota; kingdom Viridiplantae; phylum Streptophyta; class Pinopsida; order Pinales; family Pinaceae; genus Pinus; species Pinus tabuliformis. The sequence goes on along the minus strand of CM062820.1, from coordinate 350,700,096 downwards.
CCGCTGCCACCACATTCACCGTGGAGTAGATACGATGGGAGTGCGGTATAAGGAGGGCTCCGATGGCCTTCTTCAAGCACACAGTTGTCCTTCATGCAGGAATTATACACGCTATGTGGCTGTGGGAAGTATGACTATGGGAGTCGAGAAGCGTATGGAGGTTGAGGCCGAGGTGTAGCAGAATTCGGATACTGCAACAGATTCTGCAATAATAAGAAGCAACATCCAGGCCAATATTGAAGCTAGAGGTTTAAAAGAAAGGCATTATCCATTCCTCTGGAAAGGCGGAAGGGAAAGGCATCATCGCGGGCAGGCCCAAGCTCTTCCACTTCCACGGAAGCTCATAACGCTAAGAGGCAGCATATGTTATATTCCTTTGAAATGCAATTTTATCCATCCATCCATCAAACAGAATTCGATGTACTTAAAAGACTTCGATGAATTAAAAACGTACTAGCATAGAACTCAACGCATATTCTGCATACCAGTTAATGAAGTTTCAGTCTTCAACCATGGCTCGGATACCTCAGTCTCAAAATAGTTGCACACCGCCATTAACAGTCAGAGCAGCGTATGGACTATGTCAGAGGAGCGTGAGAGGTTACCAAAAATTGGAAGAAGAATGCAGGACAAACTGACAAATTTCTGAAGAAATAACAAAAGGGAGTTACAATGGCAGACTGCAATGCCAAAAATGGAGCTGGCTCTGATACCATGTCAGACCAGGCAGTAACTCCATAAGGCAAAAATGATTCGACTGTGTTATTCTATCAGGTAGGTGTTTGTTATATACATGATGGAGACACTGTTCAGTTCATCTCCCGATGACTGTTCATATTTCTAATTTATTTATTTACATAAATTCACCCAATCACAAGGATTAGTTGTCAACAGTTTCCCTCCTTAAACAAGTCGGCTTGCCCTTCTCCAAAAACCTCCACATCTCTATAAGAAGGACTCATTTTCTCTTAAGTATCATATCTCATGTGCTTATCTTGACATATCTTCTGTGATTTTGTGAGGCCTTGAATTGTCACGATAATCTAGAGCAGTCACAATAATCTAGAGCAGCAGGCTGAAGTTGAAGAAGTCTTTTTGGGTTTTAACTCTTATGGTTTTGGTTCTAGTTATTCGTTGTGGGATTAAGCATCTTCTGAGGCCATTCGACACTTTTGAGGCAAGTTTGTTGGTCTAAGGCAAATTTTCTGAGGCTCTTTAGCCCTGTTAGAGGAGCCTCCTGAGGTTCCGATCAGAGCTATTGTTACAGTCTCGGACTTGAAGTTTGTTGTAGTGTCTTGAGGCTTGAAACTGAGGTTTGTTGCAGGTTCAGACTTGAGGCTTGTTGCCAGATTCCATGTCCTTCTGTGAGAAGATTTGAAGGGTTATTTGGGTCATCCTTCAGAGAATAATTCACTTTTGTTAAAGGCTAACACTGAGGCCTATTCAACCCTCTTTTCAGATCTCTATGGCATTGATTTTGAAGGCAATCCTGTGTAATTGAATGGAGTAATTCCGACCTCTGTTGCAAAGGCATATAACCCTCAATTTGGCCCTGAGGAAGTGACATGTCACACAAAATTTAAGGGTTATTCCACACCAATCTGAGAAGCATATTTGCAAGTTCATTGGCAGCTTGAAGAACCTTTTTGTTGACATCCCTAAGGCATTAAATTCATTGCTACCTGAACCCTAATCTGAGCTATCTAAAGCACCTTCAGTGAGGCCTAATCTGAACAGTGCTAAAGGCAGATTGAAGCAATTTTTTGTCACTGTGCTGTGTGTTTCAAGGCCAATTCAGACCCTTCTTTTGGATCTGCTCAAAGATTCTAGTCATGTGACCTCTTCATGTAGTTTGGTCAAAGGTCTATTGAGCACATATTGACAGAGAAAGTTTAGAGTAGGTTCAAAGGTCAGGCATATACTTGTCATCTTCAATACACAAAGGGCAGTTCTGTTGTTGAGAAAGGATTGTGCATCCAAGGTATACATTAGCATCTTGTTTGGCCATTTTGAGGTATTAAAGAATTTGGGTAGATCTAGACACTTGTCAAAGGTGTGTGGACACAGATTGCATCAATGAGGTATATGCTTACAAGGGTTTGTACAATAGTCACTAAATAGAAATAGCTCTGAACCTCACTGTCTATCTATACATAACAAAGATTCATTTGACAACATAATTCACATGAGGTTTTGCTACTAAAGTGTTACACATCATTGTTGTTTTGTATGCCCTTGTAGCTGGTGTATTGTCACAGAATTATACATATATTGTCATGAATAAGCCTTGGATTCCCAGTACTAATATGGTTGATGTATCTCAATATATTGTTGTTGTATAATCATAGTATGCTATTTATGGAGAAAGCTATTGATGATGATATCAATTTGGCATATCCTTGAGCAGAGCTGATACCACTAGGTTTATGAACTAAGTGATGTGGGATGACATTCAGGACTGAATTACTTAACAGAAAGCATTGTTATGTTGGTTGCTATCAGAATTGGATTTCTTCCTTGCCAGGATTATGCTTGGTTGAATATTGATGAAGGTGCCATCACAAAAATACGCTGATGCTCAGGGTTTGCTTGTTTATGACAACTATAATCTTCTTACCATTCGAGTAGTGATATGAGGTTGACATTCTTTTGTATTCTAAGGGAATGCAAAGTATATATTAGTAAGATTGTGATGTTGAGAGGACTAATTAGATTGTTTGACTAGAGAGATGCTGTGGAGTTGGGATTTGCTAGAAATTGTGTGAGGATCTGATGAATACCATGGTTTTCAGTGCTTCTAACTTGCTTGTTGAACCAGGGTTATGTTAGCATTTATATGGCTGAATGATTGATGATAGGTTGATGTAACTTGAGCAGAATAAGGGTTTGAGCAGAGGAAGTTTTTATTGTTGCTGACGACCTTGTGGCAGTATTGCAGATTGACAAAGTCAATAAATTGTTTTGGTATATTTATTTTGATTTTGAGCACAGGTGGATCCAATCTGAAAATTTTGAAATGTGGTCCATTGTGGTAAATTGAAGTGTGGCAGGGTGGTGCAAGGCGGAGAGTGGAGTCTCCTTCAGGTAGAGCCTGAGAACACTCCAGGGCGACATGGTGGTGCTAGGGCAGGTTGGAGCCGGTGTAGGGTGTTGAAGCATCCTTTCAGTCAAAGATGATAAAACTAGGGCATTGGAGTGTCCTTCTAGTTGAAGCTAATAAATTAGGGCATTGGAGCATTCTTCTAGCTGGAGCTAGTAAATCAAGATGGAGCTTCTTTCAAGTTGGATCCTATAAACTAGGGGGTTGGGGCTTCCTTCAGTTGATGTTGAAAATCTTGGAAGTTGGAGCTTCCTGTTGATGTAAATTTTGAAGACCTATATTAAGAATTGTTCGGTGGTTTTTTTCCTGGAAGGGTTTCAACCTAAAAATCTCTTGTCTACTGTCTTTGATATTGCGCATTGTTGAATGGTGTTATTGATTTATGTTTTGATTTGATGCTAATGTTAATTAATGCTTTAAAGATTAAAAATTAACTAATTGAAGTGAAACACTGATTCACCCCCCTCTCAGTATTTACAACACTCTTAACTTCATCCTCCAACAAATCTTCAACTAGGCTTGGAGGATATCTCCTCACAAATCCAACCATGCTAAAAAATGAGAGGGCTTCTGTATATATGGAATTTTAGCTCAACCTCTCTTACAATAAAATAATAATAAGTGGATTCTAGATGTAGATATTCTTAGAGTCACTATTATGTGACTATATGAGGCAATCCTTGGTGGCCTTCAAATAGTGGAGGGATTATGAGATTTTATTAGGAGCACCATTGGGGTGAAGCAAGGTTGCCCCCTCCCACTCACTCCATTCAGGAATTACATAGATAGGCTGGAAGTCTTCTTACAAAAGAACATCCTACCATTCAGTGATTGTCTCCTCCACCATGTCCGGATCTCCATATTCCTCTTCGTTGATGATGTGGTCCCCCTGGCATCCACACTTGAGGGTCTTCAGAGACAAATAGATGCTCTCATGTTCTTTTCCGACTTTCGGTAGTTGATGTCAATCTTTGGAAAACCAAGGTGATGATCTTCAACTACTTGAAAGTCCCTCTAGGATTTCCACTTTTACTTAATGGGGGAGGTGGTTGAGGTGACCACTACATACACATATTTGATTGTCTAGTTTTTAGGCCTTGGATTCTGGTTGAGGGTTTTTTCAACCCCATGAAAATAAAGGGGTATGGGTCTGGTACCCCTAGGAGAATTTTTTTTCTTATTTGTTCAGCTTTCTAGTCAACAACCCTATGATGATCCAAAGATAGCTAGCCTCAAAGGCCTTCCATCTATGTTCCAGTCAATTCTTTTGATTTTCATCTAGCTCACTCATCAGATAAAGGTGGGCCATGTATTATAAGGTACACTAACCATTTTTGTAATCGAGTGCTTTCATTTACTGTTTAAGGGAATTATAGTATGGATCACAGGTTGCATTGGATGACAGTCTGCTTTTGGTTGTATTCTTGTTCCCACGCTTCACCTTGTTGGTTATCCTTTGCCCCTACTCTAGTGTGAACTTCGTTGAAGCGTTTCTTTACACTAGTTAGAAGGGGCACAAATAGGAGCTACTGATTGATGTTGTGTGTCCATGGTAATTCATACCTAACACTTTCCATCTCCCTTGTATCCACATCCCATCTTCAGGTTGATTGCTATCTGTAACTAGTATTGGTTCCTTGTTTTTCTCATCCTTGAGCAAGGGCCCATAAATTTTGCTGTAATAGGTTGATGCAACAGAAAGAAGAGAAAGAGCATGAACGACAATGATAAAATACAAAAGATTGGTTAGGATAAAGTGCATGGACAAAAGCCTAGCCCGACTCTACCCCCCTCATTAGCCCTGACCCAATCATTGGCTAATGCATGAGCTATCAAAATGAAAGGAATTATGAATATCTTGGCCTCGATGTACATTAAATTGTTTCATCCTTAAGGGGTGAATGCTGAATAAATAAAAGCTTGTAACCAAAGCTATGCAAGAAAAAGAAAATCAATGAAGAAAAAGACACATAAGAGGAGTGGTAGAAATAGGTTGAGGAACGAAGTAACTTAGGTCCCATGATTTCTCCCTCTTTACATTATAATGCTCAAGGATGATGGAATTTCATAGTTGGTACAAAGATTGTGGCATGCTCGATGAGGTAAACCCTTACCATATCCCTAACCACTTGCACCTGTTGATTGATGGGTCAACTTAGGAATTGTTCCTCCCCTTAGGGTTGGAAGCACCTAATAAGGCCTTGGATAACTCTCCCATATGTGAGCATGATAACTTGTTTACAATGTTAATTTGGTAGCTCAGGGACAAATTCCCTCCTTTGGACAACCTTCCTTCTTAAGAAAGACCCCTCCTAGCCCTTGGAAGAATTTAATTTGGTCAAGGAAAAATTTAATTTTTAATGTGAAACCCACAAGTATAGAAAAGTACAAGTCAACCTAAGCAAGCTAATTCGACCACATAAAAGGCATATAAATACATCGTTTGTCAAATCACTTTGGAGCATCTCATCACACATCTTCTTCTCTTGGAGATTTGACTACTTCTGAAAATTGCAGGTCTTTTCACACGTACGAGGAGGAGAGAGAGTATTTTTGATTGTATCAAATTCTACTTTGACCAGCCTTTGACCAACATTGACTTTTGGGATTGGTTTGACTTGGGATTTTGCATCTGTTTTGGAGGCCGAATTCTTTGGCAAGAAGGACGAATTTTTCTGGGCACTTTGACCTTGGTTGACCACAGATTTGACGGTGCTACTTGACTGCAAAGTTGACTTTAACTTTGACTAGTTTTGGAGGCACCTTTTGGGACTGTTTTGACTTGACTTTGACTAACAAAATAGGCCAAGTTTTCTGTTGCCAGGACCAAACTTTTTGAAGCTGATTTGACTGCTGCATGTTGTAGTTAGGGCATCTTTGACTGCTGTTGACTATTGTTGACTTTGGCAGAAATTGCAGATTTGACTTGTTGACCAGATTTGACTTTTGGGCTCATCTATTGGATATTGGCTAGTGAATTGTTGGATAGTCAAAGCTGTTGACCTTTGACTCATTATTGTTGGATTGGAACATTGTATCTCTCTGTTGAACATTTGATGACAATCTAATAGAAGAATAATTTGGAAAGGGTTTTCCCCCTTGCGGGGTTTTTCCTTGGTCTTTGACCAAATCTTGTGTCTCTCTTGTTTCATGTTCTTGGCTGTCTTCTATTGCATTTGAAGTACTGTGCTATCGACAATTGCTTACTATCATTGAAAGATTGAATATTGGATAAAGTGATTGCTAATTGAAGAAGAAATTGTTGTAAGTGATTGTGCTAAGCATAGAACACTGGTAAATAACATACAAATAAGCTAGGAAGACATTTGAAAATGATACTTGTGTAAAGTACTTTGGTGTCTTTTGCATTAATTATGGCCCACTATGATACTATTATGGTTATTTTACCTTTGATGATGATCTCACTTGATTTTGAAGATTTGTTTAAGATGCTTACTCCTAGGTACAACTGCGATCCCTTGAGGGATTGTATGAGACTTCTCTAACACTTTAGAGAGTATGTGCAACCCTACCTGATGACCATATTGGGGACTAGAGTTAGGACATTGACCACCTTTTTGAGGAGAATTGACCTTGGGATGTATCTAGCACTGATAATGACTTTCTCTTCTCCCTCTAGAACTTGAAACACTGTGCATTTGAACCAAGACGTTACTTAGAGAGATGATGTACCCCAGAGATAGTAGGATGCCCCAAACTAACATTATATCTTTTTGATGGACATTGTCTTGTTGCTGAGTTGATTGGTTGATGATGATGACTTGAGACCTCTTTGGAGGGGATGATACACTTCCCTAAATGATGACTTCATGCCCTAGCCTTGTGACGTTCCCTTCATATGGCTTGCAGTGATGATGTGGGCCTGGTTGATGAGGAGTTTTTTCTTGATGATTGGACACCTTGTTGATGAGGAGATGGCCTTTTTGAGTGAGGAGCACTCTTTGATCCATCCATGGCACGTTTTGATGGAGATATTCATTTTTATAGGATGACATTGTTGAGAAATACAGGGCATCTAGATTAGGTGATTTCTCTTACTTTGATAACTACTTGTGATTTTTTTTTACTTAACTTAATTAGCTTCTTCTTTCAGTGGATTTAATTTAGTGTTCTTTTCATCAAACAACTACCAAACCATAAAGAACAATAAGACAAGAGGACACAAGATGTAGGCGATCAACCAAGTCCAAAACCTCTCCAACTGAGAGGAAAACCCACAAGAATTCTTCTCTTCTTATAGAACTTCAATTTACGAATTCCAAGACCTATGACCCTTGACCAAGGCCCCTCCAAGGCCAAGTCAAACCCTTTCCTTTTCTTACCAAGTCAAACCAAGTCAACTATGCCTTGATGCTGCAACAATTTTTTGTTTGTTCTCAAATTTGGCTCTACAATCCTAGATTGTAACTTCGGCCTCTCTTCCTGCAATTCTCGACTTACTGTAATCTTCTGCAACTTTCGCATGTGTGACAGGTATGTGGCGGTTTGACTCTTTTTACTCTTTTGCTTGACTAGGTTTCTTCTCCTCAAGATCTCGGCTTGGAACTAAACTTATTTTTGCACCAAATTTTGGCTCTTAAGTATGAATGTAATTCGGTCCTTCTTCTATAGTGGATGCCCTAGTTTTTCCCGCGTGTGAGAGGAGTTATAGCCTAGAAACAATCCTAATCTTTTCGGTCTTCCTTCTTCTTTTCTTTGCTGTTCAAGAGGGTTGATATCCCTTCTTTCTCGCACTTCTATCTTGTCCTTGAATGCTTGATCGATGGTCCTTTGAATGAGGTTGAGAGCTCCTTTATATAGGCTTCTTGTCCATGTTTGTAGGCCAACTTGTAATTGTCTCTAGGCCGACTTGTCATTGCTTGATAGGCCGACTTGTCACTACTTCACATCAGAAACCCCTACTGCAATTACTGTTTTAACATCTCCTACTTGTTCTTTGCATTAACAAGTTATTTAATTACATAAACATCAATGTAAACACTATTGCAAACTACACATACATACAGATCATGAACTGAAATACACTGAGACAATCACACAAGGGACACCATTATTTTTGAACAATCGTCCCCAGAAAAACCCAATTCGGGAAAACTGGTGCAATATATAGAGGGTTTGTATTATTAAGCAGATCCTTGATTACAACTAGGGTGCCAGATATGGCTCACCCAACAGAGAAAAATTCTGGCAGAGGTACCTCTATCCGGAGATAGATATTCCGATAAATTCAACAACTGGATGATCAAACCCCATAGATGACCCAACTGTTCCCAGTGCTGGGCAGCGATGGCTGCTCCAAGCTCTATGCTGGAACTGCGTCACCTCCTCTAGGATCTGCATCACCTCCATAGTGAGCCTCCTCTGCTCAGAAAGTCGATTTGCTGAACTGCTCCCTTTTTGCCCCACAGAATCTCCCTAGTGCTGCCTCTAAGGGCCTGCGTCAGCCCCTACGGCTTTTGTGTCACCCCCTACGGCTTCTGCGTCACCCGCGTTAGCCCCTACGGCCTTTGTGTCACCCTCTTTGGGATTGCGCTGTCTCTCCCAGTGCCGCTCTGCCTCTCTGCTATGTATTCTTTGGCCTCAGACTGAAGTTCTCTTGCCGAACCTGCCCCTCATTGCAACTCAGATCACTTAGCTCGACTTTCTCAGCAAACCACGCCCCAGAAAAATCAAACTCTTTGATCTCCTCAGTATATCTCCAACTGACCCTCAAACCTCCTCTTATACTTTTCCTGTTGATGAATCAACGGTCGAGATTAAGTCCCTAATCAATGGCTAATATTAGAACTGGCTTGAACCTCGTCACTTAGAACCTTCTCACCCATATTCTTATTAATACACATTAATATTTTTATTTTCCCAAGTTTGGACTTAGGAACTCATTAAAAATATTAATTATTTTAATAACTCCTTATCCGGGTAGAATTTGTCGAAACGATTTTTGGGTTCTGGAGATCTCATGTATTCTAGCCCCTCCACAAAATTTCGGAGCTAGAGCACATCCGATTTTACCCAAAATAAACACTCCCTCTTAGCAAGGAATGTGCTCTAGTAACACTTCTCAACAGAAGTATTACATTGATCCACTGCATCAGTCCTCTGTGCTGCTAATGCTTGGCCTGCTGCCCTTCATCCACTGCACTGCTGCTTCTTGTACTGCTACCCATGACTCTGCCACTGCCACTGCTACATCTGTACTGCAACTCCCTCTCAAAATGCTGCATCATGCTGCCCATAGCACTGCCACTGCTAACTGCTGCACTGCAACTCAGTTGCTGTGAAATAAGAAACTGAAACTTACCCAAAACTGACATCCTGGTCAGTATGGATGCCTCGTGATCCTGAAGCTACCTCTACTGCTAGTCTGTGCTAACCCTCTGCTACCATTGCGCTACTGCAAACTGCTTTGTGCCTCTCGCACTGCTACAACATACACTGCGTTGCCTTAGACTTTAGCACTCTAGCTCTGCCACTGTTGCTCCATAACACCTCGCTTCGACCAACACCCGTCATTTTGCTACTATCGTTAAGGGATCCCGTCACTGTATGTGATCTAAGAATTTGGGCACCTCAACGATCCCGCCCCTCCATGTAGTCCTCTCGACTACAACTCCATGTCGCCCCACCTCTTCTCCAGAGGCACATGAGCACTCATGGCACAATCGTCATCCTCGCCTTCCTTGTCCGCTTTCGCTGGAGCAACCATTAATTTAGAAGCTTCCCCCTTGCCCTTCTTACGGGGGCACTGAGTGGCATAATGTCCCAGTTCTCCACAGTTGAAGCATTTGACCTTGGAGATGTCCTTCTTCTTTCTCTTCTGCTGCCCTTGTTGTCCTGCTGATGTGAGAGCTGCATCCTCCTCCTCCTCCTTCTTGACCCGGGCTCCCTTGCCGCTACTCCCTGTCTTGGTCATCCTCCTGAGCTCTCTTGTCAAAGAGCTGCCCACATCTCCTCCCAATTGGGGAGAGTCGCTCTGCCAAGATACTTTGGACAAAAGTCTCCCAGTCCTCAGTGACTGCATTTAGGGCAGTCCTGACCATGAACTCAAGATCTGGTGTAGACCCCACGGAAGTCAACTGGTTGCGAATCCCTTGTAACCTGAGAAGGAAGGGATCAATCTCCTCTCCTTTCTGCATCTGGTACTGTCTCAGTTGATTTTCTAATAGCATCTTCTGTTGCACGGAAGAGCCTTGATACAAGGTGGTCAGGGTCTCCCACATCTCCCTTGTTGTGTTCTTCTCAGCAATGTGTGGTACTACATGATCTTTGACCCCGTCTAGGATCATGCACTTGGCCTTAGCCTGGGCCTCCTCGTATTTCTTCAATGGAACAACATCGACCGGTTTAGCAACAACCTTCAAGGCATAGTCCTTAATGCGATGTTTATCTAGGATTGCTAGGATCCTAGCCTTCTAGATGACAAAATTGGAAGCTTCCTCCAATCTGTCCTAATCCCTCAACACATTCATTGCCATCTGTGCTAAAAAATAGAACTAGTTCTCTTCTCCCTCTCTAGCTGTCAATCTAGCAAGACTTGGATTTGGATTCCTTCTTCGCAAGAAACCCTCTAAGGAACAACTCCTCTCTAGACTCCCTCTGAGTCTTGATTTCCCTCTCGGAAATCCTCCGACCAACTGTCGAATTGCTCCCCTCCAATCCTCCTTTGTTGTTGCAACCCAGATCTAGATTTCTTGGCTAGAAATATGTCAAGGCAGTGATTCCCTCTACCTTGGTTCAGTCTCCTTAGACACTGTTTTGCACCAACAGAAACAACGTCCAACCAGCGCCTCAAACCGAAAATCTGCTCAACTTCTTTAGCCCCAACAACTTGAAGAATTTGAGCCCTTTAGGCTCTATGCAATCACTGTGTGGGCTGGATCAGTTCCTCCCGGTCAACTACGTCAATCCTTCCTGGCTCTGCGTGAGCCTGATCTGCCCCCCTCTGCCTCTGCGCTGGCCTTGATGGCTGACGCAGCTACTGCGTGGGCTCCTCCTAGCTACTGCATCACCTCCACTTGGCTCAGAATGCTGACGCAGGCACTGCGTCACTCCTTCTGCGTCTCTGGCTCTGGAACAACGCTGTCACTCGGGACAACTGCTTTTCTGCTGCAAATTCTTCGGATTTCTTGGCTGGTGTCTTCAGTCACATATGATCTGCAATCACTCCGATACCATGTGAAAATTTCTGAATCTCCACATCAGAAACCCCCACTGCAATTACTAGTTTAACATCTCCTACTTGTTCTTTGCATTAACAAGTTATTTAATTACATAAACATCGATGTAAACACTATTGCAGCCTACACATACATATAGATCATGAACCGAAATAAACTGAGACAATCACACAAGGGACACCGTTATTTTTGGACAATCGTTCCCGGAAAAATCCAATTCGGGAAAACCGATGTAGCATATAGAGGGTTTGTATTATTAAGCAAATTTTTGAATACAACTAGGGTGCCAGATATGGCTCACCCAGCAGAGAAAAATCCTGGTAGAAGTACCTCTATCCGGAGACAGATATTCCGACAAATTCAGCAACTGGATGATCAAACCCCACAGATGACCCGGCTGTTCCCAGTGTTGGGCAGCGATGGCTGCTGCAAGCTCTGTGTTGGAACTGCATCACCTCCTCTAGGGTCCGTGTCACCTCCATAGTGAGCCTCCTCTGCTTAGAAAGTCAATTTGCTGAACTGCTCCCTTTCTACCCCACAGAATCTCCCCAGCGCTGCCTCTAAGGGCCTGCATTAGCCCCTACGGCTTCTGCGTCACTTGCGTCAGCCCCTATGACCTCTGCATCACCCTCTCTAGGACTACGCTATCTCTCCCTGTGCTACTCTACCTCTTTGCTATGTATTCTTCAGCCTCAGACTGAAGTTCCCTTGCCGAACTGCCCCTCATTGCAACTCAAATCACTTAGCTTGACTTTCTCAGCAAACCACACGCCAGAAAAATCGAACTCTTTGATCTCCTCAGTGTATCTCCAACTGACCCTCAAGCCTCCTCTTATACTTTTCCTGTTGATGAATTAATGACCGAGATTAAGTCCCTAATCAATGACTAGGATTAGAACTGGCTTGATCCTCGTCACTTAGAACCTTCTCACCCATATTCTTATTAATACACATTAATATTTTTATTTTCCTAAGTTTAGACTTAGGAACTCATTAAAAGTATTAATTATTTTAATAACTCCTTATCCGGGTGGAATTTCTCCAAATGATTGTTGGGTTCTGGAGATCTCATGTATTCTAGCCCCTCCACAAAATTTCAGAGCTAGAGCACATCCGATGCTACCCAAAATCAACAAATAGGTCGACTTGTTACTTGCATCATGATGAGGTCTTGGAGGGTCTTTTGACTCTACTTTGACTCAAATAATTTTTCCTTTAAAATATGTAACATGCCTAAATGGATCTTCAATACATGACAATGACTCAATGACATGTAGACTAAATGACAAGCCCTAGAATGACTCAATGACATGTAGACTAAATGACAAGCCCTAGAAGCACTCAATGGGTGCTTGACCTAAAATAAATTTCCCTTGAGCATGAAACCCATGCCACAAGAACAATAATAATTTTATTTTTCTCTTTTACATTAAATACATAAAACCATGATTACATATGTCATTATGAAGACCAAACCTAGTTACATATTTCAACACTCCCTCTTAACTAGGGTGGTATTCATAATTCCATACAGGGTACTCGGACATTCTCAATCTGAAGAATTCTCATAAGAAGAATCAGATTGGTAGGCCATCTCTTTGCATCATATCAACTAGCATTATCACATAGAAAGGCCTTGACTAACAACTCTATCTCTCCACAAGATCAGAGCACAATGCCGACAAGACCAATGACTGACATACATCATCTTCATTGTCTCTCAAGGTACATACCCCACTTAGGTGTTCACAGGGTATGTCCTTCCAAGACTATTCTTATCTTGGATTCCCAATCCTCAAAAAATATCGGTCCTCTTCGACTACTCTTATCTTGGATGCCTTACCTCATACTCAAAGTGTATCGTATGCCAGATGCTTACCCAATCCTCCATTATTTCTTCACGAAGTGAATACAAGAATGATGTGTCTATCTCTCCCTCTCAACTAGGGAAGATATATTCATTCCTATAGAAGGAATGTACCCATTCCTATAAAAGGAATGCACCCAAGCTCCCTCTTATCCAAGGACTTGTCCAAGCTCCCTCTTAACTAGGGACTTGCTTCCAGCAACTTTCTGCTCTTTGGTGGAGAACATGGTACTATCAGCTGCTTGTGGGGCTCCTCCTTTCGATGTCATGAAGTTCATACTTTTAATTATGGAGCCTTCATCATTTGTAGGGCATTGACCATCCATCATTTTCCTCCATGAACCATATTAGTCATGTCCTCCTTTTCTTTATCTAAAAGTGATCTTCTAGTCCACATATGGTTTTTCTTCATACCGCTATTTCTTCCAAGTCATGTTTCCTTTAGGATCTTCCATCCAACCACATGAGTGCTAGTTGTTGGTGACATCTACCACTTTCTTTTGGTAGCCCTGTATCAACCCATCCAGATGTTGTTCAAAGATTAAAAAATGAACATTAAATCAAAGTTACCTTTTGTTATGGTCTTTCATCATGACATCTGCTTGCTTGCAACATCAACAGCCTGCATATTCCTAAACACATCTCCAAGACTTTTAATCTCAAGGGTCTCCTTCTTTTACAAACCTTATTAGGGTCTTCTTTCTCTATGGAGATTTCATAACCAATTCTTCTAGTCATCGAATGTTGACTTCCTTTTTCTTATGTGACCATAGTTGCATCTTTTACAATCTCTTCTTTCTTTCTTCACATATTGCTTCCTAGGAGCTTCCATCCATAGTTCCTTTATTTTTTTCAACCACCTCATATTCCATATGAAGACATATTATGTTGATTTCATCTTGTCAATATGTGAACCATGCCTTCATGCATCTTTCAAAGGAAAAGATCCCTTTTTCTTCGATCATGCTCATGAGGTAGAGAATCTACTCATGCTATCTGCAACTATATGATTGTTGAAATTTCTAAGTCTTACCCGTTAGAAATTCCTACTACATTATCTGGTTTATTTCACCTACTTGTTTACTCCATTAACAAGTTATTTATACGTATAAACACTGAAAGTAAACATAAATGCAACCTCAACTCATATACAAATCAACAACTAAAATAATAGACAAACACACAAGGGACACCGTTATTTTTGGACAATCGTCCCTGGAAAAACCCAGTGCGGGAAAACTGGTGCAACAGTTCTGAGGGATTTATTATTAAGCAGCTTTCTTGAGTACAACTAGGGTGCCAAATTGGCTCACCCAAAAGAGATTTCTACACAGTAATAATACCTCTTCTCGGAAGCAGATATTCATCTTCTCAGCACTAGTCTGCCCCACGAAAATCCTTCTAGCGCTTCTCTAAGGCTTTGTGTTAGCCCTGCTAGCCTCTGCATAGATCTGGAACCCTCTGCGTCAGCTTACTGCCTCTCTGCGTCAGTGCTCTGGCCTTCTGCGTCACCCACGCAGTCTCCTCAGCCTCTGCCTAGTCTCTAGTTGCCTCTGTGTGGCTCCTGCTGCCTCTGCGTAGCCTACTCAATTACTGTGCTGGCCCTCTGGCACTATCTCTGCCTCTCTACTATGTACTCACTGCCCCTTGCTGCAACTCAGATCACTTGTTCAAATTTTCTTAGTGAATCCCGCTCCAGAAAATCGAACTGACTGATCAATCTTGGTGTATCTCCAACTGACCCTCAAGCCTCTTCTTATACTTTTCCTGTTGAGTCTTCAACGGCCAAGATTAAGTCTCTAATTAATGGCTAAGATTAGGTTTGGCTTGATCCACGTCATTTAGAACATTTTTACCCAATTTTATATTAATACCCATTAATATTTTAATTTTCCTAAGTTTAGACTTAGGAACCCCATTAAAAATATTAATTATTTTAATATCACTCCAACTGGGTGGAATTTCCCTAAACCATTTCTGGGTCTTGGAGATATTATGTGCCTTAGCCTCTCCATGAATTTTCATGGCTAGAGCACATCCGATGCTACCACAAATCAACACTTCCTCTTAGCAAGGAATGTGCTCTAGTAATGCTCCACCACTGAACATCATTCTGAGCCTCCCGCACCGGTACCTGTGCTGATGTTGGGCCTGTTGCCCCAACATCCACTGCACTGTTACCTCCTGTACTATTGCCCATGGATTTGCCACTTCCACTGCTACATCTGTACTATAACTCCCTCTCAACACGCTGCATCATGCTGCCCGTAGCACTACCATTTCTAACTGCTGCACTGCAACTCAGTTACCGAGAAGTAAGTAACTGATCTACCCAAATACTGACATCCTTGTTAGTCTGGAAGCCTCCTAATGCTGAAGCTACCTCTGTTGCTATCTAGTGCTTTCTTTGTTGCCTCCACACTGCTGCAACCACCTCTGTGCCTCTCTCACTGTTGAAACCACCTCTGTGCCTCTCGCACTATTGCAACCTCCACTGCGCTGCTACAAACCTCTGCACTCTAGCACTGCCTTGTCGCTCCATCGCATCTTGCTTCTACCGACATCCGTCATCCTGCTACTGTCATTTGGGGCTCCCGTAGCCGGATATGATCCAAGAGTTTGGGTACCTCAAGGATCCTGCCCCACATCTTTTGTAGTCCTGACTAGAGCTCGATGTCTCCCTACCTCTTCTCTAGAGGTGCGTGAGCACTCATGGCACAATCGTCATCAGTCTCAACTTCTTTCTCCGCCTTAGCCGAAGCTGCCTTGGAGTCAGAAGCCTCTCCCTTATTCTTCTTCATGGGACACTAGGTTGCATAATGACCCAGCTCCCCACAATGGAAGCACTTCACCTTGGAGATGTCCTCCTTCTTCCTCTTCCCCTGCTATCCCGTAGATGTCAGAGCTGCATCCTCCTCTTTCTTGATTTGACCCCTTTGTTGCTACTCTCGACCTTGGTCAACCGTCTGATCTCTTCTTGGCGAAGAGCTGCCTACATCTCTTCCCATCTTGGAAGATTCGCTCTGCCCAAAATGCTTTGGACAAATGTCTCCCAACCCTCAGAGACTGCATTCAGGGCAGTCCTCACCATGAACTCTTGATTCGGCGTGGCCCCTATGGAAGTAAGTTGGTCTCGAATCTCCTACAATTTGAGGAGGTATAGATTTATCTGCTCCCCCTTCTACATCTGATACGACCGTCGCTGATTCTCTAATAGCATCTTCCGCTGCACGGAAGTGCTCTGATACAATGTCATCAAAGTATCCCACATTTCCTTTACTGTATTCTTCTTGGCAATATGTGGTACGACATGATCCTTGACCCCATCAAGGATTATGCACTTTGCCTTCACCATTGCATCCTCATACTTCTCATTGTCAGTTGGGTCTACTGGAATAGCCACGATTCTCAATGCGAAGCCCTTGATGGATGTCTATCTAGAACAGACAGGATCCTGGCCTTCCAGATGACAAAGTTGCAGGCCGTCCAACCTGTCCTGATCCCTCTGTCCGTTCATTGCCATCTCCGCTCCTCTTCTGGACTCCCTCTGAGTCTCGACTTCCCTCTTGGAAGTTCTCTACTAGACTCCTTTTGAGTCTCGATTTCCCTCCTGGAAGTTCTCTCCTAGACTCCCTTTGAGTCTCGATTTCCCTATTGGAAATCTTCCCGCTAACAGTCCATCTGCTCCTCTCCGATTCTCTTTGCAACTGCAACTTGGAT
Organism: Pinus tabuliformis; assembly: GCA_031772625.1. NCBI lineage: Eukaryota > Viridiplantae > Streptophyta > Pinopsida > Pinales > Pinaceae > Pinus > Pinus tabuliformis. The sequence goes on along the minus strand of CM062820.1, from coordinate 350,683,211 downwards.
TTGGATTTCTTGGCTAGAAATCCGCCAGGCAACGATTCCCTCTACCTTGGTTTTGTCCCATTAGGTACTGCTCTGCTCCGACAGAAACAACACCCCACCAGCTTCCCAATCCACAATCTGCCCACAACTCCTTAGGCCCCGACAACTGAAGAACTGAGCCTCTCAGCTCTGCACAATCTCGGCAAAGGCTGAATCACTCCTTTGGCCAATTGCGTCAAGCCTACCTGGCTGAGGAGGATGACGTGGCTCTTCGTGAGCCTCTTCTGCCTCTCTCTGCCTCTGCGTTGGCTCTCTCTCTGGCTTGAAATGATGACACAGGCCCTCTACGTCACTCCTTCTCTACTGCTTTCTACCTAGGAGCAGCTCTGTCTCTCAGGACAGCTGCTACTGCTACAAATACTTCTGATTATGTTGGTGCCTTCAGTCCTCCTGTGATCTGTAATGCTCTGATACCATGTTGAAATTTCTAAGTCTTACTCGTTAGAAATTCATACTACATTATCTGGTTTATTTCACCTACTTCTTTACTCCATTAACAAGTTATTTATACATATAAATACTGAAAGTAAACACAAATGCAACCTCAACTCATATACAAATCAACAACTGAAATAATAGACAAACACACAAGGGACACCGTTATTTTTGGACAATTGTCCCCGAAAAAACCCAATGCGAGAAAATCAATGCAACAATTCTAAGGGTTTTATTATTAAGCAACTTTCTTGAGTATAACTAGGGTGCCAAATTGGCTAACCCAACAGAGATTTCTACACGACAGTAATACCTCTTCTCGGAAGCAGATATTTAGCTTCTCAGCACTTGTCTGCCCCATGAAAATCCTTCCAGCGCTTCTCCAAGGCTCTGTGTCAGTGCTTCTAGCCTTTGCATAGCTCGAGAACCCTCTGTGTCAGCCTACTGCCTCTCTGTGTCAGCTCTCTGGCCTTCTGCGTCACCACGCAGGCCCCTCAGCCTCTGCGCAGTCTCTAGTTGCCTTTGCATGGCTCCTGCTGCCTCGCATAGCCTCCTCAATCACTGCGCTAGCCCGCTGGCACTATTTCTGCCTCTCTGCTATGTACTCACTGCCCCTCACTGCAACTTAGATCAATTGTTCGAATTTTCTCAGCAAACCCCGCTCTAGAAAATGGAATTGATTGATCAATCTTGGTGTATCTCCAACTGACCCTCAAGCCTTCTCTTATACTTTTCCTGTTGAGTATTCAACAACCGAGATTAAGTCTCTAATCAACGACTAAGATTAGATTTGACTTGATCCATGTCATTTCGAACATTCTCACCCAATTTTATATTAATACCCATTAATATTTTAATTTTCTTAAGTTTAGACTTAGGAACCCCATTAAAAATATTAATTATTTTAATATCTCTCCAACTCGTTGGAATTTCCCCAAACCATTTCTGGGTCTTGGAGATATTATGTGCCTTAGCCTCTCCACCAATTTTCATGGCTAGAGCACATCCGATGCTACCACAAATAAAAAACGATGACATGACTTAATCTATCAAACACATACATATCTATTTTTCTCTTTTTTGGTCATCTAGACTTCCTTTGGCAACTTCCTTTCCTTGATTGAAATTATTTCAACCGTCTTGCCTTGCTGCACTCCTTTGTCATCATACCATTATCCTTCTAAACAAAGGATTCCACACAAGGTGGAATGTAGACCATCAGCGAGACACTTGCTTCTTCCATGTAGAGGTGAATCTTCTAATGAAGATTCCAATGGAGGATCTTGATTGTCCTCATCATGCAAATGCTCCTTTCTAATGATGATGATTTATGAATTCCTCTTGTTGTCGCGCAGATTGGCACGACAACGCTCAGACCGGGGGCTGTCACTCTGATCCCCGATCCCTCCGTTTAAGCCTGTCTCCCGCGGCTAAGGGGGGTAGACCCTGTGAGATGATGAGACCAACTGTCGACCAGTTGGTTGGGAGACACGAGACACGGTTAAGATAAGCACTAAAAAGATTTAATTAATTGAGCAGACCAGTGCCTTGAGAGATTGCGGATAAGACGATTACTTGTTAAATGATATAAAAAAAAACATGGACCATGAGCAGCAACCATCTATCATCAGCTAAATCACATGACCAAAACGATATCCAGCAATCGAAAATTTAAAAAGATGAATGCTTAAAACCACCACGTAAATTATTAACCAGATATCATATTTCGCATCTCGACTTGAAAGTTTAGATCTCAGCATAAAACATATAACGTGAAAATTCTTGAGACTGGCAAAAATAATTTCCCACAAAATTTTTATTTTTCGAATTTTTTTTTTTTTTTTTACTAAAATTTAAAAATGAAAATCTAGAAATCTAACTAATATCTAAAATCTAAATAAAAAATAAAACTAAGGCCTAAAAAATATCTTTTTTTTTTTTTTTTTTTATAAAATAAAAGAAACTTTAAACTATATCGAAACCCTAAAGAAATTTAAACTATATACATGGGACTAAATCAAAACTTAAATCTAACACATAAAAATCTAATTAAAACATAATGTTTAAATAAATAAAATTAAATCTAATCTAAAAGAAACTAAATTAAATCTAAGATTTAATATATGAAACTGCAATAAAAAAAAAAAACTAAGCCGCTATTTCTAAAGCCTATAACATGAAACCAAAAATCGAAACACAAAGATAAATCGGAAATGGGAGCGAGTTATCATAGAGAAACCCTAGCCGCAAATATACCCACGTAAACAGTCGAAGGCGGCGATCAAAATGACGGAATCGATTCAGCAGAAATTCGAATGACGGCACAGGAGACAGCGGCGGCTAAGAAAATGAATGAGCTCGGAACTTACCTGAGCGTCTGCACATAGAATGATAAACCCGCTTGACAGAATATGTATTGATCCCTGAGCTTGAAATACACAGGCAATGGTGGATCGATTCTCTGTCGGCGGCCACAAAGAAATTAAAAATCGTTTTTTGCAGGGCAGGACGTAAAAACTTCTGTGGTTTCCAGTTCAGGACTGTGGACGAGTGGAGCTTATGAAGGTTTTCGAAAACCAAAAGGAACGTGATTTCTCAGCTGGGCCGGTTGCTCATAAACAGCTCATCTGGTTAACCCGTCCACTTGAATGAGATCTGAGCCAAATCAAATGAGATCTGAGCCAAATCGCAGTCATATTTTTCACGGTGTGCAGCAAAATAAACTTGTTGACGACTACGCATATACAAACTGGCCCGATCTATTTCATTCCTTGATTCTTTTTCCTTGACGGCGGGCAGATACGTGAGGCAACAGCGTGAATGGCTCTGAGTTTGTTGGCCAAAGATTTCATACACACCATAACGTTTTCTAATGCGGCACCAGAGACTGAGATTATTTGAGAGCGACTTCTGATTTATTTGATTTGAATCCGCCTTTTTCACCCACGCAGTTTCCTTCCAGATAACTTGTTCATGAGACAAATATGCGTTTCAATTCTGAAACCCTTCGCTGAGCTGATTCACGTCTATGATTGCGTAGACTGAATCAAAACTTTTTGTTTTATCGAACAGCAGTATTGAAATTGAGCAATTTGTGCGCAGGGTAATAAATCACAGAATCTGGAAACTCTTTGTCGGCAGCAGATCCAGCAGTGCACTGGTAAAGAGAACGTTAATGGACTTGCATGCTGGGGCAGCTACAATTTCAAGCAAACAAAGCCCTATACCTGCAAACACAAAAGACAAGAAAACCCTAATGAAAACTGCAAAAAATAAAATCTTGAAATTTGAAACCCTAGGTCAGCGGATTAATTTACAGATTTAGCCCCTTCACAGCCAGATTTAACAATAAGAACAGGAAAATTTTAAAGAAAAGAAATTTCAGATTGTCACTGTAAAAAAACTTCAGAAATTCTCTCATGCAGATCAGAAAAATAAAACCGAATGATAGACCCAGGATCAAATCCACTGGGCTCAGCAGAAAATGCTTGTGGGAGTTGGCTGGTTCAGCCGAGAACTTCCCCGAACGCCCACCAAATCTTCTTCAGCAAGGGTTTTTCTGCACAGCTCAGCAACAACCATCAGTAAAGAGGGCAAGAATGCTGCTAGATCTCAGGAAGTAATGGAGATACCTGCCATTACTTCAGAAACCCTAACAGCACCCAAACCCTAGCAAGTGAGCAAGATACCTGTACCCACAATACTCTACAAAAGCTATTATTAACAGCTGAAAATAACATATGCAGAAAATTAAAACAATCTCACAGCATTCCAAGAGAGTAACACCAGCAAGATATGGACCCCAAAGTCTTCTTTATTAACCAGAAACAGATTTACAAGAGAGCTTCTTCAGTCTTAGACTCACAGATCGAATGAATCGACAATGACTCCCTAAGACCCTATATAAAGGAAATGATCCTAACGGCTAGTTCGAGTGATCCATGTAGAAATGATCTCGACCGTTGATGAGGATCAAAACATCTCTTGATCTCATCCGTCGATTTATTAACTTAAAATATTATTATTTTATTAGTTAGGGTTTTTGCTTGATTTTTTAATTTTTTATTATTTTTCATTATTTTATTATTTTTATTCATTTTTTTTTAATTTTTTAATTCATTTTAAAATGGATCACTGAACTAAGCCTTCGGAAACATCACCTAGGACCTAGGACTTAGGACTCATGAGGGGATTTAAAACATTTCTCGACCCTCAGGACACATTACATCATGACTTTTACAAAATTACATCTTAAGGGACAAACCCATTTAATACAGACCATCACAAAACACCCAGTTCTGCGACACAACGATAATCTAGCAGATCAACACACTAGGATTCTCCTAAAGTTCTAATGACAAAATCAATCCCGGCTTTGGGGTCAGGTTTGAAGGAAAACTCTGCCGATCCGTGGATCGGTGAGACAAAAAACCTTCCGGGACGTAGATTATCATCAGAAAGTTAGGTCCACCTAGGCAAATTACATACATGACTTTATGTCTACTAAGATTATTTACAGTTAACACATGCAGACTGGGTTTACAAAAACAAGATCAAGTCGCTGATGATGGCAGGACGGCACGGACATGCTGATCAGGTGCTGCTTCTTTCTGTCAAGAAAAACGGGATGCACTGCATGGGTAGTTGACCAGTAGAGGTCAACACCTCTTATCATGCTAGATGACTTTATTTTAACCATATGTACTATTTATGCTTTTAATGTAGTTACCAAGAGCTACTTCCTTGCTACATCCATGAGCTCTTGCTTCGCTTCAATCGTATATTTCTAAGATGATGCCATCTTTTAATATGATGCATCCTACCATACTTGCAATGCTTCTCATTTTGACTGCCATGGTAGAGGTCTTTTTCACCTCCTACTTCTCCTTGCTATGAACCAGGCATCCGCAGTTCTACAATTACATCATGAATAGTGCCTGAGGATTCGAGGGTCCATATAGTTTCCTCCTTCCATCATGCTTCTTAGAATGAAAGATTAACCCATCCACCTTCCTTTACTTCTTGTACCTGCAATATTTATTGACAAGTATCCCAAGCAAAGTGTATGATGCCAAAACACGATGTCAAGTTATCTTTCTAGGGTTTTCATGTAATCATGAGGTCATCCTAAGGCTTCTTAAGATCAAACTCTAGATCATATTATTTTCTTTTCATTTCATACTAGGATTTATCCCATGCTTTAGAATCCTAACAAACCCTAGAAATCAAATCATAGGGAACAAGTACCTTAAGATTAGGGTCTCTAATTACTAGGGTTTGTTATGAACCATTTAGAGTTTATAGTTCAAGATACTTAAATAACTACAAACCCTAAAACATCTTATGATGTACCCTTAACGAAATATGTTATACATGCCTCATAGTTACTTACTTGTAGTGTCCTGTACTTTTAGATGCCATGGTTCCTTCACAAAGGTACTGTAATCTTTATTGATCTTTTGCCATTTTCAGGACTTCCTTTTAATGAGTCTTCAACTAGGGATATTACTGCTCTTCTGATGGGACCTGCGTCTCCAAGAGTTCCTTTAAGATATAGTATGCCTGTAGCTCTTCTCTGCTATTATGACGACTACATGACTTCTTTTCTACAAAACTTCACAGTAGAGATTCTTCTTGTTGTATTTATTTACTGCCTGAAGATTCTTGGGTTCACCTCTTATCAGAATGTGTAGATGATTATCAAGGAAATTTCATTGGAAGGTTGACCTTCTTGAATGATTGGTCATGATACAGAGAACAAGTATATTTGAATGATTGGTGTCTTCACTCTTACTGCCACAGAGATTTGATTCACCACAAACTCAGGTTTTGCAATCAGTGATAGAAATATGACTTATCTTGACTGCCTTCACTAATGAGGTTCTCAGTCTTTTTAAGGAGTTCGATCCTTCGCTGAGGATGCCCATAAATTTGGCTCTGAGGTTGCTATAGTAGGTTTGGCTTCTTAAGGTGATGTAAATGATTCTCTTCTTCAAGGCTTAGAGGTTCGTTCTTCTTGCCAAAGGACTTAGATTGTTTTGAATATTTGGATTAGGCTAAGTTGCAGGAAACGTGGGTCTAGGGTCCGTTTTCGTACAGAAACGAAACGGAAACAGGGAAACCCGTACGGTACGACTCAGAAACTCATTTTTGCCCATATTGGCCCGTTTCTCGAGGAGGAAACGTGGCCAGTACAGTCGGAAACGAGTTTTCGGGCAGTACAGCGGAGTTTCCCCACGCAAATTGACTTTTTCTTATTTTTTTATTATTATTTTGTTTTCTATTTTTTTATTGGGTGACTAAAGTGGCTTCTAGTTGCTTCTAGATGCCTCTCTCAAGTTATGAAAGTGACCTTCGCCTCACTCTCTCATCACACAATTGAGCAAGTCGTTTCTCTTGGAGACTGGCGATTTTAGCGAAGGAGAAGAGAGGAAGAGAGCAGTGGTTTCAGCTAGGGTGTTTTCAACAGTGAGCAAAGGAGATTTCAGCAGTAGATTTGGAGTGCAGAGTTTCCGACTACGACATTCTTGGCTTTTGGCTCAGCGACAACTATATTTCTCATCTTTTGTGGCATTTTGGGGTAGCTTCAGCGATGAAAATTAATTTGGGTCAGCAACATTCATTTTCTTAGTTTTTCCCTACTATTTCTTCAATTTTTCAAGGGTTTATGCTGCCAAAATAATGAAAAACGTTTTTTATTTACAGATTTGTTTATTTATTTATTTTTGCAGCAATGGCTTCCAACCAAAGTGCAGCTGCAAGTTCAAGCCCTAGGGCCAACCCAAGGGCTGAATATTATCCTCTTTGGAGGCATGTTCAGAAGCTTAAAAAATGTGGAGGTTGTGGCTCATGGGAATGGCGATGTAACCTTTGCAATAATTCGTACAAGGGCTCCTACCCAAGAGTGAAGGCACATCTTTTGCATGGAGGAGGATAGGGGGTTGTGGGTTGCACAAAAACAACAGACCCATTGGCAAGGAGGGCATATCAAAGAGAGCAAGATGAGGCGGATGTTATTAAGAGAAGGCATGATGAGCTTACTCAAGCTACTCCTCAAGCTCCATCTAACATTGAGCCAAGGATTGTAGTTGAATCAAGAAAGAGGAGAGCCGGTGCCACTCAACAACATGAACAACCAGCACCCAAAAATACCAGAGGGGCATCCCCTTCAGTTCAGGATAGCAGAATTGCTAAATTGGTGAATGTGCAAGCGAGAGAAGAAACTGATTCCAGAGTGGCTAGGTGCATTTATGCATGTGGTATCCCATTCAATGTTGTTTTCTCTCCTTACTGGCAAGATATGATAAGGGCAATTAACAAAGCTCCTCAAGGGTACAAGGGGCCCAACTATGAGAAAGTCAGAACTTAGCTTCTCAAAAATGAGGAGGAGCTTGTGGAGGATATTTTATCACCAATTCGTTCTTCCTGGAGTAGCTCTGGGGTTACCATAGTCTCAGATGGATGGACAGATACAAGGCACAGACCATTGATAAATATCATTGCCACTTCCCCCAAAGGAGCAATGTTTATCAAGGCGAAAGACTGCTCAGGAGAGGTAAAAGATGCACAGTTCATTGCTGATGTTATTATAAAAGATATTGAACAAATAGGGCCTAACAAGGTGGTGCAAGTTATCACGGATAATGCACCAGTTTGCAAAGCTGCAGGTTTAATTATTGAGGGGAGGTATGACCACATCTTTTGGACACCGTGCATTGTCCATAATTTGAATCTAATCTTAGAGGAGATCGACAACAAAGTTTCATGGATAAAGAAAATCACAGGGGAAGCAAGGGAGATTGTCAAATTCATCACCAACCACCACCAATCTCAGGCCATATTTCGAGAGTACTCCAAATTGGAGTTGTTAAAAGTTGCTGAGACAAGATATGCCTCAAACTTCTTGATGTTGCGCCGCCTTGTTGAGGTTAAGCATGCATTAGTTTCTATGGTGGTGAGTCAAATTTGGGTTGAGTGGAGACAAGCAGATTTAGAGCAGGGATATATGGTGCATAGATTGTGCCTTGATGAGGATTGGTGGAGCAAGGTAGATTTCTTGCAAAAGTTCACAACCCCTGCATTTGAGCTTCTTTGGAGTGCTGACACTGACCAACCTTTCTTAGGAGAGGTATATGATGGCATGGATTCCATGGTTGAGAAAACTATGTAAATCATTTCGCAAGAGTCTCCACAACTTTTGTTTGTTGATGATCATTTTTCTGGTTTAATCAAGAAAATCATTGTTGATAGGTGGAACAATTTCAACACTCCATTGCACACTTTAGCACATGCCTTGAACCCCAAATTTATGATGAGGAACTTATTGCTCAAAGCAATGGGAATAGAGGAAGGCACCCCATAAGGATGGAGAGGTGGCTAATGGGGTGAAAAAAGCCCTTATGAGAATGTTTCCTTCTCATCTACACAGGGAGGTAAAGGAAGAATTTGCCAGTTTTGCTGCAGGAATAGATGATTATGCAGATATATCAACTTTGGAGGAGAGAAGCACCATGAATCCAGTTAGGTGGTGGATTTGTCATTGGAGCAAATGGTGTACATTTGCAAAACCTTGCCATTTGTATTCTTTCACAAGTGGCAAGCTCTTCATCAGCAGAAAGGAATTGGAGCACTTATGGTTTTATTTATTCTGTGAAGCGCAATAGGTTGGGCTCACAAAAGGCAGAGGATCTTGTTTATGTGCACTCCAACCTTCGCCTTGCATCTCGTAGGGGTCCAGAATACAACAGTGGTTCTTCTAAAGAATGGGATGTGGATGCAGAAAGCCTTGATTTGGATCTCTCTTGCTGCCCTGAATATTGAGGTCCAGCCTGGAAGTGGAATTGGCCCATCATCTTCTTCAGCACCACCATCCACTGTTGAGCATGGTTCTGCTTCTATTTTTGATGAGGATTATGATGATGAGGATTAGTCTTTTGTCTCTATAGTTCTTGCAGCCTTATAGTCTTTATTGTACTTGTAGCCTCATATATATAATAAAGGTTGATTTTGAGATTTGGATATATAATAAAGGTTGCTTTTGGATATTTCGATATTTTTATTTTCATTATGTGATCATTCATGAGTAAATGTGATGTAAATTTAATCATAATGTTTAAATGTAATAAATTATAATGTATCATGTATGCTTTATGATTGCACATAACATTTCTTAAATGTCCTAAATTCTAATATATATATATTCGCGTTTCCCCGTTTCCAAAATTTGGGGAGGTCGCGTTTCGTACCTGTGCCCATTTCGGAAACTCGTACCCGTTTCCCCGTTTCGTGCAACTTAGGGATTAGGCCTTCAACCTCTTGAAACAATGATATAGTGTCCCTCAAAAATTACTCTTTTATGCACATAGTTCAAAGGTCTAATTACTTGGTGAAGGGCTAATACTGTAGCCCAAACTTTGCTTATCTTTGGAATGATTTTGGTTCCTTTCAACTTCTTGAGAGAGATTCCTAGGACAAAGATATAGTTCACTGTAACTTTGCTATTTTGAGATCAAAACTTGAGAATTTTGTACAAGCCTTCTTATGACTTCGCTCTTGGAGGAGACACTTTTTTACTATTTTTGCCTTTCTTACATAGGTGAACCTTTCTCCTGATGTTTCCCAGATGATCTTGTTGTCTTTCGGTCCTTGAGTATCCTTCTTTAAGCTGCCCTTCCTTGCCTTATTACCTTAGCTCTGATTCCATGTTGGGAAATCTAGGGCAACTAGATTAGGTGATTTCTCTTACTTTGATAACTGCTTGTGATGTATTTTTACTTAACTTAATTAGCTTCTTCTTTCAGTTGATTATATTTAATGTTCTTTTCATCAAACAACTACCAAACCATAAAGAACAATAAGACAAGAGGACACAAGATGTAGGTGATCAGCCAGGGCCAAAACCTCTCCAATTGAGAGGAAAACCCACAAGAATTCTTCTCTTCTTATAGAACTTCAATTGACGAATTCCAAGACCTATGACCCTTGACCAAGATCCCTCCAAGACCAAATCAAACTCTTTCTTTTTCTTACCAAGTCAACTTTGCCTTGATGCTGTAGTGATTTCTTTTTTGTTCTCAACTTTGGCTCTGCAATCCTACACTGTAACTTTGGCCTCTCTTCCTGCAATTCTCAACTTCCTGTAATCTTCTGCAACTTTTGCACATGTGACAGGTATGTGGCAGTTTGACTCTTTTTACTCCTTCGCTTGACTAGGCTTCCTCTCCTCAAGATCTCGGCCTACAACTAAACTTATTTTGGCACCAAATTTTGGCTCCTAAGTATGACTATAATTCGGTCCTTCTTCTATAGTGGATGCCCTAGTTTTTCCCACGTGTGAGAGGAGTTATAGCCCAGAAACAATCCTAATCTTTTCAGTCTTCCTTCTTCTTTTCTTTGTCGTTCAAGAGGCTTCCTATCCCTTCTTTCTCGCACTTTTGTCTTGTCCTTGAATGCTTGATCGATGGTCCTTTGAATGAGGCCAAGAGCTCCTTTATATAAGCTTCTTGTCCATGTTTGTAGGCTGACTTGGCACTGCTTGATAGGTTGACTTGTTACTTGCATCATGACAGGGTCTTGGAGGGTCTTTTGACTCTACTTTGACTCAAATAAAATTTCCTTTACAATATGTGACATACCCAAATGGGTCTTCAATACATGATAATGACTCAATGACTTGTAGACTAAATGACAAGCCCTATAAGCACTCAATGGGTGCTTGACCTAAAATAAATTTTCCTTGAGCATGAAACCCATGCCACAAGAACAACAATAAATTTATTTTTCTCTTTTACATTAAATACATAAAACCATGATTACATATGTCATTGTGAAGACCAAATCTAGTTACATATTTCAACAGACATCACCCTTCGAGGCCTTTTTACTCACAGGTGGGTCAAAAAGAAGCTTATTGTTATGCTTTATCATTCAGATAACTATCTTTTAGGTCGACTTGTGACCTACTTAACTTGTGATCACATATTTCATTATTTTTAAGTCTTTTAGTCAATTTTACTCCTAAAACAAGTTGGTTTCCCACCTATAAATAGAGGGAAGTTGATTTGGGGAGAATCATTGTAACACATTCACTCATTCAATAGAGATTACACACTAGCAACCTCTTTTTCTCTTGGACATATTGGAGCAATGATGTAATGAATTATCTTGGGGAGGATATTGTGATTGGATTTTTTTTTCTCTTTGATGATAGTTGTGACTTTATGCAAATTTATTGTAAGTATCTTCTTCATTTTGTAATATTTGTAGAATGAGGGTTTTACTAAAATTGTCACTGTTACCGCTCAAACTAGCAGGGGACCTAAGGGGAATCCCTAAAGGGCAAATGTTATGCCAAGGGCAACAAATGGAGTCTTAGCCCACTGTCACCTTAGCTAAGGCTTCCTACTATTTACGAACTTTCACTGATGGGAGGAGACCCAATATGTATGGAGTCAGTAATGAATGATAAGTCAATAGATATGAGTGACCCACACCCTTTACGAGAAGGTTTTGAAGGATGGAGCTTGCTTGCTTTCGAAGCAAGGTACTATGTGCTTCGAGGGAAAAGAAGAGGATTTTGGGGGTTCAGTGTACGAGAATAGGCTTTCAAAGGAGTTCCCCACACCCTAAATCCTTGTTATAGTTGGTATCCTGAATGGTTTTTGAAGAATGGTCCTTTGAAGGAGCGGGACCACATGGGGCCAAGTGGACCCGGTCTAGGGTACGAGGAAGGTATGAAATAATCAATGCTTTTCTTACCATAGACAAGGTGGGAAGGATCAAAGAATTTATTTCACTAAATGATGTTGCTTTGACCCTGGGAAGTACTAGCCTTGGGGATGGCAAGGCAAGTTTTGGTCTTGGAGCTAGGGCTTGGATTTCCTCCCACCTCCACCGTCAAAATGTCTTCAAATTTGGAGGAGGGCTAGAGGAAAGGCCAATGCCTGAGACCCTAGGAGATTGAACTTTTTTAGTGGCTAACTTGTCGGGAAATTGATGCCCTAGGGACCCCAATGTAACTAGACTTGGGAGAATGTGAAAGAATAGGTGTTTTGGTGACCACACTTGGTTGATTAGTGCCTTAATCCATGGGAGAATGGAGTCTATGTTGATTATGTGTAGATTCCCTGGTTTCTAGTCAAGGAGGCCTCAAAATTACTTCACAAACCCCTTTAGGTCAAGTGAAAGCAATCTTGCAGCTTTATACTTCAAATGTACAAGAGGAATGGCTTATCAAGGTCAGACTTACCCCTAGGAGATTTCGCTCATACTACATGGGCCATGGGTTGGGCATCTAAATTATTGTACTCAGAATTGTTGCCGAACATTAATAATAAAACCCTCATTTGCTGCACCGGTTTTTCCAAGTTGAGTTTTTCTGGGGGCAGTTGTCAAAAAATAATCGTGTCAAATTTATTGTGTGCGCTAGAGTTTCTCAGTTTCCAGTATTTTATTTTTTGCAGTATTTTTATGGTGAAAATTGCAACAACGATTTTATTCGTTATTTGTCGTAGCAAATAAACTGCATATTTAATTTTTAAGAAAGAAGAATAATTTCCAGTAGCTGCAATAGATAAAATTTCACAACTTCTAGTATAGGGAAATTTCGAACCAAGTGGTCAAAGGATTTGCTTAAGGGAGATCAGAAGAGAGTTGAGTCTCCCAGCATCAAGAAGCAACCACAGAGGTACACAGGGTACATGGCACTTATGACTAAAGTGGTGGAATCAGAGAACATGGTGGGAAAGAACAGGTCTTCAAAGTAGGTTTTGCAGAAGAAAGAAGGGAAGTCTAGCAGCTGCAGAAACAGAGAACTTGGTAGAGTTGAAGATAGATCCAGGTGGATGAGGTTCTTCCAGGAACACCTTCCTTGCTAAGAGGGAGTGTTGAAAATATTAGTGAGAAAAGGGTTCCTTGATTTGTGCCTTAATCATAGGAGCCAAAACGAGTTCCTTCTTGTGCATGACTTGAGTTCCTAAAAATTAGGAGATTCCCTATAAATTAGGATGAGTTCCTATAATTTAGGAATCAATCCCTAAAATTAGGACGAGTTAGGATGCAGTTAACTGACGTGTTGAAATTGAAAGTCGAGTTCTTGATTTTCTAGTGTGAGTTGATTGAAGAAAAACACAAGTGATTGAGTTTCAAGTGGTTGACTTGAAATAGGACGAGTTGCATGAGCAGTTAACTCATGCTAACTCAATCAATCACAAAATCATTCCTTAATTAGAAAACTCACTAATTTTAACCATTCGAATTGCCTTTAAAAGGAGGAACGAAGGCACAAGTTTAATCATTATTTTGGTGAGCACAAGTTGATGAGATCAAGCAATAGGAAACACAAATTTGTATGTGGAGCTTGTGAGAAGAAGAGTGTGCAAGAGAAGCTTGTGCACAAGTTGGTAGAGGGCAATAGAGATCAACAATCTTGCAAGGGTTTCAAGCTTAGAACAAGCAAGAAATACAAGTGTGTCTTTGTAAGAGATCAATTGCTCAGTTTTTCTACCAATAAAATTCTCCAAAAAGCAGAGGGTTTTCCCATTTTGGTTCCCTAGACAATTCTGTGTTTTTGAATTGTGTGATTGTGCTTTTATTTCTGTTCCTATTCCACTGCATCTAGTAGAGAAATTATGTGTTTATGTGAGAATAAATTTTATTTTAGATTGCTCATATTAGCAGATTAGAATTTCGTGGATTTTCTACAAGGAACTGGGTGATGGCTAATGAGGTGGGTAGAGCTCATGCTAGGATTTTTCCAACTTGCTAAATAAGTCCCAACCATCTTTTGCATTTTACATTTTTTATTATTGTGGCTTTAGATGTGTTTATCGTTCCTTTCGTTGCATCACACTGCAGGGCCAAGTTTCTGGAGTTTGCCCCAATAATATGGATATACGGTGCCAATCCCAATGACCAATGAGAATCAACCCAAATATTGGAGATGAATAATCGGGAAAGGATGGAAGATGGTAAGTATGGATTACCCTGAATTCGCCATATCAATCAATGCCTCTCCAATAGTGACCTTCCTAAACTATAAGGCCTCATAGGAGGTCCCACTGTACTAGAGAGAAAGGCTAACCTCCAAGGTAAAGTGTGGAAACGGGGATATAATCAGGAGTGGTCAATCGTCCAATTTGTGCCATGGTTCATATTAATGGGCCCATAACATTAAATGAAAGCACATGATTGCTAAAATGGTTAGAGTACTCACTGATAGATGACCCACCTTCCTTCAAGAAAAATGCTAGATGGGAGAGAGCATTGACCAGAGCAATAGTTGGATAACTTTGGCATAACGCTATCTGGAGACCATGATAGGGCTACTGGCTGGTTGGCTATCAAATGAGGAGAAAAATCTTCTCTGCTTACCCACTTTGGTGGCAATGGTTCCTCTCCTATTTGACCTACTAATTAATTATACAAGTGGCCTTTATGTTGGCTGGAGAGAACACACCAGTTTGTGTAGTTTAATTAGTCATTGGAGCAATGCCTTGTTTACTGCCATCAAAAGAGGGGTTCGTTGAAAGAAGAGGTTGAAACCACAATTGATCCCAATATAGTGCACATGGTAAGCAATGGTATGAGATGCAGTTGTCAACCTTAATTAGGTGAGATAGATTAGCAGGGAAGTGGTTGAGGTAGTCACTGTGGTCGAATAGGTGCCCCACTGCTAAGCTATTTATTCGCTGGTGCAAACAAAAGATGGAGGTGGACAGATGGGGTCCTTCCTCGCTTCCCAAAGGAAACTTGTCAAAAAACCTTGGGGATGCGGTTATTGAGATTGAGACTGACAACATTGGTTGGGCTATTGTTGACAGTAGTTTCTTGCCCCTTACTCTTCATGTGTCTTGTTGTGAAAAACATTTGATTGTGGGGCAATTAATTGTTAAGTCTCGATGTTTATGGTATTCTTGGGATTATGATTTTGATGTAGAATGGATCCTTGGAAATTCTAACTATATTGCCGATGCTCTTACCAAGGAAATGAATAAAGCTCATAGAATTGGCCGCAACAGAAAAGAAGTCAAAGGAAGCATTTTTGATATTCCAGATCAGCCAGATAATTTTGTCACTTTGGCAAAAAAGATTCAAAATTCTTGAAAAGCATGTTGAAGATCTTTGTCTTGAAATAAAGAAGGTAGTTGGACTCAGGCTTCGAAGAAACCAGTGGATTCAAAAATGTCAAGCCTGGCAATCAAAGAATATTGGCACACTTCTTGGATTGGATCCTGAATTGGTAAAAGTATACTCTTTACCAAATATGAAAGTCAAATTATATTTTAGAACTCTTGATGATCTATGGTCCATACAGTATACACAATCCATGATTTGGGTCTTACAGATTTTAAATTATTATCAGATGATTGGTTGTATTGATTTTGCACTTGAAATCTTTACAAGTGCTAAGATGATGGACCTTGAAGATGTTAATATCAAGATAGAAGTTGGACAGTTTTTACAGTCCTTAAGAATCCCAGATCTATTCGAGGAAATGGAAGCATCATATTTACAAAGAAGAGATGCAGATTACATGCACTCAGATACTTTTCCTCAGTATGAAATCTTCGAGCCATTTGCAGATTGGGAAATCAAGGACGGATATTGCAAGAAGAAACAGGTTGAAAGACAATCTCAATGTGTAGAAAGAACTCTGCAGTATATCAAAATCTTTTCAACACCATGGGATTTTCAAAGTCCAGAAATAAGAAATGCTATTGATCCAAATCCTTTTTCACAGGTTTTTGCAAACCAGTTTTTAGAAAGTTCCACTTTTGCAGAAAACAAGGATGAAGTGAATAAAGTCTTGGGATGGTTACAAGAATTCCCCATGCAAAAGTTGGTTGAAAAATTTCACATCATTAAAAAACTGACAGAATTACAAGGGAAGCATCTTGTTTTAAAGTTTTCTGTGAATCAAAAAGCATTAATCACAGTTGGAGTAAGTTCAGGAAATTGGACAGCAGACACTATATGTTTGATTAGCTTGTTACTATCAACCAGGGTATGCACAACATTTAATTTTGAGTTTGGATGGCAAGAAAAAGAAGGCGTAAGTGATCACTGCAAAATCTGGGTATAAAACACCATAGAAACAGCAACCAACATGTTCCAGATATTCAAATGGGAATTATTGGATGGGATAGAGCTACCAGTACAACAGATGACAACCTTCTCAAAAGCCCATAAAGATTCCTTTTTGGACATCGAGATAAATCCTACGTCTTATATCAGTAGGTGGAGAAAAAGAGATGACCCATTCTCAAGGAACCTTGTGGTCATGGGTTCGAGCCCCACGGTGGGCACTAGAGTTGCAGTAGACACGAGCAGCAAGTGCTAGAAGATACCGTCTCAAGGAACCACTTTGCTGAACAGTAAGAGGTTCTAGATCTTTTATCTTATCTTTGGTATCAGAGCCCTGTACCATTCCTAATGGCTAGTTTGATTAGATCATTTTCTACTCTTGAACGACGTGTTGTTACTGAAGTTGATTCTAGATCTCTTGAAAAGGAGATCGATTCTGAAAAGGAATTAGAGACAATAGAAAATCCTGAAAGTTGGAATCCTCCAACTCTTCATGCAACCGATGTTTATAAAACCCCTCTCTCTAATATCTTTCAGAAAAAGATGCTTTTAAAAGAAGTGGAAGTAAAAATCAAAATCTCAGGTCCTTCTGTACAGATTGTTTCTCTCTCTTTGTTTAACACTGAAGAAATAAAAAAATTTCGCTAATATGCAAAAGACAAAAAATATTCCTATTTACATTTTGGAGGTATAAGGATAGGTTTGGCCCCTTTGTTTAGACATGGCTTGAATACCCCGTGCATATTTGAAGTCTTTGATACTCGACACCAGAACTATGATCATGCTAGAATAGGTACCATTGTCGGTAACCTATCTACTGGTTGTCAATATGGAACGATTTTTCCAGATTACTCTATTAGTCTTACAGATCCTCATCTGAAAGATTGTTGGAAACTTATGGTAGGAGTTCAAGGATTACAGATGGTTGATGACAGTGAATTCTTATTTGTAATAATTCAAACATCCTTCCAGTTGACTAATACAGTACATCCGAAATTAAAACAGCCAGTACTCAGAGATTGTGTGTCAGTTGGTTTAAACAATGCACAAGTAGAAGGAGTATCTTATGATTCTATAGGTCTACCAAATGACTGGTATTTTCAATACAAGTCTTTAGCTGATGTAAAGAAACCAAGAAGCCTAACAAGAAGAGCCTCGTTGCAAGAGGGTAAAATAAGGATACTTCAAGAAAAGCCTTCTGTCCAGCGACCTATCATTCATCCGAGAAAATATGCATTACCAGTCTCTGACTCTACAGAATCCTCATCCCAAATAGCCAGCACTTCCAGTCAACCTATACTATCTTCAAATGAATTGTATATACCTGAAGTTAAGCCTTTTCTTGCTGTAAATAAAATGTTTAGAATTTCTAATTCCCAAATCGCCCCAGTTGAAGAATGGCAATTCGCCAATCGTCGCTTTGTGAAAGGAGGCAAATGGCCCCCAAAGACGAAATTCTGCACTACTTCATCCTCCTCAAAGCAACCTCCTACAAGAGCTGATTGTGCCCCTCTAGTTGAACACAACTCCTCAAATACAAATGATCTAGATCAATTGTATCAAATTGGTAATTATATTACTACATGGTGTTCTTATGCTGAAAATGCTATAGATGATCTGGGTGCACAAAATGAACTCATTCTAGCCAATCTCAAGCTCTTACATGATGAACAACAAGAAGAAAGAGCTGAGAAAGAGGCAAGGATGCAAAAGAAAGAAAGAAGAAGAAAATCAAAAGCAGCTCAGAGCTCAAAATTTTCTATAGATATGTCGACCCCAAATTTTTGGGATCTAGAAGAAACAGAAGCTAGCACCTCTGAAACACCTTTCAGGCCAATGAAAATAGAGTCTATTCCAGAAAAACCAAGAAAAACAAAAGCAGAAATCATGACTCTTGAAAATGCAGCTTCTAAGTTCCCATCTTTTATCATGCCATCAATCCAAAAAGCAAATTTTGTCAAAGAAGTCCAAAAATATCTTAGAATAGAAGAAGATCTGTTTGCTTCTAATTCTAGCGGTTATATTCTAGATTTGGACAAATCAACAAATCCAACTGAATCAATTCGAATATGGATCGGAGCTCTATACCAGATGCAAGTAACCACAAAGCTCGATAATGTATCCATATTTGTTCTAGCAGAAAAAAAAATGGCCGGAATAGTTTATGATTGGTGGATTGGACCACTTGAGTCAGAACGACAAGCAGTCGTTGCAGCAGGACTATCTACTCTAGAGGTACTACTGAAAACACAGTTTGTCCTCGAGCCAATAGATGAGAAAAAGCAAATCATTACAGATCTTGCTAGGATGGAGCTGAAAGATTTAAAATATCTTCAATCTTTTGGTCAAGATTTTATGGCCAAAGTTTACAAAGCAAATCTTTCAAATGATTCAGTTCAAAAAATTTCTTTTCTGTCAAAATTACCAGGAAATCTAGGAGATCTGATTTCTAAAGATATTGAACTTCAAAGCAAAACTATAGATCAGATTTACTAGATAGATCTTTTATTCCGGTGTCAAGAGAAAGTTAAATATCTCTGTTGGCAAAAACAAGCACATGATATAACTCCCAGTGCCAATGTTTGTCGTGCCGCTTTGCCCTGGACACCATTTAAGAAAAAGAGAAAGCATAAAAGATATGGAAAATTCAAGACCAAGAAAATTGCAAATCCCAAAAGACCTTTTAAAAATTTCAGATGTCTGAAGAAGAGGAAACAACTGAGAATCAAAAATAAGTGCTGTTTCATATGCAAACAAGAAGGACATTATGCTCGTGCTTGTCCAAAAAGCACATCCGGTAAATTGAAAGCATGTGTAGATATTGAAGAATTTTGTGATGATTGGTCTGTTGTACAATCAGAAGAAGAACCATCAGATGTATATATGTTGACTGATGCTTCTTTTTCAGAAGATGAAGAATTAATCAATTCTGTTCAGAAAATGAATATTTGTTATGATTGTTCTACTGATGAATTTTCAGTTGAAGATGAAGAAGAACTTCACTACAGTGAAGAAATTGAGACTGACATAGACAATTCTAAAAAAAGTGAAACTGAATCTTTATGTTGGTCTCTACCACCAGAGAAAGACAAAGGAAAGCAAGTCATCCCCATTCTCCCTCAGTTAAACTCTTTTTGTCCATATCAAAAAAATATTGGACAAACATCTTCAATGCCAGTTCCTGAATTCGACCCAGCAGCAGAACAAAGTTTTTTGAAGAAAATGGTAAAAACAAATAATCTTTTGTATATACCAGTCTCCGTGCAGGTTAAGAATAGTTGGGTAGATCTTGATGCATTTATTGATACTGGTGGCTCAAACAATCTTGCCAGACCATCGTTGTTTAAAGGATTATGGAAACCTCTCCAAAATATCCTAATTTCAGAAACAGTCGGAGGTACAGTTAATCTTACCCACTATGTAGATAATATTTCCTTAAAAGTAGGTGGGAAGATTGTCAAGATATCTGCTATACAACATTATGACCCATTTGCCAGTTTATTTTTGGGTATGCCATTTATCAATTCTGTCTTGCCCGTGACCATTAGTGAAGATAAAGTTATCTTCAATTTCAAAAAACAAGCAATATCTGTTCCGAGATTAAAATTTGCAGATTCTGAAATTCGAAGAGAAAGCCAGAAGAAGACCAGTACAAGAAAGCCAATAACTGATTCCAAAGATTGGCAGAAAGTACTGCAAATTTAGGAAGAAAAGGAAGCTCTCAAAACAAAACAAAAAGCAGTAATAGATCCTCAGTGGACTCAGGAACAAATTTCTATCTACCAGCAATTAGTCAAAAGCTGCTCAGAAGACCCTCAGAAGTTTTGGGAAAAAGAAAGCCCCAAGCAAGAAATTGTGACCATGCATGATAATGGAGTAAAAGGTAAGTTAATTCCTTGCACTCCTTCCGATGAACAAGAGATCAAAAAATAGATTGAGAATTGTTGAAGTTGAGGTTGATTGAACGTAGTGTCTCTCACTATTCATGTTCTGCATTTTTGGTTCGAAATCATTCAGAAATAGTTCGAGGTAAAGCAAGAATGGTGATTAATTATAAACCATTGAATGCAATCACTCAAAGCTTTCATTATCCCTTACCTCGTCAAGAAGTAATAATGCAGAAGATTCAGAAGAGTAAAATCTTCAGTAAATTTGATATGAAATCTGGTTATTATCAGATTCAGATTGAAGAAGCAGACAGACATAAGACAGCATTCACATGTCCAACAGGATTTTATCAATGGAAAGTTGTTCCATTCGGATTAAAGAATGATCCTGCTTTCTTCCAGAAGAGAATGGATTTTATCTTTGGTAAGTATGATTTTATCATAACTTACATTGATGATATTTTAATTCACAGTCCAGATTTACAAACACATTTGGCTCATCTAGAAATATTCTCTCAAGAAGTTCAAGCTTAGATGGTGATAGTGCCACTTTGGCCATTAATGACATTTTGAGAATTGTGGCATTTTAGATTTATTATTGCATAGATGTATCATTGTGACATAGGTGGTATAATTCTAGGCTCCTAAATCAGCGGGTTCGGCTATTTTGCATGATGATGTTTGAATTTCAGCAAATTTAATCTGGAGGCAAACAAATTCATTCAAATTCGTCCAGCAAATTCGGCTGTATTTTGAACATGTCATTTCCAAATAATATCACAGTTAATTTACTTGTAAATTCATTCTTTTCATTATTTTTAAAGGGAGTTTGTTGAAAATCATTTATTGGACATGGTTTACTTCCTGGAAATTCTCTTAAAGTCCACTCCCACGATTGCATTCCTTGAATTGTTAAAATGCATCACTTGAAGGGTTTCAAAAATTGTCACAAGGTACAAAGTACCCCCACATACTAATTGTCCAAAGCGTAATGGTAATGCAGCTGCACAGTGGAATCATACAGTTTACAGAATCCCTTCGTATTAGTTGCCGAGGGTGCGACAATGAATAGAGGAATCACAATGGCGTACCTCGATTTTCTTGATTATGGCCTTGTAACTCATTCATGGATCTCAGACTCTGGCGCTGTAACTCACACCACTAAATCTTGATTTCTATATGGTCATGGTTATGTCTTTAGTCTGTAGCATATGTTGTTATATGTTTTAATTTGGCTATAGCCATGGCCGTAGCATAGCATATAGTGTTATAGGTTTTAATTTTTTTTCCCACACGAACCACGAACCACTAACCAAGTGACTTAGGCTAAATAATATACACATTTACACTTGTCGAATTTCATGGCGAATTTTATCCACTAATTTTTTGTTGAGGACTTTTTTCTGAATTTCAAGATCGTCAAACTCCAACACGAACCCGAACGAGGTGACTAAGATTCCAGTGGCTCATTTTTTTAATTGTAAATATGATAATGTAATCTCCTTATGGTAGATTCAGTGAATTAATGAAAGCTATTTTCAATTTTAAAAAAAATGCTGGGAACAACGAGTGTTCCTTTGAATTTTGTGTATTGAACTTTATATTATGTTCCGGGATTAAATCTTATGGAAACAAATTCCTTTTCTTTTATTGGATGAGGAAAGTCTGTATTACATGAACACTATATTTTCTGGATTTGTTAACTTGTTAAGGAACTTTTTCATGTTGCATTCCTTTAAAAAACTTTTCCTTTTCATTACCTGGAAAAACAAATGCATCTGGGGAAATTTAAATTACATCACCTTTTATTTTACTACATTTTTCTGAACAAAAATGGATTTTTTCATTTTTTTATAAATATTAAATTTGAGGGCAAACTCATTTACAGGAATATGAATCACATGGAACTACAATCAACCAAGCTTTTAGTTCTTCCTCAGTTAGCGTGTGTCTGCCCTCGCTGTAGAAGCCCATTTAGAGTTTCTTTTGTTGTTCTCTCCATATATTGAGTGTTAATTAGTTGAATAAACTTAAAAAGGAAGTATGGTCATTGGCAAGCCAAATCCCTTGGACAAATCAAGCTTGAAATTTGCAAGCCATGCACATCTACCTCTATAGCCTTGTGACCATGCGACCTCATTGGATGCTGAACTTTAAGCTAATGAAACCTGGGAAGCTTGGTTACCTTTTTTCCTAGGAAAATCTTGTGGGATCCCTCTTCCCTGGAATTCCCAATGTAGGGTGGTTCAACTGCCAGCCACAATAGCAGGCGGTAACCCAGAGGGACTTAACCAGATTTGAATTTGTGTACCTATGGGGATGCTTAGTTACCTGTATGACTGAAAATCTGTTGTTATCAAACTTTGGTGCATCATCCACACCATTGGCTCCGGAAATCAAATTAGATAGTCATCATCTGGTGTTAGGAGTGAATAGCTCCTTTAAGCCTACCTTGCTGATTTTTGAGATTGAATTTGATGCTTCTTTTAAAAGACTTCAGTTAGTGGACTAGTAAGTATTAGATTTCACAATATGTATGTGTTTTGACCCATAAACATAATTGGTATCTTTTCGTTTTAAAAGGAAAACATCTGAAGCTCATTTTAGACAGGTAAGATGGTCTTATAACTGCTTTGGTTTCTATGAAATTTATTCCTAATTGTCACTTAGGCGATGTGCTTGGAATATGTGTTTGATGACTTGTGAAACTCAAGTTAATGGAATAAAGCAGGGTAATTCTATTCAGCACTACTTGACGAAATTCACTTTGGAGATTAATGAGATGTATTTACTATTTATCCTCGATTTAGTTCTTTCACACTTAGATTCTGTTATCACTACTTGTTTCTTGCTACTGATAATTGAAATACATCTTCAGATGATAAAAATATCTCACTGGCCCTCTATCAATTTCATGCACATGCAAGTGTTCTCTGAATTTATTGCTGATAATTAGGACTACTGCAGGAACAATTCAATTGTTAGAATATTTTTAATTCCTTACTGCATGTTGCTTTTTTATATGGCCATATAATAATCTGTAATCAACTCTTTCCGGGCTGGTGATAACTGCGATTGTTCCATCTTCAACTATAGCTTAAAGTTCTTTATAAAGATTATAATTAATTGTCTGACAACAACTTTGTTGAATTTTTATGCATGTTTACTTCTATATGAAACGCTGGAATGTGAGTTAATGATGTAATTGTGTATTTTGACGATAAAATTATTGCTTGGTGCCTTATTCCTTGCAAACTTCTAGTAATAGCGTAATGGGAGATTTTATTTGCAAGTTTTTTTTTTGGTCATTTTTAATTGTTTCCAAAGTAGGTAAAAATGGTTATGCAAATCATCATACTACAGCCCCCTTGCTGAAGCTAGTGCCAGTATACTAAACATCCTCTGTAAGGGTGTATTCATTTGTTAGCTTTGAACTTACTCTAAGTACATCCATAACCAAAAAGCTTATTTGCTGCTTAATAATGGTACATTTGTTGACAGCATCCAATCAGGATGCAACTCCTGCCAGAGAACCTATTACCATCCTCGAGGGAGCAGATCAGACAGGATGGCTTGAGTGGTTATCTATTTAATCAAGGACTAATAGTATAAGTCCTTGTTACCCAATAAAACTTTAGTGGGTGCCTTATTCCTTGCAAACTTCTAGTAATAGGATAATGGGAGATTTTCTTTGTGAGATTGGTTATTTATTTAGTCAAAGGTCTGCTTTTCATGTATTGTTTAATATCCTGCTAATTATAATATTGTTGTTGTATGGTAAACAGTTTTACTTTCTTATTTCTCGAAAACTATGGAGTGAGGAAGCTGGAGGCCCTGTTTGGAGTGTTTATTTCATTAATGGCAATTTCATTTGCATGGATGTTTGGTGAAACAAAGCCCAGTGGAAAGGAATTGCTGCTAGGTACTTCTTCCATATCCTCAAGAATACAAGTTCATCTTGACATGTAGACGGTGGTTGTAATTGCCTAGTTCATATTTTCAGCACCAAAAAGTGTCAGTGATTTAGCACTAATATGTTCTAGCAAAAACGCCTAAATATATATATAATTTTTTACCTTGCTTGAGCTAGTGATTAATAACCATATGCTGCAGGGCTTTTGATCCCACGGATAAATTCAAATGCTGTTAGGCAGGCTGTCGGTGTTGTTGGATGTATTATTATGCCCCACAACATTTTTCTCCACTCAGCTCTGGTGCAATCACGGATGGTTGATACAACTAGGAAAGGACGAGTTCAGGAAGCTCTTAATTACTTCTCTATTGAATCAAGTTTTGCACTCTTCATCTCTTTCATTATCAATGTATTCATTACAACAGTGTTTGCAAAGGGCTTCTATGGTACAAAAGCATCTGGGAATATAGGCCTTGTAAATGCTGGAACTTACCTTCAAGAACAGTTTGGAGGGGGATTATTACCAATTCTTTATATCTGGGCTATTGGATTATTGTCAGCTGGGCAGAGTAGTACTATAACAGGGACATATGCAGGGCAGTTTATCATGGCTGGTTTTCTTAATCTTCGTATAAAAAAGTGGCTTAGAGCTTTAATCACTAGAAGTTTTGCCATTGTGCCGACTGTGATTGTTGCTCTTATATTTGATACTTCTGAAGATAAGCTGGATGTCTTAAATGAGTGGCTAAATGTGCTTCAGTCCATGCAAATTCCATTTGCTCTTATTCCCCTTCTGTGTCTTGCATCCAAAGAGCAAGTTATGGGGTTTTTCAAGATCGGTCAAACCCTCAAGGTTAGTGCTATTCAGAAGTACTTCTGTTAAGAATTTATTTGTTAGTTATTATTATAAGAGGAAAAGGAAAGCTGATTTCATTCTAAATCCATTAAGTGCTTATATGTTGTTGGAAATTTACAAGCCAGGATTTCTCCTATAATGAAGTTTCTTTTCTTAGATATGAAAGAGCTAAAACTGTTAACATTAATCACTGCAGAATACCTTGTGGTTATTACTAGAATGCATTATTTTCAATAAATGATGAGATTCATCTATATAGTAGTAATGCATTCTTGTTATTACTAGCATGCATTTTCATGAATAATTGATAGGATTCATCTGTATATTAGCATTTCTCTTTTTTCAGAGTCATAGAGGGCTTAAAATTTAAGGAGCTATTACTTTGTTTGCATGCATAATGCAGTGGCTCATAATGGGCATCTTGATATCCATCTGTACCTTTGTTGAGGCCCTAATGGATCGTTTAAAGGGTTGTTGATGTCCATGAGCAATTTGGGATCATACTATTCACAAACATGCATGACCTGTTAGGGTCTTCACCCTCTAGACCATGAACACTAACAAAAAACAGACAAAGATTGTTATAACTTATAAGGGTAGCCTACAATGCATGCTGACTTGATATACTATGGGCATTTTTCAATTTTGGCTTATTGGGTGGGTGCAAATGGGTAGCTAATATAGCCCCCAATAGTGTTCAAGTCCTTCTAGTTGACATGCTAATGCTTGTTCATGCTTGTGGATGCATGTGAGCACACACAACGATGGTTGGGGCCCAGGGAAAGTCTTGGATGACTTAGGTAGAATAGATACTCCCGACTTAGTGACTCATGTCTTTGCTTAGGTAGAATGGAATGGTGCTGATGGTTCCCTTGCAATGCTAATGCTGGGCATGTTAGTGTTGTTGTGATAAGAGAAAGCTAGTTCAAAAAACAAATCTACTATGGGAATTCAATACTCAAGTATATGCATGGTTTGCTTAGTGGATAGTCCCAGTCAAAACCTTATTTAGAAAATCACTGTTGTGTCTTAATCACTACCATGTCAAACCTTGTCAAATAGGTAAGTAGCTCAACATTACTCGACACCCAACCATATAACTGTGAGTGTAGGGAAACTGCCTTTACCACCTCAAAAGCCTATTATCATAGTAGATAACACAATAACAATTAGGGTTGTGCCTAGTGGCACAATTGATTTGTTTAGCCTAGTTGGAATTTGGCAAGTTAGGTTATAAAATTGTTTTTAGATAACCATAGGTACACAAAGGGGTATTAGGTAAACCCTGTATAGTTGTAGTGGGAAATAGATTAAAAAACAATGTTAATTTTTAGGGCTAGATTGTTATTTGCTTTAGATAATTGCATTTATAAAACTTTTCAACATTTTACATTGCATTCACCTCGTAACTTTATTTCATCATTGGCAATTATGTAGAGAGAACAATAACATCAACAATTTAAAGGGACAATAAATAACAATAGAAGAAACACATAGACAATAGAGACACCAGGAGTCAGGTTAGAGACCAGGGAAAAACCCCACAAAGGGGGAAAACCCAATCAGATTCTTCTTCTATTAGATATTCATCAATTGTTTAGTTGAGATACAAAGTAAAATAAGATTACATCAAATACATCAAGCTTCCCAGGGCCAACCCCAGTTAGTTCACAACTTCGTTTGTGAACTAAATGGTCCGATCTAGAAAGATGCAACATCCTTGTTTGAGAAGAAAGCGTCATTACTGAGTCAGTACTGTCATCATCACTGTCAAAATACTATCATGTATCATAAGAGAAAAGAGCATGGCCACTGTCATCATTATAGTCACTGTCACATGGTCACTGTCAACATAGGGTAAGGTCATTGTCATCATATAGATCCTTGTCATGTCCATCAAAGGGTCTGTCACTATAGGTCATGACCATATTCAAGATCACTATCACATTACCGTTGCAATTATGATGCCACTATCATACTGTCAACTAGGTCACTGCCATCGAGGTGACTATGATCATCATGTCACAAGGGTACTGAATATCCAAGGTCATTGTCATATAATAGATTGCTGCCAAGTTATATTAAGATCATTGTATTATAGTCGTAGCCATACGAAACAGGGTTACGGCCAGCATATGTTATAACCAAAGTGTCGTGAGCCATAACAAGTACTAAGGAAAGAGAGCGAGCCATAGAGCCACTGTACATATATACAAGCCATACAGAGACAAACAATGCGATCCATAGTATTGAGCTACAAAAATGCAAGGCACAAAGATACATATGCATGCTATAGGAATTGATGCGAGTTATATAGACTAGTGTTGCGATAATTGCGATTTTTTCCTAGAAACGATTAAATCGCCTGATTAAATTGGCGATTTTTTCGTTTTGAAAAAATTGCGATCTGATGCAAAAAATCGTGAGTGCGATAGACAACGAGTTTTTATAAGGGTTTTTTTTTTGGTTTTTTGTGATTCATTTTGCAAACAGAGAGCAAGGGTGAGAGCTAAGGAGGAGGAGAACTCATCTACAAGGGAAAGAGAGGAGAAAAGTGAAGGAATTTAGCCATCCCAAGCAAACAATTTTTGAGTTTGGACCAAGTTTCTTCAGCAGGGGTGGCTTTTAGGTATGGGTATCAAATTTTGCACTATTTTTTTTGTTTTTTCCTTAGGTTTCAATCACCCTGTTGTCGCACAAAGTGTTTAGGCACCGTGACAATTCTCAAAGTAAGGGTTGTCACTCTAATCCTTACTCACTCCGTTTAGATTCTCTCCTAGACAAGTCAAAGGGGGTAGTCCCTAGGGTGAATAAATGAGGGTAGCCTGTGGAACACAGGCTCTAGGAGACTTAAAGATGAACAACTTGATGAATGTGAAACAAGTCTTGGTTAAACCGAGATGGATAGATCTAACAGTTAAGACAAATAAGACACAACCACAAGATAAAAATGATTTTCAGACCAGTGCCTTAATGTTCAGTTAACCATAAATCAAATAAAAACAAATTCAAAGAAATTTGTAAATGTAATAGAAGTGACAATCATGAACAATTAAATCAAAACCTTAACATGCAAAAATATTCTAGCAATTAAATTTCAAAAAAATCTAAGTACCATGAAATTCAAATGCTAAGCAATTCACTATCCTAGAATTAAAATGATTTTCTTTGATGACCCAGATCTAGGAAATTTGTCTATAGTCAATCTTTAAATATGATTTTAAGCCTGCTTGACAATAGATAAATCAATACCACAAAATTTTCCTTTTTAAATTTTCAAAGTAAAAACCCTTAACACAAATAAAAACTCAAGAATGAACCTTAGATTAGAAATTTAAAGTTTTCCTTAGGCAATTTGTTTTTTATGTGCTGAGAAAATTTAATGTGGCAAATGTTTAATCTAAATTTTTAATGTGACAAAAATAAAATTCAAAAGGGTTAATAAATTAATTTTTTAATGGGCCATAGGCCACATAAAAAATTTAAAATTTTTAATGTGAAAGCGTAAATCCTCTTTTGATTTAATTCTTTAGAAATATCAAAGTCACATAAAAAATGAAAGTTTTTTAATTTTTTAGTTTTTTAAAACAAAATAAAAAAATAAAAAAAAAGTCAAAAAGAAATCAAAACCAAAGTCACACGAGAAAAATTAAAACAAAAATAAAGGAAAAAAAACAAAATTTAAAGATAAAAGAAAAATGAAAAGTAAACTAAAAAATAAAATAAAATCGAATTTGTTAAAACCTAGCCCTAACGCATATTCAAAGCAAAGTTAAACAAATAAAAAAAATGAAATCGGATATTATTGTTTGCAGGACGACGGCAGGAACTTCGAGCTGGGTTGAGGGACTGCAGCGATGAAGCCGCGGGAGGAGAAGGAGGAGCTTACGAGGATAATGGAGCTCGGGCAGTGAGGAGGGATGCACTAGCGCGGGTTTGCAGGTCGGATGAGAGCAGAGGAGATGTTTGAGAGGAAGGAGGTGCGGGCAGCACGCAGGTGGAGAGGGAAAGAAGAGCCGAGAGGGAAATGTGAGTCGTGGAAACGAAGGGATGGACTTCAAACCAGTTAGGGAGGAAGAGCTTGCAGGGCTGAGGGAGCTACGGCAAGGGTCTTTTGTAGGCGGAATGTTGGAAAAGAGGGCCGCAGAGAGGGGTTTGAACGCGGGAGAGTAAGGAGATAGGGAGCCGCGTTTTTTTAGGGGCGATGAAGATATGGCAGTGATTTTTTTAATTTTATTTTTGAAATTTGTAGCAGACAGATGGAAAACCTCAGGCAACAGAGAAAAGAGAGGCTTCCAGGCAACAAATGGTAGCCTCAAAAAACCCAGAACAAACCCAGAAAAATCAAATTTCACACCAATATATTTTTTGCTTCAGATTTTCTTCTAGGGGAAACTTATAACAACCACAAATTTAAAATTTTCAAACCCTCGAATTATAAAAAGAATAATTTCCTTGCAAAATGATTTGAAGCCAGATCTTACCCTCCAGGGCCTAGATCTGGCTTGAAGTAAAATTTTCTTTTTAGATGTTTACCTACAATAACAGAAACAAAACACCCAGAACTCAGATATACAAATAAAATTAAAAACCCCAAAAACCCAAGTTAGAGAAATACAATAATTACAAGCTGAAGGCTCTACGTAGCTAGATCTATCATTATGCGGCACAGAAATTACGATTTTTTAAAATTTTAAAAGGAGGTGCTAACTCGAAACCCTCTTACATCACAAAAAAAATCTTATGATAAGCCCGGAGTTAATCTAGCTGGGCTCTTTAGGAAATACAGATCGGAAGTTGGCTGGTCCAATTGAAAACTTCCCCTAACGCCCAATAATCTAACTCAAGATTTCCCTGCAAAACTCGATCCAACCATTAAAAATAGAGCGAGAAAATAATAATTAAATTCAGACAAATAGAGATACTTGCTATTACGTTCAAAATTTAAATTATTATTCAAACTCCAGCAACTGAGCAAGATACTTGTACTCAAATCACTCTTCAGAAGCTATCATCAATGGCTTTAGAAAAATTATGCATGAAATAAAACATTTTACAACATTCCCATGAAGAGTAACACCAACAAAATTTAACCCCAAAGTCTTTCTTTATTATCAAGAAAAAAATTACACTAGAGCTTCTTGCTAAGCACATGACTTAGAGATTGGATGGATCGACTGACAAATGACCTCCTATTTAAAGATAAATCCTCCAACGGCTAGTTCGAGTGATCCTCGTCAAAGTAATCTCGACCGTTGATGAAGATCAAAATTTCTTTTAATCTCATCTGTCGAAATATTTAATTTTTGAGGAAATTTGAAATTTTCATTTAAATGCATTTTAATTAACTCAAAAATAGAATTTTTGAGTTAATGTCCCAAAACAATTGACTTTGACTTAACCCGTAGGGATCAAAGGTTTAAAATTTATCAAAATAATTAATTTACCTTAGTCTCGAGACCCCTTAAAATTTAATTTTTTAGAATCGATGAATTTTTCCTTTGAAGAATTTAAATTTACCTAGGACCTAGAATTAATTAAATTTTTGGCTTAGGATTTTAATTAATTTTGGGCCAGAATATTTAATTAATTAATCTATGAGGAGATAAATTATTTTTCCAACCCTCAAGACACTTTACATCATGATTTTCATATTTTTTACATCATAAGGGGGAAAACCCATTTGTAATAGACCCTTATAGATTACCCATTTCTATGACACAAGTATAATCCAGCAGACCAAGTAATTTGTAATAAAATAATCTAACCAAATAGTTATGATTATTTCCAAATTACTTTTACATAGACTTGATTTAGAACATCAGGACTCGCCTAAGATCCTAGCGACAAAATCCATTCCAGCTTTAGGGTAAGACTGGAGGGAAAAACTTTGTCGATTATTCGAAAATGAATTGGTGAGACAAAAAACCTCCTAGAATGGAGATCGTCACTAGAAAGGTAGGTTTACCTAGGTTGTTACATGCATGACACGGGTGTGCTGAGATTATTTACATTATACACATGCAGAATGGGTTTACATAACATCTTGGAAGTCAGGCTGATGATGATAGCCGGACGACACGGACACATCGATCTGGCGCTATCCCTTTTGTGAAAAAAGAAGGTGTACTGCTACGGGTCATTAACACGTAGTGGTCAACATTTGGCTCTACTTGGGGACACGTTGCTGCACTGGAGGAATGTGAGAATCCAGAATCTGCATTCACGCAACACACAAGATAACATAAGTAGCGTTCATCCAAAAATCATCATATAATATTAAGCACTGGAAAGATATAAGCTCTTCATTTATTAACTATGCTAATAACATGAAAAACATAAATCTACCTACAAAATAAAATACTGAAATAAAAGGGTGTAGGGTTAGGAATACAATACAAAGGATGCCCCATGGCATCAGATGCGTTCAATGTAGTGCATGTTGAGCATTTGCATGCTTTCAGGCAAATTTGTAGGCTGCTTTTCAGATGTGCCATGTTCAATCGTGCATATGATAGGACTCTTCTCTCTCTGAAAATTAAGCCGTTTGGATCCGTCTTCCGTAGAATTTACCAGAAAACCCTAAAACTTATCCAAATTATTTAGAAAGTGAATAACATGTGCTTCATTATCAAGGCCTGCTCATGTTCAGATTTATCCAGGATAGAAGGTTTTAAACTGATATCCGTCTTAGTTTTATCTTCAATTAATTTATCAGACAACTGCATGGTAGAACCAGCAACAACTAACTCATCAACTAAGCAATTTTGCTCTCTTGGGATAGCTTCAAGATTGATGGCATCAAAATACTCCATGGTATCCCATACAACATTTCTATAATTTCTTAATCTTTGATTTTTACATGTAAATTTATTTTTTATTTGCATGATAATTAAATTTGAATCACCCTTGATACTCAACAATTTGACTTTCAAAGTTTTTTCCATTTCAATACCCAACAACAAGGCTTCATATTCGGCCACATTGCTAGTTGCTTCAAATTCTAATTGATAGACAAATTTGAAAATATGACCATGGGGAGATTTCAAGACAATTCCCACACCTTTACCATGCCTAGATGCTGCACCATCAAAGTACAAATGCCAAACTTTATTTTTTATGTCACCCTCTTTTTTATCAACCTTGACCTCTACGGGAATGGTTGAATTAGATAAAATAGCATGATTCCCTTGGTCTGGTCGTTCACATTTATCTCATTATGGGGACTTTTAGGATCTTCGACATGGAATCTCCTTTCGGGCTGTTGTTTAATTTAAGAAATCCTTGACCATTAGGGGAAGGAATCGTAGCATATGACCAGTTCATTTGTATGATTCCTCCTAAATCAGAGGCCCATTTTCTAGACAACAACATACCCCAAGCATCAAGCACATCAACCACAACTATATCCATGACAATCATGGTACCAGGGTACACAGACAAATGGACTTGTAAGTCCTTAATTAACCCATGAACTTCAATTTTCTTTGAATCCATGGCACATATGATGTAGTAAGACCTAGATATCCTTAAATTAAGCTGTTCCATGACTCTCTTAGTCATCACATAAGCAGAAGCACTAGAGTCAAGCATGCAGTTATATAACTGATAATTATTAACAAGCAAAGTAATGAAAAAAGGAGAATGCCCTTTGTTATCGGATTCCATACTTTGCAAATACACGGGAGCATCCTGGTAGAAAGCCTCATGAGTTCCTCTTGAGTTGCATTCACCTGGGTATTGCCAAATAGCACTTAGTAACTTGGCCTTCTGGGAGGGGATCTTCACTATTTCGGTGACAGGAACCAAAACTTTAGAGTTATTAAACCAACCTCCTAAATCAATATTCATACTAGAAGCTGATCCAGGGTTAAGACTTCGAGAATTAACTTGATTATCATTTTGACTTCTTCTCTGATAGGTTAGCCCCTTGTCCTTAGCAATTTCAAGAACTCGCTTAGGAGGAGGCTCCTCACTAAAAAGTTTAACCAAGACATTAGTTTCTTGACCAAAATTATTAATGCTATATGAAGATGTGAAAGGTTTGACGGGTTGACTATTTCCCTTGACCTCTTCCCAATTCTCTTGCGATAGATGATATTCTTTACCAACCACATTTATCTGATTATTTGTCCCAAGCATCTCATGATGCATGATTCTCTTGATAACAGGACAAGTGGCTTCTTCATGAAGCTCATCACATGCTCTATAATAAGGCGGGGTCTCCTCCACAAGATTATTCGTTTCAAGAGGGTGAGGAGGCATCTGCTCACTAGACTGACCTTTCTTCTGCCAATTTTTTCGATTATTGTTATTATTATTACTCTGACCCCTAGGTTGATGATTTCGCAATTGAGCTCTTTCCATTTGAATCAAACTAGAATGTAATGTAGTTATTTCCTTAGCATGATCAACAATCATCCTAGCTTGATATAACTCCATATTTTCCAACTTATTAAGCAGTTTTTTCATAGGTTCTTCTTCGGATTCCTTTTCTTTTCCTTTAGGTTCTTTTAATTTAACAGCGGATCCATAAAACCCAGGAATCTCAGATTTACCAGAAGCCTTCTTATCCTTTTCCAGCTCTTCAGCTGTGATTTGACAAGCCTTGTAGTCACCAGGCTTGGACCTCCTTAATTCATAAGAAGTGTCAGGATTATAAGCATCGAGATAATATTCTAGAAGCATTTTATCAGTTGGTTTGTAATCAGTAGATATCTCTTTAAGCATACCATTAAACCTTTTATTAAATTCTTCACACGTCTCATTTTCTTTCTTTTTAATGATGCTAATGGCTTTTGCTAAAAATCGATCTTCTTTCTTATCACCAAATTTCTCTCTAAAAGCATTAAGGAGGGAATCAAATGAATCAATCCTATGATCAGGGCTATCCTTAAACCAATCCATGGCATCCTACTCAAGGGTTAAGATGAAGCATTTCATTTGCACATGCTCATAATTATGAGCATAAGCAAATTTAGCTCACTAGGTTTGAAAAGCATACAAATGATTTCTAACAGATATTGCATTATTTCCTTGAAAAGCGGGCAACTTGTCTAGACCATTATTAGGAAGGTCATGGGGATAACCTTGGATGTTAGCAAAGTTGAAAGGAACGTAGATATTCATGATGTCTGGAACAAGAGGATTAAAGAAGAGTGAATGGATATCACAGAGAGCTTCTTGGCTGAGATTGTCAAGGAGTGTATGAGAAGAGAGCTTGTGTAATCTAACTCTGAGAGCCTTTTCAGGATTCGAAGCAGGATTAGCCAAGCTACTTGAATTCCTCCTAGTACACACCCCTGTACAAGATGAAGGAAGTGGAGTTGCCACTCGGACAAAAATCTAACTTAGACACAAAAGATGATATGATGAAAATGAGATGAATACAAATGGGTGAAGATGAAATGGTCAAATGATGAGAAGAGATTGAGAGGACCAAGGACAAAAAAACTCTATTCCCCAACAACGACGCCAAAAAAAGTTGTGTCGTTTGATGGGCCAATGAAAAAGATGAAATGAATGTTATTGTTTGCAGGACGACGATAGGAACTTCGAGCTGGGTTGAGGGACTGCAGTGATGAAGCTACGGGAGGAGGAGGAGCTTACGAGGAAAATGGAGCTCGGGCAGTGAGGAGGGATGCACTAGTGCGGGTTTGCAGGTCGGATGAGAGTAGAGGAGATGTTTGAGAGGAAGGAGCTGCAGGCAACATGCAGGTCGAGAGGGAAAGAAGAGCCGATAGGGAGATGTGAGCTGCGGGCAACACGCAGGTCGAGAGGGAAAGAAGAGCCGAGAGAGAGATGTGAGCTGCGGAAAATAAGGGATTGAATTTGAACCAGTTAGGGAGGATGAGCTTGTAGGGCTGAGGGAGTTGCGGCAAGGGTTTTTTGCAGGCAGAATGGAGGAAAAGAGGGTTGCGGAGAGGGATTTGGACGCGGGAGTGTAGGGAGATAGGGAGCCACGTTTTTTGAGGGGCGATGAAGATATGGCAACAATTTTTTTGAAATTTGTAGTAGACAGATGGAAAACCTTAGGCAGCGGAGAAAAGAGAGGCTTCCAGGCAGCAAATGGTAGCCTCAAAAAACCCAGAACAAACCCAAAAAAATAAAATTTCACACCAATATATTTTTTTCTTCAGGTTTCCTTCCAGGAGAAACTTATAACAACCACAAATTTAATTTTTTCAAACCCTCAAACTGTAAAAAGAATAATGCCCCTACAAAATGATATTGAGGCTAGATCTTACCCTTCAGGGCCTAGATCTGGCTTCAAATAAAATTTTTCTTTCAGATCTGTACCTACAATAACAGAAACAAAACACCCAGAACCCAGATATACAAATAAAATTGAAAACCCCAAAAACCCACGTTAGAGAAATACAATAATTACAAGTTGAAGGCTCTAAGTAGCTAGATCTATCATTATGCCGCACAAAAATTAAAATTTTTTAAAATTTTAAAAGGAGGTGCTAACTCGAAACCCTCTTGCATCACAAAAAATAAATCTTATGATAAGCCCGAAGTTAATTTAGTTGGGCTCTTTAGGAAATACAGATCGGGAGTTGGCTGGTCCAACTGAAAACTTCCCCTAACGCCCGATAATCTAACTCAAGATTTCCCTGCAAAACTCGATCCAACCATTAAAAATAGAGCGAGAAAATAATAATTAAATTCAGACAAATAGAGATACCCACTATTACGTTCAAAATTTAAATTATTATTCAAACCCCAACAATTGAGCAAGATACCTGTACTCAAACCACTCTTCAGAAGCTATTGTCAATGGCTTTAGAAAACATTATGCATGAAATAAAACATCTTAAAACATTCCCATGAAGAGTAACACCAACAGAATTTAACCCCAAAGTCTTTCTTTATTATCTAGAAAAAAGATTACACCAGAGCTTCTTGCTAAGGACGCGACTTAGAGATCAGATGGATCAACTGACAAATGACCGCCTATTTAAAGATAAATCCTCCAAATGTAGTTCGAGTGATCCTCGTCAAAGTAATCTCGACCGTTGATGAAGATCAAAATTTCTTTTAATCTCATCTGTCGAAATATTTAATTTTTTAGGAATTCGAAATTTTCAATTAAATGCATTTTAATTAACTCAAAAATAGAATTTTTGAGTTAATTTCTCCAAAAATTTGACTTTGACCCCTCCCAGGGATCAAAGGTTTAAAATTTATCAAAATAATTAATTTACCTTAGTCCCTGGACCTCTTAAAATTTATTTTTTTAGACCGACGAATTTTGCCTTTGAAGAATTTAAATTTACCTAGGACCTAGAATTAATTAAATTTATGGCTTAGGATTTTAATTAATTTTGGGCCAGAAAATTTAATTAATTAACCTATGAGGGGATAAATTATTTTTCCAACCCTCAAGACACTTTACATCATGATTTTCATATTTTTTATATCATAAGGGGGAAAACCCATTTGTAATAGACCCTCACAGATTACCCATTTCTGCGACACAAGTATAATCCAGCAGACCAAGTAATTTGTAATAAAATAATCTAACCAAATAGTTAGGATTATTCCCAAATTACTTTTACATAGACTCAATCTAGAACACCAAGACTCTCCCGAGATCCTAGCGACAGAATCCATTCCAGCTTTGGGGTAAGACTGGAGGGAAAAACTACCGATTATTCGAAAATGAATCGGTGAGATGAAAAACCTCCTAGAATGGAGATTATCACCAAAAAGGTAGGTTTACCCAGGTCGTTACATACATGACACGGGTCTGCTGAGATTATTTACATTATACACATGCAGAATGGGTTTACATAACATCTTGGAAGTCAAGTTGATGATGGTAGCTGGACAACACAAACACATCGATCAGGCGCTATCCCTTTTGTGAAAAAAGGAGGTGTACTGCTATGGGTCGTTGACACATAGTGGTCAACACACCCTATATTTTCCATGATTTTTTCTTGGATTTGAGTGTGTTTTTTGCTATTTTTGTTGCATTTAGTGGAGAGGGTTTTTTTTGGTCAAAAATTCAAAATCTTGATTGTTAGTTTTATTTGTTTAAAGTCATCATGATGATTTTCGCTCAATCATGGTGCCATATCTAGGTCCATGAAGAAATGTCCATCTCATCTGCGATATGCTGCTCATTAATGCTGTCAAAGGGGCAAGTCTTCACTTTCTTCGTCATCTCATTTATGTGCCGCCCATGGTCATTGACCAACAACCTCCATGTCCATCAAAATGTGAAGTCATCAAGACTTAGGAGGCACCTCTTGAAGGAGTGCCACGATTCTCCTTGGTCTGGCCACCCAAGGCAGTGTCGCACTTTGGCATTGTTGGAGAGAGGGTACTTTTGGGAAAAGATGAGAGAGGATGTAGAGGAGTATGTGCAAACTTGCATCATTTGTCAGCAGAGCAAATTGGACACCAGGAGATAGGGAGGATTGTTGCAGCCTTTGTTGATTCTGGAGAGACCTTGGATGAGTGTTTCGATGGACTTCATCACTCAGTTGCCATAGGTACATTTGTATAATGGGATCATGGTCGTTGTTGATCGTTTTTCCAAGTATGCCATCTTCATTCCAACAAAGATGCCATGTGGAGCAAATAAGACAACTGAGTTGTTCTTCAAGAATGTTGTGAAGTATTGGGGAATGCCGCTGACTATTGTGTTTGATAGAGATACAAAGTTTATGGGTAAGTTTTGGACCACACTGTTCAAGTTGGTCGGTACAGAGCTGTTGCATAGTTCGAGTTACCATCCACAGATAGATGGGCAGACCGAACGCATCAACTCGTTGTTGGAGGACTACTTGAGGCATTATGTGAGGGTTGATCAAAAGAATTTGCCTGAGTTGTTGGATAGAGCATAGTTCAACTACAATTTGCAGAAGAGTTCAACAACGGGGTATAGTCCATTTGAGCTGGTTAAAGGGCAGATGGCAGTCGCACCGCACACAGTGTTACCAAGAGGATATGTGAAGAGTCTGCATGCTAAGAGGTTCTTGTCAGCATGGGAGGAGTCCTTGGAGTTAGCACGAGTGCACTTAACGGATGCAACAGATAGAATGAAGAAATGGGCAGATAAGGATAGGAGGGACACACACTTTGAAGTTGGAGATATGGTTTTTCTGAGGATGTCGAAAGATCAGTTTCCACCACCAAAGGGGATAGTGAAATCTTTAACAAGGAAGTTCGAAGGTGCGTTCAGAGTGAAGTGAAGGATTGGAGAGGTTTCTTATGAACTTGAGCTGCTAAACCATATGCATTCCAAACATCCTATGTTCCATGTGAGTCAACTGAAGAAAGGCAAATTTGATGCAGATGATCTCGAGAGAGCAGCACCACTGAGAGGACTAGCCTTGATCGTAGACTGACCAAACCTAGTTTTGGACAGGATTTTGGACCTCAGAACTACTAGAGTCGGGAGCAACATGAAGAGGGAGTACTTTGTGCGATAGAATAATGCGTTGGAGGAAAGTGGTTTGGAAATGGAGGATTCGCTGTGGAGATGGAAGAAGGAGATTGATGAGTTTGACGCAAAGTTAGCTAGGACAACAGGATTGCCAAGGACGACAATGACTCGAGGTGGTGAGGATGTTAGGACCCTGAGTTGGCATTGTCACCCCAAGGCGATTCGAGCGCCCAACCGGGCACCCATGTGACCTCGTGATGAGTTGGGACCATGCGTGCCCAGTCGAACAAGGGCAACAGGCATGGGGGCATGAGCACACTACGACAGAGGACGCACTACGACGGAAGGCACACTACGACGGAGGGCGTACACACAACTCGATGGAGGATGCACTACAATGAAGAACATGTTACATTGGAGACGGGTGCGCACATAACATAGTAGTCGGTGATGCCCGCACCAAGGTGGGGTAGTCGGCCGCCACGACGGGGGCAACACTTGGTGTGCACGACAAGTAAGGGGGCACGCGACCAACCATGTCATGTCGGCTCAAATGTTGGGAGGGCGTCGGCCCATGGCTAGGACACCCCGACCTTTGGAGTGCGACACATACAAATAAAAGTAAAGGCGTGGAGCTAAGGCAGATCGCAAGGCAGTCACATAAGGTAAAAAGTGTGAATCTACGATATCATAGGGTAGGCTGCGTTTGCGATATTGCAGGGCGGTTCTAAGGCAGCGAGCGGGCAAGAGATAGCGAACAGAGGGTGCACATGGGCATGCGCTTTGCGATTTCTGTTGGGTTATTTCTGCGATGGGAAAATTGTTAGGCGCCCAAGTTTCTCTGTAAAGAACTTGCATTTCTGCATTATAAAATGGAGTGCTGCGACCTTGTTGGGACAACCTCCCATTGATGTACAAAAATCGGTATAATAAAAGACGTTCATTTACTTGATATTTTGTTGGCACGAACTGTTGGTTTATGTTGATATCGCATTGTTGCATGGTTTATGTTTAAGTTTATGTTTTCTGCACATAGCACTCAATATATAATAAAGAAGAAGTTGTAACTAAGTAAAAAAGAGTGCAGGCGTAGTCTAGAAGTAAAGTAATCGTTAGTTGTTTGTAACACTGCCATGAACCTTGCAGTGCCTCACGCCCACGGTGGTGCGACCATCGTAGGGCCATGACACCAGTTCTTTAATCTGATGGCTGATCTGGATCCTTCCTTGCTGTCCCTTCCACTCTTCCTCGAACTCTGTACACTTGGATGAAAGTCCTTCACCCAATCACTAAGATTGCACTATGTCACCGTGTCTTGTTCTCAAAGATGTGTCTTCTCCCTTAGCATACCTTTCCGTATAATTGAGTTATTGACCAAATCCACAACCCTAATATCCAAAGTGATTGTCAATAGAGATCAGATCTCAACATCGCTTTAGATCAATGGTTGAGATTTATTTAATTCACTAATGCAAATAACCATTGCATTTCATTAAATTAACTCACTTTATCTTATAAAAGTCAAATACCTTAATAATAGAAGTAATTGCTAAAGGTTCAGATTCAATTAGGTGACTTCCACATGCATAGACACTTAGGAATGTGTGGAAATACCTACCCATGCTACTCTCATCAACCTGTAGCTCTCATTTGGTCATTGTGTTCTAAAGCAAATTGGATGCTTCCATTTTAAAACACATGAGATAACAATTATGATTTAGATGCATTGCAAGAAGCTTGATGTTCAAGAACTCCATTTGATGAAACAGACTCATTGCACTTTGGTTCTTTAATATTTTCCTGACGTTGTGATATAACTTTATTATCAATAGCCTCCCAAATTGGGATGTCATCATGCACATTAGGATGACCATGATATGAAGGATATTTTCCTAACCCAACAGGCTAATCCTTGTGAGATCATAAATGGGGAACCTCTAATTTGTTTGACATTAAGTACCTTGAAACCTTGAAAAAAGATAACTTCACCATTATATGTTGCTAGAGCCACTTCT
Source organism: Pinus tabuliformis (assembly GCA_031772625.1). NCBI lineage: Eukaryota > Viridiplantae > Streptophyta > Pinopsida > Pinales > Pinaceae > Pinus > Pinus tabuliformis. The sequence goes on along the minus strand of CM062820.1, from coordinate 350,642,581 downwards.
CTGGACCCATCCTTATCAATATCATAGAGTAGTGGAAACATTTCCTTTTAAACATCAAGGTTCTATCACTTTCCATTCTTTGGTGGAAGCAAATTTGCAAGTGGGTCTTGGTATAGCTCTACATCTTATATCCTTCTAGGTTTTCTTTCAAGTGTAACTTGCAATGTAATACTTTCCCATGCTTTCATGTCATCATCTTCTCTCATCTACATATGAATAGCGAGCCAGTAATATGTGCGCTCTTGGATGGATGAATGTGCTTAATTTTTCATTCTCTTCATCTACAAGCATTAAAAAATAAGCGATCGTCTTTTGTATTAAAAGAGATGCTACAACAGCCTAAGCATCGAATGCCAATATTCTAGAAGAATCTTGCAATGAAATTATCTACCACTATTGGGGTGATCTTTCCTCAATATTGTCTTCCTAAACTTGATTTACAAACTCTCACCATACAACCTGGAATGATTAATTTGCTTACAACAACTAGTTGCTTGGTTAATCACTCAACTACTTGGCCCATCTTTGGTAAAGCAACTATTTTCAATGACTATCTTTGACTCAACGACTAATTCTTGACTTGATTCCACTTTGGCTTCTCCCTTGAGATTTTAATTTGGGCCACTAATGCTGGATCTCCAACGTCCTTGCCCTTTTGGCAAATCGAGAACATAGGTTTCACTGCTTAGATCCTAATCTGTACTAGTTATGTCTCTATTTTGTTCAACCATCTAGGGTGTTGTAACATCATCACCTTGATTGCTATGTCATTGTGCTCCTGTGCTTGATCTCTAACGCTCCTCATGATCTCAAAATTTTGATACTTGGGTGTTCTTCATCTTGTTGTGTTGATTACTTTTGACGTAATGCATGCAAGATTCTGCTTAATGCTCTACCTGAAAATCCGCCTAGAATATTCCCCTGTCTTGCTGACCAAGTTTGGCCAAGCATGGCTTTTCACTAGATGCCTTGATCAGAAAATTTCCACTGTTGAATTTCCATGACACTAGAGAATCTAGGTTAGGGTCTTTCAATCTATGACACAACCAACTCAAATGCCACAACAAGACTACTTTGCACAACGGAATAAACACAACTTTTTACAAATTTTCAATCCAACTTCATTATATTAACAAACTTTAATACAACAGTCTAGGGCTCTTGTCCTAGGGATCATGGTCCTCATACAATCACTGATACAAGAAGACAACTAGGGTTTGGTGTCAGTCCTTCGACGACTAATCTACCTTGAACACGATACCTGTTGAAAAGTGTAACTAGTATAGGTCTTCATAATTGCTATTTGGCTCATAACATGATGTGATTCTTATGTACTTGTTGAAAGAAGAAAAGGAAAAATAAAATATTTTTGTAAAAGAAAAATAATTTATTTAAGCATGGGTTTCATGCTCAAGGTCATTGGTCATTAGGTCAAAGCACCCATTGAGTGCTTATAGGGTTTTTGTCTTGAGTCAAAGTCATTGTCATGATGTAAAAGACCCTATTGGGCACTTGTAACAAAAAAAGAAAAAAATATTTTAATGTTTAGAAGAGTCTAGAAAGACCCCAAGATCAAGTTGGCTAGTCTACATGAAATCGGTGTAATGTAGGCTTGACTCTTGAGGATCCATGTGAAGACTATATAAAGAAGAGGACTTTGACCTCTTGGGAGTAGAAAAGCACACACATCTCTTGATCTGATCTGCGATAGAAAAAGGAGTGCGAAAGCTTTAGAAGGCAACAAGAAGGGTCTAGCAAATGAAGGAAGCCTTGGAGGCTTGGTCTCTGAAATTATTCATTATTTAGCCTACATGTGCAAGTACCTTGCGGTCTCTAGGGTTTCACAGGTCCGAAATGTGCAGGAAAGGTTGCAGACTCTATTTGAAGGCTGAATCAATGTTCTTGGAAGGATGTTGCCTCATCATCCTTGAAGATCTTGTCTTACCTTGCAGAAGTTTTGTTTGGTGGCTGGCTTGGTCTTGGTGGGAGTCTTGTTTTTTGGGTCTTGGGTCTTGGAAGTCTCCTTTGAAGTTGTTTCTATAAGAAGAGAAGTTCTTTTGGGTTTTCCCCTTTGGAGGGGTTTTGCCCTGGCTTGGAGCCTATCTCTGGTGTCTCTCTTTCTTTTGTTTGTGATCTTCATTGTTTGGCAATTATCTTGATGATAAGAACATAAGAATCATAAGAAGAAGTAATAAAGAATCACAAGTAATTGTCAAGAAAAGAGAAATCAATTTAATAAGAAACCTAACTATTGCCCTAACGATTTCTCAACATGGTATCAGAGCTAAGGACAGTGGCATAAGGCAACTAGAAGATCAATGGTTGAGAGATAAGAAGGGTTTTCAAGAGAAATATAGAAGTAGTATTGAGCTTAATAGAAAAATTCTGGGTTTGATTACAAATCAAAATCACAGTGATTAGACCACAAACCTGGACTAAAAGGCCAAATATAGTGAATGTGCCAAGAAGCATTATCTAAACTTCAATTGTCATCACTTTCAAAGAATCCGAGAAATCTAGACAAGACCGAGGGTCTTGTAAAGAAGTCTGAAATCATGAGCATAAGAACAAGTGTCTTGACATCATCTCAACGATCCAAGCATCATAAAGGGATCTGAATTCCTACTTTGCCTAGTGATCCAAATCAATTGGAATGCAAGTCATCTCACAAGACATGACTGTAATACGAGACTGTAATCTAAGTTGTTTCTTGATCCGAGTTCCTCCTATGCAATTTTGACATGACAGTCATACGTGAAGTCTCTTCTACTTGGACAGTGATGCGAACTAGTGATGCATACAATATTGTTCCCTCCTTGGCTTCAACTATAATACTGATCCATGGACAGAGATATGTAATACCTATAATACAGTGTTGCGAATTTACCTTCTGGGCATAACATTGATACAAAGAGACATAAAGACTAAAGCAAGCAATTTTGACATAAGGTCTCCTCTTCCTACTCTTGAAGTCTATTCGAAATTCCAAATCCATCTGAGTTCAGTCAACGATTTGAGATGCATTTCTGTGGCCCATCCAAGCTCTACAAATCAAAATTGTTTCTATTGTGATCTGAAATGATATGTGAAGTAATACAAGTCACAATATAAGTATGACAATACAACAAAAGGAATTTGACAACCAAAGATCTTTGCTAGAATGAACAAAGTAACACTAACCAGATTTGGAAAGGAGCAACATATATTATTGTTTGGAATTGGAAGGCAATCTCTAGAAATATCAAGTATCTTGGATCAGGCCAGATTGTGGAAGAAATCTTGAAGACCTGTGGTAGCATCTGATTAGAATTTAAGAAAGAAGAGCAAAAAAACTATCTCTTGGAAAAAGTATTCTTGTTTGGATCTTCAAAGAATCATTGAAAGGTGGTTTATGTTGGAAGCATCAAGAAATATCACCGATAGGTCAAGATAACAAGCTCTTGAGATCTTGAAGAAGGATTTGTAGCAATTTCTGATCATGGAAGACTAAGGTATGTAGCTTTCAAGGTACGTATGATTACTTTATGCATAAAGGCTCTAACATGAAATTAATTAGGGTTTTGTGACATGTTTAAAGATTAGGGTTTATTATCTTCATCTTGTTGAAGACTATTGGCATCTAGGGATAGTAAACCCTAGTCGGTACTTAAAAACCCTAGTCAATGAAGAAACCCTAACCCTAATATGTTCTTAGAATCTCTAGCTCTTGATCTTTAGGGCTTGTAGCTAGTCTAGGGTAGGTCGCAAATCTTGACTAGGATGAAATTTAGGATATAACATTATGTCTCTAAAAAGGTTAGGGCTTACCCTAAGAAATCATCCTAGAAGGTTCCATGGAAACCCCAGATTAATGAAATTGTCTTCATGATGTTTGTGCGTGTATACCTTTGCTTGGTTGTGCTTGTTGATGAATGTTGCAAGTACTTAATAAAGGAAGAAAAATAAGCAAAGATATGCTGATCTTATATCATGAAGAGCATGATGAATAGAGGAAATGATAACTTAGTAATCAAGTTGGATCCCTGAGCACTCTGATTAAAGTAGACTCATATGGAGATGGATCATGACGATGTTGATACTGTCATGGTAAGAGGGAGCCCTTTCAAAGTTTGTAGAAGAAGCAACTCAAGGTATATTTAAAAGTTATAAGACTTGTAGCAGGTCTCCATCATATAAGAAGGTACATCGTTTTTGTCTTTAAAATTTCTTTATGACTCTCATTCTAAGGTTTTGCTATAGAATCATGAAGATTCATATATTGTTAGTGTTTGTTAAAATTGGCAACTAGGGCCAAGTTCCACCTTAGGACAACTCATATGGTGGATATGATTATTGCATTGGATTCCTCTTTTCGAGAGGTACAATTTTGATATAAAGATCATCTCATTCTGACAAGCAGAAATGGAATTTTGAATTTATTCTTTCTCATGTTCAAATTGTCAAGGCCGGCCTTAGTCAAATATAGGCTCATGAAGCCAAATGGATGTGTCTCCTCACCCTCAATGAATTGTATAAATAGGAGTGACCCTTCTCTCATTTGGACATCACTCATCTCATCACATCATCTTCTCTCTCCTCTCTTGATTGGTTCGTACAACTTGGAGGCTCTCTTCTTTGCACGTGTGGAAGGAACGCAGATTTCTAGACTAGTTTTGGAGGCCGCAAATTTCAGGGTTTAAGGCATGCGTTGACCAGCGTTGAATTGGAGTATTTAACCAGCATTGACTTCTGTTTTGGGGGAAAAATTTTGATTTCTGTAGGCCACATTCTTTGGCATAGATTTCAAGGTGATTGGGAATTGTTTGACTGAGTTGACTGTTGCGTTGACTTTTTGGTTTGACCGCAAAATTACAACAGACTTTGACTGGGTTGACCGAGCAGGTTTTGGGTTGGCTTTGACTCCCTTGGCAGGCTGCATTCTTCTGCTGTTGACTGAGCTAGTTGGAGGACGTTGTGGGGTAGCTTTGACCACTGTTGACTTTCTGGTTAGGGCTGCATTAACTGTTGATTTGATTGTTGATTTGGCAGAACTGTTTTGGGCATGAATTTCTGATATTTGTACTCTCTCTCTCTGTGTTGGACTATTGAGGAATAATAAGAAGATTTGATCAAAGGGCTTCCCCACATTGGAGTTTGTCCCTGGCATCCACCACATCTTGTGTCCTCTTGTCTTTTACATATGTTTTTATGTTTAATCTGCATTTACTGTCAATGTGTATAAGTTAATGTGATCGCTACTGAAGATAATTGGTAATTGTCATTGGGCTAATAAGGAACATTGAAGTAAATTGTGCTAAAGCATAGAACATACCATTGTTATCTAAAATTAACATGGTTTCAGAGCTCAGGGGAAGACAAAGCCCAAGCAAGAGTGAAGAAAAGGAATCACTAAGGGAAGCTGTTGGACAAGGACTTGGAACTAGTCCTAATGATGACTACATCTTTCTTCAAATCCGAGGACAAGCTTAAGGACAAAACCGACTATGATGCATGGAATATGACTTTGGATTTGACTTTGGAAGAGAATGATGCTATGGACTATGTCAAAGGAATGATAACATAGCCACCTTCAAATGCATCTGTTGCTGCACAAACCAAGTACAAGAAAGGTGAGGTTAAAGTGAAGAAGATTATTGTTGATTCTATTCATAAGCCTTTGGTTGCCTATATTTCTGATTTGGAAACATCTAAGAAGATGTATGAAAAGCTGGATAGGATATTCAAAGTTAATAATGCAAATCAAGTTCTCTTTCTTAAGAACAAGTTGAAAGACATCAAGATGGATATAGGAGATTCCATCCAATCCTACTTCATGAGGATTACAGAAATAAAGAATGGTCTCCTATCTATTGGAGAAGTCACTGGTGACCGGGAGCTCTCTCTTATTGCACTTGGGGGCCTTACAAGAGATTGGGATATGTTTAACACTACCATCCTCAACAATGACATGATTCCGGGATTTGATGAACTATTGGCTAGATGCACTCAACAAGAAATAAGTATGATGGAAAGAGACGAGCCCTCAAATGGAAACAATCCTACTGCCTTCTCCTCTCATTCTAAGAGAAGGAACAGTGTTGGTCCAAGGAATGAAGGACAAAGGTCCAAGTCAGGATTCAAAGGAGGAAGAAAAGGAAGGGGCTTCAATTGTAACATGTTTGGCCACTTCGCTAGAGTGTGTCCTCACAATAAGGATACTCGAAGAGATGATGACAACAATAACAGCAATTTCAAGGCAATGACAATCAAAGGAACAACAGGTTCAATAACAAAGGAAAGAGGAATGCTCCCACTGCTCAAAATGGAAGTGGTCGTCCTCCCAAGAAGTCGAGAAACTTCGGGTATGATGAAGTTAATGTTGTAAAGCAAAAGGAATTTTATCTTATTTCTGCCCTCTCCATCGCCTCTCCTCCGGATACATTGGACCATTGGTTGATTGATAGTGGTGCCTCAAGGCACTTCACTGGGTACAAGGAAGCCCTCTCTAACTTGGTTGAAAAGAAGACAAATATGGAGATTATACTTGGGGATAATGCCACTTATCCCGTAAAAGGAATTGAGACCGTTACTCTCCACTTAAATCAAGGTCAAACTCTTCATTTGCAAGAAGTGCTATATGTACCCGATCTAAAAAAGAACTTGGCTTCTATTTCTGCGATGGAAGACAAAGGTTTTAAGGTGGCATTCATTGATGGGAAGGTTCGTGTTTGGCAAAGGAACCCAAGAGATGCATTCACTCTTAGATTCAGGGTTGAAGGTCTCTATCAGGTTGGAGGAAGTCCGTTTGGAGCTATGACTTGTGATACTTCTCTTCAATCCGAATTATGGCATCGGAGATTTGCTCACGTTCATTTCAAAGCCTTATTCGATGTAAAGAAGATGGTCACACGGGTGCTCGAATTCAACTTAAATCGTGAAGGTGTTTGTTAGGGATGTGAAGCTGGAAAACATACAAGGGGACCATTCCCCTCAAGTGAGACTCAAACCACCGATATTCTTCAATTAGTCATTCTAATCTATCAAGTATGTTTCCCGTGACATCTTTGGGTGGATATTTGTATTATGCTATTTTTGTGGATGAATTCTCTCGCAAAACATGGATCTATTTCTTAAAGAAGAAGGATGAAGTATTCAAATGGTTTCTTCTTCAAAGCTTGGTCGAGAATCAAACAGGGAAGAAGATCAAAATATTGAGGACCGATAATGGGACTGGATATGAGTCAAATGAATTCAAAGACTATTGTAGAGAAGCTGGCATTAAGAGGGAAACTACTACCGCATATACTCCTGAACAAAATGGTGTTGCTGAAAGGAAGAATCGTACTATCATAGAAGCCACCTGTGCTATGCTTCATGATCAAGGTCTTCCGAAGTTCTTATGGGGAGAAGCTGCCAACACGTTGTGTATGTCCAAAACCTATGCCCACATCAAGCTTTGGACTTCAAGACACCCGATGAAGTATTCATAGGCAAGAAACCTGATGTTTCTCATTTTAGAAGTTTTGGTTGTCTCGTATATTTTCATGTGTCGAAAGAGAAAAGAAACAAACTAGATGCATTTGGGAAGAAAGGAATGTTTGTGGGCTACAGTGAAACTTCGAAGGCATATAGAATCTATGTGCCTGGTCAAAGGGAAGTGGAATTAACTCATGATCTCACTTTTGGTGAAGATTCTGCGCTTAGAAAGATTCGAGATCTTCGTATTCCTAGGAAGGACAATGATGATGTTGATGCAGAAAAGTAGGATGAACCTCCGTCTGATGAACTAATGCCTGATGTTGAAGGTCCGATGGATCCCATTGATCCATCTCCTAGTGAGCCCTCTACTTCAAGGAAAAGGCCTTTGTGGCTCAAAGATACTCTTGAAGATGTTGAGAAACATATTGCACCAAGGGGGACATTTCGTGAAATCAAGAAGACGAACAAGTACCATGGGTACTTAGCTGCCATGAGTACCATTGTACAATTTGAGCCTTGTACATTCGAAGAAGCCATGAAGCAACAAGTTTGGAAGGATGCAATGAATGAGGAGTATGAGTCAATCATGAAGAATGATGTCTGGGATGTGGTTCCTAGACCCAAGGACAAGTCAGTGGTCACTTCGAAATGGCTCTACAAGATCAAACACGGAGCTGATGGGAGTGCTGAGAAATTCAAGGCCAAATTTCTAGCTCGAGGCTTCTCTCAAAAGGAAAGAGTAGACTATAATGAGATATTTGCACCGGTTGCCCGATATACCACCATCTGTTCAATTATAGCCCTTGATGCTGCGCAAGGATGGAACCTACACTAGATGGATGTCAAAACTGCTTTCTTGCATGGTTTGCTTAAGGAGGAAGTGTATGTGGAACAACTTGAGGGGTTCGAGGTTCAAGATCGTGAGACACATGTATGCAGGTTGAAGAAAGCCCTTTATGGGTTGAAGCAAGCCCCTAGGGCTTGGTATGAGAGGATTGATAGCTATCTTATGAAGCTGGGGTTTACAAGAAGCGATGCTGACTTGAACCTATACTTTAAGGTTGAAAAGGACAGATCTCTCATTCTGGTCCTTTATGTGGATGATCTCTTTTTGACAGGTGATGACCCTCTCATTCATTAATGCAAGAGGGAGTTGGCTTCCGAGTTTGAGATGAAGGACCTAGGACTGATGCATTATTTCCTAGGGTTGGAGGTCTAGTAAAAGCTAGGTGAGATTTTCCTTTCTCAAGGAAAATATATTGTGAAGCTACTTGAGAGATGTGGGATGGTGGACTGCAAGTCCGTGACTACTCTGATGGAACTCAACTTTAAGAAGCTATGTGGAAGTGCTGCTGGGCCTAGATTGGTGAACCCTACTGAGTATCGTCAACTTGTGGGGGCCCTGATGTTCTTTGTCAACTCTTGTCCTGACATATGCTTCGCTGTGAACACGTTGAGTCAATATATGGTCGACCCTCATCACATTCATTGGATAGTTGCCAAGAATCTCTTGAGATATCTCTGGGGCACAATCCACTATGGATTGAGATACACTGCCGAGAATTTGAAGCTACATGGATATACATATGCTAACTGGGCTGGCAGTGTTGTGGATCGTAAGAGCACGTTTGGGTGTTGCTTCTCTTTGGGGTCTGCTTCTATATCTTAGATGAGCAGGAAGTAGAAATCAGTTGCACTAAGCACCACTGAGGCTGAATACATTGCTGTGAGTATGGCGTGTATTGAAGCAATTTGGTTGAAGAAGCTCTTCAGTGCGCTATTTGAGCACGTGCTAGATACCACTGTGATATTCTGCGACAACCAGTGTGGGATTCATCTATCAGAGAATTCTGCGTTCCACGATCGCTACAAGCACATTGATATCAGGTACCACTTTATCCGCGATATGGTAGAACAGGGAGCAGTTAGGCTCAATACATCAGGACAAATGAGCAGGCTACAGACATTCTGACGAAGCCTTTTAGGGAAGGTCAAACTCTTAACCTTCCGAGAGAGACTTGGATTCGTGGAACGACCCTCCTATGAGGGTCCCGTATGAGTTGGACATAGAGCTTTGGTAGCTCCCGGGGGCTTGGGGTACTTCTTGGAGCTAGCTATGAGTGACCATAGGGTGAGTGGTTCACCTTCCCCTAGTGGTGCGTTGAATATAGGGGGAGTGGTTCACCTTCCCCTGTGATACCCCATTATGATTGACATGTGTGTAGGGTGAGTGGTTCACCTTCCCTTACCCATATACATGCATGTAGGGTGAGTGGTTCACCTTCTCCTACGATTGACATATGCATAGGATGAGTGGTTCACCTTCTCCTATGGCATATGAGCAGGATGAGTGGTTCACCTTCTCCTGCTGATGCCCCAACACACATCCTACCCATAGAGTCCGGGACTCATGGGAAGTACCTCTCATTTGGCCAATGAGTTGGGAAAAGATGGTTAGGGACCATAGCACTACCGATGGACACATCGTGTATTGCCGTACTCCCTATGACTAGGATGCATGGTGTTCAACAACTTGATCTAGGATCAAGGACTGACTTTTGTCAGTGGAGAGTGGTATGATCTTATGACTCACTCTCGATCACTTCTTCTTCATTATTACTTCATGGTTCAGCAGAGCAGAGTAGAGCATAATAGAGCAGGGCAGTGATGGCAGAATGGTTCAAGATCACAGGTTGGCATGATGATGTCGATGGATTGGCAGGTGGAATTCTCCCTAGTTGAGAGGGAGTGTTAAAATTGTCAACTAGGGCCAACTTTCACCTCAGGACAACTCATATGGTGGAGATTATTATTGCATTGGATTACTCTTTTCGAGAGGTACAATTTTGATATAAAGATCATCTCATTCTGACAAGCAGAAATGGAATTTTGAATTTATTCTTTCTCATGGTCAAATTGTCAAGGTCGGCCTTAGTCAAATGGAGGCTCATGAAGTCGAATGGATGTGTCTCCTCACTCTCAATGAATTGTATAAATAGGAGTGACCCTTCTCTCATTTGGACATCACTCATCTCATCACATCATCTTCTCTCTCCTCTCTTGATTGGTTCGTACAACTTGGAGGCTCCCTTCTTTCACATGTGGAAGGAAGGCATATTTTTAGACTAGTTTTGGAGGCTGAAAATTTCAGGGTTTAGGGCATGCATTGACCAACATTGACTTGGAGTATTTGACCAACATTTTCTTCTATTTTGGGGGCAAAATTTCGATTTCTACACGCTGCATTCTTTGGCACGATTTTCGAGGTGATTGGGGATTGTTTGACTGAGTTGATTGCTCCATTGACTTTCTGGTTTGACCGCAGAATTACAACAGACTTTGACTAGGTTGATCGAGCAGGTTTTGGGTTGACTTTGATTCCCTAGGCAGGCCACATTCTTCTGCTGTTGACCAAGCTAGTTGGAGGACGTTGTGGGGTAACTTTGACCACCGTTGACTTTCTGGTTAGGGCTGTATTAACTGCTGATTTTGAAGAGTAATAAGAAGATTTGATCAAAGGGTTTCCCTACATTGGGGTTTGTCCCTGGCATCCGCCACATCTTGTGTCCTCTTGTCTTGGCTTGTCTTCTACATATGTTTTTATGTTCTATCTACATTTACTGTCAATGTGTATAAGTTAATGTGATTGCTACTGAAGATAATTGGTAATTGTCATTGGGATGATAAGGAACATTGAAGTAAATTGTGCTAAAGCATAGAACATACCATTGTTATCTAAAATTAACAGTGTTTGACTTCTAATCAACCCTTGTCATACTATCTTTCATGAAACCTAGCTTTTTAGGGTTTGGTGATGATGTCTAGGGTTTATGACTAAACCCTAGTAGAGGTTGATATAAGATCCTAAGGCATGAATGTGAAACCCTAAATGCTTCCAAGGTTTAGATGTTGGACTAAGTTGCAGGAAACGCAGGGGTAGAGGGCGTTTCAGGTGGGGAAACGAAACGAAACTCGTTTCCGCGTACCGTACGGCCTGGAAACGCGTTTCCGGCCGTACGGTCACGTTTCCCGAAATGGAAACGTGGCCGTACGGCCGGAAACGCGTTTTCAGGCCGTACGGGTCCCGTTTCCCCAAAAAAATCACTTGTTTTTAATTTTTTTTTTTTTTTCTAATTTGTTTTTAATTTTTTTTAGGGTTTCTAAGCTGTTCTAGAAACCATTTCTAAAGTTATAAAAGAGCAGTGTCTCTCATTCTCTCATCACACTATTCAGCAAGGAGTTTCTCTTGGAGATTGGCAGTTGTTTCAGCTAGGGTGTTTTGAGCAGTGAGCAAAGTAGATTTCAGCAGCGGGAGAAAGAGATTTCAGCAGCAAGAGAAGGAGATTTCAGCAGGAGATTTCTGTAGCAGCAGATTTGGCTCAGCTACAGCCATATTTCTCTTCTCTTTTCTGGCATTTCCAGGTAGTTTCAACCACAGAAAATTAATTTGGGTAAGCCACATTCATTTTGTTAGTTTTTTCTTACTATTTCTTCAATTTTTCTAGGGTTTATGCAGCTAAAAATATGAAAAACGTTTTTTATTTATAGATTTGTTTTTTAAATTTATTTTTGCAGCAGATTTGGCTCAGCTACAGCCATATTTCTCCTCTTTTCTGGCATTTTAGGGTAGATTCAGCCACAGAAAATTAATTTGGGTAAGCCACATTCATTTCTTAGTTTTTTTCTTACTATTTCTTTAATTTTTCTAGGGTTTATACAGCCAAAAATATGAAAAACGTTTTTATTATTTACAGATTTGTTTTTTTAATTTATTTTTGCAGCAATGGCTTCCAGCCAAAGTGCAGCTGCAACTTCAAACCCTAGGGCCAACCCAAGGGCTGAATATTATCCTCTTTGGAGGCATGTGACGAAGCTTCAAAAATGTGGAGGTGGTGGCTCATGGGAATGGCGATGCACTCTTTGCAATAATACGTACAAGGGCTCCTACCCAAGAGTGAAGGCGCATCTATTGCATGGAGGAGGACAGGGGATTGTGGGTTGCACAAAAACATCAGATCCGTTGGTAAGGAGGGCATATCAAAGAGAGCAAGATGAGGCGGATGGTACTAAGAGAAGGCATGATGACCTTACTCAAGCTCCATCTAACATTGAGCCAAGGATTGTAGCTGAAGCAAGAAAGAGGAGAGCTGGTCACACTCAAGAACATGAACAACCAGCACCCAAACATACCAGAGGCTCAGGGGCATCCCATTCAGTTCAGGATAGCAGAATTGCTAGATTGGTGAATGTGCAAGCAAGAGAAGAAGCTGATTCCAGAGTGGCCAGGTGCATTTATGCATGTGGTATCCCATTCAATGTTGTTCGCTCTCCTTACTGGCAAGATATGATAAGGGCAGTTAACAAAGCTCCTCAAGGGTACAAGGGGCCCAACTATGAGAAAGTTAGAACCCAGCTTCTCAAAAATGAGAAGGAACTTGTGGAGGACATTTTAGCTCCAATTCGTTCTTCCTGGAGTAGCTCTGGGGTTACCATAGTCTCAGATGGTTGGACAGATATGAGGTGCAGACCATTGATAAATATCGTTGCCACTTCCCCCAAAGGAGCAATGTTTATCAAGGCAGAAGACTGCTCAGGAGAGGTGAAAGATGCACAGTTCATTGCTGATGTTATTATAAAAGCTATTGAACAAATAGGGCCTAACAGGGTGGTGCAAGTTATCACGGATAATGCACCAGTTTGCAAAGCTGCAGGTTTAATTATTGAGGGGAGGTATGACCACATCTTTTGGACACCATGCATTGTCCATAATCTGAATCTGATCTTAGAGGAGATCGACAACAAAGTTTCCTGGATAAAGGAAGTCACAGGGGAAGCAAGGGAGATTATCAAATTCATCACCAACCACCACCAGTCTCAGGCCATATTTCGAGAGTACTCCAAATTGGAGTTGTTAAAAGTTGCTGAGACAAGATATGCCTCAAACTTCGTGATGTTGCGCCGCCTTGTTGAGGTTAAGCATGCATTAGTTTCTATGGTGGTGAGTCAACTTTGGATTGAGTGGAGACATGCAGATTCAGAGCAGGGATCTATGGTGCGTAGATTGTGCCTTGATGAGGATTGGTGGAGCAAGGTAGATTTCTTGCTAAAGTTCACAACCCCTGCATTTGAGCTTCTCCGGAGTGCTGACACTGACCAACCTTTCTTGGGAGAGGTATATGATGGCATGGACTCCATGGTTGAGAAAACTATGGAAATCATTTCGCAGGAGTCTCCACAACTTCTGTTTGTTGATGATCATTTTGCTGGTTTGATCAAGAAAATCATTGTTGACAGGTGGAACAATTTCAATACACCATTGCACACTTTAGCACATGCTTTGAACCCCAAATTTTATGATGAGGAGCTTATTGCTAAAAGCAATGGGAAGAGGAAGGCACCCCATAAGGATAGAGAGGTGGCTACTGGGGTGAAAAAAGCACTTATGAGAATGTTTCCTTCTCATCTACATAGGGAGGTAAAGGAGGAATTTGCCAGTTTTGCTGCAGGAATAGATGATTATGCAGATATATCAGCTTTGGAGGAGAGAAGCACCATGAATCCAGTTAGGTGGTGGATTTGTCATGGAGCAAATGGTGTACATTTGCAAAGCCTTGCCATTCGTATTCTTTCACAAGTGGCAAGCTCTTCATTAGCAGAAAGGAATTGGAGCACTTATGGTTTTATTCATTCTGTGAAGCGCAATAGTTTGGGCTCACAGAAAGCAGAGGATCTTGTTTATGTGCACTCCAACCTTCGCCTTGCATCTCGTAGGGGTCCAGAATACAACAGTGGTCCTTCTAAAGAATGGGATGTGGATGCAGAAAATCCTGATTTGGATCTCTCTCTTGCTGCCTTGAATATTGAGGACGATTCTGGAAGTGGAATTGGTGCATCATCTTCTTCAGCACCACCATCCACTGTTGAGCATTCTGCTGCTTCTATTTTTGATGAGGATTGTTATGATGAGGATTAGTATTTTGTGACTTGTCTCTATAGTTCTTGTAGCCTTATAGTCTTTATTGTACTTGCAACCTCATATACTAATATAAATAAAGGCTGATTTTGGATTTTCCAGTTCCTATATTTTTATTTTCATTATGTGATGACTCATGAGTAAATGTGATGTAAATTTAATCTTAATGTTAAAATGTTTAAGTAAATGTATCATTAATGCTTTATGATTGCACATATATATATTAATAATTTTTAAATATTTTTAATATATATATATATATATATTATTATATATATTCGCGTTTCCCCGTTTCCAAAATTTGGGGAGGTCGCGTTTCGTTTCGCTTCCCGTTTCCGAAACTCGTTTCCGTTTCCCCGTTTCGTGCAACTTAGATGTTGGATATCTAAGGTTTAATTTTGAAGTTTTGAGAACCGTAGATGCGCTCCTTGTGATATGACAACCCTAGATTGATAAAGTTAATTTCATGCCCTTGTACATATATATTTGTGCTTGGTTGTACTTGTTGTTGAGATTTGTAGGAACATAGTTTGCAAGAAATTGTAAAGATGTATGTCTACCTCTTGATGATGACTTTATGATGATGTTGATCATGATGGAAAGGGGGAGTTATAAGAACCCTGATGACATAAATGTTTACATTGATGATTAAAAGCTGAAAATAAAATTAATGATGTTCTGAAAGGTTAAAGTCCTCTGATGACATGATGATACAAAAGAAAGAGCCAGTGTAGCTGGAAGAATAAAATTGTTGATGGACTTATCCCCCTAGTTGAGAAGAAGCTTATTGAAGGAAAGTGTATATTCTCCCTAGTTGAGACGGAGAACATGATTCTCTACTTCATGTGTTATGCACTAGGATAGGACTAACAACCGTACCTCTAGTGAAGGCCATAAGGAGAGAATGAGATCAGAGAATGGCTAAAGCACTACTGATGGTTATTCGTGTTTGATGAAGTCGTGAATGAGACTCGGTTGTTTTGAGAAGCGCTGTAGCTGAGTTTGGTGCTACTTGAGAAGTTGGAAAAGGAAGCTTCCGTCAAAATTTGTTTGGATATTATGATGACCTAAGTAGCATCAGAATGGTTGTAGACCCTGGATTTTATGCTAGCATATTGATAGTAAGAACTAATATATTGGAAGTTTGATACTGGTTGGGGTCTTGGGGCTACAATATGTTCTGATGGATGAACAAGTAGCTGATGTGTTGATCTCTCCCTAAGAAGTTTTGAATATTTGATAAGCACGCTTGGATTGATGGATATCTCTGACAGGGAGAGATGAGTACCTTAGCTACGTGCCTGTATGATGGTACTTGGGAGGACATCTTAGCTTGGTTGGTATTGATATCTCAGTTATAGTTTTCCCTTGATGATGTCTAGATCCTTGTGTGGGAGGGTATTTTGGTCTTGATGATATGGAGCTCCGTTATTAGTGTTGATATCTTAACCTTGATGATACCTAGATCCCTGTGAGGGTTGGTATCTTGGCATGGAGGCCTAGATGGTATCTATATCCAGTTGGATTGATACCAAGGCTGTAGCCTGATGGTACCTACAGTGGCAAGTTGCCTTGATGACACCTTAATCCCTATTGGGTTGATACCTTGGTAGTTATGGTATCAAGATCCCTAGCATTGCATATGTTGATACTCTTCTTATGAGAAATTTTCAAAGTGAGTACTCTTACCGCTCAAACTAGCATGGGGGTCCTACAGGGGCACTTGCTAGGTCAAGGGTCACAATGAGGCTAAATCCCATTGTCAACACAGCTAAAGCTTCCTACTCTTTAGGGACTTTCACCGATGGGAGGAGACTCGATATATAGAGAATCGCTTATGAAAGATAGATCAACTAAAGATGGATGTGAAGTGATCTCGGGGACCCTTTCCTAGGGGAGACTCAAGAATGGGACTTGCTTGCTTCTTAAGCAAGGTACAAGGCTTTCTAGGAAAAGGGGATGATGTTTTAAGGGCTAGGTTTAAGGAGTATGAATTGTAGAGAAGCTTTAAAATCCGTAAAACCCTTATGGAACTTGGTTTCCCAAGTGGTTTTTGAAGAGTTGACTTTGACAAGATATGGGACCACACGGGACCAAGTGGACCCAGGTTAAGTCAAGAGGAAGGAGTTTAGCAACCAATGATAGACTTGACCTAAACAAGGAGGAGAAGGGGATCAAAGAATTGATTTTTAGTTGAAGGTGCAAAATGATCCCTATGAGGAACTAGCCTAGGGAAACTTAGGGAAAAAACCAATCTCGAGGCTAGGGCTTAGGATATCTCACAATCCCACTGTCGGAATTCCCTCAAATTTGGAAGCGGCCTAGGAGACACACTAGCGCAGTAGAGGCCAAGAGGTTGAAGTTTTTCTATGGGTGGTTTGTCAGGAAAATGATGCCCTAGGAGCCCTAACGTGGTTAGAACTAGAATAGAGGAGAGGTGAAGAAAAATGTTTCTTTAAGTGACCACCTTATGGTAGACCAGAGCCTAATCCTTCGGGAGATTGGATTCAAGGAGAATATGAAGATAGACTTCGTTTCTAGGTCAAGGAGGCTCTAAGATCAACTTCGCTTGTCATTAGGGCAAATGAGAGTGACCTTAAAAGTTTTTATACTTCGTTTTGCAAGGTGAAGTGGCTTATCAAGATAAATTCAATCATAGAATTATCCCTAGGAGAGTTCGTTCAACATACATGGCCCATACATAGAGATATGCTATATAGAAACATAATTCCACAATTTCACAGTAAATGCATGCAACAACTAGCCCTAGTATAACGAAAATCTCATTATCAATGTATTTGACAAAGTAAAAGAATAAATAACATTGAATTTGTACTTACATGTAAGAGAATATATCGAACCACCAATAAATTTGCCAATCAAGAAGCTCCAAGATAAGAAAAGACAATTTATACATCAAAATTCATCCATGCTCCAAAATTTCGTCCACCAAGAAGGAATAGCGAAAATCTCAAGAGAGATACAAGTCCAAACCAAGTGATGATGAGAAATGAACTCTTATTATTTGTATTTATACACCTCTAAGGAATTCGATTTAGCTTGAGCCTACATTAGCCCCTAAAATAGAAATAATGTGCAAATAACTAACTTTGGTGACAAGCCCACCAAACTAGCTCATAAACAAAATAACAAGCCTTTCAAGAGGTCAAGTGATCAATAATACATATTGTTGGGCTCTCTAAGAAGCCTGATGATGTCCATAAGTGCCATAATGATGAATAGGACTTCCAAAAGTAATGGACAAGGGGTTGGCCCCTTGTTCTCCACATAATAAACCTGTGGTGCTCCTAATGGGTGTGAGGGCACACAAGTGACCTCATGGGTCTCCAAGTAAATCGAAGATTCTTGTAGGTCATCTGTAAGGGCTCAGATGATGGTGTAAGTGATACCACATCAACATACAAGTCCTGGGTCACCATGCCAAGTGCATGGTACAACTGTGGGGCTGTCTAAGCAAAGGTGAACCAAGTGCATCTTCCTTGTCCAATAGGTGAATCTCGAACAATCTATGAATATCTCTGGGCATCCATGGAGTGTTGTCTACAGTTGTGGAGGACCATGGTCCTACATGTGCCAATGTAGCCCTCTAAAAGGTTAGGACCCCGTATAGGGAGACCAAACCCAAGATGGAGACCACCTGCAATCGTGTGTAAGATCTAATGTATCCCCTAGCTTTCCAGTATACCAAGTCATCAAGGAAATCGAGTAAAAGAGCTTACAAACCATGGAGAATAGGTGGGGACTTCACAATGCCATGCCCTTCCATAATGGCCTTTGGTATGTGCTAATGTCTCCAACTCCAAGTGGGGTTAATCGAATATCCTATTAGGTGGTTTCTACTTCTAGAGGGGATAGTATGTCCAAGGTACATCTTTTAAAAGGGTGGTGGCATGTGATGGAGAGATGAATGGAGTAGGGAATGAAAGGGGTAGCCCTGGGTCACATGGTGGGGTACAAGGGTAGCCAATACAAGGGAAGCCCACATTTGGGTATATAATGTATAGGAGGGAGCAATCGTGGTGCATGAGGCGCCCCAACCTTGATTTTTCCACCCTTCTTTATATGCCTTTGCCTTCTATGATTTTTATTTAATTGACTGCTCGGGGCTCAAGGGGTAAGAGCATGATGTGTGAGATATAACAATGGATACCCCCTTTAAGGTAGGGCGGTTCATTGCCTACTAGGGGTTGGGACAATCATGGGTTCCTAAACGATAAAGGAGGCTCATCTAGGGCCTGTAGGAACCAGGGTGATGGCCATGATGATGGGGTAGAACTCATGCATTACCTTTTGCCCACGTGCTAAATGTGTTTGTCTCGACCATCTTTTGCATTTTGTGGTACATTTTCCTGTTGGATGTGGCCAATTATGCTTTTACTTTTCTTTTCAGTTGCATAAGCCTCCAGGGCATCATTCTAGGGTCGACCTAAGGTGTGGGCAAGGGGAAGGGGAAAGCTAACTCTATGTGGAACCAATGGAGAAATGTGGACCTGGGTGGGAGAAATGATGAATGGGGTTATAATGAGTGGAAGGGGAGTAATGTATATGGATGAGGGAGCGGGACCACGCAACCAAATCGGGGTTTCCCATGTAATACCATCCATAAAGCCCAAGGGTCAGTAAAAGAGATCCCACGGGACTAGGGTCCAAGGTTGACATCCAAAAGAGGTCTAGGGGACCAGAGCACTGACCTAGCCCATTCTTTCCATCGAATCCCCCCATTAATCTATGCCTAGAAGTGTCCATGATAAGCAAACTACAATACTCAATTACCAGATGACAAGGCATACCTTTAGGTTCAGGAGGCCCACCTTCAAACATATGATCATGGCAGATGGGTGAGGGACCACATGGTTGGCTTAGGTGGCGGAGAAATGGCACAATGAGCTCGTTGGCGGCTGCAAGGGGTTGCCGGCTGAGGACCACCTTGAAGAAATTTTTTCTCCTAGGGATATCACCCACAAAATGGTGGGTAATAAGTACTGTCGTTGTAATGGTTGATCAATGATGAATACCTCCTTAGTTAAGAGGGAGTGTTGAAAAGTGTAACTAGTATCAGTCTTCATAATTGCTATTTGGCTCATAACATGATGTGATTCTTATGTACTTGTCAAAAGAAGAAAAAGGAAAATCTTTTTGTAAAAGGATAATTTATTTATGTAAGCATGGGTTTCATGCTCAAGGTCATTGGTCGTTAGGTCAAAGCACCCATTGAGTGCTTCTAGGTTTTTTTGTCTTGAGTCAAAGTCACTGTCATATGTAAAAGACCCTACTGGGCACTTGTAACAAGAAAAGAAAAAATATTTTAATGTTTAGAAGAGTCTAGAAAGACCCCAAGACCAAGTTGGCTAGACTACATGAAGTCGACATAATGTAGGCTTGAGGAGCCATGTGAAGACTATATAAAGAAGAGGATTTCGACCTCTTGGGAGTAGAAAAACACACACATCTTGATCTGATCCGCGATACCTGTTGAAAAGTGTAACTAGTGTCGGTCTTCATAATTGCTATTTGGCTCATAACATGATGTGATTCTTATGTACTTGTTGAAAGAAGAAAAAGAAAAATATTTTTGTAAAAGAAAAATTATTTATTTAAGCATGGTTTTCCTCAAGGTCATTAGTCATTAGGTCAAAGCACCCATTGAGTGCTTATAGGGTTTTCGTCTTGAGTCAAAGTCATTGTCATGATGTAAAAGACCCTATTGGGCACTTGTAACAAAAAAAGAAAAAATATTTTAATGTTTAGAAGAGTCTAGAAAGACCCCAAGATCAAGTCGGCTAGTTTACATGAAGTCGGCGTAATGTAAGCTTGACTCTTGAGGATCCATGTGAAGACTATATAAAGAAGAGGAATTTGACCTCTTGGGAGTAGAAAAACACACACATCTCTTCATCTGATCTGCGATAGAGAAAGGAGTGCAAAAGCTTTAGAAGGCAACAAGAAGGGTCTGGCAAAGGAAGGAAGTCTTGAAGGTTTGGTCTCTGAACACGTTCGAGTACCCTGCGATCTCTAGGGTTTCACAGGTCCGAAAAGTGCAGAGAAGGTTGCAGACTCTGTTTGAACGCCGAATCAGTGTTCTTGGAAGGGTCTTGTCTCATCATCCTTGAAGATCTTGTCTTACCTTGTAGAAGGCTTGTTTGGTGGTTGTCTTGGCCTTGGTGGGAGTCTTGTTTTTTGGGACTTGGGTCTTCAAAGTCTCCTTTGAAGTTGTTTCTATAAGAAGAGAAGTTCTTTTGGGTTTTCCCCTTTGGAGGGGTTTTGCTTTGGCTTGGAGCCTATTTATGATGTCTCTCTTTCTTTTGTTTGTGATTTCAATTATCTTGATGATAAGAACATAAGAATCATAAGATGTAATAAAGAATCACAAGTATTTCCAAGAAAAGAGAAATCAATTTAATAAGAAACCCTAACTGTTGCCCTAACAATTTCTCAACAATACCAACTGACCTACTCGATGATATAGCCGACCTTAGCTACTTTTGGTCCACGTACTCTAAACACAATTCGTGGTCCTTATGCTTCCAATTTGTAGCTCCACTAATCTGCCTCTATCAATGATCACAAGTCCTTTAGGTCACTAAACATGGCTCCAAACGCTTCTGCCCTCTAGTCGCTCCTTAGTCCATCAAGTCATCAACACATAGGGACTTTTGTGAGTTGTTCACAACTCCGTTTATGAACAACTCCTAAGTTGCCCACTTCTGCCTTCCTCTGCTGCTATATGAAGAAAAATCAATGGCTTGGAGGCTACCCACTTTTCACTGTAAGATGTCCTTCTCTTCAACAAACTATGGCTCAATGACTAGTCCACTTGGCTGCCTCCTTTTATCCTTCAAAGAGTCAACCCTTGATCTCCACACTTCTGCCTCTCCTAGCAAGCTTAATGTCCTTCTTAGACCTACACTTCGGGCACACTGAACACCTTCCTACAACCCTTCAACTGTTCTTGAGATGCCCAAACAACTGTCCAATACTTGGATTTTCTATCCACTAACAAACATCAAATTCAAAAGCCTGTAACATACCTTATTATTGTTGTTCCTCTTGACCTTGGGCTTGTGCACACTGCCTGAGATTTTCGACCCTCTATGACTAACTGTAACTACTGTTACAATCCCAAAAACTTTGCTGAAATACCTCCAAAACTCCTCGCTGAGCTTCCCCTTGAGAGTCCTCCTCTTCGCTGCTACTTGGCTTCCAAATGGGTATTGTTCTAGCCCCTTCTTAACCTCAGACTAGCCCCAAACTAGTGCTCAACCCTACTTGCAACTCTTCAGGGATTTATGAGATTTGCCCAGACTTAGCCTCCTTACTCACTGGCTGCTCCTCCTAGCTTCGACCTGTTGTCACAAAAGATAGGACCCCAAAACAATGCTCTTCTTATCCCTTTGCTAGTCCTCCTAGGTCTCGACTACCTCAGAAGTATTCTGCCTTTGATGCTTGCTCCTTAGATGGTCTGAATGAGGCTCCTCCTCTCACTTATTTATATGCTCTTCTAGGGTGTGCAACGTCTAGCCCTTGGGGGCTTGTTTCATGTCAAGCCTACATGAAACTTCCTTACAAACCCACACTTTACATATAAAAATTAATTTCTCCCAAACTACAAGGCTTCTCTTGGTGCTCTTGGTAACCCCTTGCTCCATTAAGGGTGCTCCATCATCTCCAAGTTCCAAGTCATCAAAAGCATGCTTGGTTTCACACCCACAAGCTTGGGTGCAAAACCTACCTCTTGGGTACTTAGCCCATAAAGCCGTTTTTGTGAAAATTTCAAATCTGAAATCCTATTGCAACTGGGAATTATTCTTCTAATGTTAATTAATTTAACAATTCATTTGCTACGACAAATACTGAATAAATCACACTGCAACCTTCAAAAATAAAACCATGGAAATAATAGCGCTGGAAACTGAGAAAATACTAGCACACACACAATAATTAAAACAGTTATTTTTGGACAAATGGCCCCAGAAAAAACCCAACTTGGGAAAATTGGTGCAGCAGTGAGGGTTTTAATTATTATGCAGCAGTGAAATCTGAGTACAATCTATGGATTCCCAACTGGCAATCCAAACAGCAAGAAAATTCGGCCAAAATTATCTAAGGGAATTCCGTTCTTCCACAAGCAACCCCGACACGACATCCCTTCAGAAAACTTGTCCCCCTGGACCCTCTGTGTCAGCCTCAGCATAATGCTTGCGCAGCCCCTATTACATCTAGCCTCTGAACTGCCTCTAATAAAGTTGTTTTGCCTGACTCTGCTGAGAAAATCGCTTCTTCAACACTCTGGAACATTTGTCCGGCCTTTGGAACTGAAAAACGATTTTTCCTCCAGCCAAATCGAGTTGCTCTTCTGAAGCAACTACGCAGTCCTCTGCAATGTCTCACCGGGAATAACTTGGCCTCCTTGCTGCTGCCTCTCCAGATTAGGAAAACTTCCTCTGGGTCACTGTCTCTGCCCCTCACTGTCTTTGCTTCGATCTTTGGCTCTCTGGCAATTGCTGATGCTCTTTGGAAATCGAATTGCTCAAGTGTATTCTCCATTACCACATCGATCCCTTCTTATATCTTCCTGTTGGGACTCCAACGACCAAGATTAAATCTTAATCGATGGATCAGATCATTTCTAGATCGATCCATGTGGGTTTCTAGACTATTCTCACCTTGGCTTAATTAATTCTGATTAATTAACCAATTTTCCTAAGTTTAGACTTAGGAAACATTAAAAAATATGTTAATAATCTAATTAAGTCATCTTTAGGTGGAATTTCCAAAAACGAATTCTGGGTTTTGGAGATCTCATGCATTTTAGCATCTCCACCAAATTTAGTGGCTAGAACACATTCGATGCTACAACTAACACTCCTACTTAGCGAGGACTGTGTTTTTTCTAGTGTTGCACATCTTGCCACAACACCTTGTCTCTGTATCACCTCCTATCACACTGCTGATGTCTGGCCATACTGCCCACCAACCACTCCGCAACTCTGATGTTGCATCTGTGTTGCTACTAACATTGCCTTACTACTGCCACTCTGCACTGCAACTGCAATTGCAACCACTGCAACTAAGAAGCATCCAAAATACTGAATCATCTATGTTTAGTATGATGCATCCATCTCCTGAGTCTCTGACTACTACTAGCATTTGCACTGTCATTGAAGATTTTGCGTTGTTGCCAACTCTGCACTGAGCCACCTACTCTATGGTTAACACTGCACTACGCTCCTCAACATCTGACTGCTACTAGACTGCAACTGTCTCTCTGGTACTCACTGCATCAACTGCCACTGATCCATCCTGCTACTGAATACTGTGGCATCTCTGTATCCAGGTAATGATCCATGAGGTGAACTCCTCAAGGACCTTGCCCAATCTCTGTAGATCTCTTGGGCTACAACACCTAGTCACCCCACCTCACTCTTGGAGGTATATCTGCGAACATAGAAAACTCTTCCTCTAGCCTAGAGGAAAGCTTGTCTATTTCCACAGATGCTGCCTGTTGGTCCTGCTTCTCGTGCTTGTCCTTCATGAGAGGAAACTGAGTACTGTAGTGGCCAAACTCACCACACCTGAAGCACTTGACCTTTGACAGGTCCTTCTTCTTCTTCTGCTCCCCCTGCCCCTGACTGGGATGTTGATTTTTGTGTAGCTTGGGAGGTACTCCAAGCCCTAGTGTTTGAGGGTTGGAGGTCAAAGCGCCACAAGTAGGTTTGTGGGCTTAGAACCCAAGCCTGGGGTTTTGCACCCATAGATGTTTGGGCCAAAACCGTGACGAGTTTTTGACATGTGATGGATGAGGATGATAGCTCTCGGCGAGACAATTCTAACGCAACGAAAATCATCTGATTCCGAGTT
Organism: Pinus tabuliformis; assembly: GCA_031772625.1. Classification (NCBI taxonomy): domain Eukaryota; kingdom Viridiplantae; phylum Streptophyta; class Pinopsida; order Pinales; family Pinaceae; genus Pinus; species Pinus tabuliformis. Next base: position 350,618,271 of record CM062820.1, on the reverse strand, counting down.
GTCGTTAAGGAGATATGAATTTTTGAAGGTTAATGATGGGTTTGCACTTGTATGTCAAGGTCGGTCTAAGGAGTTTTAAGCATGTGACAAGTTGTGGAAGCCCCTAGATCATGAGGTTTTGGAGCCCCTCTCTTTAGTATAAATTGAGGGTGATGTAGAGCCTTAAAGGGCATCCAAAAGTGCAACGCATGCCTTGAGATAATAGCTCGTTGAAGGAGGAGAAGGTCTGTTTTGGGCCGCAACAAGAGAGGGAAGAACAACGCAGCAAGAGGGATTGTTTTAAGGGTTATTACAGGGTGACTGAGAGCTGTGTTGGAGGCCGAGATACTTGCAAGTAGGCCAAGGCCTGAAGGGCTGGACATTGGCTTATTTGAGCCAAAGGAGGTGTTGTCTAGAGGGCCGTAGCCCTGTTCTTGGAGGCTGCAACCAAGGGAGGGACAACGAAGGTGTTTGGAGGCTTGCTGGAGGGTGGACAATCCTCCCAAGAGGTTGTCACAACCCTAGTTTGGTTGTTGTAAGGGCTGCAGTACCTTTAGGGAGACAGACCCTTGTATGTGGGCTAAAAACTACCCTAAAGGAGCAGTGTTAAGGGGCAGGATATACTTGGAGGACAACCGCAACAAAGAGGAGCAATTATGGGCTAGTTTGTTGGGTTGTTAGGGACTGTGGTTAGTTCCCTAACCAGTCCTAGAATTGCAGTATTGCAGCAAGTTCAGAGCAACAACGTTTGGAGGTGTGTTGGGTCAAGGAATTAACCAAGTTTGGATAAGTCTACATTGCAATTTGTCGAGAGCCATTTGTTGGAGTTGCCTTGGGCATGAAGGAACTCCAACTAGGAGCAGATCCCACTATGGAGTGATGTAGGTGTCCTAGTGTGGACAGAGTTGTTGCAGCCTGTGGAAGCCAAGGAGGTAGGGTTGACATGGCATGTTAGAAGCCCTAACCAGTGGGTAGTTTCACAGTGAAGTTTGGAGCCTAGATTTGTGCAATAGCTCCTCTATTGCAAAGCAAAGGGCAGATATGGAGAAGTTTGTGGGTAGCCATGTGTAAGGGTCTCCTAGGTGTGAGGATGCCCTAACTAGGTGCAGATGCTACAACGTGGACTTGGTCACTCATGGACTATTGGAGGGTAGCGTGAGAGTGGACCAAGTGTGGACGTGATTGGGAACTTATGGTCTACTGGAGGATAGCGTGATAGTGTCCAAGTTGGAGCCCGGTGAGCAACACCTTGATGGACAAAGGTAGTTGTGAGAGAGGCAGTTATTGAGCTCAAGGGTCTGATAAGCCAGGAGAAGTTTGTGGAGCCCTAGACTTGTGTGTGAAGGACATCTACCATAGAAGATGGGCAGTCCTCCTAGCCCGTGTTCATTGTGGGAGATGGACATCTTGCAGTGATAGGTGGTAGCCCTTTGTGCCCTATATTGGTCTTCATCGGAGCAGCGCGGGAAGACCATAGTGAGTTGAAGTGTTAAAATTGGCAACTAGGGCCAAACTCCACATGGGTCGTCTTATTTATGACAGCTGATATTTTTCTTGGATTCCTCTCTCCGCAAGGTGTAGGATTGATCTAAAGATCATCTGATTCCGTCATGTACAAACGAAGATATGAATTTATTTATATTATGGACAAATTGTCAAGGTCTGCCAGCAAGCAAACAGGCATTCAAAGCCCCAACTCATCCTCAACGTTGCATATAAAAGGAGACCTCAAGTCATTTTTACCATCATCTCATCTCACATCTCTCTCTCTCCTCTTGTGATTGGGTATGCATATCTAGGCAATCTTCTCTCTCACACGTGCGAAGAAAAGGAGGACAAATTTTTGTTCACTGTGTTGACCGAGCTGCAGGAAGGCTGTTTGACTGTGTTGACTTGATGCGTTGACCTGTTTTGACTTCGGTTTGGGTGAGGTATCTCCTTCCTAGCAAGCCACAGATCTGGGCACGAAAACCGACACAATTTGACTTCTCCTTTGACTAGCGTTGACTGTACTAGGGCCGGCCGCAAAGTTGACTTACGTTGACTAGTTTTGACTGGACTTTTTTGCACTGTTTTGGGCTGATTAGACTTGTTGTTGAACGCTGAAGTTCATTGGGTTTGATCAAGCTAAATTGAGGAAGAATTCTGCTCTGTTGACCAGCGTTAACTTTTCTGGTTAGGGCTTTTTGTTGCTGTCATAAATTATCATATTTGTAAATTGTACTCTCTCTCTCTCTCTTTGTTGAACTATTGAAGAATATAAGAAGAATTGATCAAGGGTTTCCCCACATTGGGGTTTGTCCTTGGCTGGTGCCACATCTTGTGTCCTCGTCTTGGCTTGTCTTCTACTATTTATGTTTATGTTCTATCTACATTTTACTATCATGTTGATGTGATTGCTAAACTGGATATTGATATTGGGCTAATAAAGAAATTGAAGTAAAATTGCTCTAAAGCATAGAACATACCATTGTTACCTAAAATTAACATGGTATCAGAGCTGAGGTGAACACAAAGCCCAAGCAAGAGTGAAAGATCAATCACTAAAGATGGTTGGACAAGGACAAAAGGCTCAATGGGTTCCTCATCACACTTCACGGCTGAAGACAAGCTCCGTGAAAAATCTGACTATCATGGATGGAAGATGTCTCTTGATTTGACCTTGGAAGAACAAGAAGTGTTGGATTATGTAAAGGGTAAAATCCCCGAGCCTCCTTCAAATGCACCAGCTGCTGCGAAGACCAAGTTCAATAGGGCTGAAGTCAAATCAAAGAAGATTACCAGAGATTCCATTGACAAGCGTTTGGTGGCCTACATCTCCGATTTGAAGACCTCCAAGGAGATCTATGACATGTTGATCAACATGTTCAAGGTTAGTGATGCTAATCAAATTTTATTTCTCAAAAATAAGTTGAAAGATATTAAGAAGGGCAAAGACGAGGATATTCAATCCTACTTCTTAAGGATCACTGAAATCAAGAATGATCTACTTTCGATTGGAGAGGTCATTCTTGACAGGGAACTTACTATCACCACCCTTGGAGGACTCCCAACTGCGTGGTATATATTTAGAACCACTATACTCAACAATGATCAAATTCCAGGGTTTGAAGAATTGATGTCAAGATGCATTCAAGAAGAAACAAGAATGGTGGAGCAAGAAATGCCTTCAAATAGAAGCAACCCCACTCCATTCTCCACTCATGCCAAAAGGAGGAATAATGCAGGGTCTAAAGGTCATTTCAATAGAAAGCCTGGATCTAAGGGAGGAAGGAAGGGCAGGTGCTTTGTTTGCAATAAGTTTGGCCACTATGCAAGGGAATGTCCAAATAGAAGGGACACATCGCATGATGATGATCACAATCATTCCAGGGGCAACTTCAACAACAACGATCAAAGGAATGGTAGGTCCTATGGCAAGGGAAAAAGGAATGTGGGACATCAAGGAAATGGTCGACCCTCTAAGAAAGCAAGGAACTCCAGGTATGAAGAATCAAATGTTGTTAACAATAAGCAAAAGGAGTACTATCTTATATCGACCCTCTCCACTACCTCTCCACCAGACACTTTGGGGAATTGGCTAATTGATAGTGGTGCCTCAAGGCACTTCATCGGATACAAGGAAGCTCTCTCTAATTTGATAGAGAAGGAGACAAACTTGGAGATTATCCTTCGAGATGATGCCACCTATCCCATGAAAGGAGTAGGGAATGTTACCCTTCAATTGAATCAAGGTAACACTATTCATTTACAAGAAGTAATATATGTACCTGATCTCAAGAAGAACCTGTTGTCCATTTTGACAGTGGAAGACAAAGGATTCAAGGTGGCATTGATCAATGGAAAGGTTCGTGTTTGGAAAAGAAATTTTAAAGATGCTTTTACTCTTGGGTTTAGGGTTGACGCATTGTATCAAGCTGGAGGAAGTCCATTGGGAGCTATGTCTTGCGACACATCTCTACAATCTGAACTATGGCATCGGAGGCTCGCCCATCTTCATTATAAGGCCGTGTCCGATGTGAGACAGATGGTGACAGGTATGCCTGAGTTCAAAGTAGAGCATGAAGGTGTATGTCCGGGATGTGCCGAAGGAAAACTTACAAGGGGATCATTCCCCCAAGTAATAGCAAGACCACAGATATATTGCAATTGATCCACTCCGACATATCTGGTATGATGTCTGTAAACTCTTTGGGAGGATACTTATATTATCTCACCTTTACGGATGATTACTCTCGCAAGACCTAAATCTACTTCTTGAAAAAGAAGGATGAAGTGTTCCCCTGGTTCTGACACTTCAAAGCCTTGATCGAAAACCAATCTGAGAAGAAAATCAAGATATTGAGGACTGATAATGGGACTAAGTACTAATCTAATGAATTCCATGATTATTGCAGCGAAGTTGGCATTAAGAGGGAGACTACAACACCATACACTCCTGAGCAGAATGGTGTAGATGAAAGGAAGAATCGTACTATTGTAGAAGATGTTCGTGCCATGCTTCATGATCAAGGGCTTCTGAAGTTCCTATGGGCTGAAGCTGCAAATACTGTTGTCTATGTTCAAAACTGATGCCCTCATCAAGCATTGGACTCCAAGACTCTCGAAGAAAGGATCACTGTTAAGAAACCCGATGTCTCTCATTTTAGAATTTTCGGAAGCCCTGTATATTTACATGTGCCGAAAGAGAAAAGAAGCAAATTGGGTGCATCTGGGAAGAAAGGAATTTTTGTGGGCTATAGTGAAAGTTCTAAGGGTTATAGAATTTATGTCGCTGGTCAAAGGGAAGTTGAGATAAGTCATGATGTCACCTTCGACGAAGATATAGCCCTCATCAAGATCAACAACCTTCCTATCCCAAGGAAGGACAAAGAAACTGACACCGGAAAACAACGTGCAAAAGAAGATGAAGCAATGCCGGATATTGATGAACCTATGGATCCTATTGATCCTCCTCCTCAAGAGCCCTCCTCCTCCAAGAGGAGACCCTCATGGCTTAGGGAGACTCTTGAAGATGCCAAGAGACATATTGCACCAAGGGGAACTTTCCGTAAAAGCAAGAAGCCGAACAGGTATCAAGGATACTTGACTATCATGAGCATTATCATTCAAAATGAGCCTTCATCATTTGAATAAGTTGTGAAGCAACAAGTATGGAAGGATGCTATGAATGAAGAATACAAGTCAATCATGAAAAATGATATCTGGGATGTGGGCCCTAGACCTCAGGACAAATCAGTTGTCACCTCTAAGTGGCTCTACCATATCAAGCATGGAGCTGATGGAAGTGCAGAAAAGTTCAAGGCTCATTTGTTGCTCGAGGTTTCTCTCAAAAGGAAGGTGTAGATTACGATGAGATATTTGTACTTGTCGCCCGATACACTACCAACCGCTCGATCATAGCCTTTGCTGCCTCGCAAGGATGGAACCTACATCAGATGGATGTCAAGACTGCTTTCTTGGATGGTTCGATCAAAGAGGAAGTCTATGTGGAACAACTCGAAGGGTTTGAGGTTCATGACCAGGAATCTCATGTATGCAGGTTGAAGAAAGCTCTCTATGGTTTGAAGCAAGCACCCCGGGCTTGGTATGAGAGGATTGATAGCTATCTGATGAAGTTGAGATTCACTAGAAGTGAAGCCGATCCGAACCTTTACTTTAAGGTGGAAAATGATAAGCCTCTCATTCTGGTACTTTATGTGGACGACCTCTTTCTAACAGGTGCAGACCCTCTCATTCACAAATGTAAGAGGGAGTTGGCTTCTGAATTTGAGATGGATCTAGGACTGATGCACTTCTTCCTAGGGTTGGAGGTCTGGCAAAAGCCAGGAGAAATTTTCCTATCTCAAGGAAATATGTTTGTGAAGATATTGGAAAGATTTGGGATGGTAGACTGCAAGATTGTGACTACCCCGATGGAACTTAACTTTAAGAAGTTATGTGGTAGTGTTGCCGGACTTGAATTGGGAAGTGCTTCTGAGTATTGTCAACTCATAGGAGCACTGATGTTCTTGGTGAACTCCCATCTGGACATATGTTTTGCAGTGAACACATTGAGCCAATATATGGTTGAGCCTCATCATATACATTGGATTGGTGCCAAGAATCTTATGAGATATTTTTGGGGCACAATCACTCAAGGACTAAGATACATTGCCGGATATGTGAGGCTGCATGGTTATTCTGATGCTGATTGGGCTGGCAGTGTGGTGGATCGCAAGAGCACTTCTAGATGCTATTTTTCTTTGGGTTTTGCTTCAATATCCTCGATGAGCAGGAAGCAGAAATCCGTTGCCTTGAGCACCGCCAAGGCCGAATACATGGCTGCTAGTATGGCCTCCTGTGAAGCTGTCTAGTTGCGGAAGCTCTTTAGTGAGCTGTTTGGACATGTGCTGGAGACCACCGTGATCCTCTGTGGCGACCAGAGTGGGATCCGACTATCAGAGAATCTCGTGTTTCATGATCGCTCCAAGCATATAGATATTAGGTACCACTTTATTAGGGATATGGTACAATGAGGAGCAATAAGGCTCCATCACATTGGTACTGATGAGCAGGTCGTCGATATTCTGACAAAGCTCCTGGAGAAGGTCAAGTTCTTGGCATTTCGATAACGACTTGGAGTCATGGAGAGACCCTCTTATGAGAGTCCTGCATGATATGGACATTGAGCTTTGGGATCTCCGGGGGGGGGTTGGGGTACTTCTTGGAGCGATGAGCAACCATAGGGTGAGTGGTTCAACGTTCCCCTAGTGGTTTGCTGTGTACAGGGTGAGTGGTTCAGCGTTCCCCTAGTGGTTTGCTGTGTACAAGGTGAGTGGTTCAGCCTCCCCTATGACACCCTGTGGTGACATGTAGGCAGGATGAGTGGTTCATCCTTCTCCTACTAAGACATCCTACCCATGTAGTCTGGAACTCATTGGAAGTGCCTCTCATCTGGCCAATGAGTAGGGAAATGAGGATAGGGACCATAGTACTACCGATGGACGCATCGTGTACTACCGTACTCCCTATGCTAGGATGACCGATATTGATCTGGGATCAATTGGAATTGACTTCGGGTCAGTAAGAGTGGTATGAGACACTCTCTTTTGATTGGAATTGACTTTGGGTCAGTAAGAGTGGTATGAGACACTCTCTTTTATTTGGGACTGACTTCGGGTTAGTAGAGAATGGTATGATACATTCTTGATCACTTCTTCTTCTTCATAGTTCAGTAGAGCAGAGCAGTGCATTGATGGTAGAGATAGTACAGATTGGGAGATGGATTAGCAGATGGAGTTCTCCCTAGTTGAGAAGGAGTGTTAAAATTGGCGACTAGGGCCAAACTCCATATGGGTCATCTTATTTATGACAATTGATATTTTTCTTGGGTTACTCTCTCCGAGAGGTGTAGGATTGATCTAAAGATCATCCAATTCTGTCATGTACAAATGAAGATATGAAGTTATTTATAATATGGACAAATTGTCAAGGTCGGCCAGCAAGAAAAACAGGCATTCAAACCCCCAACTCATCCTCAACGTTGCATATAAAAGGAGACCTCAAGTCATTTTTACCATCATCTCATCTCATATCTCTCTCTCTCCTCTTGTGATTGGTTATGCAGATCTAGGCAATCTTCTCTCTCACACGTGCAAAGAAAAGGAGGACAAATTTTTGTTGATTGTGTTGACCAACGTTGACCGAGCGGCAGGGAGGTTGTTTGACTGTGTTGACTTGATGCGTTGACCTGTTTTGACTTCGGTTTGGGTGAGGTATCTCCTTCCTAGCAGGCCGCAGATATGGGCACGAAAATCGAGGCAATCCGACCTCTCCTTTGACCAACGTTGACTGTACTAGGGCTAGCCGCAGAGTTGACTTTTGTTGACTAGTTTTGACTGGATTTTTCGAATTGTTTTGGGTTGATTAGACTTGCTGTTGAAGGTCGAAGTTGACTGTGTTTGACCAAGTTGAATTGAGGAAGAATTCTGCCCTATTGACCAGCGTTGACATTTCTGGTTAGGGTATTATCAGATTTGTAAATTGTACTATCTATCTCTCTGCTGAACTATTGAAAAATATAAGAAGAATTGCTCAAGGGTTTCCCCACATTGGGGTTTGTCCGTGGCTGGTGCCACATCTTGTGTCCTCTTGTCTTGGCTTGTCTTCTACTGTTTATGTTTATGTTCTATCTGCATTTTACTATCATGTTGATGTGATTGCTAAACTGGATATTGATATTGGGCTAATAAAGAAATTGAAGTAAAATTGCTGTAAAGCATAGAACATACCATTGTTACCTAAAATTATCATGAAGTCCCGGAGTAGCTGAGGAGCAGCAGTGGGCAGATTGAGAGTTGTTCACAAGTGGAGTTGTGAACAACTCGACAAGAGTCTCGATGTGTTGTGGCCTTGATGGACTAAGGTACAACTAGAGAGTAGATTGACAATCGAGATTTCAGTGGCTAGATGGACTTGGAACATTGATAGAGGCAGGAGCTACAGACCAGGAGCCGAAGGACTGGGCAGGTACAAGGTACGATCGAGAGGAGTTGAGAAGAGCGCATTACATCAACCAGATGATTAGAGTATCTTGTTGAGGGTAGATTGGTTGTCAATGGACTGACACCAAGCGCCAGTTTGTATCTTGTACTAGTGGATGTATGAGGGTCATTATCCTTGGTACGAGAGCCCGACACTGTTTTACTATATGTTTGATATAACAAAGTTGGGTTAAAAATTGTAAAAAGTTGTCTATATTCTTTGCATGTGTGATTTACTGCTATTTATATTCCGTTGTGCAAAGTAGTATCGTTGAGATTCTTGGTTTGGTAGCATCAGAGATTTTAAGATTCTATCCTAGACCTAAGGCCGTGGAAATTGAACATGGTATTAGAGCATATCTGACCTACTTTGAGGGACAATGAATCAGAGTGTGCACAACGGCCTCAGAGGGAGTTGCAGGTGTCTAGATCATGGAGTAGAAGGTTCAGCTGAGGACATGGAGATGTGGTCTTGACTGGCTTGGCAATGAGATTGGCTGGGAGTTCTGGTGGATTGGTGGTGATCCTGGTGGACAATAGTTTGTTGTAGGGCAGATCGCTGATTGTGGATTTCCGTTGATGTCTTGGATGATTGGGACAACTCGAGGATTGCTTTGGCATGGACGAGATCATGTTGATCGAGATGGCTTTATGTGATGGACTACAAGTTGGCAGGCTAGGGTCTTCATCGGATTGTGCTGCTGCATATTCGAGATTGGTGGGATTTTCACAAGTGGTATTTGATCCAGGAGGATGAGTGCTTGCAGGACTGAGCCAGTGGAGATCGTGTAGGCTCAGAGGGAGCAACCCTATGGAGGTTTGGGATCTTCAAGTTCAGATGTGATGAGGCAGAGGCACTACTGAGATTTCTGGATTCATCTATAGGGTATGTTGCAGTGATGGTTGCTAGATGGGCTAGTGTCATCGTCGGATGATGGTTACTTCTTAGTCTCACTAAGAGGGAGTGTTGATTTTTGTGTAGCTTGAGAGGTACTCCAAACCCTAGTGTTCGAGGGTTGGAGGTCAAAGCGCCACAAGTAGGCTTGTGGGCTTAGAACCCAACCCTAGTGTTTTTCACCCATAGATGTTTGGGCCAAAACTGTGACGAGTTTTTGACATGTGATGGATGAGGATGATAGCTCTCGACGAGACAATTCTAACGCAACGAAAATCATCTGATTCCGAGTTGTCATTAAGGAGATATGAATTTTTGAAGGTTAATGATGGGTTTGCACTTGTATGTCAAGGTCGGCCTAAGGCGTTTTAGGCATGTGACAAGTTTTGGAGCCCCTCTCTTTAGTATAAATAGAGGGTGATGTAGAGCCTTAAAGGGCATCCAAAAGTGCAACGCATGCCTTGAGATAACAACTCGTTGAAAGAGGAGAAGGTTTGTTTTGGCTATAGCAAGAGAGGGTAGAACAATGCAGTGAGAGGGACTATTTTAAGGGTTATTACAGGATGATAGAGGGTTGTATTGGAGGCCGAGATATTTGCAGGTAGGCCAAGGCCTGAAGGGCTGAACGCTGGCTTGTTTGAGCCAAAGGAGGTGTTGTCTAGAGGGTCGTAGCCCTGTTCTTGGAGGCCGCAGCCAAGGGAGGGACAACGAAGGTGTTTGGAGGCTTGCTGGAGGGTGGACAGTCATCCCAAGAGGCTGCCGCAGCCCTAGTTTGGGTGTTGTAAGGGCCGCAATACCTTTAGGGAGATAGACCTTGTATGTGGGCTGAAAACTACCCTAAAGGAGCAACATTAAGGGGTAGCATATACTTGGAGGACAATCGCAACAAAGAGGAGCAATTTTGGTCTAGTTTGTTGGGTTGTTAGGGACTGTGGTTAGTGCCCAAACCAGTCCCAAAATTGTAGTATTGTAGCAAGTTCAAAACAACAACGTTTGGAGGTGCGTTTGGTCAAGGAGTTGACCAGGTTTGGATTAGTCTACATTGCAGTTTGTTGGGAGCCATTTGTTGGAGTTGCCTTGGGCATGAAAGAACTCCAACTAGGAGCAGATCCCACTATGGAGTGATGTAGGTGTCCTGGTGTGGACAGAGTTGTTGCAGTCTGTGGAAGCCAAGGAGGTAGGGTTGACATGGCATGTTAGAAGCCCTAACCAGTGGGCAGTTTCACAATGAAGTTTGGAGCCTAGATTTGTGCAACAACTCCTCTATTGCAGAGAAAAGGGCAAATATGGAGAAGTTTGTGGGCAGTTGTGTGTAAGGGTCTCCTAGGTGTGAGGATTCCCTAACTAGGTGCAGATGCTACAACGTGGACTTGGTCACTCGTGGATTGTTGGAGGGCAACATGAGAGTGGACCAAGTGTGGATGTGATTGGGCACTTATGGTCTGCTGGAGGACAACGTGATAGTGTCCAAGTTGGAGCCCGATGAGAAACACCTTGATGGACAAAGGTAGTTGCGAGAGAGGCAGTTATTGAGCTCAAGGGTCTGATAAGCCAGGAGCAGTTTGTGGAGCCCTAGACTTGTGTGTGGAGAAGGACATCTACAACAAAAGATGGGCAGTCCTCCTAGCCTGTGTTCATTGTGGGAGATGGACATCTTGCAATAATAGGTGGTAGCCCTCTGTGCCCTATACTGGTCTTCATCAGAGTAGCGCAAGAAGACCATAGTGGGCTGAAGTCCCTGAGTAGCTGAGGAGCAACAATGGGCAGATTGAGAGTTGTTCACAATTCGACAGGAGTCTCGATGTGTTGTGGCCTTGATGGACTAAGGCACAACTAGAGAGTAGATTGATAGTCGAGATTTAGTGGCCAAATGGACTTGGAGCATTGATAAAGGCAGGAGCTGCAGATCGGGAGCCGAAGGACTGGGCAAGTACAGGGTACGACCAAGAGGAGCTGAGAAGAGCGCGTTACATCAGGGAGATGATCAGAGTATCTTGTTGAGGGTAGATTGGTTGTTGATGGACTAACATGAAGCCCTAGTTTGTATCTTGTACTAGTAGATGTACGAGGCCATTATCCCTGGTACGAGAGCCCTAGACTGTTGTATTATATGTTGTTTAATATAACGAAGTTGGGTTAAAAATTGTAAAAGGTTGTCTATATTCTGTGCATGTGTGATTTACTATTGTTTATATTCCGCTGTGCAAAGTAGTATTGTTGAGATTCTTGGTTTGGTAGCATAAGATATTTTAAGATTCTATCCTAGACCCAAGGTCGTGGAAATTCAACATAGGACCCTTCGATGCAAGTGCCACATTCTCCTCCTCCTTCACACTCTTCGATCCGCTGCTACTGCTGCCACTAATGGAGCTCTTTAACAGAGCTCACCTCAAATCCTCCTGCTGCAAATCGGTCCACATCCTACCCCATCTTGGCAAAGTGTCTTTGCCAAATATACTTTGGACAAACACTTGCCAATCCTCCGAGACGCTGTTTAGGGCGAATCGCACTAGCTCTGATGGTTGAGGTGCTGCTCCAACAGTTGCACATTGATTTCAGACTTCCTGCATCCTGGTGAGGAAGGAATCTATGCCTTCTCCCTCTCGCATCCTTATGCGTCTAAGCTTTTCTTCTAGGAATGCCTTCCGTTGCTCGGAAGTACCCTGATATAGTGTAGAGAGAGCTACCCACATCTCTCTGGATGTACCTTTGTTTGCCAGATGTGAAACTATTGATCTCAGACTCCATCTAAGATCAACCACTTTGCCCTAGCCGTCTCCTTTCTATATTCCTTGAACTGATCTGCATCCTGGGGAACTACCACCACATTATTTATGTAGGCTTTCAGGCCATATTCATCTAGAAGGAGGGACATCCTAGCCTTCCAGATGACATAGTTGGAAGTTCCATCCAACCTATATTGATCTCTAAGCCCTGCTGTGGCCATCTCTGAATCTGTCGAAAACTCCCTCTTTCCCTTTGCTTGGCTGCTGCTCTGCTACTCGCACTCCCTCCCGAAATGCGCAGGTCTGCTAGCTGCTACTGCCAATCTGCCTGGAAGAATTGAACGTCTAAGACTCGAAGTTCCCTGAGAGAAAGTTTTCCCTTTGCTGTGCGTGCTCTTCTCTTCCACTTGATGTTGGTTCTGCTACTGCAAAACCCTCTGCGTCCAACCAAGGAATCTGCTTAGTGAAAATCTGAGCTTCTGCTGCTCCCTCTGACTAATGGAATCACTAACTCGGGCAACTCGACTTTTTTGCAAACTAGCAACTGAAATTTGAATTTCTGCCCCAACATTTCGGGTTTCTTGTCTGAGCACTGCGCTACCCCTAAGAATTTCGGCCTGTTGCTCCCTATGAGCAGCGGAATTCTTTCCTTCGCTTATGAGCTTCCCGACTGATCACTTATGCTCTGATACCATGTGAAAATTTCAAATCTGAAATCCTATTGCAGCAATTGGAAATTATTCTTCTAATTGTTAATTAATTTAACAATTTATTTGCTACGACAAATACTAAATAAATCACACTGCAACCTTCACAAATAAAACTGTGGAAATAATAGCGCTAGAAACAGAGAAAATACTAGCACACACACAATAATTAACACAGTAACTTTTGGACAAATGTCCCCGGAAAAACCCAACTTGGGAAAACCGGTGCAACAGTGAGGGTTTTAATTATTATGCAACAGTGAAATCTGAGTACAATCTATGGATGCCCAACTTGCAGTCCAAACAACAAGAAAATATGGCCAAAATTATCTATAAGGGAATTACCCTTCTTCCACAAGCAACGTCGACACAACTTCCCTTCAAAAAACTCGTCCTCCTGGACCCTTTGCGTCAGCCTCATCACAGTGCTTGTGCAGGCCCTATGACGTCTAGCCTATGAACTGCCTCTGATGAAGTCTTTATGCTTGTCTTTGCTAGGGAAATCGCTTCTCGGGCACTCTGGAACCTCTGTCCGGCCTCTGGAACTGAAAACGATTTTTCCTTCTGCCAAATCAAGTTGCTCTTCTGAAGCAACTATGCAGTCCTTTGCGCTACCTCACTGGGAATAACTCGGCCTCCTCGCTGCTGCCTCTCCGGATCTGGAAAACTTCCTCTGGATCACTGTCTCTGCTTCGATCTCTGGTCCGACAACTACCGCTGCTCTTTGGAAATCAAACTGCTAGGGAAATCGAACTGCTCAAGTGTATTCTCCATCACCACATCGATCCCTTATATCTTTCTGTTGGAATTCCAACGACCAAGATTAAATCTTAATCGATGGCTCAGGTCATTTATGAATCGATCCGTGTGGGTTTCTAGACTATTCTCACCTTGACTTAATTAATTATGATTAATTAACCAGTTTTCCAAAGTTTAGACTTAAGAAACATTAAAAAATAGGTTAATAATCTAATTAAGTCATCTCTCTGTGGAATTTCCAGAAACGATTTATGGGTTTTGGAGATCTCATGCATTCTTGTGTGAAAGAGTGTTTGTATTCCGTGCTTTAAGAGATCAGAGACCAGAAAGCTCTACTCTGAGGCATAACTTGGTATTTAACATAATTATTTGAATTAATTCTGAAGCCTGCTGGGCCGCCTGTCTGAGGACAGTTTGTTCCAAGATCGCCTTAAGTCGAGATTGTAAAGCGAGTTGAAGACTGAAGGAGTCGTGAGTGTCCTCGTATTTCTCGTACCCGTGGTGGATGGTGTGAGGAATTCTAGCTACTCTTTAGATATTCAAGTAAGTTACTGAGTCCATCATCTTAATTACTCTAATCCAAAATTTAGTTGTGATTGTGAAACTGTTGAATTTCTTTTTCTGTTGGAATAAGGGGACAACTAGCTTAAACCTATTTCCAAGAAGTGCAAAAGTGCTAATTTATTGCAGAGGTTTTGTAAGACCTCAGATCTTATAGAATTTATGCAATTAGGAAGGAAATTAAAAATTTACATAGTTCCTAGTTGAATTGTAATGCACAGGGATATCGATGATGATGTTGTGTTTTAAATCCTTCTCTATAATGCATAAGATGAGCAAGCAAACTTTAAAATCATGTTTAACTTCTAGGATATAATGGTAATCTCCAAGACAAAGCTACAGGTCTAATTTAATGTCAAAAATGTCATAAGAAACCCCAATGGAATGGAAAAAATTTAACCATATCCATGAGGTCACATTCTGATTTACATACATTCATTGAACAATTAACAGCAAAAATTCTTAATTAGCATACATTCAAGTTGGAAGGGAACTATATAGTAGTGGCATGCTTAGGGTTATACAGTCTATGGAAGACAGTTAGAAGATAATTATGTTCTATTGGATCCTTAGCATACCACTCATATGTGATATAGAGAAGAAAGGAGAGCACTTTTTCGAGGGTCACAATGAGTGTGTCTTCATACTTCTTTTGGAGTGCAACTATATACCTACTCTCATTTTGGACATGGCTTTGACATGTTTTCCAAGGGAGCCATCCTCCTTAAAATGATTGGACATTATATTGATTAAGAATGTCAAATGTGCAAGGATAGAAATGCACCATATCTTACTAAACTTCAATGCGTTCATAGGGCCTCACTGACTTGTTTCTAACAATATAACAAGCATCACTTGATTAAAAAGTACACAAGGATTTGAGACATCAGTGCCTGTGTTTACTAAATTTTTTTAACAAAATAATTCAAAGGAATTCCAACCTTTCTGTGAAAGTTGACTTGGCCTTATTTCATCTTTTAGTTTATTTGCCATGCAATTGGGTTGTAAAACTTCTAGCTTTTAGTTCAAGTATATACTGGAAAGTAGATAGATATCCAAAATTCAATAAATGTGGTCAGAATTGCTGATAAATACATTTGAATGTAAATATAAAAGGGTATTGTATTAGGTAAAACTATCTCCAAACTATGAGCTTGGCATATATCTTGATATTTAAGGTTTTCCAACTGCCAAAACATTGAGAAGCTTTACATGACCTGCAACTATCTTTTACGTATCCATGTTTGATCTTTTATGTCTCTAGCCTGTTCCCATGAACAACTCATTCAACCTTTCTTATGAAGGATTCACTTATAGCAGAAAGAAGCAAAAGGAAGCAAAGTTTAACACGAGTGTCATTGTTGTTCTTTCATATGTGGATAAGGATGGCTTGAACTAGGAACTAAGAGAGACATCTAATGAGTTCTTCTTAGTTACAAGATAAGCTCTGCTGCAATGAAAATTGTTCTTGGTTTCAGATTGGTGAACATGCATAGATGAAAACTCAGAACACTTTATGTGCGTGCACAACCACATCTTACATTGCATTAAGGTCTTTATCTTGGATTTGATTTCTTTGTTAAGGAGTTGAAACCACAGGATTAAATTAAGTGTTCCATCATTTCTTTGAAAATGATCATTTTTAGATCTATGTGGTAATTTTCTTTCATTTTTTCATGAAGCATCTAAATTTTAAGGTTTTAACTTTTAATTGTGCAGGTTGTGGCTTGGGTAATAGCTTTCTTTGTGATTATCATCAACGGATACCTCATAGTGGACTTCTTTGCGAATGAAGATGTCAACATGTGGATTATAATTTTATTAAGCTTCATAACCCTTGGGTATCTCTGTTTTGTCGTATATTTGGTTGCCCAAGCCATTAGGATAAATCGATCGAGTAGTGCATCTTCCAAACTACTTCATTGAGGCACGTAAATTGATCCTATCCCTCATTTATCCTTATTATTATAAAACACAAATGATCTGTAATGAAAGAATGGAATGTACAAAATACTCATTAGAGCTCTTCTTTTGTGTACTTGAAATGTGTTGTCTACCTTCGTTTGATCTGAATGAATATAAATCTATTGTGTTTTTAACCTCTCTTCAGTAAATCAGCAAATTCATTACATCACAATAGTCAGAAAATCAGAAACCAACTTATTTTGCATCTAGAATCTGACTTCTGATGGAGGAGGAACTCGAGGGACAAGAAAAATATGGATTCCTCAAAACTAATAGATGAGTGTTAAAGGTATTTCAATGGATAGACCTCACAGAGGGCAATTAACATCATCTGTGTGATAAAAAAATTTCATGTTCTACAAATCAGCCAAAATTTGAGGGTGATATTCATATAATGTGCCCATGATATATAAATTTACAAAATCAAAACCTCCAAATTTCCAGATTTTGAGAACTCTATCATAGTAATAGCTTGCAAATATTTAACGGATATAATGTGTAATTTTTTTGATGAATCAATGTAGATCATACACACTAACTAAGATTTGATGTCGAATGGGGACAGTGCTCTGGAAATGACAAAACATTGTCTGAAAGAACATAGAATATTCATATTCTAGGATGAAGGAAGGAAAAATATCTTTTGGAATGAACCTTATTCTTATGTCAAGTTTGGCATGCCAGACTCTAAAAGAGAGTCATAAGGCCAATCGACAAGATTTTTCCAACACTTATCAGTACCTATTGCTAGTTCTGTTTTCTATAAGAAGACGATCTTGCAAAACAAAGGTAAGCCTCTTAGATTTAATGTACATCCCATATTTCTCGTTCTCTTGAATCTTGATCACTTTGATTATTGAAAAAATGCTTTAGTAGATAGAGAGAAAATTCTATAATTAACAAAAATGGGAAATATTTTCACTGAATGCTTACAAGTGTTTATATCCTTGCAATACTGCCACCATTTGAGAACATATCCATCTTAGGACAACATATATCCATCATGAAGTTGGCTTTTCTAGTTAGTTTCCTAATGCAAAGTTTCATTTCATGGCTTGGAACCATTTGTCCACTTCATCACGTCTTTCCTTCATCGTAAATAATTGGGATCTTTTCCTTCTTGATTCTAGGGAGGTATTCATAATCCATACAAGGTACTTGGACATTCTCAATCTGAAGAATTCTCATAAGAAGATTCAGATTGGTGAGCCATCTGCTTAGCATCATATCAACCAACATTGTGACATAGCAAGGCCTTGACTAACAACTTTATCTCTCCACAAGATCAAGGCACAATGTCGGCGAGGCCTGTTGAGGGAAATGTAACTAGGTTTGGTATTCATAAATGTACTTTTGATATTTGTATTTATTCAAGAATAGAAATATTATTTTTATAATATATGTCAATGAGTTTCTTGCTTATTGAAATAGGTCTAGCACATGTTAAAGTGCTATAGGTGAGTCAAAATAGTCAAAATAAAATGTTGAAGACCTTAAGGGCATGTTGCACCATGTATAAGAGTCAAAGAATACTCCTCCAAGCAAAGTCAAGTCTCCTCCAAAGCAAAGGCACCATCAAAGAGTCTCCTCCAAAGCAAAGACACCATCAAAAGAAGCCAACCGAAGCTAAGACATCAAGTCGGCCTACAAACAACTAGTTGGCCTAAAGGAGGGACATACCTCTATATATAGAGGTTGTCCACTCCCTCAAAAGACAACGCACTCATATCTCTAAAATTTGCGAAGTAAAGAGGCAAGTAAAGGGTAACGAAGGATGAAGAAGAGGTCTCCAAGTGCAGCGAAGAAGGTGAAGCCTAGATCGAAGTCAAGAGGACCATTTATAGGGAAAATATAGTCACATTTGCGAGAAAAGGGAAGGCTTCCTGCGGTCATAACAACAGTAGTATATCAACATCACATCTCTCATTGTTTGGGCTAGAACATAGGCCTAAAGGGCCTCCCACCCAAGCGAAGAAGTAAGGAAGAAGAGCGAAGGTAATAGGGTTGTTCTAAAGCCTATTACAGTCACACGTGCGAAGAGAAGGAGGTTGTCTCTGCTGGTATAACAACCCTCCCATTATAGTCATACAAGTTCGTTGGTTGGTGAAGAGAAGAAAGGGATCATCATAAGGAAAGGGTCTCATCAAAGGTATTTCTTCTAGAGCAAGTGCAACAAGATCTAACAACAGTTGGAAGGAGGACAAAGTGCTGGGAATCGAAGTGCCGGAAGAAGGAAGTGTCGGGGAACAAAGTGCAGAAAGGAGGAAGGACTTGACTTGTGCTTGGAGGACATTCTAGTCAGGGATCTAGGGTTTGACATTGATCAATAAGAAGCTTCAATAAGATAAACTTACTAAAGGGTTTTCCTCTCAAGAGAAGAGAGGTTTTGGCCTTGGCAGAGAGCCAACATCTTATGTTCTCGTTCTTATGTTTTTGGTAGCAGTTTTATGAAGTACACACACATGTATTAATAATAATAAGAAGAAGATTAAGCTAACAAGAAAAGTAAAAAGAGCTCACAAATTGTTATCAAGTCAAGAAGAATCAAACTACATCCTAATTGCTCTTGATTCTTCAACATGGTTTTAGAGCTAAGGTGACACATCAAGGAAAGGGCATCTCAAGAACTCTCATCAAGGAAGGACATCTACAAAAGTTGAAGCATCTAGCCAAGAAGTATCAATCACTTCAAGGACAAGAAGGTCTACCATCTATCATTCATCAAGGAAGACTACAAAGCAAGAAGAAGAGCCTTACACAAAGGCACCTACAAGAAGAGCAAATCAAAGAAGGACCTACATCAAGCTACAAGTCATCAAGCAAGTTCACTCGAAGAAAACAACTTGAAGAACATCAAGATCTAAGGAAGGCAAGCCATCAAGTCTTCAAGGAGAAAGCAAGTCTACTACATCTCAAAATCTATCAAGTAAGTATATGTCCCCTTCTAAATATACATCAATGTCTTTTTGCAAGGAAAGCAACAAATTGGTAGGTACCAATAACTTTCTTGCATGGAAGAAGAGGACTGATTTACTTCTCAAGGAGAATGAATTTCTAGAACACATCAAAGGGAATATCACTATTCCTGCTAAGGAACAAACTCAAGCCTTAGCCAAGTGCAATAAGGATGAGACAAGAGCTCAAAGGATTATAATAGAATCCATCAAGGACTCTCTCATTCCTTATGTCTCCAAACTTGAAACATCAAAAGAAATCTATGATAAACTAGTAAAGCTATTCTCGGTAAGCACAATTGGAGAAGTGATATCTCTACGAAATGAATTGTACAAGATGAAGATATCAAAGGAAGGAATAGCTCCCTACTTCATGAAGATCTCTGAGATGAGGGATCAACTTCAAGAGCTAGGGGAAGTCATGTCCGACAAAGAAATAACAACTGTAGTACTCAATGCTCTACCTGAGGATTGGGGCAACTTCACATCAAGCATATATGCAAAGAAGGAAGCTACCCCACTAAGTGAAATGTGGTCTCTATTCAAGATAGAGGAAACAAGACTCAAAGCAAAGGAAGATGTGGGATCAAAGGAGCAAGCATTTGCTACCATGGCCAAGAGAAAAGGAAAATTTGGCAAATTTGGTCCACAAAGAACAAACAACAAAGATATGTCCAAAATACAATGCTATGGATGCCAAGAATATGGACACTACAAAAGGAATTGTCCTAAACTAAAGAAGGACAACAACAACAACAAAAAAAGGGAAGAAACTCATGTGACTCAAGAAATGAAAGAAGAAGACAAGAAGCAAAAGAAGGAAGATCCTCCCGATC
This sequence comes from Pinus tabuliformis, assembly GCA_031772625.1. Lineage (NCBI taxonomy): Eukaryota > Viridiplantae > Streptophyta > Pinopsida > Pinales > Pinaceae > Pinus > Pinus tabuliformis. The sequence goes on along the minus strand of CM062820.1, from coordinate 350,598,364 downwards.
TCTACAATGACTAAGTCTTCTTCTTTACTTAAACTTCTTTCAAAGTTTTAAGTAGTATAGGAGCATGTAGGAATAGAATAAAATTGCATGGCTAGAAACATCTTCTAGAATCTAGAAGCATAATGTACATGGAGTTCAAGATACTCATGTAGAAGGAGCATTTATAATAGAACAAAATGCATGGTTAGAAATATCTTCTAGAATATAGGAGCATGGTAGATATAGCTCAAGATATTCACGTAGAAGGAGCATACCTAGAATGGGACCTCATCCACAATGAAAGAAAATTGATCATGATTAAGAACCTTAGAAGCCCTCCATCATCAAAAGGAAAAAAACATTTGTAAGGTAAGGGTCTTTAAGATCCTATGAGGGAATCTTCAAAAGAAGATTCATAAACAAAAGAAAATGTCTCATTGGGAATCCCATTCATGGGATTCAAGAAAGTGATGATATGTAGGTAAGCTAAGATGAAGCAAGAAGGGCCACACCAAGGACAACCAAATGAAGATGATGAAAGGAGAATCAAGATGAGGTATGTATGCATCAAAGTTTAGTCATGTTATTATATGTATATTATTGAGTCATGGGAATAGTTCTATGACATGATCAAGTAGGAAAGAATCTATTTTACCAATGACATGCTCAAAGGCATGTACTACAATGCAATGAAGGTCAACAAAAGGAAATACACACATAATGAGTATAAGATTGTTGACTAAGAAGCAAGAAGAAATGCTAACTAGTCCTTGTAGCAAGCAATGAAGAAGTGCTCTCACAAGGAGCATAAGGTGGTTGATCAATCTATCCATGAAGAAGCAAATGAAGAAAGAGATCAAGCATGTGAAGAACACCATGATCACAAAGAATCACTATTTGACAAGATCCATTGGAGACATCTCTCTTGGAAAAAAAAGGCAGGACAACTCTGACTAAGAAAGGAAAAGATCAAAGGACTCTCGACACCTATGAAGGCCTTGGAGATATGAAAGGTGCAGATAACTAATTCTACTCTACGAAGATGTCATGATGAAGAAGCCATCCAACAAAAGCACCATTTAATGTTGAAGCAATATCAGGATGAAGTCATGAAGGGCTACTAGATCAAAGCATGGGAACAAGCAAGTACAAAGAAGCATCCATGTGAAGAGTAGTCTGAAGCATAGACAAGATGACAAGAAATAACTAGATGACAAGAGAACCTGATATATGACAAGAAGGCCACTTTCCACGAGGGAAGCAATGGCTTGACTAAGCAGGAAGGAAAGTGATCGATGGATGATGCCCTACCAAGAAGAAGTTCAAACAAAGACTTCATGACATCAAAGGAAGGAAGGAGATCAAGTAATTGAAGGACCCTCGAAGAAGAAGTTGCTGATGAATGGACAAGTCCCTAACTAAGAGGGAGTCATAGTAAGTTCCTAATTACAAAGGAACTTGGACAAGTACCTTGCAAGAGGATACTTGGGCATGTCTTCCTCAATTGAGAGGAAGTGATAGACACAACATTCTTGTCTTCACTTGGGAAGAAAGAATGGGAGGATTGGGTAATCATCTGGCATCCGATACTCTTTGAGGATGTGTAGGGCATCCAAGACAAGAGTAGGCAAGAGCACCGATATTATTTGAGGGCTGGGAACCCAAGATAAGAATAATCCTAGAAGGTCATACTCAGTGAACACCCGAGTGGGTATGTACCTTGAGAGACAATGACTAAGGTGTCTATAAGTCATTGGTCTCACCAACATTGTTCTCTGATCTATTGAGAGATAGAGCTGTCAGTCAAGGCCTTATTGTGGAAACAATGTTGGTTACTATGATGCTATTATAGATGGATTGCCAATCCAATTTCTCTTATGAGATTTCTTCAAGATTGAAACATAGCCAAACACCTTGTAATGTTGTATGAATACCTCCCTAGTTAAGAGGGAGTGTTTAAGGAAATGTAACTAGGTTCGATATTCATAAATGTACTTTTGATATTTGTATTTATTCAAGAAAAGAAATATTATTTTTATAATATATGTCAATGAGTTTCTTGCTCATTGAAATAGGTCTAGCACATGTTAAAGTGTTATAGGTGAGTCAAAATAGTCAAAAGAAAATGTTGAAAACCTTAAGGGCATGTTGCACCATGTATAAGAGTCAAAGAATACTCCTCCAAGCAAAGTCAAGTCTCCTCCAAAGAAAAGGCACCATCAAAGAGTCTCCTCCAAAGGAAAGACACCATCAAGAGAAGCCAACAGAAGCTAAGACATTAAGTCGGCCTACAAACAGCTAGTCGACCTTCAAGTCAGCCTAAAGGAGGGATAGACCTCTATATATAGAGGCTGTCCACTCCCTCAAAAGACAACACACTCATATCTTTGAAATATGCGAAGTAAAGAGGCAAGTAAAGGGTAACGAAGGATGAAGAAGAGGTCTCCAAGTGCAATGAAGAAGGTGAAGCCTAGACCAAAGTCAAGAGGACCATTTCTAGGGCAGCTGCAGTCACACGTGCGAGAAAACATAAGGTTGTCTGCAGTCATAACAGCAGTAGTATATCAACATCACATCTCTCATTGTTTGGGCTAGAACATAGGCCTAAAGGGCCTCCCACCCAAGCGAAGAAGTAAGGAAGAAGAGCGAAGGTAATAGGGTTGTTCTAAAGCCTATTATAGTCACGTGTGCAAAAAGGAGGTTGTCTCTGCTGGTATAACAACCTTCCCATTACAATCATACAAGTTCGTTGGGTGGTGAAGAGAAGAAAAGGATCATCATAAGGAAAGCGTCTCATCAAAGGTATTTCTTTTAGAGAAAGTGCAACAAGATCTAACAACAGTTGGAAGGAGGACAAAGTGCCGGAAGAAGGAAGTGACGAGGAACAAAGTGCAAAAAGGAGGAATGCCTTAATTTGTGTTTGGAGGACATTGTAGTCAAGGGTCTAGGGTTTGACATTGATCAATAAGAAGCTTCAATAAGAAAAACTTACTAAAGGGTTTTCCTCTCAAGAGGAGAGGTTTTGGCCCTGGCAGAGAGCCAACATCTTGTGTTCTTGTTCTTATGTTTTTGGTAGCAGTTTGATGAAGTACACACACATGTATTAATAATAAGAAGAAAAAGATTAAGCTAACAAGAAAAGTAAAAAGACTTCAGAAGTTGTTATCAAGTCAAGAAGAATCACACTACATCTAATTGCCCTTGATTCTTCAACAATTCCAATCACTGATAGACACCATCATCATTGTCTCTCAAGGAACATACCCAACCCGAGTGTTCACAAGGTATGTCCTCACAAGACTATTCTTATCTTAGGTTCCCTAATCCTCAAAGAATATCGATCCTCTACGACTACTCTTATCTTGGATGCCCTACCTCATTCTCAAAGAGTATCAGATGTCAGATGCTTACCTAATCCTCCATTCTTTCTTCAAAATTTGAAGACAAGAATGGCGTGTCTTTCTCTTCCTCTTAACCAAGGAAGATATACCCATTCCAATAAAAGGAGCGTACCCAAGCTCCCTCTTAACTAGGGACTTGTCCAAGCTCCCTCTTAACCAGGGACTTGATTTTAACAACTTTCTACCTTTGGTGGAGATCATGGGATTTTTAGCTGCTTGTAGAGCTCCTCCTTTCGATGTCATGAATTTCTTCTTCATCATTATGGAGCCTTCATCTTTTGTAGGGCATCGACCATCCATCACTTTCTTTCACGAACAATGTCAGTGATTTCATCCTTTTCTTCATCGGAAAGTGATCTTCTAGTCCACATCTTGCTTTTCTTCATACAACTATCTCTTCCAAGTCATGTTTCGTTTAAGATCTTCCATCCAACCACATGAGTGCTAGTTGTAGGTGACATCTACAACTCTCTTTCGGTAGCCCTGTATAAATCCATCCAAATGTTATTCAAAAATCAAAGTGAACATCAAATCAAATTTACCTTTTATGATGGCCTTTCATCATGACATTTGCTTGCTTGCAACATCAACATCCTGCACATTTATAAACACATCTCCAAGACATTCAATGCCAAGGGTCTCCTTCCTTTACAGACTTTATCAGAGTCTTCATATCTTCTTCATGGAGATGTCTGTAGCCAATTCTTTTAGTCATTGGATGTTGATTCCTTTTTCTTACATGATCATAGTTGCATCTTTTATGATCTCTTCTTTCTTTCTTCACATATTGCTCCCCAAGAACTTCCATTCATAGTTCCTTTATATTTATCAACCACCTCATAGTCCATATGAAGACATATTATGTTGATTTCATCTTGTCAATATGTGAACCATGCCTTCATGCAATTTTCCAAAAGAAGAGATTCCTCTTCTTTGATCATGCTCATGAGGTAGAGCATTCACCCATGCTATCTGCAACTATATGATGACATGACTTAATCTATCAAATACATGCATACATATCTCGTTTCTCCTTTTGGTCATCTAGACTTGATTGAAAGTGCTTCACCCATCTTGACATGCCACACTCTTTTGTCACCATACCATCATTCTTCTAAACAATGGATCCCACACAAGGTGGAACGGTCAGCGAGACACTTGCTTCTTCCAAGTAGAGGTGAACCTTCTAATGAAGATTCCAACAGAGGATCTTGATTATCCTCATCGTGCAAATGCTCCTTCCTAATGATGATGATGTATGATGAATTTTATGCTAGATGACTTTCTTCTACTCATAAGTGCTACTTATGCTTTCAATGAGGTTACCAAGAGCTACTTCCTTTCTATGATGACTGCTACATCCATGTAGATTTCTACTTCTGCTATCTTTCAAGCTTCTATGAGGATGTTACATGATCTTGCTTCAATCGTATGCTTCTAATATGATGCCATTTCCTAACATGATGTATCCTATCATACTTATAATGTTTTCTTCCATGATAGCTATCTTTCAGAAAACTGAGAAGAACACGGTGGAGGAGATTATCTCAGTCATAGTAGAGATCTTTTACTTCCCCCTTCTTTGATTTCTTCTTTTTAGCTTCTTCCACTTCTTCAGTGATATGGGCTTCACCCCTTCCTCTTTTTTTGTTGTCTTTCTTAAGCTTAGGACAATTTCTCTTGTAGTGCCCATATTCATGACATCCATAGCATTGGATTTTTTGACATATTCTTTTTATGAGGACCAAACTTTTCAACTTTTCCTTTTTTCTTAGCCATGGCAGCGAATGCTTGAACTTGCTCGTTTTATCCTACATTAGTGTCTTCGATCTTACATAATGATCAAAGTTCATTGAATGGGGTAGCTTCCTTCTTTCCATAGAGACTTGATGTAAAGTTGCCCCATTCCTCTAGTAGTGCATTGAGCATTATGGTAGTCATTTCTTTATCAAACATTATTTCTCCCAACTCTTGTAATTTCTCTCTTATTTCTGATACCCTCATAAAGTATGAGGCTATTCCATATTCCTTTGAGATCTTCATTTTGTATAGCTCGTTTCTCAAAGATATCACTTCTCCAATAGTACTTATGGAGAACAATTCTACTAGCTTCTCATATATTTCTTTTGATGTCTCCAATTTTGCAACATATGGTATGAGGGGATCCTTGATGGATTCTATAAGGATCCTTTGAGCCCTAATTTCTCCTTTCATATACTTGGCTAGGGCTTGAGCTTCTTCTTTTGGAGGTTTAGTGATTGAGCCCTTAACATGTTCAATGACTTCATTTTCTATGAGGATCAAATCTGTCCTCTTCTTCCATGCAAGAAAGTTTGATGACCCAACCAATTTGTTGCTTTCCTTGCAAAATGAAGTCATTTTGATAGCATATTCATTCATAAATATAAGAGTACTTACTTGACAAGTGAAGATGCTTCTTGATGACAATATCTTCAACTTGATACCTTCTTTATTTTTTATGATGATGTTGACAATAGAAGATGTCTTTTTGATGAAGATGTCTTCCTTGTAAAGTGATTCTTCAAAGAGAGGGAGATCACCTTGATTCCTTGATGATGATGACAACACCCCTTCTTGCTTTCCTTGGACTTTAAGATGCTTCAATGAGTATTCCTTCTTTAAGTGGAGGTAGGGCCTTGAAGATCTTTTCTTTGTGATGATGATGTGAGCTTCTCAAGTGTGTTTGAAGTGTATAACCCTTACTTGGATGAGCTAGGGTTTTGAGGTCTTCTTTCTTCGAGATGTGATGATCCTTGAGATGAGTGGTCCTTCTTGATGATTGATGTTCTTGATGATTTTCTTGTGATTCGACCTTTGAGTGTACTTCTTTGAGTTGCCCTTCCTTGACTTGTCACCTTAGCTCTGAAACCATTTTGAAAAATATAGGGGCAACTAGATGAGGTGATTTGTCTTTTGATAACTGCTTGTGATATATTTTTACTTAACTTGATTAGTTTCTTCTTTCAATCGTTTATTATCAACGTTCTCTTCATCAAACAACTACTAGACCATAAAGAACAATAAGACAAGAGGACACAAAATATAGGCGATCATCCAAGGCTAAACCCTCTCCAACTCAGAGGAAAACCCACAAGAATTCTTCTCTTCTGATAAAACTTCAATTGACAAATTTCAAGACCTATGACCCTTGACCAAGCCCCTCCAAGACCAAGTCAAATCTTTCTTGCTTTCCAATTACCTTGACCTTAACAACTTCTACAATTTCGATCCACAGTAGATTCTTCTACAATTTCAACTTGTCTAGTAGATTCTTTTGCAACTTCGACCTGCCTAGCAAATTCTTCTGCAACTTCGACCTGCCTAGTAAATTCCTCTACAGAAACCCTAGCCCTTGCACGCGTGGAAAATAATGGTAAATTCTTCTCCTTTCTTCACTTAAGTTGATTCTCTCTTCTAGAGAACTCGACTTGCAAGGTGTACTTCTTGATTCCCTAACTCGACTGAATCTATACCTCGACCTTTACTGCTGCAATAAATGCCCTAATTCCTTCGCACGTGTGGAGTGAAGTAGCCCAAAAACAAACCAAAGGTCTTGTCCTTTTATTCTTTCTTCGCCCTTTTTTTCTTCACACCTTTCTCTTTCTTGTGATCGAACTTGTGTGAGTGAATTGCATCTCCTCCAAGTGAGGTTGATGTCTCCTTTATATAGGTCTTCCACTAGGTCAAATTGCACCTTTTAGGCTGATTTGTCTATGTGTGTGGGCCGACATGAGCTTTGCACCATGACGAGGTATTGGAGGGTCTTTTGACTCAAATAATTTTCTTTACAATATGTAACATGCCCAAGAAGGGTATTTCATACATGACAATGACTCAATTGACTTGTAGACTAAATAACAAGCCTAGAAGCTCTCAATGGGAGCTTGACCTATTAAATAAATTTCTCTTGAGCATGAAACCCATGCCTCAAGGACAACACTAATAAATTTATTTTTCTCTTTACATTAAATACATAAAATCATGATTACATGTCATTGTGAAGACCAAAATTAGTTACATATTTCAACAAAAATAAAGATCTGAATCCTTGAATGTATCACTTATTTTGTGATTTTTTGGTTTTTTGATTTCCTCGTCTATTGGGAAGTGTTTTTCCATACACCATTACTTTTGAAAAAAATCACTCTATGAATGAATGTTGAGGAAATCCTACATACTATCTTTGATATGATTCCATTCCAATAACTTTGATTGTGTTTTTGTTAAACCAATGTGAATGATCCATTTCATTGTTTGAAAAAGAGGGTTATTCGGCACTTTTGCATCTATTCTCTCATAGTACATACAGAATGGTCTTTTTCCAATCATATAATGTCCATATCCAAAACATTTTATTTAATCAAATGTAATTTTATTAGGAATTCTATTACTTCAATAAAAACTAGGTAGTCAACTACATGAATATGGATGACACCTCCTCGATGTTTCAAGTTGTGAATATGCAAGTGGTGTGGTTTTCTATTTTGATATTGAAATTCTATGAATTTTTTAACATTGTTTCACATTCAATTAGAATGTGTAATTATTATAAACTATGAAAATTAAAAAAATTATTGATCTTTTGATTGGTAGAAGCTCTCTATCAAATGTTTGTTTAATGAAGATGATGTTATCTTATGAATTAGTCAATTTTTTTAATCAATGCTCCCCAGGATTAAATATGTGAAGAATAAGAATAATATTGTGTTTATATATGAAAGATATATGGTTAGCCCTGAGGGTTAGTTCAGTTGGTTGAGTCGTTGTCGTTAAAACACCTTTGCTACTTAGAGGTCATTTGTTCAATTCTCTCGACACCCTTGGGGTCAAGCTTCATGGTTGAGTCGGCATGAAGTGATCCCTTCAAGTGGATCTTCCTATTACAAATATTCCATGGATGTAGCAGTGATCGATCTCCAGGGTCCGTGAACCACATAGAAGAAGAAACAAGACATATGGTTAAGATTATTACTTTTAGCCAATATCAATTAAAATAAAAGGGTAATATTAGAAGGAAGAAATAATTTACCTAATGCATGAGAAATGAAAAAATGTAAAAACAAAAAAAGCTATGAACACCCTAAAATATTAAATAGAAAGATTATAAAATAATATGAAGCTATAAATTATTATATAATTAAATATGAGAGGGAATGTTTTAGAGGACAAGTTTGGAGGTGAAATTCATTATCCAAGTTATATAATTATTTATGGGAGGGTAAATAGTTGTACCATTATATGTTTTAAGTTGAAGAAAAAACAATGGTTCATCTAATTGAAAAGTTTCATTCTAAAAGCATCAATATTTTGTTCCCATATATATATTTTTTTGCATTGGTAAACATCATGCAAATACCTTCAATGACCATTTAATTGTGATGGAAGTAATGAGATTGAGAACATTGTTAGATATCATTTTTGGGATTTAACTGCGTTAAGTAAGTCATTCAAACGTATGACCATTTCCATGAGAGGTAGTCGTCACTGACTAATTTCTCATGATTTTTGAATAGTTCACTTAGCACTCATTGCATCGGGTGATGCTCACAGGGGTGAAGAAGTGGGATTGAAACTAGTGAAATGTGGAGAACGAATCACATAGCATCAATCATCACTTCCGGGGCTTGCACCCTGTAACCAGGACTTCCCAGGAGGTCACCCATCCCAGAACTCCTCTGGCTCAAGCGCGCTTAACTGTGGAGTTTTTCCCACAATCAAGCCCACTTAGCTTGCTACCCCATTTGCAAAACCTTAGCAAGTATTGTGCCTCATGAACCATTCAAGTAGAGATCCCTTGACTCTTTTTGAATTTAAGTATGGGGGATTTACGCAGTGCATTATATTAGATATCATTTTTGGGATTTAACTGCGTTAAGTAAGTCATTCAAACGTATGACCATTTCCATGAGAGGTAGTCGTAACTGACTAATTTCTCATGATTTTTGAATAGTTCACTTAGCACTCATTGCATCGGGTGATGCTCACAGGGGTGAAGAAGTGGGATTGAAACTAGTGAAATGTGGAGAACGAATCACATAGCATCAATCATCACTTCCGGGGCTTGCACCCGGTAACCAGGACTTCCCAGGAGGTCACCCATCCCAGAACTCCTCTGGCTCAAGCGCGCTTAACTGTGGAGTTTTTCCCACAATCAAGCCCACTTAGCTTGCTACCCCATTTGCAAAACCTTAGCAAGTATTGTGCCTCATGAACCATTCAAGTAGAGATCCCTTGACTCTTTTTGAATTTAAGTATGGGGGATTTACGCAGTGCATTATATTAGATATCATTTTTGGGATTTAACTGCGTTAAGTAAGTCATTCAAATGTATGACCATTTCCATGAGAGGTAGTCGTAACTGACTAATTTCTCATGATTTTTGAATAGTTCACTTAGCTTGCTTCCCCCAACAATGTGAGCTTAAGCCAACTTGTATGAATTCTCAGAAGAAGCTTTTAACTGTGATGAAAGAAAGCTAACTCGAAAGAGGCTATTCTACTTGCAGAAAGAGAAGGAAAACTGAAATGTAACACAAACACTAGCAAAACCTAATTTACCTACTAACCTTACTTTTGCAAGAAAAGAGATAGAAACGAATGAAATGAGTGCCATTGATTATGGAAAAGGTAAATTGCATTTATTCAGGCTACTTCTGAAAATAAATGAGAAGAAATCATCTTTTTGTATTTTTGAGTGTTTTTATGTGAAATTATTATGCTTGTGATTTATCTGGTTATGACTGTGCAGAGGTTTGGTGGCAAAGGAAGATGGAGTTGGCTTTTGCAGAGGGTGAGGAAGGTGTGGAGAGGTCCTAAGAAGTCCCTAGTACCCTTCTGAAGACTTCCATTGCGACCAGACTTCGAAAAATCACTCACAAGAAATTCTACAGGAGGTTGCACGGGATCTACAGGAGGTTCTACAGGAGGATCTATTTTTCCCACTTTCTATATACCAAAGAATTTAAAAGAAAATTTTATTCAGTTTCACTTGGTTGAATGTATGGTTTTTAAAGGTTGAATGTTTCAAAGAGTTGACTTCATATTTCCAAATATTCATGCATGATGGTGCACAAATGACCATGACCAACTCATTAGTTTGGATTTTTTCTGAAGTTTTTGTATCTACAATGGGACAACATTAGCCACTAAAGAAAAAAGAGGAAATGTTTAGATATACAAGCATGCTTGTTGAATTAAAAGTTTTTAGAAGGTAAAAGTTGGTTCCTTTATTGTTGGGCACATACAAGGGCATACTAATCAAATGTTAGTGATGTTGTAGGGAGAATCTTGGGAGCTTGTCATCATTAATTAAAACTATTAATAAAACATACTATATCATAGCCTATTTTCACACTTCAAAAGAAAATTTTGACATGTGAAAACATATTCAAGGATTACTTGGTGCAAAAATGTGTGTTGAACGACTTAATGACACTAGCTTGGAATATCATTTATGTATCATAAATATTGATAAGAAAACATTTATATAGGGCGATCAATACTCAACCACTATATAATGGGGACTTTCATGAGGTTTAGCGTTTCGAAAGTTCATTCAAAATTGTTATATATATGCATCTAAGTTATTTTCATTGCAATTAAATTCTAAAATCCAAAATGTAGGAAGAGACATCAAGATTTACATTGTTTTCAATGCTTAAAGGAAATAAAAATTTGTCTATTTCAATCTTAATGACTATGTTTTGTGAGAGTATTCTTTTAATGATCAAAGTGACATAATTTAAAGTTCAACAAATGATAAATTTATGAAGACTCCATTTAGTTAACGACATAGTACACTAGATGAGCATGAGAAAAGAAACATTATGAACAACATATATCTCTAGGTGTTACTAAATTTTTGTTACTAGAAGCAAGGGAAACATATAGGGGATCGAGACGATCACATGCACATCATGAAGCCATGGAAGACCTTTATAGGGGCTTAATACAATATATGAAGGAGTGTTGCATGATTGTTATTATAGTAAATGAAAATCCATGTGGTTATTGGTTTCAAATTGCAAAAGTTATAAAGACCAACAAAGAAAATGAAGAAGTAATATCAATTGAAGTACATTGGCATGGGATAGATAAACACTTATTTAATGGTGTTTACTAGCTAGAGATGATAGTCGACGAAAATATCAATAGAAAGGGACAATAGAAAGGGTCAAAATATAACTTATCTTAAAACTAGAAGATGTTGATATACTTTTTTATGACTTCATTTCACATAAAATAGACACTTTTGCCTCTAAGCCTATAGAGATTATCAAGAGGTTGTTGACATAAGAAATAATTGAATGATGAGATTCTAGTGAACCTTGATGTATATCTAGAAGGTTTTTGACATATAAATTTTGAGCATATATGAATAATCATATGGTGCATTCATTGACAATGGAGAGGAGTGTGGGTCATCTACATCTTCATCCAATCATTCATATCAATATAATGCAAATTTTGATGGTGTCTTGAAATCAATTAATGGGGCTTTATTATTGTTTTAAATATTTTATATGTTTTTAATTAATGCAATGTTTATACAGTAACAATGAAGGAGTGTTTAAATGTAGATATGATTTCCATGAAATTATGAAGCATTTCTATGTATTTTAGATCATATGATTTGCTGAAGTAATGTAACAAGATTTCTTAGCTTCTCTAACTTGAATATGGATAACCCAATAATATTTCTCATGAAACAAAATGTGTTGACTCCAATGCAATTTGTATTCATTTTTATTTTTTTAATTAATATGTAAAATAGTTGTAAGTAATGTTGAATTTTAAAATCATGGATTTCTAGTGTCATTGCATTATATATAGTTTAGTTGAAAAATGATATTGAAAAAATATATAGCAATATTGGTGGAAATGCTATATTAAAAGGGTTTTTAATATAATAAAATCTTAACCCTAAATGTGCATGTTAGTTTTAAGGTTGATTTTATTGTTTTATTTGTAACAATAACATTTTTTATGCCATGCTTTTAAAAATGTTGTATTTAACACCCCCAAAAAAATGTGTTATTATTAGTACCACTTAGGGGTTGGTCTTAATATCTTTTAGTTGCGAGAACATTGGTTGTGAAGGTCATGGTTTTACACAAGTTCCAATTTTAACATCCTCCAAAACAAAAAGAATTTCTCATTGTTAACACCCCTTAACAATTAAGAGATCAATTTTAAGGTGATTTTTTAGCAACATTATAAGTTTTATGCTTATGGTTGCAAAATGTTGTAATTTTTGTTGATTTTTCGTAGGTTCTTCTAAACTAATAATTACTTATGATTTTTAAGATAATATTTTCTTTCATTCACATTCATCATAAACTGATTACATAAATCTCAACAATATAAACAAAATGCTAGGAGGATCATAAAGAGACAGCCAAACAAGAGACACGAATTTACCTTGGGAAAACCCACAACTTAGAGAAATCAATGAATTAAACAAGAGATACATCCTTATATTTTCAATCAGGAAAAAGGTCAAATTGACCATGAACAAACCCAGGTCAAGCAAAGTAAGTAACCTCATAAACTTGGTCTGTTGTGCCTCAATGATTAGGCATTATGCCCAATTCAATGCTTTGCTTGGTTCTAAAATTCGGTCTTCTTCCAGAGATTAGTTCTGTCTAGAAACTTGACTTGCTTCCTCACTTCAATCTGCCCATTTCTTTCTTCCACACTTCAATAAGAAGTAACACAAATTGCCTTGAAAAGAAGATTATCCAAATTTCCCTTTGAAGGAGGCTTAATGGTATTTATATAGAAGTTAAATGAGCCTAAATAGACACGACACTATGGTTGGGCTGACTTGAAGCCGACCTTACTTTTGGAGGAAAAAATAGATAATTTCAGATTTCCCTCTTTTTGAAGCCGACATGAAGAACATCTCTTGAATATATTATTACATTTTTTGGAGAGCTAAAATAACAATTATGAACACTCACCATAGCTACAAAAATTCAACACCCCCTCTTAGCTAGGGAGGTATTCATAATGATTGTTCATATGTTATCTTGTTAACAAATATCTCTAAGAAAAGGTTATAACAACTCATCATAGCATCAACGTTAGTTGATTACCATTATTATAGTGAACAACTTTGACACATGGTAATTCAACAACATCAACTAGTTACCATAATTTCGGTCGGTACGTCTGACCTATGGTGCATCATAATCCTCATCGATACTCCTAACACATGGTACATCATTAGCATCAACTAGTCACCATGATTTCAGTCCCTTTGACATATGGTATATAGATTAGTCTGGGTTCACCATCATTTCGATCAATATCTTTGACACATGGTGAATCTCCAAAGGCCACACTCTACATGAGTAATTATGGGCATGATGCTAAATGGGCTCACCCAGCCTATCTAGAAACTAAGCCTGATTTTGAAAGGAACTCACTCAAGTGAGTGATTTTGGGCCTCTAGGACCATTCTTCCTAATTTCGGTCAACATAATTGACATAGGAAGAATGATTGTCCTCTATTGGTCCATTCTTCCTAATTCTAGTCAACACACTTGACACAAGGAGAATGTTTATCCTTGATGCTATCACATCAAAATTTTGGACCATTCTCAGTAATCCTGGTCAACCTGGCCTAGGGGGAATGACTGTCCTTGATGTTGCAATTTCATCACTCTCTCTTGCTTGAGAGAAGCATGCTCAATAACTCCAATCTTGTCCTTGAAGTATACAGACTTCATCCCGCGATAGAAGCTTTGCCATCAATATGCTTGACTATAGAATAATACTAAAGCCACACTACTTGATTTTATACCTTGTCTCGGTACTATATCTCACCGTGCTTTGACCTGTCATCATGGTCGTCACTTGCACCTGATGAAGATAATCCTGTAAGTAGCCTTTAAAGCCATACTACTTATCAAATTACGAAACAAGCTACAATATAATCGACCTCTGCAATACCGAGTGCGATAAATGTCTACTTTCCGCTCATCCAAGAAATCATAATGGAGCCCACATTGAAGAAACATCTTGATGAACTCTTTCTGTCTTCTACACTATGCCCAATCAAAATCTATGAATCTCTATAGTTGCACTTCATTGTTCGAGACATATCTCAAACCACAACTGGTTGTGTCATAAGCAATTATACCATGCTAGTACTTCAACACATGTTGAGCTTCATACCTTAGCTCAACTATAAGCTAGTTGGCTTACTTTCTAGTTACCCTAACTGTAAGCTCTTTCTAAACCAACTTCTGTTGTGGCAATCCTCGCTGCTCATTGTGCCATTGATGCTAATGAATTTCTATAACATTTTCTTAAAGAATTTTGTAGCTATGGTTAGTCTTCATAGTTTATATTTTAGCTCTTGAAATAATTAATATAAGACATGTTCTTCATGTTAGTATCAAAAGAGAAAATTTTGAATTTTGAACTTTTTGCTCCAAACTTATCAAGTCGACCCTCCTTCAGGTCAAGTCATCCCCAACGAAGAGACACCCATTCAGACATGCAAGACACTATATATAAGGCACTCAACCTCCTCCACAAGATACCATTCGATCACACACAAGACAAGATATACTTTGGGCATCCAAGAAAAGTAGAAGGATGAAGAATGGCACAATCATCTCAAGCATTTGTCTCTCTCTTTGACTTTGCACGTGTCGGAAGCAGGTTGAACTGTTGGGCAATTGTTTCTGGGAAGCAAGGCTGAAATTCTGGGTAGAAGCACTAACTTTCTAGGAAATTTCTAGGAGGCTAAATTTCGACCTTGGCAGATCATAGAGGGTCGAGTTTGTTGGGTAGAAAATTGACTTGACAAGAGGGTTATTTGACCAGGTTTGACCATAGCATTGTTGGTCTGTTTGACTGTCATAGTTGACTAGTAGAATTAGGTGTATCTATTTTTGAATTAAATAATTTCTCTAAGCAAAAGGTTGTTGGGTTTTCCCTCAAGTGGATTTTCCAAGGGTAAATCTTCTGTTGTCTTTGTGCGTTGTGATCTATACTTTCCTTATGCATTTATGGTTGAATTTCTGAAGTGTAATTTCTTAATGATAAACTGGAAGTGCTAAAAGAATATCTATCATTAGAAGTAATTATCATTTTTTCATAAATTAGTGCTTGTATCTATTGCACTTGAAAAATAAAAAACTTTAACCCTAAAAAAGATTACTATTGATATTACAACTTTTTAATTTGAGTATTGATTTCTAGATTTTGATACAAAAATATGGATTTTTAAGATTAGAGTTCACATTTTGAGGTCTAGTTATTATCAAGTTAGTATTGTTTTGAAATCAAAATAATTTTTATGTCATTTTTAAAAAGAAATAGAGGAATATACACTATGTACTAAAGTACAAATACACCAAGCATATCATAAACTCAACCATACATTAAGAAATTAAAATGTAAATGTTTATATTAGATTTCTTAAAAAATACAAAGTTTTCATTGTATGCACCCTCTTTAAATATGTATAAACTTAAATATAGCATGACATCAAAATTTAAGAGAGTTTTCACAAAATGCCTTGGAGTCTTTTTATAAAGATATGTTATAGAGGTCCATATACAATATCATTAAAACAATGAAAAATTCTCAAAAAGACAAAAGAACAAGTTATCAAAGAATGAGGTGAGCTCTCATCCAAACCACAACTTCTAAATTTCACTTGGACAAAAAGTGATCCGGATTTAAACAGGAACGCAACAAATTACAGAGATAACCATATACACAAAGATGCAGCGGAAATAATACTTCATTTCATTAATGGAAAATACTGAAATATGCTTACAAACAGAAATGGAAATAAACTAGCTAGGGCGATGGTAGCTTATCTCTGAGAAGAGATGTGATGGCTACATGCCTCTGAACTGTGTTACAATGAGGCTCGAAGGCCTATTTATTGTTGAGAAACAATGGAAAAACCCTTATCATTCCAAAACCTAACCCTAGGAGATGAAACGCCAAACTGTGGGCCCCGTTTGGGGGTAAGTTGGTACATCAACTTCCCGGGGTCGTAACTTTGGCATATGATCTCCGTTTGACGCGTACAATAGCTCATTAGAAAGATCTATCCGAGCACTATCATTGTTGGAACGGGAAACACCAGTCCATTCCATGGACTCGTGTTGCCCCCGGATTCCCCAAAAAACGTCGTTTAGGGCCTCAAAACGGCTCCGGAAGTTCAGGACCCGAAAAACTGCTAAAAATAGTAAGTTGTGCTACAATTAAGGAAACTGAAAATGCTGAGAAAGACAATGGTGGGGGTCCAGGTGGACTTGGCAGGTGGCCACCAATATCCACCTGGATCATTCCTCCCCCCTTAGGAAGCAATGGTCCCCATTGCGTTGAGCTCCTCCATGAGATGAGGAAACTTCTGCTGAACTTGTTCCCTGGTGAGCCACTTGCCCTGCTGAAGGAGTTGGCCCGCTTTGACAACTCGATACAGTTGGATATTCTGTTGGCGAGTGTTCTTGATCTGTGTGTCCATGATCCGATCAGTTGCAGCTTGTTCCATGCAATCTGGATTTAATTCTGTGGGTTTGAGCTGTTCTGCAATGTCGGATGTGTCTAGCAATGGTGGAAAGTATGGCCGAAGGCGGTCCACATTGAATACTGGGTGCAGGCCAAGGAATGGGGGAATGCTGAGCTCAAATGCATTGTCTCCCATAGCCTTAGTAATGGTGTAAGGACCATATCGGAGTGGTCTCAATTTCCGATAGGCTCCAGTAAGGCGTTCCTTTTGCAAATGCAACCAGACTTTGTCGCCCACCTGAAACTTGTGTGGCACCCGATGTTGATCATGTCGCTGCTTGTACTTGGCATTTGATTTCTCAAGAATGTCATGGACCTGCTGGCGAATATGTTGGATGCGCTCAATGAAGCTGGTGGCCTTATCTGTTTCGGACTGGACATGAGCTGAATTCATGTGAGTAGCTGCAAGTGGCATGGCCACATCAATGGGGCATAGTGGCTGGAATCCCAAACCCACCTGAAAAGGGCTATGGCCAGTGGAGCTGTGAAGAGCTCGGTTGTAGCTGTGCTGAACGTAGGGGAGGCTCTCGTCCCATGTGCGTGGATGCTTTGAGTTATACATGCGCAGAATGTGCACAATCATCCTATTGACAACCTCTGTCTGGCCATCAGTTTGAGGATGGAAGGCTGTGGACTTCGTGAGTTTGGTGTCCAGCATTGACCAGAGACTGGACCAAAAGGTGCTGAGAAACCGACTGTCCCGATCTGAGATGATAGACTGTGGGATCCCAAAGTGCACCCACACTCGTTCAAAGAAGAGTTTAGCAGTGGCTTCTGCTGTGATATTCTTCTTGCAGGCCATCATAATGGCCATCTTTGAGAACCTGTCGACGACCACAAAAACACAGTCATTTCCATGCTTAGTGGAAGGAAGGCCTGACATGTAATCCATGGAGATGGATTCCCAAGGTCGACTAGGGGTAGGCAACGGGGTATAGAGGCCTTGCTTCTTAATGGTCGGTTTGGCAATGGCACAGGCAGTACATGATCGGATGTACTTCCCAACATCCTGTCGAAGATTCGGCCAATAGAAATAGTTTTGCAGTACTGCCACTGTTTTCTCGACCCCGAAATGCCCAGCAGCCCGACTGTAGTGTGCTTCCCAAATCATCTTGGCACGCTCGCTTGAAGGAACACAAAGGTGACCGAGGTGGCATAACAGGGCATCCTGGAGGTGAAAATCTGCAACCTGCCGACCCTCCAAGAGTGTCTGGTATGTGTGGCCGAATTCTGGGTCGCTTTTGTAGAGAAGTGGCCAATCAGAAGTCTCGTGCCCGCAAGAGTTGAGCACGGTGGTTAGCGCCATGATCGGTGGTCGACTGAGGCAATCTGCAACATTATTGGTGCTGCCCTTTTTATACTTGATATTCAAGTGAAACTGTTGCAGGTATGTAGACCACTTCTGATGGCGATCATTCTGCAATTTCCCTTGGGTCTGTATGAACTGCAGAGGTCGGTGGTCTGTGTGGATGACCGTTTCCTTCCCCAAAATGTAATGCTTCCATTGTCGGCAGGCCTGTACAATGGAATACATCTCTTTATCATAAGTGGGGTACTTCCGGACTGTGTCTGAAAGTGTTTCACTGTGATATGCCACTGGATGTCCATGTTGAGTAAGGACTGCCCCAATAGCATAGTCAGAGGCATCTGTCTCGACCTCAAATGGTTGTTGTAAATCTGGTAACGCGAGCACTGGTGCCGTGCAGAGGCGATCCTTCAACTCCCTGAATGCCTTCTGTTGAGATTCAGACCAAAAGAATTTTGCTTTCGCCCCGCCCTTGGTGACTTGACTCAAGGGCCAAGAAATATGAGAAAATCCCAACACAAACCTGCGGTAGAAGTTGGCAAGACCTAGAAAGCTGCGGAGCTCTGTTAGAGTGGTTGGAGAGGGCCAATCCCGAATGACTTGGACCTTGGCTGGATCAACATGCACCCCCTGTTCATCAATGATGTATCCCAGATACTGAACCTCGGTCATGCCAAAAGTGCATTTCTCCAAATTGGCACATAGCTTGTGTTGCCGCAGTGTTTGGAGAACCTGTCGGATGTGGTGGAGGTGCTCTTCCCAACTCTGGCTGAAGATCAGAATGTCATCCAAGTATACTACTACAAAGGAGTTGGTGAATGGCCGCAAGATGTCATCCATTAGCCTCATAAAGGTTGCAGGAGCATTCGTCAATCCGAAAGGCATGACCAACCATTCGAAGAGGCCCTCCTTGGATTTGAAGGCAGTCTTCCACACATCTGAGGGTTCAATTGGTACCTGGTGATATCCTGACTTCAGATCGATCTTGCTGAAATATTTCGCCCCCTTTAGTTGGTCTAGGAGGTCATCAATCCGCGGGATCGGGTACCTATTACGGACAGTGATCTTGTTCAGCGCCCGATAGTCAATACAGAGTCTCCACGTCCCATCCTTCTTCTGTACCAACACTATCGGGCTCCCACAGGGCGAAGAACTCGGACGGATGTGACCTTTCTGCAGGAGCTCCTGAATCTGCCTCTTGATTTCATTGTTCTCCAGAACGGAGCGCCGATAAATTGGTCCATTGGGTAGCGGCGCACCTGGGGTCAGATCGATGGAGTGCTTGACTTGACAGTGCAGAGGAACCCCTGCCGGGGAGGTGAAGATGTCTTCGTACTCCTCCACAATCTTGTCCATCTGTAGCTGCCGTGCAGAGGGACCCCGTTTGGAGGCCGCGACCACTGTCTTCTTCTTCCCTTGAGGGCGTATCATCAGGAAAACAAATTTCCTGGTTTTGGAAATGATCTTACTGCATTGTTTTGCAGTAATCAAAGAGATGGCGGCAGGTGGTGCTACCTCTGGTATCCTGAACAACTTATTTCCCAATGTAATAATAACAGCACGGGGCCTTGATTCATACACAGCATGTCGCTTCCACAAGTATGGTTGTCCTAGTAATACATCACAAACTTCAAGGGGAGCAATGTCACACAATACCTCATCCGTGAAGGGCTTGATGTTGTATGGAAGGCGACACTGCTGGCTCACGCGAAGATCTCGCCCTTGGTGAAGCCACCCAATGGTGTATGGTTGTGGATGTGCTGTGGTCGGTAAGCCCAACCGCTTCACGACCTCTGCCGAAATGAGGTTCTTTTGACTCCCGCTATCAACAATGAACTGTATCGGGGAGCCCTTTACCCACATCTGGGAGTGGAAGAGACGCTCCTCCTCCTCTGGATCTTTGGGTTCATTTTTCTGGATCTTTGCGGTAGCAACAGTGGCGCTGGGATCCGCATCAATGATCTGCTTCCCTTTTTCATACCCCTTATCGGGTTCTGACTCAGAGTCGGAACATGCATCTGATTCTGAAACCTTTAGCTCAGCCACCAGTGACTGCTTGGCCCGACACTCACTTGTGTTGTGAGTGGAGCTCTTATGGAACTCGCACCATTTTCCAGTGTCCTTTCTCGGCTTCGCGGCGTTGCTCTTTGCTTGCAGCTTCGGCTGGTTGTCTTGGGCTGTCCCGCCTTGGCTTTGTCCTTTGTTCTGTGGTTTAGGGGCACCTTTCCCCTGCTTTGGATTCGCAGATCCAAAGTCTCGCTTCTTTTGTTTAAACTTCTGCTCGACCTTGACGGCATACCAGTATGCTGCGCCGAGCGAGGGGATGTTTAGGAACTGTATTTCTTCCTGGATGTACTTGTGCAGGCAGCCACGGTATTTGAGTATCAAATGTTGCTCCGAATCCTTGATACCCAACTTTGTGCGAAGGGTATGGAAAAGATTGGTGAACTCCGGCACGTCTTGGTCCCTTCCCTGCCGCAGCGTGGTCCACTTTATGTATTCATCCTCATAGCTTCCGACAGGGTAGTACTGCTCCTTGATGGCATCCCGGAACGAATCCCAGGTGGGTGCGGTTGAAAATAGTGAGCCAGTACTTTCATCCTTCTGCTCGCAGTAGGTTTCCCACCAGTCCTTGACGTGGGGGGCTGCTTTGAGAAGAGCAAAAACAATCTTTTCCCGACTCGAAAATTCATGAACAGAAAAATAACCCTCTAGCAGATTTAACCATTTATCTACGGCATCGGCGTCTATCTGACCCTCGAATATGGGGATTTCAAAATTAACTTGTACCTTAAAGGGTGTGGCGTTTCCAGAGGAGCTGCTGGAAGCCGATGCGCCGCTTCTGGGTAGCCGCTGAAGGATCTGCGCAAAGCTGTCCATCATCGCGTTCCGTTGTCGCTCGAGCGCTTCTTCGAGCAAGATTTTGATGGGATCTCCTGCCCCCTCGTCTTTCTTCTCGTCCGCCATGGGAGGCCGTCGGGATTTGCGAGGCTGGTCTTGCAAAGGTTCAACCAGTTCAAGCCCTAACTCCTTATATCCCGACCTTGTTGGGGACATGCAAAGAAAAACAGAGAAAAAGCAGACCGCTCTGATACCACTGATCCGGATTTAAACAGGAACGCAACAAATTACAGAGATAACCATATACACAAAGATGCAGCGGAAATAATACTTCATTTCATTAATGGAAAATACTGAAATATGCTTACAAATAGAAATGGAAATAAACTAGCTAGGGCGATGGTAGCTTATCTCTGAGAAGAGATGTGATGGCTACATGCCTCTGAACTGTGTTACAATGAGGCTCGAAGGCCTATTTATTGTTGAGAAACAATGGAAAAACCCTTATCATTCCAAAACCTAACCCTAGGAGATGAAACGCCAAACTGTGGGCCCCGTTTGGGGGTAAGTTGGTACATCAACTTCCCGGGGTCGTAACTTTGGCATATGATCTCCGTTTGACGCGTACAATAGCTCATTAGAAAGATCTATCCGAGCACTATCATTGTTGGAACGAGCAACACCAGTCCATTCCATGGACTCGTGTTGCCCCCGGATTCCCCAAAAAACGTCGTTTAGGGCCTCAAAACGGCTCCGGAAGTTCAGGACCCAAAAACTGCTAAAAATAGTAAGTTGTGCTACAATTAAGGAAACTGAAAATGCTGAGAAAGACAATGGTGGGGGTCCAGGTGGACTTGGCAGGTGGCCACCAATATCCACCTGGATCAAAAAGAAGAATAATCCTTCATAAGTTGGAGACCATGAATGAGGTAAACTCAAGGCAACACATGAAAACAATGTAAGAACTTAAGGGAAGATTTTAGAAAAAAAGAGATAAACAAAGAATAAAAGGACATAACTTGTAATCTCTAAAAGATAATTGTTGATTTTTTTTCATTTCTATAGAACATATTCTCTTCTTTAATAATGAATTAAATAAGCAAGTTGGGTGATTGATATCGATGACTATCACATCTCAAGGTAAGAAATATTTTAGGGCCCTTGGTATTCACAAGTATATATTCATTTCAGGGGGGTTGTGTTGAGAAATCTAGGGCAACTAAATTAAGTGATTTCTCTTTCTTGATAACTACTTGTGATATTTTTTTACTTCATTAATTTCTTATTCAACTTGATTATTAATGTGTCCTTATCATCAAACAACTACCAAACCATAAAGAACAATAAGACAAGAGGACACAAGATATAGGTGATCGACCAGGGCCAAAACGTCTTCACTTGATAGGAAAAAACATAAGAATTCTTCTCTTCTTATAGAACTTCAATTGACGAATTCCAAGACCTATAACCCTTGACCAAGACCTCTCCAAGACCAAGTCTATCCCTGTCCTTCATGAGCTTCTCTTACACAAAGTCAACTTCAGTAAAACTCGCTTTCTAGTAGTTGCAACTTCTTAGGTGTCTTTTTCGGACCTGTAATTTATGACTGCAATTTTTAGTCACTACAAAAACCCTAGATTCCACACATGTGGGATAAGACAGATTCTACCCTTCTTTCTTCTTCGCTTGGACATAGGATTTTTCTTTTGCAACTCGGGTTGAAAGATGGCTTGACTTTCACTTGTTTTCGGCCTCCTTAAGTGGCTGGAATAATTCTACTTCTGCTGCAACAAATGATACCCAAACTTCTTCACATGTGTGAGGAATTTTAGCCCTAAAATAGACTTCAAACTTCATATTCTTCCTTCTAGATATTTTCTCTTCCTTCACTAAATTTTAGGTCACCTCTCCTTGATTTGATTGAACTTGATGACAATTGATGATGATCCTTTGAAGGAGATCGAATGCTCCTTTATATAGGCTTCTTAGGTGATCTAATAGTCCGACTTGTCCTTCTAGATATACGGACAACTCATTTTGAAGGCTGACTTGTTTGTAGTACAATGACAAGGTCTTGGAGGGTCTTTGACTCTAACTTTTGACTCAAATAAATTTTCTTTACAATATGTAACATGCCCAAAAGGGTCTTCCATACGTGACAATGACTCAATTGACTTGTAGACTCAATGGCAAGCCTTAGAAGCACTCAATGGGTGCTTGAACTATAAATCAAATAACCTTGAGCATGAAACCCATGCTTCAAGAATACAAATAATAATTTTATTTTTATCTTTACATCAAATACATAAATCATGATTACATATGTTATTATGAAGACCGAACCTAGTTACATATTTCAACACTCCCTCTTAACTAGGAAGGTATTCATAATCCATAAAAGGGACTTTGACATTCTCAAAATGAATAATTCTCATAAGAAGAGTTGGATTGGTAAGCCATCTCATACGCTGCTTCCTTAGCTTATGCCAGAGCATCTCGTCATATCAACCAACATTGTTACATAACAAGGCCGTAACTAACAACTCTATCTCTCCACAAGATCAGAGCACAATGTTGGTGAGACCAGTGACTGACAGACACCATAATCATTGTCTCTCAAGGCACATACCCCACTCGGGTGTTCACAGGGTATGTCCTTTTAGGACAATTCTTATCTTGGAATAACACATCCTCAAGGAATTTCCTCTTCAACTACTCTTATCTTGGATTCCCTACCTCATCCTCAAAGAGTATCGAAATCAGTGTCAGATGCTTAAACAATCCTCCATTATTTCTTCACAATATAAAGACAAGTATGATGTGTCTATCTCTCCCTCTCAACTAGGGAAGATATACTCATTATTATAAAAGGAATATACCTAAGCTCTCTCTTAATCAGGGACTTTTTTCCAAGCTCCCTCTTAATCAAGGGATTTTTTCCAAGCTCTCCTCTTAACTAGGGACTTGCTACCAACAACATCTATTAGCTCTTTGGTGGAGACATGATACTATCGGCTACTTGTAGATATCCTTCTTTCGATGTCATGAATTTCATTTTTACCCTCATGGAGCTTGTTGGTACCCTTCATCAACAGTTCCAAGTAGTTGAGAGATCAGAGCCAGGGCTCATATCTAAAAATGCCTTTTAAATCAGCTGAGGAATCATTGGTAAGGCCCCTAAGTTAAAATACAATTAAAGCACCCATGGGGGTCACTATCAGGGCCTACAGATATAATGGAAGGCCTGAAAGCACAAATACTACTCACGGCACCCCTATCGCCAAAGCACAACAAGGCAGAGAGGTTTTTTTTCACGAGCATGTGTCGTTAGTTAAAGGTCGAACAGTTTTCGGGTAGGTCATTGTCTATCCCTGCTTGACCACCCCCTGGACTCTGTTTGAGGGGGTAAACTATGCAAGCGATAAGAAAGCCACCCCCTCAGAGTTGAAAATAAAGACTTGGATCCGACGGTCCAGATTCATTCTCGGGGGTGAGCGGGGGATCTAACCTCCTGCTATTTAACCGGCCGGAGGATGGTGGGAGTGGGGACCACACACCATGTGGATCAATCTTGAGGCGCCTTTTCAAGCAAGCGCGAATTCAAAAGGTAAAATGGTAACTCCACTAGCCCGCGCTCTTGTACACCTATCCTCGTCATCATCCAATCCCATCAAGCCACATGTCCCTCCCATGATGTCATCCCACATCCGCTGACCAGTGTCCCCCCCCACCTATAAAAAAAAACCCTTCCCGCCTTATATTTTCAAAATTTCTCGCCGATTCCCAACGCAAGCTCTCCCACCAGTCGCCTATCCAGAACGTCTCCCAAGCTCTCAGCTGGCCAAGAACCTCCTCCCGACGTCATTTTCGACCTGCTCCACGACAACCAGGAAACCATTCGCTCCTGTCCACCTGTGAATTGTTTAAATACTCATAAAATATGAATAAGGTGGCTCCCAAGACCCAAAAGGCCCAACCCTCCTCCAACGTCGACCCCTTCATGGACACAGAGGCACAAATTGTTGACCCTGCTTGTGCCTACCACCGTGTTGACCTCCATTTCGACCTGTATGGCAACCACATTAGGGGTAAGACCCATTCTAGGTAGTTGAATCCGACTAATATTATCAAATTACACCCTTCATGCACCATTTTCCTGAATTCATCTCCTAGTTGACTGCAGACTACATAAAAAATAAGAATTGCTTTGTTTCTTCCTCTGGGGCCCAAATCCTCGAAGTAACCCAGAGATGATTCAAAAGGCCCTTGGTTTACCCTAGCTATCTTGAACCCCAAAAATTTACTGATGTCACACTAGTTTATCATTACTTTACCCTCCCAGCTAATGAGCAACAATCTTTCCTGCAAATGGTCCTGGCCCCTGACCTACAATATCTACCTATGGCTGACAACTTCCCTATCACCCTCTTTGTTGAACCCATCCAACCCATTCTATCCCTAATTTCTCATATGTTGGGGGATGATGATGCTAACATAGCGAACAAAGCCACCTTAGTTTTTTTAAGGAAAATGATGCAGCTTGGCCATTTATTTGATATTCCAGCTTACCTATCTGAGACCATAAGATTTCAGCCACACCATTTTCCCACCACATCCTATTTCAGATACTATTCACTGTTGTTTTATTTGTTTGTGTACACTCATGTGGATGACTTTGAGTGCCTGGGCCTCAGCTTGGTGGCTGGTAACAAGCAGAGGAAATATGTGTTTGACTGGGATGTTGTTGTTACGAAGAGGCCGAATTCTGATGGTTACTCTTAGTTTATATCAAGTTATATGGCCAATTCATATAAGGTTATCAATGGTTTTTCTCCCCCAACGTTATCCCCAAACAAAAAGAGATTCTCTAGCTTAGCAAAGACACCAGGGTAGGGTACTGGTGCCTTTTTAAGGATCATACAGAGATCAGGGTTTATGGGTGTGAACTTCCCCCTTACCACCTACTTGTGTTCATGCCCTTGAGGATATTTTCTCTATAATTAATCAGGGAGAGCATCAATGCGACTAGCTCCACTTTGTCCCTACAAAGAAGGGACATCTGTTTAAATTGGGAAGCCCTGTGCGACATTTTGTTGTCATCTCCATGCATGACTTCAAGGTAATTGAAGCATTACTCAAAATGATGAACTTTGTCCTAGGGGATGTTTGGAATTATGACCCTCATGGTGTCATTTCCCAAAGGAGGGAGAAGATTAAAGTTTCAACTTATGAATATGAGTATAGCCTTGAAATCGAATGGAAAGCTAACCTTGATTCATGGCCTATGAATACAGAGATGGAGATCGAGACTCTAGCAACCGAGGACAAAGCACAAAAGATGACTGTGGACCAAACTGGAGATACAAAGATGGAGGATGTACACGAAGCTAAAAAAGAAAATACCCAAGAGACAGAAGAAGAGTAACTTGAAACCAAGCTAGTGGAAACAAGGCCATATCAACCCGGTTTCCAAGTGACCTTAGAGGATCCCTCACAGACTGCAGCCTCATCCTCTTTAGAGGTAGCTATTTTAGGTGCAAAAGGAAGTGCAACTATTACTGGTTAAAGTTGGCCTATTGGAAAGGCCATTGAAGAAAGAAATAAGAAGGTGAGGGAGGAGATGCAACAACAAATGGAATCTCAATCAGTTCCATACCAGACCAGACTGTTGGCTGTTATGGATTTAGAAAGAAATCAAATGAAGTTTTCACTACAACATCCACTGGCACAGTCTTTTCCTTCAGGTTCTCAGTTCAAAGCCTTGGATGTTTCACTGGATTTAACAAGTGTTCCCTTGCCTTGGATGTTTCACTAGATTTAACAAGTGTTCCCTTGCCATACAAGATAAATTTCCATAGGTAGGTTGGAGAGATGTTATATAGTGAGATCAATAGGAACGCAATGAATATTAGCAAGGCTGAGAAGTTGTTGGAAAATGTTGCAACTAGGTTGAAGCAAGAGAGAGCCAACTCCATGGCTGTCCACATGCAAAATGAGAGCTTCAAGGAGCTGGTCATGAAGCTAGGTGTGAATCCAGAGGATAAAACTGCTTTCAAAGCCCTCCTTCAAAGTTCCCAAACAGAAATCCAAGAGCTAAGGCATAAACTGAAGATGCTAGGTAATGAGAATGTTCAATCTAAAGAGCTTGCACACGTAGAAGAAGAGAAGGAGATCCTATCCAAAGAGCTCATTGAAAGGAATAATGCATTAGTGACCCTTAAGCAGCAGGCAATAGAGATGAAAATGAGAATAAAATCACATATTTGTGTAGTGATCGTACCTGAAGATCCTCAAAACCAAACTGAAAAACTCATTAAGACCCTTACTGAATTTCAACTTTTAGAAGGGGAACTTAAAAAGGTACAAAAGGATTTGGACGCAGGCCAGAAAATCCTATCATAGAAAGAGAAACAGATTGAGACTGCTAGGACAAATGCAAACATCCTCAGTAAGAACCTACAGGCAACAAACCATGAGGTTTCTGAGCTGAAGGGAAAGCTAAAAGGAAACATGTCTCTTCTGCAAGCCAAGCAACTGGCCTGGGATGAGATCATTGAAGAGATGGGAACCAACTGGGAGTTCATAACCTTGATGGATGAACATAAAATTGTGATCAAAGATGATGAGTTCTTCATCCTATCAGCTAAAAAGAATTTGGAGAAAAGAGCTCCCAGATTGCCAAAACGTTTATTGAGTTTGTGAATGAAAGGCCATTCAATGAATTGAGGCCCATAGATATGGTGGACAAAGTAAGTGCTATCATGGAGATTTCTAAGGTTGTCTAGAAGGACGAAGCTAGAGTCAAAGCTAAGGGGTGCCTAGAGGTGGTATCAAAGAATGTGGTTGCCTTCAACAGTGAGTTCGAGAGGATTGTCAAAGTAGGGTTTCCCAACTGTTGGGACTTTGTGGGGGTGCTAATCCAGTGGGAAAAATGCAGTCAAATACTGGTGGAGGCCAAAAGAAAAGTAGACTTTTCCCATGAGAAGATTGCTACTTTGAAGGGAAAGACTGTGGTAAACTATTTGAAGAAGGATTTTCAACTATTGGGGATGGTAAAGACCTTGTTTCATCCTAGACTGAATTGCACATGTTTGACCAATCTCAAAATCGCATATCAACGGTTCTTATGAGCCCCTCAGCCAACTCCAACATTGTGGCAGATACGCGAACAATTCATCAATCCTCCTATGCTCCAAATCAATGAACCATTGACGCAACCTCCACCACCCACCTATCATGACTAAATATATTGTAGACTGTGTCGACCATGACACTTTAATCTTTTATGTAAATATTTTTATTTCAGCCAGTGACTTAGAGTTCGGTTAGTACAACTGTGCCATGGAGCACGCTAAAGTTTTGTTATGATTATTCACTATAATGAAATCAAGAAGGAATATTTTGTAACAGGCTCTCCTTATGAGGCCCTATAAAATAGTTTTATGATACTTAACCCAGGGTTCATAATTTTTGGTTTTCCAAGAGAGAAGTACTGTAAGCTGCCTATGAAATGTATGGTTTGTGGAAGATTAATACAAGCTTTTTGGCGATTCTTATTATTCTTCTCAGATGACATGTAATAATAGCTGTTGGAAGTGTTTTCATGAATTTATGGTTTCATCTAAGTCTAATGTCGATGAAAGATGCCTATATTGATATGAAAGCTAATCCTTAAAATGTGTTCCATGTATCTTTTTATTCCATTCAATTCTCGGTTTCATCCATTTCACTCTAAATTTTGATGCATCAGATGCTTAGATTTAATCCTTGTGTATCAATTTTCCCTCTTGCTCAAGTCTTCTACCAAATATACTATTGGCCGCTATGAATCTAATGTTAATGCTTTTGTGGGTAATAGTTTACATCAGGATTTTTCATTTATCCTCTTAAGATTCTGAATCAGTTTTCTCTTGAAAATGTTAAATACTGAGTGTGATATAAAATCCTAGTTGATCTTCAAAACACTCATCAAGATGTTCTAGGCATTGGCCTCTTCTCAACCCAAGGGTTGTCTCTAGGAACTACAACATCTTCTGGCGCTATTGTCGGGGGAAAATCATAATATTTTCCATGGTTATGAAATTTTTACACCCTTTGGTAAGGTGAGAATAAATGGGTGTCGGTTGAATATCTCTCACCTTAGCGACTCCACTGTCTAAATTTCATTTTAACCACCCTGGCTTTCGAAAGGCCACACACTCGCTCAGATCTTTCACAACAAAAAACTCCTCTTGTACTTGACCCCGAAAGGATAATGATCCGAATTGGATCCATGAAGAAGAGTTATCGAAGAACCATGACTGTATCAGGTCGGGACATGCTTCAAAGAATTAAGAGCAGTGATCAGAAACATCTCTAAACAGTGGCAGTTAGCAGCCAGCGTGGAACGACGAGGACCTCGGTCAAAGGCACTGACTGAGGCCCATGGAGACTCCACAGGAGGCGAAACTAGCCCCTAGGAAGCCCAGATCAGGAAAAGGAGGCAGTTTTTGATGCGGGATTAATCACGCATCGCTGGGCAAAACCCCTCGAGAAGGAGAGGCCTCGAGCTCTCGGTCGCATGAGAGTCAGGAAAACTGTGGGGAAAAAGGCTAAAGGCTAAGGCGGGACCCGCGCTCCAAAAACCGGTGGTATTTATCGAGGGCACCCTTGGGCGGTAAGTAGTTTTGGCGAAAACGAAGCAATTCCACTCAACGCCCGACGCGTGGCAAGCAGAGGAGAGAGAAAACCTCCGCTCATCGTGCGCTAACAATCGAGCAAGTCAATCGCGTGAAATGAGCGAATGGCGTCGAATCTGGGGGCTCCAGATCTAACGGTTGAGATCGCGCCCGATGGGAAACCCAGAATCGACAGGGGATAAAGCCACTATCTATAAGAATTTGACGTCCGATTTGACCGCCAAGGTGGCAGATGACTCATTCCACGACGTAACTGAAAAACTGAGCCGACGAAGCAAGTTGGCGCAGTCGTAGGAGGACAAGTGGCCACTCCCTGTGAGCCTGATGATGACGCTGAAACAGGGAACTGCAAGCAAAGCTGTAGCAGGCGATCCGATGGAAGTGGAAGAGGAATCGAACAGCCATGAGCTCGAATTGCTTTAAAGCCATGAATAGACAAAGCAGAAGACATCAGAAGACAGAAGACGGAGAAAGAGAAGAAAGGAAAAAATACAGAGAAAACGAAGAAAAGACAGTGAAGCAAAAAGAAAGCAGAAAGAAGACAGAGGGGAAGCGTCGAGCACCAGAGAGCTTGAGAGATTCAAGCCATCCTTGAGAGGATCTGTCAGGACTGAGCACCACACTAGGCTCCTTCCATTAAAGACCAAAGAGGTCAAAGAGCTGGTAAGGAAAAGAGTCTGTGCACTCTAGTGGCTTGGGGTCCAAGAACCACCCTGCCAAGCAATTTCTGTTTCAGGAAACTCACATTGATCTCCTTCATTGTAATTCTCTGCTTCAAGACACAATAAAAGAAGGCCACCACTGAGAGTTGGATCAGAGATGTAGCCCTAGAGGATAAGGTGAACTCCTTATTAATTTCTTGTGTTCTTGTATTTGCTTACTGTATTTCTCTGTTGTTTTCCATTTCAAGTGTCTGTGTATTTGCAATCTGATCGATCCGTTGCCTAAATAACATAGACACACACCAGCACATGAGTCTGTAATACCTTCAATTAATAATTCTTAACTGAGATCACTCATAGGGTGATTTATAGATCAAGTGGTATTAGAGCTCTAGGCTGTAAGGTTAGACAAGCTTATGTTGGTTTAGCTGTTGAATGCTCACTAGATCAAAGCTCAAACTAGGAGAAGGAGAGTTGGTTGAAACTAATCCTGAAATTGGGAGAGTATATCCTCAGAAGACAATGTCAGAGGAAGGTTTTGTGGGGCTAGACCCTCAATTCATAGAAAGTTTCCTAGCCATAAACTCCATGGTAGAAGAAATGTATAGGGACTTTAGAAAGCATAAGGATGAAGATTCATCAGGTTCTAAACAAGACAAAGAAGAAGATGAGTCTCACTTCCATGACCACTCCAAAGGAAAAGGGAAAGAGGAAAGCTTCCTCACACCTCCTAATAGCCCTGTGCATAATAAGAAAGCATCTTTGATCAAAATAGATGTAAAATTTGATTTGCTTGTATATGATGGAGAGCTAAATGCTGAAAAGTTGGACAATTGGATTAGACAAATTGATGTTTATTGCAGAGTACAGAACATCGATTCAGACAAGAGAAAAATTCAGTTGGCAAGCCTATGCCTAGGAGGCATTGCCTTGGTTTGGTGGGAAGGCAAACCCAAGCTAACATGAAAAGACATGGTAAGACCATCTCTGTCTGGAGTGAATTTGTTTCTGCAATCAAAAAAAAGTTCTATCCATTGGCCTACATGCAACAAGCCATGATGAGTTGGCAAACTCCTCGGCAGTTGAAAGGGAAAAGTGTGCAAGGGTACACTCAAGAATTTAGAAAGAGGGCATTGATTCTAGGAATCTCATTAGACTCACCAGAGACTCTGTTGAAGTACATTGGTGGTCTACACAGCTACATGAGGCATACCATCCTCATGTTTAATCCCACTAGTATGGATGAGGTATCCGTACAAGCTACTCATCTAGAAGCTAGAGGAAAGAATGGAAATCCAGAAGTTGGGGAACCATCCCAACCCACTATAAGCAAGAGAAAGGAGAAAAGAAAGCGGAAGTGGAAAGCAAGAAAGGCTAACACTACACAAAAAAGCAAAGCTTCATGCACTCACTGTAAAAAAGATGGGCATGAGGATGAGCATTGTTGGATTCTGCATCCAGAGCTGAGACCTAAGAAGTTCGAGGGCAAGAAGAAGAAGACTGCTGCAGCTATTCAGAAAGATTTGGGGTCAGACTTAGGAGATGGAACAACTATTACAACCACATGTATAAAAGGTTGTCTGCTTTAGAGAATGCTGAAATCAAGAAGCAGGTACAGGAGTTGCTCGAGAAAGGGTTCATCAGGCGTAGCACATCACCATGTGGGTCACCAATCGTTTTGGTGAGAAAGAAAGATGGCTCGTGGAGAATGTGCATTGACTACCGAGCACTGAATAAGATAACAATAAAAAATCGTTATCCCCTTCCTCGCATAGATGATCTTTTAGATCAATTGAAGGAAGCTGTTTATTTCACCAAGCTAGACTTGCATAATGGATACCATCAGGTCAGAGTTGCAGAACAAGATGCATGGAAGACCGCTTTCAAAACAAAGCAGGGATTGTATGAGTGGCTGGTTATGCCTTTTGGCTTAACTAATGCTCCTGCTACTTTCATGAGATTAATGAATGATGTACTCAGATCTTTTCTTGATGATTTTGTTATTGTGTATCTGGATGACATTTTGATTTTTAGTAAAACGTGGGAAGAACACTTAAAGAATGTTAAATAGACATTAGATGTTTTGAGAAGAGAAAAACTTCATGTTAAACTCTCAAAATGTGAATTTGGCAAAACCTCTCTAAATTATTTGGGTCATATAGTAGGGGGTGGTGAATTGAAGATAGATCCCTCTAAGGTGGCAGTCATTGTAAACTGGCCTAAACCCAAGTCTGTTACAGAAATTAGAAGCTTCTTAGGAGCAGCACAATATTGGAGGAAGTTTATTTCTAACTTTTCCTCAATTGCAGCTCCCTTACATGCTTTAACAGGATTGAATAAGGTGTTTCAGTGGGGAGGCAAACATCAGAAAGCCTTCGACACCTTGAAAGAAAACATTAGTACAACACCTATACTAGCACTGCTTGATTTTCAAAGACCATTTGATATCCAAACAAGGCCAATGACTATGCCATGGGAGCAGTGTTGACACAACACGATAAACCCATATGTTATCATTTTGAGACTTTTAATCCTACAGTAGTTAACTATCCTACATATGATAAAGAATTGTGTGCATTAGTTCAGAGTGTGAAAAAGTGGAAACATTACTTAATGGGCAAAGAGACAGTAATACTTACTGATCATCAACCACTTCAATATCTACACTCCCAAACTAAGTTGCAACAATCAAGATACTACAGATGGATGGGTTTTCTACAACAATTTCATTTAGTCAACAGATATAAAAAGGGCATACATAATAAAGTTGCAGACATGTTATCTAGACCCATTATAAATGCATCTACTATACTTAAGCATAATTCTGTGCTACATGAAAGCTACATTGAACAATATGCTCAAGATATAGACTTTAAAGATGTATATGCAACTTTGAGTCAAGGAAAAAGAGTAGAAGAATTGGATTATCATGTAAAGGACTGACTCTTATACCATTGTGGGAAACTTTGCATTCCACAAACTGAGAGAGTAAAGATAATTAGAGAAGCACACACTTCTCTGATATCAGGTCACTTTGGGGTAAGTAAAATAGTTGCACAGCTACAAAGATTTTGTTATTGGCCAAAAATGAATGAGACAGTTTCTAGATATGTAAGAGGGTGTACTCTATGTGCTAAAAGCAAGCCCAGCAACAGAAAACTAGGCTTGTACACTCCATTACTAGTACCTTCTCACCCTTGGGAAAGTGTTTCCATGGATTTTGTTGGAGGACTGCCTAAATCTAGGAAAGGTCATGATTATCTATATGTTGTTGTGGATAGGTTTAGCAAAATGTGTATTTTGATACCTTGTAATAAACAGATTACAGCTGAACAGACTGCAAAATTATTGTTTGAACATGTATGGGTTCATTTTGGACTACCCACTTCCATTGTATCTGATCGAGACACCCGATTTGTGGGGAAGTTTTGGTTAAGTCTGTGGGAACTGATGGACACCAAACTAAAGAAAAGCATAGCTTTTCATCCACAAAGTGATGGCCAGACAGAAGTAGTTAATAGGACAGTGATCCAGTTGCTTAGAGGATATTGCAGCAAACATCCTAAGCTTTGGGATGAACATTTGTGTTATGTGTAGCATGTTTACAATAGAGCAAAACATTCTTGTACATAGAGATCTCCTTTTGAGACCTGTTTTGGTTTCACACCAAGGTCTCCTTTGGATTTTGTCTTTGGTAAAGATACCACATTTGAGGGACACAACGATATGGACAAGGCAACTAGGTTCATTAAACAAATCCAGGATATCCACCAAGCAGTACAGGAACAGCTAGAAAAGAGCCAAGCCAAATACAAGGCAAGGCATGACAAGCATCGGATGGAGCATAGTTTCCAAGTTGGTGACCAGGTCTGGCTGTATATCAGCAAGGATAGGATGCAAGGTGAAGGCAAGAAGGTAAAGCCTATCAGGTATGGACCCTTCAAAATACTTGAGAAGATTGGTAAGAATGCTTTTCGCCTTGATCTACCAGCTTAAATGCACATCTACTCAGTCGTAAATGCATATTGCTTGAGATTGTTTGAACCCTCACTGATTGAGGATCCTAAAGAGCAAAGTCAGTTGCCTTCTATTGATGCCTTGCTACTTGAATATCTTAATGAATTGCAGGAAGACACAGTGCTGGACAGGAAGGTGAGGACGACGCGCAGGGGAGATGTTGAGTACCTCAGGATTGGACTCAAAGGTTCAAAGCCGAGAAGTGCAAAGTGGATTGAGATTGGACAAGTGAGAAAACAGTACCCTCACTTAGTCAATGCTTGAAAACCAACTTTTGGTGGTCCAAAAGCTTTTCAGTGGGAAGGCCGTGATCCGAATTGCATCCATGAAGAAGAGTTATCGGAGAACCATGACTGTATCAGGTCGGGATAGGCTTCAAATAATTAAGAGTAATGATCAGAAACACCTCTAAACAATGGCAGTTAGCAACCAACGTGGAAAGATGAGGACCTCGGTCAAAGTGCATTGACCGAGGCCCATGGAGACTGCGCAGGAGGCGAAACTAGCCCTTGGGAAGCCCGAATCAGGAAAAGGAGGCGGTTTTTGATGTGTGATTAGTGCATCGCTAGGAAAAACCCCTTGAGAAGGAGAGGCCCCGAGCGCTCGGTCGCATGAGAGCTGGGAAAACCGTCGGGAAAAAGGCTAAAGGCTAAGGCGGGACCCGCGCTCCAAAAACTGGCAGTATTTATCGGGGGCATCCTTGGGCGGTAACCAGTTTTGGCGAAAACGGAGTGATTCCACTCAGCGCCTGACGCATGGCAAGTGGAGGAGAGAGAAAACCGCCGCTCATCGCGCGCTAACAGTCGAGGAAGTCAACCGCGTGAAATGAGCGAATGGTGTCGGATCTGGGGGCTCCAGATCTAATGGCTGAGATCACGCCCGATGGGAAAGCCGGAATCAACAGGGGATAAAGGCGTGATCTATAAGAATTTGACGTTCGATTTGACCGCCAAGGTGGCAGATGACTCATTCCACGACGTAACTAAAAAACCGAACTGACTAATCAAGCTGGCGCAGTCGTAGGAGGATAAGTGGCCACTCCCTATGAGCCTGATGATGACGCCGAGACAGGGAACTCCAAACGAAGTTGTAGCCAGAGATCCGACGGAAGTGGAAGAGGAATCGAACAGCCATGAGCTCGAATGGCTTTAAAGCCATGAACAGACAAAGCAAAAGACACTGGAAAATAGAAGACAGAGAAAGAGAAGAAAGGAGAAAAGACAGATAAAACGAAGAAAAGACAGTGAAGAAAAAAGAAAGCAGAAAGAAGACAGAGGGCCGAGCTGACCAAAGGCAGCGTCGAGCACCAGAGAGCTTGAGAGATTCAAGCCATCCCTGAGAGGATCTGTCAGGACTGAGCACCACACTGGGCTCCTTCCATTAAAGACCAGAGAGGTCAAAGAGCTGGTAAGGAAAAGAGTCTATGCACTCTAGTGGCTTGGGGAATCCAAGAACCACCCTGCCAAGCAAATTCTGTTTCAGGAGACTCACATTGAGCTCCTTCATTGTAATTCTCTACTTCAAGACACAATAAAAGAAGGCCACCACTGAGAGCTGGACCGAAGATGTAGCCCTGGAGGATAGGGTGAACTCCTTATTAATTTCTTGTGTTCTTGTATTTGCTTACTGTATTTCTCTGCTGTTTTCCATTTCAAGTGTTTGTGTATTTGCAATCTGATCGATCCGTTGCCTAAATAACATAGACACACACCAGCACATGAGTCTGTAATACCTTCAATTAATAATTCTTAACTGAGATCACTCATAGGGTGATTTACATATCAGATAATATCCAAGAGGATCTGGAAAGAAAGAATCGTGGTCGCCCCTGTTCCTGTGACCTCTTTTCCAGAAGTATCCTCTTCCAGCTCTCAAAAGGCTATGATAAACTGTTCACATTATCCCTCCAGAGTTTTGAAATATCCTCAAGAAAGTGGTCTACCATTTGGTACATTCTTCTCAAGAGTGAAAAATGAAGAAGCCTATGTCAGTTCTCCCACTTTCTCATTTCATCCCTCCCCTAAAACTAAAGAGGTCAAATTCATCCTTATAAACAGTCCCACACAGAGTGTGAATAGCTTACTGACCCAGATCTAGTCAGCTGCCACTCAGATAACCCCTCAGCAATGACCTGTAATAAATCTTCTACCACATCAATTACTCAATATGGTTGTCCCAGGCTTTCTGCTGAACAAATATGCCCCATTGGATTTTCCATAACCCTTGAATGCTATGCCATAGGACTATCTCAAGCTCTTGCCAAGATTCACAGGAGAAGGTGACGTCTCAACTCAGAGGCATGTAGAAAAATTTTGTGCATTTGCTGAAAACCTTAATGTGGAACACCTAGATGTGGTGTTAACACTTTTTGTCTAGAATTTGGATGGGGAAGATAGGAATGGTTTTGAAACCCTACCAAATGCTTCAATCTATTTGGGAGGAAGTGGAGAATTATTTCATGCAAAAATGGGGGGAAAAGAGGGACCATGGGTATATCCTCACTGAATTCAATGCCATGAAGAAAAAACATAATGAATATGTATCTGAATTCATAAAGAGGTTTAAAAAATATTACAATAGCCTTCCTGCTGAAATCAAACCTCCACAGGCTACTAGTAAAGTGGTTTTTTTTTTGTTTTTTTGTTTTGTTTTTTTTTGTTTTTTGGGATTTTGAGCCATATTTTGGTTTCACTCTCAAAGAAAGGAAGTCTTGCTCCTTGGACCAGATCCAAATAGATGATTTAGAAGTTGAAGCAAAATTTACCTCTACTGGGAAGTGGAGAGGGAGAACTGATCATGGAGATAAGAGAAGGGGAAGGAGGAAGCTAGTTCCTCAAACTAGGGAAAGGAAACTCAAGAACATAAACTTGAGAAAATGAATAAATTGATTAGGAACCTGTCTAACAAGCTGGTGAAAATGGAGTTGGAAAATAAAAACCCTCCTCAACAAAACCAACCAGCTCCTAACCCAAGTTTCAGTCCTCAGTATAGGATACCTCCCTTGCAGTTCTTACAGAGGGAAATAAAAGAGAAACAAGATCACATTCAACCTCCACTGTACTTAGAGGATGATCTAGAGGAGCATGCTAAAGAAACTATGGAAGTTCAAGAAAATCAATTCTCTTCTTTTTCTGATGAGGAATATGAATCTGAATCACATGAGGAAGGGGGATGATTTGAATGCACCACTGGATGATGGTGAGGTTGAAAACTACTATAGGTAGTTTTTTGACTTCATGCAAGCACAAATGCATAGGAAATATGATCTTAGATCTTCTAGGAAAAGATCTAGAATGTAGGACCAAAATGAGGAGTCCTCTCCCTCAAATCCTCCAAAATCAGCAGAGAAAGGAAAGAAGCCTCTAGACTTAGCCTTACAAAAAAAGAAGGAGTCCTCAGATTCCATTCTCCACAAGCCCGAAGCTTCTAAAATAGAGAAGTCACCCTTACCATCTAAACCAATCAGTGATAAAGAGAAAGAACTTGTTGATGTTGTCACATCTAATAGGTGCCTTTCTTCTTTTAACCTCCAAAAAGAACCAGAGAAGGTCAAAATCTCTGAACCCCTTAACTAAACTATTAAAACAACCTAATTATAAATCCCAGGTATCTCAGTTCATGTGTCCATCCACCATAGCTCATTCACATGATAGTTTAAACCTCCAAGAAGAAAGGCCCATGGTTGTATTTGGACCTCATGTTGAGGAATAATATTCTTCCACTTCTCCTTTTTATGTTACTTTGGTAGTTCATGAGCTCCTATTACACAACTACATGCTTGACTCAGGAGCTTCCCACAATCTAATGCCATTTTCTATTATGGATCATTTGGGGCTACAAATAACAAGGCCATATAAAGATTTGTATTCTTTTGAATGCAAAAGAGTAAAATGTCTAGGGATGATTAAATATTTGGTGGTCAACTTGGCCCAGATTCATGTAAAAAGTGTAGTGATGGATATTGCATTTGTTGACATCCCTGTAAGGTTCGGTATGCTCTTGTCTAGGTCATGGGGGTCTAATATTGGAGGATCCATCAAATTGGATTTAACATATGCTACCATCCTAGTGTTTGGTGGAGAAGAAAGATGACTGTACATAGAATTGATATTTGTGAAAACAGCTACTAGATCTAACCATTCAAATAATGCCCATGTGTATGGTAAATACAAAGATTTCTCTTGCTTGATGTTAGATGAAAGTGAACTAATATTGGAGGAAACACAGGTGGAATCTTCAGTCCATCTAAACCAACAATTATTGGAGGGTGATAAAGTGTGGAAGTTATACTTTGATGGTGCTTATTC
Source organism: Pinus tabuliformis (assembly GCA_031772625.1). NCBI lineage: Eukaryota > Viridiplantae > Streptophyta > Pinopsida > Pinales > Pinaceae > Pinus > Pinus tabuliformis. The sequence goes on along the minus strand of CM062820.1, from coordinate 350,559,611 downwards.
CAAGGAAAGAAATGGGGTAGGTGTGTTGTTGGTGTCCCCAAAAGGAAGCTTAAGCCCTCTCTCCTTCAAGTTGGCATTTGAAGCCACTAATAATGTTGTTGAATATGAATCATTTCTACCAGGTCTGCAAGCTGCTAGAAATATTAATTTTGGGTGCTTGGTTGTGTTTGGAGATTCAGAGCTAGTAGTGAAACATATAAGGAATCAATGCCAACCAAACATCCAATGTTAAAGGCTTACCGAAATGAGTTATCGGATTTGATTGATAATTTTTTCTTAGCCTTGAATATCCAATTCATGCCTAGAGAAAGAAATCAGATGACTGATTCCTTGGTTATAACTTCCAACAACTTTAAACATCCTCAAAATCCACTCCTCATATCTAAAATTGAGGTCAGATATAGACCATCAGTACCAGATAATGTCAGACATTGATATGTGTTTGAAGAGAAGGAGCAGATTAAATGCTTTATGGAAGTTTTCAAATAATTCTAGAATTCAGTAATTGACTAGGAGGAAGAGAGAGTGATAGATAAAAAACAGTCCAGTTGGGAAGAAACCATTGTAGGATACAAGATTTTACAGCTAAAGGGTAACATTATTCTGAGGGGTTTGGTTCCCTTGGAAAGACTGTTCAACTCAAATAATGTGGCTGCCAAGCCAACTGAGAAAGAAATCAAAGAGAAGGTGGAAGACTGCAACATTGGTTTAGAAAAGGATCCTCGGGTAATCAAGTTGGCAAAGGGAGTTCCTCATAAATACAAGCAAAGGTATCTAAACCTTTTCAAACATTATATGGATGTGTTTGCTTGGTCTTATGATGATTTAAAAACATTTGACACTACTATTATTAAACATAAGATCCCTTTGAAGGGGGCGGGGGGGGGGGGGGTGAAACCATATAAGCAGAAGCTTAGGCATGATAACCCTTTGTCAGAGTCCCATATATTAAAAAGGAGGTAAGGAATTTTCTCTAGGCCAAAATCATTGTACCTTTGAGATATTCAGACTGGGTAGAAAATCTAGTCCTTGTGAGAAAAAAGAATAGAGAAATAAGGCTATATGTGGACTTCATGAATCTCAACAAAGCATCATTAAAGGAAAATTACCCTCTGCCTAAATGGATTACGTTCTGCAGAAGGTGGTAAGGTATGCCTAGATGTCTGTGATGGAGGGTTTTTCTGGATACAATCAGGGAGTTTTGCATCCTGAAGATCAAAAGAAAACTGCTTTCACCACGCCTTGGGGAACATTTATGTATGCTATAATTCATTTTGGCTTGAGAAATGCAGGAGCCACTTTCCAAAGAGCCATGGATATAACATTTGTGGGAAAGTAGGACAAGTTTGTAGTAATTTACTTGGATGACATCACTTTTTTTTTCAAAAACATATGAGGAACACATTGAACATTTGTGGCTCACTTTTGAGAAATGTAGAAAATTGTTGGAAATACTAAGATGGGGGGGTGAATTAGTATTCCTTAGCAATTAACACTTTTAAAACTTTTCAGAGCATTAGTTAATCTTCAATTATTATTAATGTTTATGCAGTAATAACAGTAAATAAAAGAACACAGTATGCACAAAAATTTTAGGTGGAAAACCCCCTCCGAGTCAAAAACCACCAAACGTTTTTCTAATAAATTATTTAATCTTCAGCCCCAACTAAAATGAAAGAAACAACTTCCTATAATTCTAGAAAATCATTCTTCTCTAGCTCCCACTTGAAGGATGCCTCAACACCCTGGTTTCTTTAGTAATCAATTGAATGGATGCCCCAACACCCTAGACCAACCTACCACCTTGAAGTGTTCCCAGGATCCAACCTATAGGTGACTTCATGCACCTGCCTAGCACCTTCCTGCCACCCTATAATGACTGAAATGAGACAAGAGTGTGGATTCCCGTACTAGGGACAATGATCCACGATACGATATGATTTACAATGATTTTGACCAAAATCCCAATCACACTATGACCTGCAACCCAACCATGACATCGTCCCAACAAAGACTCCTATACCTCCCAACAATGCCTTTTCGACTCTCGCCAGATTGATTCTTTTACAATAATGACTCTTCCAATGATGACACTTTTAGAAATGACTCTTTTACAACTTTACAATGATGACTCTTGGCCTTGACACTTCTTCACAATATAGGGATGACTGTCATGTCTTTAAAGGATTTCCCGCTGCAATGCTTCCTTTGATTTGATACTTCAGTTCTTGAATGCTCGCTTGATGCTATCCTTGAATCTTCTTCTAACTGCATGCAAATTTTCCTAGCGAAACCCAATCTCAAAAGGAAAAACAAAATACTCTTCAACTTACCTCTTCTTGCAAAACACATGTAAGTGCATAATAATGATAAAATACAAATTAAAATTACAATGCATACCTGAAATCTTCTTGTCACTTTTGTTGTTTACTTGTTGTAGCAGTAGACAAAGACTCCCACTCTTGATATAGGCATGGACTCTATGCAAGACTATATCCAAAACTGACCTAAAGATATATACAATAGAAACTGATGACAAACCCTAGACTTGTGATGAACCATGTTCTAAGTACAACAACATAGACCATTTTATCAACTATGACAAGACAAGTAACATGAAATTACAACATCATATATATCTAGCAGACTTGTTGTACCATCAAATGTGTAGTATCAAGAATAAGACATCCAAAATGTGGTATCAAAACTAACTGTGACATATAGATACATAGAGATATAATCGAGACCCTATATATACTTACGTTGTCCTACAAAAATATATGTTAGTGATGATACTCAAGATTAAAATGTAAACACTTAATCATACGTACCTTGTTGTAGGAGACCTACCCTTGACTGTTGATGTGTGGTCCTTACTGCAGTGATCCTTGAATGTATGCTTATTCTTGCCTTCTAGGAGCTCGATATTGAATCTACTATATATATGTAATTTAAGATCTCCAGGGTCTAAAATTGCCTATGGTAGCCCTCTGAGTCCTCTTTGCAACCCCACATGTCTGATCAAGATTGGATTCTTCAAGAAATAGTTATGCCCAATATCCCACGATGACCTGATTATAGCTTGGTTCATTAGAGTGAACTTGTAGGAAGTTCCACACATCATTGTTATGACCTTCAGCCCTGAAAATGCTACTCAACAAACTAAAGTTCGTCCTCTTTCTGTGATTATTTACGAAATCTGAATCCAATGCTCAGAGAGAAAGTTATGATTATTTTCCCAATGTCACCTGCTTGACATGGAATTCGGGAGCCTGCAAAACCCTAACGTCCTCAGATCATATCTCCAAAAATATAGCGAACCAAGCTCTGAAATTTGGTCACGAGGTTCATCAAGATTTCAGCTAAAACGGGTTTTAATTTCAGCTTCTGAAACTACGCAGAAAAATAGTTATAGCGCAAAATTCCACGATGACCTGTTTGAAGCCACAAAATCCCTACCAGAGGAGGATATGAGGGTTATTATTTATATGAATGTATTGAGTTGAGAGGGTCCTCAACAAGTGAACGTTGGAGGGATTTTAGGAGAAAAAAAATATTATTAATTATTTACTATTCAATGACCACAACCAATTATGAGTGCCATGCCACAACCCCATAGGGTTTTAGCCCCACTAACTGGGGTTACTAACTTCAAATGCAAATAACTTTCAAACCGTGAAGAATTGGGAGGCGTACCATATATCAACGGAAATATATCAACGAATAGAATCCATCAAGAAGATATTTGACGCAAAATAATATGAGTTCTCAAGTCAAAATTCCCTTGCAAGATCGGGGTATCCCGTGGTGCTTCTTGGGTTGACATCAATGACAACCACTGATCAACAATCCCCCCCTTTAGCATTGATGGCAACAGAAGTACTCCCCCTGCGATCATGACACCTCTTCCTACTGCCTTCTCTACCCCTTTGTCATCAATGGAAAAGGGTAGCTCCCCCTGACAAACAACCATCCTGCAGACGTGTACACACCTCCACTCCCCCTTTCTACTCGAGTAGATAAGAGAAAGAGTTTAATGAAAACTTGGGAGAATCCAAAGCTTTTGGCGAAGATAATCAAATGATTCACGAGGTAATGGTTTGGTAAAGATGTCAACAATTTGTTCCTTTGTGCCAACATATTCAAGATTGATATTCCTTTTGTGACCTTCTCTTTAACGAAATGATATTTGATCGAAATGTGATTTGTTTTGGAATGCATCAAAGGATTTTTGGAGATACTAATGGCACTGATGCTATCGCAGAAGATGGGAATAGGCTCATCAAACTTAAATTGAAGATATTGCAAGGTTTGCTTCATCCAGATAACTTGAGTACAACATACTGTTGTCGCAATGTATTCTGCTTCTGCTATGGATAACGAGATTGAAGACTACTTTTTACTTAACCATGAGACAAGGCAACCACCTAGGTAGAATGCTGCTCCATTGGTGCTGTTACGATCATCAACACTTCCTACCCAATCTGCATCTGTATAATCTTGGATAACCAGATCATTTTCTTTAGGATACCAGAGACCATATTCCACTGTGCCTTTAAGATATCAAAGAATTCTTTTGACGACAATGATATGAGATTCTTTTGGTGCTGCTTGGAATCGTGCTAGTTGTCCAACTGCCTGCATCACATCTGGCGGAGAGTCTGTCACATACTGCCAATCATGGATCTATACAACCTTTGGTCCACATCCTTCGATGAGTCTTCTAAGCTTAACTTGCAACCTGTTACCATGGGGGTAAGGATAGGCTTTCAATCACCCATCTTGAATTTATTGAGCATTTCCTTGATGTACTTGATTTGATATATGAATATTCCTTTATCCTGCTGAGATATCTCAATAATCATTAGATTGTATTGATCCACTTTAACATAGATATTTCCTGTTAGCGCTTCCTTTCTTGAATTTGTAATACTTCAACTATTCTTATCCCCCTGAACATGTAATCAAACTGCCATCTTGTTCAAACTACTTGTTTGTCAATCGTATACTTGTTTCATATACCGTTGCATAGACTCCTCATCTTCAAATTTCTAGGAGTCGATAAGCTAACTTGTTCAGAATAGTGTGTCATTTAACGGACCGTCTTGAATCGAGTTGTTAACCGAATAAATTGTTGATTTCTCACAATCTATTACGAATCGTGAAAGCATAATTGTTGGGACATTTTTGCCTTCTTGCTTTTCTTGTTCATCTTGTACTTGTTCATCATGTACCTGTTTTCCTTTCCAAACCTTCTTATTCTTGTCGTCAAGATTTTCATTCATGGTTGATTCCATCTTGTACCTGTAGTTACGAGCTATGTGTCCATAGTTATGACATTTGTAACATTCAATGTTATTCATAGAAGAAATTTTGGTGTCTATCTCGTGATCCTGCAAATTTCCTTTTAGGGTTTTGCCGATAATAGTTGTACCTATCTAGAACTCCACAATCCCTAGCCATATGTCCAAAATTGTTACATTTGTAACATTCTACATCATCTCTCAAATGATCAAATTTGTTGATATTATGTTCAGTTCTAGAATATCCATTTCTGAAGGATCTCCTGGAATTATATTCATTCCAAACATACATACGACATTCTGAAACTCTATGTCCAAACCTTCCACATGAATAACAATGACCATAAAATATAGGTTGATACCTAAGAGGAAATATTCTTCGAGGAATTGTCTTCTAAGGTTCTTCCTGCGAATCTTGATCTCTTGATCTAGCTGGGAGATCTACCTGCTTGGTAGATTTTGCATATCCATCTTCTTTAGTTGTCATAGAAGGACTTGACTCCTTTTCGAATTTTTCCTTATAACCAAAACCAGTCTTGTCGCTGCATGATCGTTGGTTGTTGATGAGTTCGTCCAAATTTTTTGAGCTGTTGGCATAGTTTTGAAGATTTTTTCCATTTTTGACTTCCTTTCATAAATGAACGATTTCAGCTTCCAACGCTTCTCTTTCATTGTTTCTTTCTTTTAATTCCTTCCTGAGCGATTATTCAATTCGTTTGTATTCTTCAACCTTGATTTTAAGATTTAGGACCTGTTCCCTTTCTGTCTTCAATAGTGTTGACGTGCTTCTTCTTGGCCTTGAGCTCTTTGATAACCCTAATCACTTTGTTTTTAAATTCAACCTCAGTCATTTCTTCTTCTTCGTCTCCTTCTTCGTCAGGTGCCTCTTGCTTATTGTGCATGGCCATAAACAATACTCTTCCATTAAACTCTTCTTTGTTATCACTGTCTTCTTCGGATGAGGAGCTATCTTCTTTGGAGAAGAAACTTTTCTTAAACCATTTCTTCTTGCCTTGCTTGTTGAACTTCCTGGGACTTTTATTTTCTTTCATAACAACCTCATTTTTGTGAGGACATTTAGCTACAAAATGCCCAACCTCACCACAATCAAAACATATTAATGGAAGTTTACCTTTAAATTTTCCCATACTTATTCTCATTTTCCGCAAGAAATAGGCAAACTCTTTATCTGAGAATTCTTCTTCATCTTCTTCCTTCTCGTCATCCTTACAATTACAAGTTTTTGCTTTCGGAGTCTGCTTGTCCTTACTATTCTTCTTGGATGCGGAAAATGTTGTTTCTAAGTGAGATGTGCCATCCTCTTCTTCAATCCTCATTTCATATGCCGTAAGAATTCCATGCAATTCATCTATGTTGAGATTGGTCAGATTCGATCTATCTTCCAAGACAGATACCTTAGGGTTAAATCTTGCTGGAAAGGTTCTGAGGATCTTTCAGACAACAATTTTCATTTCAACAGGTTCTCCCAAACCTTCCAATGTATTTGTTGTTTCATCAACACGCTGAAAGTATGTAGCAATATCTTCATCTTCCCTCATTTTGAGTTGCTCAAATTTTGCCTTGAAAATTTGAAGTTTTGCTTCTTTCACCTTTGAGTCACCTGCATATATATTTTCAAGATTGCCCCATACCTCTTTAGCAGTTTTGAAACTCAATACCTTAAGATAAACAGATTTGATAAGCCCACTGATAATAAGATCTTTAGCCTTTGCATCATATACCATATTTTTCTTACCTTGTTCATCCTAGGTCGGTGTGAAGCCTTTGTCAATGATTTCCCATACTTCGTATCCTTGCGCCAGCAAATGAACCTGCATTCTTCCACTCCAAAGTGCATAATTATTTCCATTGAACAAAGGAACTCTATTCTTAGTATAATCCATGATCTCCTTCCAGTTGTTACACTGCTATTGAAGGAACCATGCTCTGATACCAATTGTTGGAATATTGAGAGGGGGGATGAATCAGTATTCCTTAGAAATTAGCACTTTTAAATCTTTTCAGAACATTAGTTAATATTCAATTATTAATAATGTTTATGCTATAATAACAGTAAATAAAAGAAAACAGTAGGCACAAATATTTTAGGTGGAAAACCCCCTCCGGGTCAAAAACCACCGAATGCTTTTCTAATAAATTCTTTAATCTTTAGCCCCAACTAAAATGAAAGAAAAAACTTCCTAGAATTATAGAAAAGAATTATTCTCTAGCTCCCACTAGAAGGACGCCCCAACACCCTGGTTTCTTCAGTAATAAAATGAATGGATGTCCCAACACCCTAGACCAACCTACCACCCTGAAGTGTTCACAGGCTCCAACCTGTAGGCAACTTCATGCACCTGCCTAGCACCTCCCTACCACTCTATAATGAATGAAATGAGACAGGTGTGTGGATTCCCGTACCAGGGACAATGATCCACGATACAATATGATTTACAATGATTTTGACAGAACACCCAATCACACTATGACTTGCAACCCAACCATGACATCATCCCAACAAATACTCCTATACCTCCCAACAATTCCTTTTCGACTCTAGGCAGATTGATTCTTTTACAATAATGACTCTTCCAATGATGACACTTTTACAAATGACTCTTTTACAACTTTACAATGCCGACTCTTGGCCTTGATACTTCTTCACAATATACGGATGGTTGTCATGTTTTTAAAGGATGTCCCGCTGTAATCCTTCCTTTGATTTGATACTTTAGCTCTTGAATGCTCGCTTTATGCTATCCTTGAATCTTCTTCTACCTGCATGCAATTTTTCCCAACGAAACCCAATCTCAAAAGGAAAAAACAAAATACCCTTCAACTTACATCTGCCTGCAAAACACATGTAAATGCATAATAATGAATAAATACAAATTAAAATTACAATGCGTACCTGAAATGTTCTTGTCACTTTTGTTGTTGACTTGTTGCAGTAGTAGACAAAGAATCCCACTCTTGATATAGGCCTAGACTCTATGTAAGACTATATCCAACACTGACCTAATGATATATACAATAGAAATTGATGACAAACCCTAGACTTGTGATGGACCAAGTTTTAAGTACAATAATAAAGACCATTCTATCAACTGTGACAAGAAAAGTAACATGAAATTACAACATCATATAGATTTAGTAGACTTGGTGTGGCATCAAATGTGTAGTATAAAGAATAGGACATCAGAAACGTGGTATCAAAACTAACTGTGACATACAGAGACATAGAGATATAACTGAGACCCTGTATATACTTACGTTGTCCTACAAAAACATATGTTAGATATGATACTAAAAATTCAAATGTAAACACTTAATCATACATACCTTGATGTAGGAGACTCACCCTTGACTGTTGATGTGTGGTCCTTACTGCAGTGATCCTTGAATGCATGCTTATTCTTGCCTTCTAGGAGCTCGATATTGAATCTGTTGTAACTATGTAATTTCGGATCTCCAGGGTTTGAAATTTCATCTTGTGGTATCCCTCTAAGTCCTCTTTGCAACCCCACAGATCTGATCAAGATTGGATTCTTCAAGAAAGAGTTATTCCTAGTATCCCACGATGACTTGATTATATCCTAGTTTAGTAGAGCAAACTTGTACGAAGTGCCACATGTCACGGTTGCGACCTTCGGCCCTGAAAATGCTACTCAACAAACTACTGTGAGTCCTATTTCTGTGACTATTTATGAAATTTGAATCAAATGCTCAGAGAGAAAGTTATGATGATTTTCCCAATGTCACCTATTTGACATGGAATTCGGGAGCCTACAAAAACCTTAATTTCGTCAGATCATATCTATGAAAATATAGCGAACCAAGATCTAAAAGTTGGTCACTAGGTACATCAAGATTTCAGCTCAAATGGGTTTAATTTTAGCTTCTTAAGCTTCGTATAAAAAGCTTTATAGCAAAAATTCCACGATGACCTGTTTGAAGCCACAAAATCCCTACCAGAGGAGGATATGAGGGTCATTATTTATATGAATGTCTTGAGTTGAGAGGGTCCTCAACAAGTGAACATTGGAGGGATTTTAGGAGAAAAAAAATATTATTAATTATTTACTATTCAATGACCACTACCAATTATGAGTACCATGCCACAACCCCATAGGGTTTTAGCCCACTAACTGGGGTTACTAACTTCAAACGCAGATAACTCTCAGACCGTGAAGAATTGGGAGGTATACCATATATCAACAGAAACATCTCGATGAGTAGAATCCATCGAGAAGATATTTGAGCCAAAATAATATGAGTTTTCAAGTCAAAATTCCCTTGCAAGATTGAGGTATCCCCTGGTGCTGCTTGGGTTGACATCAATGACAACCACTGATCAATAGAAAATATGGCTTGTCCTTAAATCCTAAAAAATCTCAGTTCACTCTAAGTGAAGGAAAGATGTTAGGGCACATAGTGGCAAAGGAGGGGGTGAATATTGACCCCAAGAGGGTGGAAGTCATCAATAACATCCAATTACCAAGAAATAGGAAAGGGATCCTGATTTTCTTGGGAAAAATAATTTTTTTAAGAAGATTCATACCAACTTATGCTAAGATAGTTAAAGAAATTACAAAGATGTTGAAGAAAGATAAGGAAGTAAAATGGACTCCAGAGTCTCATGAATTTTTCTCCGAAATTAAAATGGATTTTGCCGAAGCTCTTGTGTTAGTCAGCTCGGATTATCTAAAACCATTTTTCTTTTTTTCTTTTTCTTCTCCTCATACAATGGTTGTTGTATTATTGTAGAAAAATAATGAGGGGCATGAGTAACCGATAAAATTCTTCAGTCAGGTGCTAAGAGATGCTAAGCTAAATTATAATTTTTTTGAGAAGTACGCTTATGGCTTGGTCAAAGCCCTAAAGGCTTTCAGAATCTATGTCCTGCAATCAAACATAATTGCTTATGTTCCTACAACTATTGTGAAATATATTCTGGTACAGGGGGATAGTGAGGGGAAAAAAAGCAAGTGGATTATTAATATTCAAGAGCACAACATCAATATCAAGCCTAACAAACTCATCAAGGGGTAGGGGCTAGCTAGAATTATATCTGAAGAAAATTTCCAAGCATTGGGCATAAACTTACAGGCTGGAGGAGATGGAGAAAGTGGAATTTTGAGCAAAAACAAGAGATCGAAACATCAACCCAAAAAAGTTCAGATGAGGTATACTAGGTCTTGCTGGTATAAAATTATTGTTCATTATCTATTTTTTCTTAGGTGCCCTGTAAATTTTGATAAGATTAAATACAAGGCTCTGAGGCTGCAAGCCCATAAATTTGTTATCTCAAATGGCCAATTGTACTGGAAGGATCATGTGGGGATTTTTATTTTATGTATGTTTGAGGAAGAAATCCACAAAGTGATGGATGAGTTTCATCATTGTGTCTGTGTATTAAAAATAGCAACAAGAAATTCCAATTTAATTTGTCCTTGAATTAAATTGTAATTCTATTCTCATAGCAACTTGTAATAGTTAATTAAATTAAATTGACTTAATTGAATTAGGAAATTCGAGTTGGAAGTCTATATAGATTCATGTAGAGTGATCCCTAAATTTTAGGGTCCCAAGTTGAGTTCTTTTGAGTTGTAATTAGATAACTCAGTCTAATTGAGTTATAGTCAGTTAAACTAGTTCTAACTGTTGGAGGAAATAGTAGAGGTCTAGTAGTGGAGTAGTGCACCAATGCATCACTAGTACCACACTAGTTAACTAAAGATTCACTCATAAATAACTCATGCATTTCATTTCAAAGGAAGACCCAGTTGAAATTAGAGTTCATGGACAGTGTACTATCAATTGTATAATTTTCGAGTTGTATAGATGGTGCATGCAATTAGTTGAGGACCTATGTTTGGATTGTGCATTTATGAAGTGAGGATTTCCCAATTAAATACAATATTTTCTCTCGGGAATTGTGCAAGGAAGCATGGGCTTGGCACATAGCAAAATTGGCTAAGTGTTGGCTTGAGCTGGCTTGTGAAGCAGAGAGTTAGATTGTACTAGTGCAAGAATTGTTCAGGATGAACATGCATTGTATTTTCTTCTTAGATCTTCTGGTTAATGCAATATGAATAGTCGAGGTTTTTAGTAGTTTCTTTCCCCAGAGAAATATTGTGTTATGTGCACTTGATATTCTTCCTCTTTCTTCTTTTTGTTTTCATCGATCATTTTTGGTTTCCGCTGAGAAGAGTGGAGTAGATTCTTTTCTTGTGTTCTATAATATCACATAAGTTGTTGAATCTACAGAAAAATATACATGATATCATAGCTGAAGACAATATAGAAGAAGATATTTTGAGTTTGGTGTGTGAAAATCGAGATTGCAAGTTCATACTTCAAAGCAACAATATGTCTTTCTATGGGTTGCTACTTGACTATTCCTTGGAGGGAAACTCGAATTACATAGCTTGGATGGATAGGGTGGAAATAGTGTTGGAAGACAATGACCTCAAGGAATTCATGGGTCATGACGTTCCTAAGCCTCCAGCATTGAATGATAAAGATATGAATGAATGGAGAAAGTGTGTGGCAAAAGTGAGAAGGATTATCCTGGAGGGAGTCGAGACCACATTGTCTCGAGTATCCATGGAAAGGATACTCCATACTCAATGTGGAAGGCATTGACAGATCTGTTTCAAAATAGAGGTGACCATAGGAAATTGGCACTGAAGGAAAAACTGATAAATATCAAGATGGAGAAAAGAAACTCTATTCTGAAGTACTTTACCAAATTCACCCATTGTTGGGATGAGCTTGGAAGTGTTGGGATTACTGTTTCCGAGAATGATATGGTGAGCCTAGCTCTTCTAGGACTTCCCAAGAGTTGGCATAGTTATCAAGACTCTATCAATGGGGTGGAGAAGCTACCATATTGGGAATGACTGTGGCAAAATTTGGTACAGGAAGAGATTAGGAGGAATGCCAGAGACGAATCCTCATCAAAGACTGATGATGAGGAAAATTGTGCCTTAGCAGGTAAGGCAAAGAAAGGGAAGGGGAAGGCATCCCATTCCAAATCAAATTCTTGTCATGGAGGCAAGAAGAAGGACATGTTGAAAGTCAAGTGCTTTCATTGTCACAAGTTGGGACATTTTGCCACAAAGTGTCCAATCAAGAAGGCCGATAAGAGTCCCTCAGGAGGAGCAGCAGGAGGTGAGGCTCTTGCCTCACAATTCAAACTAGACTTTATCCTCATCACATGTGTGGTGTCATCGATGATGGTAGTGTATGGTACCTGGACATTGGAGCTTCTTTCTACATGATTGGTAACAAAGAGCTCTTCAATAACTTGGAGGAGAAGGATCTCCGTATGCATATCAAGATGGGTGATTACAGGAGGTATAGTGCTACAAGGCTTGGTACAATTACCTTTTAGAGGGATTCGGGTGATCCTCTTACTTTTCAAGATTTTATGTATGTTCATGGTTTTAAGAATAACTTGGTATTTGTTGCCATGTTGGACGATAGAGGATATGATGTGATCTTTAGTAAGGGAAAGGCGTTCCTTCGTCACATAGCCACAGGACAGGTAAAGAGGATAGGGATTCAGGTGAAGAATCTCTATAAGTTCGAGGTAGAATATTATGATGCCTTGAGCATGAAAGCAGAGAAGGTGCAGAGCCGAGACATCAGTGAGTTGTGGCACAAGAGGTTGGGTCACTTGCATCACGACACTTTGAAAATCATGCAACAAATTTCTATCTATCTTCCCAAAGGTACACTAGAGTAAGTTGACACATGCAAAGGGTGTACTTTGGGAAAATAAACCAAGACTTCCTTTCACAACAAAGACAGTTGAGCATAGGCGATCCTCAATCAAGTCCATTGAGATGTGTGTGGATTGTTCTTGACAAAATCCATGGCCAAGCACAGGTATTATGTTATATTTGTTGATGATTTTTCTCATAAATGCTGGATCTTCTTCATGCAAAAGAAAGATAAGAATTTTGCAAAGTCTTGTGAATTTAAAGCATCGGTCAAGAAATATATTGGCAGGAAGGTTAAATCTCTCAAGAGTGATAACGGTGGAGAGTATGTGCTGAATGAGTTTAAAAACTTCTGTCTGATAGAAGGCATTTGACAAGAGTTGAAAACATCTCATAACCCACGACAGAATGGGGTGGCTGAAAGGAAGACTATAAGCATATTAGGGGAAGCATGGGCGATGTTGCATGATCAGGGCCTTCCACTACACTTATGGGTAGAGGCATGCAACACAATTGTATATTTGAAGAACATAAGCCCTCATTGAATTCTTGGGATGAGTACACCAGAGGAGGCCATTTCTTAGGGAAGATACCAGATGTGGGTCACTTCAGGATTTTTGGTTCATCGATCTATTGCCATGTAACCAAAGATGCATAGAAGAATCTTGAGCCAACAACAGAGTTGGGGATATTTTTGGGGTACATTGATTCACCTCACAACTATCGGGTGTACCTGCCAACCAATAGGATGACAGTGGTTCACAGGGATCTAAAATTCAATGAAGAGAAGGCCATGAGATGTTTCCTTGAGAGGGAAATTTAGCTACATGCAATTGAGGAGCTTTTGGCTCCTAAGGAGGAACCTTAGATTGATGTGGAGCAGCCACATGAAAAGGATCAGGGAGTGGAGAGACCCACTCAGGAAGAGTCTTCCAGAGATGGGAGAAAGCACACTAGAGAGGCTGACATATTATTGCATGATGCGAGATAGAATGTGGGAGCACCCACATCACATCACAGGTAAAGGAGGTCACCTGAGAGGTACACTGGATACATGGATCGTATGAGAGGATGTGTTGAGAGAGAACCATCCTCTTTTGAGGAAGCAGTGCAGCAACCAGTTTGGGTTGATGCCATGGTTGAAGAGTATGACTCCATTGTTAGGAACAATGTTTGGGATGTGGTCCCGAGACCATTGGAAAAGTCAATGGTGAGTTCCTGATGTCTTTACAAGGTAAAGAAAGCAGCGGATGGGATTGTGGGGAAACATAAGGCCAGGTTTGTGGCCCAAGAATTTTCTCAAGTGGAGGGGATTGATTACAATGACACTTTTTCTCTTGTTGCAAGGTACTCATAAATCAGATCCATTTTGGCTCTGTCAACGCAAATGAGATGGAAGATACATCAGATGGATATAAAGAAAACCTTCCTTAATGGCATGATTGAGGAAGAGGTGTATATTAAGAAACCTGGAGGTTTTGAGACCTTCGACCGAGAGTCGCATGTGTGCCCACTCAAGCGAGCATTTAATGGGCCGAAGCAAGCACCTCGTGCTTGCTACACCAAGATCGATAGCTACTTCACTGAGTTGGGCTTCACCAAAAGTGAAATGGATGTGAACCTTTACCATATTGTGGTTGAAGGTAAATTGCTAATTATTGTTTTATATTTCGAAGATTTGATTCTGACAGGTGATGATAAGCTGATCAAGTCTTGCAAATGAGGACCTTACAAGAGAGTTCGAAATGAAGGACTTGGGGCTTATGCACTACTTTCTAGGTATGGAAGTATGGTAAGGTGATGAGGAAATTTTTGTCTCTCAGGGCAAGTATGCCAACAAGATACTAAAAAGGTTCCACATGGAGAGCAGTAAACCCATGGAGACTCCTCTAACAGGTAACTGGAGGAAGGAGGATGCTACTTCTGGTGAAGTAGTGGAAGCTACTATTTACAGGCATCTTGTGGGTTCACTCATGTATTTTGTGAACACATGACCAAACATGTGCTATGCAGTTAACCAACTTAGTCAAGCGATGGCTAATTTGACCAAGTTGTATTGGAAGGCATCCAAACATGTGTTGAGATACCTTAGAGACACTACTAAGTATGGTTTATGGTATAGATAGACATAGGGTGTGAAGCTTCAAGGCTTCACCGATGCATAATGGGTAGGGAGTCCATCCGAAAGGAAGAGCACATCAACAGGGATCTTCAGTATTGAGTCAACAACTGTTTCTTGGTACAACAGGAAACAAAGATCAATTGCACTTAGTTCAACAGAGGCAGAGTACATGGCTGCTAGTCAAGCAGCTTGAGAGGCCATTTGATGAGGAATATTTTGGTTGGTTTGTTTGGTCAGCAGATGGATCTAACGATTATTTACTTTTAAAATCAGAGTTGTATCAAACTCTCTAAAAATGCAGTTTTTCATGATCGGTCCAAGCATATTGATATCCGGTATCATCATCTTCGATATTATGTGTAGAGGGAAATTATGTTGTTGGAGTACATTCCCATAGAGGAGAAGGATGAAGATATTTTGCCAAAGGAATCATCAAGATGTAAATTCGAGTTTCACATAGAGAAGATCGGGGTAGCTGATAATCCATTTCTTCTTGAGAGGAAGTGTTAAAAATAGCAACAAAAAATTCCACTTTAATTTGTTCTTGAATTAAATTGTAATTCTATTCTCATAGCAACTTGTAATAGTTAATTAAGTCAAATTGACTTAATTGACATAGGAAATTTGAATTGGAAGTATATCTAGAGTCATGTAGAGTGATCCATAAATTTTAGGGGCCCAAGTTGAGTTCTTTTGAGTTGTAATTAGATAACTCAGTCTAATTGAGTTATAGTCAGTTAAACTAGTTCTAACTTTGGAGGAACTAGTAGAGGTCTAGTAGTGGAGTAGTGCGCCAATGCATCACCAATACCACACTAGTTAACTAAATATTCAATCATAAATAACTCATGCATGTCAGTTCAGAGGAAGAACCAGTTCATATTAGAGTTCAGGGACATTGTGCTATCAATTGTATAATTTTCGAAGTTGTACAAATGGTGCATGCAATTAGTTGAGGACCTATGTTTGGATTCCACAGTTATGAAGTGATGATTTCCCAATTAAATACGAGTTAATTCTCTTAGGAATTGCGTAAGGAAGTAGGGGCTTGGCAGGCATAAAAATTGGCTAAGTGTTGGCTTGAGTTGCTTTATGAAGGAGAGAGTTAGATTGTACCAGTGCAGGAATTGTTCATGACGAACAAGCATTGTATTTTCTTCTCAGATATTCTGGTTAATGGAATATAGATAGTCAGGGTTTTTAGCAATTGCTTTCCCCAGAGAAATATTGTGTTGTGTGTGATTGATATTCTTCCTCTTTCTGCATATTGTTTTCATCAATCATTTTTGGTTTCCCCTGAAAAGAGTAGAGTAGATTCTTGTCTTGTGTTTTAGAATATCACATAAGATATTGAATCTACAAAAAAATCTACACTATGGAGGACATTACAGTTGGATGGATACAACACACAAGATCCTCAAACCAAGTTATTATTGGCCCAAACTGTTGGGTGAGGTGCATACTTATGTCCGGGCCTGTGAGAAGTGCTAAATGTTTTATGAAAAACAGAAAGTAACACCTTTTCCTCTAGTCCATGTTTTTGTTGAAGAACTTTTTAAACAATGGAGGTTAGACTTCATTGGGGAAATACACCCACCTTCTAGTGGTCAACACAGATGGATACTCACAACTACTAATTACTTCACTAAGTGGGTAGAAGAAGCCCCAGCTAGGAATGTAACTGATGTTGTAGTCATTAATTTCATGGAGGAAAACATCCTTGCTAGGTTTGGCTACCCAAAGAAGGTTGCCACTGACAATTCCCAAGTGTTTAAGTAAACCAAGTTTATAGATTTCTGCCAAAAATAAAACATTTAGGCAGGCCACTCCACCAACTATTACCCAAAAGGAAATGGATTGGTCAAATCCTCAAATAAAACGCTGGTAAGGATTCTAAAGAAAACAATATTAGAAAATCAGAGGAACTTAGACTCACAACTAAAATTTGCATTATGGGCCAACAAGGTTACCACCAAGAGAGCCACTAGGAAATCCCCTTTTGAGTTCATTTATGGAAAGGCAACAATCTTCCCCATACTGTTAGCTATGCTAGTAGCTAGAATCTTGTAAGATATTGAGGAAGAGTCAAATTCTTTAACTAGAAGGATAAATCAGTTGGTGGAACTTCAAGAGAGAAGAGAACAAGTGAATCATAAGTTGATCAGTTATTAGGAAAAAATGAAGTCCCTGTTTGACAAGAAAGGAAAAGATAGACATCTTGAGCCAAGGGACTTAGTTCTAAGATGGGATATCAGAAGGGAAGAGAAAGGCAAGCATGGGAAATTTGACCCCCTATGGTTAAGATATTTCGGGATTGTTGAGGCAAAAGGGAACAACACCTTCCTACTGGAAAATCTAAAAGGTGAAGTGCTTGGGTTGCATGTGTATGGGTAGTTCCTCAAGCTTTACTTCCAACACTGAAAGGGTCCACTCCTATTCATTGTAAATACCGGTGAGCCATTTGCAAATAACCATCACTATTTTCTGTTTTCTATTTCTGTTTTTGTTTTATGAAAGTTTGAATGAAATGAATCCATGCCCAAGGAGTAAGACATTAATCTGCAGGTTCTCAGTGCATTTTATCCAATACACTATCCCCAGTTGGAGCCAATGTTGTTTCCCTTCATAAACAATTCCAAGAAGTTGAGAAATACGAGCCAGGGATCATATCTAAAAATTCCTTTTAAATCAATTGAGGAATCACTGGTAAGGTCCCTAAGTTAAAATACGATTGAATCACCCATGGGAGCCACTATCAGGGTCTAGAGATATAGTGGAAGTTCTAAAAGCACAAGTACTACTCACGGGACCCCTATCGATAAAGCACAACAAGGCAGAGAGGCGTTTTTTCCCCAGCGCACGTTGCTGGTTAGAGGTCGAACAAATTCCAGGTGTGTCATCGTCCATCCTTGCCCGAACACCCCCTGAAGAAGTTCGAGGGGGTTAACCTGCGCAAGCAATAAGCAAGCGCCCCCCCCCGGAGTTGAAAAGAAAGACTTGGATTAGATGGTCTAGATTCATTCCAAGGGGTGAGCATGGGATCCAACCTCCCGCTATTTGACCCACAAGAGGATGGTGGTAGTGGGGACCATGTGCCACGTGGGCCAATCCATAGGCGCCTTGTCAAGAAAGTGTGAATTCAAAAGGTAAAACCATAACTCCACTAGCCCCCACACCTGTACACCTATCCCTATCATCATTTAATCCCATCAAGCCACATTTCCCTCCCATGACATCATCCCATGTCAGCTGACCGTTGTCCCCCCCACTTATAAAAAAATCCTTTCCTGCCTCATATTTTCAAAATTTCTCGCCAATTCCCAACACAAGATCTCCCGCCATTCACCTATCCAGAACGCCGTCTGAGCTCTCAGCTAGCCAAGAACCTCCTCCCGGCGTCGTTTTTGACCTGCTACATGAAAACCAGATAAACACTCACTCATGTCCACCTATGAATTGTTCAAATAATTATAACATATGAAGAAGGTAGCTCCCAAGACCCCAAAGGCCCATGAGGCCAAACCCTCCTCCAATGTTGACACGCTCATGGACACAAAGGCACAAATTGTTGACCCTGCCTATGCCTACCACCTTTCTGACCTCTACTTCAACCTGTATGGAAACCAAGTTAGGGGGGAAGACCCATTTCGGGTAGTTGACTCTGACTTATATTATTAAATTACAACCTTCGTGCACCATTTTCCTGAATTCATCTCTTGGTTGACTGAAGCCTACATTGAACAAAAGAATTTCTTTGTTTCTTTATCTGGCGCCAAAATCCTTGAAGTAACCCCAGAGATGATTCAAAAGGCCTTGGTCTACCCCATCTCTCGTGAACCTCAACAATTTACTGACGTTACACTAGTTTATATTACTCTAACCTCCCAGCTAATGAGCAACAATATTTCCTACAAATGGTCTATCTACAATCACTGCCTGTGGCTGACAAGTTCCCTACACCCTCATTACTAAACCCATCCAACCCATCCCATCCCTAATTTCTCATCTGTTGGGGGATGTTGACGTTAACATAGCGAACAAGGCCACCTTAGGTTTTTTAAGGAAAATGATGCATCTTGGTCATTTATTTGATATTCTAACCTACCTATCTGAGACCATAATATTTTCGTTGCACCATTTTCTCACCACATCCTATTTCAAATACTATTCACTGGTGTTCTATTTGTTTATGCACATTCATGTGGATGAGTTTAAGTGCCCGGGCCTCAGCTTGGTGGTTGGTAACAATTAGAGGAAATATGTGTATGACTGGGACATTGCTATTAGGAAGAGGACAGATTATGATGGTTACTCTTAGTTTATATGAAGTTATATGACCATTTCATATAAGGTTATCCATGGTTTTTCTCCCCCCAAAGTTACCCCCAACAAAAATATATTCTCGAGCTTAGCAAAGACATCAGGGTAGGGGATTTGTACCTTTTTTAGGATCACACAAATATCAGGGTTTATGGGTGTGAACTTGCCCCTTACCACCTACCTGTGTTCATGCCCATGAGGATATTTTCTCTAGAATTCATTAGACAGAGCCTTAATGCAGACCTGCTCCACATTGTCTATGTAAAGAAGGGACATATGTTTAAATTGGGAAGGCCTGT
This sequence comes from Pinus tabuliformis, assembly GCA_031772625.1. NCBI lineage: Eukaryota > Viridiplantae > Streptophyta > Pinopsida > Pinales > Pinaceae > Pinus > Pinus tabuliformis. Next base: position 350,539,834 of record CM062820.1, on the reverse strand, counting down.
GGGGAGTTTTGTTGTCAACTCTAGGAAAGCCTTCAAGGCAGTTGAATCATTACTCAAAAAGATGAATTTTGACCTAGGGGATGTTTGGCATTATGACCCTCATGGTATCATTTCCCAAAGGAGGGAGAAGATAAAAGCTTCAACTTATGAACATGAGTATAGGTCTGAGATCGAATGAAAATCTAACCTTGATTCATGGCCTATGAATACAAAGATGGAGATCGAGACTCTAGTAACCAAGGACAAAGCACAAAAGAGAACCACAGACCAAACTGGAGATACAAAGATGGAGGATGTACACACAAGTAAAAAGGAAAAAACCTAAGAGACAAAATAAGAGGAACTTGAAACCAAGCTAGTGGAAACAAGGCCAAATCAACCAGGTTTCCAAGTGATCTTGGAGGATCCATCATGGACTGCTACCTTATCCTCTTCAGAGGTAGCTATTTTAGGTGCAAAAGGAAGTGAAATTGTTACTAGGTCAAGCTGGCTTACTGGAAAGGCCATTGAAGAAATAAATAAGAAGGTCAGGGAGGAGATGTAAAAAAAAAATGACATCTCACTCAGTTCCATACCAAACCAGACTGTTGGCTACTATGGATTTAGAAAGAAATCAAATGAAGTTTTCACTACAATATCCATTGAAATAGTCTTTGCCTTCAGGTTCTCAGTTCAAAGCCTTGGACGTTTCACTGGATTTAACAAGTGTTCCCTTGCTAGACAATATAAATTTCCACAGGCAGGTTGGAGAGATGCTATAGTGAGCTCAACAGGAACACAATGTATATCAGTAAGGTCGAGAAGCTACTCGAAAAGGCTGCAACCATGTTGAAGCAAGAGAGAGCCAAATCCAGGGCTCTCCACATGTAGAATGAGAGCTTCAAGGATCTGGTTGTAAAGCTGGGTGTGAATTGAGAGGATAAAACTGCTTTCGAATCCCTCCTTCAAAGTTCCCAAAAAAAAAATCGAGGAGCTAAGGCATAAACTGAAGATGTCAAGTAGTGAGCATGTTCAATCTAAAGAGCTTGCACGTGTAGAAGAAGAGAAGGAGATCCTAGCCAAAGAGCTCATTGAAAGGAATAATGAAATAGTGGCCCTTAAGTAGTAGGAAAAAGAGTTGCAAATGAGAATAGACTCACATATATGTGTAGTGATCATACCTAAAGATCCTCAAAACCCAACTGAACATCTCACTAAGACCCTTACTGAACTCCAACTTTCAGAAGGGGAACTTAAAAAAGGTACAGAAGGATTTGGATGTTGCCCAAAAAATCCTAGCATAAAAAGAGAAACATATTGAGACTGCACGGAAAAATGCAAACATCCTCAGTAAGAACCTACAGGTAGCAAAACAGGAGGTTCCTGAGCTGAAGGGAAAGCTTAAAGAAAACATGTCTATGTATGCAAGCCAAACAACTGGTCTGGGTTGAGATCATTGGAGAGATGGGAAACAACTAGGAGTTCATAACCTTGATGGATGAACATAAAATTGTGATCAAAGATTATAAGTTCGTCATCCTATCAGCCAAAGAAGATGGAGAAAATAACTCCCAGATTTCTGAAAGGTTTATTTGGTTTGTGAATGAAATTCCACTCAATAAATTGAGGCCCATAGATGTGGTGGATAGAGTAAGTGTTATCATGGATATTTCTAAGGTTTTCCAGAAGGAGGAAGCTAGAGTCAAAGCCAAGGAGTGCCTAGAGGTGGTATCAAAGAACGTGGTTACATTCAACACTTAGTTTGAGAGGATTGTCAAATCAGGGTTGCCCAACTGTTGGGACTTTATGGGGGTGCTAATCGAGTGGGAACAATACAGTCAAAGACTGGTGGAGACCAAAAGAAAAGTAGACTCTTCCCATGAGAAGAGTGTTACTCTGAAGGGAAAGACTTTGGTAAACTATCTGAAGAAGGATTTTCAACTGTTGGGGTGGTAAAGGCCCCGTTTCATCCTAGATTGAATTACACAGGTTTGAACAATCTCAAAATCGCACATCAATGGTTCTCAAGGGCCCCTCAGCCAGCTCTATCATTGTGGTAGATATGCGAACATTTTGTCAGTCCTCCTACACTCCAAATCATCAAACCATCGATGCAACCTCTACCACCCACCTATCATGACTAAAGATATTGCAGATCGTGATGACCATGAAACTCTAAATTTCATATTTTATGTAAATATTTTTATTCCAGTCAGTTAATTAGAGTTCCGTTAGTCTAACTGTGCCACGGAGCACCTTGAAGTTTTGTTATGATTATTCACTATAATTAAATCAAGAAGGAATATTTTGTAACGGGCTCTCCCTCTGAGTCCTTATAAAATAGTTTTATGATATTGAACCCAGGGTTTGAAATTTTTGGTTTTCCAAGAGAGAAGTACTGTAAATTGCCTATGAAATGTATGCTCTGTGGAAGATTAATACAATGTTTTTGGCAATTTTAGCTCATCTGAACGTGTAGTATGTACTCTTTATGTGTTTGTTCCATATGTTCTTATTATTCTTCTCGGATGACATGTAATAGTAGCTTCTGGAAGCATTTTCATGAATTTAGGGATTCATCTAAGTCTAATGTTGATGAAATATGCCTATATTGATATGAAATTTAATCCTTAAAATGTGCTCCATGTATCTTTTCATTCCATTCAATTCTCTGTTTCATCCATTTCACTCTAAATTTTGATGCATCAGATTCTTATATTTAAGCCCTGTGTATCGATTTTCCCTCTTGCTCAAGTCTTCTACCAAATATACTATAATGACTAATAAACTACAAGTTCATGTGATGTTGGCTGCTATGAATCTAATGTTAATGCTTCTGTGAGTAATAGTTTACATTAGGATTTTGCATTTATCCTCTTAAGGAAGGTTCTAAATCAATTTTCTCTCAAAAATGTTAAATATTGAGTGTGATATAAACTCCTAGTTGATCTTCAAAACACTCATCAAGATGTCTTAGGCACTGATCTCATCTCAACCCAGGGTCTATCTCTAGTAGGTACAACAGAGCCTTCATCTTCTTTGTAGGGAATTGACCATCTATCATTATCCTTCATGAACCATATCGTTCATGTCATCCTTCTTTTCATTGGAAAGTGATCTTCTAGTCCACATCTATCTTTTATTCATACAACTACATCTTCCAAGTCATGTTTCTTTTAGGATCTTCCATCCAACCACATTAGTGCTAGTTGTAGGTGACATTTACAACTCTCTTTCGGTAGCCTTTTATTACCCCAACTAGATGTTGTTCAAAAATAAAAATGAGCATAAAATCAAAGTTACCTTTTATGATGGCCTTTCATCTTGACATCTACTTGCTTGCAACATCAACATCCTGTACATTCATAAATACATCTCCAAGACATTCAATGTCAAGGGTCTCTTTCCTTTACAGAATTTATCAAAGTCTTCATACTTTCTCCATGGAGATGTCATAGGAAATTCTTCTAGTCATCGGATGTTGATTTCCTTTTCTTACGTGACCATAGTACTTGCATCTTTCACAATCTCTTCTTTCTTTCTTCACATATTGTTCCCTGGGAACTTCCATCCATGGTTCCTTCATCTTTTTTAACCACCTCATATTCCATATGAGGACATATTATGTTGATTTCATTTTGTCAATTTGTGAACCATGCCTTCATGCATCTTTCCAATGGAACAAATCCCTTTTCTTCGATCATTCTCGTGAGGTAGAGCATTCACCCATGCTATCTGCAACTATATGATGACATGACTTAATCTATCAAACATATACATACCTATTTTCTTCTTTTGGTCATCTAGACTTCCTTCGACAACTTCCTTTCCTTGCTTGAAAGTACTTCAACCATATTGACATGTTGCACTCCTTTGTCACCATACCATCATCCTTCTAAACAATGGATTCCACATAAGGTGAAATGATCAGTGAGACAATTGCTTCTTCCATGTAGAGGTGAACCTTCTAATGAATATTCCAACGAAGGATCTTGATTATCGTCATTTTGAAAATGCTCCTTTCTAATGATGATAATGTATGATGAGTTCTTTCTATCTTCTATCTTGCTAGATGAATTTCTTCATATTTACTACTTATGCTTTCAAAGAGGTTACCAAGAGATACCTCCTTTCTATGATGACTGATACATCCATGTAGACTTCTGCTTCAAACTATCCTTTCAAGATTTTATAATGATGTCATGAGCTCTTACTTCAACCATATGCTTCTAATATGATGCATCATGTCATACTTACAGTGCTTTCTACCATGATAACTATGTTTCACAGAAACTTGAAAAGAACAAAGTGAAGGAGATTATCTTAGTCATATTAGCGATCTTTCACTTTCTCCTTCTTTGATTTATTCTTCGCAGGCCCTTCCACTTCTTCTATGACATGGGCTTCATTCCTTTATTTCATGTTCTTGTTGTCCTTCTTGAGTTTCAAACAATCTCTCTTGAAATTCCCATATTCCTAACAGCCATAACATTAGATCTTTAATGTATTGATCTTCTTCTTTTTCTGAGGACCAATCTTCCCAGACTTTCCTTTTCTGCTAGCCATGGAAAAAAATGCCTGAACTTGTTCATTTGGTCCTACATCGCTTTTTTCCTTCAACCTTATTTCTTCAATTTTACACAATGACCAGAGTTCACTGAATGCAGTGGCTTCCTTCTTTCCATATATTCTTGATATGAAGTTTCCCCATTCATCAGGTACTGCATTGAGCACCACTATGGTCATTTATTTATCAGACATTATTTCTTCCAAATCTTGCGGTTGGTATCGAATTTCTAACACCCTCATAAGATATGAGTCTATCCCTTCTTCCTTTGATACCTTCATTTTATATAGCTCTATTCTCAATCATATTACTTCTCCTATAGTGCTTATGGAGAATAATTCTACTAGCTTGTCATATATGTCATTTGACTTTTCCAATTTTGCTACATAAGGGATGAGAGAATCCTTTATTGATTCTATAAGGATTCTTTGAGCCCTTATTTCCCCATTCATATATTTTTCTATAGCTTGAGATTATTCCTTTGGTAGTTTGAAAATTAAACCCTTAACATGACCAATGACTTCATTTTCTCTAAGGATCAAATCTATCATCTTCTTCCATGCAAGGAAAAATGAAGTCATTTTGATAGTAGATTCAGTTATAGATATAAGGACACTTACTTGTAAAGTGAAGATATTATTTTGATGGTGATATATTCCACTTGATGCCTTCTTGATTTTGATGATGTGGACAATAAAAGATGCCTTCCTTCAAGTATGTTTTGATAGTGATCCTTGACTCAAGAAGAGGGAGATCACCTTGATTCCTTGGTGATGATGGCAGTGCTTCTTCCTTCTTCCCTTGGATGTAGAAACTTCAAGATGTTTTGATGTGTAGTCTTTCTTTATTTGAGTAGAGGTGGGGTCATTGAGGTATTATTCTTGTTGTTTCTTCTATATGGTGTGATCCTTGAAGTGAATAGTCCTTCTTGATTCTCCTTAGATTGTTCGGCCCTTATTTATCCCTTCTTGATGATTCAATGTCCTCTTTGATGTCTTGGAATTTCTTGATACTCATTTTGATGGTCCTTATTCAAGATGACTTTCCTTGTCTTGTCACCTTAGCTCTGGTTCCATGTTGAGAAATCTAGGGCAACTAAATTAAGTGATTTCTCTTTCTTGATAACTGCTTTTGATATATTTTTACTTATCTTGATTAATTTCTTCTTCAACTTGACAATTATTGTGTCCTTATCATCAAACAATACCAAATTGTAAAGAACAATAAGAAAAGAGGACACATGATATAGGCGATCATCCAAGGCCAAAACCTCTCCACTTGAGAGGAAAACCCACAAGAATTCTTCTCTTCTTATAGAACTTCAATTGATGAATTCCAAGACCTATGACCCTTGACCAAGACCCCTAAAAGGCCAAGTCTATGCCTCTCCTTGATGAGCTTCTCTTTCATAAATTCAATTTCAGTCAAACTCACTTTCTAGTAGTTGCAACTTCTTCTGCAATCTCTTTTTCAACCTTGCAATTTCTTACTGCAATTTTCGGTCACTACAGAAACCCTAGATTCTGCATGTGTGGGAGAAAGACAAAGATTTTACCCTTCTTTATTCTTCACTTGGTGTTGCGGGTGAGAACACCCTAGGGTCTTGGGTTGAAAACCCCAATAGAGCGGAGGGCAAACAACAGCGAGAAATGCTCATACAAACAATCTAAATGCTTATTCTAATGAATTGGGAAGAAGTGTCCTTACCCGGGGGTCCTACGTTTGGGTAGATCCTGCAGGCTAAAAACCCTCCGCTTCTTTTGATGCATTTGAAACCTGTAAATTATTCAAACAAAGCATATACAACAGTAGAAACGTAAAGCATATTCATGATATATACGTTAGATCATATAAACGAATGAACAATTACGCATTAATATAAGATTTATAGACCAGTCACAATATAGATCAATGCATAAACACCTTTTAATATCATGAACATAACAATATTTCTTTATTGATGTTAAAGGTGGAAAACTACAACCAGAGTCTTCCTTTAGCTCCAAGCAGAACCGTCCTCTAGATTCATCCTTTCCTGGCCTCAACTATCTTCCTTTATCATCATTCACAAGGATATCTCAAGAAGGATGAAGGATATCTCAAAAGATGAAACAAGGGTTTCCTAAAGCTCTAGGGAGTGCAGGAGGCATAGGGATTTTGTCAAACTCGATCAGGTATAAATCAACTATAATATCAATATCTCATTTCTTCTCCTTTAAGGCCTTCCCAAGGAGGTTTATTTATACTTCTCCAAATTAGTTTTTTTTGTTTTTTGTTTTTTGTTGTTTTTTTGTTGTTTTTTTGTTTTTGTTTTTTTTGTTTTTGTTTTTTTTGTTTTTTTGTTTTTTGGTTTTTTGTTTTTGTTTGTTTGTTTGTTTTTTTTTTTTTTTGGAAACAATTGGGCCACGGGCTATAGGAGGTGATAACAAGTAAAACCCATGAACTCCACCCGAAATTAATCAAATTTATTATTTTTAAGTGTTTTAACACATGTACACTGGTTGGGTATATGTTGAACCGTGTGTACACGATTTTATCATAGGGAAAAGCAGCGTATAGGAAATAAAACATTGTTTTTTAGATTTTGGACCAAGTCTAGAAGGAAGGGTTTCCCTAGGCCATAACCAGAGCATCATATCCACCAAGAGTGGTAAATGGTGCTATAACAGATGCCCCCAATATATGAGGTCAAAAGGGGTACATGATGGTTGAAATGTATTAAGTGTATAGAAGGAATCATGACGAGACCGAGGAGGAGCTCACCAGAATTCATCCTGCCAAGCCAACGAAAGAGATCAGAAAGAAACTATTGTTTGAGGCGGGCATACCCATGCTCAGAGATAGTAAAGCATGTCCACATGTTGAGTACAAAAGCGAATCCAATATGCATACAAGTATAAAGGAACTGAAGATACATAATGGATCATCCAATCATAACTAAGAAAGTACATGTATGAATACACATATAAAGAGCTGATCAATGATGCTGAAGTATGAAGCTGATCACTGAAGTCATAAAACTGATCCAAAAATTACCAAGTCAAATGGTGGAACAAATGGTACTACACTGCAACTCGGGTGCCAACATATAGGATGTCGCTGTAAGGAACTATAACATATAAGATGGATGGTGTCAACTAGCAGAAACAGGAGCAACTGAGAACTGAACCAAGAAATGCTGATGCAAACCTAAGGTCTTCACCAACCGCCATGGTACATTTCTACACGATGGGAATAAATGATCTGAAGTCGACCATGTGAGAAATCATTTGATTATCAGTCATTGATGTATACCATTAACAAACGTGAGACTACTCATCGATAATGATGATGAGAGCCAAGGTACCCAAAATCTAACAAGTGCGAATAAATGAGCTGTAGTCGAACACTTGGAAGAATCTATCAATTAGGAGACAATGATGTTTTCCCACTGTCGATAGTGAAGGAATATGCCACTGATGACTGCAAGCCCTAAGGTATTGCTAAATGGACTCTAGACCTCTTTCCTAGAGCAATGAGCTGAAGTTGATGGGAAAAGATCCGCTAGAAGGAAGGCATTAAGGCATCCTTCATCAATCTAGTGCGAGTGTAACCCATAGGCCAATAATGTGGAAGGAATCAAATGAATAAAGATGTAGTAACCCAACCGATGCATGTTTCCGGCGTACACAAGATGTAGCTAGCGCATGATAGAAACCCTCTGAACCAACCAATAATGAAAGTTGACACAGAGGCAAGGAATCCACTAATAGGGTCAAATGGAAACCAGGGCATTGCATGAATCCCAATGTGTGATAATGAATGCTGATGTCGAACACAAGGGAAACCACTCAGTGAAAGACCCATGATACTGATCGATGCTGAGCACAAGGTGACCTATCAATAATGAAAATAGGGCCAGGGTGAGGCTCCAGATCTGCCCTCAGAGCAATTTTTCGTATTCGATAAGAGCAAGGCCCGCCAGCAAGAAGTCAACGGAGACCTTCTCAAACTAGCATGAGCAAAGGACCAACATAGATGATGTGATAACGAACATGACTCTAACAACTAGGAATGGCCGAATGAAAAATAGATCAAGAGACACCGTAGAGAGGTCGACTCAGGTTTACTTCCCTTCAACAAAAGCACGACTCAATTGTGACTACATGGCAGCATATGATAACTTTGTATAAGTTTGTCATGCAAGAGGCATAAGAAAACTCTCCATATGATTGGAAGAGATAACCAATCGGGGAGTACTGACTCAATAACAAGGTTAAGGCTATCCTGAGTCAAACTAAAGCCCATCCCAATGGAGGAAAGACTTATTTTTTGAGTGCTTTGTTCAAGGGCGACACAACTGACTCTAACTGCCATCAAACATGGAAATAATGTCCTGTTCCCACTCTTTTTTGGGATATATAATTTTTTTTGTCTTTTTCATTTATATGAAGCCTGAAAAAGAATAAAAGAATGCTATAGTACAGTGGAAAGAACAAGTGTCGAAAAAACAGATGTTCTAGTTCCTGGGAGGGGAACATTCCTGTGCTCAATGCAAGGTGACGAAACTGGTCAATGACACTCAAAGGAATGTTCTTTCCACGGGTGAAAGGGTGCATCAAGTTGTAGAGGCTAAGTGATTGAAAGGTTCATTTTGCAGAAGTCATGGTCAAAAAGTGGCTTAAACACGAGTCCAAGTGAAGCCGGATCAAGGCCAAAAGGTGAAAATAGTCAATATGCAATGCAACAATACAACTCAACACAAAGGAGCCTCTAGGGTATAAAGCCAGAAAATAACGAAGAAGAACAAGAATGAGTCTCTAATGCATAAGTCATGGTGAGACTAAAGAGGACTCCCGAGCCTACTCAATATAGCAGCATGGGTAACATATGTAAGCGAGGATCTAACTAATATGCCCATGTAAAGGTTGGCTCTACCATCGCGTCAATATTTTAAAAGTCAACGAGTGAAAATGGTTTGTGAATCAAGACATGATCGGCTTGACCCTATGGAAAAAATATAGCAGTATGGAGGCTAGTATGCAAAATGCAGCGGAAAGTGATATTCCCTAACCTATATGCCAGTAAGAAAGCGATACCTACCATGATGGTGTAGGTTTTAACCCTGTACAGAAACTACCTGCGTACGAATTCTAAAACACAGAAAATAAACAATGTGAGAGCATAACACATAAAACACATATACACAGAGATTTTCACTTGGATTCCAAAACCGAGACTACTAGCTTGATTTTTCATTATTTTCCTTTCAATGTTACAATACATATTTATACATGTCGAAGCATCCAATACCATGGACCGAAAACCATCGCGTCCAAAACCATGGACCAAAAACCATCGCTTCCAAAACCATGTGCGAAAAATCATGCACACAACCATAGGTAGGTCTGCCCAACCTAATATAGGGTCCAAAAACAAAATTTTCTGGGGCGCTGCCCTAGACCGCATAGACTTGGGTTACCTGCACCCGTCAAACCCCCTGTGACCCCCCCCCCCCCCCCGCTACGCAATCGGCGCAACGAAGGGGGGGCTCCGCCCCCCTTCTAACCCCCCGGTTAACTACGTTGGCTAGTCGTGGAAAGAATATAACACAACCCAACATTCTCCCACTTGTTTTTTTCTTTCCACAATGGGCCACAAGAGAGCTTAGTCATTTATCTAGCCCTGCAACACCCATTATTTCTCTACACCAAGAGAACTTCTCAAAGCTCACATATTTTTTCAATGCATCTGCAGTATTCTTCAAAGTGTCCACCTTTACTAGCACCACCTTTTTGTCTTCTATCATATCGCTCACAAAGTGATACTAAACATCAATGTGCTTTGTCTTTGAATGATATGTAGGGTTCTTTGCCAAGAAAATTGCAATTTGTCTATCACAGTCTATCCTTATAGCTCCTGTACTAACCCCATACTTGAACACAATCTCTACAACCAAACTGCTTCCTTGCTTGCATGAGTGGCTACCATGTATTCTGCCTCTGTAGTTGATAGTGCCACTACAGATTGTTTTTTACTCATCCAACTGACTACACATCCAAATAGGTTAAACACATACCCACTTGTAGATCTTCTTTGATCTAGATCTCCATCCCAATTTGCATCAACAAAGCCATGATTATCCAACACTCTATTCAATCCTGGTCTTCCTTGGTAGCACAAACCATAATCACTAGTGCCATGCAAATACCTGAAAACCCGCTTCACTGTTGTCCAGTGTTCCTTCCCTGGTGTTGACATAAACCTACTCAATACTCCCACTACATGTGCAATGTCTGGTCTAGTACAGACCATCGCATACATCAGGCTACCGACTACACTTGCATATGGAACATGGGACATGTCCTCTTCCTCTTTTTGTGTCTTGGGACACTGTTCAACAGATAACTTTACACCTACAGGAATAGGAACCTTCACCGGTTTACTACCTTGCATATTAAACCTCTGCAATATTGTCTTGACATACTTCCTCTGGTTTAACCAGAGCTTCCTCTTTTTCTAATCTCTTTTAATTTCCATGCCCAAAATATAGTTTGCAACACCAAGATCTTTCATGTCGAATTTGGAGGACAAATGAGTCTTCAAATCCTGGATAATTTCTTTGTCATTTCCAACCAGCAACATATCATCCACATACAAGTCCAGATAAATAACACGGTCACCAATTAATTTAAAATACACACAGTGATCTGCTTTGCTTCTAGTGAAGCCAAGTCCCTGTATAAATGTATCAAATTTTTGATACCACATCATTGGTGACTATTTTAACCCATATAGAGACTTCTTTAACTTGCATACCTGTTCTTTCTTACTCTTCACCTCAAAACCTTCAGGTTGCTTCATGTAGATCTCCTCTTCCAGATCCCCGTGAAGAAATGTTGTCTTCACATCCATCTGTTCTACCTCAAAATCAAAAGCAGCAACAACAGATGAAAGTAATCTAATAGAAGTTACCTTGGCAACAGGAGAAAAAATATCACAAAAATCAATTCCCGACACCTGGGAATAACCTTTTGCTACCAACCAAGCTTTGTATTTCTCCACCCTTCCTTCTACATTTGTCTTCTTCTTGAACACCCATTTGCTGCCAATGGGTTTCCTTCTAGCTAGCAACTCCACCAGATCCCAAGCCTCATTTTTGTGCAAAGATGCCATTTCATCAACCATGGCCTCTTTCTAGAGTTTTCCATCCTTTGAATCTACTGCTTCCTTCACAGTTCTGGGATCATCATTAGTAATAGATAAAACAAAATTTGAACAGAAATCAGATGGACTATACCTTTATGGTTGCCTTCTTTCTCGAACTAATCTTCTCACACCCAGAGTTTGTGGCTCTTCATCTTCTGATTCCTCCTCTGCTGTAGAGTCTGATTCTTCCTCCTTTAGCTCAAACTCTATCTTCTTAGGTTCCTTTGGTTGGACTTCATGTTTAATAACATCTTTCACCTCTCTGAACACCACATCTCGGCTGTACACAGCCTTCCTTGTTACTGAGTTCCAAAGCTTATAACCCTTTAAACCATCCTTATACCCAATAAAGATGCACTTTTCAGATTTACTATCCAACTTGGTTCTTTTCTCCTTTGGAACATGTACATATGCATCACATCCAAATACCCTCAGATGTGAAAGAGAAGGTTTCTTATCAGTCCATACCTCTTGTGGAGTCTTATCTTCCAATGCTGATGAAGGTGATTTGTTGACCAGGTAACATGCAGTCTCCACCGCCTCTGCCCAGAGTTCTTGTCCTAACCCGACACCACTGAGCATGCTTCTTTCCATTTCCATCAACGTCTTGTTCATTCTTTCTGCAACTCCATTTTGCTGAGGTGTATATGGAGTAGTCTTCTGCTGTGCTATACCACACTTCTTACAGAATTCTTCAAATTCCTTACTGCAAAACTCTCCACCGTTATCTATCCTCAGCACCTTTATCTTCTTCTCTGTCTGCTTTTCCACCAAAGCCTTAAATTCTTTAAACTTGTCAAAAACTTCATATTTCTTGTTAAGGAAATATATCCATGTATTCCTTGAGAAGTCATCTATAAATGATACATAGTACACAAACTTACCTAGTGATGGAACCTTCACATGTCCAAACACATCACTGTGCACAAGCTCTAATATATGTTTCGCCCTCTTACCACCAGAGGGGAAACTCACCCGATTTTGCTTCCCATATACACAATTTTCACAGAAATCAAAATCTAGAGAGCTATTACTCATACCTTCTACCATACCTTTACCATGAAGTATTCGAAGGTCCTTCTCTTCAATATGTCCAAGCCTTTGATGCCACATCATGGTCTTCTCTCCATAGACCACTAGATTTTCTGCTCCATTTTTAGGAACCACAAAACTATTGCACCCATCAATAACAGTGCTGCCTTGCAGCTTGTACAAAGTTCCAATTAAAACTCCCCGCATCAATACTAGTGCTCCCAGAACCATTTTGCAGGTATCCTTCTCGAACATTGCTTTTACACCTGCATCATCCATCTTGCTTATGAAAATCAAATTTCTAGCCAATGCAGGAATATGCAGAACACCCGGAAGTGTTCTAACCCTTCCACCTTGCAACTTCAACTTTACTTTTCTGCGACCAATGATTCTAGCCTTCCTGTCATCCCCCAAGAAGACATCACCACCATCATATTTCTCATACTCGTAGAACCACTCTCTATGGGGAGTGAAGTGAAAGGATGCACCTAAGTCAATCAACCATGCCTAATGATCTACATGTGTACTTGAAGAAGCCAAGTACACATCCCCACCTTCATCTGAGGTGGTTTTCGCCTCTGCAAAAGCAGCATCATCAAATCCCTTTCCTTTGTTAGGAGCTTTAGATTTACAATCCCTTTTTTAGTGCCCTTCCTTTCTGCATTTCCAGCACACCACCTTTACAGGTTTTCCCGGAGATTTAGATCTCCCTCTAGATTTAGATCTCCCACTCGATGACTTATTTTTGTTTCTGTTCTGGGACCGTCCTCGTACAGACAAGGCATCACCATTCTAGCTCTCCATATTTTTTCGTCTCATCTCCTCTATTAGCAAGGATGAGACTATTTCATCAAACTGCAAGGCAGTTGCTTTGCTACCTATTACAATAACCAAACTATCCCACGAATCTGGTAGAGAACAGAACAAACTGATGCACTTTTCTTCATCTAAAATTTTAATATCAACAGATAATAACTGACTTACCATAGTATTAAATTCATTCAGATGTTCTGTCACCGAGTCTCCATCTTTCATCCTTAGGTTATACAACTTTTTCCGTAGGAACAGTTTATTCATCAGAGACCTAGATTGGTACAAAGTCCCTAACTTGTCCCACAAAGCCTTTGTCGTAGCTTCCCCTGATACATTTAGCAATACTGAATCTAAGACACACAATCGTATTTTGCTCTTAGCCTTCCGATCCAACTTCTTCCATTCTTCATTGGACACTCCCGTTGGTTTAGTACCTGGACCTACCGTGACCCACTGATCTTTATCCACCAACATATCCTCCATCTTGAGTTTCCATAACTCAAAACTCTGACCATTAAATTTCTCGATCTCTATCTTTCCATTGCTCGTCATCCTCTTTCACCACCAGAATCGATCCCATAGATCTCCCACTAAACAGGGTCTACCATAAGCCCCAGTGAAACCCCTCAGCAACAAAAGCGTCCCCTTGAAGCCAAAACAACTCCGATACCAAATGTAGGTTTTAGCCCCGTATAGAAATTACCTGCATATGAATTCTAAAACACAGAAAATAAACAATGTGAGAGCATAACACATAAAACACATACACACAGAGATTTTCTTCTGGATCCCAAAACCAAGACGACCAGCTTGATTTTTCATTATTTTCCTTTCAATGTTACAATACATATTTATACATGTCGAAGCATCCAATACCATGGACTGAAAACCATTGCATCCAAAACCATGGACCAAAAACCATCGCATCCAAAACCATGTGCGAAAAATCATGCACAAAACCATAGGTAGGTCCACCCAACCTAATATAGGGTCCAAAAACAAAATTTTACGGGGCGCTGCCCCAGACCCAATAAAGTGGGGTTACCTGCACCCCTCAAACCCCTTGTGATCCCCCCCGCTACACAATCAGCGCAACGAAGGGGGGGCTCCGCCCCCCTTCTAACCCCCCAATTAACTACGTGGGCTAGTCATGGAAAGAATATAACACAACCCAAAAGACGGGTTTGCAGTGATGGGACCGAAGCGATTTCTCAAAAGAGTCTCCAAAATATCCTGTAAAAACAACCCATTCTCGACACTCCAAGCAAAAAGGTAAAAAATTCCATAAGATAAAAATCAACTTTAGAAAAATAATTTTCATTTTTCAACCTATATAAGGAATTTTGGACTCACATTTTTGTCATTTGTGTTTTGAGCAAGGAGCTGTGGAGAAAAACTCAAACAAACTTCCTCCGTCAAATTCAACCGTTCAAATTTCTTCAAATCTTCGAGGTAACCCTTTAATCATGATTTTGATCATTTTTTATGCTTTCTAGATGTTTCAAATCATTAAATCAATGCTTGAAATTTTTTACTCGCGAACACACAGGTTCCCTTTTTACACAGTCATGTGTAGGGCCCTTGTATAGGAAATAAAACACTGTTTTTTAGATTTTGGACCAAGTCTGGAAGGAAGGGTTTCCCTAGGCCATAACCAGAGCATCAGATCTACCAAGAGTGGTAAATGGTGCTATAACACTTGGACAAAGGCTTCTTCTTTTACAACTCGACTTGAAATATGGCTTGACTTTCACTTTTTTTCGGCCTCCTTAAGTGACTGCAATAATTCAGCATTCACTGCAACAAATAATACCCAAACTTCTTCACATGTGTGATGAGCTTCAACCCTAAAAAAAACTTCAAACTTTGACTTCTTCCTTCTAGAATTTTCTCTTCCTTCGTTCGAATTTAGGTCACCTCTTATTTCTTTGATTGAACTTGATGATGATTGTTGATGATTCTTTGAATGAGGTTGAATTATCCTTTATATAGGCTTCCTAGGTGACCTAATAGGTCGACTTGTCCTTCTAGATAAGCCTACAACTCATTTTGAAGGTTGGATTGTTTGTAGCACAATGACAAGGTCTTGGAAGGTCTTTGACTCTAACCTTTGACTCAAATAATTTTTCTTTACAATATGTAACATGCCCAAAAGAGTCTTCGATACATGACAATAACTCAATTGAATTCATTAGGGGAATTTTGAGGTTTAAAACGGGCCTCCTAAGGAAATTATAAAATAATAGTGGAAATAATAAAATAAGATTACATTACATCATCAAATTTTAGAGGGAAAAATTTTTCAACTTGTATTTTCAACTTATCTCCCTATGGGTTTACTCAAATTTTGAGCGGGAACACTCATTGGATGCAAAATAATTCCTCATCCAAGGAGTACCCATGTTGCATAATTTTTATGGACTATACTACACCAAAAATGAGAAATACATGAAAAGCATGATTGCAATCATGTTTTTTTCATTTATTTCTCATTTTTCATGTAGCAGGGTCTATCAAAAGTATGCAACATGGGTACTCCTTGGAAGAGGAATTAAATTTTTCATCCAACGAGTACTCTGGCTCGAAATTTGAGTAAAACCTTAGGGAGATAAGTTGAAAATACAAGTTTTATTATTTTATTATTTTTAATCGTTTTACTTTTATACCCCAAAAATGGTGAATCATTCCCCATGGTTGACGTCATCATATTAAATCCCATTACTTCTTATAAAGTTTATTTTGGTTGTACATTTTTCTTAGGAGGCCCATTTTAGACCTCAAAAGTTTTCTAATGGTAGACTCAGTGACAAGCCCTAGAAGCACTCAATGGGTGTTTGACCTATAAATGAAATAACCTTGAGAATGAAAGCATGCCTCAAGAATAACAATAACAATTTTATTTTTCTCTTTACATCAAATACATAAAATCATAATTACATATGTTATTGTGAAGATGAAACCTAGTTACATATTTCAACAGGTTGTGATGCACTCACAAAGTTAATGTTTCAAACCTCTTTTGTTTTCATGCTTTCATTTTATTTTCAGTCAATTGTGGAGTGCGTACCTTTGCTAAGGAAAATGAGATGATGTGCTATCCCCAGTGGATTAATTACCCAAGGGACAAAGTAGCCTATCAATCCCCATAGGATATAATCTTTGATAAAGGGAAAAACCTAATCACCTAATGTTTCGGCAACATGGGGTAAGTTTTGGGAGCAGTTGGGGAAAAAGCCTAAAGTTGGGGGTTGCCACAAACCCGTCTCAATTAATTAAGGATGTGAAACACCCACAAGGAAATCCATAAATACAAGAGGATTAGAAACACTTTGATTATCATTGGATTCGATTGATTTGTCTTTGTTTTTAGTTGAGCATGAGGCTCTAAGGGTTTTGAGACCCCTTTATCTTATTTGACTAGTTTCGATGGAGGTGATCCCATGCAACCTAGTCATCCTTATTATTTTTCTGGCACCTGTCATTAGATCAGTCTCGTTGGGTTAAGAATTGAATATTTTACTATGTTTTGGCATAACAATAGCTTTGAAGCATCTCTGTTTCGGTTTGGAAAGAAGAGGCAATTTCCTGTGACTTGTTTACCCAATAATTTCAAGAACAATTTGTTCTGTGGCATGCCTAAAGTAGATTAACAAGAAAATAGTAGGTATACAATTGGGTTTTTGAGAGGCTACAAAAGTGCATCTGTACAGTCAAGCTATAGGGTCAAAGTTGGAATATGAAATAACGAATCAAAAATCTGTCATAGGAATTCTAAGCTATAAGCAACTAATTTTTTGTCAAATCTTGTGTAGATTAGAAGGGTAGATTAAGTTGTTAGTTGAATTCAGTTAAACAGTTGGAATTGATTCAACACACTTACTACTATGTTGTGTTGAAGTATTGGTTGTAATAGCCCTAGTGTTTGGACAATTAGTATTTTTTTTGTTGGAATTGAAGAATACTATATTTCTATCATTCTTACAGATCTATTGTTAACTAGCATTTTGTGTAGAAATGTCTTATATTGTATGAATGCATAAACTTATATTTCTATTTTGTTAGGAGCCCTAACTGGAATTGGAAACCCTAGGAAAAAAAAATACATTGGGATATTATAGTGGTATCAGAGTTGGAATTTTGCTAGCTTGTGAGTGTATAAGCTTGTATTCTTCCTGAAGATACAAGAAACGTTATAGTAAGAATAAAGAGGGCCACCCACAATAAAACCATGGGGGGGTAGAGAAGGACAAGGAGGGCAAGAGCCTGATTATTTCTTGCAGGCCCTAATCCATGAGTAGCAACGAATGACCAATGTATCAATACAAGGGAAACATTAGCTATCCAAAAGGAAACAACAAATGACACAACTTATTATCCAAGCTATAAAAAATTTGTGTAATAAAGGTGTAAATGTTGGCAACAAGATTGGTGTTGATGGGAGCAACAACTACAATCTTGGTTCCTCTAATGTTATTGGTCAACCAAACAATCGAGTGACTAGCGAAAGAAGTAAAAAATTCTTACTTAAGCAATTTTTAGACAATCAACCACATACAACCCAAGGAGCAACAAAGCAAGATGGAATCTTAAATGAATACCTTTGGGAGCATGCAACACTAGAGGAAAATACTTGAGTAGCTATACCTTTCTGAGAATAATACAACATCAAATACAAAAATAAGCCTAGGGAACATTGAAATCAGGATTTTATGTGCAAGGTAGGAAAGTTTTCCATCCCTTCTTTTGATGGGTCATCAAAATTCTCAACAAGGGCTTGGGTACAAAATCTGGACACCTGTTTATGATTTAATCCCATGGAGGAAACAAACGTTATCCAATTTGCCACTTTACATTTGGAAGAGGAAGCACATGAATGGTGGTACCATGGACTGGTCACCTTGGGATAATCCAACATAACATCTTATATGGGCTTCCCCTAACGATTGATAGATTATTTTGATCGAAGGGATCCTGACATACATTTCAAAGAATTCGCACAAATCAAACAGACCTCTCAGAGTAGAGGCGTGTCATGCTCTTCGTAGAAGTTTTAGCTGAACCACTACACAGATGGGTCAAGGCCTTCAATCCTACCACATTGTAGGAAGCCATCACCAAGACTCGAGATATGGAAGGTGCAACACCAAAATTGAAGACTCCACCCATACCACAAGTCGCTCCAAAAGATAAGGGAAATTGGAAATATATGGCCAATGAAACTAAGAACAATCAGTTGGATGAAGAAACTTGAAACAAACTTAGAATAAAGAAGCTTGGTTTCACTTGTAAAGAGCCATGGGAACTTGGTCACAAATGTTTGGGAAAGGGAAATATTCACTACATTGAAGTACTCCCTATAGTGACAATGAGGGTGATACAACACAACCACCAAGAAAGGAGCCTAGAATTTCTGAAGAAGCACCAATCGTGGAAGCAACTAAGCATTAGAGAAATTTTGAGGTCTAAAATGGACCTCCTAAGAAAAAAGTACAACCAAAATAAAGTTTATAAGAACCAACATGATTCAAGATGATGATATCAACCATGGAGGATGACTCACCATTTTTGGAGTAAAAAAGTAAAAAGATTAAAAAATAATAAAATAATAAAACTACTTTTTCAACTCGCATTTTCAACTTATCTCCCTAAGGTTTTACTCAAATTTCGAGTGGGAGTATTAATTGGATGCAAAATTTAACTTCTCATCCAAGGAGTACCCATGTTGCATACTTTCACTGCTCTGCTACACAAAAAATGAGAAATACATGAACAAAACAACTTTTGTTACTCTTTGTACTAGGATCAAAGTGTTCTACTACTTTGAGAACTCCTAAAATATTTAGTCAATGTCATGGCCATAGTTTCACTCTTCAAGTTCTCTTGTTTCTCTATTCTTGTAACAAATATTTTTGAAGTCAATCCCTAATAGTATACATGTATCAACGACGAAATACCTTCATACTAGCTTTCAGCCTCTCCATCGATTACATGTTGCTTGAATGTTCTTGAATTGTTCACTAAACATATGTTGAAGGGAATATTTGACCTTGGTTCCTTTCTAAACTAAAGGAAAGCATTGGTAGTTCCACATGGTTAGTGCATTGCTTATAGAAAATACAGGCTCTCTTACCAGGAAGTCTTTTTTGTGTCTTTGTAGAGGAGCAAAGAAGTATATTTGATGCCCTTATTGCTTTCCTTTCTTTCCTCATACTTAGTCTTCTAAATATTGACTAGGTTCTCAATAATTTATACATTTTTCCATCTTCAACTATGCCTCTAATCTTGCCAACTTAATTTTTACTATGTTGGATGCCTTATCTAGACTAGTTAGATAGAGGGAAACTGTGGGAAACATAATGCTTTCGGGTTATGTGAATTTGGATTATTCACTTTAGAGGAACGAGAAATGCCTCAAGTGAATGCTAATAGTCATGAGAAGTCCAAGAGACCTCTTGGAAGATGAAACCAAAGGTCACAAAAAATGTATTTTTTGCATATTTTCTGAGTAATGTGCACCAAACACTTTATCATTGGTAGTATATTTATGTGTGTACTTTGACAGTGGTATAGAGCAGATGCATACCTGTGCTGGATGATCCTCCACAAGGTGGGCTTTGCACGTAGACATACGACGGGTTCATGCCATGCATATCCTCATCAAACTTGGCAGGGTTTGTTAATGACAGGCCAACATCTTTCTTCAAGATTTCTCGGGGACTAAGACAAGGTTGTGCACTCCTGCCTCTATTATTCATATTGGTCATAGATGGCCTAAGTAGAGGCATCAGGGCTACTCAATATGCTAGAAGGATCCATGGGTGCAGGGTTTCAAATAACATCGATTCCACTCACCTAATGTTTGTGGACGATGTCCTCTATGCTAGTGAAGCTAAAATAATAGAATGACAGGAATTCCACCAGATCATCTCCAATTTTGGTTTGGAATCTGGGTTGATCATGAACAAGATGAAATCAGAAATGATCTATGACATAGATGAACCATTAACACAGGAGATTTATATCATTTTTGAGGTAAAAGTAAGCTCGTTGTCACGTGGATTTAATTACCCGAGCTTTCAATTAAAACCGAATGACTATGAAAGCCAAGATTGGGATCAGTTGATCCATAAGTTTGAGAAGAAATTGACATTGTGGGAAAATAAATGGTTGTCCATGGGCGACTGACTCATGATGATAAAGGTTGTTCTTCAAGGAATTTAAATCTACTGGATGCATCTCTTCCTTCTGCCTAAAGTTGTCACTCGAAGAATTAACTCTATTATAGCTTGATCCGTGTGGAGCGGTGTTGGCAAAATCAGGGAACCTCACTTGGTGTGCCTGGATTGTATCTCTAAGAGTGTGGATGAAGAAGGATGGGGTATTAGATATACCATTTATTTCAACCTAGGGCTGCTAACAAAAAATCTGTGGTGAGCCTTCATCGGTTCAGGATTACAGAATGTGATCATTAAAGAGAAATACGTGCAAAACTTGAACTTAGCAAATTGGGTTTTTCGTGGAGCTCTAGGAATTAAAAATGCCTTTTTCATTTGGCATAGTATGATGAAAGCCAAACAATGGATATGTGGGAACCTCATGTGGTTTGTGGGAAAGGGTGATTAGATTGCCATAGGGTTGGATGCAATCAAATGCTTAAGCGGAGATCATCTTCTATCACTCCCAATCCTTTAGTTTTTCCATGACTTTGGCATAAAAACTCTGGCTCACATTGGGAACATACGTACTTTAGATTTTCCATCGTCTTGCTGGCATCCCTCTCGTCTCCTTGGCCTCGCAACTGATCTTGAGCCTGAATGGGCATGATACCGATATACACTTGGGCATGTTTCCGTTGTGCTCAACGACAAGGAATGTCATCTTGCTTGTTGTGGTAGGGAAGTTGGCATCAATATCCTGGTCCAAGAAATTTATACTTGTATCACCAAGGATTCTCGGACTGCCCATTATGCTGCATGGTTGGTAGACATGTGGAGATGGGACGTTATACTTATATTACCAATGATTCTCGGACTTCCCATTGTGATGCATGGTTGGAAGACATGTGGCGATGGGATGCTCCACTTAAGCTGAAATTCTTTTTCTAGCTAGCATGCCAAAATAGGATCCTTACATGGGAGAATCTCAAGCAGAGGGGATTCCAAGGACCGGGGATTTTCTATATGTGTGGATCAGAGAATTAAGAGGTTTTTCACCCCTTTTTTGGTTGCCCCTTTGCTATTACCATTTGTCGAGAAGTATTAATGTCCCTCTACATTTAGGATAAGGTTGATACATCTTCTATTGGTGGTTTATTTTCTCATTGGATTGTAGAAAACAAAGTCCACAAGACTCTCCCTCTTTAAAATTTTTGGGGAATATGGTGGTGTAGGAACACCATTATATTCGAACATGTTTCCCCTAATGTGAGCTCCACTTGTTTGAATATCATGGGATTCTTCCGAGAGACTAGGCCTTAGATCCCCTTCCCACAAAGGAGGACTTTTATTTACCAAGAATTTGATTTGTCTCTTTCAATGGGATTTTTTGATGGAGCCTCCTCGGAAGGTCTCTATGGTTTTGGGGCTATCATTTTGATGTAGGCAGGTCTCCAATACCATTTCCATTGGAGTGCAGGGGCTGGATCAAACAACAGAGTTGAGTTGGTTGCACTGTGGGGTGTTTTACGATGTGCATCCTGGCTGGAGATTGATGAGATGGAGGTTGTAGGAGACTCTAAAACTGTTATTGAATGGGTGTTGGGAAAATATTCCTTTGGGCCTCTTTCATTTTACAATTGGATGGCACAGATCAGGGATTTGATCAAACAATTCAAGAGAATCAATTTTTCACATGTCTATCGTGAACAGAATCAGTCTGCATATTTCCTCTACAAGACTTTTAGGACTACTATGCCAGGGAAGATCTTCTACTCCATCCTTGTAGACAACTCTATTTGCAATTCAGGAGCCTTCTCTTTCTAGGCGTTTTTTTGTCTCCTTTAGCCTAACATTTTTTGTAGGTTTCGACAACATGATGGTTTGTCTCCCACTGACCGTTCATCAGCGTTGTGGGGAAAAGTGCCTATTCAGGACGACCCTATCCACCTAAGGTGTGACAGTGCCTTAGCAACAAACAGAGAAAACTACTTGTGTATTCTTCTTTATGAATTACAAATGAAGAGAGATGAGATAAACCAACCTGTGTCTTGCGCTAGTCCTTTGATCCGGTTTCTCTTCTCTTTGACAGCTTCCAGCTACCTGCTCCCTTACTTGCCCAGCTTCACCAAGTTCCTGCAAGATCACAGAAGAGGAAAACTACACAAAGACAGATTCATATTCATAAATAGCTTAGGATCAGATTTAAGCTAAACATACTAATGCGACATACATCAATGATACATAAGCATGTAGGAGAAACTCAAATAGTTTTATTGATATAACAAGAAGATCCAGGAGGAGATACAACCAAGTGAGTCCCGATCCAGCATTAACCTCCCAGCAAAGGAATCCCTTCTTCACCTCCAACAAAGCATAAATCACCCAATGCACTGATCTCAATCTCAAACCAACAGCAATTCTCTGCAATGTACAAAATTCCAGCCTTTGGATCTCTGGGATGAGGGATCCATATATAGATGTATGCAAAGAGGATGAGTCAGCTTGTTATCTGACTAGTGTCCTTTCTCTCTGTCAGTTCTTGCTTCCACTTGGAGGCTGAGAGCCTCTTACTCATCCTTGGTCGAACTCAGTGAGGCAAGTGTCATGGAGGAAGATTCTGGAAGCTTCCATTGTCTTTACACCTCGTGGAATGGCACTGCCATTTGTCATTTCCCACTCAGCGCACCCTGGTAGTGCATTTAGGTGTGTTGCAACGCACCTAGCTAGTGTACTGGGGTGCTATGCAACGCAGGCAAGTAGTGGAGGCACTGAAATGATCCTGATTTGACTGATTCTGAGCAGTTTCTGGTGGAGAACTTCTGGGAGAAGCTGTAGTTTGCTGACCTTGTTCCTTTAGGGGCAGGAACAACACTTTTAGGGACTTTGGATCCCTTGGTTTATGGACATTTCATGCTCAGAGCTGTAAGGCACAAAAATGTCTATAACAGTTGCCCCCTAAAGTATGAGGCCGTTTATCGGGTGAAATGCTTTATTAGGAGGATCCGAAGTTCTTTCAATGCTGGGAGGAGACCTGTAATAAGATACAATACAATACATTATTTTCATACTGTTTTCATGATCTAGCTGAGGCGGGCATTCCCATGCTCAGCTTTATAAATTCATTTTCATGTACATAGGACAGACAATCGTCTGATGGTAGACTGATGATTCTGATAGAGCCATCATCCTTTCTGGTAGGATGATTATCTGTGCTGCAATGCTGTACATTTCAATGTTTTTATTTTCCTGAATATATATCGCAGCCCGGATGGATGAAACTAGATCCGGGGTCTTCAATCTCGTCCGATCTTCACTCGAAGTACAAGTCGATCCATGTGAGAAATGTGTTGAAGTCGAACATGGAAAGACATCGCTTGATTACCAGTCAATGATGTAAACTGTTAACAAGCGCGAGAGGAATCACCGATAATGATGATGACCCTCAAGGTACTGCAGTACAATTCACGTGGTGTGAATAAAGGACTTGGCGTCGAACACCACGCAAAATCTTTCGGTCGAAGGTCATTGATGTATACCTGTCGCCGGAAGTGAGAAACTTGCCAATGAGGCATGCAAGCTTCAAAGTACTGAAGAGGGTGTTCCTAGATCAACTTCTTGGATAATGAGCTGATGTCGACAAGAAGCGATCCGTCAAAGGAGGGCCTTAATGAATCCCACATCAATGACACGGAATGGAGCAAATGATTTTGATGGAGGTGAAAACGATCTGATGATATATGGTTCAGGGTGGCGGTCATGAAAGAATGAAGTATAATGTATGGTAGTGGATGGGACACAGGTGACTTCTCTGAATGACTTCTCTTGAACATATCGGCGACACTTATGTGATGGATTGGTAGCATTTACCCCAAATGTGGATGGTATGGCGTGACCATGGTGATGTAACCGGTGAATGAAACAACCCAACCCGAGTCTGGTACGGAGGAGAAGTGTCATGTTCAAGAGCGACTTGCTACCAATAAAGATTCTTTGAGTTTTTCCCAATTTTTCCCCAGTCATTGCTGACCAGTACCTATTTATTTTTGTCAAGCTTGAGGAGGATAACATATGCTTGTTCTATAATTTGCCCTTCGGGCAAACCCATCGCTATGTTTTAACGAGCCTAGCGATAGTGAAACTCGTTCTCGTCTAAAGACAAGTTTGTCGCTATTTAATGTTTTTAACAAGTCTAACGACAAAGATAACTCGGTCCTTTTCATTTTTAGAGAGTCTGAAAAGGTACGTAAAGCTAACTCCGGAAGTCCTTTTTCGTCATCTAATCCCTTAAGCTCGAAAAAGTATAAAACAATACAGAAGGGATGAATTTTCGATAGTTTTAACGAGCCGAACAAAACAAGCGCTCGATCTTTTTGTGCAATAATCCCTCAGGTCCAAAAAGATTAAAATCTAGAGGAGGGATAGCACTTCCGGTCGCTTTAACGAGCTGGAAGGGCAAAACTCGGCAATCTTTTCATATTTTACGAGTCAGATGAAAAGAGCTTAAAGAAGACTCGTCTTTTGAGGAACGAGTGATAAAATGGGTAGCAGCTGATTCCAGGTAAGGTTTGGAATTTTCCAATCACGGCAGTGTCACAAGGATGGCTAGTGAAATCACTCTTCGCAGCTGTTCCTCAAAATGGGTAAACAATCAAATGGAGGTGAATGATCGGCCAATGGAAAAGTGGAGGTGACGGTGCAAACACGACCAAGGCTTTAATGGCTGATAAAGTTACATTCACGGTGGTTATTTACCGGAGGATAGTTCATTTTTTAACGAGCTTAAACGCGGATTGAAACACTTGCTCAATCTTATGTTTATTTTTTAACGAGCATGAACTATGTGTTAAAACTGCTCGATTATCCAGTCATATGATAAGAAAGTCTCGTATAAAACGAAAATATTTAGATTTTTGCCCCACATCCTTTCTTTATGCAAGTTAGGTGACGACTAATCCTACGAGTTTAAAGGGTTAGCCTACAGGTTTAAAGGGAGGACCTAAAAATTTAAAAAATAAATAGACGCCCCTTACTTGCACTCCAAAAGGTTTGCATGCCCCCAGGTATAAAATATGATTTCAAGGTTACCCCTCAATTTGCAGACAAAACATTTGTTCTATCAGGAAAGGCCTACCTCTTTCAGGTTACCAAAGATTGTCTCATTCGCGCAGCAAACAAAACACTTCTTCGGCGATGTCTACCGAGATAAACAAAGGTGAGTGACAACGAGCGCCAAACACATAACTTTGACAAGAGAATCTTATTCTAGAATAACCCCTCTTCCAAGACGGACGGGGTACAGACTAGTCATATTCTCCCGCGGAAACCTACCCTATACCCGAAGTTTTCCTGCCGAAGCAGACCAGGATGCATGCCCCTTGGGTTCCAGTCATATCCCTCCGAATTACTCGCGCTCATCGGGAGGACGGACCGTAGGTTGAGACACTTCTTGCGTGAAGAGACCATTTAGGGATGGTATATGACTATTTGCCATGCGTGATCCGGGAAATGAAAGCTGGTCCACGAGCTTGACCACTCTTCCTTCGTGCGGAAAACACATTACTCTAAAGAGTGAGGAGACGATGGCTCCCATGCAATAAATATAGTCTCGTCCAAGGAGTAGGTTATAATCCAAGGGTCCTTGAACTACCATTACGTTCATTTGAACTGTCTTCCCTCTCAACGTTATGGGCACATCGGGAAGGATCCCTAAAGGTCGACTGGTTCCTTTATCAAAGCCTGTCAGATTTCTCATCTCAGGCAAAAGAGATGGCGAACCAAGCGCTTTCCAAGCAGTAGAGGAAAGGATACTCACAGAAGCCCCCTCATCTATGATGGTACCAGCCATGACCATTCTATATATTTGGACGATAATTCTGAATGGTATGCTTGCTGGTAAGCGGGGTCTGCCTAGTTGATTCCAGTCGAAGGAGACAACTAAGTTGCTTGGAGGTGGGACCGAGTAGACGGCCGGGTATGGCTCTGACGAACTTCCTTCCTGCGGTAAAGGAATGGGTAAATTTCCCCCTTGTTCGTCGGAGTCTGTGTTGATGAAGAGGATTGGGATGGTGTCATCCTTGTTCTCTTCAGTGACGGTATCATTCGAAGATAAAACCTCTGAAGGCAAGACCGGGTCAACTGCCGCCTCGACCTTTTGACTTTTGTCTGGTATGGATTCAGCTGGTTCATCTTCAATGACAGGCGCTTCAGCCGACCACTTGAGCGGGCCAGCTGGTTTCTCAACTAACGAAGGACTCAGCAAGAGTTTTTTATATCCAGGAGGAAGTCGTAACGGTGAAACCGGACGATCATCCAAAACTCTTTTATCTTCATCTAAGAAGGGACAACGGTGGATGGCGTGATCGCCTTCGCACAGTCTACAGGGAGATCTAGCTCTCCCTTTTTGTCCTGGGGCTTCACTTTCGCTAGTTGACGGTGTACAGTCAACATGATCACCAGAGGTTGACGACACCGGATTGTGCAAACGGGGAGACCAGTCCCTTAGTATCCGGGGGATACAAGGACAATCTCTGTGAAAGTGGTCTCCCTTGCATATGACACATGGCGATTTAGGCCTGGTCGGTGCAGTGTGTGGATTTTCGTTAGACGACACTTGTTTCCCTCCTTTTGCCTTTGGCTCCTTCTTCTTCTTCTGTTTCTTCTTCTTTTCCTTCTTCTCCTTAGGAACTTGGCTTTTGGCTTTGCCAGCCCCATCAAGTGAAGAGGAAGGAGGAGAAGAAGAATTAGAGGATGTAGAAGGTTGGTGGGCAACTCTAGATTCGTCTAATTGCCGATTCGATTGTTTAGGAATAGTGGCGTTCTGAACAACATTGGTTGAGAAGAGCCATACCGGCAAGCCAATTGTCAGTCCTGGAAGCGACAATGTGGCCATATGGGGCGCACCAACATCTCCCCAAGAGGAGAAGGGACTAGGATTTCCACCAAGGGGAATTCCTTGGTTGGTAGGCTCCATTTTCTCAACCGAAAGATCAACGCAGGAAAAGGGTGATGAATATTCCGTTTAAAATAAATTTTTAGACGCTTTAGACACAACTCATTTTTTCAATTTTAAAGAGTCGAGAAAAAACAAAAGATGACTCTAGTCTCCTTCGATTTTTAATGAGCCCGAAGTGACAAGTGCTCAGATGGACCTTTTCCGTTAAGAAGTCTGAAAAGGAACGAAAGGGACTGCTCTGGAGATCTAGGTAGAGGTGTGCCAAACCAATCACAAAACTGCAGAATACGTTTTACGGTACGGCAATCAATCTTCCCGAATGATGTGTTCGGTGCATTGCGATCAGTAGGGCGGAGGGCGGCCGACACGGTTTCCTATGGATAAAAGGTTTTAAGCCTATAGGGGTCTCCCAATATATACTCGACGGTACGTGGGAGCACAAATCCGTACTGGAACTTATCGTCTCACAGTGGAGGAATCACCCAACCATCAGTGAGGCCAACAGTTACCAGGTTTTACGACGCCGGAACATGTCTCTAGCCTAGACCTCTATGTTGTGCGTTAAGTTCCAAAGCGTTGTTAGATTCATTCAATTTATTTTAAGTTGATCTTTCTTAGAAGTTTGCCTTTTGGGGTTCACCACGAGATGTAGATGTAATTCCTAAATGCAATCTAAAGATGATAAGCAAATCTTTTATCTCTTTTCGACAATGAAAATCCTAGCTACAAGGGGAAAAGAAAGACACAATCTTTTCTCAAAGAGCAAAGAGCACACTGTAAATGCACTTTTCCTAAATCAAG
The DNA here is from genome assembly GCA_031772625.1 of Pinus tabuliformis. NCBI lineage: Eukaryota > Viridiplantae > Streptophyta > Pinopsida > Pinales > Pinaceae > Pinus > Pinus tabuliformis. Next base: position 350,511,345 of record CM062820.1, on the reverse strand, counting down.
CCATACAAACTATCAATATGCAAATGCACAAGTGCATGTATTTGTTTTTCACTTTCTTAATATTGATGCCTAAAAAGAAAGTTGATGTACAAATTTGAATTCGCTTTCAAATGACAAACACAAACAAGCTTCTTTTCGAAATCAAAAGGTAGAGAAGATTACGACACTTTACGATTTTCGAAATAAACACTTGTTTCGACACTAGAAAGTGACAAATTAAAACCAAAGGCAAAATTAAAAGCATAATCGACTGTCAACAGCAAACAAACTTTCTCTTAAGACCAAAATCGACAGTTACGACAGATCTAAATCAAAGGACGATAGTATGACTATTTCACTTTTTCAATGGAAAACTGTAAATGATGCCACAAACACATAAAAACACCTACAGTATTTTTGTACAAAGGAGGCGGAATTAAGGCAGAGAAAAGGGGTTTTCAGATAGGTACCCACACTGGTCACAGGCTGCAAAAAACAGAGATCAAAACTGGACAAAACAGAGCAAAGAACCTCAGCTGCACAGGGCAAAGGCTGATCAGCGCACCTGTTGCACAGAGAAACTGAATTGCAGCGCAGGTAGCCCTCTCAGGACCTGCGTTGAAATGCAGAGTCTCTTCACAGAGCCTGCGCTGGGGCAGAAACGAGACTTCTATCCGGGTTCTGGGTCACGGTTTGCAGTTTAATCTATGGTTTTTGGCCGAGTAAAAGCAATCAGTAAGGTACAATCAGAGGGATGATTTAAAGGAGGACTAAGAGCTATCACAAAGGGCAATCAGATCATTTGTGAATCCACTGTTCAAATCATAAACAAATCCAGTGAGTGGATTGAAGTAGCAGTTGTCTACTTTGCATTTGAAAATGGCAAATGCAGTTCGATTGCTACTTCTAAGTCTATGAAACAAACAGTAAGAGAAGCACAAATAAACTAATTAGACAGATCTCCCCAGCGGAGTCGCCATTTTGTTGTGGGGAAAAGTGCCTATTCAGGATGACCCTATCCACCTAAGGTGTGACAGTGCCTTAGCAACAAACAGAGAAAACTACTTGTGTATTCTTCTTTATGAATTACAAATGAAGAGAGATGAGATGAACCAACCTGTGTCTTGCGCTAGTCCTTTGATCCGGTTTCTCTTCTCTTTGACAGCTTCCAGCTACCTGCTCCCTTACTTTCCCAGCTTCACCAAGTTCCTGCAAGATCACAGAAGAGGAAAACTACACAAAGACATGGATTCATATTCATAAATAGCTTAGGATCAGATTTAAGCTAAACATACTAATGCGACATACATCAATGATACATAAGCATGTAGGAGAAACTCAAATAGTTTTATTGATATAACAAGAAGATCCAGGAGGAGATACAACCAAGTGAGTCCCGATCCAGCATCAACCTCCCAGCAAAGGAATCCCTTCTTCACCTCCAACAAAGCATAAATCACCCAATGCACTGATCTCAATCTCAAACCAACAACAATTCTCTGCAATGTACAAAATTCCAGCCTTTGGATCTCTGGGATGAGGGATCCATATATAGATGTATGCAAAGAGGATGAGTCAGCTTGTTATCTGACTAGTGTCCTTTCTCTCTGTCAGTTCTTGCTTCCACTTGGAGGCTGAGAGCCTCTTACTCATCCTTGGTCGAACTCAGTGAGGCAAGTGTCATGGAGGAAGATTCTGGAAGCTTCCATTGTCTTTACACCTCGCGGAATGGCACTGCCATTTGTCATTTCCCACTCAACGCACCCTGGTAGTGCATTTAGGTGCGTTGCAACGCACCTAGCTAGTGTACTGGGGTGCTATGCAACGCAGGCAGCTAGTGGAGCCACTGAAATGATCCTGATTTGACTGATTCTGAGCAGTTTCTGGTGGAGAACTTCTGGGAGAAGCTGTAGTTTGCTGACCTTGTTCCTTTAGGGGCAGGAACAACACTTTTAGGGACTTTGGATCCCTTGGTTTATGGACATTTCATGCTCAGAGCTGTAAGGCACAAAAATGTCTATAACAATCAGGCCAACAAAATTTGTGGAATTTTTTCCATTGCTCTTCAGTAAGCCTCATATGTTAGGAGAGATGGGTATGATCCTCATACCCATTAGCCCCTAGATCTTCTTCGTCAAGGCATTCCATACATTTGTCATGACATTCCATACATTGTATCTTTTATGTTCCCACGTTATACCTTTTATGTTCATGCATTGTATTTTTTATAGGAGACCGTTTGATTCTCCCGCATTTTATGGACATCATTATACTCAATAGTCCCTTTGACCTACTTTGTGGTCATAGTTGGACATAAATATAATTATCTTATCTTATCTCCATTCCTTGGCGATATAGGATGTCTTCATTACGGGTCCCCTACCATTTTGGGTAGATGTTTCAGGTTCCTATCATGTTTTGTAGCTTGGCTGATCTCACACTGTTTCCATTTAGTATAATTTTATGAACTGAGGTTTTTTGTATTCATGTTTCCTACACATGAAGGTTTTTGTTTATCTGGCTATTGAGGCACTATATAGTATGATTCTTCATATATCCCATGTGTTAGTGTCGGTCTTGAAAGCCCTCCATCAGCGATCAAAGCTCTTTGCATTTGCATTCGTAGGTGTCTCATCAGTGTCAAATTTTGCATCCCGTTAGGCATGCCATAACCCTGATGGAGGAGCTGGTCTATTTATACCCCTCTTGGCTTTGCTGGATCAGGTCATATCAGTCATTAAGCTTTTTCAAGATTGTCTTGTTTTGTCTTGAGGTCAAAGTCCTAGGTCTAGGGTTTTGGTCATTTATCTCTGCAAGGTCATGTCTTTGAAAATCCATGAGTACTCAGCAAGCCAGAGGGAGGATTGTAAACAGGTTTCTTCGATATTTTTATCTTGTACAGTTCATTTTTACCTTGGATTTAAAAACTCTGTTTTTAAAGCCAAGGTCATTTTAAATTTTTGTAAAAATGATGAAATTCCAAAAAGTCTTCAAAAGGGCAGCAGTAACCCTGGTCCCCTTGCCAAAGTCCCTCAGATGATCTACCTGCAAAAAGAATCAAGTCAAAGCACTCAATGAGTCAAATTCAGGATAAAAGAAACCAAAAAATCAGTGTTATAAAGTGTCAAAAGGAAAACTTTAGAAAGTGGGTTTATGAATGAAATTTTTCAAATGAAACTTATAAAAGCCCAAATTCCCTCCTTTCACTCTCATTGTGCATCCTAACGCTTGCAAGAGAGGTTTGAGAGAGTGATTGAGAGAAAGGAGCAAAGGCAGAGCGATTTCGGGCAGCAGAGAGGGGCGCGACCCGTCGAGCCAGGTGCACGACCCGTTGGGTGCGCGCGACCCGTCAGAGGGTCTCCCACAGTTCAGAAAAACAACGGGCGCGACCCGTCAGAGGGGCGCGACCCGTTGAACTGTCTTGCTGCAAACTTCAAACAAATTGCCCAATCTTCCTCCAAGTCATCAAATTTGTTCGAGGTAGGCTCTTCACACATCATTTTTGTGGTTAGTGATGAATGTAAGCCCTCATGCTTGTATTTTAACCTCAAATCATGCAAGTGAAAAGACATTATATGGCTGCAATGTTAATGAGCAAACTGTGCTAGGGTTTGTGTTGTTTCAAGCTATTTTTCCCTTTGGTCTGTTTCCCTCCTTTCCCTTTCACTCACACTTATATGTTCATCTCTTTTCCCATATTATTTTACAAATGAAATGCAAATCTTTCCCCATCCCTAATCACTAAAAATGAAAACCCTACCCCTCTCCCAAAGCATCAAAAAACAAAATTCAAAACTCTAGTTCTCCTCCACCATATGCATGTGTAAATAACAAAAAAAGTTGGTAAATATGTCAGCATGTTTTTTGCATGGTTTCCCTATTTCCCCTATTAATACATGTATGCATATTCCCATGTTCACTTTCATACATGTTTTTTCCCATATGCAATGATCTTTGCAAATGATTTCCCAATTATAAATATGTATTCCTATATGCATAATGATTTGCAACATTTCCCTTAAAAATTCCCTATTATATTTATATATTCCCATTCCTTGTTAAAAGATCCCTCCCCTAACATTTCCCTCATGTCTTTTTCCCCTTGAAACAGCATAGAGTTCAGCACTTTTTGCAGGAAGAGACAGCAGTTCAGTTTGTCCACTTTGCTCCTAAACCATGTCAGAAACCGAAACTTATGAGCAAAGTGATGACCATTCATCATCTACAGAGGTTGAGGTACAGAGGAGGCCTCGTAAGGGGGGTAAGGGTGGACATCATAAGTGAGAGGAGCCCACCTCTTTGGCAGAATTACAGGCTTGTCCTATGGCAGTTACTTGTTTTCAGTACATGTCTTGTTATCAGTTTTGTGAGAGGATCTCTCGGATTCAACATCACAGAGAGTTGGCCCGCCTCTTTGTTTTACATTTGCATGATGGACATGTCAATCTAGCAGGGGTAGATTTTACATTGACACCCGAGGTGATCTCACATGCTACAGGGATACCAAATGTTGGTGAGGTGTGGCCTAAGCGCAAGTTGCTAGATACTGTTCACTTTGAGCCCTATGTCCGACCACCATTCATGAGACATTTGGCGGGTGTTTTTCCATTCAGATTTCTCCGGAGCGAGTATGCTCCCATCATGAGGCTTATTATGCACTATTTTACCTGTGAGGGCAGATTTTCACAGGTGTACTCATATCACATTCGCCTTTTGATGCACTTCACCCGAGTGAGGATGATGAACATCCGGTCTTCTTCTTTCAGAACATTCAGAAGATGGTGCCCATGTTGCAGAGGAAGACCCCGGCACAGCAGTACAGGAGCCTTCATCATTATGGTTTGATTCAGCTAGTAGTATTGCATCAGTTGACACAACAGGGTATCTCATGGGAGGAGTTCATCTCTCGTGAGTTTTTCACAGCGCCACCCCAGCCACATCATGAGCTCATTCATGAGGAGGGAGGACCATCTCAGCAGCCTGATATTCCGGTCACCCAACATGTTAGTTCCTCATCTCAGCTCACTTATCAGAAAGGCCCAAGGGCCTTATTTGCTGCAGCCAGGCGAGTACTATCTCCACAGCAGGTGGAAGGGGTCTCGCCTTCATCTTCAGCTCAGCGAGTGTTATCTCCACATCAGGTGGAAGGGGCCTCGCTTTCTTCACCAGCACAGGTACCAGAGAGGGGCAAACAGCCCATGATTCATGAGGGTCCATCAGGAGTTCCAGACACTGAGGTGATTGATCTTGAGGCCAGTTCTCCTAGCCGAGAGGCAAAGGAGATCATTCAGCATCTCAGAGCTGAAAATGATGCTTTGCAGAGGAGATTTGAGGGTGCCCAATGGACCATCACCTACCTGGAGTAGCGCAACAAACAATTGGAGGAGGAGAAAGCACTTGATGAGCTATGGAGGATTCGTAGTGACCGAACCTTGAACCGTAGGAGACCCGGTGACCCATTGCCTGCAGACCGAGAGTCTATGCTCATCCAGGAGAATGCACACTTGGAGAAGCTGTTGGCTAAGGCCAACCAAGATAAAAAGTTGCTGAGGAACATGAAAAACCATTACTGGGCGAGGATGCATGTGTGCAAGGCCAAAATGAAGATGTTTCAAAGGCGGTTGTCCGAGGCCCTAAGAGGGAAGAAGAAGACCAATCCACTCCGTATTTTGGCTGAGGCTTCACTCAAAGATCATGGCACTCAATAGCCTAGCCACAGCTCAAATCCCAAAATTTTTTGAGAATTTTGGGTAATTTTGGCATTTTTTGGTAATTTACAGGTTTTGGCTCTTTAACGGGTCTCACCCCCGGTGAGACCCTTTGTCATGGCAACTCCTTTTCACAAAAACTCAGCATTTCCTGATTTTTTATGCAAAGTTACATATGCCCATGGATGGACTTGACTATTTATGGAGTTTTGGGCCTCCAAAAGGTCAAAATACATGCAAAATTTGACTTTCTGCCCCTTTTTTGAGTTGCAGAAACCAGTCTTGGGAGAATGAAGTTTTGACAGGGCAAATGACCTCCAAATTCAAAAATTCCAGTTGGGTTGGAAAGTAGACTCACAGAAATTTCCAACAAGCCCACTTTTGCTCAATTTGGCCACCTGAAAGTGCCTAAAACAGAGCTCCAAAGGGGCGTGACCCGTCAGGCAGGGGGGCGCGACCTGTCAGGGAGTTTTTTGCCAGATTGCACTGTACAGCCTAGAAAACGCAGATTTGACTCTTTTTGACTTTTCGAGGTTAATGATGGTCCTCTTTGATGTAATTGTGACACTTTTTAGACACTTTTACCCTTTTGTAACTCTTCTAGAAGATTCATTTGTGAAAAGGGTAAAAATTAAATGTATGAATTGGTTTCCAAGTTTATAGAGGCAAGTTGTTTTGACTGCCTATTTTCTAGTGTCTAGTTTAGAAGTGGTTGAAACAGCTCCTAGGATAGTGAGCTCGACCCTTGGAAGCAGGGAAAGAGGTTAGATCATCTGTATTATGTACTTTCTTTCTCATTTTCATGGTTGGACTCTTGAGGGAGAAGCTATCATTGTATTTTCACTTGTATCTCTGCAATTTTTGGCTAAGGAAGACCAGGGTTTTGCAGTCATCTTTGGGATTCTTGTGGACTCATGTGTTGATGGTGTGCTTCTTTATGTTCTTGTAAGTGTGTTTATGTGATTCATCTCCTTTCTTTACTTCTGCATATTAAACAAATGAAGTGTTAAAGTATGAATTCATGCCTGCCATGCTCTACTTTTAAGTTTGTTTAATTTCAATGTTTTCTACTGTCTAAAGAGAATTCAAAGTCATTGTCTGCTCTCTTTAGCTCCTAATCTTTCATTCCTGATCATCCCTCTCAATCAAAGGCATCAATACTGTCTCCTACCTCGCCCCAAGGAACCCCCTGCAGAAACTGTGTCAAATCCCCGCACCCAAAATTGCAATTCCTCAATTTGCCACCAAAAACCCCAAAAAACCCCAAATCAACTTCTTTGATTAGTTTACTAGCCTAATATCAGTGTCACTTTGTGGGTCATCTCATCCATTTGAAGATCTACTGAGATTGACCGGAGAGAGCCTTCTCCTGCCCCGTAGGGCTAGCTACGAGGCTGAATGGTTTGATGTTGCCTTGAGGTTTGCCTTTCTCAGCCTAGGGTGAAATCTCAAGCGCTAACACCATGTACAATGTAACCCATTTGATAGTGACTAGTACTTCTGCAGTAGCAACCATATTACTTTGAACTGAGCCAAGGTCGAAATCGTTCACTATAGATGGAGGGTTTGGCGATATGTGTAGAAACACTGAGCACCTGGATACATTAGCAATCTCTTTATAGTCATTTTTAATATTTTTTGAGGTTTGTGGTTGTGTGTAGAGGGGTTTGTCCCCATTCCTCAAACTTCTGCCTGAATATCTGAACGTTTTGGCCTAAATTCTTGTTGTGAAATTGTGTTAACGCACCCTGTCCTGGTTTCTAACCTATCCTTGCAATTTTTGGTTTTCAACTTGATGTTGGCAGTAGGTTTTTTTTTATTGTAAATCCCTCCTTAGTTTAGGGTATATGTGATTTTGTGCAAATATCATATAAGAGAATGGAATAGGAAACACAATCTATTCATTTGAAGATCTGGGCATGCATTCAATTAGGGAATTGATCTCGACACCTCAACTTCCTTGTGTCCTCGGAGAGGAGATTCTTATTATACTGTTGTGGTTGGCTCGGGTTTCAACGACATGACTTGCAGATTTGTGCTTGCATTGCCTTGTAAATTCATCCTTGGACGAGACCAAGCTAGCCTCTATCATTAGCAGGTTGGACATGGGGAGGTTCTAAAGTAGTTGCATGCTTAGAAATTGTCCATCTCCTTGATCTTGTGTATCGAGCTGGTTCTGATGGCCAATGAAAATAATGAACATTGTGCTTGGGGAAATTTCAATTGGTTATAATTTGTCTGTTATATGCTTTTAGGGTTTTTTTACTTATTTTCTGGTTTGATTTGGCCAAACTTCCTTAGGATTTGTCCGGATCACAAGTTTAAGTTTTGAATTCTATATAATATAAGTGTCTCTTTGGTTTTTAAGGGTGTTAAATCCATAGATGTAGTAAAAAATTGATTTTAAACAATAAAGATCAATATTTCACCAAAAAAAACCAGTCGGATTTCAACGAAAAACTCCAAAACATATAAACATATAATGTTTAGACAACACCTTCCAATTGTATAGCTGGATTCAAGTTTTTGAACATGTGAACCTCGAACTTTTTGGCCTAGAAGTTTGTGAAAACCCTAGTTTTCCTCTTTTTCTCCCCTTTATCCAAAGCTATCAAGGTAGAGAAGTTGGTGGGAAATGGTGTGTTTCCTTGTAAACAATCTTTACAATTGATTACAAGTCTGGTGGTGTAATTACATTTGATTGCAATTCTGGTGGCATAATTAAAGCATCATTGACACAAAGTACAATGGAGACATAAAGTAAAATGGTAATTTATAAATAGTATTTTTACTTGTACTTTTTTGAAATTAAGTTGAATTATATTGTAAACAAGGGCATTTTCGTTAGAATCCAACACCCTTCATTTGTTAATCTTAAGAAAATGACTAGAATTGATGAGTTATTACAACTATTCAACACCCTTAATTGAATCTATTGTTAATGATACAATCAAAATCAACAAACCATTATCACTTGTATTTGAATCTATTTACAACATGCCCAAGAAAAGATTGAGTTTCGCAGCTTTTATCTGCGCTCCAACAAATTGAACTACCATAAATGAATTAACATTCTAAATTGGTTCTTGTTTAGAACAATTCTTTGTTGAGATTGATTCCCAACAATGGTCAACACATAATCAGATTAGTGACACCACTCCGTGAGTAGATTCACATGAAGATGCAAAGTTTCCACTTGCACTTCCCAAGCCCATCATCAAACCTTGGGAAGAATTCATGAACAACAAGCACATAATCGGTCTCGGATATGAAAAGGAAGTGACCTTTCACCTCCTAGACTACTCCAAACCAGTCTAGTTTCAAAGTGTTGGGTTTCTTCAAGACAATTCATCTTCACCTACTACACATTCACTTCAGATTATCAAATGTCAACATTGTGATTGGGTTGACCATGGGAAAAATCAGCGTTTTAATCTTCACCCTTGTGAGCATTGTGGAAAACATACTCATCATTCAAACAAATGTTCTAGACACAAGACTCCAGTAAGAGAAAATATTCATCTTGGATGTATCGCTTCTTATCAATGGTTTTCAACAACCAATATGATATATCGATCATACTACGAAGTTCATTCTCGATTATTGACTTGTCTTGTGGTAGAGATATTTTCATCCTCACACCTTGTATTTGACAAGGCGGAATTGATACTCAGCTACTGAATTCGAAGTTATATCAATTTGAGCTAGAGCATGCAACTAGAGCCTAGCGCTAGAGTTAGCTAGAGTTAGAATCAAAGGTGTAGCCAAAGACAGACTGATGTTCCATGAACATGATTTGGCTGGTGACTAGCCTTAAAATACCATAAGTAAAGAATTTGACTTTTTCTATTCGTTTCATCAGTTTGCAATCTTCTTTGAACCATCATCAAAGAGCATTTCCATTTCATAAAAGACTTCAACTTATAGCCAGATTCAAAATTGTTCTAGAAACTAGTTTGAGTCAAGTTCCAGAGTTGGTGGTCATCCTTAAACCACAACTGGTATAAGACTTCAGCTTCTGTTACATTAGTTGGTTTTTGGTCTTCCTTAAACCACCATTTCAAAGAGCACATCTAGCTATTGGCTACTATACACCTTTGTATCTTAACTCTCTTATTGGACTCATATATATACCCTTTGGATTAAGGGGGAATGTTGGAAACATAATCCTTTGAGGTTATGTGAGTTTGGCTTATGCACTTGAGAGGAAGGTGAAAAACCTCAAGCGAAATCCAATAATCATGAGAATTCCAAGTGTCTTCTTGGAAGATGAAACCAAGGGTTACACAAAATATATTTGTCTGTGTATTTTGTGAATAATATGCATCACACGCTTAATCATCTGGTATGTATTTTTGCATGTACTCTGACAACAACATTGTGCATGCCTGCTTATTTTTTTCATTTGTAACTTAATTGATGACTAAGCCCTTGGATTTATTATCAATTGTCACACCTATAAACTTTTCTATCAATTCCCTAGTGTTTTCTATTTATTAAATACCTTGACTTTTATTTATAAGGCTTGTGATCCTTCTTCTGAGCTGTGCATTTATTTTTATGGACTCATCCAACCATATCTTACCTACATAGTACCAATTGATGATAAACTTTGATGCTTCTTCCTTTAGACCTCCAAATCATATGACTTGAGATGCTTATCAATAGTTTATGATCCTTGCTTTCTCTTGTAAAGTTGTCTTTATCTTCCACTAGCCACCTTCAACTTTCCACTGTCAAAATATCGACCAATGCATATTCCAATATATCTCCACCATGTTTGAATACCTAGTTTGTTTTCAGCTTTATTGGCTACCTTTTATCAAACCTCTTCTTTTTCCTTGATTCTACATGCCCTAATTTCTTAGCCTTCATTGAGAAAGAGATGAACCCTATCATTTTGTTGACAGGGGGTGGACATTAATATTAATTAAGTCAACTTTATAATCTAATTTTCTTTTCTTACACTTTTGGTTGTCATGTCCTTTATGATTAGACTATAGAGTGTGTTTCTTTTTTATTTTTCCTAGTTCAATCTTTGTCTATCAATTAACTTATATAATTTCAAAATCCCCCCTCATTTATTTCCTCTATGTTTATCATCCTCTTTCTTCATTGGGATTCTTTTATTTCTATATTGTTTCTAATTGTGTCAAATTTTCTTGCCATAGCTCATTCTTTTCTTACTATCAGATGGCTTCTCACTCTATACACCCAATCATCTTGTCTATTGTCTATTGAACTTATCTCTTTCCTTTGTTTGTCGACTCCATCTATTTTGTGTCGTGTTTTCTCTATGAAATTCTTATACGTATTGTTTGTCTAAGCAAGTATAATTGTATTTCCTGTTTCTTTCACTATTTCTTGTAGTAGCCAGGGTTCAAAGCTTAAGCAACTATTTTGACAAATAGTTATCTAATCCATTTCCCCTAATTAACTAGGTTATTTAAACTTTATTTTGAGCATTTTACAACATTTTTTTCCCGGTTATTTTAGGATAAAAGGTGGCACCTTTTCAATCCAGTGCCATTGTTTACTTTTTTTAACTTTCTTTTTTTTTTGGATTTTATTTAGTTGTACAACTTCATTGGATCTTATATCCTCAATTGCATAAGGTTCAATTCAAATTGTTTCCAATTTTCTTAGTTGTCCCTTCACTTTGCTATTGAAAAGGAACACTAAGTCTCCATTTTAAAACTCTTTTCTTTTCAAATCTCTATCATGCCATGCTTTTTTATGCTACTTTTGTACTCTTAGTGGTGTAAGGCTATCATTATTTCTTCATATAGCTTATTCGGTTGGTATAGTTGATCTTATTTTCCTTATGTTAGATTAAATTTTAGTACTCTAGTCTCTCTATCTACATGTACACTAAAATGTAGTGTTATTACTACTTTCTATTCATACACCATTTTGAATGCAATCTAGATAGCTGACCTTTTATAAGCAATCTTATATACCTAAATAAAAATAAGAACTTTGTCATCTTGGTATAACCTATCCACATTACATAATTTTTCCATTCCTTTAGTTAAAACTTTTTCAAATGATTTGACTACCCTAATTGCTTGAGGGTGATAGGGGAATATTTTTCTATGATTAATTAATTTTTTTCTTTTAACACATCTACGGTATTATTTATAAAATTTGTCACTTGATCACTTATTAGTGTGTCTATCCAAACCTAGTGATGATAATGTCACAAATAAACTTGGTTGCTACTTCTTTGGTACAATTATTTTCTTATTCTACTTTAACCCATTTTGTTAAGTATTCAAATGTTCTATTGTGGCATTTTTCTCATGTTCTTCCCCCACTAATAGGAAAAGGCCCCATAAAATTATTATGCCAAATCTCAAAAGGGAGAATTGGGTTAATTAACTCTAATGGTGTCTCATCTCTTTGTAAGGGTAGTGGCACTGTTATGAAACCAACTCACAAAAAGATAGAAAAGATAGATCAATGCCTTATAAATCAGCCTCTTCGAGGGGGAAACCTCCTTTACATTACACAAATGAACAATTCTTGGATGATACAAATGACAAGACCTCCTTTCTATATATAGGAGTCTAAGGGGTCATAATATAATGAAAGCCGACATAACAATAATAATGTAAGGGCACAATAATAACAATAGTGGGCTTCTATGGGGCACAATAGTAACAATATGTGGACTACATGGGTACAAAAATATAATAAGGGGGTTGTACTAATAACAATAAGGGGTTACACTAGTAGTATAGGGGCCTAACATGCCCCTCTCCTTCAAAAAGTGTTGTCCTCAACGCTTGAGTAGTTCTTGATGCTTCTGTATAAAATTCTTATCCTCCCATGTGTAATCTTCAGCAAGTAAGTTCTTCCACTTGATGAGATACTCTGAAATTGATCGATTTCGTAGCTGTCGGGTTCTTGTTTCTGTGACTGCTCCAGGTTCCAATATGATTTTTCCTTCCTCTTCAAGTTCTCACAATATTGTTTGAATTGGGATCTTTTGCAACTTTTGAATGAGTGGCCACACTTCTTCGTCCTTCTTCCATTCATCCCTTGCTTCATTTATCCAATCTGGTTGGATAATAGAAATAGCACAAAACATTGCTTCCACATCCTCATCCTTTCTTGAGAGTGAATCTGCAACAAAATTTTGTTTCCCTTTTCTATAGATGATGTCAAAGTCATAACCCAACATATTTGTTACCCATTTTTTCTATTCTTCTAAAGATAATATTTTTTCTAAAAAGTATTTAAGACTATCATGATCCATTTTTACCTTGAAGTGTCTTCCTATTGGGTAAGGTCGCCATTTCTTAAGTGCATGTAGTATTGCCAACATTTCCTTCTCATAAATAGCTTGCTTGAGATGTAGCTGTAAAAATACCCAATCACCTACATCAAAACATTTTTCACTGTGATGTTGATCTACCTGTTATTTCATTCGATTCTGCACCAAGGTGGCGTTATCCTTTAAAAGTTGGAGAACTTGTTGTTGATGCTCAATGTGATCTTTCAATGCTTGAACCTTTTTCTTCTTGATATGTCCTTCTATCTTTAGAGTTTGAGGAGTGGTAATTTCTTCCAATGCTTTACAAGATATGGTCAGATTCATTTCTTGATGCTCGATGTGATCTTTCACTTCTTGAACATTTTTTTTCTTGATATGTCCTTCTATCTTGATAGTTTGAGGAGTGGTAATTCTGGCCAATGCATTACAAGATATGGTTGGATTCATTTCTTCTTTCTCGATGTAATCTTTCACTTCTTGAACCTTTTTCTTCTTGATATGTCCTTCTATCTTGAGAGTTTGAGGAGTGGTAATTCTTGCCAATGCTTTACAAGATATGGTTGGATTCATTTCTTCTTTCTTTGGGGTTGGTTCTTGGTGTATATCCTCTTCTTTTGATGTTTCTTCATCCTTTTCTTCCTCCTCTTCATAATCTATGTAAAATAATTTCTTCTCAGCACACTTATGACCTTTAGTGCATTTGCTATCACAATTGTAACAAAGCCCTTTTTCTCTTTTTTCTTCCAATTGTTGTGGTGTCACCCTTCTAGGTTGTGGAAGGCTAGGAGAAAAAACACTTCCATGTTTATAGTTGTGAGGGGTAGAATTCCTTGTTTCCATAATTTTTCTTTCCACTTTTCTTGCCAACATGAATGCCTTATCCAATGAATTAGGTTCCCAAAGATGAACCTCATGTTGAATGTTATCCTTTAAAGTCCCTATGGAGACATCAATCCTCTGCTTCTCTGGAATGTCATTTTCCCTTATATTCATTTTTTGAAAGTCCTCAATGTGCTCTGCCATTGAACACTTTTGTTTGAGATTTATCAATTAGCTAAAGAAGTTGTTTCTCTTTGTATCCTCATAATGTGCTATCATTTCCTCCATGAAAATTGACAACGTGACAAGTGGTTTACGAGAACAAAGCCCTTTATACCATAAAAATTGACTCGGTTCTAAATAATTAGATGCAATACATACCTTTTGTAACAGTGGTACACCATGTCGATCAAAATATTTCTCCATCTATAGTATCCAATTTACCGGATCCTTGCCATCAAACTTCCTCATCTCGCTTTTTCCCGATTCTAGGAGCTCGATCTTGAAACGAATGTAAATCTATAATTTTGGATAGCCCTCGATGCCCTATTTCCAATGCCACCAGTCTGATCTAAATTGGATTCTCCAAGAAAGAGTTATGCAAAATCTCCTAAGATGACTTGATTATATAACTTTTCAGAAGAGTGAACTTATATGAAGTGTCACGTGTCACTGTTTTGACCTTTGGATCCGAAAAATATACACAGGAAACTACAGTCCATCCTCTTTCTATAACTTCTTACGAAATTTCAATCTGATGCTCAGAGAGACAGTTATGACAATTTTCCCCAGGTCACCTGTTTGGGATGTAATTCGGGAGCCTGCAGAAAACCTAAATGTCTTGGATTGTATCTCCGAAAATATAGTGAAACAAGATCTGAAATTCAGACCCGAGGTTCAAACCGATTTCTTCTCAAATGGGTTTTTTTTTTTTTTTGGTTCTGCAACTTCGTAGTGAAATAGTTATAGCAAAAATTTCATGATAACCTATTTTAGATGAAATTCTAGAGCTTGCAAAAACTCCAACTTCCTCAGACCATATATCCTAAACTATAGCAAGACAAGATCTTAAATTCAAATCCAAGGTTCAGCAAGATTTCGTCTCAAATGGGTTTTTTTTAGTGTTTGAAAGGTTGCAGAAAGCTAGTTAAAGCGAAAATGCCACGATGACCTGTTTGGAGCAGCGAAACCCTAGAATCCAAAGCTCTGATACCAAATGTTATGAAACCAGCTCACAAAAAGATAGAAAAGATAGATCAACACCTTATAAATCAGCCTCTTCGATGGGGCAACCTCCTTTACATTACACAAATGAATAATTCTTGGATGATACAAATGACAAGACCTCCTTTCTATATATAGGAGTCTAAGGGGTCATAATATAATCAGAGCCGACATAACAATAATAATGTAAGGGCACAATAATAACAATAGTGGGCTTCTATGGGGCACAATAGTAACAATATGGGGACTACATGGGTACAACAATATAATAAGGGGGTTGTACTAATAACAATAAGGGGTTACACTAGTAGTATAGGGGCCTAACAGGCACTTATTACATATCTTTACTTTAATTTTGTAATCTTTATTTAGGGCTGGAAACCATAATCCTTCTTTTAAAAAATTTATTTGTGTAGTATTTGCATGATAGTGACCATTGACCACCTAATGGGCCACCACATACTTTCTCAATAATATCTCATTTTTATTTTTCTAATGCACATATTCTTAGTGAACTCTCAAGTCATATCTTATGCATATCTTATATAGGCTCTCAACAATAAGTGTGTACGGGGTAAATTTCATAGCTATAGTATTTTTCTTCTTGTTTGGCAATTCTTTTGGAGTTGTACCCTCTTATAGGAAATATATAATTTATGCAAAATTTCTCAAGCCATCTTTAATTTCAATAGGTGAGCATAATATAGATCATAATAAATCCTTGATGGGTCCTTTCTAGTGTCTACTCTTAATAGGTGGTCTACATGTGCCTTCTATAATTGCACCATAACTTCAAGCTTGAACTTCTGGAACAACAAAAACCATTTGCAAATCCTCCATTGATGCATTGGATTCTTGACCAAGTACTTTAATGCTTGGGGGTATGGGTAAAATATTAAAGGGTTAGCAGACAAGTAGTGCAAACAAATTTGAAGGGAAAATATCATCCCTAATCCTTTTCTTTCTATAGTCAACTAACTAATTTTTGCCTTATTAAGATTCCGACTAGCATAACAACTTGGGTGTTCAATGTCATTTGTTGTAATACGAGGATATGTGAGCAATTACTAGTAGTACACTAAAACACACACACACACACTCATATGAGAGAGAAAGGAAAGTGAAAACAAGCAATGGGAGATCAACAAATTAACACTTTATTTACATATAACAGAATGCTTACATAAATTCCTTCCCATTTTAACACTTTATTTGTTACATCAAAGGACTATTTTGTACTAAATGTTTTAGTTACAGGAGTAATAACTATAAAACTACCTTGGTCCATCAACCAACTTATTTTACTTAGAAATTGAGAAGGTTTGACAATTGAGTCTAGTCGATTAAGTCAACTAGCCCTTACAACATATCCCCCCAACTCAATTCCTTGTGCATCCTGTGCAAGTGGGAGATGTGGATTACAATGAGAAAAATTGAGAGAGAGATGATAGTAAAAAAATGGATAAGTCTTGTGCTTGTGGATGTTGAGATTCTTGAGTTATTGGTCATTCTTTTGATGTTGATGTTGGTGCTACTAAAGTTGCTACTGGTACCACAAATACTTATGGAGATCATTTTTTGCTACTAAATAATCTTGGGCTATGTATAGAAAGGCAGATCCTTGGCAAGTGGTTTGACCCCTTTCTATTGCCTTTGCTACATCGTCATTACACTTTGTTTACCTATGTTTCCATAGACACTGAATGTCAAATTCTTGCTAGAAAATTTGTTATGAACCTCGTGCCTTAAAAATGATAAGAAACCAATAATTACAGTCATATTCGAGGGGGAAATATCATTTTATAATGAATACAATGTATAATACAATATTTGATGATTCTAATACTAGGTCTCCTTAGTATATATTAAGAGACCAAGGGGTTCTAGCCTACATTACAATATAGCAATAGAAATGTAATCACTCAATATCTAGGGCTTAATGAGGGGTTTTAGGGTTAACATGGGATTATATAGGGCTTAACATGCCCCTTCGCTTCCAAGAAGTGTTGTCCTCAACTGATCAGGCGCTCGGTATTTAGCTAAAAAATCAAAGTTCTCATAATGGCGCGAAACCTGAATGACCACGTCCGTCTCGGAAAAATGATCCTAACACAACTCGTTTCACTGAAAACCGAGTTCATATGAGGAATTTATTGAGTTTTGTTGGCTTTTCTAAACATGTGAAATTTGCAAAATAAAAAACACAGTCACTGCACAATTAACAGTCCGTATTGCTGACGTGGCAGGTGACTGTGTAGGGTCAATTTTGTCAACATTCAATCACAGTTTGACAAGTTTCATATTCTCACTGGGTTTCAGGTTGGTGCATTGGCGCAGTTCTATTGGTTAGCTTTTGGACCAATAAAAGAATGCCACGTGGCAAGCTTGGAGGCCACCACATGGCACCTCCCAAAGGCCTAGGGCTCGACACTGTTCAACAAAAATATATTGGAAGCGTTGGGGTTCGACCCCGCGACATCCAACACACAATCCACAGCTTTATACCTCCTCTGCTACCGCTTGTTCCTTACCCCCAATTTTCTTCATTTATATTTAAATTTAAACAGTTATGGAATGGGCGGTTATGGGAGGGCCAGCCTGTAGGCCAGCCCTCCCCATGTGATCACAACAGACGGTTACCGTAAATGGTTTTTGTGGCGGTTCCATAAACCCATACTCGCGACAATCACTGCAACTTGTGAACGAAAAATGTAGTTACACCTAACAGTTAAGGTGGTCGGCTCCATAAACCATCACCTCAATGGTCAACATGAAACATGTGAACAGTTCAGGGTTACGGTTAAT
Organism: Pinus tabuliformis; assembly: GCA_031772625.1. NCBI lineage: Eukaryota > Viridiplantae > Streptophyta > Pinopsida > Pinales > Pinaceae > Pinus > Pinus tabuliformis. Next base: position 350,493,531 of record CM062820.1, on the reverse strand, counting down.
GTTATAGTTAACTAGCTCAGTGGAGACACTAACCACAACATGTGACCCTCCGAAGAGACCACCAGCGATTTCGAGAAAAGTTAGCCTAATCCGCTTGATTAGCACTAATCACTCCAGTTAAACTTGACTTATATTTAATTAATCTGGATTTTAAAATAGCAGTGTTTTAGCGGACTCCGAAAATTTTGGCGCCAACCCCAGATTTAGCGGTGTTGGAAATACTGAGAGGTGGGGTGAATCAGTGTTTCTTTTTCAATTGTTATTTTACCAGTTAAAACATTTATATTCAGAACACAAGTTAAACAACAAGAATAAATGCTTTTATCAATATAATCTTTATAATAAAATAGATACAATATATATATATATAATTCCAATCTGTTGCCAAGCACCAACTTGGACTTTTGTGAGGTTCCAACCTCTAGAGCACCAACTATGTTTTGTCAAGGCACCAACCTTGGACTTAGGAGCACCAACTCCCAGGACACCAATCCTTCCAGTTCTGAGGCACCAACCTCAAGGACACCAATCCTTCTAGTTTCTGAGGCACCAACCCCAAGGACACCAATCCTTCCAACTTCTGAGGCACCAACCCCAAGGGCTCCAACCCAATCTTGTCAAGGCATGTTTGATAGTAATTTTCTGCTCTCAGAACTCTTCTTTATTGAGTTCTGTCTGTTTACAGCTTCACTGTAGTCTCCATGCTACAACATCAATGGCAACCAGTCTTCTTATGAAGGAGTCTTTACAACTCTTCATACTGTCCACACAGAGTCTGCAATAGCCATCATGATCTCTGATAATGTCTCCACACAACTTTAGTGAGTCTACTATTAGCTGCACTAAGCTCTGCACAAGAACCAACTTTCTGTTCAAGCATCTGTTCTAACTATCACAGTAAATGCTTCAGCATGACTGCTTCTCTGCTGGCTACTTCTCCCTTTAAACAATGTCAGATAAAACTTTATTTATTACATCACAGAATTGTTCTTCAGACTGCATTGTGTACCTGATTAATTCATCACAGGTCTGAGTATTTCACAAGGTAACACGATCAACAGAAATGCTCATCCTTCGAATGCCTCCTGTCCTATTGGACCTTCGGCCCTTTTTTGTTCTGCTGGACCTACGACTGCCTCTGTTTCTTCTAGTTTTTCAACAACAACAGCATAAAGGCAATTCTTTGTTTTCTTATATTGATACCCCTGACCATTGGCTTCCCTTTCGCTCGCTTGAACTTTCGCTTCCTCTGTGCTCACTCAAACTTTTGGCTTCCTCCTTTGATTGCTTGATCTTCGGCTTCCCGATCTCTGGCTTCCTCTATCTCTTCGTGTTCGCCAATGCCCATTGAACACTTTCACGAGGAAGAGCGGCCAGAATACAAAGAAATGTTTCTTATTAAAAATATCAGATAGGTCCTTTTCCTTTAATAATATTCATACATTAGACTTCATTGTTTACGGAGGATTTCATTGGAGAGACAATACCAATAGGGAGGCCCCACATGCCACGTCACAATGGCAATCGCAATCGCAATCGTTTAGGCCCACTAAACTATTAGAAACATTAATTTATGCTTTTGGCCTTAAAAACCCCGAGCAACACATTTATCGGAATACACAGGAATACACGGAAAAAACCCGACCGAACGCTTAAGGCCGGACTTCAAATACATTACGCCCGCATCTATAACTTCATCGGGTCCGCTCCTCCACAACTTTATCGCAATCGGCAGTTTTGCACACAACATGGCCAATTCCCCTTCTACCGACGGGACAGATGCGACATTCAATGAATTGTTTTTAATGAATCCATCGGGTCCATATATATATCGCAATCAGCGCTTTATAGAGTGGCAAGGCTTTACAATATATGTGATATGTGATGGATGCGATAATATGTTAAATCATATTGCAATGGTGTAGTCGGGTCCGCGTTATTATCGCAATCGTAGTTTTAACGTGACACGGGCTTTAAACTCTACAATACATAACTCCCGACATGACGGACGTGATATACCATTAGGGCATGATATAATAGGATCATCGGGTCTGCATACGTATCCCAATCGGAATTTTAATGTGGCAAAACTTTAACAAGGCTTGCGATTACCACGAATGCGATATAACAATAGGGCATTTTATAATGGTGCAGCGAGTCTGTGTATTTATAGAATATATATATATATATATATATACTCCTCTGCTCCTCTGAACGGTCTTCCCTTTGGATTCCGATAGTTCTTCTTTGGCATATATGGTCCGTGTATTTATATAATATATATATACTCCTCTGCTCCTCTGATCGGTCTTCCCTTTGGATACCGATAGTTCTTCTTTGGCATATATTACATGCGATGCTCCTCCGTTAACTTCTCTTTTGATGAATTCTTCTTCTTTGCAGGACTTCTTGGGCATATAATACATGCGATATTCCCAATATGGCTCCTCTTGCTCCAATGTCTTCCTTTGGATTTGCAATTCTTTCAATGAACCTCTTTGATACCTTCATACCTTGATGGCTTCTGTCTTTTCTGATATGCCTCTCTTGCTCTGATATTCTGCAATACTCTTAAGCATAAGAGATAGTTTTGATATGCCTCCTTTGTTAACTCCTCCGTTAACATACTCTTACTCATGGCTTGGCTTTCCTGATGGCCTTGCTCCTTGGCTTCATATCATCATTTAGTATCCTAGGATATTGCTATATAGACATACTTCTATTGCTTCATGGATCTGCTCTACTTGGCTTCACATCATTGTTTACTGTCCAGAATATTGCCATATTGACATCAGTGACAACCTAGGTTAACAAGCAACCCTAACTAGAGTTATTCCAGATTTAGAGGAGTTTTTCAAGGGAAAAACTGTGAGAGACATAACTTGAGCAATTTTCTACCAAATTGAGCTCAGGAAAACGTGTTCCTAGCTAATTTTGACATTCTAAACACATTGGTGCAGGTATTAGGAGCAGTAGAGCTTTGTAAACATCATTTTTTCCATAAACAATTAAGGTGGGCGGCTCCATAAACTGTCACCTCAAAGGCAAGTGTGAAAGATGTGAACAGTTCAGGGTTACAATTAATGTTATGGTTAACTAGCCTTGTGAAGAATGTGACACTAACCACAACATGTGACCCTTCGACGAGACTACCAGCAGTTTCAGGAAACAGTTGGCCTAATCTGCATGATTAGCGCTAATCACTCTAGTTAAAACCGACTTATATTTAATTAATCTGGAGTTTAAAATGGCAGTGTTATAGCGAACTCTGACAATTTTGGCACCAACCCCAAATTTAACGGCCCTAACTGGAGTTATTCTAGATTTAGAGGAGCTTTTGAAGGAAAAACTGTTAGAGGCATAACTGGAGCAATTTTCGACCAAATTGATCTCAAGAAAAGGTGTTCCTAGCTAATTTTGACATTCTAAACACATTGGTGCAGGTATCAGGAGTAGTAGAGATTTGTCAACAAATTTTTTTCCATATTGAGCTAATACAAATGCCCAAGCTAGGGAAGCTGGACCAAGGAGATGTAGCCCAGGAGGGGTGAACTCCTTCATCAAAACACTGTGTTAATATGTCTCTTTGATGGTTTGTTGTACTTTGAATGTTTTTTGTTCAATACTTATTTTTGAAGCTATTTTGTTCATGTTTGTCACATTAAACTTGATGAAATTTACCTGTTTCAATCACCAAACAACCTAAGGAAACTTATGCACGGGAAGTAGTTAACAAGCACATGTTTATAAATCTGTAATTGAAATTAGCACAACAAAACTAACATTCGATAACATATCAAGTTGGTATCAGAGCAAAGGTTGATTTTCTTGACTGCTTGAGTTTTGTGCAATTAGGGTTTTAATGGTTGCAAAATTGTGATGCTTACAAGGTTAAAGTTCTAAAGAGGAGAAGGAAAAATATTGGTTGCAACTCCTAAGGTTATGCCCAAAAGAAGGAGAGCCACAAGGCCATAATCTCCACCACCCAAAGTTACAATTCTAGCTACACTTGAAACTCCTCAAGTTTTGCCTTCAACTGAGATTGAAAAGGTACAAGTAGTACCAATTTCTGATCCTAAATCCACAACCATTATGTCTAGAGAAAGAGAGCCTAAAGGTCCTTATGTAGAAGAGGAAGAATTGAAGAAATCTTTCTTCACTTTAACTAAGATGGTTAAATTCCTCTATGAAGAGAGGAATACTACAATGGTTGGAGAGATTTCTAAACCTCCACATGGAGAAGGAAGCTTAGAGGATAAAAAATATGAGAAGAAGGATTCAAAAGATAATGGTGGAAAGCAACCTCCATCTCCACCATCCTCATCATCTTCCTCATCATCCTCATCATCTCACACGACACCATCTTCCACTACCACCACTGAAACTATCCATACTCATTCAAAAACCCCAAAAGGAAAAACTCCCTTACTCAAACTGGACATTAAATTTGAACTTCCCATGTACAATGGAGAGGTGAATGTAGAAAAGTTAGACAATTGGATTCGACAATTAGAGGTATACTACAGAATTCAAAACCTTCTAGAAGATGACATAAAGATCCAGTTGGCTTCATTGAGGCTAAAAGGAGCAGCATTAGTCTAGTGGGAAGCAAAGACTCAATAGGAAATGCGAATTCATGGTAAGATATCCATTTCTTTGGTTGAATTTGTTTCTGCAATTAAAAGACAATTTTACCCTTTAGCCTATATGTAAAAAGCCATTATGAGTTGGAAAAATTTTAGGCAACTTAAAGGCCAAATAGTCCAAGATTATACACAGGAGTTTAGAAAGAGGGCTTTGTTTTTAGGAGTAAATTCGAATTCCCAAGATACACTATTGAAATATATTGGGGGTTTGCATTCCTATTTGAAAAATACTATCCTTATGTTCAATCCAAGAAATTTGGATGAGGTTTGTGTGCAAGCCACGTACCTTGAAGCAAGGGGAAAGAAAATTCATGAAGATGCTAGTAAGAAGAAGCCTTTCAAGGGTAAGGAGAGAGAAGGGGGGGAAATAGAAGGGAAATAAGAATGAAAGTGTGAACAAAGAAGGGGAGAAAACCATATGCCAACATTGTTCCAAAGCTAGGCATGAAGAAGCCCATTGTTGGAAATTACACCCTGAACTAAGGCCCAAGAAACAAAAAAACAAGGGAAAACAAAAGAAGACCACTACTACACAACATGACCTTGGTTCAGATTCTGGTGATGAGACCAAGATTTCAGCCATGGTCATAAAAGGGAAAGAAACTGTTGCAAGTACTAGTTCCTCACATAGTTAAAACAACACTCCAAATGAATAATCAATAATAGAGTTATTTCATGTAAGGGTAATTTCAAATCATACAAAGATTGATGCATTATTCGATAGTGGTTCACAATCAAACTTAATTTCAGAAAACTTGGTAAAAAAACTAAACCTTGAAACTGTACCTCATCATAAGCCATATCCATTGGTTTGGATAGTTAACAATGCAAACTTACAGGTTACAAGGAAGTGTTTGTTCAAGTTCACCATTACTGAAAAGTTCATTGATGAAGTTGAGTTAGATGTAGTTCCACTTGACATCTCATGAATCATTTTGGCTAGTCCTTATTTGTATGATAGGAAAGCAGTATTTTATCACCATGAAAACAAATACATATTTCTCAAGAATGGTGTGGAGTACATTGTGAGATCCCATGACAAAAAGTTGAACATTTCTTTGGTTAATGTAAGGCAGATGAATAGACTAGTAAATGCAAGTAAAAATTTTGTACTTCTCATGATCAAGAAAAAGAATGATATTGATTATGAATCTTTTGAAGGTTGTGATGACAAATTGAAATCTGATTTGTTTGATATGGTGAGAAAGCATGGCGAAATGTTTCAGGAACCAAAGGGTTACCTCCCAAGAGGGGAATTCAACATGAGATACAGCTACAACAGGATGTTCCACTTCAAAACATTGGCATGTATCGCATGTCGATTATGGAGAGCATGGAAATCAAGAAGAAAATTCAAGAACTGTTGAACAAAGGTATCATACGCCCATCCACTTCGCCATGTGGTTCGCCCATTGTTTTGGTGCCAAAGAAGGATGGAACTTGGCACATGTGTGTGGATTTCAGTGCACTGAAAAAAATAACGGTAAAGAATCGTTATCCACTCCCAAGAATTGATGATTTGCTTTATCAGTTGAGGTATGAAAATTATTTCACTAAGTTAGATTTACGAAGTGGTTATCATCAAGTTAGAATAGTTGAAAAGGACATTTAGAAAACTGCATTTAAAACTAAACAAGGATTTTTTGAGTGGCATGTTATGCCTTTCGGTCTTACAAATGCTCCAGCTACATTCATGAGAGTAATGAATGATGTATTGAGACCATTTCTAGATGAATTTTTCATTGTGTACTTAGATGATATACTCATATTCAACAAATCCAGAGATGAACATGTCATGCATGTAAACAAAGTACTTGATGTCTTGAGAAAAGAACAATTGTTTTTAAAGATGTCAAAGTGTGAATATGGCAAGACTTATTTAGTGTATTTGGGACACATTGTTGGTGGAGGTGAGCTGAAGATAGACCCCTCTAAAGTGGAGGTCATTCTGAATTGACCCAAGCCCAATATAGTTACAGAGGTAAGAAGATTTTTAGGGGCAGCACAATATTGGAGAAATTTTATTGCTAATTTTTCTTCCATTGCATCTCCATTACATGCATTGACAAGTGTCAAGAAAGTCTTCCATTGGGGAGATGTATAGCAGAAAGAATTTGATGCTTTGAAGAAAAAGGCCAGTTCAACATCGGTATTGGCACTTACGAATCTTAGGCAACCATTCGAGATTCAAACAGATGCTAGTGATTACACCATGGGAGTAGTTCTTATGCAACATGGTAAGCCCATTTCATTTCATTCTAAAATTTTTAATGGAGCTGTAACTAACTATCCCACTTATGACAAAGAGCTTTATGCATTGGTACAAAGTATTAAGAAATGGAAACACTACTTGATGGGAAAAGAGACCATTATCCATATTGACCATCAACCATTGCAGTACTTACAGTCACAGTCAAAGTTGCAGCAGTTGCGACATTTCAGATGGATGGGTTTTCTACAACAATTTCATTTGGTTATCAGGTATAAAAAGGGAATCTACAATAAGGTAGTTGATATGCTTTCAAGGCCTATTGTAAATTCATCTATTATACTCAAGCATAATTATGTTTTTCATGAAAGTTACATTGAACAATATGCAAATGATAATGAATTTCAAGATGTGTATGCAAGCTTTAGTCAAGGAAACAAATTTAAGAGTTGGATTATCATGTACATAACAGTTTGTTGTATCATTTGGGCAAGTTATGTATTCCACAAGGAGAAAGAAACAATATCATAAGGGAGGTGCACACTTCATTGATTGCTGGACACTTTGGTGTAGGCAAGACGGTAGCAAATCTCCAAAGGTATTGTTATTAGCCACACATGTTTGATAATGTTCCTCATTTTATAAGAGGATTTTCTTTGTGTGCAGGAAGTAAGCCTAGAATAGGAAATTTAGATTGTACACTCCATTTATGGTACCTTCACGTCCATGGGAAAGTATTTCAATGGATTTTGTAGGAGGTCTTCCATTGTCACGAAAATGTCATGTTTACTTGTATTTAGTTGTATATAGGTTTAGAAAAATGTGCATATTAACGCCATGTAAAAAGCAAATTACAGCTGAACAAACATCTCATCTTTTCTTCCAAAACATTTGGGTTCATTTTGGTCTTCCTACTTCTATTGTAAGTGATCGAGTTTCTCGATTTGTTGGGAATTTTTGGTTGAATTTGTGGGACATGATGGACATAAAGTTGAAAAAGAGTACAACCTTTCATCCGCAAACAGATGGACAAACCGAGGTGGTCAACAGAATAATGATTCATCTTCTTAGAGGATATTGCAGCAAACATCCCCAGTTGTGTGATGAAAATTTGCACTACATACAACATGCATACAACAGGGCAAAGCATTCTTCCACAAATGCATCGCCATTCGAGGCATGTTATGGGTACTTTCCAAGATCGCCATTTGACTTCATCTTTGAGAAAGATTTCGCCATCAATGGATGGTCACAGTGACATCGATATGGCAAGGAAGTTCATAGAGAAAATTCAGTTGATACATTATATAGTGTAGGAATAGCTTGAGAAAAATCAAAGTAGCTACAAGGCAAGGTATGAAAAACACCAGGTTGATCACAAATTTCAAGTTGGTGACAAATTTTGGTTATATATTAACAAGGAGAGACTTCAAGGGGAAGGTAAAAAGCTTAAGCCAATCCATTATGGCCCTTTTCAAATTTTGGAAAAGATTGGTAACAATGCATTTAAGCTTGATTTGTCTCATTATATGAAAATATACTATGTTGTTAATGTTGAGAATTTGAGATTGTTTGAGCCTCCTTTGATTGATGATCAAGGAGAGCATGTTCAACTGCCATCAATAGATGATTTCTCACTAGAATATCTTGATGAACTTCAACAGGATCTCATACTTGACAGAAGAACCAGGACTTCGAAAAGAGGGGATGTTGAATACCTTAGAGTGGGACTCAAGGGACAAAAGCCTTCTAAAGCCAAATGGTTTCAGATTAAGAAGGTGAGGGATATGTACCCTCACTTGCTAAACAATTGATAGTATATTTTGGGGTCCAAAAGGCTTCTAGTGGGGAGGAATGATCAGGCACTCAATATTTAGCTCAAAAATCAAAGTTCTCAAAATGGCTCGAAACCTAAACCACCGCGTCCATCTCGGAAAAATGATCTTAACACAACTTGTTTAACTGAAAACCAATTTTGTATGAGGAAGTTATTGAGTTTTGTTCACTTTGCTAAACATGTGAAATTTGCAAATAAAACACAGTCACTACATAGTCAGAAATCTGTATTGCTGACATGGCAGGTGACTGTGTGGGGTCAATTTGGTCGACATTCAATCGCAGTTTGACAAGTGGCATATTCTCATTGGGTTTCAGATTGGTGCATTTGTGTGGTTCTATTGGTTAGTTTTTGGACCAATGGAAGAATGCCATGTGGCAAGCTCGGAGACCACCATGTGGCACCTCCAAATAGCATAGGGCTCGGCACTGTTCAACAAAAATATATTGGAGGCATCGGGATTCGACCCCACGACCTTCGGCACACAGTCCACAGCTCTATACCACCTCTGCTATCGCTTTTTCCTTACCCCCAATGTTATTCGTTTATATTTAGTTATGGAATGGGCGATTAGGGAGGGCCAGCCCACAGGCTAGCCCTCCCCATGTGATTGTTACAAACGGTTACCGTAAACGGTTTTGCTGGCGATTCCACAAACCCATACCCATGACAGTCACTGCAACATGTGAACACAAATGCAGTTACACCAAACAGTTAAGGTGGGTGGCTCCATAAACTATCACCTCAACGGCCAGTGCAAAACATGTGAACAGTTCAGGGTTACGGTTAATGTAATGGTTAACTAGCCCAGTGGAGCATGTGACACTAATGCCAACATGTGACCCTCCGACGAGACTACCAATGGTTTCGGGAAACGTTTAGCCTAATCTGCGTGATTAGCGCTAATCACTCTAGTTAAACCCGACTTATATTTAATTAATCTAGAGTTTAAAATGGTGGTGTTATAGCGGACTCCAAAATTTTGGTGCCAACCCCCAATTTAGCGGCCCTAACTGGAGTTATTCCAAATTTATAGGAGCTTTTCAAGGGAAAAACTATCAAAGGCATAACTGGAGAAATTTTCGACCAAATTGAGCTCAAGAAAAGGTGTTCCTAGCTAATTTCGACATTCTAAACACATTGGTGCAAGTATCAGGAGCAGTAGAGCTTTGTAAACAACATTTTTTCCATATTGAGCTAATACAGAGGCCCAAGCCATGGAAGCTGGACCAAGGAGATGTAGCCCAGGAGGGGTGAACTCCTTCATCAAAACATTGTGTTAAAGTGTCTATTTGATGGTTTGTTGTACTTTGAATGTATGTTGTTTAGTACTTATTTTTGAAGCTATTTTTTTCATGTTTGTCACATTAAAATTGATGAAATTTACCTATTTCAATCACCAAACAACCTAAGGAAACTTATGCACAGGAAGCAGTGAACAAGCACATGTTTATAAATCTGTAATTGAAATTAGCATATCAAAACTAACATTCAATAATAGATCATCAACACTTGACTAAATTCTAGTGATTTTGCAAGAATAAATCAACTTCCCATGTCATCTCTTCCATTGGTAAGTTCTTTTGTTTGATGATGTACTCCATAGTTGCTAGGTTAATCAGTTGCTTAATCCTCATTTCGATGATTGTTTCTACTTCTAACATGATTTCCTCTTCTTCATTTATCTCTGGTACACTTCATGGCTACAAATGAATAACATTGTAATGATATTGATTAGGTGGAAGACCCTTAGACATTAATCCAAATACCTTCGGATGATTGTTGGCAGCCTTATGGAGATACCATGAAATAGATGCTATTGGTGTTTGAACATTGAGAGAACATATTTGTTCCATTACACCATGGTGTCAATTTTTGAGTAATTTTATCATTCCAATAGAGCTTATCACTTTAGAAGGTTTTCCTTGGATACCTCTAAGCTAAATTTCCTTCCTTTTTAAGTAAATCTTATGAAAATATATTGGAAATTAAAGATCATTTTTCTTGATTATTGTAACCAATGGACCCCTAATACAACATTGTCACCACCCATTTGTATTGAAATCATGGGAAGTCCAATAAATACTCCCCCATGTTGAGCATAATACTATGGAACTTCCCTGGACAATTTATGTTTCCAACATCTGTAAGCATTACTTGAAACTGTAGTGTTGGATATATGAAATAACTAACAAGTTTTACTAATTTGTAATCAATGAAGATATGGGTACTTCCTAAATCAAGAAACACTATTACCCTCTATTGACTGTGTTGGCAGTTATTATCATTGATGTCAAGTTTAGGGGGAGTACATTGAGTCTATTAGTAGTTTTCTAAGATTATGATGTCATTTATGTCTTGGTTTCTTATTGAGTGTTAGTAGTATAGTTTCTTTACTGAGTGTTGGATGTGTAGCCTAGTAGCCTATCTTTGAAGGCATTTTGTTTACAGGTACCTTATTCAAAAGAGCATGAAAAGTGCCTAGTTAGATAGACCTCTCAGAGAGCTTTCTAATGGTACATGGAACTTCGTCTAACACCTCGAGAATGAAGAAGACTTGTGTTTTAAATGATGGGGTCTAGGCACGCTTTCATGTGAGACAAGGTTTCATCGTGTTTTAAAAGTATCTAGTCATCTGGGGTTTGGGACGTGCAAGGTGTTCTAGTCATTTCACTAGCTTGGATGGGTGGATGTCAGATTTTTCTAGGCGTTGACGAAATACGACTGATACAAGTCTATCCAAGCATTTGAACATCTAGGGGTTGCCTAAGACAAACACAGGAATTCCTAAGACAAACACCAATGAAAATCATTAGATGTAAGATTTCTCATATCGATAATGGACACCCTAACATGTGGCATAGAATGACCTGTCATACTGGTCGTATCTAGTGGCAGTATAGGTGGCATCCAAACGGTGGTGCAGGTGGAATCTAGGTGGTGGTAGTGACATGGAACAAATGATGTTGTGGCATTATATGGTCATGACATGTGGCAGGTGGATTCAACATTTTTGGTAGGCCGAGTGGCCCTTTTTTGAGTCACATGTGGCAGTGAAATGACAAGTGGAAGAGAGACAACTTGGTAGGTGGCATGGCATGATAGGTGGAAAAGAGATCACATGGTAGATGATGTGGCAATGACATGGAAAATGATAAGGAAAGTCTTGGTATTTTCACTAGGGTTCTAGTTTGGTAGATTTTTTCTTTATGTTTCATTTTTTAAAAGTGGCCAAAAATTTGTATTTTTGTACCAAATGGAAGCCTAGAAAGGGAGTAACCACTATGGGCCTTTACATATAGGGTTATGGAGTTCATACAGGCATACACCCCTCCAGGATTAAAGAAAGCATGCACAACTAACTTAAGTCAAGATTCAAATGTTCATGAATTCAAACAAATGGTCAAGTTCTAGGGAGATTCTAGTTCCATGGTGAACTTTAAAAGGAATTCAGTGATCTGTTGGGTCGGCCCATGCGACAACCTCGACTAGTTCAAAGGCCCGGATATCATATCTTCAATGTTAGAAAATCAAAAAGGCAGAAAAATTCTCTTATGTTGATAATTACTTGTGATATTCTTGTATTCTTATGAACTTTATTTATGTTATTCTTTTATCTTTTTTTCATCAAGAAATCATCAAATCAAAACATGAAGATCAATGACACCAAAGGTAGGCACTCAGCCAGAACTAAAACCCCTCTCTAGGGGAAAACCAAATCAAACTCTTCCACTAATCAAATCGAGATAGACCAAGACCTTAGACCCAACAAAAATACCTTCATCCTCCACCAGGGCAGTCTTTCGATATGATTCAAAAAAAATTAGTAGTATCTTCTTGTCCAACAGTTACAACCTAGCAAAAATCCATAATTTCATCCCTACTGCAAATCTAAAATTTTGGCCTCTAGCTTCCAGAATTTCGGCCCTATTGCAGATCTGAAATTTTGGCCTCTAACTTCTAGAATTTCGGTCCTATTGCAAATCTGAAATTTCAGCCTCCCCATCAGCTTCAGAATTTTGTATGTGTGATAGTAGAGATAGAAAATTCAACTTTTTTTGCTTGAAAAAAACTACCTTCTCCTTTACTAGGGCTTTCTTCCCCTTCCCTATATTTCACACCCTTTTTCCTTCATCATTAACTACAGATTGAACTTCTTGTTGATGTGCTCCAAACTAGGTTGACTTGTTGCCTTTATATAGTGGTTTCTACCTCTTAATTAGGCCGACTTGTTCAGGTTGAGGCCAACTTGGTGGAGGAGGCCTAAAAGACCTAATTTACATAAAAATAAATTTCTTTCTTGATAGATGAAGCCCAAGAAGGGTCTTTTACATGATGACAAAGACAATAACTCTTGACACAAACCCTAGAAGCCTACAATAGAGCCTTTGACCTAAAACCTATTGACCCAAGCATGAAACCCATGCTTTAATAAGTCGATTTCTTTTATAATAAAAAATATTTTTCTTTCTTTTGACAAGTACATTACGTCATGACTCAAATACAATTATGAATACCGACACTAGTTACATTTTTTAACACTCCTCTTAACTAAGGAGGTATTCATAATTACACATATACAAAGGTACATGGAAGATCTCAAAATGATATGATCTATGAAGAGTTAGAGCACACACAATGCTATAGATTAGATACTTGAGCAGGGTACTTTAATTGGGTGGGACTAAGGTGTACTCAAGCTTTAGCCACCCTAGGTGCCATTAGGATTTTAAGCTCTAACACCAAATTATGTATCTAGGTGTGCATCCAAGGTCAGAGCTCCAAGACCAATGCCACCCTCCCAACTTCGAGATCTAGACATTAAAAATAGGCAGACTAGATGTCCTCCCAAGCATCTTGTTGCCACGATATGCTTCACTCTCCTTATCAAATAAACCATATATATATCCACCACTCCAAGCATGCTTCAAATGTTCAACCTTTCTACAGAGAGATCCTGCACACTCACAACCCCAATCAATGATAAACCTTCAAATATATATACAAGTAAACACAAACCTTCTGGGTCCTTAATTATTCAAGTGCTACTTATATCATCATTAAGTTATCTAAATACAACTTGTCGAAATATTTCTTCTTTAAGTATCACCAAATACAACCTCAATACTTCTCATGTCTTTTGTTTGCATTAATTATTTCTTCAAGGTATTTACTATGGCTATCATGATATGCCCTCCCTCTCAACTGGGGAAATATACCTTTTCTTCTATCCAGGCTCCCTCTCAATTTAACAACTTCCTTTTTTTATAAAATTGGATAAGCTTCAACCTTTCAAGGCTTCATTCTTTCTCATGGCATCAAGGTCATTTGGATCATCATCATTCTTATAGCTTCCTTCATCATGCTCATCATTATTATCATCTTCAATTTTTAACATCTTCAACATATTGAAGATTATGTACTTGCATAAATTTAATAGCAAGTACAACAAAAAACAAATATACCAAAACATGAAGTCAACTATATCAAAATCATGTTATTACAATGGAAGCACCAGAACATTTAAGCATTAGACATCAAATACCTAAACCTAGTTAGGTTCATAATCCACAAGGGTTACATCTTTTATATACTAGACTTCAACATCTTGCTAGGGTTTTGTCATAAACCTTAGACTCCATCTTCAAGACATAAAATATTAGACATCAACAACTCATTCATGATATAAATCCAACCATAGCATTATACATCTAGGGCTTCAATATTATTTTCTAGAATTCATAACAGATTTTACTAGGGTTTTTCTATATAACTTAGATTTCATTAATAAAACTAAGTCACCAATAATTGATATAACACACTCCCATATACATATCTAGGGTTTCATTATCATGCACTATCATTTCATATCAATATATATTAGGTAAACCCAAGATAGAAACATCAATACGTCAAAGTTAGATATACAACAATTTTGACCAGACTAGGGTTTCAATCATACAAAAGAATATACATTGTTGGGCCGCCAAATTAGCATACACTTTCACTCCATTTTCACCTTTATCCTCATTTTTTCACTTCATTTCATCACATTATCATTATATTTCCATTACCATATGGGTTCATATTTTCATTTTCCAAAGTTATTTATTTTATGTATTTAGAGTGAATTTCTTATTAAAAGTTAGAAAAATAACATGTATTTGCTTATACCTAAAGGTGGAATGAGTTTGGTGACATGTGTAGGTGATTTGGAAGGTTCCAAGACACTCTTATGTGGCCTCCAAGACTCAAATTCGAATTCTCTTGAAGATTTGAAGGAGATTTGGGATAGGGGTCAAGCATATCTCATGGAGAAAAATCATGGATAAAGGAATATGTGTCTCATATTGGTTGTAACCATATGAAGGATTTGTGGATCTAGGAGGGATTAGTGGATCTCCATTAATGAGTTAGTTTCTTATGTTTTTGTATAAATAGGAGTACCTCCTCCATTCCAAAGGGAGGACTCTTAGCGCATGTGTCCTAACTTATGATGGAATAGAATAAAGTTTTATTTCTATAGTTTTAGATATAAATTGTCTTAATGTAGTATATGAATTTATGGAATAGTTTGTCACTTTGTTCTTAAGAGAATTGAGCTCACTCTAAAAGGATCAAAGAAACATTTTATTTCATTATAGATTTTATTTTCATTTAATTACTTAGATGTTTGAATATTTTTCATTATTAATGAATGAATTTTAGTTTAAATATTATCAGCATATGAAAGGACAAACAAGGGTCTAAGTTAGACTCTCTTCCATTTGATATGAGTAATAATTGAAATTCATTCTCTTTTTCTAGTTTCAAGTGATTTTTTGAATTTCCAGTTTTCCAACAATGGCATTAATGATGAATGAATTTGTAATGAAGAACAACAAGGACCTCCTTAGTTAGGAGCCTCTTCTATTATTTATTTATGCATCTTAAGCTATTGTCCATTAGTGGTTTTTGATTTCTGTTCATGAAGTAGTATTCTAGAAGAAGGACAAATATGGTTCTCCTAAGTTAGGAGCCACTTCTCCTACTTATTACATAATGAATTAGAAATTACTTAGTTAAATTTTATATTTGTAATATGCACTTATAATTAGTTTATAATTGCATTCCCTTCAGTTTCCATAACTTATCTTCTAAAGCTGATTATAGTTGCATCTGAGGTCCCATATATTTTGGTTTGCTTCTAAGTTTACGAAACCCCTGGGTTGACAAATTAAATGACAGGGATTTAACAGACAATTAAATCACCCAACATTTTGAGTGACAGTGGTGAGTATTCTCGCTTGTCATGGGGGTGACCTGGGTTCGATCCCCGGAAACGATGCCAAAATGTTGGGTGATTTAATTGTCTGTTAAATCCTTGTCATTTAATTTTTCAACCCGAGGGCTTCGTAAACTTAGAAGCAAACCAAAATATATGGGACCTCAGATGCAACTATAATCACCTTTAGAAGATAAGTTATGGAAACTGAAGGGAATGCAATTATAAACTAATTAGAAGTGCATATTAAAAATATAAAATTCAACTAAGTAATTTCTAATTCAATATGTAATAATTAGGAGAAGTGGCTCCTAACTTAGGAGAACCAGATTTGTCCTTCTTCTAGAATACTACTTCATGAATAGAAAT
This sequence comes from Pinus tabuliformis, assembly GCA_031772625.1. Classification (NCBI taxonomy): domain Eukaryota; kingdom Viridiplantae; phylum Streptophyta; class Pinopsida; order Pinales; family Pinaceae; genus Pinus; species Pinus tabuliformis. The sequence goes on along the minus strand of CM062820.1, from coordinate 350,477,206 downwards.
CAAAAACCACTAATGGACAATAGCTTAAGATGCATAAAAAAATAATAGAAGAGGCTCCTAACTAAGGAGGTCCTTGTTGTTCTTCATTACAAATTCATTCATCATTAATGCCATTGTTGGAAAACTGGAAATTCAGAAAATCACTTGAAACTAGAAAAAAGAGAATGAATTTCAATTATTACTCATATCAAATGGAAGAGAGTCTAACTTAGACCCTTGTTTTTCCTTTCATATGCTGATAAGATTTAAACGAAAATTCATTCATTAATAATGAAAAATATTCAAACATCCTAGTAATTAAATGAAATAAAATCTATAATGAAATAAAATGTTTCTTTGATCCTTTTAGAGTGAGCTCAATTCTCTTAAGAACAAAGTGACAAACTATTCCATAAATTCATATACTACATTAAGACAATTTATATCTAAAACTATAGAAATAAAACTTTATTATATTCCATCATAAGTTAGGATACATGCTCCAAGAGTCCTCCCTTTGGAATGAAGTAGGTGCTCCTATTTATACAAAAACATAAGCAACTAACTCATTAATGGAGATCCACTAATCCCTCCTAGATCCACAAATCCTTTATATGGTTACAACCAATATGAGACATGTATTCCTTTATCCATGATTTTTCTCCATGAGATATGCTTGACCCCTATCCCAAATATCCTTCAAATCTTCAAGAGAATTCGAATTTGAGTCTTGGAGGCCACATAAGAGTGTCTTGGAACCTTCCAAATCACCTACACATGTCACCAAACTCATTCCACCTTTAGGTATAAGCAAATACATGTTGACGATAAAGGTGAAAATGGAGTGAAAGTGTATGCTAATTTGGCGGCCCAACATACACCTAAGACTTATTCCCTAGGATCTTACTATAACTATTGCAAGAGTTTTGTTCCTAAAGTATAATTCATAAAACCATAAAAATATAGGGTTTTTATTATATAACTTAGAAAAACCCTAAAGGGTTAGGGTTTTTACCATGACATTACCAAAACCCTAAACTTCAAAACAATAGGATTTCATCATATGTTCTAGACTTTATCAACAAACAATAAGAAGACTAAGGTTTCATAATCAACATTGACATTCCCTTAGCATCGAGAGGCTAGGGTTTTATAGTGAACCCTTAAGGTTAGGGTTTCACAAAAATGAACAAATGACAAGAGACAATCTAATGGTTAATCATCCTAACAAGAATATTTATGATTCAAAACCCTAGACATAAATATGTTAGTAATGTAAAACAAATTTCAAAAGAAGAGTGATCAGACCTTTTGCAACAAAACTTGTAGTTTAAGGCATACCTTGAGTTTTTCTTTAACAAACCTTGTACGTTATCATACTAAAGAGATTCCTTTGCAACAGAGCTAAGTTTCATGATTCGAGTCTTTCCTTTGAATTTTCCTCCATAAACTTTGTGTATTCTACAAGATTTTCCTACCAAGGAAAATATAAATAAAAGGATTGTGAGTATACAATACAAATAAATTTCAAGGTGAGGAGGAAACCAAACATGAAAAATGAAACAAAGAACAATATAATTATCTTTTGGTAAAATGGTGAAGGCTCCTTCTTAATCCAATCTTTCTAAGGGTTACCTATAAAAACTTCAAGAATTTCTAACAAGACATATTAGATCTATGAATCCTAAAAATCAAAACATAAAACATTATAAAACTTAGAACAATAGACTTAGAAGGATATGTGAGAGAAGACTTAATAGTATAATTCTCTGACGTCAGATTCTTCAGTCTTGTTCTTCTTGGGTGGAGATTCATCGGCAACATTTGCATGTTCCCTTTCTCTCTTCTTATTTCTTGGATTCTCAAGACATTTGCTTTTGTAGTGTCCCATCTTATGACAATTGTAGCATTCAATATTTGATAGATCAACCGTTTTCTTTGGTCCCTTGAACTTCTTGTACACCCCCTTCTTCTTGTGATGAGCAGAGTAGGCATTTGAAATGTTATTTTCTTCATCTTCCTTTTTATCACTTACTAATGGGATGTGGGATTCTTCTTGACCGCATGCATTCCATATTTGTTCAAATTTTGGTGTATCCTTCCAACTGCTAATTCCTGATGCAAAAGAGCTTCAAGGTTTTGGTAGACATAGGCAATCGTGAGTTCCTTCTATGGTACAACTTCATCAATAGATTGGTGTTAATCTCTTATTCTAGATATCCTTACAAAATAGGATGATACAGTGTTGTCTTTTATCATTTTTATTGTTCTTAATTAATTCTTGAGACTAGCTATCTGACCAATGTTCTTGATGGTAAACAACTTGGAGAGGGCTTTATACATTTCTTATGCAAATTCTATATTGGATATGTATGGGATTAGATTTTCCTTCACTCCATCTACTATTAGATTCATGGACAATATGTCAATTTCCATATATTTTTCCTTTCCTACATCATCTGTAAGTTTCTTAACTTTTCCTTGAGAAAAATCCAAAACTTTATGATTAGCAAGAATAAGATCCATCCTCTTCTTCAATGCCCTATAGTTGGAGTCTCCTTATAGCTTATTTTCAGTCTTCATTGAGGTTTTCATAGTCTCTATAGATAGTAGGCTTCTCTTCTTACTTAATAACCTTCTTTTGTTCCTTCCTCCTTAGCCCTTCTTTTAATAGACTTTCAAGCTACCCTTTTCCTTTACTCCTTCACCTTAGCTCTGAAACCATGTTAGAAAAACAAAAAGGTAGAAAGATTATCTTATGTTGATAATTAATTGTGATATTCTTATATTCTTATTAAATTTCTTTATGTTCTTCTTTTATATTCTTTTCATATAGCAATCATCAAATCAAAACATGAAAACCAACAACACTAGATGTAGGCACTCAGTCAGGGCTAAAACCCCTCTCTAGCGGAAAAGCTAGTCAAACTCTTCCAATAATCAAATTGAGATAGACCAAGACCTTAGGCCTAACCAAAAGAATGTCCTCCTCCACCAGGTCATCCTTCCAATATGATGCAACAAACTTTAGTAGTCTCTTCTTGTCTAGCAACTACAACATAACAACAATTTAGAATTTCAACCCCCAACTTCCAGAATTTCGGCCCTACTCCGGATATGAAATTTCGACCTCCAACTTCCATAATTTCAAACCTACTACAGATCTAAAATTTTGGCCTCCCTAACAGCTTCAAAATTTCGCACATGTGAGAGTAGAGAGAGAAAATTCGACTTACTTTGCTTGACAAAGACTTCCTTCTCCTTCTCTAGGGTTTTCTTCCTCTACCTTGGATTTCACACCCCTTTTTCTTCGTCGAAAACTATAGATCAAACTTCTTGCTGATGTGCTCCAAATGAGGTCAATTTGTTTCCTTTATATAGTATTTTATGCCTCTTAATTAGGCTAACTTGTTCAGGTTGAGGCCGACTTGGTGGAGGAGGCCTAGAAGACCTTATTTACATAAAAATGAGTTTATTTCTTAATAGATGAAGCCCAAGAAGGGTCTTTTACATGATGACAAAGACAAGAGCTCTTAACATAAAACCTAGAAGCCTATAATGGAGGCTTTGACCTAAAAACCATTGACCCAAGCATTAAACCCATGCTTTAATAAGTCAATTTCTTTTATAGTAAAATTTCTTTTCATTTCTTTTGAGAAATACATTACATCATGACTCGAATACAATTATGAAGACTAACACTAGTGACATTTTTCAACATTCAGATCAATGACACCACAATTATCAAGGCATAGGTGGACCCCATGCCAAGATCTAGAGTATATCTAGCTTATTCGGGCATCGAGGGGTCGAAGCATGCATGTGTTGTTGGTTGAGGCTAGATACCAGATCCTAGAATTATAGATTGCCACTTAGTTATAGTACATGATTATGAGGGTTAGGAAACACAACTCCCAAATTTTAAGAGGCTTCTACATAAGGTTAAAAAGGTTAAGTGGTTAGACATGGGGGCATGGTCCTATGGGCCATGTCCCAAGGCTCTCGAAGCGTCAATCGCCTAATGTCAAAGTACAATATTTTTTTCAAAGGAAACGGTTATAGATTGCTATCATAAAAACATTGGTTTCATGGCCAAAACTCATACATTTAACATTCAACTCTAGAAGGACTGCATTCTACTATTCTCAAAACAAGACTACCTTCTTTTAACCACAAATAGAGAACCATTGTTTATGACATTAATCCAAATTTAAACAGGAACGCAACAAATTACACATATAACCATACATACGGAGATGCAACAGAAATAATACTTCATTTCATTACTGTAAAATACTGAAATATGCTTACAAATAGAAATGGAAATAAACTAGCTAGGGTGATGGTAGCTTATCTCTGAGAAGAGATGTGGCGGCTACATGCCTCTGAACTGTGTTACAATGAGGCTCGAAGGCCTATTTATTGTTGAGAAACAATGGAAAACCCTAAACATCCAAAAACCTAACCCCAGGAGATGAAACACCAAACTATGGGCCCCGTTTCTTGTAAATTGGTACATCAACTTCTTGGGGTCGTAACTTTGGCATACAATCTCTGTTTGATGCACACAACAGCTCGTTAGAAAGATCTATCCAAGGAATACAACTTTGGGGAGATCAACATCAGTCCATGGACCCATGTTGCTCCCAGATTTCCCAAAAAATGTCGTTTAGGGCCTCAAAACGGCTCCGGAAGTTCAGGACCCAAAAAACTGCTAAAACTAGTAAATTGTGCTATGTTATGAAACCAGCTCACAAAAAGATAGAAAAGAGAGATCAACGACTTGGAATTCAGCCTCTTCGAGGGGGAAACCTCCTTTACATTGTACAAATGAACAAATTGAAAGAGACAATTGTGGGGGTCCAAGTGGGATAGGTGGGTGGCCACCAGCAGCCACCTAGATCATTCCTTCCCCCTTAGGAAGCAATGGTCCCCATTGCATTGAGTTCCTTCATGAGATGAGTAAACTTCTGCTAAAATTTCTTCCTGGTGAGCTGTTCTGCAACCTTTGATGTGTCCAGTAATGGTGGGAAGCATGGTCGAGGGCGGTCCACATTGAACACTCGGTGCAAGCAAAGGAATGGGGGAATGTTGTGCTTCAAATCATTGTTTCCCACAACCTTGGTACTAGTGTAAGGAGCATATCTGAGTGGTCTGAGCTTCTAATGGGCTCTTGTAAGGCGTTCTTTCTATAGATGCAACCAAACTTTGTTGCCCACCTGAAACTTGTGTGGCACCCAATGTTGATCATGTCACTGCTTGTACTTGGAATTTTCCAGAATGGAGCGGCGATAGATCGGCCCATTGGGTAGAGGTGCTTTGGAAGTCAAATTGGCCAAATGCTTGACTTGACAGTGCAACGGCACCCTTGTGGGTGAGGAGAAGATGACTGTATCCCTCTGCTACTGCTGCTACTTGGAGGAACCCTTCGCGGGGGTCATGGATGTGGCGACGATCTTCCCCTTACTTTGGGAGTGAACCAGACATAAAATGAATTTCTTGGTCTGGGAGATGAGCTTACTGCATTTCTTAGCAGTGATCAAAGAGGTGGCGATAGGTGTGGCTACCTCCAATATCCTGTATAACGAATTACCCAAAGTAATAATAACAGTGCGAGGCCTTGACTCATACACAGCATGTCGCCTCCATAAGTATGGTTGGCCTAATAGTACATCACAAACATCAAGAGGTGCAACATCACACAATACCTCATCTATAAAGGGCTTGATGCTGTAGGGAAGGCGGCACTGCTGGCGGACTCGGAGATCTTGTCCTTGGTGAAGCCACCCGATACTGTACGACTGCAGGTGTGGTGTAGTTGGTAGGCCCAACTGCTTCACGACCTCTGCTGAAATGAGGTTCTTTTGGCTGCCACTATCGACAATGAATTGTAGCGGCAAACCCTTCACCCACATTTGTGAGTGGAAAAGACGCTCCCCCTCCTCTAGATCTTCAGGCTCATTCTTCTGGATCTTGGCGGTGGCAACAGTGGCACTGGGTTCTGCGTAAATGATCTGCTTCCCTTTTCCATTCCCCTTGTTGGGTTCTGACTTAGGGTCAGAACATGCATATGATTCTGAAGCCTTCAACTCAGGCACTAGTGACTACTTGGTCCGACACTACTTGTGTTGTGAGTGGGGCTCTTATGGAACTCACACCACTATCCTATGTCCTTCTTTGACTTTGTGGTGTTGTTCTTTTCCTGCGGCTTCGACAGGTTATCTTGGGTCACCCCGCCTTGGATTTTCCCTTTGTTCTTCGGATTCACAGATCCAAAGTCTCGCTTCTTTTGTTTAAAATTTTGCTCAATCTTGATGATGTATTGGTATGTCGTGCCGGATGAAAAGAAGGCAGCCGCAGTATTTTAGTAAACTCCATCTCATCTTGGATGTACTTGTATAAGCAGCTGTGGTATTTGAGTACCAAATGCAACTTAGAATCCTTGATACCCAACTGTGCAAAGGGTATGAAAAATGTTTGTGAACTCTGGCACATCTTGGTCCCTTCCCTGCCGTAGCATGGTCCACTTTATGTATTGGTCCTCATAGCTTTTGACAAGGTAGTACTTATCCTTGATGGCATCCTGGAATGAATTCCAAGTGGGTGCAGCTGGAAATATTGAGCCTGTACTTTCATCCTTCTACTCGCAGTAGGTTTCCCACCAATCCTTGACATGGGGGGATGCTTTGAGAAGAGCAAAAATAATATTTTCCCGACTAGAAAAATCATGAACAGAAAAATACCCTTCTAGCAGCTTTAACCATTTATCTATGGCATTTACATCTATCTCAACCTCGAATATGGGGATTTCAAAGTTAACTTGTACCTTAAAGGGTGTGGCATTTCCAGAGTAGCTGTTGGAAGCCGATGCATCGCCTCTGGGTAGTCGTTGAAGGATATGGGCAAAGTTTTCCATCGTCACATTCCTTTGTCACTCGAGGGCTTCTTCGAGCAAGATTTTGATAGGATGTCCTACCCCCTCATCTTTCTTTTCATCTGCCATGGCCGTCGAGATTTGCAAGGCTGGTCTTGCAAAGGTTTGACCAGTTCAAGCCCTAACTCCTTATATCACGACCTCGTTGGGGACATGCAAAGAAAAATAGAGAAAAAGGTAACCGCTCTGATACCACTGATCCAAATTTAAACAAGAACGCAACAAATTATAGATATAACCATACATACAGAGACGCAGCAGAAATAATACTTCATTTCATTACTGTAAAATACTAAAATATGCTTACAAACAGAAATGGAAATAAACTAGCTAGGGCGATGGTAGCTTATCTCTGAGAAGAGATGTGGCGGCTACATGTGTTACAATGAGGCTTGAAGGCCTATTTATTGTTGAGAAACAATGGAAAACCATAAACATCCAAAAACCTAACCCTAGGAGATGAAACGCCAAACTATGGGCCCTATTTTGGGTAAATTGGTACATCAACTTCCTGAGGTCGTAACTTTGGCATACGATCTCCGTTTGACATGCACAATAGCTCATTAGAAAGATCTATCTGAGGAATACAACTTTGGGAAGAGAAACATCTATTTGTGGACCAATGTTGCTCCCAGAGTTTCCAAAAAACGTCGTTTAGGGCCTCAAAATGGCTCTGGAAGTTCAGGACCCGAAAAACTGCTAAAAATAGTAAATTGTGCTACAATTAAGGAAACTGAAAAACTGAAAGAGATAGTTGTGGGGTTCCAAGTGGGATATGTGGGTGGCCACCAACATCCACCTGGATCAGACATTTTTTCCTTTTGTTCTAAAACTAACAATGTATTTTGTAGACTTTGTAAAATACTCCTAAAAACATAACATATTTACATAACATTAAACTTAGATTATCAAAAGGAGGTTCCCATGCCTTTATAGTCCTACTGCATAAAATGCGTCTTTAAGGATAATTTCAACCAGTCAACCATGATGCTCCAGTCCTTGGGCTCAATTTCCTCGCTTTCACACTGGTCCAAGGTTGGAATTGAGGTCTACTAACGATTTTTTCCAGTTTCTCAACTTCATGACAGAGTTGTTAGAAAATTATATATTACAGAGTAATGGGACAAATAAAATATTGCAAAAATATAAACACAGAAAACGCATAAAACAAGAGAGACATAGATATACGTGGTTCACCCAGTTTGGGCTGCGTCCACGGAGAAACAGCCAGTCCTTTCTTTTATATTATCCAGCAAATTGAAGAGATACAACCTACAACAAATCCGATGTAATTGCCTCTTCGCTCTCACACAATCTCCTCTCTCTTTCTCACTCAGAATACAGATCTACATAGATGCAATACAATTCCCTCATATATAGCGAGGGGTTGCCTTCTAGGGAAAAAACCCTAAATTAAACATAACTTCTATCGTTAGATCTCTACCTAATGAACAGCCCAGATTGACTACGAAATTACAACATTTTACAAGGAAAGTTTACACTTGTTTTTAGCTTTGGGGGAGCTGCCCCCGATCCCCCTGCCGGGGGGGGGGCTCCCAAAGGTCACAGTTGCCCCCCTGGACCCCCCCTACAGCGAATATTTTATGGGTGGCGTTGCCACCCCCTTACGAACTGGAGCCCAATGAGGCGATACCTTTGAATACATAAGATAATCAAGATCCACACCCAACAAGAGTTCCAATGAGGCTATAGTAATCCTTCAAATGATTTTAGGAGTTATCCCAATTTGGGGGTCGACTTCTCATTCCCAGAGCCTTGAGATGAAGTTCCTATATGATCCATGGAGAAGACAAGTGGAGAATTATGACATCGGCAAGGGTAAATTTTCCTCTAATCACTAGTATCAACAATACATGCTCTAGAAGAGACAAGGATTGGAGTGATAATTCTTTTGCTCTAAGCCTTTCGCATTTTCACTTAACAAACTCCCCACTTTTTATATGTTTTGATAGTCCATCCTTCAGGCCTATCATTTCTTCCTATTTTAAACATTATTCCTCCTGCAATGATTAAATGCCAAAGGGTGAGATCCAAAGTAGGAGTGTCTTGGAATTCTTGCCAAGATTGAAATTTAATATGAAACATAGGTGAGAGGAAAAATTTCCCAGGTGAATTAATTAAGAAATTTTATCGACAATAACAATCGATCCATTGAGCCACTTAGCTGAGATTTTCACCATAAGGCGGATACACCTATGCGCTTGAGGGAAGAGATTGTGCCAGGTGTTTCTGTTAAGATACCATCCTAAATGTGCCCATATCTAGCAAAATAATTCAAACAGGGTGTGTGCCATTAAAATTTTCAGTGGGCTTGATTCCAATTGCACCCCATAATCAACCTCAAGATGACAAACAGTTCCAATTTTCCATAGAGGGTTTGATGCCCATAGCAATGTAAATAAAATCTATGGGAGGGGGCATGATAATATGTTGTTATTATTTATTTCTAGCACTCCTTGTTTCATTCAATATCCTTTATTTTCTAATGTATCTACAATTGTGTTCAAATGTTGTAACACATGGTAGAATTATATCTCTTCAAAATTGTTTAATTGTATTGATATCCTTTGTAGGGTTAGAGGATTATTTTTATTGTTCCTTTATGTTTCCATAACTCACTAAATTACAAGCAGGGAATCCTTAAAGACCATTAATTTGGTGATGTTCATGGAAATTGCGAGATATAGACCTTTCTAGAGTGCAAGGTATTCCACATGATTGTTTGTGGAAACCCCCAATCCACAAGCATATTGCAGTCCAATTTTTCCATCGAGGTGGAGAATCACCCTCCCACTCCCACCACCCTAGATTTCCTTTTGAGGCATCGTCAAAAAATAAAGAGAAAATATTTCTATTCCTGCACCAACTCTGAAAATCTAAATGGTTCATTCTGATATAAGGGATCCATTTTCTAACTAGCATGCATTTGAAGATACTAGAATCGTCTGTCGGGTTTCCTATTATCCATTGTCACTCTATTGGAGTTAATTCATTCGGCTCAGAAGGTTTGTAACCCATGCTAGTGACTGCTTCAGACATAAGAGATATTTCCCTGGTAGCCACTTTAGAAGGATCTACCTTTTCTTCTTTGAAAATTGTTCCATTTCTGGTGAGCTGGACTAACCAACATATATACTTTGGAAGGGTTTTCTAGCATAAAAGGATAACAGATGTGGACTTTTGTGGCCATGGGTAATTATTTTTCCAAAGAAAAAACATTTCCAACCACAAATTCGGAATAGATTGAATGGGATTTATTTCAACGAACACCATTTGCTAGACTATCAATGAGAAGGGACATTGTCTGAAAACATGGGCGATACTTTCCTCCACAACTTGGCATAGTGAGCATCATGAGGGACCATGAATACTATGTTTTCATATATTTTCATCAATTTATACATTTTGATGGATGAGGGTCCAACAAAAAATGTTTACTTTTGGAATTCCATCTTTATTCTAGATTTCCTTCCAGAGCTTGTTGTGGGTTTGGTGGCATATTCAATTAATGAGAAAGGTATATCCCTCCTTTATCGAGTATCCATGAGTTGAAATCAATCTCCATGTATGTTGATATTATATCATTGTAGAGATAGGGTCCATGCCATTAAGACGACGAATATGTGAATCCCATTACAGAGAGAGATTTTCAAGGAGGCGAGGACGAATCCATCCCATCCAAGACCCCTAATCATTCCAGCTAGAAATGTCTTTTAATGTTATGTATCCCTCCCTTTTCATCCACTCTGTAAGAGCATGTAGATCCTCTTGATATCACAATGGGCCACTAGAAGAGAAGTTGTTCTTCCATAAATTGATATGAACACCATTCCCAGATTACCATCCCATGTGCTCAATAACTATGGGGGCTTATTTTTGGCACAACTTCTAGCTTTATATCCCTATCCCTCCAATTCTAATGTAACAGCTTGGAGAACGTGGTTTTTCTTAAAGTACTTTTTAAAAGGCGTCTATTTCCACCATTCTTTAGAGCCTGAGATCAACCTCCATACTATCTTGGCACCAAGTGTTAAATTCATCAAAAGAGGATATTTTATAGCTAAAGCCCCATTTGACTTCAGAAGTCGGACGATGTTCCATTTTATCATGGGAAATCTCTTCTCATTGTTCTCCCCACCTTTCCATAAGAAAATTCTAATAAGGCCTCCAATTTGGTTTGAGGTCAAATCATAATATTAAAATAATAGGGGCGATTAATTTAATTATTGATCCATGGTAATTAAATTATCAAGGGTGAAAAATACAAAGACTTTGTCAGCCTTGATCAAACCACAACGTTTAAATATATATGGGAAATGTCATGATCGAAAATGGTGTTATGTGTGTTGCATATCTAAATTACACAAAGAGCTAAGTGTGTGAGAAGTTTTAGTATAGTGATGTGGAGCGAGGCTATGTGATTGTGTTTTGTACTATATACATAGTATTCTTTTGAGAGTAGATTGCACGGAGAGAGAGAAAAAGGATTGATAGGATCGATGAAGTCAAAAGAAGCTGAGTAGTTTGTGCAGGTTACAAATGTTAAAAGAGGTCAAAAATCTAGTGTTGTTGTTGTGTGTGTGAGTGTATGTTGATAAAAAGAATTGAACTATGTTGCATATATGATTCTATGTAAGAAGAGTCATTGATCTATGTTTGAAAATTAATGAAATGGGGATTAGAGTGACTAAGAAAGTAGGTGCCTCTTATAGGTTAGTTCTTGCAAAATCTATTGTCAATTGATGTTGGTGCTTATGTTTACCTTAAAAATCAAGAATTATTATGATTTTCTTCCTTTATGGGTTTCCACGTTAACATCTCGTGTTCAAAAATTTATGTGATTGATACTTTGTTATGTTGTTGAATTTGTTTGGCTAGCTAATTAATTGTTAAAATTTACATAATATGGATTCACCCCCCCTCTCAATATTATTTTGGTTTCTAACAATTGGTATCAAAGCAAAGTTCCTTAAACAACAGTCTAATAATTGGAAGATAGATCTAGATTTGTAACATGGCTAGCCAGGATTGAAATCTCACTGACAAATCTCCTTTGTTCACTAGAACAAATTATGCATTTTGGCAGATAAGAATGAGGACTTACCTAATGTCCCTTGGTGCAAATGTTTGAGCTATAGTGTGGAATGGCTATGAAAAACTATATTCATTGGTTCACTGAGAAGAGAAGCTCGAGTTTTATTATAATGCTAAAGCAATGAATGCAATCCTAAGTGGATTGTCTAAATTGGAATTTTTCAAAGGCATGCATCACTCGACAACCAAAGAGATGTGGGATAAGCTGAAGGACACCTATGAAGGAAAAAATAAGGTAAAGAAAGAAAAAATCCAATTCTATAGAATGCAATTTGAATCATTAAAGATGAAAGAGGATGAGGAAATAACGAATTTTTTCCTTTGTGTGGATGAAATAGTGAACACCATGAGAGGTCTTTATGAAACTATGAAGGATTCCATAGTAGTTCAAAAGGTATTGAGATCTCTTTCTATCAGATTCAATGCCAAAGCATCAGCTATTAAGGAGATGCAGGACCTCAACACATTAAAAATGGATCAACTACATGGAACATTAATTTCCTATGAAATGAGAACTGCAAAATGTAGATTCGCTTTAAAGTGAATAACATTTAAAGTAGATAAGAAGACCAAAGATAATCAAGAATTTTCAAGTTGTGGATTGGATGAAGAAGAAGCCAAGCTTGTCAGAAGGATTAAGAGGGGATCTGACAAATACAAAGGTAAGTTGCATTTCAAATTTGTTAACTACGGAAAAGTATGTCATTATGCATCTAAATGCCCATACAAAAAGGACGATAGAACATGATAACAAGGAAAATAATAAGTATAGGAGAGTCAAGAAGGAGAAGAGCTTCAATAGGAAGAGCTTTTATACCCAAGAGGATGCTAGCTCCTGAAAGGATGACAATAAGCAACCTTCTAATGAAAAAGGGGTAATTGAGTTCACGCTCATGGCTATAGAAGCCCAAGTTGAAGATATGAATATGAGATAGGTGAAGAAGAGGTAGTACTAGATTTGGAAGGTGAAAATAATTCATTACTCTGGAAGAAATAAATAGACTTAGTAAAAAGAATATAAAACAAAAAGAGCTTTGATTAAGTATGGAAGAGAAGAGAAAAAATCTAAAGATTCATCACTTGTTCCTGTGAAAGTAGAGTTGGAGGAAGCAAAGAAGATTAAAGCTTACTATGTTACAAAACCTGAAAGGGGAGGGAAAGGAATGTGAAAAACCGAAGGAAGAGATAGTCTCCCTTAGAAAGGAATTAGAGAAAACCAAGGCTTGGTTGAAACATAACTTAAAGTATATTAAGGGATCTGAAAAATTGAGTGAAATTTTGAGTGTTCAAAGATCTCCCCTCATCAAGACTACTTTAGGCTATGAAGGAGAGACAAGCACAATAAACTTGAATACAAACAACCAATTAGTTTCATTGAAGCACTCAGAGAATGTAACAATAATGGAATCCAAGGAAATGATGGAAATCAATAAAAATAAAGAAAAGTGAATGAAAAGGAGGCAATTAAGGACAAAGATGGTCAAATTCGACAACAACAATGAGAATAAAATGATAGGAAAGAAGTTAGAGAGATTAAGAAATCACAATAACAACAAAGGAGTGCAAATTACAACAGTTCGAATAAAAAAGTGAGAAATGAGCAAAAGCCTTACTCTCTTCAAAGAAAAAACCATCAAAGAATCAAAAGATCATATCCTCAAAGGAAAATTTCTCCCAGGTACCAAAACATATTCTATGGCTATTGTTATTCATGCATGAATTTTGGTCATAAGGTTGTAATTGTAGAGCCTATCTTAGAAATTATCAAATCAACAATAAAGGAAATGAATATTTTTAGTAAAAAAGAAATAGAGATAGAAAATTTGTAAATCCACAGTGGAATGATCCCAGAGACAACAATCCATTTTCTCCTTTTTTTTATTATATTGAGTGGTCATAACTATGGACATAAAGCAACAAATTATAGAACCAAAAAAATCAGTTCATCTCCTCATATCAAGAAAACACAAGAAGAACCCAAGACATGGAAGAAGAAAAAGGAAGAAAGGAAAGAAGAGTGTGGCATTGTCTTGTATGCTGAAAACCAAGGAAGCCATTGGTATTTGGACAATGGATGCTCCAAACATATGACTGGTGATAAGAGTAAATTCTTATCACTAAGAGAAGATAAGAAATATAGTGTTACCTTTGGTAATGATGCTCTAGGAAAAATCAAGGGAAAAGGCACAATTAGCTTGGAAAATGGAAGAGGAGAGGCTAAGAATGTTCTTTTTATGGATGGAATCAAACAAAATTTGTTAAGAGTGAGTTATATGTGTGACCAACAATATGATGTTACTTTTTGCTAAAAATTTTGTGAGATAAAGACAACAAGCATATGCAATGTAGTACCAAAGGTTGTGAGAACTTAAAATAATGTTTGTATACTCAGTGAAGAAATGAGAAGTGTTATTTGGGGAAACTTTGTGAGAGCTGGCTATCGTATAAAAAGGAAACTTAAACTTTCATCATATAGTGAAACTCAACAAAAATCAAGTTGTAAGGGACTTGCCAAATATTTAAAATCTAAGCAATGCAATTTGCAAATTGTGTCAAATTGGTAAACAAATTCAAGTACCCTTTAAGACCAAGGAAAAATCATCAGCCAAACCTCTACAACTAGTTCATACAAACTTATGTGGACCTTGAAGGACTTAAAATCCGAGTAGAGAACCATATTTTATGTTGATTATTGATTATTATACTAGGTTAACTTGGGTTTCATTTCTAAAGAAGAAATTCGAAGCATTTGATAAGTTCAAAATTTTCAAAGCTCTTACTGAAAACCAAACTGATTGTAAATTAAAATGAATAAGGTCTAATAGAGGTGGGGAGTTTACCTTAAGAGAGTTTGATGATTTTTGTGAAGAACATGGAATAAGAAGACAAATCTCAATAGAAAACACACCACAGTAAAATGGTGTGGTGCAGAGGCAAAATAGATTGGTACAACAAACAGCTAGAGAAATGTGTTGATGTCCTAAATTTTCCTCGTCAACATTTGGGAAACCACCCAATCAGAGCCCCAATTATACTCTTTTTCATTTGGTATGGTGGTTTTTACTGGATTTGAAATTGGACCAGTGACCCCTATGAAAGGTGTTCCAATGAATGGAGGCTTAAGAATATAGGAACTAAAAGTGGAATACTTAAGGTGTGATAATGAAGTAGAAGCAGTAAAGTAAAATAAATAAATTCCAACTTAACTATATCATTTAATATATAACCCGGGTAAAGTTGCATATGTTAAATTGAAAAGATTACTCAATAACTAGAGATATAGATCCCTTTGCTAAATTGTTTAATCAAAACAAACTGAAAATGATAATAAATTAGATTAAATAATTAATTGAATTCATATATGAACAAAATTCACATATAATATCTAATTACTATGCTTACAAATGATAGATACAATAAGACAATAATGAATGATTGAATCTTTTAGTTATAAACATATATAAACTTGAGCGATTCCAATCAAAAGTTTAAGAAAGACAAAACCAATAATAGTACCAATTATGTTCTGCTTTGGTGAGACATGGAGTCAAAAGTGGTTCGATTTATATTATAAAAGAAACTAGTACAAAAGTGAAACTAGACCTTATCTTCAAAAAATTTAGAACCCCTTGTACTGGCTAAGAGAGTTTCTTAAATAGATTACAATTAAAAAAAGAAGATTTATTTCATCTCCTATATTTTCTCAAACAAACTAAGGAAAATAGAAAATCATTGCAACTTTGAAATTGAAATGAGATGTAAATTGGTTGGAGAAGTTGTTGACGAAGACTCATTGGGGAATTTCCATTGTTGATAAACATGTAAATATTTGCTAGCTCAGGAGGATATTGAGGTCAAATATTAACTTGAAAACTAAACACCTGAGCTTCCAAAATTGGAAACAACTAAGTAATTTGTTCATTAATATCCTTATTGACTTGAATCTTGATGTAAGGTTTAATTAAAAATTCCCAAATTAATTTGAAATTTATCACTAGCAGTTATTGAATCCTCTCGCTAAACTCTATTATGTTGCTATGAGAAGATCATTTAAGTTCCTTTGCTTCAAAAAGTGCCTCCTCTGTATACATTTTTAAAAACTTTCTCTTTAAGTGACTAGAAAATAGACTAAATAAGAAAATTGTAGATCCTCTCTGAATCCTGTATCAGTTGTTTAACAAAGCGTATTTGGGTTTTCTAAGAATGAAGAAAAAAACTTTTGTACCTTACTAATTGTAAGTAGATTAGGAGAATGTCTCTTAGGATCACCTTGCCATTTAAAAATATCATTAAGCTTTCATTTTGTTTCATCATAATATTTCTCCATATCAATGAAATCATTTATGAAAGCATCAACATGTTTCTCTGTAGCTTGCACTTTGCCGAGATTATCACAAATAGTTGTTGTGCATGATGTAGTTTTTGATTGATGCTTTGGGCTTCATGCTTGAATTTTTCAAGATCAATTACATTAGCTTGTTATGCAACCAGCTCATAAAATAGAATAAATGATAGATCAAGGACTTCAAAATCAACCTCTTCGAGGGGGAAACCTCCTTTACATTACACAAATGAACAATTCTTGGATGAGATAAATGACAAAACGTCCTTTCTATATATAACAGTCTAAGGGGTCACAATATAATCAAAGCCGACATAACAATAATAATATAAGGGCACAACAATAACACTAGTGGGCTTCTATGGGGCACACTAATAACAATATGGGGACAATAGGGGCACAACAATAATAATAAGGGCTATAATGACAATAGTAATGGGGAAATCACTAGTATTATAGGGACCTAACATAACTTCATGCTATAGGGATTAATGCACGGGTTTTTGGTGATGTAGAAACCCTCAAGGATCTTCCCAGGATCCTTGGCAGACAATCAGATTAGCTGCAGTTGTCACAAAGATACATGCATATCTATGTTTAACAAACGTATATCAAAGCGAGAAGGAATTATTACCTCGAGTCTTAGTATGGTGTTGTTGAAGAGAATAATGCAACTAGGCAGAAGACCCCTGAGCCAACTCCAGATCAAAACCTGCACATATCAAAGACAAGCGTAATGTCACAACATAAAACCTTGATAAACAATGCATGAACATATAAAGATATCTAGTTGCATATAACTAAGCCACTCATGCTAATGATATTGACTAAACATACAAACAAGTCATACTATCAACATCTCGGAGTGGACAACACAACTACAGTTCTATATTGATGTAGAAAGAGTGATTACAACCATCAATTGCATCAACCTTCCCTTACCCCTCCAGCTCCTCTCTCTCTCCCTTCTTAACCTCTTCTGATGCCTTAGTCTAAGACTCTGCTGGACATTCAAATAGGCAATCCTTTCAAATGGTTCAACCTCTTTCACAATGGCCCTAGCCCTGCATATATAGCATGTGAGGTTAGGGTTGCCAAGTCCTTCATGATTTCCATTAGGAAAAAGCATTGATGTTTCCATGCCTTTGTGCTCCTTCCCGTTTGCATACTCCATTAGGAATTAGTAATTCCCCCAAATAGGTCAAGTTTTGATGTCTCCCTACTTTTGTGAGATGACATAGGAGAGAATCTAGGGATATTTTCTCAGTCAACTCGTTCCCTTGACCCATAGAAACTCATTAGGGTTCACTAACACTCTTCCTGAGGTAACAAACAGAGTTACTTTGGGCACTAACGCACCCTTAGCCTTGCTAGGAATCTTTATAAAGTAGGTTGCTAGTGTTTAGGCAACGTTAGCTTGACAACTGGGCCTGTGAACTTGGTCAGTCCTTCAATCATCATGTCTTTCTCCTCTGAGCTGATGAGGAGGTCATTTTCCTGTATAACAGATGCCCCCTAAAGTGTGAGATCAGAGGTTGCGATGATGGCCGAAATACTTTATATTTAACTGTCCTTTTCTTTGGAAAAAAGAGAGAGAGGATCGGAGCTTCGAGCGGTATGAGAAACCTGATACAACACATATATATAAAACAACTAAAATCATGTCCTGAGTCGGGCATTCCCACGCTCAGTAGATATGTCAGAGTGATTTTCTCATAAAATAGATATGACGATGTTGGCTGCCGATAAGCACAATGTGGAACCTGTGTCATAATAGGATCATTCTGATGAGCTGTCTCCAAAAAACAATAAACACAACTTGGGAGAGGAAACAAGGCTGAGTGATGCAAGCCTCTACCCAAGGTCTTGATTTCTGCTTCAATGAACAACATAGATCGATACATGTGAATATAGGCATTGATGTCGAACATGCATGAAATCGTCTGATTACCAGTCAATAATGGAGACCGTTAACATACGCGAGGATGGCCACCAATAATGGTGATGGTATCCAAGTTTCATAGTACAATATAGCGAGTGAGAATAATGTTTTTGTCATCGAATACTCATAGAATCGTTTAACCAGGAGCCAATAATGAAAACCCCTGTCCAAACACAAGGTGACTTGCCACTGATGTCTGCAAGTACAAGGGCACTGAAGTGTTTCTGGGTCTTCTTCCTAGATAGAGTGTTGAAATTGATAGGAAGAGACATGTCGAAAGGTAGGAAATAAGGTGTCTTACATCAGTCGACACGAAACGGGACAAGAATGATTGTTTTTTGAGGAATCTTTTGAATATTGGGTCAAAGCGACAAAGGGCATGATGGTAGGATATGCTTGATGGTTTGATGGAGGAAACAGAAGATAAAAGTTTTCCCCTTGAAAAATAGAAGGCACGACAACGATTTTAACCATGCAGCACTAGACTCATGAACACCAAAGAGTGTTAAGATACAGAGATGCAAGAACATCGGGGTATATAGGCTAAACTCATAGGATGGTAAGATTCATATTGAGAGGTCGTCACAAGGAAGGTTTATCTGAGGGAGTGCCACATTCAAGGGAGTGACTGCTGCCAAAAAACTCTTTCAAAATACGAAACATAACGCAATTGTATTGTCCACTTTCCCCATCTGGTTAGTTTAGTGAGTCTAGATAGGTAAACTCATTGATCTTTTCATGTTTTAAGAGTCTGAAAAGGACCCTAAAAAGAGCGACTCTAAAACTCGGCGATCTTTTCATGTTTTAAGAGTCTAAAAAGGATCGTAAAAAGAGTGACCCTATTCCTCATATGTGTAATTTAATGAGTCCAGACGAGACAACTCGGTGTTCTTTTCATATTTCGAGAGTCTGAAAAGATCATAAAGAACGAATCCAAGGTGGTCCCTTTGTCATAGTTTTTAACTGGGTGCAACAAAGGTTTAACAGTATACCCGAAATGGTTCCTTTTCCGTGAGTTAATATACTAAGTTCGGATAAATAGAAACCTATGCTCAATAGATGTTTGCCTCATTTTGTTATGAGTATGAGGAGACGGAGTAAACTTGATATTCGTCATGAAATTTTAATGAGTCACGCGACGACAAACTCAATAGACCTTCATCAAATTTTAACGAGTCAAATGAAGAAAACTCGAGGTATCTTTTTTAGTTTAGTGAGCGAGAAAAAAGAGGTAAAAGAACTACTCATTCCTTCTTTGTAGTTTTAAACAGCTCAAAGAAGGGAAAAATTCGGGGATTTTTCTATTTAAGAGCAAGAAATAGTCCCAAAAAAGAAAGCGCTCATATCGTCGTCGTAAGTGTTTAACGAGCCCAATGACGAAAACTTGGGGTTTTTTCAATTTAACGAGCGAGAAAAGTTCCTAAAAATAATGCTCAAAGCTTCTTCATAAGTTTTTAACAAGCCTGAAGAAGGAACTCAGGGTTTTTTCAATTTTATGAGCGAGAAAAAAGTCCCAAAAAAGAATGCTCAGTCGATCTTTTTCAGTTTAGTGAGCTAGAAAAAGAGGGAAAAAGAGTTTCTCAGACCATCGTCGTAAGTGTTTAATGAGCCCGACGATGAAAAACTCGGGGATTTTTCAGTTTTAGAGTGAGAAAACATCCCATAAAAGAAAGCGCTCATTGAGAATCGAACATGGTCATTTTTGTCGTTCAATCCTAAAAATTCTTTCATCAAAACATGAGAAATTTCTATCAATATGGGGTCATGGCGCATGATAAATATCATTGGAAATGGACTACTTATACTTTAATGACTTCAATTAAGATAAGTCATGTCTCCAAAGTGACTATAAGGGAGTTCTTGAGCCTCCATTTTCACCATTTGCATCATTTGAGAGCTGTGAGAGTATTTTGGAGCTAAAGAGGAGTATATTTTCCACGGACGATCGCTGGAGATCTGGGTGACCATTTAATGTGCTGTCAGTCCCAGGTAGATGCAAAACCTTGATCTTGCATTATTCAACCTTTTTTATCAGCTTTTGGGGTGATTTTTTGGAGAACTGGGGAGCCCTAGTTCATTAATTACGCCTAACGCCCCCTACCAGGCCTGTAGGGAGCGTTAAACGCCCTTTACGACCTGGTGGAGGATGTTAATCCTCCCTATGTGTCACTAAGGGGCGTTAGTGCATGAGGGCGCACCCCAAAACCCCAGGCAATGATTTAATGAGCATTTTTGTGCCATTTTTACTGATTTTTGGGTTGATTTGTGCAGGTTTTGAGCCATTATGACTAGTCTATGGAGAGAATGGGCCCATGACCGATAAGAATTGCTGATGTGAAATGATCCTTCTTACATACTTGCATTGTGTTGTTGTGGGTTGATGAAGTATGCTTAGTCGGACTTGATGAAAGGTCAAGACGACCTTTTGAGTTGGATTATTCATCACTGGGATGAACACAAGCAGGTGTTTAGGATTGGGGATCATGAGTTAGACATTGACCGAGATGATATATATTTATTGATTAGTTTGTCATGCAGAGGAGCACAGGAAAACCTGACCGGGCGTAGGCCTGATCCTCAATCCACCCTAGAGCTAGTTCGAGCTTACTGCATCCTTGAGAGTGGACTCGTCAGCAACAGAGTACCTATAGAGAGGATTAGATCCAGATCTATGAGGGCCATTTTATGGATGATTGTGCATTTGGCGGGGTCGAAGAGTCCCCATGTTGCGACAAAGGCCCAACTATTGCTTGCAGTTGACTATGTCCAACCGCAGATATTCAACTAGTGCGAGGCAGTGCTTCATTAGTTGAAGGCAGAATTGACCGCATGCAAGACTCAAACCCAACAAAGTTTTGGGTATGGCACTCTCATTGTCTCATTCATACTTGAGAGGGTACCCATTATGTGCCCGCGGATGAGCTTAGGTCCCCTCAATCCGAGGGAGCCTAGACAGAGGCAATGGGCATCACTTGATCCTCACACAGGAGGAGGACCTATCCGACATTTTTTCGAAGAATATTTCTTCGAATGGCTTAGTGGCCAGATTGTGATGATTGACGACTATGCCTATGAGGGCATGGACTTCATCGGCGACCCTGACTTGATTTTTCCGCCTGGAACAAACTGGGGGCCTCAAGGTAAGAATGATTTTTTAGAGTACTTAAAGTATTTTTAAGCTTTTGAATGTTTATGTTATGTTTTTGTTGATTTTATGGGTGAACAAGTACTAACATGAAGCTTTTTGCTTGACACAGATGTGGCACCGGTACGACCTGCAGGCGAACCTCGCCAAGTGAGGCGAGGAGGCCAACTACTTGACAGGGGGGGTGATGCTGAAAGTCTTCGCGAGGTTCTGAGGAACCTAGAGGGCTTGAGCATGGGTGTGCCCCCCCTTCCTATGAGGGAGATCCCCGCTCATATGCAATGACACATAGTCGGTGTGCCTGAGCAGTTTCTGGTTCCTCTTCGAAGGATAGCTAGAGCAGTGTTATCATTTCATGAGCAGTAGGCTCTATTAGTAGGTGTTATCACTCCAGTAAACTCTCCTGGGTTGCAGCTCAAAGATGCCTGGTAACATATAATCTTCAATATTGTTCTCTGAACTATTGGAATGAATGATGCTTTGGATCAAGCTAGATAACCATTTAAACTATGTTTTTACTCAAGACATGCCTGAACACCCTCAGCCTACAAGGATTTAGACCATTAATGCTCATAGTTTTTAGATTCAATGAATGGATGGAGAATACTGACCATACCGGCAAATGCATATATATAAAAACATATGAATGGCTAGCTACAGGCAGCAAATGAGAATATTGACTGTACTGGCAGATGCATATATAATAACACATATGAATGGCTAGCTATAGGCAGTAAAGAAGCTTGCAAATCTAATTTATCAACGCAGAGATAAGATGACAGTTATCTGGCATTAGATACAGAAGAAACATGAACAAACTGTTCAAGTGCAAGCTTAGAACAGAAGAGAAAATGAACATTGAACATATAACAGCAAAAGAAGCTTGTATTGCTAATGAATGCAGATGAGAAGCTTGAGTAGCAAAGTCTCAATAGTCTCCAGAAGTTGAACCCCTGTTACATTTAGTTTCCAGCCTTTTATAGGCCTTTTACAATGCTCTTGAGCTCTCAAAGGTTTGGAGTGTCTTAATCTTCCTCTCTGTCTTTTCAATAGTTTGATGCCTTGACTAGGCAAGCGTGGGCTCGGAAGTTTCTTCTTCTGGCAGTAGAGTAACTACTTTAGGGTAGTTTGTTACGCTGTCTGGGAGCTCTCTCATGCCATAGATGCTCCATGATCATTTGTTGGTTTTTGGTAAGCTGCGCTGTTGATTCCCATGATATTTATGTTTCGGCCGTGTCATGATGTGTTGTTTTGTGCTACTCCATGACTGCTTTTTTGGTTTGGGGCGAGCTGCGCGTGCTATGGCCCTTTCTATTCCCCTTCCGACCTTCTATCTCTGTCTCCCGGTAGTTATTCCCGACCTCTGTTAACTTTTAAACATTTAGAGTGACTATTTTTCTGTTAAACATAGAAAAACACAGAAACACTATAAAAATCCCGCCAAGTTGTTCCTTTCGGACATCAAAAGTCCTTAATCATGGCCTATATTCCTATTGGGTCCACCTTTGTAGTGATATCACATCTCCACCGTTGATCTGGGAGTTCTAGATCCAACGGTTGTGATCCATTTCGGGCGACTCTTTTGTACTGGAGTTAACTGCCCGATGAGGGTGGTTTTCTCTCTCCTCATCCTGGACACATGGCGGTCACTATATGGCATCGGGCGGAGCTTGGCCTAAACCACTTATCGCCTTTGGCTCCCTCGTAATCCTGTCGGTTTTGTGATTTTCCCTTTATATTGGAAATATGTCGAAAACATTGGAAACTATGAAAAATCGGCCTCGGTGGAATTCAAATATTATATATTTCACTTCCCGGACCCTTTCCGGTCTGGGACTCATCACAATAGGCACTGCCCTGTGTTCCCTTTGTATTTCGTTATATAACGAAAATACATAAAAATGTATTAAAACCGACCTTTCCCGCAAACTTGAAATATTATGCAATATCGCTTATAATGTCGTCGGGTCTGGGACTTATCGCATCGGCGCCGTTCCTTAAGATTTCTCTGATTTCGATCCGTTGATGCGATGTGGGCTGTCGATCTGTGTGCGCAATCGACGGTCCATGTTTAATCACCGATCACAATTGCTCCTTCCATACTATCATCGTCAATTGCCGATTGTCGCTGCCTGCTTGTGCCAATTGTGATTTGTCGCTTAGATTTGGGTCGTTGATCGGCCAGATCTAATGGCTGCTGTGCTTTGGACTGTTTTTTCATGGTTTTTCATGGTTTTGGACTGTTTTTTCCTCCCGATAGTGTATTTCCGCCCTTCCAAGGGCTCTTGGCATGCGATGGTTTTGACTTTGAATGATCCTTAAGAGGATTTTGAAGACTTTGGGAGTGCTTTGGAGCATATTTGGATCCATTTGCATGATTTTAAGAAAACTTTGGATACTTTGGGAGTGTTTTGGATCCATTTTTGGGCCAAATGCCAACAAAGCTAACACTGGCTCCTTCTGGGGATGAAAGCCTCCCTGTGAGGTTTCAAGAACTACAAAACAATGCCTTTCCTGTAAAAAACAAGATCAAATCTTCCTCCTAGTGTTGCATTGGGCATGGAGTCTATTTAGCATGAAATAAAAACTTGAAAAAACATATTTACAACACCAAGGCTTGAAAGCCTTAACTGAAATAAAGTTTGAAGAACAGCTCATTGATTGGGCCATCAAAAACATTTACTCCTTCCTTTAATGCATCCCTTTTGAGAAAACAGTCACCAAATTGAAAATTGACCCTTTTTACTTTTCTAGCAAAGGTTTCCTTCTCTTGGTCAATGTGCATATCAACAAAATCATCAAAGACTTGCAAAAGCCTATTAATTTGATCATCTACTTCAAAAACTTTCCAACATTTGATATTATCAGGCAGAGATGGTCTATATTTCACCTCATCTCTGTATGCTTTCAGCCTTGGATGTTTTTCTTGTAAGGTTTTGTACACCTGCTAAATAATAAGGTCTGCTTTATACTCTGTTGTGTCATTTGTGACCTAAAAATTTAATATAAAAGATGAATCAATGCATTCTTGTGTGGGGGACACAAGGACTACACTTGCCCCTACAGCTTCCTTAGAGCAAGCTTTTTCAAAGAACATGTCCCAAATATGTGGGCCTTCTTCCTCTATGATCTGGAAAATTAGTTTCTTAAGCTGAGTGGAGGCCAATTGAGATTCTTCAATCTGAAGAAAACAAGCTCCAAAATTAGTGTCAACAGCATAGATGGGATGATTAGTGAGATTCCTCTCATCACTGATGGTATAAGCCAACTGATCTTCTATGTATAACCTCCTGCTTTCACCTCCAAAATCTGGGACAGTAGCATAGGACAGATCATTTTGCATTGTTCCACCTAATCTCTTGATCCAGCCTCTGGAAAGCAACATGCCAAACTTGGGGGGTACATATGCTACCACAATATCCATCATCATGCTCTTCATGGGCAGCTGTGACAAAGTGATGGCTAGGTCCTTGATTAGTCCCAGGCATTCCACTTTTCTAGAGTCAAAAGAAAATAGGTCATGGTAAGGCTTGGTGATGTCAAGACCCAATTTATCCATGACAGCCTTGGGCATTAGATTATGGCTGGCTCCAGTGTCCAGAAGGCAGTTGTGAAGGATTTTATCATGAATAGACAGAGAAACATAGAATGACGGGGAGCTGTCTTCACAATTTTCAATCATTGGGCTAAGAATAACAGCTAGTTGGTCATCTTGCAGATTTACATAGTCAGTGAAGGTTTGGATGGATTTAGGCTCAAGAGCCTCAAGGATAGATGTCTTGAAGGACTCATTCTTCACTAGTTCAATCAGAGGCATGGGTATTCTTAGCTTCCGAATTTCTGATTGAAAACTGAAAGAAGAAGGGGACTTGTCAAGGCCTCTTACCTCTATGGCTGGAGCTTTGACTTCAGATTGTATCTTTGTTGATCTTCAATTTGTAGAACGGCTTCACTGTCCCACTCTTAGCTGATCTGGTCATTGAATAATGACCTTTCATAGGCAGCTAAGGTCAAAAAGGGGGCACTTCCTTTGTCTTTCATACAATGGATCTCATCATCTTCTTCAAACTACTCTTCTTCCATGACTGCATTCTGGAAAGGGGTCTTCACCCTTTAGTCTTCATTGGCATCTTTGTTTCTTTGCAAAGTCTGCAACTGGTCATTTGCTCTTCTATATGGATTTGGATTTGGTGAAAAAGTGTTAGGAACTCTTCCTTTCCTAGAGTGTTGCTCAACCTTTAATTTGGAGATCTCAGAGGCTAATGATTCTATCATCTTGGTCATTTTATCTATTTTGGGATCTGAAGATGATGAAGGCTCGCCCCTCTGTCTCCTTCTATCAACATTCCCCTTGAGCTTCTCTGAAGCCATGATGTTTGATTCTACTTCCAAGGTTGCATCCTACATATCAGCCAAAGAAGCACATCGCCTCTCCCTCAACAGTAAATAGAAGTCAGAATCAAAGGAACTGGCATAGATGAGTCTAGCAAAGGTAGTGGTGGGTTTTACTTCAACTGGTATCCTGCTGTACATGCGGTTCAATCTCTTATTAAAATTAGACAGCAGCTCACCATTTTCCCTCTTTAAGTTCCCAAACTCAATGTGGTAGTAAAGGAGATCCTTCTTATCCCCCCAATGCTTTAGAAATGCATCATCTAAAGCCTCAATATCTGTTATAGATCTTGGGGTCAGTTCTCTGAACCATTTTCTAGCTTCTCCATCTAGGCTTTGGACAAAGACTCTCATCCAGACATCATCTTCACTAATGTCCAGGTTATCAGCATAGCTATAGAATGATTCAAGATGTTCTTCAGCTGTGACACCTTCAGTCCCAGTGAACTTAGGCATATACTTTTGATATTCTCCAGTAGGAATGGCATTCAAAGGAGTGGGCAGTATTTGAGGTCCATACCTAGCAGCTATGATTCTTTCCATTTTGGTGGGTGCTTGTGGACCTACCATAGCTGTGGTGGCTAAAAGAGTACTGGAAGTTTGAATGATAGAGGGTTGATGAGTGACTGATAAGACTAAAGGCGTATGATGGATAGGAGGTGAGGTTTCCTTTGGGCTTACAACAAAATGAAAACCTAAAGAATAAGTAGCTTTATGAATCTCTAAGATTTTTTCCTCGCTACTAGTATTAGAAGTTGTACTCTCAACATGTATTTGTTCTATTACAAGCCTTTCTTGAAGAGATATAGGAGATTGTTTAGGTTTACCTGAACCTGATGCTCCTTTCTGCAATACCTTTCTTTCTTTGATGATATTTTCAAGGTCAGATACTGGGTCAGCTTGTGACTTCTAAGGATTTCTCCGAGTATGCCTCACAAACTGAGCCAGAACTATGAAGTGGAGTCGCCAAGAGGTTCGGCCTCCAGTAGAGTCGCCAGATAGTTGATTACAACCCAAAAAGTGCGCAGACTTTGTCTATCATCAAAGCTGGATCTGTGTCGTTTCCTAGGGAAGTTGAGCTTTAGTTTCCTCTCCCCAGTAACGGCGCCAATTATGTTATCACTCCAGGAAACTCTCCTAGGTTGCAGCTCGGAGATGCCTGGTAACATATAATCTTCAATATTGTTCTCTGAACTATTGGAATGAATGATGGTTTGGATCAAGCCAGATAACCATTTAAACTATGTTTTTACTCAAGACATGCATGAACACCCTCAGCTTACAAGGCTTTAGACCATTAATGCTCAATAGTTTGTAGATTCAATGAATGGATGGAGAATACTAACCATACCGGTAGATGCATATATATAAACACATATGAATGGCTAGCTACAGGCAACAAATGAGAATACTGACTGTACTGGTAGATGCATATATAATAACACATATGAATGGCTAGCTACAGGTAGTAAAGAAGCTTGCAAATCTAATTTATCAACGTAGAGATAAGATGACAGTTATCTGGCATTAGATACAAAAGAAACATGAACAAATTGTTCAAGTGCAAGCTTAGAACAGAAGAGAAAATGAACATTGAACATATAACAACAAAAGAAGCTTGTATTGCTAATGAATGTAGATGAGAAGCTTGAGTATAAAAGTCTCAATAGTCTCCAGAAGTTGAACCCCTGTTACATTTAGCTTACAGCCTTTTATAGGCCTTTTACAATGCTCCTGAGCTCTCAAAGGCTCGGAGTGTCTTAATCTTCCTCTCTGTCTTTTCAACAGTTTGATGCCCTGACTAGGCAAGCATGGGCTCAGAAGTTTCTTCTTCTGACAGCAGAGTAACTGCTTTAGGGTAGTTTGTTGCACTGTCTAGGAGCTCTCTCGTGCCAGAGATGCTCATGATCATTTGTTGGTTTTGGATAAGCTGCATTGTTGATGCCCATGATATTTTTGTTTCGGGTTGTGTCGTGCTGTGTTGCACTGTACTGCTCCATGACCGCTTTTTCGGTTTGGGGTGAGTTGCGCGTGCTGTGGCCCTTTCTATTCCCCTTCCAGCCTTCTGTCTCTATCTCCCTGTAGTTATTCCCGGCCTCTGTTAACTTTTAAATGTTTAGAGTGATTGTTTTTCTGTTAAACACAGAAAAACACAGCGACACTGTAAAAATCCCACCAAGTTGTTCCTTTGGGACTTCAAAAGTCCTTAATCATGGCCTATCTTCCTATTGGGTCCACCTTTGTAGTGATATCACATCTCCATCATTGATTTGGGAGTTCTAGATCCAACAGTTGTGATCCATTTCGAGCAGCTCTTTTGTACTGGAGTTAACCGCCCGATGAGGGTGGTTTTCTCTCTCCTCATACTGGACACGTGGCGGCCGCTGTATGGCATCGGGCGGAGCTTGGCCTAAACCACTTATCACCTTTGGCTCTCCCGAAATCCTGTTGGTTTTGTGATTTTTCTTTATATTGGAAATATGTCTAAAACATTGTAAACTATGAAAAATCAGCCTCGGCGGACTTCAAATATTATATATTTCACTTCCTGGACCCTTTCGAGTCCGGGACTCATCACAATCGGCACTGCCCTGTGTTCCCTTTGTATTTCGTTATATAACGAAAATACATAAAAATGTATTAAACCGGCCTTTCCCGTGGACTTGAAATATTATGCAATATCTCTTATAATGCCATCGGGTCCGGGACTTATCGCATCGGTGCCGCTCCTTAAGATTTCTCCGATTGCGATCCACCGATGCGATGTGGGTTGTCGATCTACGTGCGCAATCAACGGTCCACATTTAATCGCTAATCATAATTGCTCCTTCCATACTGTCATCGTCGATACCTCCGCCGATTCGACCCGTCGATTCGATCATCAGCGATCGCTAATCGGTGGTGTGTTGCATCAATTGCCGCTGCCTGCTTGTGCCGATTGTGATTTTCCGCTTAGATCTGGGTCGTTGATCAACCAAATCTAACAACTGCTGTGCTTTGGATTGTTTTTTCATGGTTTTTCATGGTTTTGGAGTGTTTTTGCCTCCCGATAGTGTATTTCCGCCCTTCCAAGGGCTCTTGGCATGCGATGGTTTTGACTTTGAATGATCCTTAAGAGGATTTTGAAGACTTTGGGAGTGCTTTGGAGCATATTTGGATCAATTTGCATGATTTTACGCAAACTTTGGAGACTTTGGGAGTTTTTGGATCCATTTTTGGTCCAAATGCCAACAAAGCTAACAGTAGGCACTTTGGTATAGCTAGCGAGTGTTTATAGCTAGGCTTAGTAGCCATTTTGTACTTAAAACACCCAAGTTTTGGGAATATTTTGAAGTAAAACACTGGATTCAATATATCTATATATATAGGTATTTTGGTATTTTACGATGTAAATGTTTTTTAAGTGTTTTTTTAAATTTTTAACTGTGTAAATATTTACTTTCATACATGTATCTATAGTGAATCAGACAGAGGCCAATCTAACACATAGTTTGCCAATGAATCAGCAACTGTATTAAATTCTCTAGGAATGTGTTCATATGTGATAACCTCAAATTGATGTTCCAAGATTCGCACCCTTAAATAATGACGTAACAAGATTGGATTACGAACGTGATAATGATTTTTCAATTGCATAACAACAAGCTGAGAGTCTAAACTAGCCACCAGATTGGAGATGTTTCTTGATGACGCTTCAGTGAGAAGTGAAATTACGGACATTTACTCAAAAATATTTTTGGTGGCTGTACCAAGAAAGACTCCCCCGGAACAAAACAATTCTGACTCAGGTGTGTAAATGACCCAAGCAGCTAATGCAATGTGCCATGTGTGACGACTGACACCATCCGCGTATCCTACGTATGCTAAGGGTAATGAAGGCATCTGCATTACGAGAAATATGTATGAGACAAATACTTCAATAAAAACCAAAAATTCCAGTCACATCAAAAAATAAGCAAAACTTGTAAATACATAAAATTACAAAGCACATGCTTAGTGCAGTACTAGGCAGAATACTTTTTCAGATAGAGCCCATTTCGGGGCTCAGCGAGCAGGACTCCTTCCTAGTCCAGAAGTTCATATGCCCCCTTTGAGAGGGCTTTCTTGAAGACATATGGACCGATCCATAAGGGTTGAAGTGTTCCTGCCCCCAAGAGGTCATGTTTTTTATCGTAGAGTAAAACAAGATCTCCCTCTCGGTAAGAACGAGGCTTGACCTTTTTGTCGTACTGGGCTTTGACCTGGCACTTGTGGGCTTCGAGTGCCAATTCGGCATCTCGACAAGTTTCATCCAGTTGATTTAGGTATAGCAGGTGCTCTTCTTCAGTAATGGTTCCGAGAAAGAGTTCAATGGAAATTTGTAAGGAAGGAATCTGACACTCGATTGGTAAAATTGCTTCTAGGCCATAAGCTAGTTGAAAAGGTGTGAAGCCTGTAATAGTTTTAACTAAAGTTCAGTATGCCCATAACGCAGGATATAACATTCGATGCTAGTGGGTTTTATTATTCCCTACTAACCTATGGATCATGGTCTTTAAGACACCATTGGTGACTTCTACTTGACCATTAGCTTGGGGGTAGTAGGAGGATGATTGATCCTGGAAAAAACTGAGCAACAATGTTAAGTCAGACATCATGTGATTCTGAAAATGAGACCCATGGTTTGTAATGATCGTTCATGGCACATTGAAGCGATAGATGACCTGATTAAATAGGAATAGCACCGCAGTTTCTCCATCGGCCCAGAAGTTAGGAAGGGCTTCGGTCGATTTCGTGAAATAGTCCACATCTACGATAATATAGTTGTGTCCAGTAGAGGAAATGGGGTTGCAAGCTATCAATTCTATCCCCCATTTGGAAAAGGGGCTGACGGAGATAACCAGGTGTAGTAGGGTCGGAGGAGCGCACATTTTATTTGTAAACACTTGACAAGGATGGCACTGTCGGATAGCCTTGATACAATATTTGAACAAGGTTTGCCAGTAGTAGCCTGCACGCAAAGTTTTCTGAGTAATAGATATGCCAGAAAGATGATCGCCACATGCCTCAACATGGCAGTCATTTAAAACGTGTTCCGCCTCCTCATGAGTGAGGCAATGCCGAAGAATGGTATCAACACCACGACGATATAATGTATCGTTAAGCACTAAATAGTGTCGTGCTTGGTGGAAAATGCAACGACGATCACCTGAGGATAGTTCAGGGTGGAAACGTTTCACTTGGAGGTAGACAAGAATGTCACCATACCAAGGGTCAGTAGTGTTGATAAGATAGACAGCTTCATCCAGAAGAGGATTGTGGGCTATCTCATTAGGATCGACAATGGAAAGATCCGACAAAATTTCAGCGAAGACTAAGGATTTTTTCGCCTTGACAGCAACAAAAACCAAATAAAATTGTTGGAGGATCACTCCATTTGAAATATTTCCCTCCAATGACTTGACAAGACAAAATTTGTCTCATGGGATTCTCCAAGGCAATGACAGTAGTCTGTCGCAGCAATATGTAATGTCGAAAGCGGTTGACAGCAAAGACAACTGCCAAGGACAAATTTTCCACATGTGAATATCTGAGTTTGGGCCCAGCGAGGCCTTTTGACAAATAGTATATCACATGCTCACTCTGGTCATCATGAGTTTGAACCAAGACCATTCCTAGAGAGGATGGCGAGGCTGCCAGGTATAGAAGAAAGTCACGCCCATAGTTAGGAGTGCTAAGGAGTGGGGTTGATATAAGCACCTTTTTCAAGGCATCAAATGATCATTGAGCTTGATCATCCCACTGATAAGGCACTCCCTTCTTAAGTAGGTGCATAAATCCTTTCATCAGCTCATCATAGTTTACGATGAACCGTTGTAAGAAGTTTGCTTTCCCCTGCAAACGTTGGAGCTGTAGAATGGATTATGGTTCGGGAAATTGAGTAATTGCCTTTACCTTATCGATATCAACCCTAATCTCGTACTTGGAGACAATGAATCCAAGTAAGTGTCCAGACTCAACAAAGAAAACACATTGATGCGGATTCAAACATATGTTATAAAACCGACACCTAAGAAAGATATCTCTTAAATGATTTAGGTGTTGTGCTCGCTTCTTGGAATGGGTTGTAAGGTAATCCAAGTAAGTTTGAACGATATGTCTAATATCATGAAATGTGTAGTCCATGGCCCTTTGAAATGTTGCTCCAGCATTCTTTAAACTGAATGGGAGTTTTCAATAGGCAAATATTACCCATGGGCAAACGAAGGCAGTTTTGTGCTAGTCTTTTGGTTTTATAGCAATCTGGTTGTAACTTGAGAAACCATCCATGAATGAGAATGATTTGCAACTAGCTCTATCGTCAATGATTTGATCGATGAACGATGTCGGATAATTATCCTTCAGACACGCGACGTTCAAGTCTTGATAGTCTACACATACGCGAATGGTTCCTTGTTTCTTATCAACATGAACCAGAATGGAAACCCATTCTGTTAAGGGTATGAGATAGACGAAACCAACACGTAACAACTTTTCCACCTCAGTCTTGATGGTTGTCATTTTCCGGGGGTGGGCTGGTCGAAGCCTTTGGCGGACAGGTTTAACATTGTCGTATATCCTGATCTCATGCCCGACTATAGAAGGATCTATCTCGGGCATTTCCTCGTAAGACCAAGCGAATACATCGCAGAATTTTTAAAAAGGAAGGTGAAGCTTGCAATTTCCTCAAGATTGCAATCTACTCCAACCTAGATGTTTTCTACGATGCCTGTCTGACAAAAATATCGATGAGTAATGTCTTTGAAATATTTCCCATGTTTCCTCTGAGTCCAAAGTTTGGATAGTCGTATAAGGGTAGGAAATGATTTCAGGTGCGTCAAATGACAGGATTTGAAGAGGCATCCTGTCCAAATCATATATCGAAACATGATGGTGAGAATCCTCCCAAGGTCACTCTTCTAAACACATGATCTCTCTAATAGCTTCGTCTGTAGGTAGGACTTGTTTGAGGAGATTGAAAGGAGCAGTTATGGGAGGGGCGGTGGTACCATTGGTTGGGACCAAAGTGACCAGAGATTTAGATGCAGATTGAATGGCCTCATAGGCCAATTCAGCTGGTGACAGCAGCATTTGTTCTCCATAAGTGTCAATGTCTGAAGGGGCCGGTAAGATCCAAGGATTGGTCGGTTCGTGAGGAATGGATAAAACCATATTGACCGTTTGTGGAACCGCGTTGGAAAAAGAGGGAAACAACCCATAAGGGAAGAGCCCTTCAATAGACTGGTACTGATACTGATGTAAGAGTCAGGTACACCACCCATTAAGTGTATAGAGCCACTGGGTAACGGCGAATAATCAGGGGTGCAAAAGGATGACTGGTTGACTATGACTATCTTTACATCCAATGGAAATAGGATGATGCGAAAGACAGTAGACATAATGGCAGTCATGGCATAAGTCTGACTACAAACCAACAATAGATTATAGTCGAGCTATATATCTACGACTTCGATGGCCACCGTTACAATTTTCCCATTCAAGGTGATGGGGTAGCTAGCTAAGTAACCTTTCAGGATGAAAGTGTGGCCGTCAAAAGCTTTAAGGGAATTCGACGACAAGGATAGGGTTGGAGAACCCAAAGTGAGCCAACATGAAGCCGACATTACGTAAGTTGAAGCACCTTCGTCAATGACAGTTCTATGTATTCCTTTTCCTTTCGAAAATATTTGCACCTGAAATGCAAGCTGGTGTGAAAGGGGAGGTTTACATTTTTCCATGTCAAAAATTGCAAGCATGGAATCCTGAGGGTCGATACCACCAATTGCCAAAAGCAGAGCTTTCCTTTGTGCTGGATAGGTTTGTAATACTTCGAGCACCAACATAGCCGACGGCGCTTGCACCAAATCTTCTACAATACTGTAGTTTTGGGCGGAATGTGCAAATGTATTATGCATTGTGCGACGAAGCGCCCCTTTTGGGGGGCGAATCACAAGATCAGCAATCGGCCTTTCAATATGAAGATCGTTAGGTGGCGGTGGGTTTTGACTTGAGGAGGGTTCCTCTGCATGAGCGACTGGAGCTCCATAAGATTTGGCTCTGGTTTGTAGATCTACCATTTCAAAGGTGTAAATGGTAGATGGTCCTTCACCAGCTGAAGGATGTTGCGAACTGCCATTGCCCCCTTGCGGGGGTTGGGGTTGGTTTGCAATAAGGTGGTGTCGTTGCTAAGTAGGGAAATGATTATTCAGGACAGCAGGGGTCCTGACAGTGTCCTTTTTAACAATGAAATCTGTGCATTTATGAAGATGCGGACAATGATAGGTCATGTGGTCTTTGACACATATTTTGCAAGGGAATCTAGCGAGTTTATCCTTTCCATCGTCAAAGGGAGCAACAGCCTTCTGCCTCGGGTTGCACTGTTTTGTTGACTGCTCTTCAGAAGGAGAGGTCTTTTTCTTATTCTTCTTGTTCTTACCACCAGGTTTTTGTGTAGACTACACAGAGTTTATCGTGGTGGTAGGAAGAGCAGTCGATTTGGTAGAGGGGTCAACTGACATCTAGGCAATGTGACTGCTAAGTTGTTTTACAGCAGCCCCAGAGGTTGCGCCGATAATCCAATCGACGTGTGCTCTGGGTTGCTGAGTAGTGGGAGAATTGGAGTTGCGAGAGGCATTGGGAATGATGTCATATAAAGTGCCAAACTGTGAATATATCAGATATAAGTGCTGGGCACAATGAATGGATTGGTCTTCTATGACCGCACCACCTAAGGCAACATCTTTAGCAAGTTGGGGGAGTAGAGACTTGCAGAACCAATTCGCTAATAAATAGTCTGAGAGGGGAGCTTTGATTAACCTCCACCTACGTCTCCATTCATGTATATGATCAAAGATGTGGGTGGCGATGTCCTGACGTAATGAGGTGAGGAGTTCTGTCCTAGTTTTATAGTGAATGGGTAGCTGGAAGTGCTTTAAGAATTCCATCACTAAAGTGCCAAAGGTATTGATTGACGCACGTGATAACTCAATGTACCACTTGGCTACATTGCCAGTAAGGGTTTGGGGAAAAAGTTGTAGCTGGATACTATCATCCACCATGGAGTTAGAAGCACATCATAAATGATAGGTGGTGATGTGTGTACCCGGATCCTCCCCTTGTTTCCCTTCGAACTTCGGGATGTCTGTCAGTATTTTATGCGAGATTCGCGGCCAAAGTAAGTTGTGATAGATGGGGTCATTTGTAAGTTTTTACAAGTTAGGGATATCAAGTGGTGCCAAGAAAGGAAAGGTGTTTGATGACCCCGAATCAGACCAAGGCGATAACATATGACTTGAGGATCCTTACGGTCCTCCCATCGTATTGTTTCCAATATTATACATAGGTTCCATGGTATACTAAGTGCCTTGGGGTATGGTATTGTACTGTGGGTTTCCATATGGCTTGTTAGGTTGGGAGATGGAAGTGCCCCCAGGATAAGGAGTGCCCCCTTGACTCATTTGAGGTTGTGGGTAGGGTGCCCCTATGGATTGATAGGGACCTTGTTGAGGGTTCCCGCTTGCCACATAACTAACCAGAGGTCCTTGACTGACATAAGGAGGGTTCATGTCAATCAATGACTGACCATGCAGACTTGAAAATGGAGGGGGAACTAATGCGCTCCTGGTCGGTATATGCATATTGGGAACTGTGCCCCTAGATACCTGAATCTGGGGGTTAGAACTATACAATGGATGCCAACCATAGAGTTGGTTGAAGGGACCCGTGCTAACCATGCTATATTGAGCGTTATAAGGAGCGCTATATGTAGCACTTGTCGAAGGTCCAGGGGCTTGTTATAGATCTACTTGGGCACATCACTCCTGACATTCAGATCGGTCCAATTATGGCTCTTCAAACCTTAATTCAGTTGTTACATGCCCTAGACAAGTCCTCAAATTGAATGCTTCCATTCATAAAATTTTCCTAGCTTGAAACCCCACTAAAATGCCTCCTTGGGACACCAGCACAACCTTGGTCAGGGGTAACTGCGCTATAGAGCAGGTAGGCCCATTCATGCCTGCATTGCAGTGCACTTAGGCCCTCTTTGACCTGCGTTGGGTGAGAATGAGAGAAATTGGCATTGGATTCTGGGAATATTCTCTGATTCTAAAGTGTTCTAGAAGGATGCCTAGCTCTTATCTCATCCTATGAGGTCGACTTTGGATAGGCTATGGATCAATTATCCCTTTATCCCCTCATCACCTTCTCCATGGAAAATAACTCCAATTTTGTAAAACCATGCAATGCCCAATTTATGACATAACCACCTACATTTCCCTATAAATTGACCACTCATCATAGTGATTAGGGGGTTGGAATTTGAAGATTGTAGAGAAATACTGTTGATTTGAGATTTGAGTTCATGTCAAGTAATGTTATGCTGCTAGATTGATGTGCTTTTGATGTGACGAGGGTTTGGACTGAAGCTGGATGAGTGACACGGGATCAAACCGCTTTGGGTGTAACTCTTCCTTCTACATCAATAAAGTTGTTTGCTCCTTTTCCCATATTCTTATTCATATCTATGATGCAAATATGTTTCAATTTTATCAATTCCATTTATTTATAGTAGATAGATTGTGTACTTTGATCGTTGTCGTCTTTTGTTTCTATTGACAGGTACCAATTGAGCAGAATAAGTTCGAGTGGGAGCGACGAGAGAAATTCAAAGGAGATCAAGGAAGCGAAAGATCACAAGTAAGTTCCTTCATCTCATCTATCTATTATAGGAAAAGGTTAAACCACTTTCTTTCTGTTGTTCTAAGTGTAACTACCCACTTAGGGAAAATGTGTTTATCCGTAGATACAAATTCCATATAACAAATTGGTGACTCCGCTAGGGAACGACTGTCATTCCTGGTAGTTTATCCTCATCATATTACATCCTAGTAGACTTTACTTGACTTCATTGATCTCTTTTCAGTCATTTTGAAGTGTTTTTTGGTCAAAAAGTGTGCTTGAATGTCTCCTGATTGGACTCTCTGGCACTAGCGCAGTGTTGGTCTTGACACAACGCACTACAGAGCAGCCTTAGCTTAGAGATAGTGCACTGCAGTGCACTGTCTCGCAGTCAGGGTTGTGCTGATCCTTGTCAAGTTAAAAAACCCACCTTTGGCTTGGTTTTTTCCAAATTTGATTATGATGTTGTTTGTTGAAAGATCAATGTTTTCTATGGTTCTGAAATAAATTTGTATTTCTTCTCCTAGCCCTACTTTGGCCTTGATTGTTTAGTGTTTCTTAAGTGATTTATTTATCATTATCAATTCATTGTCAAAGTTACCTTACATCGATTAGTCTTTTCTGAAAAAGAAGTGTCGTAAAGTCTTCATTTCTTTGGAAAGGAAAATGTCGTAAAGTCTTTGTTTCTTGCGAAAAGTATTGATTGATCGTTTGTGCATTTAGTTTCCTTATGTTCATCTAAACATTAAAGGAATGAAAAGAAAAACATGCATTGTGCATTTAGAAGTTTGTGTGTGCTTGTAGGAATAGTATAGGGAAAGTTGCATTAGATGTGCTCTATGCTCTTTGTTTGAAGATTCTGATTGCTCTATCCCTTTTAGCTATGGTTTTCATTGTTCAAATCACATGAAAAGAATGTTTATCATCATATTTTCATTCCAGGAGTTTCAGAAACATCACGCGGTGAACCTGAAAGGAAAACTTTTAAACAAGATCAACTAAAATTTATCTCAATTAAATTAATGGAGCATTGTAACTTAACACATAACATTTAATGGTCTAGGCTAGAGACGTGTTCCGGCGTCGTTAAACATAGCAGTTGTCACTAATTTTCTGCAATACATTCCGAGTGTGATACCTCATTCCACATACGTAAGTATATCGTAGCTCATCCATGTACTTTTGGGTATATAGGGCGGTGTTATAGTACGAGAAGAATAAAGGAATGCTCTCACTGTGCGGTTTTGCATTAGACAATGCTAACACGGATTGGGCCTCCATGTACTTTCGGGTATATATGGGAGGACTAAATTAGGTTGCTATCCATCCTTAGGTAACTGAATCGGTTGCCTTGTACACTGTGATACACCGAACACAACATTCAGGGAGATTGCCTGCACATATGTTAGGTCCTTGGTTTACTGAGGCAATATATTGCAGTTCACAGTTGCTTGGTAATCATTTTGCCTAGATTACCCTTTGTGTTTATTTCTTTTTGTAATAAAATCAATTAGCAATCGTGGAGGAACATCAACCTTTACCTCGTCATTCGCAGAGGACAGCGAGTAAACCACCTTTACCCCCTAAAGCTACACCTAGTCGGAAAAAGCAGTCTCGTTTAACTGAGTCTAGTACATCACAAACTTCTAGTTCTCCATCTGATTTACCAGAGTCACCTATACCAGAGAGTACTATGACCCCAGTTACTCCTACAATTATTGGTTCATTTGCTACTGAAGTGGAACCTTTACAATTACCTGAGGACACTAAAAGTGAACTTAGTGAAACGGTAACTGAAGTTGTCCAACAAGAAGTTGATCCTCAACCCAAAGTTGTTCAACAAGAAATTACTTCTGAACTTGAATCTGTTCAACCAGAAGTTGGTCCTAAACTTATCATAGCTCAACCAGAAGTTACTTCTGAACCAGAAGTTGTTCAAGGAACTCATCCTGAACCCGTTGTTCTTTTACTAGAACACTTGGACCTCGAAGTCAAACAATCAGAAGTTGTTCCGTACCGGAAGACGATCAACCGGTTTATCCTCAGACATCTGTAACTGTTGAGACTTCCTCTTTACCGTAGAGTCAAACACTGAAAATTTATTACGGACCTGACGGTGAAATCCTTCTACCTGGTTTGATTGCTATTGAAGAGGAATTTGAAGAAGAAACACCCAGAATTCCAACTCGTTTTGGACCAAGGTTTTATCTTTATTCTTATTCTCCTTAGTTTACTGCTCCTTTTGATCTTGTTTACTTTCAAACTCCCATAGATTCATTAGGACATTTATTGGGTCATTTGACTATGGCTGAAACAACATCCCAGACTATATCATCTGTTATAGATGTGACAACATCTATTGTCGCTACTTCTTCGATGTTTACCACAACACCTGAGTCACATCTATATGGTGTTCCGTCCGTCCCACCGGGTTACCAATCATTATCTGGAACTCACTCTGGTGTTGCTTCTAGTCCATGGTCTTCACCCATGTTGTCCATAGGAATTTTACCTGGTTCTTCACTTATGATACTAAACAGTTTGATCCATCAAGTCAATATCAAGTTGGTCCATCTGGTTACCATCCAATGTATCCACTTTACACTGGATTACCTCCATATGCAGAACAATATGCCCAATCTTCTTATCCTCCATTTTCTAGGGCGCAATCATATGGCAGTATATCGTCATCTTTTGGTCCAACTTATTTTGGAATGATTGTTTGTCAATGGAAGCCTACAATGCACATTCAACCAAGGCTTGTGTATCCATCACAACCAATGCAATCTATTTCATCCATACCTACTACGCATGTCGTTACAACTTTACCATAGTCGCAAGCTCAGTTAATTGTATCTCAACCTTTGCAAGTTGGTCCTTCAACTTCTGACCCTCAAGTTTCAGGTCTATGGACTCAGTCTTCTTAGGATGTTTTACAAAAACCATTTGTGCCTGGAATCC
This sequence comes from Pinus tabuliformis, assembly GCA_031772625.1. Taxonomy (NCBI): domain Eukaryota; kingdom Viridiplantae; phylum Streptophyta; class Pinopsida; order Pinales; family Pinaceae; genus Pinus; species Pinus tabuliformis. The sequence goes on along the minus strand of CM062820.1, from coordinate 350,437,698 downwards.
AACAACCTTAGGCCAGTTTACCATTAACTAGGATGACTCATACTTATACTGGTCTAATTTATTCACAACTTGGTCAAACTTACATTGGTGGGAAACAATCGTTACATCAAAAACCATGGAAACCACAATATCAACAACAGCAATTCCAATAGTACCAAACTTATCCTCGACTTGGTCAACAAGCCTATGCTGGGTTTGGTCAGCAACAAGTTTACCCAGATCCTGGTCAACAAGCCTATGCTGGGTTTGGACAACAACAAATTTATCCTAGTGCCCAACAACCACCTTATATTGGATTTGCTCAAAAAACCTACCCCTATCAAGGTTACCAACAACAGATTCATTACATTGGTATGCAAAGTCCTATTACCCAAGTAATTCCATCTTACCCTGGTTACGCTCAACCTGACCTAAACCGATAGTTTCCTTTTGTTGCAACACTTGAATTACCGTATTTAAATCATCTTACCAATGATCCCATTCTTTATGCACCTTGGTGGCCGGTGATTCCTCAAAAATTGCCTTCTAATATTCCTAAGTTCAATGGAAACCCTGGAGAAGATCCGTCCAACCACGTTATGACTTTTCATTTATGGTGTTCATCCAACTCCCTAAATGATGACTCAATTAGACTATGTCTTTTCCAACGAATGCTTACTGGTCCAGATGCAAAGTGGTATATTGAATTACCACTAGCTTCATTTGACAACTTCACATCCTTATCCACTACATTTCTAACCCACTTCCAGTCACCCATCAGATATGAAACTAGAACGGAACTGTTGACCAACTTTCAACAAACCACTACTACTCACATTTCTAATCATATTCATGAGTGACGTCGTCGTCGTCAAATGGTCAAAACATTTGTTCCTAATCAACTTTTAGCTGAGTGTTTTATCAAATCCTTGTTGTCATCTATCACCGAGGATGTGGCTAAAGGAGGAGTTGTTACTGAAGAGCAAGTAATTTCTCGTGCCCAATACTTAGACTTGATTTACACCCAGTCTGGCACGGTCTATGATAAGATTCCAAAAGCACCTAGACCAGCTTTTACTGTTCCACCACCTCCATCCAATAAGGACTCTCATGCCAGTGACGGTGTGATAGGTTCTTCTAGCACACAAACAACAAGTAGACCATCTATTCAAACACTTGTTATTTCGAATAAAACTTCTAATGCACCTGATAATACATTTGCTTCCACTTCACGAGTTCTTATGCTATCCACCACTAAGCCTAATACTGATGCTTTGGTGACTACACGAAGTAAATATTATGGTAATCCATCATCGTCGTTGAATAACCAGGCTATAGATCAACCCAATGCTTCGACTTCAACATCATCTCATTCCATTCCACCACCTATTGCACCAGAGTTAATGATAAAACCGCCTAAGGGAGTTTTTCATAAATCTATATTCAACCCTCGAGCTCGAGCAACATAAAATTATAACATAGTATAAGATTTGGCATAGTCACCTTCTGCTATGTCGACGCTTGAGGTGCTTCAAAATTGTCCCTCCCAAAAGCAGGCTTTATTGTCAGAAAATGGTGGAATTGATCCAACGGATTCCAATCTTGTGGTTTTTAACCATGTAGGTTATACACCACAATTACCAGCTCAATTAGCATTCTTGATCCAAGTAAAGGCTTTGAATAAACTCATTCACTGAACCATTGTTGACGAGGGTGCATCTAGTACTCTTATGTCGAAAAGCTAGCTTTGGCTGCCATTCAAGCTGTACAGATATTTTGTTGTTATATCTTGCTCCGAAAGACCACTGTCATTTCGGATTGCAACCCTATGACATACATTTTGTCATGTCAATTGCTAGGGGGAAAATATTCGAAATGGATCGTAATTTTGCAGGAATTTGAATTGGCATTCATCAAATCCAAGTCAAAGAAATATCTAGTTTTTTCCAAGCTTCTTTGCGACCTTCCTCTATCGACATCGACTCAACAACGAAACCATCAATTCCAGATGAGTCTCTATTTCTAATTTCATTATTTGGCCCTTGGTATGGAGATATACTGATCTATCTCCAAACCCAAACTTTCCAACCCGATACCTCTCGCTCGCAACAATGATGTATTCGATCTCAGGCCAAATATTATATGATCATTGGTGACACCCTTTACTTTTGCGGTATTGATACGATTTTATAGAGGTGCCTCACACATGAGGAAACCGAGAAAGTTCTGAATGATTGTCATTCTGGTACTTGTGGTGGACATTTATCTGGTTATGCTACCACACAGAAGATTCTCCATGCTAGTTACTTCTAGCCAACCATATTTAACGATTTCATTATTGTTGTCAGAAGTTGTCATGCATGCCAAATTTTTTACCGTAAAACTCGATTACCACCTACACCACTGCATCCTGTCGTCACTGTTGGACCATTTGCAAAATGGGGCATTGATTTTATGACATGTAACCCTCCCTCAACCGGGGGCATGGGTATATTATTGTCGCTGTGGACTATTTTACGAAATGGGCTGAGGCGATGCCTACATTAAACAACAGTGGTGAGACAATTACACATTTTTTTCTTCAACCATGTGTTTGCACGGTTTGGTGTACCACAAGCTATAGTTACAGATCATGGTTCGCATTTTCGCAATGATATGATCACTGAATTAACTGCCAAGTTAGGACTTTCCCATTATGATTCTGCTCCTTATTATCCACAGGCTAATGGACAAGTTGAAGCTATCAACAAAATCCTTAAGAGAATGCTTCAGCGAATGATAGGAGTTCACAACGAAACTGGTATTTGATCCTGTATTCAGCTTTGTGGGCTTACCCAACCTCGGTAAGAAACGCAACTGGATTCACACCTTTTCAATTAGTGTATGGTCTGGAGGCAATCTTGCCCGCACAATGCGAAATTTCATCATTAAAACTCGCAATTGACCTGTTACCTGACACTTCTGATGAAGAAGCATGTTTCTTAGAACTCATCCATCTAGATGAAATACATCGTGAAGCCGCATTGGCCAATGAAGCACATAAGAAATGAATTAAGGCACAATATGATCGAAATGTCAAGCCTCACATATTCTCAGAAGGAGACGTGGTCTTGCTTTATGATCAGGAAGCTGATAAATTAGGAGCACAAAAATTTGAACCACTATGGATGGGCCCCTATATTGTCAAGCGTGGTTTGGCAAAAGGCACTTAAGAGTTAGTTGATTATGATGGAATTCCATTGTCACAGCCTCGAAATGGGTTGTATCTTAAACATTACTATGCTTGATTATGCGTAGTAAAAACACTGTATATATGCTTTGATTGTTTGTGTGTGTGTCACACTATGACTTTTAGAGTTTTTATGTGGTTAAGTAGTCCGCTTTGCATTTGTTGAAGATATTGGAATCTTTGGAACCATTTGTTGGTTATGCCGATGGTGCTAGTCATAGTACGTAGAACCTATCTTCTGCAGCATGGGCTAAATTCGCTTCAAGTAGAGAGTTAGTGAGTTTTCAAGGTATTTGTATCAATCGTTCTATGAACAATATCGCAGAGTATAGCACATTAATCGAACTCCTCTCTGATGCCATTTCTCTTGGCATTCGCTGAATCATCATTATGCTGGACTCAAAACTTGTGGTACTGCAACTTACAAATGTTTATACCGTCTGAAATCCAACTATTTATCATATGTTCCTTAGACTTCATCTCTTGGAAAGACATTTTGATTACATTCAATATCAACACATTTCCAGGAACTTTAACACATTCACTGATTCTTTAGCAAACTATGTGTTAAACAGACATTTACAACACATGTAAAAAGTAAATTTTCAATCCACATCAACAGTTGAATAGGATTACACATAACCATATAAAAACATTAAAAGTAAAATAGATAGGTGTTTAAAGTTTTTACAAATATTTGTGTCCACGACATGTTGGTCATCTGACCTCAAAACTCAAAATTCATACAGTAAATCATCCTAAGTAGATCTAATGATGCTCATGATAATAGGTCACTGCCTGAGCTATCATGCGCAATAGCCTCATCCAACGGCTGGGTACACCAATAGTATGGTATTGTAGCCTCATTGGTAACTCCTCAATCCAGACATCTGGTATACCGAGGGTTAACCCCTCTATATGATCCTGCAACTCTGCCAGTGTCTCGGTCAAATCCAAATCCTGGAGAACTGCTCTTCCAACATTTCTCCGCGCTGGTTCACCCGCCTCCTGTTGATGACCCATTAGTCAAACAGTGCCAACATTTGTATGCATGAGAACATTTTTAGTTTAGTCTTGGAAACATCAAAAACACAAAAACATGTAAAAACTTAAAAAATCAAAAACACATGGTCAAAACAATTTACCTATAGCACCCCATTGAGCACCCACTAGTAATCTCAAATCTGGATCTCCACGAAAATCCATCCCTGCATATGGATGCTCCTCGATGACAATGTGTTGTTGATGGAGCCAACTGAAGAATGCAGGAGGAAATGAGATTGATGACTGACCAGCATGTCGAGCCATCAACTCAACCCATCTCTACATCCGTGGATCTCTAGGACTAGTTGAACTCAGTGACACATGTTGAGGTTGAATCAATGGAATTCTCTCCAAAGTAAAGGCAATCAAGATCAAACCATAGCTGAAACATTTCGTCTTACCGCTCTTTACTTTGTTCAGTAGCTCTTTCATCGAAGAGAGAACTACCTCACACCAGTTGAATATAGTTGGCTCAAGACACTCAAGCGCATACTGCATGTATGATCTGTTCGCCAGATGAAGTGTCGCACTACCTGCCAACTTTGTGATAGTGAAAAGGATTGTTCGCAAGGGCAAATCACGAACATCCCTAATGTTTATCTTCCCATCTTTGCTAGGTTGTGTACTTGGCTGACAGAATTAACGAATGTAGTCCCTCACTGATTCACCCCCATGGGAAGAACCAGAAAGAGATATGGGGGCACCACATCTCGACAATCCTATAATGAAGTAAATATCATCGATCAATGTAAGGAGCGCTTTGCCCCCTATGTGAAAAGCCTCTTATGATGGATCCCATAAATGAACCAAGAACTGCAATAGTTCTAGATGTTGCCTCATCCCAGATAGCCTTAAGTATTTGAGTAACCCACAGTATCTGAGGGCCTCAACAGTACTAGGATCATTTAGGGAAACCATATCCTCTTCTTCGTGTTCTCTTTCACGCCAATTAATAGCCATTATGATTCGATCAAAGTCTAAAATCAAACCATAGGCTTAGTTAGGATCCATTTCATGCAAAAAATTGAAGAGATTTTGGGTAAAATAGAAGAAACAAATTTCTAAACTGCGCCCAACGTAACCCTGGTTTTGAGACAGTGTGCTGCAGAGAAGGTACCCTTATGCTTGACTTCACTACAGCATAGTTTTCGATGTATTAGGTTGTGTTGATCCCGGGGCGAGGTATATTTTCCCTAGGGACCCAAAAACCCTAAAAATTTTGCTTAAAACTAAAAAAGAGTGACCTTAAATGAAAGAGAAAAGGTATATCTCCTACCTGGTCCTGACGGCACGAAGAATGATCCACAAAATCTCCCGCAATTAGCTGCTGAAGTTCGAGGTAAAAACTGGTTCAGATCACAAAACTGAATGGTAAATATCAAATGGTGAAAATGACTTGGTAAACTCTTGTTTTATGGTTATTTCATGTTCATTAAATGAATAAACTATAGTTTTTACCTATTTTTACCAATGAAACAGGTATGTTTAATCTGTTTGGTGGTTCTTTGAGCAGGTTTATAGCTGATATAGTGATTTGACATGCATGATCATGAATTGTACTTTTGACCACACAGCATAATTTTATCTCTTTTTTGAGCTTTGTTAAACATCCAAAAAGGAACCCCCTGGAGTCATCTTTAAGCTCTATTCAAACTCTCACAATATGAAAATATTTCCAAGCGCTTATCCTTTTCAGCTCGCAAATGGATTGGAGACAACATCTACTCAGTATAAGTTTAACAATTTTCCAGAGTGAGATAGGTTACTTACAAAAAGGAATACGTTGATCGAACATGGTCAATAGGTTCTCTCTTGTATTATTTTACACTTTTACAGACTTGAGAGACAAATTTATGAAAAAGAACTTGTGGAGTTTTCTTTTTGTCCCTTTTCAAACTCTCTAAACATGAAAAGGATCGAGTTTTCATTTTCGTTAAACTCGTTAAAACATCAAATAACGACAAACTTGTCCATCATGACAAGACCGAGTTTCACCTTCGCTAGACTCGTTAAAACATCACATAGCGATGGATTCACCCAAGGGGTGGAATTATACTACAATCATATGTTATCCTCCTCAAGCTTGTTAAAAAATAAAGAGGTACTAGTCAGCAATGACTGGGGAATGGATAAATCACTTTATGGTAGCAAGTCGGTCTTGAACATGACACTTTCACTTCATCTCTATGACTATTTGGGTTGGGTTATTTGCTTGATGGTTATCATACCTGTTGAGCCTAAAAACTACTCTTTCCCTAGCAACTCTTCTCATCCCTTTTCTTTATTTTTCGATGAAGAAAATGAATTCTTTTCATCAATGACCAGTATATATTGCCTTGAGGAGGACATTTAGTGATTTACATATTATGCTTTTATGTTTTTCTATTTGAATAAATTTTTGTCTTTTAGCTATGGAACGTAGCCTACTCTGTAGCTAATCGGTTGTTCTGCAACTACCTTCATGCTTTAACAGGTTACAGGTGTCAAACGAGGAAACCGGCCACATGGGCATCTCTGGAATGGTCACGACATGGATCCTATCCTAGTCAACCAGCCCAAATCGACGAAGAAACCAGCTCAAGACCACAGTCAAATGTGGAGTCAAATGAAGAAACCCGGGAGTAATAGGACTCTATATCCAATAGGATTTTGTGTCCATTCTTCGTGGCCATTTAATAAATCTGAAAGCTTCTGTTGCAGCATTTACTTAAACCAGCCACCAGTGATAACAGATTCACGCAACTACCTTGTTGACTTAAAGTCATTTGTAGCTAATCACCCATTCACGCAGAACTGTTGTAATACATGGACCACCTGTAGCTAAATTCTCTCAAAGGACAGTTAGGATTTTTCTTTAAATATCAGTTGTAAAGGACTCAGAAGGAGTTCGAATTTCCGCATGTATTAAGCTCAGATTTACTATTCTGTAATTTTGAAACTTATTTCCCTGTTTTTAATATGAAGACCGCATGTTTTATGGATATCTGAAAGAGTTTCTTGGAGATTGATTAAGCACACATAACCTGATCAGTTGCAGAGGGCCCCTGCGCTGAATGAGGTTTTGTTTCATTTTGTTTCGTTTTTTTAGTTAAACTGTGAATTCATCACAGTGTTCATAATCATTTTGGTACTAACCTTGTTTATAATGCAACTTTCATCATTTTCTCACTAATGCAGAATAGCTTCTTTTAGTGCAGAATAGTTTCTTCTTGCTTAATTTTTTTATAGTTTTTTATAAGTAGTTAGAAGTTGAAATTCAGCAGTATAATTTAGTTTATTTCATTTACTGCTTTACTAGTCTTTCAATTTTCAAATAGACTGATTAGTGCCATTACTATTCTTGCCATTTTATTACTAGTTTATTGACTCATGGTGTAAATGAATGTTTCTAAAGAGCCCTTCTAGTTGATAACTCATCTTAAACTAAGTGGTTGAATACTCCATTCATGCAATGAGTCTTTTCTGCATTCCTGCATTTATTTTCTCTTAGAATAATGAAGTACATAATTCCTCAAAATGTCATCACAAGGAGATTTTCTCCCAAAATTGAGATGCAGAGTAACTAAGTATTTCATTTAGCTTTGTTTCTATGATATATTAGACACTAGTTGCAATTTCACTTTCAGTTTTTAGTTCATGATTTGGGAATAATGATAAAATAGGAATAGAAACTTTGTTTTAATTTCTTTCTTAAACTTTGCTCCCAAGTCTTCCTTAAGCTCTCTCTCATTTTTCATTTTTTTAGATTCTTAGCAGTCTTTACATAAGTTATATTTAAGATTTTGATAGTTACATTGTACATCATTAGGGATTAAAGGACCAAAAACCCCCAAAACAACATAAAACATAAAAACAACGAAGTAAGAAGAGGTCATCTAGCACAAACATTGCACTACACTTCATCAGTTTATGATACCCGGATTGATAATTTATGTAGAGAAATTTAGGACACTAAATTGACCAAACATTTTGGCACCGTTGCCGAGGAAGTGTAACTAGGTAGCCTTATCTCTTACATTCAAAAAAAAATGACATGCATAGAGAAAGAGATTCTAGGGGTAGATTCATAGCTAGGGGCAAAAGTTCAATTCCTACAACACCACCTACTCCACCAAGAGCAAGAAAAGACACACCTCCATCCCAAACTCTTACTCCCATCCATAGGACTCCTGAAATTCCAGGGGCAAAAATCCAATCAGAAGAATCTCCTACTTCATCTACCAAGACAGTCCTAGGGGAGAAAATTTTTGAATCTCCAACAGTAGGAATAGTTTTTCTTACCTCCATAGGAGAGCCCATTATAGTTTAAGAATTAGGAAAACCTGGTGGGGAAGAAGAAGTAGAACCTCTCTCCCATAGTCCATTAATAGAAGAACTAGAGGAAGAGGGAGTAACCTTGCAGGTTGAACCCTATACTAACTCTGAAGAAACTATAATGGCAGAAGAGGAACAAGATGGAGAATTCTCACTGTTTGGAGGAGGGGGTAGAGGGAGAGATAGAGGAAATAATGGAAGAGGTAGAGGTAATAATGGAGGAGGCAGAGGAAATAGGGAAATAGATAACTCTTTTGGATTCCCTATAGTGGATGAGGAAACACATGCCACAATGAAAAATATCTCACCTTCTGTCCTCCCAAACTTCTATGGGTTGAGAAGTGAGGACCCTGAAACATTTTTGTTTGAGTTTGAAGTCTTGTGCAGAACTTATGACTATCTAGGAGACTCTCAAAAACTTAAATTATTTCCTTCAACACTGAAAGGAGATGCTTTGAAATGGTTCATGGGGTTAGTCACTCAATCCATTAGAACATGGAATGACATGAAAAAGGCATTTTTGGATAGGTACTTGGATTATTGCATGCCTACCAATCATAAAGATGAGGTGTTCAAAATGATGCAAAGAGAGGATGAAAACATAGAAGATTTGATTGAGAGATTCAATTATAATTTGAAAAGAGCAAAGATGAACAATTTAGATGAAGAAACTTTAAAAGCTCTTTTATTAAAATCCATTAGAGATGAGTGGATAGATATCCTTAACATGGTGGGGAAGGGAGATATCTCTCAACTTCCATTGAGTGATATTGGAGAGCTGTGTGTTCATCTCTCAAGAGGGAAATCTAAAACAGGGAAAGGGCCAAGAGATCCTTCTCTTGTTAGAGCAAACAAATCTGCAACTGGATCTGTAAGTAGGGCAGAAATTGGCAATATGCTTGATGAGTTTAAAACTGACATTTTAGGGAGCCTTAGTGAGCAACTAGACACCCTTAAAATTCAAAACAAGCAGAAAACAGAGGTTGATGCTCTAGCCATTTTTTGTCCAAAATGCAGAAAAAAAACATGCTCTAAGGGAATGCCCTTTAGATACAAAAATTGTAGAAACTTGTATCATTTGTTCGGAAGGCCATGAGACCAAGGGTTGTCCTTCAATCCCAGGTCTTAAGGCTATCTTTCAAGAGGAAACAGTGCCAAATTCTGTAGAATCTCTTTGTTTTGTTACAAGAAGACCTTGGTTGGGGACACAAAATTAGGGATTCAACAATCAAATGTATTTTCAACCCCCACCAAACTGGAATTCTTGGCAACAACCTTGGCCTCAACCTCAACCTCAACCTCAACCTCAATCGCAATCTCAATCGTGGGCACAAGGAGTACAAAATCCTTATGGGGGATTTTCTCAATATTATCAATATCCTCCATCCTATCAGAATTATCCTCCCCCACATAATTAGCAACAAAATCAGTAGCCACAACTTCAAAATCAAAACCCTCAACTTTCATTGCCATTTCCACAACAACCTCCACAACAAAACCAAAATCCCTAACTCTTACTGCCATTTCAGCAGAGACCAAATTAGCTACCTGCCCAACCATTACTAAACCCCAACAATAAAAACCCTCATAATACTTACATGGTAGAAGGACAACAATTTCCAACTTACATGATTACTCCTTTAGATGTTAATGATGTTCAACTAAGATCTAGAAGGATATTAGAAAAGGAAAGACCTTCTGTAGTTATTCAAGAACAAAACATTTCTGAGGAAGATTCTCTAAAAGTCAATAAAAGTTTTGAGGAAACATTTCTCCAAAAAACAAACATTGAAAAAGAAAAAGAAAAAGAACCAGTAAACACAACTCCTATCATTGAGCAACCAGCATCTACTTCTACACCTCCTTTTCTTGAAAGACTACAAATTGATAGAGCGGTAGAAAAACAGATCTTGTTGCCCAACTATGATTTTCTAGATGAATTGAAGAATGTCTGTATCAAAATTCCTTTGCTACAAGCCATTAGAGAAATTCCCATTCTAGCGAAAACAATAAAGGAGTTGAGCATAAAAAGACCAAGAAGAAAAGCAAAAGAAACAAAAAGAATTCACTTGGTAGGAAAAATAGCAAACATAATGATGGGAAAAATTGCCTTACAAAAATATGTGGATCCAGGAAGTCCAATTGTCAAGACACATATAAATGGAATTGAAATTCCAAATACATTGATTGACTTAGGAGCAGCAATAAACATCATGAGTAGACAAACTATGGAGCATCTTAAACTTCCTAATCTTCTTTACACACCTACCTTACTGCAACTTGCAGATAGATCAGTAATCAAACCAGATGGTGTATTAGAAGATATTTCAGTATCCTTAGATTCTTGGGAATATCCTGTTGATTTCATGATCTTAACTCCCAAGAATAATCTAGGAGGACACCCACTCATATTAGGAAGACCTTGGCTAGCCACAGCTGATGCTTTTATTAGTTGTAGATCTGGTGACATGTATATTTCTGATGGTAATTCAACAAAGAAATTTACTCTGTATCCTCCAGCAAAAGCAATCACAGAAATAGATGACAAGGAATGGATTAATGATGAAGATGGTATTCAACCTCTCTTTACTATTTCAAAAACTAGTGAATATAGTCAAATTTTGAACACATTGGAAAATTTTGAAACATCTTCAGAATATGATCATGCACAATTTCAAGAAAAATCTAATGTTGAATACTTGTCATCTAGGCAAATGTCTCTCTATTCTATGGAAGAGTTTGGTAGCTCTACAATTGAAATTTTTCCAGGTAGGACATTGAACATAAACAAAAACTTGGAGAAACTACAACAAGAAGAGCTAACCAAAACATTACAAAAACATTTTGCTGCATTTGCATGGGAATACACCGACATGAAAGGCATTGATCCTAAGACTTGTATCCATCATATCTATATTGAGGAAAACAATAGACCTATTAGACAACCTCAAAGAAGGATGAATCCAAATCTTAGGGAGATTGTAAAAGAAGAGCTCCAAAAATTACTGAATGTAAACTTCATTTACCCAATTTCAGATAGCCAATGGGTTTCTCCTTTGGTAATTGTACCTAAAAAGAATGGTAAATGGAGGGTGTGCATTGATTACCAAGAATTGAATAAAGCAACCCTTAAAGATCATTTTCATTTTCCCTTTATAGATCAAGTGTTAGATACATTAGCAGGTAAGAAGTATTTCTCATTCTTGGATGGTTTTAGTGGCTATAATCAAATTCAGGTAGCACCTGAGGATCAGGATAAAACCACATTTACTTGTCCCTGGGGAACTTTTTCCTACCGAGTACTTCCTTTTGGATTATGTAATGCATCTGCAACATTCCAGAGAGCAGTATTAGGAATTTTTTTTGATCTAATACATGATTGTGTAGAGGTATATATGGATGATTTTACAATCTATGGAAACACATTTGAGGAAGCTTTGGAAATTTTGAAAAAAGTTCTTAAAAGATGTAAAGAAACAAACCTTTCACTAAGCCATGAAAAATGTTTTATGATGTTTACAGAAGGTATTGTTTTAGGACATCACATTTCGGAAGATGGGATTAAGGTTGACAAATCTAAGGTTGAAGTCATCTCTAAGTTATCAATTCCAAATTGCCAAAAGGATGTTAGAAGTTTTCTAGGATTTACAGGACACTATAGAAGGTTTATAGAAAACTTCACTAAAATAGCATCTCCACTCTTCAAGTTGCTTACAAAATATTGTGAATTCAGTTGGAATATTGATTGTCAATTAGCATTTGAAACCCTGAAAGCAAAAATTTCTGAAGCACCTATTTTAAGAGGTTCAAATTGGAAACTCCCTTTTCGTATTTCCACAGATGCTTCAGATACAGCTTTGGGAGCTGTATTGGGACAAAAAGATTTGATTCCTTATGCCATTTACTATACAAGTAAGAATTTGAATCCCACTGAGTTGAATTATACTGCGACTGAAAAGGAATTTTTAGCTGTTGTTCATGCAATTAACAAGTTCAGACACTATATAACAGGCTATGAAACCTTTGTTCATACAGATCACTCTGCAATTAGATATTTAATGAATAAACCTATTACTAATGGCAGAGTTACAAGATGGCTTTTACTTTTACAAGAATTCAATATTACTGTGCTAGATAGACCTGGAAAACAAAACACAGTTGTTGATTTCTTGTCCAGGATTCAGAATATCAAAGAAGATTCTTCGGTTGAAGATAAGTTTCCTGATGAATATCTTTTTGCAGTAACTACTCAAACTCCTTGGTTTGCAGATGTTGCTAATTACTTGGTCACAGGAAATTTACCCTCACATTTGTTTCCTAGAGAGAAAAGAAAAAGTATTCAGGAAAGTGCAAGATATTCATGGATCACTAACGAATTGTATAAAAGAGGGCCAGATCTTATGATCAAAAGGTGTGTCAGGGAAGATGAAATGCCTGAGGTTCTCAAAGCATGTCATGACGAGTCGTGTGGTGGACACTTTGCTGACAAGAGGACAGCCTATAAAATCCTTTCTTTACGATATTATTGGCCATCCATCTTCAAGGATGCTAAAGAATATGTCAAAAGATGTGACAGCTGCCAAAGGGAAGGGAAACCTGCTCCCTCAAATGAAATGCCATTACAAACTCAGGTATTTATCGAACCTTTTGAAAAGTGATCTTTAGACTTTATTGGACCAATTAATCCTCCATCTAAGTAGAAAAGTATATATTGGTATGCACTGATTATGTCACCAAATGGGTAGAAGCCAATGCATTACCTTTTGCTAATGAAAAATATGTAGTTAATTTTCTTTTTGAGGACATCTTCACTCGTTTTGGTGTTCCAAGAGAAATTGTGACAGATCAGGGATCTCAATTCACATCCAACATGGTGGAAAGGCTTGTGGAGGAATACAAGATCAAGCATAGGAAATCTACTCCCTATCATCCACAAGCAAATGGTCAAGTGGAGTCTACAAATAAAGTGATTGAAGGAATCCTCACCAAGACTATGCATCTACATAGAAGAGATTGGGCAGAAAGGCTTCCTGAAGCCTTATGGGCCTATAGAACTACATGGAGGAACACAACGGGACATACACCCTATGAACTTGTTTATGGGAAACAAGTCCTGTTCCCTATAGAGTTCCAAATCAGAACTTTCAAGATGGCAGTCCAATTGGGGTTGGATTTATCAGAGGCTCAAAAGCATAGACTGGAGCAATTAAATGAACTTGATGAAATCAGGCAAGAGGCAGTTCAAAGGACTGGTATAGTCCAACAACAGAGGGCTAAATGGCATGACAAATATATCAAGGACAAGAGGTTTCAAGAAGGAGATTGGGCATTGTTATTTGATTCAAAGTTTAAAGATTTTCAATGAAAGTTTCAAACTCATTGGGTTGGGCCATATGAGATTGAAAAAGTCTTTAGTAATGGAGCAGTGAGGATCAGAACAATAAATGAAAGTCAAACTCCTCTTCTTGTGTGTTACACAGTAATTTGTCACCATCCCTGTTACTCCTCTTGTCGCACCTTGGAGGACTCATCCCGGGAGTTATAAGGAGTGACAAAGTTTAAAAACACTTGCATTATATTCCCTTGGGCATGTACTTCATGTTCCCTGAAGACACCTCCTACAGATTATCCCTGAAAAGTGTCCCTTTTCCATTGGCGCAAGTCCACAGTATTTTACCCGCGCCAATCATGGAGATCCTCAAAAGAGGGCGCGACCATTGGCGCTCTGTCTTAGAGCAGCAGTCGCGCCAACCGAGTTTAGTCGTGCTTTTTGCCTTAATGCACGTCCGACTGTTGTTTCCTTCATTACATGGAGCTTTTTGAAGATAAAAAATCAGTCTTACGCCGAGCTCTATCCTATCTCCATCTTTAGTGGCTTTCGGGAAAAGATGTTAATCCACAAAAGGTGTCCCGGTTCGTCGTATCCACCTCCCTTCTTCATCTATATAAGCTTGTCCTTATGCATTTGACAAGCTAGTCGCTAGTACTAAGAGTCAGAGTTATGGAGTGTTAGATGTTGAGTTCTTGAGTTCTTGGAGGAATGCTAATGAGAGCTAGGGAGGTTATGCTGCCGGAGTGGAGATGCAGTGCAAGACACATATAGTTACTCGCCCAGCCATGAGAGGTTCAACATCAGAACCATGGTTGTAACTTTTCCTGTTTATTATTAATTAATGAGCGACTGCTATTATAGTTCCAATCTCATCGTCTATTATGGTGTTGATTTATTTCCTTTCTGACTGAAATATAGTTATGCTTTGGTAGATTTTATGTTGGTATCTGTCTCTCCCTTTGCATGTGCAGGTGTTCGTTTATAATCTGCTGGAGCGAGGGAGCGGGAATATCAGCTCTACCTCAAACATAGCGTTGGACTCCAGGTTGGTCTTTTTAATCCACCTTTGATGCATAACTAGGAACTTGCGTGGCAGCGTGGTTTGATTGTGGCTAGTTCTGCTTTAGACTAGTGGGATCGCCTCTGTCCGCAGAGGGGATTTACCTGACCAACAATTTGGCGACTCCGCTGGGGAGAAGCTATTGAGTTTGTCTTGCATGATTGTTTTTCTCTCGCTTGCCTGAGTTAATGAACTTTCTGAGTCAGTTCTGAGATTGCTATCTGTTGTTTGGTTCTTTTGGGCACTGTCAGTCAGACCCTGGGCAGTGATATTTTCTTTTTGAGTTAGTAAACGCGGCTGGCGCGTTTTTTGATCTTACAGTCGCGCCAGTTGGCGCATTTTTCGCCATAGATACCCACGCCAATTCATTGTTAGCGCGAGTTTCAGTTTCACAGTCGCGCCATCTCTGTGAATTTTTCCAGTTTGATAGCTCAGAGCTCCTTAAACTCAGATTTTTTGTTTTCCATATCTGTTGCCTGTTTCTGGAAGTGTGTTGGACCTCTGTGACTGGTTGTTACTTTCATCCTTCAGTTGTTTGCTTATTTCTATCGATTTTGTATCCCAGCGCTAGAGTACCTAGTGGCTGTGCATGTCGAGCCTTCTGTGGGACGTAGTGGTTTGATCATCCAGTCAGCTTCTTGATTGTTTTCCGCACTCATCTAGTGATTCACTTCTAGCTTGCTTGGTTCTTGCTTGACTTCATTTGGTTCATTGAACGTCTTTGCGTTTTCCTTTGCTTTGATAGTTCATCTTCATGTTTTTGAATTGGTTCTATGTCCTTTGAGTGATTGTGTTTGTACTTGTGGATATCTCTTCAGGTTTGTTTACATGCATTATGCTATCTTAAAAATCAAAAAAAAAACAAACGAGCTTTTTTGCATTATATTCGTTAGCATCTATTGTTATTTGTCGCTTTTAAAAAGAAAAGGAAAAAGTTTTATTTCTTGTTATTAGCTGCATTAAGATCTTTGTTACTTGCTTGATGATCATTTTATTCGTGTGAAAAAATATATCTCTACTCTTCTGTAGGTAGAATTCATCGAATGAAACGATATACTTTTGGCATATAGATTGCATCTAGGAAGTTTGGAGAGACCACATACGGTAGGACCAAAAAACTGAAACATAATTGAAGATAAACTTTAAAATAAACTCAATGAACATAACAACGCATTGGAACATAACGCAAATACTCTAGAGGTCTAGGTTAGAAGACGTGTTCTGGCGTCTTTAAACCTGGTAGTTTATCATCGAGTGGTTGGGTGATTCCTCCACGGTGAAACGATAAGTGCCAATACGGATTGAGCTCCCACGTACCGTCGCGTATATACGGGAGACCCCACTAGGCTATTATCCTTTATCCATAGGAAGCCGAGTCTGCCACCCTACGATTCGCAATGCAGTGAACACAGCATTCACGAAGATCGACCACCCGTACCCTAAAAAGTATTCTGTGGTTTTGCGAAAAGTTTGGCACACCCTTTACCTAGAATTCCAGAGCAGTCACTTTTGATCCTTTTCGGACTCCCTAAACGAAAAGGTGCCTGTGAGCGTCTGGTCACTTCGTGCTCATTAAACATTCGAAGGAGACTAGAGTCATATTTTATCCTTTTCTCGACTCTTAAAAAATGAAAAGGTTAAGTTCAATGTCTTAAAATTTATTGGCCACGATAACATCTACCCAATTAGATTGTGATTGCATTATACTGAGTAGGATTATTTCTTGTTCGATGGCAGCGTTCCCGGCGCCCACCGGCCAAGGTATTCCTCCTGATGGGAACCCTCGTCCCTTTCCTCCTGTTGGAAATGTCGGTGTCCAGTATATCGCAACATTGTCTTTGCCTGGGTTGACCATTGGTTTACCCGTATGGTTGTTTTCGAACTCGGTGGTTTCGAGTGTGATAACTTCTATTCCGCCACCACCTCCTCCACCCGAACAACACCATGATGATTCTAAGGTGGAGCCCTCCCCTTCTTCGCCCAATGCTGCGTCCTCATCTTCTACTTCGCCTGGTGAAACCTCAGGTTTCAGTAACCAGGTGGCTCAGAAGAAGAAGAAGAAGACCAAAAAGAAGAAGTCCCCCAAGGGAAGATCATTACCGTTGACCAGCTCTCCTTTTTTGCTTCTTCTTCCGAAGGCACCATACCGTTTGTGGAGCATACCTCTAAATTACCTAAGAGTCTGGGAGCTGGACTTTTCAAAGATCCCGATCTTATGGGTGTTTTTCCACTCCCTCCTCTAAATATCGCCTCTGTCAGTATGATCACTACTGGCCCTGATCCGTGGTTCATACCTCCCGCAGACCAAGTAGATTCCTGGGGCGACCGGATGCCTTTGAGTCCTGCCGAGATTAATTATGTTGAAATCATCGCTGCCTCCGCTCCCTCTTCTACGCTTACTCCGTCCTCAGGGCTTCTCGACGGAGGTTCTTCGGATTCCCTAGGAGAAACATTTCTCTCCGACGAAGCCATTATTGAAACCATGTCTCTGAAGGAATCTCCTTGGCATGATTCTCACCATCGTTCTTCATTTCTCCCTGCCCCGCAGCATTTTCTGACATGCCTCGAGCATTTTGCTCCTTGTCTCCCATCACAAATCCTTCAAACGCCTATTCAAATTGATCAGGTCTTTTCTGAAGGGAATATGGCGAATATTACACAAACCCAACCTATCGACATCTCTGTCAAACCCGGGATAGTCGAGCATCTTCACATTGGAGTCACTTGTACTCCAGAAGAGATTCAACTTTATTCCAAACTTTTCCGCGAATTTCGTGATGTTTTTGCATGGTCCTATGAAGAAATGCCCGGCATTGATTCTAGTATAGTGGTACATGAAATAATCACATACCCAGATGCTAAACCGGTTCGCCAACGTTTACGTCCTGTACACCCCCGAAAGGCTGCAGCGATTAAAGCCGAGGTCGAAAAGCTTCTTCACGCCGGTTTTATTTACCCTATTCCTCTTACAGATTGGGTTTCCAATATTGTCCCTGTAACTAAAAAACAGGGTACAATTCGGGTTTGTGTCGATTATCGTGATATAAATAAAGCCTCTCCTAAAGATAATTTTCCCACACCGTTCATTGATCAGATCATTGATGAGTGTGCCGGCAGTGAAATGTATTCTTTTATGGACGGTTTCTCTGGTTATAACCAGATCAATATTGCTCCCGTTGATCAACACAAAACTGCTTTTATTTGCCCATGGGGGACTTTTGCTTATAAGAAGCTCCCTTTTGGTCTTAAAAATGCCGGCGCTACCTTCCAGCGTGCAATGTCTTATGCATTTCATGACATTCGGCATATCGTACAACCTTACTTGGATGATCTTCCTGCTCACTCAACTAAACGTCAAGACCACCCTCAACACCTTCGCGAAATCTTTCTCCGCTGTCGATACTACCGAATCAGACTAAATCCTCACAAATGTGTCTTCTGCCTTGAATCTGGCAGACTTCTCGGGTTTATCGTTTCTCGAGAGGGCATCCGTTTGGATCCCCTTAAAGTCGCGGCTATCGTGAATCTCCCTCCCCCCGCTTCTTTGCATCAGCTGCAGAGTTTGCAGGGAAAAGCCAATTTTTTACGTCGTTTTGTTCCCAACTATGCCGAGGTGGCCAAAGGTTTCACAAGATTACTGAAGCGTGATGTCCCTTTTTGTTGGGATACCACAACTCAGGAATCTTTTGAGCGTCTCAAGAGTCTGCTTGTTTCTGCTCCGTTGCTCCGTCCTCCGAATTATTATCGCGATTACACCTTGTATTTGGCTGCCGCCGATACCACTATCGGCATGGTTCTTGTCCAAACTGATGATGATAACACTGAACATGTTATTTATTATCTCAGCCGCAACCTATTAGACACAGAAACTCGATATGCTTATGTCGAGAAGTTGGCATTAGCCGCAGTTTGTGCAGTACAACACTTCCGTCATTATATTTTGTTGCGTACTACTACTGTAATTTCTGATTGCAACCCCATGACGTATATATTGTCACGCCAGTTACTGGGGGGCAAATACTCAAAGTGGATTGTTATCCTCCAAGAGTTCGACTTGGAATTTACCACTGCCAAGTCTAAGAAATCCCTTGTGTTTGCTGAGTTAATTTGCTCTTTGCCATCTTCTTCCTCTACCTCGCCTGTAGAGGATCAAATTCCGGATGAGACCCTGTTCCTCATTAGCACCCTCGATCCATGGTACGGAGATATCATCACCTATCTGCAAACGTCCTCCTTTCGCCCAGATGTGTCTAAAGACGCTCGGCGAAGGATTCATCATCAATCTCAACCATACCGTATCATTGGAGATACATTATATCGTCTCGGTGCAGACTCTGTTCTCCGTCGTTGCCTTACGTTCGAGGAGGCTGAACGGGTTCTCAATGACTGCCACTCCGGGGCCTGTGGCAGACATATGTCCGGATACGCTACAGCCCAAAAAATCCTTCGCGCTGGCTATTTTTGGCCCTCTATTTTCAAGGATTGTATCCTTGTTGTTCGCTCTTGTCATGAGTGCCAGATATACCACCGGAAAATGCGAGCGCCTCCTGCTCCGTTGCACCCTGTTGTGTCCGTTGGCCCTTTTGCTAAATGGGGCATTGATTATATGACCTGTAACCCTCGCTCGGCCGGGGGGCATGGGTTCATCATCGTTGCCGTCGATTACTTTACTAAATGGGCCGAGGCGATGCCTACATTAACTGAAGACGGTCACACTGCGGCGCAATTTTTATTTAATCATGTTATTTCGCGATTCGGCGTCCCTCAAGCCATTGTTACTGACCACGGAAAGCATTTCCGTAATCATATGATGTTAGAATTAACAACCCAGCTAGGCTTGCAACACGATAGTTCAACCCCATACTATCCTCAGTCTAATGGTCAAGTTGAAGCGGTCAATAAAATCTTGGTTACAATGCTTCAACGTATCGTTGGTGTGCACAAGTCTAACTGGCATTTGATGTTATTTCCTGCCTTGTGGGCTTACTGAACCTCCGTAAAGGATGCCACTGGTTTCACTCCTTTTCAACTAGTTTACGGACTAG
Source organism: Pinus tabuliformis (assembly GCA_031772625.1). Classification (NCBI taxonomy): domain Eukaryota; kingdom Viridiplantae; phylum Streptophyta; class Pinopsida; order Pinales; family Pinaceae; genus Pinus; species Pinus tabuliformis. Next base: position 350,417,695 of record CM062820.1, on the reverse strand, counting down.
AGGCTACCCTACCAATTGAATGTGAGATCCCTTCATTAAAATTAGCTGTCGAGCCGCTTCCCAACACTACTCCGTTAGAAGAACGCCTTCTTTACTTAGAACGGTTAGATGAGACTCGTCGCCTGGCCTCTTTGGCCATCGAAACCCAAAAGAAGCGAGCTAAGACTCACTTCGATCAGACCGTCCGTCCACGTTCTTTCGTTGAGGGAGACTTAGTCCTACTCTATGATCAAGCAAAAGATAAGCTAAGCGCAGGAAAGCTCGAGTCTATGTGGCTAGGCCCTTATATTGTCAAGAAAGTTTTGCAGAAAGGGGCCTACGAGCTGATTGATTATGAAGGTAACCCTCTTGGGAAGCCCCGAAATGGGCTTTATTTGAAAAAGTACTATGCATGATGCTGGTACATTCTATTGTGTACATACATGTACTTTAGTGTGTCGTGTGTGTTGTGTTAGTTTTCAAGACATAGCTACCGCTTATTGTGTTTTTCGCTTCTTGTGCAGATGCCGGATACACCTTATGTTGGTTTCGCTGATGGTGCCTGCCGCAGTACCCGTGATTTGTCTTCTGCAGCTTGGGTGATCTACGATCCTCATAGCGAGCTAATAGATTGCCAGGGTGTGTGTTTAGGCCGCACTACTAACAATGTCGCCGAATACTGTGCTGTAATCGAGCTACTCGCTAGAGCAATTAATTTCGGTATTCGCGCATTAATAGTGAACCTGGACTCCCAACTTGTTGTTCACCAGCTCAATGGGCAATATTCCGTCAGAAACCGTCATATTCTAAGATTATATTTACGTGTAAGATTGTTAGAAAGGCATTTTGATTTTATCACATATCAACATGTTCCCAGACAATTAAACACATTATCTGATGCATTGGCCAATCATGTATTAGATAGACATTTGCATAATTTGTAACTAGAACAGTCCATAAGCAAGCACATAAAAACACAATAATGAACCATAAACATATGTATATACGTGTGTATCATAATGTTTGCGCTGCGCGCATTACATAACTCAAAAATAATACATGACCGAGTTCCATACAGCCGCACGGTGATGCTCATGATAGCATGTCACCGCCCGCACCAAACATCTCAACAGACGATGGACGCGAGTAGATACTCCCACCGTATGTCTCTGATACGCTCTAGGCACATCGGCCAATCTACCATAATCTGGTATGCCTCGAGTAAGGGCCTCAAGGTTCTGAACTAAATCATCCTCACCCTCCACCTGAGGGTCTGCTGCAGGTTGTGCTCTCCGCACGTTGTGAGGCAAGTCGGCTGGTCGCTCTGCACCAACATCTGCATACATATAGGTGATGTGAGAAACGGACATGTATTACAAAAACTTGATTATGTAAAAATATTAAAACATAAAGGGTTCTTACCTAGCTCCTCGTCCCAGTCCTCTCCCTCAGGCAGTGGGAGGTCTGGGTCTCCAGTGAAATCAGTGCCCGCATAGGGCCAGTCCTCCACGACGATCATCTGGTGTTGGAGCCAAATGAAGAACTCGGGCCTCCAGGCCATCTGCTGGCCCCCACCTCCTCTAGGCATAAGTGGTGCCCATTGAGCCAACCTCGGCTCCCGTGGCACTGGGTCTGCCACTATGCCTCCCGGGATCCGGAAAATCAGTAACCGCTCCAGGAAAAACGACACTATAATGGATCCATATCCAAACTACTTGTTGCCATCACGCTTACACTTGGTAAGCTGCCTCTTAATATTTGTTGTCACTGCCGATGCCCAATCAAACAGTGTCGGTTGCAGACACTCAGTTTCCAGCAGTAAGAGATTCTTGCCCGCCTCATGGGGTGCCTGTATCCCAGCTGTCCGGGTGATAGTAAACAGTACCACTCGTAGCACCAAATCTGGGATAGTGACTATATCTACCTTGGCGACATTGGATCCAAAGTGGGCCCCAGGACAAACTCTTTCCATTACCTCACCCATCTTTTCCCCGGAAGGCCTGCTACCGGACAAGATGGGCCGTGCACCCCGCCGTGATAATCCAGTAATAAAATAGACATCAGAGACATCCAACTCCAATGTCTGGTCCTTCAGGCGGAATACCTGATCCTCAATATCCCAGGCATCCACAATAAACCTTAGTAACTCGGGTTGTGCACGCAGATATGAGGTAAGGAAGAACTTTTTCAAGCCACAATCTCGCAACGCATCCATGCATGCGTCATCTTCCATTGCCATGGCATCTATGGCCTCGTGTTCCCTTTCTCTCCATTCTATTGACATTTTGACCAATACCTGCAACCAAAAACCAGAAATGTCATCAATAGATCAATGAGGAAGCCAAATATTAAAGGAAATTACAAATCTAACGGTGAAAGGAGGGTAAAATCAGGGTTCGCGCGATTGGCGCGACTATTTGTAAAACAGTCGTGCCAATGGCGCTTCTCCTTTAGAGAAAATTGCCCATTGGCGCGAACCCGTGAAGCCCTAATTTTTGCACTCCTCCCTACAGAGGATCATTCTGTGGAAGGAAAGCTAAATAAATAGAATAAAAATGGAGCTAAAGATGGGGCCTCTTACCTGTTTCAAACGGCGGCTTGAATGGTCTCCTGGATTGGTCGCAATCAGCAGTTGAAATTTGCACCCAAAACCCTCCAACGGTAAATTCACAAGGTAAAAAGTGAAAAGTAATTTTATTTTTACTATTTCACTATTTATGACTTGTTTTGGCTTAAAAATACATTAAAATAATGTTTTGATGGAATATTTTTATGTCAAAGTAGGTGTCACACGGAATCTGTCAAGGGTGCGGACACGACTGACCTTCCTAGAAGTCTAAGACATTCTAATGACAAACAAGACAAAATGGAGTGATCTTTCTCTAAATACACCTTTTACAACATGAAAACTACAAGTGTTTAGGCTTACCTTATTCCAAAACGCTGTTGTTGAAGTCCGTTCTTGACGATCCGGATGAGCTCCTCCTTCAAGTCAATTCCTGCAACCACAAACAATCAAACAATTACCAAGCACTTGCATTTCATATAATAAAACATATATTCAACATGCAGACCAAGGAACACATGAAATAACTCATTAACATAAGCTATTGAGAAAAATAAACCAGTTTGTATTAATAACGAAACAAAGAAACTCTTACAACCTGGCCTTGGTGTTGTGCAAGTTCCTCCCAGGGTCCATCAAGGGTTTTCCTCTACTTTGACAAAGCTCACCCTCTCCCAAGTAGAATCAAGTGAAGACAATCTCTCCTCACAAAGGCTCTAATGGAAGACCTAAATCCTGCAGCATTTACCCAAAGAAAATGTATAGCTCCAACCTCCTCTCCTTCTGGCTCAATGCCTTCATTTATAGTGCTGTAAAGAGGTTATTCAGGTCCACTATCAATGGGATCATCCCCCTCTATGGGTGGGATAGCTCCCTTATTGATGGGATAGGTTCCCCCTTAATAGAGATACATGAACCAACTGGAGGCGCATCCATTTCATCAAACCGACCTCTAGAATGTTCTAGAAGTAACCACAAGTAACTTTTTCAAGATAAAACTCGCGCATTTTGCCTTTTACAGAGGGACGCACCTGTCCCTTAACATACAGAGCGTCCATGGACGCATATTTTGTGAACATGGTCAGCGTCCCCGCAGGTAAGGCTAGAGAGAACCTGCGACCCCAGAGATAAACATGATTTTTACAAGACTTTCTCTCTTCTTTGAGTTTGAGATGGATAACAGAGGCATGAGACTTGCCTAAGAGGGTAGCATGACTTGTTGATTGGAGCCATACTAACTGTAAGTAGTCAAGGTGACATTTTTTAGTGTAACAGATTGCCCCCTAAAGTGCGAAGCCTGGAATAGAATAGGGTTTTGTAATTCTAGGAAGGGTGAAGCGCTTTATCATTTCAAGGATTGCCTTGTGGATGGCCTGGTTGGAACCTGCAATTTTCAACACAAAATACATGGATAAGATTATATCATCACTGAGGTAGGCATTCCCATACTCAGATTCAAAACTTTAACTAATGGACTAACTATTCTGATACAGGAATGATCTTGCAGTACATCATTTTTATAGACTTTTGTAGACACAGTATGGACGCAGCCATCTGTTTATGATTAGTCTACATAGATAATGAATACAAAACTCCTCGCAGCCTGGATGGTAGAAACTAGATCCAGGGTCTTCACTTCTACTTCCCGAATTGGTACGATTCTAGCCATGTGATTAAATGATTCGATGTCGAACATGGTAGAAACCACTTGATTACCAGTCAATGATGTAAACTGTTAACAAGCGTGAGAGAAACCACCAGTAATGTCAATGGTCCTCAAAGTACCAAGCACAACCCGTGAAATGTGAATAGATGTTTTGATGTCGAACACTTCACGGAATCCTTTGATCGAAAGTCAATGATGTAAACTGACGTCAAAGGCGAGAAACCTGCCATTGATGCATGCAGACTTCAAGGTACTGTCGATTCCTAAGTCATCTTTCTAGATAATGTGTCGATGTCGATAGAAAGCGACCCGTTGCAGGCAAGCCTGCAACACGAAATCATTGTTCAAGTTGAAGAAATGTTGCTGTAAGGACTGACTCAGGGATGGTCAATGGATGACAAGTATTTTGCAGATGAAAGTTTTGCTTGCAGACCTCTTGAACACATAACGACACAACAGATGGTTTGGTGACGAATAACTCAAAGTTGATCCCTGAACCCGGTTAAAGATTTTCAAAGTGTTTTAGTCAACTGTGAGGTAAAAGATTTCCCAACCCAGGTGAATGAAAAGTGTCGTGTTCAAGAGCGGTAATAAAGTTTCTTCTGAGGCAAAAGGTGACAAATAGGTTCATTCTTCTCTTTTTTCCCCCACCATTTCTGGCAAGTACCTCTTTATTTTTAACAAGCTTGAGGAGGATAACATATGCTTGATTATAAGCTCATCCTTCGGACGAGTCCAACCTAGTTTAAATGCGAACCCTAGGAAGGAGTGGTTCGTTCCTGTTTGTAATTGAACAGGTCCTTTACTGTAAAAGTTTAACGAGCCCAGTATAGGAGAAACTCGGCGTTTTTCATTTTTAGAGAGTCTGAAAAACTTAAGGAAACTCCACGTTGAACTTTTTCGTATATTTGTGTCCCTCAAGCCCGAAAAAGTATAAAATAATACCTGGGGGAACCGCTTGATCTTGCGACCAAGGAGTACTTTCATAATAGTATCGTTGACCTGAAAAGTAAAAAGCGATCAAAGACACGTCGTTTTATTTCCTTATCGAGTTTGAAACGACAAAAACCCGGCAATCTTTTCCTGATTTTACGGTCAGAAAAGAGCTAAAAGGGGACCGTCTTTTAATTCCGTTTTAACGAGTGAAAAAGAAACACTCGGCGATCTTTTCATGTTTTAGGAGTCAGAAAAGGGCTTAAAAGATGACTCTGAAATTTTGTTTGTGAAAAATTACAATTTCCCTTGAAATCCCTTCGTCCTGCACAAAAGCGACACATTACTCATACCTGTTTAAAATAGGCAAAAATACATTTGAAAACATCTTTTCATGGTAAAAAATGAACTAATTCATCCAAAAAACCTATAAAAAGACCTTTTACCATGTCATTTTTACCGTTTCACTGTTGAGGTTGAAAAAGGAGCTTTTGACAAGAAACTTCCCGTGGTTGCTGCGGAAAATCTGACCGTCGGAATCGAACGCCGCTTCACCGAGGTATTTTACACATCCCACTCTTCATTTTTATCCGTTTAGTTTTTGTTTTTGGTCTCTGTTTCATTTTTTGGGGGGTTTTGGGTTCAAAATGCGCCTCTCGGCGGACGCAGGTGCCCTTCGGGTGGGCCGCGTCCCCCGACTTTTTCTCTCACGGGAAAAAGGTCTGGGGACGCAGTCCGCCTTCAGGCGAGCTGCGTCCGGACGCCCTGTGCTAAAAAGCCGGGGTGCGTCTTCCGCAAAGGGCGCATTTCAAAACCCTAACTCTCTCAAAAAACCACCAAATTTTCTCAAATTAATTTCTAATTGACTCTTTTGATGTGCAGGGGCCAAAACATGTTAGACTGGAGAGAGAGAGAGCACGTAGAAGACGATGAAGCTGCGATTAACCACCAACCCTCTCTGGATGCCTTAAGAACATGTGGATTGTACAAATATTGGACCATACCGGGCATGAGGGGCCAGGTAAGATTTTTGGAATGGCTAGTTGAGCGATGGAACGTTCAAGATCAATGTTTTTACATTGGAGGGCACCAGCTCGAGATAGAGCCCTCGGATGTATACTTTCTCACTGGCTTGCCAAACAGAGGTGAGCAACTCAACCTTGCGGGGACCAGGCCGGGTGGCCAATCCCTTGATGATCTCCGCGAGGAGTGGTGCAGACCAGGGACTCACCATAAAAAAGGTGTGGAGATAAAGCACATCGCTCTGGCGGAACTTAGAGTTATTGCATTTACGGTCACTAGGATTTGTGGCGCGGCCGCCTTGCACATTGCTTCCGGATCCCAAATGCGGATGGCAGTTGACTGTTACCAAGGCACCATCTTCAACTGGTGCGAAGCTGTGTCGGCTCATATGAAGAGCCAACTAACCAAGGCAAAGAACGGACGATTAAAGACTTTTGGATATGGGCCTCTAGTCGTGAGCTTTGCCTTGGAGAGAATTCCTATGCTGATCCCTCAGCAACTCACAGTTGATGACTTGGGTCCTCGGGAGCCAAAGCTTATTCGATGGGTAGCGGTGATGGCCCGGCATCCTGACGAGGGTGCTGCAGTGGTTCGATTCTCTGACAGTTACTTCGACTGGCTAGAGGGCCAGCTTTTTGTGATACAAGACTTTCCATATGCCGGAATGGATTTCAGAGGTGATCCGGACATGGTTCTTCCACAGGGAGAACAATGGGATGACAGAGGTACTTTCATTTTCACAAGTTTTCTAATTATGTATTTTTTTTATTTTTCATATATATCGTCTCAAAGTAACAGTAAAATTTTAAAAATGCAGATGTTGGACCACAGCGTCCAGCCAATCTCCGTCCTTATGACAGACGACATCCAGCTGCACCGGCACCGGCCTTACAGGATGCGACAGCAGAAGTACTAGCCGATTTGGAGCATGATCTAGAGCGTCTCACGGCAGATATACCTGAGACTACTATGGATGACATTCCAATGAGGCTTCAGCGCTTCGTGGTTGCAGTCCCTGGACCGTTTAGGAGATTTCTGCGCAAGATAGCCCGCGCAGTGGTGTCGTACAGAGAGCACCACCAGTGATTGACTAGTCACTTTTGTAGTCACATGTGACATTTTTGACTTTTTGCACTATCATTTTGCCGATCATAAGGTGTGTTAAACCTATGATCGAAGACGATGTATATATTTTTGGACACACTTCTATCTATATCTATATATCACTATTATCGGCTTATCTTGTTTAACATGTATGATGAAATGTCTTTAAATTTACTTGCATGATTATTATAAATGTCTGTCCAACACTTGAGAAGCAATTGCATCTGCTAATGTATTCAAAGACCTTGGAATATGTTGATATTCAATGTAATCAAATTCACGTTCCAAGAGACGCACTCTCAAAAACAACCTTAATAACACAGGATTTCTAATGGCATAAACTCTATTAAGCTGTAATACAACAAGTTCAGAATCTAACCTCACTATCAAACGTCGAATTCCAAATGAAATAGATTCGGATAATAATTCAACCACTGCACTGTATTCTGCAATGTTATTCGTTGTTTGACCGAGGCTTACCCCATGCATAGAAACTAACTCGTCAGAGGGCGAATAGATAACCCAAGCTGCGGAAGAGATATTCCGTGTACTACGACAAGCACCATCAGCAAATCCAATGTATGTTTGGAGAGGCGTCGACATCTACAATATCAAGAGTAAAACCAAGATGAGCCAAAATAATGACGAAAAACACACTTGCTAAGCTAAGCACACTGACTAAACTAACACACTTGCTAGCTAGAAAGGAAATCTAACCTATCTAAAAATTTCTCCATCCACCATTTTAAGCATAATACCTCTTTAGGTAAAGTCCATTTCTGGGTTTGCCCAAAGAGTCCCCATCAAAATCAACTAACTCATAAGCCCCTTTTGCTAGCTTTCGCTTTACAATGTAGGGCCCATGCCACATGGGAACGAATTTTCCAGCACCTAGCTTATCGTTCGCTTGATCATATAATAGTACTAGGTCTCCTTCCGAAAAACTTCGAGGGGTTACATTTTTATCGTACTGAGCTTTCATTCGTTTCGCGTGAGTCTCGATAGCTAAAGTAGCGTCACGTCGAGTCTCATCTAATTTAGCTAAGTATAACAACCGTTTCTCCTCTTCGGAAGTAGCTGGAAGTAATTCGACAGCCATTTGAAGTGATGGGATTTCGCACTCAATAGGTAACACAGCTTCTAAGCCATAAACTAGCTGAAAAGGGGTGAAACCTGTTGAATTTTTCACTGAAGTTCGATATGCCCATAGTGCCGAAAATAACATGTTATGCCAATTCGTTCGATGGATACCAATGATCCGTCGAATCATGACGACTAGAACTTTGTTGATTGACTCAACCAAACCGTTGGCTTGCGGATAATAAGGTGTAGAGCTATCGTGGCGCAAACCAAGCTGGCTTGTAAGTTCAGTCATCATGACATTTCGAAAATGGCTTCCATGGTCCGTAATGATTGCTTGTGGGACACCAAACCTAGTTATGATATGATTGAATACGAAAAGTGCAGCTGTCTTGCCGCTTGCGTCGAATGTAGGCATCGCCTCGGCCCACTTAGTAAAATAATCAACCGCAAGGATGATATACGCATGCCCCCCGGCCGAGTGAGGGTTACAAGTAATAAAGTCAATGCCCCATTTGGCGAATGGACCAGCGGCAATTATAGGGTGGAGAGGAGCAGGTGGAGCGCGCATCTTGCGATCAAACACTTGACAGTTGTGGCATTTTCTGACGGCAAGGATACAATCTTTAAACATAGACGGCCAGAAATAGCCAGCGCGCAACACCTTCTGAGCTGTGGCATACCCAGACATATGACCGCCACATGCTCCAGAGTGACAATCATTCAAAACTCTCTCAGCCTCATCGTGAGTTAAACAACGTCGAAAAACTAAGTCTGCCCCCAGGCGATAAAGTGTATCTCCAATAATTCTGTATTGCTGGGATTGAAACCGAATTTTTCGACGGTTTTCCTTGGAAGTTTCAGGCCGAAAGGTTTGGGTTTGGAGATAGATGATTATATCCCCATACCACGGATCTACAGTGCTAATAAGAAACAAAGATTCGTCCGCAATGGACTCCTCTGCCACAGTCTCTGTGTCAGCACTCGGGAAATCACACATCAATTCCGCAAAGACTAAAGATTTCTTAGACTTGGACTTCTCAAACTCCAAGTCGAACTCTTGCAGGATGACGATCCATTTAGAGTACTTGCCCCCTAGCAGTTGTTTTGTCAAGATATAAATCATAGGGTTGCAATCCGAAATAACAGTAGTTTTGCGGAGAAGAATGTAGTGACGAAAACGCTGGACAGCTTGAACGGCTGCCAGGGCCAATTTCTCCACATGTGAATATTTTAACTCAGTTGGATTTAAGGTTCTGCTAAGGTAATATATCACATGCTCTGCCTTGAATTCATCTTCTTGAACTAACACCATTCCAATGGTGGAATGCGAAGCTGCGAGGTATAAGAAGTAGTCCTGGTTGTAGTTGGGAGGATGCAATAACGGTGCATGGGTCAACGCGTGTTTCAGTGCATCAAAAGATTGTTGAGCAATCTCGTCCCAAAAGAATTGTACATTCTGTTTCAACAACCGTGTAAAACCTTTAGTGACCTCGGCGTAGTTAGGGATGAATCGGCGTAAAAAGTTTGCTTTCCCTTGCAAGCTTTGGAGTTGGCGCAAACTCGAAGGAGGAGGCAATTGGATGATAGCCTCGACTTTCGAGGGATCGACGCGAATGCCGGTTTTGGAAACAACAAATCCCAGCAATCGACCTGTTTCTATACAGAAAACACACTTGTGGGGATTCAACCGAATTCGATAATGCCTACACCTCATAAAGATTGCTCGTAGGTGGACAAGGTGATCAGCTCGGTGTAAAGAATGAGCAGGCAAATCATCGAGATAGGGTTGCACAATGTGCTTGATGTCATGAAATGCATAAGACATGGCCCGTTGAAAAGTAGCACCGGCATTCTTAAGGCCAAAAGGTAATTTGCAATAAGCAAATGTCCCCCATGGACAAATGAATGCCGTTTTTGGTTGATCGGCAGGTAGAATATTGATTTGATTATAACCCGAGAAACCATCCATGAAGGAAAACATCTCACTTCCGGCACAATCATCAATAATTTGATCGATATAAGGCGTAGGATAGTTGTCTTTTGGACAAGCTCGATTGATATCCCTATAATCGATACAGATTCTTATTGTTCCTTGTTTTTTATTGACGGGAACAATATTCGATACCCAATCCGTTAACGGGATCGGATAAATGAAACCTGCTTTCAACAGCTTTTCGACTTCGGCTTTGATTGCAGCTGCTTTTCGAGGGTGAATCTGACGCAACCGTTGCCGAATGGGTTTAGCATCCGGGTAGGTTTTGATTTCATGAACAACAATGGCAGGATCGATTCCTGGCATTTCTTCGTAGGACCAGGCAAACACGTCGCGGAATTCTTGGAATAGGGCCTTGTAAGTTTCAATTTCTTCGTCAGTACATGCGGCACCTATATGAATGTTCTCCTTGATTCCGGGCTTCACTGAAATATCAATGGGAATAGTACGAGAAATATTCCCTAAATTCAGCTCTGAATCAGAATGTTTCGTTGGATCCTGAGCGTCTTTGACATATTCAGCGGTAAAGATAGATGAAAAATCATTTTCAAAGCATCATCCTTAGGTAAAAACGAAGATCTGTGATGGAGATCGTCCCATGGTAGATCATCTACACTTAGGATTTCGCGAAGTTGTTCGTCAGATGACACTTCTTCGGGAAACGTTATCCGTTCTAAGGGTGAGGTGAAAAGTGACTCTTCACTGACCACATTCATTTGGTCGGTTGAATGAAAGTCGGTAAAAGACATAAGAGCTTCATAAGCAATCTCATACGGACTCAACGGCATAACATCACCGAGTGAGTCTAGCTCAGAGTCAGAGGGAACATACCAAGGATCATCATAAATAATGTTTTCTGACGTGATCATATGAATTGTTGCGAACGAAGGGTCTGCATTGAGTGGAGGGAGAGGAAAAGTTCCCAGTAAACCGGAATCCTTAACTAAACCTACACCAATGTCCCTATAAGGGATTGTCGTTTTACCAACATGCTGGATAGTTTCTGAAGAGGTTGGGTCGGATGAAAAGTATGTCAGCTGATCAATAGTCACGATCTTACCGTTATGTGGAAACTTAATGACTCTGAAGACCGATGAAACGACCGCTGTCATAGCATATGACCAACTTCGACCCAAAAGAAGGTTGTAGTCTAGAGGGGCATCAACCACTTCCACATCCAGACTAACGGTTTTACCTTCGACCCCTATAGGCAATTCTTGTAGAATACCAAACGGACGGAACCCACGGCCATCAAAGGCCTTAAGGATGGTGGGGGATTGGTTCAACGAAGGAGAACCAAGCGATCTCCAACATTGAATCGACATAATACACGTAGAAGCTCCCTCATCAATCACAGTCCGATGAATAGGCCTGTTTTTGACTATCACTGGAATTTGGAAAGCCATTTGATGGGGGAGACGCGGTGTACTACTTTCTAGATCAAAGATCATTAGGTTCGGGTCCTGAACATCGACAGCTCCAATAGCCGACAAAAGCAATTTTCGTTGCGCTGGACATGATTGCAGCACTTCGAGTGCCGACATTGCTGAAGGTGAAACAGCTAAATCTTCAACAATGTTGTAATTCTGGGCTGCTCTCGCATGTGGATTGAAAGCAGACCTTCGAAGTACACCCTTGGCGGGCGGCTTAATCACTAAGTCTGGGTTAGGTTTTTCGATCTGTAGTGGATCGGAACCAGGAGCTGAGGTTGATGGGTTAGAGTTAGAAGATTCTGCTTCTTTACCATCAACAGGAGCCTTACTACCATAATCTTGCGATCGAGTCGCAATCCTGACATGAGACATCATCAAAATGGGTTCTTCACTGGCATTCGAAGAAGAACCTATCATCTTATTTTCCTGCTCGGGGAATGGATTCTTTAACACAGCAGGAGTCGGAGAACCTTTAACTATTTTCACTACCTCGGCCCGATGAGGGCAGTCTCTCGTAAAATGATCTTCTTCACAAATGAGACAAGGATAACGAGGTTTGCGCTTTTCGTCATTAGTTTCCGACTTTTCCGTTTTCTCCTTTGGAGCCTTGTCTGCTTTAGCCTTCTTCTTTCCTTTCTTCTTTCCACCGTTTTTGGATTTGGCCGTAGATGACTCTACAGCGTGAATGTCGGCGGTAAGTTCAGGAGGAGAAGACTCTCCTGTCGGAGAATCAGGCAAAGTGATAATTGGAGTATTGGAGGTCTTGGAAGACTTCTTCTTACTCTTCGTAGTCACGATACCGATCATACCATCAGCGGCATGAGATCCCGAAGGAGCAGCAGCGATTTGGTTTGACTTGGGAAGATCCGGAATTTTCTCGTGTAACGTACCCGACTGAGTGTAAACTAAGTCAAGGTATTGTGCCTGAGCAATGACTTGCTCCTCAGTAACTACGCCGGCCTTAGCTACATCTTCAGTAATTCTTGGTAATAATGATTTTACAAACCATTCAGCTAAAATTTGGTCCGGGATAAAAACTTTCACTAATCTCCTTCGACGTCTCCACTCATGGATGTGATCAGAAATGTACGTGGATGTCGATTGTTTTAGCGAAGTTAATAATTCCGTACCATTATCGTATCTGACTGGTAACTGAAAATGAGTTAAGAATGAAGTAGCTAACTGGCTAAAGTTGTAAAAAGAAGCCCGTGGCAACTCAATGTACCACTTGGCTGCGAGACCAATGAGTGTACGCTGGAAAAGACGTAAGCGGATAGAATCATCTGAGATGGAATTTGATGCACACCAGAGGTGGTAAGTCATCACGTGATTAGACGGATCCTCTCCAGACTTACCTTCGAACTTAGGTATATCGCTGGGCAACTTATTTGGCATTGGCGGCCAGAACGGAAGATATTGAATTGGATCGTTCGTTAGGCGCGTCAAGTCGGGTAAATCTAAAGTCGCAATAAATGGTAACTGCCGGTTAGGATCTCGGAAACTCTGAGTCACAATACCAGCCCCAGGAGGAGGATATCCAGGATAACTAGGAACAGGATTCGCATTGGGGATATTATATCCTCCTGGAAAACCAGGATTAACCGGACCGTACTGGGGTTGTTGAGGTGGTTGATAATTGTACCCAGGATACGGTTGATACTGGTAAACCGGTTGTTGGGCAGCTTGACCAGGTTGATACTGTCCCTGGTACGGAGGTTGAACAAATTGAGGTTGAGTAGTAACAACCGTACTTGTACCAGGTTGACCTGCAGGCATCTGGACTGTGGTTTGAATCGTGGGTCCAGACAACGGTACAGATGTCTGAGGAACGGTTACAGGGACAGTAGAAACCGGAGCTGCCGATACTCCAGATGTAAGCATGGTAGATGAAGCGGTAGTGCTGCAGCCGTGTGAGGTGGAGTACTCGGTGCAATTGGCGGCTGAGTAACTACAGAAGTTACAGGGGTCTGAACACTTGACTGGACAAGTTGCGGTTGCTGGGGTGGACCAGGAACTGCAGGTTGTCCTGCTTGAGGTACCGACTGTATACTTGGTTGCGACATCTGTTGACCCTGTGACGGATCCCATGTTAACATTCCAGGGTATTGACTCGTAACAGGTTGAGGATACTGAGATCCATAGCCGTATTGAGGATAGGGTTGATAACTGTAAGGTGTAGTCCCATATGATTGCCCTTGAGGTGGTTGATAACCTTGACCAGGGTATTGACCCGTAGGTTGATAACCTTGAGGTAAATACGAATACTGGGGTTGACCTTGACCTTGAGGTTGGTATCCTTGAGGTTGATACCCTTGGGGTTGATACCCTTGGGGTTGCCATCCTTGAGGTTGCCATCCTTGAGGTTGATACTGATACTGAGGTTGACTTTGGGGTACATATTGAGGCTGGGGTTGATACCCTTGGGGTTGATACCCTTGAGGTTGCCCCCCAGTCACAAATGAAGTACCTTGAGGTTGCCCCCCAGGCATTAACGAAGGTTGCCCCCCAGGCGGTAATTGGCCACCTTGAGGTTGGTTAATGGGAGTTGAACCTGACATCATATAAACTTCACCTATACTCAATGGTACATTACCACTGTTTCCAACTAATAACCCATGATCAACAGGTTGAGGAGATGCTCCCGCAAAGGTACCAGAAAGTGACTGATACCCAGTAGGAACAGAAGGACCGCCATGTAAAAATGATTCAGGACTTTGCGAAAACACAGACGACTGACCAGACATATTTACAGGAGAATGAATTCCTCTGGTGGAACCGGAGTACGAGGTGTAGAAAAACCTACTGAGTTGTCTAAAAAATTGGTTAATGCAAGGTACCAAGACTCACTTCTAGGAGGACTGTAAAAGATGGATTCACGCTCCCTTAGATCAAGGGTAATTAGATCTTCAGAATCAGAAACGCCTATTTCTTCCTCTGGAACAAGTTCTTCTATAGCAATTAATCCAACAGGAAGATTTTCGGTGATAATTCTTTCTATTCTTGGTGAATCAGGAACACTAGGAGTTGGAGTAACAGGTTCTGAAATTTCAGGTTCTTCGCCTGTTTCACTGGCAGATGAAAAACTACCAGCAAGCTCGGAAACTGTAACAGCTTCGGGATTGTAACCTGTTTCTAATCTTTCGTAATCTGGATGGACTACCAAAGAAGATTCTCCTTCTTCAGGTGGACCTACTTTACTGCCACTAGGAGTTACAAGGACCTTTAAACCCTCTAAATAACTGGGGTCGTCTCGAGGAGGTGAACCCCTAAGTTCACGGGATCTTCTCAACAATTCGGCCACAGATACAACTTCAGGAGACTGGCCCGCAATACGACGGGACCTTCTCGGTAATTCCGCCACAATTAAAGATTTTAACTACAACACACGAAAACAAAGTAAAAAATTTCAAATCAAACCACCTAAAGTCTTCTAAAGAACCAATCAAATTTGAAGCACACGCCTAAATAATCTAGAGCGTCAAACCACACACAAACAGTAGTCTTCCGGACCAAAAGCGCTAGTTGGTGATTAGGCCCAACCTCGCAGGATTCAGTACAGAAATAGTGGGTGGAACAGTTACCCCGGCAACCTGCTTAATGAATAGACTGGACCAAGTTCCTCCACTTTAACCGTCTCGAAGTGAAGCGAACCCCCCAGAAAATCCAAGTGAGTATAACCGACGTCTGCTCCAGGTACAGTGGGACCTTCCCTCCACCGTCACCTTGGGTAGAATCCTAGATATTATGGCCACTAAGGTTACCAATCACAACAATTACACCTGGGGGAACAGTCTAAACTCCGACAGCACGCAAGGGCAGAGTAGCAAGCTCCAATCCCCTTACCGGCTCCTTGACAACAATCCAAGGTTTACCGATAAGTGACCCCTGGCTCCTCGACAATGGTTAATCCGAGGTTTACCGTTTGTAATACGTACTGCCTGGCGTCGTTCCCAACGAGGGAGGAATGATCCCCTCACTGGTTCGGACACGAGCTCGTGTTTCTCCTTTAAGAGGAGCTTTCCCAGAATGTAACTGAAACAATTGGATTTGTTCTACTCAAGATAGACTATCTGTTTGGTTTTGTAGTCTTGGAGAGTTAAGTACTCACCTACTCCAAGACCCTAGCCTAAGCTATGTTGGTGCTTCAGAGCCCTAGAAAAATAAAGATTACTAGATTGATTTTAATTTAAGCGTTACTTTTAAGGTTGTTTCTTAAGTCAAAAGGTGATGGAAGTGAAACTAGTGGTATGTTGACTCGACTCGAAACCACTACAAAATGCACCTAAAATGATTTATCCACTACTTTACTTTTTCGATGAATTGCTTAACTAAAAAGTTGAGAGAATGCAATCCTTATAAAAGCAACTTCTTAATTGAAGACAATCAAAGAAACAATTCGTTTTTCTTTTCCAAGCATAAAAACATAACTTCTCTTTACATGCACGAAAAAACTCTTTTCTTCTTTTGAAAACAAAAAGCTACTTGAAACAAGACTTTGAAGAAGATGTTTTTGTATTTTTCTTTTAATAAAACAAATAAATCTAATATAACCAAAAATCAATCTTAACAACTCTTAAAATCTATGAAAATGCACTCATAAGCAAACTAAAGGCAAATTTACTCTAAGCAATCTTAACGAGGCCAAAACTAACAATGATTATTTCTAAGGTGTTTTACTTGATCACAATCAAATCAAGGACTAGCTTATTGCAGAACCAAAAACTAGTCAAAACAAAATTCTAATCTTTTTGTCCTTTTTGAAAATGGAAATCAATACTTTAAAAACAAGCAATTCGAAATTTGACCCAAAACAACTCAAATGACAAGTTGCTCAAACAAGGAGACTTTACGGCAGGCTCAACTTCTAAGAAGGTTGACTAACCAGAGATATCTAAGGCTGGAACAACTTTCTAAGCTCAAAGTTACTACAAAGCCTTTCCAAAAATCAAACCCTAGGTCTAAACTTCGTTGAAAACCACTAAAACACTCAAAGCTCACAAAACCAGTTCAGGTAAGAATTCTTGACAGGGTACTAAAGGATCTGGGCAGAAAACACTAAGAAAAAACAAAATCTAAAAGTAATTTAAGGCAAAAATGGAATTTTCTTAACTTTTACAGGAAGACGCAGGCCAGCAGTTGTCACAGGTGCGACCCCGCACTGTGCAGTCGACAACAGCGCGTCCAAGGACGCACTGTGCAGCACACAGAGACTGCGTCTTTCTGGAAAAAGGAAGAAAAACTAAGGCCAACTAAAGCTACAGCTAAACCACCCAAATACTAATTCTCACAGTCAAAAACCAGAAAATAAAAATGATTTTCTCAAAGCAAAGTTCATATAAAGGAAAAGACTCTCTCATTAATGGATTCCCCAGCGGAGTCGCCAATTTGTCACACGGAATCTGTCAAGGGTGCGGACACGACTGACCTTCCTAGAAGTCTAAGACATTCTAATGACAAACAAGACAAAATGGAGTGATCTTTCTCTAAATACACCTTTTACAACATGAAAACTACAAGTGTTTAGGCTTACCTTATTCCAAAACGCTGTTGTTGAAGTCCGTTCTTGACGATCCGGATGAGCTCCTCCTTCAAGTCAATTCCTGCAACCACAAACAATCAAACAATTACCAAGCACTTGCATTTCATATAATAAAACATATATTCAACATGCAGACCAAGGAACACATGAAATAACTCATTAACATAAGCTATTGAGAAAAATAAACCAGTTTGTATTAATAACGAAACAAAGAAACTCTTACAACCTGGCCTTGGTGTTGTGCAAGTTCCTCCCAGGGTCCATCAAGGGTTTTCCTCTACTTTGACAAAGCTCACCCTCTCCCAAGTAGAATCAAGTGAAGACAATCTCTCCTCACAAAGGCTCTAATGGAAGACCTAAATCCTGCAGCATTTACCCAAAGAAAATGTATAGCTCCAACCTCCTCTCCTTCTGGCTCAATGCCTTCATTTATAGTGCTGTAAAGAGGTTATTCAGGTCCACTATCAATGGGATCATCCCCCTCTATGGGTGGGATAGCTCCCTTATTGATGGGATAGGTTCCCCCTTAATAGAGATACATGAACCAACTGGAGGCGCATCCATTTCATCAAACCGACCTCTAGAATGTTCTAGAAGTAACCACAAGTAACTTTTTCAAGATAAAACTCGCGCATTTTGCCTTTTACAGAGGGACGCACCTGTCCCTTAACATACAGAGCGTCCATGGACGCATATTTTGTGAACATGATCAGCGTCCCCGCAGGTAAGGCTAGAGAGAACCTGCGACCCCAGAGATAAACATGATTTTTACAAGACTTTCTCTCTTCTTTGAGTTTGAGATGGATAACAGAGGCATGAGACTTGCCTAAGAGGGTAGCATGACTTGTTGATTGGAGCCATACTAACTGTAAGTAGTCAAGGTGACATTTTTTAGTGTAACAGTAGGATTTTACGCTGTTTGTTGGATGTTGACAGGGTTTAGCGCCACTCAAGCAGCATAACGAGCCCCTTTTTTGACCTTTTCAAGCTCGTTAAAACACAAGAGAAGGTTACTTTAAGGTCCGCTTTCAGCTCTTTTCTGACCATTTAAAGAGGAAAAGATTGCCGAGTTCTCCCTCTTGACTCGTTAAATGTTAATAAGGGGCAGTCGTTTTAAGTTTCTTTTTGTCGACTGTTAAAACATAAAAAGATTACCGGGTTTTTGTCGTTTCAAACTCGTTAATGGTTCCGAAACGACGTGGCTTTGACCGCTTTTTTACTTTTTCAGGTCGAAATCACTAATTATGAAAAGTACTCCTCGATCGTAATGATCGGGCGGTTCTTTCGGGAATTATTTTATACTTTTTCGGGCCCGAGAGACACAACTTTACGAAAAGGACACCCCTGGAGTTTTCTTTTCTGCTGTCTTTTCAAACTCTCTAAACATGAAAAGACGCCGAGTTCTTCCTTTGTCAGACTCGTTAAAATTTGATGACATCGGATTTTGTCACACCACAAGCACATGCTATCCCCATCAAGCTTGTTAAAAATAACTGGGGTACTCGCCAGAAATGGCGGGGGGAAAAGAAAATTTTTGACCCATCATTATTACCGTGACGGCAGTATGTCGCTCTTGAACATGGCACTTTTCTGCTTTCGTGTCCAAGGTGGGGATATCTCATCTCACATTTTTCACTCGCTTCCATGGACTTGGGTACCTGATTTGACCTCTCATTCATTCATTGCCTCGTCATCATGACCTTTGATACATTGATGTCAAATACTGCCAATTCCGTTAATGTGTCGCCGATATGTTCAAGAGAAGTTGACCTCTGCAAAGGAACAACATCCCTTTGATAGTTTGTACAATCTTGATTCACAATATTGTCTCTCTGTCTCGTGTCGATGATGTGGGAAACATTATGGCCCACCTTCGATCAAGGTCACTCCCTGTCGACTTCAACTCATTATCCAGGAAGTTGATCTAGAGACTCCCTTCCGGTACCTTGGAGCCTGCATGCCTCAATGGCAGGTCCTTCGTGTTCGACGTGAGGTTTTCATCATTGGCCTCCGATCGAATGACTCTACAGGTGTTCGACTTCAGATCTTTTATTCACACGCCGTAGATTGTACCTATAGTACCTTGAGGGCCATCGTCATTATTGGTGGTACCTCTCGCGTCTGTTAACAGTTTCCACTATTGACTGGTAATCAGACGATGTTCATGCATGTTCGACATCAGCTCATATATTCACATGCTTGAACTTGTACTCTTGTTCGGGTCGAGATGGAGCGCAAGACCCTGGATTGTGTCTGTTGTAATCTAGGCGTGATTCTTGATACTTGACTCATTCACTGGATGGCTGCGACCATACCTGAGTCAATTCATTGATCCTAACTTGATGGCTGCGTCCATGCTATGGATCTAGATTATTTATGTACTCTTTTATGGATGGCTGCGACCATACCACGTACATCATGTAATTGAACTATCAGTCAAGTCTCTTAATACAGATCCTCGGCGGCGGTAACTATATGTGTTCTTATGTGTGTTCTTGTAAAGCATTTCACCCCTCTCCACCTCTCGGACTTCATGCTTTAGGGGGCATCTGTTACACAGTAATTTGTCACCATCCCTATTACTCCTCTTGTCGCACCTTGGAGGACTCATCCCGGGAGTTATAAGGAGTGACAAAGTTTAAAAACACTTGCATTATATTCCCTTGGGCATGTACTTCATGTTCCCTGAAGACACCTCCTACAGATTATCCCTGAAAAGTGTCCCTTTTCCATTGGCGCAAGTCCACAGTATTTTACCCGCGCCAATCATGGAGATCCTCAAAAGAGGGCGCGACCATTGGCGCTCTGTCTTAGAGCAGCAGTCGCGCCAACCGAGTTTAGTCGTGCTTTTTGCCTTAATGCACGTCCGACTGTTGTTTCCTTCATTACATGGAGCTTTTTGAAGATAAAAAATCAGTCTTACGCCGAGCTCTATCCTATCTCCATCTTTAGTGGCTTTCGGGAAAAGATGTTAATCCACAAAAGGTGTCCCGGTTCGTCGTATCCACCTCCCTTCTTCATCTATATAAGCTTGTCCTTATGCATTTGACAAGCTAGTCGCTAGTACTAAGAGTCAGAGTTATGTAGTGTTAGATGTTGAGTTCTTGAGTTCTTGGAGGAATGCTAATGAGAGCTAGGGAGGTTATGCTGCCGGAGTGGAGATGCAGTGCAAGACACATATAGTTACTCGCCCAGCCAGGAGAGGTTCAACGTCAGAACCATGGTTGTAACTTTTCCTATTTATTATTAATTAATGAGCGACTGCTATTATAGTTCCAATCTCATCGTCTATTATGGTGTTGATTTATTTCCTTTCTGACTGAAATATAGTTATGCTTTGGTAGATTTTATGTTGGTATCTGTCTCTCCCTTTGCATGTGCAGGTGTTCGTTTATAATCTGCTGGAGCGAGGGAGCGGGAATATCAGCTCTACCTCAAACATAGCGTTGGACTCCAGGTTGGTCTTTTTAATCCACCTTTGATGCATAACTAGGAACTTGTGTGGCAGCGTGGTTTGATTGTGGCTAGTTCTGCTTTAGACTAGTGGGATCGCCTCTGTCCGCAGAGGGGATTTACCTGACCAACATTGTGAATGGTCATAGATTAAAAATATATCAAAAACCAATTTCAAAGGAGGAGTTCATCAAGATCTTCCAAAACAATTCCGAAATGAAGTTAGTGAAGAACAATCCTTCTTCTCCACCAACTTAGTCTTTATTTTTCCTATAAAAAAAATTGTATAAGGTTGAAAACCAATCATTGATTGGCATGCTTATACAGAAAATACAGGGTGAAAATCAAAGGTTTCTGACACCCTATATTTTCCATTTCCTTTTTGTAATAAGTGGTGACAAAAATCCACAGTCACTCTGTATTCTGCAAAATTCATTATTTCATCTCACTTCACTCTGTTTTATTTTTACAGTTTCACTTCATTCCATTTCCATATTTCACCAATAAATTTTTCTTTTCCAGTATTTCTTCCATCTCCATTTTCATTTATCATCCAGTCTTACATCTCATTTTATTTTCACTTTCACAACCATTTCCATTTCATTCATTCATAAGCCATATTTTACTTTATGTTTCACATTCTGCAGCTAATCAGATTTTGCAGCTACAATTTTCTTATCAGTTCAGGCATAAGTGTACAATTCATAATAAAACCATGTATGCAGGGGATTGAAGAAAAATCAAATTTCTAAAGAAATCAAGCTCAAGGTACCTGTGAATCAACATCAAAATATTAGCAAGCGGAAGGTAAAGGTTACAAAGGTAAATGCAAAAATTTATTTCAAAAAGCAATTTGAAAACATAAGTTTGTATAGTATGTATGATCACATGTCTCCTTAACCAACCATCATTTGATTTGACCGCCAGGATGTCTCTGCCATATCTTCTGTCTTTAATGACAAACAGTCTCAATGATTCTTTCATAATAAATCTCCACTCCAAACTCCATAACCTGTACTCAAAGGGTCCTCCACAACTACACCTATTAATGGTCAAGACAACGATGTGACCTACCTATCTACGACTCTCTAAACCCTTACTGTCTATTTATTGCATGCAAACTCTTAAGTTTTTCTTTCATATTCATGCAGTCATTCCATATACATAGTCTTCCTATTTCCATATACGCAGTCATTCCATTTCTTAAACAGTAAGAGTAATCTTGAAGGGTGACCAAAAATAGAGGATATGGGGCTTATTGTCAAAACAGAGCCCGTAGGAGTAAAATATATGGAGGGGTATCCACAACTTAAAGGGATATTAGAGAAGGCTGGATGGTTATGTTTTATTGAAAAATTTGACGGTTACCACAAGGAAATTACTAAATCTTTTGCAAGATCATTTGATGGCACAGAAGTGGAGATAGGGGATATCAAATTTGTAGTCACAGAATCCTTCATAGCAGAAGCAATAGAGCTCCCGAGACTAGGAGAAAGATGGTTTAAAAACAAGGAATTTCATGATGAATCTTGGAAGATGATCCTTCAAAACCCAAGTATGGATGTTACACTATTTAGAAAGGGGATTCCAATTTCAGCACTCAAGAACAAATGGAGTAACATGTTGTTAATATTGAAAAAATTTATTACATGTGAAGGACTATTTGGATCTATGTATGTTTACCATATACGCTTGTTAATGAATTTTTTAGAGAATGGAACCATCAATCTTCCCTTTTTCCTTCTGAACAGTTTGAGAAGGATGGCAACAAATGTCCAAAAGAAAATCGAATCAATAGAAACAACTCTGTATCATTATGGATTAGTGAAGATTCTAGTTGAATTCCATTTGAGAAGTATAGGGGATACATGGGAAGATTTCTTGGTAAGAAATTTCTTCCAGGATGCTCCAGATTTATCTGAGGGAAGTCATGTTAAGAGAAGTAGAAGGAGAAATACCATCATTAATATTCAAAGCTCCTCACAAAAATATGACGACAGAAGAGAAAAATGAAAGAAAGAGCTGAAGAAATCAATAAGGACATTCCTGAACCTTCATCACCACAAGAAGATAAACAACTACACTATGAAAGACTGACCAAGATCAAGGAGCAAATCAAGAAAAATAAGGAGAAAGGAAAAAGGAAGAAAGACACAAAAGAAGAAACCATAAGCTTCCAAAACTTGAGGAGGAGCTCTAGACTCCGAGGTAAGGTGAAGAGGGTGACATCAAAAGAATCCCAGTTCATAAACTTATAAGAAGAAACCCTAGTTCAATCTCCTAACAGTATTCCATCTGAACACAGTCCACAAAACTCTCCCCCACAGAATTTTGAAGGCAGCCCAAGTAGAGCTTCTCCTGGCATAGATCCAATACAACAGCAAATATATGACTACATAGAGTCATTAGAGAAAAAGAATACCTCGATAGATCCAGGGACTTTAGCTAATCCGGAGCAGCCTGTCACCCCACAAGAAACTTTAACTAGCTCCCTCAAACAAGAAATATTTGAGCTAGAAATTCTGAACAGGCACATCCAAGAAGAAAATGAAACCTTGAGGGAACAGAACAAGCTGGATAGAGCTATTCATGACAACACAATGCTACACTTGGGATTATGGTACAAGAAAAACATGAAGCTAAAAAGGAAAAATAAGAAGCTGAGCAGAACACTTATTAACCTCAAATACAGACTTCTTATGAGGAAGCCTAGGATGGAAATCAGTGCAAATAAAAGTAAGAAGAGGAAGTTGGATGTGCTGGCAGAAGTGTCAGAACAAATGCAATAGGAGGAAGAAGTTCACCTTTTTTATTGCATGGGGACATGCAATAGTTTTGTAGTGGGGGTATGTTGAGCCTCAAAACTACTCTTCCCTAGCAGCGCTTCTCATCCCTTTTCTTTGTTTTTCCATGAAGAAAATGCATTCTTATCATCAATGACCAGTATATATTGCCTTAAGGAGGACATATAGTGATTTACATATTATGCTTTTATGTTTTGCTATTTGAATAAATTTGTGTCTTTTAGCTACGGAACACAGCCTATTCTGTAGCTAATTAGCTGTTACGCAGCTACCTTCATGCTTTAACAGGTTATAGGTGTCAAACGAGGAAACCGGCCACATGGGCATCTCTGGAATGGTCACGACATGGATCCTATCCTAGTCAACCAGCCCAAATCGACAAAGAAACCAGCTCAAGACCACAGTCAAAGGTGGAGTCAAATGAAGAAACCCGGGAGCAATAGGACTCTGTGTCCATTCTTCGTGGCCATTTAATAAATCCGATAGCTTCTGTTGCAGCATTTACTTGAACCAGCCACCGGTGATAACAGATTCACGCAACTACCTTGCTGACTTAAAGTCACCTATAGTTGATCATCCATTCACGCAAAATTGTTGTAATACGTGGACCACCTGTAGCTAAATTCTCTCAAAGGACAGTTAGGATTTTTCTTTAAATATTATTTGTAAAGGACTCGAAAGGAGTTCGAATTTCCGCATGGATTAAGCTCAGACTTACTATTCTGTAATTTTGAAACTTATTTCCCTGTTTTTAATATGAAGACCACATGTTTTATGGATATCTGAAAGAGTTTCTTGGAGATTGATTAAGCACGCATAACCTGATCAGTTACAGAGGGCCCCTGTGCTGAATTGGTTAAACAGTAAATTCATCACAGTGTTCATAGTCATTTTGGTACTAACCTTGTTTATAAAGCAACTTTTATCATTTTCTCACTAATGCAGTGATCCGAATTGGATCCTCAAACAATTCCATGATTGTTAAGAATGGATGACAGACTTCAAGAAACCTTATAGCTATTATAAATAACCTTTGAATAATGGTAATTTGCAGCCATCACGGAGCAACGAGGACCTTCGATCAAAGCGCACTGACCATTGGCCCATGGAGACTGTGCATAGTGCAAAAATGGCAGTTGGGAAGCTCAAACCCATAAACGGAGGTAGTTTCTGAAAGCGTTAATCGCGTATCGCTGGGAAAACCCCTCGAGAAGGAAAAGCCCCAAGCGCTCGGTCACAAGGGAAACCAAAAAACCGTGGGAAAGCGCTAAAACCGACAGGCGGGTCCCGCGCTCAAAACCGGCAGAATATCGGAGGCATTTAGTGTGGTAAGTGGGTTTGGCCGAAGACCCAGCAATTCCATACACCGAGTGACGCGTGTCTGGCAGGGAGAGAGAAAAATCGCTTACATCGCGGGCTAACAGTCGAGCAACTCAACCATGTGATATAAGCGAAGACTGTAGGATCTGGGGGCTCCAGATCAAACAGCGGAGGTTCAACCCGATGGAGGACCGGACTCGAGGGAGAAATAAGCTATGGCATAAATATTTGAAGTCTGATTTGACCAATGAATCGATAGAAGGATCCGTTTCACAGACATCTAGGAAATAATGGAAAAAAACGACCATTCGAGAAGAACTGACACTCAGTTCGCAAGGAGACAAGTGGCCACCTCTCTACAAAGCATTACGCAATAATGATGATGTAGGGTAGATAAGTCCTAGCGAACAGAGGCAGGCAATCCAGAGAGCCGAGAAGCCAAAACAAACAGTCGGGGAATGAACTGGCTTTCAAGCCACAAGCTGACAGAGACAAGACAGAGAGAGACAGTGAGGCAGAGAAGCAGTGAAGAAGCCGAAGGCCGAGAGACACATAAACAAAGGCAAAATTACAGAGAACAGAGAAGCCGAGCTGACCATCAAAGTAAAGGCAGCATCGAGCAGACAGAGACCAATTGACGTCGAAATTCAGTAAGGGGAGTCTGTGAACTCTAAGGACTTGGGAATTCCAAATGCCATCCTACTGATCATCCTCTGTCAAGTGAGACTTAGATTGAGCTCCTTATTGTAAGACTCTGTTTCAAAAACATAATAAAAAGGCCACCACTAAAAGCTGGACCAAGAGACATAGCCCAAGAGGATTGGGTGAATTCCTTATTAAATTTTGTTGTGTTTCTGTTTTGCTTACCGTAATCTCTTACTGTTTCAAGTGTCTGATTATTTTGCAATCTTATCGATCCGTTGCCTAAGATAACATAGACACACACACCAAAACATGAGTCTGTAATACCTTCACTAATTTCCTGAGGTCACCTAGGGTTGATTTCAGATCAAGTGGTATCAGAGCTATAGATTGTTAAGGTTAGACAAGCTTGTGCTGGATTTAGCTGTTGAATGCTAACTAGATCAAAGCTCAAATTATGAGAAGGAGAGTTGGTCGAAACTAATCCTGAAATTGGAAGAGTCTATCCTCAGAAGACAATGTCGGAGGAAGGTTCTGTGGGGCTAGACCCTCAATTTATAGATATTTTCCTGGCCATAAGGTCCATGGTAGAGGAAATGTATAAGGACTTTAGAAAACATAAAGATGAAGATTCATCAGGCTCCAAACAAGATAAAGGAGACGAAGAGTCTCTCCTCCATGACCACTCAAAAGGCAAAGGGAAAGAAGAAAACTTTCTCACACCTCCTAATAGCCATGAACATAAAAAGAAAACATCTTTGATTAAACTAGAGTTAAATTTGATTTACCAATATATGATGGAGAGTTGAATGCAGAAAAGCTGGACAATTGGATCAAACAAATTGATGTTTATTATAGAGTGTAGCGTATCGATTCAGACAAGAGCAAGATTCAGCTGGCCAGCCTACGCCTTGGAGGCACTGCCTTGGTTTGGTGGGAAGGCAGGACCCAAGCTGACATGAAGAGACATTGTAAGACTCTTTCTGTCTGGAGTGAATTTGTTTCTGCAATCAAAAAGCAGTGCTATCCATTGGCCTACTTGCAGCAAGCCATAATGAGCTGGCAAACTCTTCGACAATTGAAAGGGCAAAGTGTACTAGGTTACACCCAAGAATTTAGGAAGAGAGCTTTGATTCTAGGAATCTCATTAGACTCACCTGAGACTCTGTTGAATTACATCGGTGGTCTACACAGCTACATGAGGCACACTATCCTCATGTTTAATCCCACTAGTATAGATGAGGTATCTGTTCAAGCTATGCATCTAGAAGCTAGAGGAAAGAATGGGAACCCAGAAGTTGGGGGATCATCACAACCCACTGCAAGCAAGAATAAGGAGAAAAGAAAACAGAAATGGAAAGCAAGGAAGGCTAACACTACACGGAAAAGCAAGTCTTCATGCACTCACTGTAAGAAGGATGGGCATGATGATGAGCACTGTTGGATTCTGCATCCGGAGATAAGACCTAAGAAGTTTTAGGCCAAGAAGAAGAAGACATGTGCAGCTATTCAGAAATATTTTGGATTGGACTCAGGAGATGAAGCAACCATTGCAGCCACAGGTATAAAAGGTTGTCCGCTTTAGAGAAAGAAAAAATCAAGAAGCAGGTGCAGGAGTTGCTTGAGAAGGGGTTCACCAGACCTAGCACATCACCATGTGGATCTCCAATCGTTTTGGTGAGAAAGAAAGATGGCTCGTGGAAAATGTGCATTGATTATCGAGCACTGAATAAGAAAACAATCAAAAATCGTTATCCCCTTCCTCGCATAGATGATCTATTAGATCAATTGAAAGAAGCTGTTTATTTTTCCAAGTTAGACTTGCATAGTGGATATCATCAGGTCAGAGTTGCAGAACAAGATGCATGGAAGACTGCTTTCAAAACAAAGCAGGGATTATATGAGTGGCTGGTTATGCCTTTTGGCTTAACTAATGCTCCTGCTACTTTCATGAGAATAATGAATGATGTACTCAAACCTTTTCTTGATGATTTTGTTATTGTATATCTGGATGACATTCTTATATTTAGCAAAACATGGGAAGAACATTTAAAGCATGTTAAGCAGACACTAGATGTTTTGAAAAGAGAAAAACTTTATGTTAAACTCTCAAAATGTGAATTTGAAAAAACATCTTTGAATTATTTGGGACATATAGTAGGCAGTGGTGAATTGAAGATAGATCCCTCTAAGGTGGCAGTCATTGTAAACTGGCCTAAACCCAAACCTGCTATAGAAGTTAGGAGCTTCTTAGGAGTAGCACAATATCGGAGAAAGTTCATTTCTAACTTTTCCTTAATTGCAGCTCCCTTACATGCTTTAACATGATTGAACAAGGTGTTTCAGTGGGGAGGCAAACAGCAGAAAGCCTTCGACACCTTGAAAGAAAAGATTAGTACAGCACCAGTACTAGTCTTGCCTGATCTTCAAAGACCATTTGAGATCCAAACGGATGCCAATGACTATGCCATGGGAGCAGTGTTGATACAGCACGGTAAACCCATATGTTATCATTCTGAGACATTTAATTCTGCAGTAGTTAACTATCCCACATATGATAAAGAATTGTATGCATTAGTACAGAGTGTGAAAAAGTGGAAACATTACTTAATGGGCAAAGAGATAGTTATACATATTGATCATCAACCACTTCAATATCTACACTCCCAGACTAAGTTGTAGCAATCAAGACACTATAGATGGATGGGTTTTCTACAACAGTTTCATTTAGTCGTCAGATATAAAAAGGGCATACATAATAAAGTTGCAGATATGTTATCTAGACCCATTATAAATGCATCTACTATACTTGAGCATAATTCTATATTGCATGAGAGGTACATTGAACAATATGCTCAAGATATGGATTTTAAAGATGTATATGCAACTTTAAGTCAAGGCAAACGAGTAGAAGAATTGGATTATCATATTAAGGACTGACTCCTAAATCATTGTGGGAAGCTATGCATTCCACAAACTGAAAGAGTGAAGATAATTCAAGAAGCACACACTTCTCTAATATCAGGTCACTTTGGGGTAAGTAAAACAGTTGCACAGCTGCGAAGATTTTGTTATTGGCCAAAAATGAACGAGACAGTTTCTAGATATGTAAGAGGGTGTACCATGTGTGCTAAAAGCAAGCCTAGCAATAGAAAACTAGGCTTGTACACTCCATTACCAGTTCCTTCTCATCCTTGGGAAAGTGTTTCCATGGACTTTGTTGGAGGACTGCCTAAATCTAGGAAAGGTCATGATTATCTATATGTTGTTGTGGATAGGTTCAGCAAAATGTGTATTTTGATACCTTGTAATAAACAGATTACAGTTGAACAAACTGCAAAATTGTTCTTTGAACATGTATGGGTTCATTTTGGATTACCCACTTCCATTATATCTAATCGAGACACCCAATTTGTGGGAAAGTTTTGGTCAAGTCTGTGGGAACTGATGGACACCAAACTGAAGAAAAGCACAGCTTTCCATCCACAAACCGATGGCCAGACAGAAGTAGTCAACAGGACAGTGATCCAGTTGCTCAGGGGATATTGTAACAAGCATCCTAAGCTTTGGGATGAACATTTGTGGTATGTGCATCATGCTTACAACCGAGCCAAACATTCTTCCACATAGAGATCTCCTTTTCATACCTGTTTTGGTTTCACACTAAGGTCTCCCTTGGATTTTGTCTTTGGTAAGGACACAACAGTTGAGGGACACAACGATGTGGACAAGGCAACTAGGTTCATTGAACAAATCCAAGAGATCCATCAGGTAGTACAGGAACAGTTGGAAAAGAGCCAGGCAAAATACAAGGCAAGGCATGACAAGCATCGGATGGAGCATAGTTTCTAAGTTGGTGATCAAGTCTGGCTGTATATCAGCAAGGATAGGATGCAAGGTGAAGGTAAAAAGTTGAAACCAATAAGGTATGGACCTTTCAGGATCCTTGAGAAAATTGGTGAGAATGCTTTTCGCCTTGATTTGCCAGCTTATATGCACATCTACTCAGTCGTCAATGCAGATAGCTTGAGACTATTTGAACCTTCGTTAATTGAAGATCCTGAAGAACAGAGTCAATTGCCTTCTATTGATGACCTGCTACCTGAATATCTTAATGAATTGCAGGAAGACACAGTTCTGGACAGGAAGGTGAGAACGACATGTAGGGGAGATGTTGAGTACCTCAGAATTGGGCTCAGGGGTTCAAATCCAAGCAATGCAAAAAGGATAGAGATTGGACAGGTGAGAAATTTGTATCCTCACTTAGTTGATGCTTGAAACCAACTTTTGGTGGTCCAAAAGCTTTTTCAGTGGGAAGGTTGTGATCCAAATTAAATCCTCAAACAATTCCATGATTGTTAAGAATGGATGACAGACTTCAAGAAACCTTATAGCTATCAGAAATAACCTCTGAATAATGGTAATTTGCAGCCAACACGGAGCAACGAGGACCTTTGGTCAAAGCACATTGACCGTTGGCCCATGGAGACTGTGCATGGCGCAAAAATGGCTCTTGGGAAGCTCAAACCCAGAAACGGAGGCTGTTTCTGATACGCGATTAGCGCTTCTTGTTGACATCAGCACATTATCCAGGAAGTTGACTTAGAAACACCCTTCCAGTACCTTGGGGCTTGCATACATCAATGGCAAGTTTCTCTCTTCCGGTGACAGGTTGACATCACTGGCCTTCAATCGAAAGACTTTGTATGGTGTTCGACATCAAAACCTCTATTCACACCATGTAGAATGTATTGTAGTACCTTGAGAATCATTATCATTATCAGTGATCTCTCTCGCGTCTGTTAACAACTTACATCATTGGCTGGTAATCAGATGGTGTCTGCCCATGTTCGGCTTCAGATCAAATTTTCACATGGTTAGACTCGTACTTGAGCAAACGATTGGACGAGATAGAAGACCCTGGATCTAGTTTCATCCATCCGGGCTGCGAATTCAGGAGAGTACTAAATCATCTGTACGATGGCTTTATACAGATGGTCATCCTATCATGGATCTATATCTGTAAACGAATATCTGATTTATGTACATGTAATGAAAAGTTTATATGCTAATCATGGGTATGCCTTCCCTTAGAAATTCATGAAAAAATCAAAATATCATGATGTTATGTATTGTAATCGATGCAGGTCGTCAAGCGCTTCAGATCCTCCTCAACACATCATAAAGCATATCACTCAACATTATCATTTTCGACTTCATGCTTTAGGGGGAAACTATTAGAGATCTATTTGGGCACATCACTCCCAACATTCAGATCAGTACAATTAGGACACCAGCGCAACCTTGGTCAGGGGTAACTGTGCTGTAGAGCTGGGAGGCCCATTCAGGCCTGCACTGTAGTGCACTTAGGCCATCTTTGACCTGTGCTGGGTGAGAATGAGTGCAATTGGCATTGGATTCTGGGAATATTTTTTTATTCTAGAGAATTCTAGAAGGATGCCCAGCTCTTATCTCATCCTATGAGGTCAACTTTGGATAGGCTATGGATCAATTATCCCTCTGTCCCCCCATCCCTTTCTCCATGGAAACTAACTCCAATTTTGGAAAACCATTCAATTCCTAATTTATGGCATAACCACCTACATTTCCCTGTAAATTGACCACTCATCATAGTGATCAGGGGGCTGGAATTTGAAGATTGTAGAGAAATATTGTTGGTTTG
Source organism: Pinus tabuliformis (assembly GCA_031772625.1). Lineage (NCBI taxonomy): Eukaryota > Viridiplantae > Streptophyta > Pinopsida > Pinales > Pinaceae > Pinus > Pinus tabuliformis. The sequence goes on along the minus strand of CM062820.1, from coordinate 350,386,474 downwards.
AGATTTGAGTTTATGTTAAGTAATGTTATGCTGCTGGATTGATGTGCTTTTGGTGTGACGAGTGTTTGCACTGAAGCTGGATGAGTGACACGGGATCGAACCACTTTGGGTGTAACTCTTCCTTCTACATCAATAAAGTTGTTTGTTCCTTTTCCCATATTCTTATTCATATCTATGATGCAAATATGTTTCAATGTTGTCGATTCCATTTATTTATAGTAGATAGATTGTGTACTTTGATCGTTGTCATCTTCTATTTCTATTGACAGGTACCAATTGAGCGGATTCAGTTCGAGTGGGAGCGATGGGAGCAATTCAAAGGATATCAAGGAAGTGAAAGATCACAAGTAAGTTCCTTCATCTCATCTATCTATTATAGGAAAAGGTTAAACCACTTTCTTTCTGTTGTTCTAAGTGTAACAACCCACTTAGGTAAAATGTGTTTATCCGTAGATACAAATTCCATATAACAAGGATGACACAAAAGGGGCAGAACCCGGAATGTACTGGGTTCCACTCATGGTGGGTGTCACAATAGGGTTTGAACCTGGAATAGATGGGATAACGGGGTTTTCCATCAGAGGTACAGTACTGACTATCGACTAGGGAGGTGGTGGTGGACCAAAAGTGTCCACAAAATCCCATGACCCATTAGTCGTCGAAGGGATGGGTAGAAATGTTCCAACGGAAGACAAAGGAGGTACAAATTCAATGGGAACCAAGGGTGGTCCCAATGGATTCATGATTAGAGGATTGTATGGAGGAAGAAATCCTCTGGTAAGCTTGAATCGTGGGATGTCCAAATTGATTCTGTGTTAGATCTCGGAGACTGATTTCCCGAAGACGGGGAATCTGGTTCAGTGGGGCTCAACGTATTCTCCATAGTGAGTGGGGGAAGTCCTAACAACCGTCTAGATTGATGACGAGGGACAGATGTAGCCACGGTGGCCGATAATTTTTATCAGTAAATTTTACAGTGATGTTTATTAAAGTGTTTGTGATAACACTCTGGCACTTAAAAAAACAAAAAATACACTAAGGAAATCAATCAACAAGTAGAGGGAAATGACCTTGTCTGAAAAGCACCAATCACTGGAGATGAAACCCAGTATCACAATGAATAATAGAGAGAGTTGTCCAAATGTACAGTTACGATTACTCTTGAGCTTCGCTCGAACCTCAGATTAAGGGGCCAAGTACTCTCATGAAGATGAGCACCCTCCCAAAAACCGAAGACAGAGTAGGTTCATCTGTGTTAGGTCCCAGGGCAGCCTACCCCAGTCACGTTGTGTTCATCCCTAAGAGTATGGCCACTAAGGATACCTCAAATCACAGACATTACGTGGGGGACATAGTCGCAGACAATACGCTGTGTGGACAGGATAGCTGAGACCCCGACTCAACTCTAATATCCCCGAAGGGATCCCTGATACAAAGAATACCTAAAGGAGATGTAAGCAAAGGCAGGCTACCTTCACTTACAGCCCAATGTTGTCTCGTATTTAGCTCCGCTTTTACTGGAGTGGTCCCGGATTGTATGAGTGCAGAAGGATTTCTCTCTTTAATGACACTAGTTTCGGTGTATGATCTTCGGTAGTGAACTCACACTGCCTATCCCAAGATCTTAGCCTAAGCTAATGTGTGTTTACTCTAAAAAGAGTTGTTGATTGATTTTATTAGGTAGATTTTAAATGTACTTTGTTAGTCTTCGGTAGGGGTGTTGACGTATGAAATTATTTGGGACTCTGACTCAAATCATGCAAAAACAATGCTTCTAAATTTTCACTTTTGATGAATACACTGCTTCTACAAAGGGAGAGTCATTCATACATCAATATTTATACCATGCATCCTATTAAGTAAAACACTAGCATAACCAACAGAACTTCAATGCTCACTAACAACTATTGAAACCAAATAATGCAGATCTAACCAGTTGAGCAGAAAACAGTAAAAAAATTTGTATTTTTTCTTTAATGAAAACACAAACTTTAAGAAGTAAAGCTATTTTCTTAAAAAAAAAATTGTTCTGGACACATATCATTCAAACAAGTGCAACTGCAGATCCCTGATCAGTCTACAAGAAGATTTCCCAACCCATGAGGTCACAGGGTAAGTTGTTTATCAAGAAATGGCTGACTAACGCTCTATACTAGAGGCTACAGAGAGTTTGTTTCAACACTAACGCTCTGTTTTTGAGGACACAGTGCTTTATAAAGCATTGTTTACACTAGTAACCAGTGTTAGTGAGGAAAAATACTCAAAAATGGGTTGTGGGGATCAGAACTAGGGCTGAGCACTAAGAGAAGGATGTTGTATAGTCCTGAGTGGTCGGCAAGGGAATGAAGAAGTACAGGAAGGCCTGGAAGAAAGAGAGATCTAGGAACTTGCTGGGAAAAACCGAGAACTAAGTGTAGTCCCCAACAGAGTCGCCAATTCTGCAATAGGGATTAATGCACGAGTGTTTGGTGAGGTAGAAACCCTCAAGGATCTTTCCGGGATCCTTGGCAGACAGTCGGATTAGCTGTAGCTGTCACAAAGATACATGCATATCTATGTTTAAAAAATGAATATCAAAGCAAGAAGGAATTATTACCTCGAGTCTTAGTGTGGTGTTGCTGGAGAGCGCAATGCAGCTAGGCAGAAGACCCTTGAGCCAGCTCCAGATCAAAACCTGCACATAGCAAAGACAAGCATAATATCACAACATAAAACCTTGATAAACAATGCATGAACATATAAATATATCTAATTGCATATAACTAAGCCACTCATGCTAATGATATTGAATAAACATACAAACAAGTCATACTATCAACATCTCGGAATGGACAACACAACTGCAGTTTTATATTGATGTAGAAAGAGTGATTACAACCATCAGTTGCATCAACCTTCCCTTACCCCTCCAGATCCTCTCTCTCTCTCCTTCTTAACCTCTTATGATTCCTTAGTCTAAGACTCTGCTCGACAGTCAAATAGGCAATCCTTTCAAATGGTTCGACCTCTTTCACAATGGCCCTAGCCTTGCATATATAGCATGTGAGGTTAGGGTTGCCAAGTCCTTCATGAGTTCCATTAGGCAAAAGCAGTGATGTTTCCATGCCTTTGTGCTCTTTCATGTTTGCATACACCATTTGGAATTAGTAATTCCCCCAAACAGACCGAGTTCTGATGTTTCCTTGCTTTTGTGAGCTGACATAGGAGAGAATCTAGGGATATTTTCTCAGTCAAATCGTTCCCTTGACCCATAGAAACTCATTAGGGTTTACTAATGCTCTTCTTGAGGTAACAAACAAATTTACTTTGGGCACTAACGCACCCTTAGCCTTGCTAGGAATTTTTATAAGGCAGGCTGCTAGTGCTTAGGCAACATTAGATTAACAACTGGGCCTGTGAACTTGGTCGGTCCTTTAGTCATTATGTCTTTCTCCTCTGAGCTGATGAGGAGGTCATTTTCCTGTATAACACTTCAAATGTTTTTATATGTTGCAACAAATCATCCACCTAAGTGACCTTCTGTTTAATTTCAACTTTGAAGATTTTAGCTTTAGTTTGTTCACAATCTTATTCTAGTTGATGAATTTTCTCATCCTTTTCTTTGATGTATTTCCTGACCATTATTGCCTTATATATGCTAGCATTAGCATATGCTCCTGCATATGGAGCCAATTCTTCAAATTCTTCATCAAGTGTTGTTGACGATCCTTCCCAAACTACTTCTAAGGATGTCATTGAAAAAGTAGTTGTTGTCAAGGCCTGTGTCTCAATTATCTTCCTCTTTTTCCTGCGCTTTCTTGCTACAACTTGTTTTTTAGGGCTATAGAATACTTCAATTGGAGTTATTCCTTGTAGCTCAAATTGAGACATGGGACCAAGCTCTGTAATCTACTTAGAAGCAGGCAATACAAAATAGGTTTCTTAAAAATCAAGTTACGATCTGAAAGAGTAGTTTCTAAAGTGTTTAGTGGAGATAACTCCATTTGTTGCATCTCGGTATCCTTTCCACACAACCTTGTCTCAACTTGTTCATTGCCTGTCTACTTGATAGGTTATGAAGTTATGCTTTCAAACACATGCCAATCCTTAATCATTTCACTACCCATTGCCTTCTCAGATATTATTTCTTTAGGATGATCTTGCTTTGGAAGATCAACATGAACTTATTTTATTTTCTTTATAAGTGATTTATTTTGTAGAGGGATTGTTTATTTTGTGATTTTTTGTGATGCGGACTCTTGTGCTAGTGGATTTTTAGGAGATTTTTCTTGTACTTTTGATTTTTCAAGGGAGACACCTTGAGCTAAAGAGTCTGGGGATTTTTTCATAATTGATTCTCCTATTGTTTGCCACTGAATTTGTGGTAATGTATACCTTCTGTTATCTTTGAAAACTATAAAATATGAATAACAGTTTGGAGATATATCCTTTGCCCTTCTTAACACTTCTTGATAATTAGAATCTCCTTTAAATATATCATCATACAAAGAATCCTCATGCAAATATTTCTTAATACCAACATTAGTAGTAACCTTTTCAATCACTTTATGTGGATCAAGAAGTTTCAAAGGAATGATGGATAAATTCAAATAATTAAAAGGAATAAGCTCCTTTTCAGCATGCCAAAAATTTGCAAGAGAATAAATTCCAATCTAAACTAGGAATTCAAGCCATACTCTTTTTGATGTTCTTTTTAATGCGAGAGTAATCCTAGTGCTCATTGTTTGATAAGCCACCTTTCGACATAGAATCTCATATGGTATATAAAGGGGTAGATCATGAGGCAGGATGAGACAACCAATTACCCTTATATAAGTGAAGTTCTCCTTGGTATACCAATCACCAAATCTCTCCAGAAAATCCATGGCAGGTTGAGACATTTGAGGTGGTTTCTTGTTAAACAATGAATAATAGAATGGAATGATGACATTATGTTAGACTTGGTATAAATACTCTTAATAATTTTCTTCCCATAATTGGCTATGGCAAATTTGATTGGGAAGAGACTCAACATGTGTCCATTTCCATCCCATTTCTAGAAAGGAAGTAGTAAGACAAATGGCATCTGTTATGTATGCAGACATATAGAAAGGGGAGTTATGTGTAGCGATTTTCTTTTTTCGAAAATTGAGGACATTTTTAGCAAGATTACTCGATAAAATTTTGGCCCAATTGAAAATTGTGCCTTCTACAACTCTCTGGATGAGAGGGACCCAATATAGGGGAAAATGTGAGGCATTCTTTAAGCCATAGAGTCTACAAATCATGCCATCAATATAGTTAAAAGGAGAATTTAGAGAGGGAACGGTATATTGGAGACTAGGGTATCTTCTCCATTCTTTTATCAAACTAGACAGAGATTTGTCAACCTCTATGCATTCTTCTTAAACAAAAATCTCAACGAAAACAAGGTCGTATTTAATTTAGGTATTTGATAGTTTATAGATACCCTAAATACCTGATGGCTAGAAAGAACCGACTACCATGCCATGAGGAATGATAATCTATCGTTTTGTGGTCTCAATGTGCTCCACAACACACCATATCATATATGTCATTAAGGGACTTTTGAGGTCTAAAATGGATCTCCTAAGAAAAATGTACAAAAAAAATAAACTTTATAAGAACCAATAGGATTCAAGATGATGATGTCAACCATGGGGGATGATTCACCATTTTTGGAGTAAAAAAGTAAAATAATAAAACTACTTTTTCAACTCATATTTTTAACTTATCTCCCTAAGGTTTTACTCAAATTTCGAGTGGGAGTACTCATTGGATGAAAATTTTTATTTCTCATCCAAGGAGTACCCATATTGCATACTTTCGATGGACCCTGCTACACGAAAAGTGAGAAATACATGAAAACATGTGAATGCAATCACGTTTTTCATGTATTTCTGATTTTTCGTGTAGCAGGGTCCATCAAAAGTATGCAACATTCATACTCCTTGGACGAGGAGTCAAATTTTGCATCCAATGAGTGTTTCTGCTCGAAATTTGAGTAAACCCATAGGGAGATAAGTTGAAAATATGAGTTGCAAAAAATAGTCTTTTCTTTTTTCCCTCTAAAATTTGATGATGTAATCTAATCTTATTTTAATATTTCCACTATTATTTTATAATTTCTTTAGGAGGCCCATTTTAGACCTCAAAAATACCCTAATGGTAAGGCATGATTCCCGATCTCACACCAAATTTATGTAATTTAGACTTGGTTGCATCTGTTAGTGTAGGCTCTTGTTTGTTTCCCTTTCCTTGTTATTTATCTAGAACTATAGCACATGTTTCCTCTTCTTTTCCATCTACCAATTCTCCCTCCATAAGACTATAAATGCTATACTGGGTCGAGGTGCCTGCTTCCATGGATATGATTGCATTGGAAAAAAAGAAGGAATTAGGGTTTTTATCATCGACATCTCGACCCATCAGATTGATGTGTAGATGAATTTCTTTTAGGTCTTCCCATATTATATGACTTAATAGGGTTTGTTGGGTTAACATGCTTCAAATACTTGACAAGAATCACAAAATTGACATGTTGCACACACAAATAAGATAAGAATAACTTGAAGAAGGCATATGAATTAAATCTTTTTGCAATAACGGTGAACAATTGTTTAACGCGTGCAGAGTAAATTCATATTAAAATGATAAGACATGAATTTCAAATCAAAATATGTGCCTATTGAGTTTCCAATGAGGAGTAGAGGCCATGTGGAGCAGACAGATGTCATGCATAGATTGAGAGCTTGATTGACACATGGTTTGTTGTGGTTTTTGACGTCATCTCAGAAGAAACAATCTCGCATGAAACTCATCTTGGAAGAAACACATATGAGTAACTCGAGTAATTTTTGAGAATATATATCTGAGGAGATGTGGAAGGTGGGGACCAAGGAGTGCTACGTGGACAAGTGAAATGTAGGCAAAAAAACATATGGAGAGTGGGCCATCTTGCGAGTAAAATATCGAAAGAAATAAAGGGGGGTCACGTTAAAACTTCGGAGAGGATATGCTCCGAGACGGGAATTGTAACGAAATAAAAGTATGTTAAAAGTCATGAAGGGAGTCTATATCAGAAGAGTCACTTTAAGAAATGGCTGAGACTCAATCCTCCATGATGGCGTAGGTTGTGGGACCAGTAAAGGCACATGAAGGTTTTACAAATGAGTGTTGATATATAATATATATACATTGGTTATTTAAAAACACTCAACTGCGGTGGTTCTAGCCATTAGACCTTATTTGTTTATAAAGTGTTTTTACACATAAGTCTTGGCCATGATGATTATTTAGCCATAAAAAAACATTTAAAGAATATTTAAAGTTCTTTTGGGGTTTTCGAAGGGGTTAAAATTTTAATAAAAGAGAGAAGAATATAAGATACAAATTTAAAGGGTTCCCATTTTTATTATGATTAAAAGCAAAATGGGGGGTTGTTGTTTTGCTACAACATGATTTTAGATGAGAGAAAATTTCCAAACGCTTTTTGGGTTGAATTTTTCCATACAACATTTCATATTTTAAATAAAGCATGCCTCAAGCCAAATAGTTACAAGCCTCCCTAGGAGTTGTGGTACGGAAAACTAGCCTCTATCATGCACTTCAAAGATTTTGGCAGTAAGTACTACATCTAGATCAATGATGACAATTTGGGTAAGTTTGATGCCAAGGATGATGAGGGCATATTTCTAGGTTATTCAACTAAGAGAAAATTCTATAGATGTTATAACGAAAGATTGTGCAAGATTGTTGACAACATTAATGTGAAGGTAGATTAAACTTTACCTCTAAAAAATAAGCAACCAAGATATATTAGTCTAGATAACCAAATCAATAGTGAGTATGAGGATGAATAGCATGAGGGATCATAAGAGGAATAAGAACAAGAGGGAGCATGTTCTCATTCAAAAACTACTTCAAGGTATGTTCAAAAGAATTGCCCTGAAACTCAAATTGTTGGCGATAAGTAAGTAGGAGTTCAAACTTGAAGAAAGCTTATGGGGACTTCTAGTCAAACACATATTGCCATGATATATATAATTGAATCCAAATATTTTCCCAAGTGAAGTCAAGATAAGCACTGGGTAAATTCCATGAATGAGGAATTAGATCAAACAAATAAAAATCAGATTTGGGAACTAGTTCCAAGACAAATAAATAAGAATGTCTTTAGCACAAAACATAGTCTTTAGGAACAAATTAAATGAGGATGGAAAAATTATAAGGAATAAGTATAGATTAGTGTGCAAAGGGTATGTCTAGGTTGAAGGAGTAGACTTTGAAGAAATTTTTACTCATGTTGCTAGATTGGAGGTGATAAGAATGTTTTTAGAATTTACATGTCACAAGAAGTTCAAGGTATATCAAATGGACATAAAATTAGATTTTCTAAATGGATAACTTAAAGAGGAGGTCTATATAGAGCAGCCTAAATGGTTTAAGTTGTTAGATAATATAGATGATTTATGCAAACTCAAAAAGGCCTTGTATGGACTAAAGTAAGCACCAAGAGCATGGTATTCCAAATTGGACAAATACCTACAACAAGAATTCTTTAAGCAAGGGATAGTTGATAGCACTTTATATATCAAATTTGAAAATAATTATTTTCTAATTATTATTTTTTATGTTCATAGCATAATATTAGGAAGTGATGCAGATATACTAAGCTTGAAATTTTCAGCTAAAATGCAAGCTGAGTTTGAAATGTCAATTTTAGGATAACTTTCTTTTTTCTTGTTTTGTAGATTGCACAAGCAGAAGGAGGAATATTTATTTCTCAAAGAAAATATCTCAAGGAAACACTAAAGAAGTTTGGAATGGAAGAATGCTCACCTATAAACACTCCCATGGTAACTTAATGTAAAATAAGTAAAGATGATGAATCACCTAAGGTCAATCAAAAAATGTTTAGATCAATGATTGGTAGCCTCCTATACCTAACAACCTCAAGGTCAAAGATCATGCAAGTTGTAGGTGTAGTAGGAATGTTTCAATTAGCCCGTAAAAGAAGATGTCTATTCGCTGTAAAAAGGATATTCATATATTTAAAGGCCATGGTGGACTTTGGTTTATGGTATCCTAAAGGTGAGAATTTTTCCTTAACTGCATACACAAATGTTGATTTTTCTAGTAGTGTAAATGGTGGGAAGAGAACAAGTGGTGGTGCCTTATTTCTAGGATATTGTTTGATGGTTTGGTTAATAAATAAATAAAAAACTTTTGTTAGGTCCCTATAATACTAGTGATTACCCCATTACTATTGTAGTTGAATCCCTTATTAATATTCTTGTGCCCCTATTGTCCCCATATTGTTATTATTGTGCCCCATAGAATCCCTCTATTGTTATTTTTGTGCCTTTATATTATTATTGTTAGGTCGGTTGGGTTATATTGTGACTCCTTTGACTCCTATATATAGAAAGGAGGTTTTGTCATTTGAATCATCAAGGAATCATTCATTTGTGTAATTTAAAGGAGGTTTCCCCCTCGAAGAGGCTGAATTCTAAGGCATGGATCTATCTTTTCTATCTTTTTGTGAGCTGGTTTCATAACATTTGGTATCAGAGCTTTTGGATTCTAGGCTTTCGCTGCTCCAAATAGGTCATCGTGGTATTTTCGCTATAACTTTTTTCTGCGACGTTTCAGAAGCTAAAAAAAAAAAACCATTTGAGACGAAATTGCACTGAACCTCGGGTCCGAATTTCAGAGATTTTCGTGCTATATTTGCGAAGATATGATCTAAGGAAGTTGGACTTTTTGCAAACTCCTGAATTACATTCCAAACAGATGACCTGGGGAAAATCGTCATAACTTTCTCTCTAAGCATCGGATTGATATTTCGTAAGAAGGTATAGGAAGAGGACAGACTGTAGTTTCTTGTGTATATTTTTCAGAGCCAAAGGTCGAAACAGGGACACGTGGAACATCGTACAAGTTCGCTCTACTGAACTAGTCTATAATCAGGTCACTGTGGGAGATTTGGCATAACTCTTCCTTGGAGAATCCAATTTGGATCAGACTGGTGGCATTAGAAAGAGGACACAGAGGGCTACTGCAGGTCACCATTTCAAAATTTGATGATCCGAAATTACAAAGATACATAGAGGCAATATCGAGCTCCTACAAAGTGAAAAAAGGTGTGTAGATTTTTTTAAATTCTTGCTTAAGCATGGTTTGAAAAATTATTTTGAAGGAATTCAAAGGGCATAGTAGAGCATTATTATCGGTAACTGATTCCCCGAGGAAAGAAAATGCAAACACCTATTAAGCAAACGGAAAGCTCTAGCATGACTCATGAAGAAGAGGAAGAAATGCTACATGATATATCAAAATTACAAGACCAAGTGCAACAAATGTCACTCTCACAAAAGCTAATAGAAGCTAAGATAAATGGCGTGGAAGCTAAGATGAATGGCATGGAAGCTAAGATGGACAATTTGAAGATAGATTTGAACACAAATTTGAAGACAGGCATGGCAGATTTGAAGACAGATTTGACAAATTTTCTACAAGAAATACTTACTAATGGTGAAAGGGTTGTAAAGGAAACTCATGATGCGAACAAAAGAAATGTTAATCATGATTTTATAGACTCTAACGTTGGATTGAAGACCCACCATATTCCAAAAATCGATATGAGAAAGTTTGATGGCAAGGATCCCGCAACATGGATATTACAGATGGAGCAATTTTTCGATCTCAATAATGTGCAAAACACACAAAAGGTACGTATTGCAACTTTATATTTGGAACCAAATCAGTTTGTATGGTATCAATGGCTTTGCTCTCGTAAACAAATTATCACTTAGGCAATTTTTACGGAAGAATTGATAGCACATTATGAGGATACAAAAAGCAACACTTTTTTTAGCCAATTGATAAGTCTCAAACAAAAGGGTTCAATAATGGAGCACATTGAGGAGTTCCAAAAACTGAACATAAGGGTAAAAAATATTCTAGAGGAGCATATGATTGATGTATTCATAGGGAATTTAAAGGATAATATCCAACATGATGTTCGCCTTTGGGAACCTGATTCATTAGAGAAGGCATTCAGGTTAGCAAGAAAAATGGAAAGCAAAATTATGGCAACCAGGAAGCATACTACTCACAACTATAAAGATGGAAGTGTTGTTGCCCCTAGTCTTCCACAACCTATAAGGTTGACACCACAACAATTGGAAGAAAAAAGAGCAAAAAGGCTTTGTTATAGTTGTGATAACAAATACACTAAAGGTCATAAGTGTGCTGAGAAGAAATTATTCTACATAGATTGTGAAGAGGAAGAAGAAAAGGAGCAAGAAAGGTCAAAAGAAGAGGATATACTCCAGGAACAAAGCCTAGATAAAGAAGAAATGAATCCGACCATATCTTGTAATGCATTGGCTGGAATTACCACTCCTCAAACCATCAATATCATTGTACATTGCTGAAGCAGAGTACATAATAGTCGATGCATGTCGCACTCAGGTTTTTTGGATGGAGTAGAATTTGCAAGACATGAAGGGAATGTATGATGGATCGATTTCTATTGTCTGTAATAATAAAAGTGATATAAGCATGTACAAGAGTCTTATTATTCGTTAAAAAACCAAGAATATACCCATAAAGTGCCATTTTCTTATGGAACAAGTGATTGATTAGATTGTGATGTTGGAATATATACCAACAAAGGAACAAGTTGTTGAAATATTCACCAAGCCTCTTGCCAAAGACCCCTTTGAGTATTTGAGGAAAAATTTGGGAGTGATGTTTCACTCATATCTACACTATTTTACTTCACAAGGAAAGAGGACACTTGTCCAAATATGTCAAGGATAATTGTATGTCCAGATGTCAGATAGAAGAAAAAAGAGTGAACTCAGGGGGAGCTTCTATATAAAACAAAGTAGTACAAGTTTAGGGGAATAGAGTGCACTATAAGAATGATGAAATGGAATGTTTACATTCTTTCATTTGATATTAAATGGTTTAAGTAGAAATAACCATTATGCAACCATTAACATCAATAGACTATTATATCCAATTAGGGGGTGCAGCTAAAGCCACTTTCCATTGATGTCAAAGGGGGAGAATGATAATACATTGGAACCTCAAAGTGTTTAAGTCTTCTTCTAAGTTTCAAAGTCACTTGCTCACACATGCTCTATATTTTATGAATTCACAAACACACATATTTATATGCAATCTTAGATAGGCAATGTGCAACTCTTGAAGGTAAGGCTTGTGCAATCACTAGTGACAGTGACTACGCAATCCATAAGCACAATGTACTGTGCAAAACATGTCGGCAGTTAGTGTGCACTCTCCATTAACATTCTTCCTCACTTCGATTGTAATTGTACTTCTATTTCAGTGATTTTTCTCAATTGTCGCTCTGGCACACCTTTGTTTTCACAAGTGTCACTTTCACGTTTTCAATTGTCGTTTTTGCTTGAATTTCATTTTAATAAGTTTTTTTTTCATGTTATTGTTACTATGGCATGTGTCACTTTCATTTTATTTAATCATTTGTAAGTTCTCTTACTTTCACAAGTGTTGTCATGTGGTTAAGAAAGTGTCGCATCTAGTCAAAGGGAGTCATTTGTACATTATTGAAGGGTAGTTTTGATGCATTCTCCTGCACTACTATTTTATATCCATCATAAAAACATGTAGTAGACACATTCCCCAAGTCTTGAGCATTGTTTCACTGGTGTCGTCACTTGTTTCGCTAAGTGTATCTTAAGTGTCGCACTTGGATGAAAGTATTGTAATGTTTTCATTTCAACAAGAACATTTTGAATGTGGATGGTAAATGCTTCCATGTCAAGTTGTTGATCATCTATAAGTGTGTGATTATGCTCAAGTCATGTTTTGGTTCCATCTCTTGCCTCTTCAATCCCACATTTAATCATTTTCTACAATTGATCCTTCTCCGGCCAACCTCCCTCTAGTCTGCCTCCCTGAGCTGCACATTGCGCATTCTCAGGCCTTAGTTAGTCTATCCTGCCTCTTGGAATTGCACAATGCACAATCACTTCCTCCAAGGATTGTGCATTGCGTAGTCACAATGCTAAAGGATTTCCTCTTGCTCCCTAAAACTATGCAATACCTGAGCCTTTCTCCTTGTCCAATACCCAATTCCAGGTAAATTGATGGATTTGATGAACAGAGTTAGACTAAGATATTTCCGGACTAATGTCATCCTATCATGAGTGGATTTCACTTGCAAGTACTATATCTTGACATGACAATATTATTTCTCAAAGAGGAGGAGAAGGAGACTATGTTAAGATAAACTTGGGAATCTGTGAAGACAAGATGGTCATTGAACACGAAGATGAAAGGACACTAGATCACTACCAAAGATATAAGATGCAGATCACATAAAAGACTCTATATCTTCAATCCATTTGGATGAGAAATAGAAAGAACATGCAACATCTATCATGAAGATACAAGGAAAGTAGTAAGAATAGCATCTTGGAAATGCCACATCATCATGAGGTTCCATGCCATCATTTCTAAGTCATGGCTTGTAAAAGTGTCATCACGGTGTCAATTGTGTCAATGAGTCTTGCCACATGATGTAGAGTTATTTATGTATTTCCAAAATGACAAAATGTAAATGTATGGAGGTCTGAGGATCATGTGTCGAATATGGAAAGTCACATGCAAACTAAATCGTCACTAGGAGAAGTCCAATAGTCTTGTAGAATTTCAAGAGTCACTTAGAATTCCAAGAGTCATGAGGGAAGCTCAAGAGTGATGGAGATATGAAATTTCATTCCTCTTGTTATAAATACACCCCCATAATTTAAGCAAAGTGATTTTGGAGTCATTTTCTTTAGAGCGTTAGCCTTGACTTCTCTAGTTTAGCATAAGAGAGATGATGATCCTTTGGAGAAGCAAGGAGTGGCTTAATGTTCCACTATTGGAGCTAGTGTCTCACCATTATTATTTTTCACTTGGATATTTCACCTAATAATCAGAAGCTCAGTGGACCAACACATATTTAGGCATGTATCGTGAATATTTTAATACTATTCTTTAGATGTTTTCGTATATGTTTTGTTCATATGTACTAAGGGAATTGAACTACTTCGTTGGATTTGGTACTTATCTTGTTGAATGTGTGTTATATTTTCTTTAATGTTCATTGTGTCTATGTGAACTATTTCTCTAGATAACTAATGAATATTTCCTTGCTCTCATGTGCCTCTCTTAGGATAGCACTATTACTTTCCTTCTAGAGATTCACTCTTACTTCCCTCTCATGAAAGCATCCCTTTACACATTGCAATTGGTGTTTCATAGTGTCAACTTACTTGTTGATTTCAAAGGTTATATGCATACTCCCTTGTGTTATTCATTGTGGCCAATGAAAACCTTTGAGTTATGGTGGTCGGGTCGATACTCCGGATGGGGCTCCTACTCCAAACGGTGTGAGGTATAATTGGAACTTCATATCGGGGAGACCCCTTTGGTTGACAGAATTCCAACACCGTCAATAATTGGCACTAGAATGAGGGCCATATGACAAGGTGTTCTCATTGAATCTGTTTTGAATATCTTGTCTTAAATGGCTTATCCTCAAATCATACTTCTGAGGTGTTTTTCCAGTAGATCCATTTGTAAACTTTCAATCCTTGTTGAACCTATTTTTCACTTGTCTCAATTGAACTTTGATGGTGAGGGTGATACATACATAGCCAATCATATCTTTCAGTTTTTCAAGTTTGTGAATCTTATCGAATCAAATGAGAAGATCTTTCTTGTGTGCTTTTATTCCTCACTCTTGAAGGTCGAGAGTTAACCGACGGTGTCATACCATACCACCTAATTCCATTCATTCTTTAGATCAATTCCTCGAGGATATTTATCAAGCCTTCGATATGATTACCGAGATGTTCTTAAAAGGATTAATAAAATAAGAATGTACACTAGTGAATCAATTAAGGATTTTGCTAATAGATTCCTTCACCTATGTTATGAGTTTCCTAAAGAAGATACAGATTGGGATTTCTTTAAACAAAATTTTGAGAGTTTGGTTAAAATGTCTTTACATGGTGAGTCCAAACCCTCTGATATTTCTACTCTCTTAACTTTTGTAAGTCATGAGACACCTCTAATTTCATAGGAGGAACCTACCAAACCTTTTTTTCATTGTCCTCCTCCATTTCCAGTATCGCTTTAGGTGTCTCCTTGTGATGATGTTAAATTTGGGAAATATAGGAATCTAACTATTGATCTCTCTCTTTAATCTTCATTGACTTTCAATGAATCAAATCCGATGGAGTAAACTTTGGAATGGTTTATGGAGCCTAAGGTGAATACTAATCCCTCCACTTTTCAGTAAGATATTAACACTCATAACTCCAGTCCTAAATCTGATCTGGATACCGTTCATCATCTATCATCTCTTTCTCATCATCCCTTTCACATGGATCCACTTGATTAAACTTTTCCAAATCCAAGTAGTGAGTAGGAGCAAGGTAGTCAAATTTCACAAGTAGAGTTGTAGAAAGGTGAGGATACATCACATATTTCTTTTCTTTTTCAAAGTCCTCTATGTGAAGATGTTGTTTCTTCATTCTTGGCTTATATTAAATCTACTAGTCTCAGTAATCAGTCAAATGAATTCAATTTTCCTAATAAATCATGTAAAGTCTTGGGCAACCATCATGATTCTATTGACATACATGGTGATGAATTCCCAAGTGAACCCACCAATCTTTCAGTTCTTCAAGCGAATTTTGATTTGAAATATTTAGATCAAGAGTTTATTTCGGTCAAACAAGATTTTCTCATGGAAGCTTCTCATTCAACTCCTTGTTCCTTGTGTCCTATTGCTTACATGTCTTGCTCTTCGAATCTCCCACCCGACAAGAAAAATTTTGAACTCTCACAAGGTAGTGAGGTCATCCATGATGAAGAAGGAAGTAATCAAATTATCATGTATCCATTCCATTCCTTATCACTAGCAGTGGTTATCCACACACCATGCATTTTTTGATCCAATCTTCAAAATGAAATTCTTCAATCCTTGAAATTCTAGGGACTTTTCAAGAATTTGAGGCACTTCAACTTCATTTGATGGCTATATCAAGTTCTCGAAATCCTGGTAAGATCCAAAAACTAAGTCATGTCTATATTTTATCGCAAAATTCTTTCTTTTGCATGGTTTCACTAAATACAAATTCCTTCTTGAAAGACTTGTGGCATTTTGGATATAGCTTTGTTGACTTTCAAGATTCAGTTTTAGTTGGTTCATCTTCATGCAAATCTCTTGTATCAAACTCAGGTTTGGAATGTATGTATCTCATGGAAGCACAGAGTTGTGAAGCTAATCATTTTAAATATTATCATTGGCCGAAAGATGCATACCTATCAAATTCTTTTGAAAATAATCAACTCCTAATTTTTCTTGTGAATATTATAATGCTAATCATTTTCTTCATGGCACCAGATTTCCTCTTGAGTGTTAGTGAATGCTTGAGTTATTTGGTGAATCAAGTTCCTCTTTTTCATCCATTGTATCTTGATTGATTTCATGTGTTTGTTATACTAGCATTCCTTTTCAATTCTTTCAATGATTGTGGTGTTGATTCAGTTTGTAACCAGTTACAAGGAAATGGATTGTCACATTCAACATGTGAGGAAGATGATTCTATTGTTCAAATCATTTGTAAATTTTTTCAAACTAATATATATTTGTTGTCTACTAGAAGATAATCTTATGCTTTAAACAGTCTATCTAATCATGATGCTAGTGCTAGTAATTGTTATTCAACTAACCATTTTCCCACCAGTATATCAGATGGTAGTTGTTTTGCATTGATCAATATTTTTGGTTCATCATATTACTATTCAAAGACTTTTAGAAAAATTGAGGCACTTTAGCCTTTGCTAATGGTTATGGCAGGTCCTCAATATCTTGACAAGCCTTCTGGACATGATCAGATTTCATGTCCCTTAGAAGATTCTCCTCACAACTCCATGTCGTTAATTGAGAATTTATTTTCTCAAGGATTTCGGGGTTTTCAAGAGGATGGTTTTGAATTTTATGATCCAATTTATGATTTTTTTTGAGCCTCACACTTAGCAAGCCCTTTTTATAATAACAAGCTACATTTTTTTCTAATATTTGCTAAGGAAGAAAATATAGGTGTAGATAAATTCACAAGAAGCTTTCGAGGTTTGTTTGATTATTCTTCTCATTGAAAGGGTAAGGTGGCAGGTTGGTTAAGGTTTATGGCTTTGGCACATCTTTCTACATTTACCAAAGACCTTCTATTTTTTGTGCTAGCCATTCAAGTTCTTATATTTTCCTTTGCACAATGTTTTATATCAATTTTAATCACTTGTATTTTTGCATATGTAGGTCAGGAGTAGTTACAGTGGCTACATTATAAACTCCATTACATTTAGCCATGGCCTTCTAGCTAGTTAGGTTAGGAGTAGGTCTAGTTGCATCCTTGTTTCCCTTGCATACTCATCCTACACTTGCTCTCCATCTAGTCTCTGTTTTTTTTTCTTTTTTTTGTCTCACATGTTGCTTACTAGTTCTTTATCATGTCTTTTCTTTCATGTTTGTTTAATAAGACTCCACACGAAAGTGTTTCTTTTGGCTCAAAATATAATGTGGCAAAACTTGAAAAGGGAAATTGTGACGACGAACAATGTTTGGTTAATTTGTCATCCTCTTCCTTGTTTTAGGTTTATATATCTTTAAAGTTTATGATGTCTGAATGGCGAATACGATTAGTTCCATATAGAAAGCCTTTGGTCAAACTACAAATCCCATATCTTTATTGGGATCTTCATTCCTGACATAGCCTTGTATTGAATGATTTTTTGACCTGCCAACTCAATCAAGTAAGGAAGGGAAAGGAGAAAACTTTAAATGATCATATTAACTTCAGTTATCATTCAAATCCCTTAAACAAGGAACCAACCTATCTTGCAATCAAATAAGTCAAGATCCCTCTTCTGCCATCAAAATAAATAAGTGCATTTGCACATTCTATTAGTAACTAAATAAAGAGGTGAAGAAGAGAAACGCTTCCTGCGCAGAGAAGTGAAGCAAGAAACTTCATCGAGGTACTGAATAGGCATGCCGACAACGAAGCAATGCTTGTGATTTCTTGAGGTGACTCCACCAGGGTACTGAACATGCTCGCTATTAGCGAAGCAACAATGGGGAGTGTTCTTATCAAAGCCCAATATACTTATTATCCTTCTCCCCTATTGAAACAATTGAGGTTTGACTAGTCTTATGTTGATGTGTTTGACGATTAGAAAGGAAAGGAAGAGACTATATCTTTAACCGAGATAAGTGGAAAAGCCAAGGTAATCCACATGGTGAATCAATACTTCCTCAAATAATGAAACCTTGCACTTAAAGGTGAAACCTAAACAGAGAAGTTGGATTTCTACTAGTGTGTTGCCAAGTGTTGTCGTTGTGACAAACACCCTCCAAAATTTTGACTACCCTTGAATTTTGGAGCCTACTAAGGATCTTGGGATCTGTCCTTCCATGATCACTTCATGGTCATCTATTTTTTTGTAAAGTGTCAAAGTCACTTTCTTACACATGTTATGTCTTTGATGAATTGAACACAAACACAAATCTTTCTATGTAAGATTAGATAGGCATTGCACAACTCTTAAAGGTAAGGCTTGCAAAATCACTAGTGACATTGGTTGTGCAATCCATAAGCATAGTGTACTAAGCAACACATTTTGACAGTTGGTGCAAACTCTCCATTGACAATCTTCCTCACTTTCATTGCAATTTTACTTCTATTTTGATTATTTTTCTCAACTGTCGCTCCGATGCACCTTTGTTTTCGCAAGTGTCGCTTTCACTTTTGTAACTGTCATTTTTGCTTGCATTCACTTTAATAAGTGTAATTTTTATGTTATATTTTCTCTGGCATGTGTCGTTTTCACTTTCTTTAAGCATTTTCAAGTGTCATCTTCACTTTTCTCTTACTTTTGCAAGTGTCATCTTGTGGTTAAGAAAGTGTCACATCTAGTCAAAGCGGGTCATTTGTACATTCTTGAAGGGTAGTTTTGATGCATTCTCATGTTATGTTCTATCCACCATACAAAAATGCATTATATTCATTCCCCAAGTCTTGAACATTGTTTCATTAATTTCGTCACTTGTGTGGCAAAGTGTATCTTAGGTGTCGCACTTGGAGGAAAGTATTGTATTGTTGTCTTTCAATGGGAACATGATGATTGTGGATGGTAAATGCTTCCATGTTGAGTGCTTGATCATATATAGGTGTTTTAATATGCTCAAGTCATGTTTTGGTTCCATATCTCACCTCCTTGATCCCACACTTAGTCATTTTTTGCAATTGATCCTTCTCTTGTTAAACTCCCTCTAGTTTGCCTCCCTAAACTACACATTACATACTCTCAAGCCTCAGTCATACTGTCATGCCTCTTGGAACTACACAATGTGCATTCACTACCTCCAAGGACTGCACATTATGTTGTCACAGTGCTAGAGGATTGCCTCTTACTCCCTAAAACTGTGCAATCCCTAAGCCTTCCTTCCTATCCAGTACCTAGTTCCAGGTCAATTGATGGATTTGATGAAGAGAGTTAGACTAGGATATTTCCAGACTGGTGTTATCTTTTCATGGGTGTATTTCACTTGTAGGTACTATATCTTGACATGACAAGATGAATTCTCAGAGAGGAGGAGAAGGAGACTATGCTAGAATACACTTGGGAATCTGTGAAGATAAGATGGTCATTGAACACAAAGATGAAGGGACACTAGATCATGACATAAGTTATAAGATCCAGATCACATAAAAGACTCCAGATATTCAAACCTTTTAGAGGAGAAATAGGAATAACATGCAACATCTATCATGAAGATACAAAGAAATCAGTAAGAAGAGTAGCTTGGCAATGTCACATCACCACGAAGTTCCATGTCATCGTTACCAAATCATGGCTTGTAAAAGTGTAATAATAGTGTCATATGTGTCAATAAGTCTTTCCACATGATGTGGATTTTAATTATTTATTTCCAAAAATGACAAAATGTAAATGTATGGAAGTCCAAGAGTCACATGTGGGATATGAAAAGTCACATGTAAACTAAAGAGTCACTAGGAAAAATCCAAGATTCTTGTAGAATTTCAAGAGTCACTTGGAATTCCAATAGTCATGAGGGAATCTCAAGAGTCATTGGGATATTAAAGTTCATTCTTATTGTTATAAATACACCCTCATAACTCAAGCAAAGATCTTTTGGTGTCATCGACTTTGGAGAGCTAGCATTGGCTTCTCTAGCTTGGAATAGGAGAGAAGATCATGCTTTGGAGAAGCAAGGAGTGACTTAATGTTCCACTATTGGAGCAAGTGTCTCACCATTGTAACTATGTACTTGGATCTTTCGCCTAATAATCATATGCTCATTGGGCCAACACATTTCCATGCATGTATTGTGAATATTGTAAGACTATTCTTTAGATGTTTGTGGTATATGTTTTGTTCATATGTACTAGGGAAATTGAACTACTTCATTGGCTTTGGTACTTATTTTATTAAATGTGTGTTGTATTTGGTTTAATGTTCATTTTGTCTATGTGAACTATTTCACTAGATAAATAACGAATATTTCCTTTCTCTGGTGTGCCTCTCTTAGGATAGTACTATTACTTTCCTTCTAGAGACTCTCTCTTACTTCCCTCTCATGAAAGTTTCCCTTTACACATTGCAATAAGTGTTTCACAATGTCAAATTACTTGTAGATTTCAAAGGTTATGTGCATACTCTCTTGTATTATTCATTGCAACCAAGGAAAACCTTAGATTTATGGTGGTCGGGTTGATACTCCAAATGGGGCTCCTACTCTAAACAATGTGAGGTCTAATTGGGACTTCATACATGGGAAACCCCCTTGGTTTATGAATCTTCTAGTGGCGATATTTTTATTTTCAATTTTCCTTTCCAAACTGAAAGAATTCTTTAGATATTTAGGTTCAAAGATACGCACCTCATGTTGGACATTTTCCTTTAAATTTCCCATAAATAAGTATAACAAATTATCCTCTGAAATATTCTTTACTTTGAGACTCAAACTTTGGTATTGTTGAATATACTTTGTAACTAGACCTTTTTGTTTAACATTTACCAATTGAAGGAATAATGTGTTTTTCTTAATATCTCCATAATGGGATATCAATTCCTCTGTAAAAATGGACCAAGACATAAAATAATCCTTTTTCCTTTCACAAAGCCGTTGATATCATACATGTTGGTCTTGTTCTAAGAACATGGATACAATATTTATCTTTCGTAATGATGTTGATTGTTGTAGATAAAAGTATTGCTCCATCTAAAATATATTATGTTACAAGATCATTACCATCAAGCTTCCTCATATCGATCTTCGAAATATAGTAGTTCCTTGGTGCTAACTTGAATCCTTGATGGTGTGTTTCTTGGATTGGAAATTCATGATTATGGTTCTGTGATTCAATATTTATGCTCTCCAATTTTGATATCATAATATCCATATGAGATTGATTCTCAACAACATGATTCTTCTTATGTTAATGATTTCATTGGATCTCCACATCCCTTTTAGGAAGCCTCTGCAAGAGAAGATTTTCCATGGCAATCATGGATTTTTGTATTTCTTCCTTATTTTCATCCACCTTCTTTTCTATTTCTTCCTTAGTTTCATTCACCTTATTTTCTATTTCTTCCTTATTTTCATTCATCTTATTTTTTATTCCTTCCTTATTTTCATTCATCTTCTTTTCCGTTTCTCTTTTATTTTTTTCTTGAGAACCCAATAAATGCACCTTTTTCAACATACTACCATCCATTTCATTAGCTTTCTTCTCTAGTTGAGATAACCTAAATTCTAAGTCTTCACTTTCTTCATGAGTGAAGGATGTTCCCTCAATAGATTTGATTGGTGTTATTGCTTATTTGAAGGCATGTTGGAAAATAATTATAGTACTCTTCTTTATCAACTTCCAGTCACCAAAAAAATGGATCTTCTAATCAACCGAGAGGTCACTAGTAAGCTATGAACCTCAATTTGGAGAATATCATAATGGTTGAAGTTTTATTTATACATATCTTTGAGATTTGACCTTTTGGATATGAAAATTTGTTCTGTAATACTTTGATATTTCTTTTCTACAATTCCATAGGTTTGAATTGAATTTAATGTTCCAAGTGAAATTTATGGTAATTTTCCCAAAAATTACTTATTTTTGGCCTCTTCCCATCATCAAACATGTATAGTGTGTTAGGAGTCCAATTTTTCAAATATAATTCTAAAATGTGTACCTACAATACTTTTGTGTATCTCTTGAAATCCCTAAATATGTCATAGTATGAAAAGTCCCATACATCAAGTTATAGCAAAAATACCAACCTAACTGGTTTACAATCTATTTTAGGACTATGTACAAACCCTAAATTCCAGATGGTATAACTCTGAAATTATAACGAACCAAATTCTGAAAATTGAACTAGATGTTCCCAAATATTTCTCCTTAATATGGTCCAATTTTCGCTATCTAAAACCTCAGAGAAAAAAGGAAAAAATTCTAAATTGACATGTTTTAAACTGATTCTAGGAGCATTCAGGAAACTGGAATTCCTGAGATCATATATCTGAAATTATAGTGAACCAAGAACCAAAAATTGAACCAAATGTTCATTGCAATTTTTCCTCATTGTGTTCCAAGTTTCATGGTATGAAACGTCACCAAAAAAAAAAAAAAAAAAATTATAGTGAAAATGTTGAATTAACTTGTTTGAGATTGATTTCATGAGCATTAAAAAACCATAACTTCATTGGAACATATCTCTAAAAATATAGTGAACCATGATCTATAATTTAAATTAGATATTACTCAAGATTCCTTCTAAAAATTTTCCAAGTTTCACCATCTAAAACCTACCATAAAAAGAGTTATAGTGAAAGTTCCACGACGACCTATTTGAAGCAGCAAAACCCTAGGATCATGAGCTTTGATACCAAATGTTATAAACCTTGTCTCTTTAAAATGATAATAATTCAATAATTATAGTCCTATTCAAGGAGGGAACCTCCTTTTAAAATGAATACAATGCACAATGCAATATTTGATGATTTTAATACTAGGTCTCTTAGTATATATATTGGAGACAAGGGGTACAATTATAATAAAATGGGACAACAAGGGGTTCTAACCTACATAACAATATAAAATAGAAATGTAATCACTCAATATATAGGGCTTGATAATATTTGTCTAAGACATTGTATTGGAATCTTGGTCAAAGAAGAGAGGTTGGAGTATATGTTCTTATAGGACTGTGTTCCTACATCTTACCCAAGGTTGTTTTGTGTATATCTCACGCAATTTTGTGTAACTATTGGTCAAAATTCAACTATTCACAAATAATGTATTGATCTTGCACCCCTATAAAAGTCATTTTTTCTAGGTATTCTAATTTTTACGTCAAAGCAAATTCTCGTAATTTTATAATTGTTTTTCTTGGTCTAGGGATTTATTTAAATGGTGAAAGGAAATATTTTCTTCAATCTACAACCTCTTCCCTTCTCTGAACCATTGTCTCTCCTCCTAGATCAAGTCTTCCTCAACCTCCCTTTCTCTAACAATAAGTGTCAATAGGGCTTGTATTGCTCTAAACTCCAATGTCATTTGTTCCCTGTCAATGAGGTATTTGAATAAGCTTTGTTGTACATTGATTTTGTTGCACATCATGGAAAAGTAACTTGGCCAATTGTTCAAAATAGTTTTATTGATGCATGATTAGTCTTTGTCTCCAATTTCTTCCTTATTTATTTGAATTTATTAAATGTTTCATTTAATATTTCATATATTTGGTTGATCGGTTCGTGTTTGCCTTGTTGCTACACTTATTGTTGATTTTCCTTTAATTTAACATTCATTTCCATTAGTTGACAAACTATACATTGTAAGGAGTCTATTCATTGGATTTGCAAGATGGGTAGACCAAACTAGAGTTTCTCCCATGCCAAGTCGATGCACTCTTTCCTTATCTATTTCTCTTTATTTCTTCTAAATCATGTTTCTCTTGTCCTTCTTAATGTATTACTCCATCTCAATGTTGCTTCATTATTTACATGTCAAAAATTTGATTGTCAGAACCCTCACATTGGTCGAATGTGACCGAGATGGTTTTTGTTGTCCCCTTGATTGGTTTGAATTATGTAAATATTTTAGGGGCCACGTGTTTCTTCCTTTTCTTCTTCTTTTATGTAGTCCCTATTTCTAGTGCGTGTTACTCATGTTGTTCAAGACTTAGGTTTAGGTACTACATGAAATGAAACCATTATTTTAATTTGAGGATATGTGAGAAATTACCTGTAGTACATCGATAGAGATTGATAGACCTAAACACACACACATATATGAGAGAAAGGAAAAAGAACACGAGTAGTGGGAGACTAGCAAATTATCTATTTGTTTATATATAGCACATCTCTTACAACAATTCCTTCCCACTTTCTCCACTCTCTGTTATATCAAAGGACTACATATACTAGATGTTTCAATTACAAAGTATTTATAACTAACTACCCTAGTCAGTTTGATTACACTCTCTTCCAAGTGTTTGACTACAACTCATTTATTCGCACTTGTTAGATTGTACTGGGTACCTTGACTGTCATCATCATTCGGTGAGTAGTCTCGCATTTGTTAACGGTATACATCAATGACTGGTAATCAAACAATTTCTCTCATGGTCAACTTCAGATCATTTATTCCCATTGTGTAGAAATGTACCACGATGGTCGATGAAGACCTCGTGTTTGCATCAACATTTCTTGGTTCACTTGTTAGTTTCTCTTGTTTCTACTAGTTGGCACCATCCACCTTATATGTTGCAGTTCCTTACAGCAACATCCTATATGTTGGCACCTGAGTTACAGTGTAGTACCATTTGTTCCACATTTGACTTGGTACTTTTTTCGATCAGCTTTATGACTTCAATGATCAACTTCCTACTTCAGCATCATTGATCAGTTCTTTATATGTGATATTGAGACATGTGACTTCTATGGATATTATCGGATGATCTACTATGTATTTTCAGTTCCTTAATACTTGTATGCATATTGGATCCGCTTTTGTACTTCACATGCGAACATGCTTTATTATCTCTAAGCATGGGTATGTCCGCCTCAGATAGAATTTTCTTTCTGATCTCTTTCACTGGCTTGGCAGGCTGAATTCTAGTGAACTCCTCTCCGGTCTCGGCATGATTCCTTCTATACACTTAATACATTTTGGCCATCATGTACCCCTTCTGACCTCATATATTAGGGGGCATTTGTTATAGCACCATTTACCACTCTTAGTAGATCTGATGCTCTAGTTATGGCCTAGGGAAACCCTTCCTTTCCAGACTTGGTCCAAATTCTAAAAAACAGTGTTTTATTTCCCATACGCTACTTTTCCCTGTGTTAAAAGCGTGTACACGCGGGTCAGTATATACCCAACCCGCATATATGTGTTAAAACACTAAAAAATAATAAATCTCCTTAAATTCAGGCGGAGTTTATGGGTTTTACCTGTTACTCACCTACTATAGCCTGTGGCCCAACTGTTTCCCAACTAAAAAAACTAATTTGGAGAAGTATAAATAAGCCTCCATGGGAAGGCCTAAGGGAAAAATAGAAGAGATGAGATATTGATATTATGGTTGATTGATTCCTGATCGAGTTTGAAGAAATCCATGTGCCTCCTGCACTCCCAAAATTATAGGAAACCTTTGTTTCTTCTTTTGAGATGTCCTTCATCCCTCTTATGGCATCCTTGTGTGTATTGATGGAGGAAGATTGCTGAGGCCGGGATAGGATGAAACAGTCCTTCGGATCTGTCATGTCCCAGCCTCAGCAATCTTCCTCCATCAATACACACAAGGATGTCATAAGAGGGATGAATGACATCTCAAAAGAGGAAACAAAGGTTTCCTATAACTTTTGGAGTGCAGGAGGCACAGGGATTTCTTTAGACTAGATCAGGGATCAATCAACTATAATATCAATATCTCATCTCTTCTCTTTTTCCCTTAGGCCTTCCCATGGAGGTTTATTTATACTTCTCCAAATTAGTTTTTTAGTTCAAAACCAGTTGGGCCACAAGCTATAGTAGGTGAGTAACAAGTAAAACATGTGAACTCTGCTCGAATTTAAGGAGATTTATTATTTTTTAGTGTTTTAACACATATACGTGGGTTGGGTATATATTGACCCGCGTGTACATGCTTTTAACATAGTGCAAAGTAGCATATGGGAAATAAAACACTATTTTTTAGAATTTGGACCAAGTCTGGAAAGGAAGGGTTGCCCTAGGCCATAACCAGAGCATCAAATCTGCCAAGAGTGGTAAATGGTGCTATAACAGGTGCATAAATGATCTGAATTGGATCCACAAAAGACTGTCGAGAACCTTGACTGTATCGAGTTGAACAAATCCTTGAAAATTCCAAAACAGCGATCAAAAACGCCTTGAACCAGTGGCAATGGCCGCCAACGTAGAACGACGAGGACCTCGGTCAAAGCGCACTGACTGAGGCCCATGGAGACTGCGCAGGAGGTCAAAGCAGCCCCTGGGAGCCCCGGATCGGGAAAAGGAGGCGATTTTGATGTAATCGCGCATCACTGGGCAAACAGGGCCAAAGTGGAAGAGCCTTAAGCACTCGGTCGCGTTGGGAGCCGGAGAACTGCGGGCAGAGAAACAAAAAAAAGCGCTAAAGGACAAAGGCGGGACCCGCGCTCTGGAAAACCGGCGGTATTGATCAGGGCGCCCTTGAACGGTAAGAGGTTTTGGAGGAGAGCGGAGCGATCCCACTCAGTGATCGACGCGTGGCAGCGGAGGTGAGATAAAAACCGCCATTGATCGTACGCTATCGGTCAAGCAAGTCAACCGCGCTCGATGTGCATATGACGTTGGATCTGGAGGAGCCCAGATCGGACGGCTGAGATTACGCCCGATGAAGGAAGCGGAATCGACAAGGATTAAGCCGAGTTATAAAGAGATTTGGAGTCCGTTTTACCGCCATGGTGGAGAAAGAACGCATACATGACGTAACGGAAGAACGAACCGACGGAGCGTGCTGGCACCAGTTATATGGAGACACATGGCCACTTCCTGAGCGTTCGTGCTGACGCCGAACAAGGAATTCCAAGCGCGGCTGCAGAAGGTGAATCGCCGCAGGCGGGAGAGGAACCGAACAGGCAAAGGGACCGAATGACTAAAGCCATGAATAGAGACAGTCGGAATGGAGATCAAGTGGTGAGAGACAGAGAGAAGAGAAGAGTTAATTGGAAACCCGAATTGAGAGGAGTCCAAGCAACCAAGGGAGACAGTGAACATAGAGAGCAGTAAAGCTAAGCAGAGGAGACAGAGGGTCGAGCTGACCACAAGCAGCATCGAGCACTAGAGAGCTTGAAGATTCAAGCCTTCCCATAGAGGAATCTATCTGGATCGAGCATCACAGTTGGCTCTTTCCACTGTAGACCAAGGGTCATAGAGCTGGTAGGATGAACAAGAGTCTGTGTACTTCGAGTGGCTTGGGGAATCCAAGAACCACCCTGCCAAGCAAACCTGCTTCAGGAGAACTTGCATTGAGTCCCTGTATTTGTAATTCTCTGCTTAAAGACACAATAAAACAAGGCCACCACTGAGAGTTGGACCGGAGATGTAGCCCTCAAGAATAGGGTGAACTCCTTATTAAAAATTCTTGTGTCTTTGTGTTGCTTACTGTGTTTCTCTGCTGTCTTTCCACTTATTTTCTGTGTATGGGCAATTTGATCGATCTGTTGTTTCAATAACACAGAACACACACACCAGCACATGAGTCTGTAATACCTTTTGTTTAATAAATTTTCAAACTGAGGTCACTCATAGGGTGATTATCAGATCAAGTGGTATTAGAGCTCTAGGCCGTAAGGTTAGACAAGCTTGTGTTGGTTTAGCTGTGAATGCTCACTAGATCAAAGCTCAAATTAGGAGGAAGAGAGTTGGTGGAAACTAATCTTGAAATTGGGAGAGTCTATTCTCGGAAGACAATGTCAGAGGAAGGTTCTATAGGGCCAGACCCTCAATTCATAGAAAGTTTCCTAGCTATAAAGTCTATGGTAGAAGAAATGTATAGGGACTTTAGAAAGCATAGGGATGAAGATTCATCAGGCTCTAAACAAGATAAAGAAAAAGATGAGTCTCATTTCCATGACCACTCCAAAGGAAAGGGGAAAGAGGAAATCTTTCTCACACCTCCTAATAGCCCTGTGCATGATAAGAAAGCATCTTTGATTAAGTTAGATGTTAAATTTGATTTGCATATCTATGATGGAGAGCTAAACGCTGAAAAGTTGGACAATTGGATAAGACAAATTGATGTGTATTGCAGGGTACAAAACATAGACTCAGACAAGAGTAAGATTCAGCTGGCAAGCCTACGCCTAGGAGGCACTGCCTTGGTTTGGTGGGAAGGCAGAACCCAAGCTGATATGAAGAAACATGGTAAGACCATCTCTGTCTGGAGTGAATTTGTTGCTGCAATCAAAAAGAAGTTCTATCCATTGGCCTACATGCAACAAGCCATGATGAGTTGGCAAACTCTTTGGCAGTTGAAAGGGCAAAGTGTACAAGGGTATACTCAAGAGTTCAGAAAGAGAGCATTGATGTTGGGTATCTCATTAGACTCACCAGAGACTCTTTTGAAGTACATTGGTGGTCTACACAGCTACATGAGGCATACCATCCTCATGTTTAATCCCACTAGTATAGATGAGGTATCTGTACAAGCTACTCATCTAGAAGCCAGAGGAAAGAATGGAAATCCAAAATTTGGGGAACCATCCCAACCCACTGTAAGCAAGAGCAAGGAGAAGAGGAAGCAGAAGTGGAAAGCAAGGAAGGCTAACACTGCACAAAAAGGCAAAGCTTCATGCACTCACTGTAAAAAGGAGGGGCATGATGATGAGCACTGTTGGATTCTGCATCTAGAGCTGAGACCTAAGAAGTCCGAGGGCAAGAAGAAGAAGACTGCTACAGCTATTCAGAAAGATTTGGGGTCAGACTCGAGAGATAAAACAATCATTGCAGACACAGGTATAAAAGGTAAGAATTCTAAAGCATCTACTAGTAATTATGCTCAATCTGTTATTGATGAAGAACATGAGAGAAAAAGACATGAGCTTTTCCATATTCGAGTTGTTTCCAAAAATCAAAAGATTGATACTTTGTTTGATAGTGGCTCACAAGTAAATCTGATTTCTGAAGCAATTGTAAAGAAATTGGGATTAGCAACTACACCTCATAAGAAGCCATACCCATTAGGATGGTTGAATGATAAAGCACAACTACAAGTGACTAGACAGTGAAAACTCAAGTTTTCTTTTGGGTCAGCATTTGTAGATGAGGTTGAGTTAGCTGTAATTCCTTTAGATATATGTGGAATTGTTTTAGGAAGTCCCTACTTGTATGATAGAAAAGCTATTTTCTATAGAGCTGAGAACAAGTATCTACTTGTTAAAGATGGAATCGAATGCTTTGTAAGGGCTCATAAGCTCAAGAATATGTGGAATTGTTTTAGGAAGTCCCTACTTGTATGATAGAAAAGCTATTTTCTATAGAGCTGAGAACAAGTATCTACTTGTTAAAGATGGAATCGAATACTTTGTAAGGGCTCATAAGCTCAAGAATAACTATACTCTCATCAACTCAGGACAGATGAAAAGAATGATAAATTCATGCAAATAGTTCTTACTAATGGTTGTAAAGGAAAAGAAATTTGATAAAACCAATGTATTTGGGGGCTGTAATGCTGATCAGCAAGCTGATATAGAAAAGATTGTTTCAGAGTATGATGTCTTATTTCAAGAGCCTAAAGGTCTACCGCCCAAAAAGGGAATAGTACATGATATTATTTTGCAGCAAGATGTTCCTTTGCCTAACATTGGGATGTACAGGTTGCCTGCTTTAGAGAATGTTGAAATCAAGAAGCAGGTGCAGGAGTTGCTCGAGAAAGGGTTCATCAGGCCTAGCACATCACCATGTGGGTCACCCATCGTCTTGGTGAGAAAGAAAGATGGCTCGTGGAGAATGTGCATTGACTACCGAGCACTAAATAAGATAACAATCAAAAATCGTTATCCCCTTCCTCGCATAGATGATCTTTTAGATCAATTGAAGGAAGTTGTTTATTTCACCAAGCTGGATTTGCACAGTGGATACCATCAGGTCAGAGTTGCAAAGCAATATGCATGGAAGACTGCTTTCAAAACAAAGTAGGGATTGTATGAATGGTTGGTTATGCCTTTTGGCCTAACTAATGCTCCTGCTACTTTCAGGAGATTAATGAATGATGTACTTAGACCTTTTCTTGATGATTTTGTTATTTTGTATCTGGATGACATTCTGATTTTTAGTAAAACGTGGGAAGAACATTTAAATCATGTTAAGCAGACATTAGATGTTTTGAGAAGAGAAAAACTTTATGTTAAACTCTCCAAATGTGAATTTGGCAAAACTTCTCTAAATTATTTGGGTCACATAGTAGGGGGAGGTAAATTGAAAATAGATCCCTCTAAAGTGGTAGTCATTGTAAACTAGCCTAAACCCCAGTCTGCTACAGAAGTGAGAAGCTTCTTAGGAGTAGCACAATATTGGAGGAAGTTCATTTCAAATTTTTCCTCAATTGCAGCGCCCTTACATATTTTGACAGGATTGAACAAGGTGTTCCAGTGGGGAGGCAAACAGTAGAAAGCCTTCGACACCTTGAAAGAAAAGATTAGTACAACACCTGTACTAACACTGCCAGATCTACAAAGACAATTTGAGATCCAAATTGATGCCAGTGACTATGCCATGGGAGCAGTGTTGACACAGCACGGTAAACCCATATGTTATCATTCTGAGACTTTTAATCCTGCAGTAGTTAACTATCCTACCTATGATAAAGAATTGTATGCATTAGTTCAAAGTGTGAAAAAGTGGAAACATTACTTAATGGGCAAAGAAACAGTAATACACACTGATCATCAACCACTTCAATACCTACACTCCCAAACTAAGTTGCAACAATCAAGACATTACAGATGGATGGGTTTTCTACAACAGTTTCATTAGGTCATCAGATATAAAAAGGGCATACATAACAAGGTTGCAGATATGTTATCGAGACCCATTATAAATGCATCTACCAAAATTAAGCATAATTTTGTGCTGCATGAAAGCTACATAGAACAGTATGCTCAAGACATGGACTTTCAAGATGTATATGCAACTTTGAGTCAAGGCAAAAGAGTAGAAGAATTGGACTATCATGTGAAGGACTGACTCTTATATCATTGTGGGAAACTCTGCATTCCACAAACTGAGAGAGTAAAGATAATTAGGGAAGCCCACACTTCTCTGATATCAGGTCACTTTGGGGTAAGTAAAACAGTTGCACAGCTGCAAAGGTTCTGCTATTGGCCGAAAATGAATGAAACAGTTTCTAGATATGTAAAGGGGTGTGCTATGTGTGCAAAAAGCAAGCCCAGCAATAGAAAACTAGGCTTATACACTCCATTACCAGTTCCTTCTCACCCTTGGGAAAGCATTTCCATGGATTTTGTTGGAGGACTGCCCAAATCTAGGAAAGGTCATGATTATCTGTATGTTGTTGTGGATAGATTCAGCAAAATGTGTATTTTGATACCCTGTAGTAAACAGATTACAGCTGAACAAACTGCAAAATTATTCTTTGAACATGTATGGGTTCATTTCGGATTACCCGCTTCTATTGTATCTGATCGAGCCACCCAATTTGTGGGGAAGTTTTTGTCAAGTCCGTGGGAACTAATGGACACCAAGTTAAAGAAAAGCACAGCTTTTCATCCACAAATAGATGGCCAGACAAAAGTAGTTAACAGGACGGTGATCCAGTTACTGAGAGGATATTGCAGCAAACACCCTAAGCTTTGGGATGAACACTTGTGTTATGTGCAGCATGCTTACAATAGAGCCAAACACTCTTCTACACAGAGATTTTGAGACCTGCTTTGGTTTCGTACCGAGGTCTCCTTTGGATTTTGTCTTTGGTAAAGATACCATGGTTGATAGACACAGTGATGTAGACAAGGCAACTAGGTTCATTGAACAGATCCAGGAGATCCACCAGGCAGTACAGGAACAGCTGGAAAGGAGCGAGGCAAAGTACAAGGCTAGGCATGATAAGCATCGAATGGAGCATAGTTTTCAAGTTGGAGACCAAGTTTGGCTGTATATCAGCAAGGACAGGATGCAAGGTGAAGGTAAAAAGCTAAAACCTATCAGGTATGGACCCTTCAGGATACTTGAGAAGGTTGGTGAAAATGCCTTTCGCCTTGAGCTGCCAGCTTACATGCACATCTACTCATTCGTAAATGCAGACTATTTGAGGTTGTTTGAACCTTCAATGATTGAGGACCCTGAAGAGCAGAGTCAATTACCTTCTGTTGACGACCTGCTACCTGAATATCTAAATGAGTTGCAGGAAGATATAGTGCTGGACAGGAAGGTAAGGACGACGCGCAGTGGACAAGTGGAATACCTCAGGATTGGGCTTAAAGGTTGAAGCCGAGCAGTGCGAAGTGGATTGAGATTGGACAAGTGAGACAACAGTTTCCCCACTTAGTCGATGCTTGAAGAAAACTAACTTTTGGTGGTCCAAAAGCTTTTTCAGTGAGAAGGCCATGATCTGAATTGGATCCACAAAAGATTGTTGAGAACCTTGACTGTATCGAGTTGAACAAATCCTTGAAAATTCCAAAACAGCGATCAAAAATGCCTTGAACTAGTGGCAATGGCCGCCAACATAGAACGACGAGGACCTCGGTCAAAGCGCGCTGACCGAGGCCCATGGATACTGCACAGGAGGTCAAAGCAGCCCCTAGGAGCCCCGAATCGGGAAAAGGAGGCGATTTTGATGTAATCGTGCATCACTGGGCAAACAGGGCCAAAGTGGAAGAGCCTTAAGCACTCGGTCGCGTTGGGAGCCGGAGAACCGCGGGCGGAGAAACAAAAAAAAGCGCTAAAGGACAAAGGCGGGACCCACGCTCTGGAAAACCGGCGGTATTGATCGGGGCGCCCTTGAACAGTAAGAGGTTTTGGAGGAGAGCGGAGTGATCCCACTCAGTGATCGACGCATGGCAGCGGAGGTGAGAGAAAAACCGCTGTTGATCACACGCTATCGGTCGAGCAAGTCAACCGCGCTCGACGTGCATATGACATTGGATCTGGAGGAGCCCAAATCGGATGGCTGAGATTACGCCCGATGAATGAAGCGGAATCGACAGGGATTAAGCCGAGTTATAAAGAGATTTGGAGTCCGTTTGACCGCCACGGTGGAGAAAGAACGCATACACGACGTAACGGAAGAACGAACCGACGGAGCGTGCTGGCACCAATTAGATGGAGACACGTGGCCACTGCCTGAGCGTTCGTGCTGACGCCGAACAAGGAATTCCAAGCGTAGCTGCAGAAGGTGAATTGCCGCAGGCGGGAGAGGAACTGAATAGGAAAAGGGATCGAATGACTAAAGCCATGAACAGAGACAATCGGAACGGAGATCAAGTGGTGAGAGACAGAGAGAAGAGAAGAGTTAATTGGAAACCCGAATTGAGAGGAGTCCAAGCAACTAAGGGAGACAGTGAACACAGAGAGCAGTAAAGCCAAGCAGAGGAGACAGAGGGTCGAGCTGACCACAAGCAGCATTGAGCACCAGAGAGCTTGAAGATTCAAGCCTTCCCATAGAGGAATCTGTCCGGATCGAGCATCACAGTTGGCTCTTTCCACTGTAGACCAAGGGTCACAGAGCTGGTAGGACGAACAAGAGTCTGTGTACTCCGAGTGGCTTGGGGAATCCAAGAACCACCCTGCCAAGAAAACCTGCTTCAGGAGAACTCACATTGAGTCCCTATATTTGTAATTCTTTACTTAAAGACACAATAAAACAAGGCCACCACTGAGAGCTGGACCGAATATGTAGCCCTCGAGAATAGGGTGAACTCCTTATTAAAAATTCTTGTGTCTTTGTGTTGCTTACTATGTTTCTCTACTGTCTTTCCACTTATTTTCTGTGTATGGTCAATCTGATCGATCCGTTGTTTCAATAACACAGAACACACACACCAGCACATGAGTCTGTAATACCTTTTGTTTAATAAATTTTCAAACTGAGGTCACTCATAGGGTGATTATCAGATCAATAAACCCATAGTTTATCGCATTATTCATGAACTATACACTCATCAGCATAACCCATATATGTGTTCCATTCACAACAACAAGGTAGCATGCAAATCATGGGCATGGTTGTGAACCTCGTAGTTCAAGCATTCATTATAATTGTAGACACATAAGATAGCTTATAAATCTTGAGCATAATAATAAGCCTGAAACAATCATTCATAAACTTACATGATCATGCATTAATCATAAGCACAACTAGGAATATCACAATTTGTAATCTAGTATTCATAATCAATTATACTTATTTGAGTATGTTAAGATGGCTCGCAACTAATGGAGGGACTTCCACTCTCAACCCAACCATAAGCCAGCTACACTAGAACTTTCTTGTAGCTAAACACCCCTGAGTCGAATCCAAACTCTGAGAGGATGCTTTCTTAGGGAAATTACATACAAATGGATTGGTCATACTCTCAAAATATGGAGTCCACTATTTAGGTGGTTCATCAACTGCCCTCTCACAGTAACCACCACAATCAATCAACATTAACTCTTTTAAGTCCATTCTCAAGGATTCACCTAAGGTCCAGATGGGGTATTTCTTAATATATGAGATTAAATCCATTGTTTAGGTGGTTTATCAATTGTCTTTTAATAGAAAGAACCCCACAAGTTTGCAATCCATTGTCCATGTGGTTTATCAGCTCTTCAGCAAGCACCACAGTGACTTAAATTTCCTTGCCAAGTGGTTTATCAGTTATACAACAAGCACCGCATTTATTCGGTCATCCAATGAACCTCTCACTAATCACACAAACTTATAATACTATTCCAATGGATTGAAACATAAGATA
The DNA here is from genome assembly GCA_031772625.1 of Pinus tabuliformis. NCBI lineage: Eukaryota > Viridiplantae > Streptophyta > Pinopsida > Pinales > Pinaceae > Pinus > Pinus tabuliformis. The sequence goes on along the minus strand of CM062820.1, from coordinate 350,351,373 downwards.
TCATGGAATAAAACCCAAAATAATAGATCATAGGGCTCAACAGCATACTCCAACATAACGCGTTCTTCTTTGTCCTGGCTCCAATAATTCCATGCACTCTGCTACAAGCAACCATTGATAAACAAAATAACAAGAAAGTAACATAGAGAGCCCATGATTCCCTCACTATGAAATATAGTTTCCTCTTATTCTCTACTCTCTCATCTTTGTCGACTATTGTTTGCTTCTCGCTTCCTTCTTTTTTTCTCAAATTTCACTCTTCCTTTTTCTCTAAGGTTGCAGCCCCTGCCCTCAATCCATGAGGGGCATGGGGAAGGGCACAACCCTATGCCAACATCACCCAATAGAATAGATGGATCTTCTACTCACTCATCAACAACTCAATCAATGGCATAATCAACAAAGTCAAGATAAGGATCGGCTAAAGCAACAACCGTTATTGGCTGTGTTATTGCTAGTATTACTAGAGTTGCTATAGTAAACATGATCAAGGTTGGAAACGTAATTGCCCTATATTAAGAGTGTTCATAGTATAAGAACTTTCGCTCTAAGGAGATACATAATAGAGATTATACGATTAGAAAGTGCAACACAAGAAATACTAAACCTTATGTATTCAAGCAATAGGTGTTGACATGTCATTATTACTATAGATACATACCTTCCATAAGTATATTTATGGTATTACTATTTACTTGAACACATAGTTAACACATATTGAGACTTAAGCTTATCATGCTATGTTATATCAATAAGGTATGACCATTGGTAAAGCTTGAATATATTGAATAGGGATTAACTTACTTGCTTAATCTTGAATAGTATGAAGTATAACCATTAATATTATGCTTACACTGATTATGATGGTTTTGTAATTACTATGACTATATTCATTCGAGTTACACATCATTTTCTACATAACCTAATTACTCCTTGTAAACAGTGGTGATATAAATATGCTTATTGTATGGTGTAAGCTAGTAATACATAGTAGTATGTCATAGATCATTCTATTGAATATGCGGAAGCTTATCTACCTATTCAAGAAGGTTGTATAGATACAGGGAAAATTTTAAGAAACGCGCAACCCCCCCCCCCCCCCCCAACCCAAAAAAATTTATATGTATGATAAATGGGTGAATCCCCATGGCATATAGAAAAATGTATATATTATTTTATCAATAATATAATATACATATATAATTTTTGGCTAATCTTTCACTAAATTATAAAATTTTGTTAAATATTGACTAATTTTTCACTAGGCTATAAAGTGCTATCAATTCTTAGCTAATCTTCTAAAAAACTAGAAAACATTGTAAAATATTGGTGATTCTTTGATCATGTATAGAAACATATATAATAATAAGAAAAATATTTAGTTAAATTATAATATACTAATTTTCAATGTTTGAGAAAAGAAAAATCATGGGTAATGTTGCTCCAGGTTTTTTATTATACATTATTGCAAATATTTTTGCATGTTTTACCGCAAAGGTCTTATTCCATACCAAGGGGGAACTAGTTGGAGAGGCACCCGTAAAGGTGTGTGATGTTGAATTAAAGAAATCTTAATCTAAATGAAGTGTGAGAAGATACACATCTAAATCTAAATATATTTAGAAAAAAAATATTACTATCCAATTAACCATTTATTACTAACTAAATATATTTGCTAATATAAATATATCTACTAACCAATTAACATAAATATTAATCATTGGCAAGTTTTCATAATATAAAATTGTGTTTATTAGTCGAGAGTTGGTCTTATTTATATATATAAAGCAAAAGAATGTTTCAATATTTGAATCTAAACATATGCAATAAGAAAAATAAATTAAGTATGAGAAGATACAAATCCAAATCTAAAAATATTTAGAAAAATATTTATTACTAGCCAAATATATTCACTAACCATTTATTACTAACCAAATGACAAGTATATTTACTAATCTAAATATATTTACAAACCAATTAACATAACTATTAGCATCAACAAGTTATCATAATATAAAATTGTGTTTATTAATCGAGAGTTGGACATATATATATATATATATATATATATATATATATATATATATATAGAAAGCAAATGAATGTTTCAAGATTTGAATGTAAGCATATGTAGTAAGAAAAATAAATTAAGAATGAGAAGATACAAATCTAAATCTAACTATATTTAGTAAAAATTTATCACTAACCAAATATATTTACTAATCTAAATATATGTACTAACCAATTAAAGCCCCAAGGGTTAGATCAACTGGTCGAGTCCCCGTTGTTAAGTACTTCGTCGGTCGGGAGGTCACAGGGTCAATTCTCCTCAACGCCCTTGGGGTTAGGCCTTACTAGTATGGCCGACGAGCTTTAAATAACTGTCACCCATGAACCACCTCTAAAAAAAAAATGTCCTAAGCAATTAAGATAACTATTAGAATCGATTGGAAAAAATTAAATAATAATAATAATAATAAATTAAAATTTGCTTCTGGTAACAAGGATCTTCCACTGTGTGGGGGCGAGGACGCTAAACCCTAGCCGCCTCTGCCCCCAGTTTTGCCTCTGCGTCTTGGCTGGGATCCGATGGTTTTCGTTGCTGCAGAGGGTGTAAGTTGACAATGCGTTGGCCTCTCTTTTGCTGAGATGGGTGTAAGTTGACAATGCGTTGGCCTCTCTTTTGCTGAGATTTGGAGCGTTGAGGGAACATGGGCGTGGAGGACCTAGCCAACACTGTTCTTGTTTCATGCCGCTGTAACTTGGCTAGGTGTGTTGGGGCTTCTGAAGGCTGTTGTGGAAGATAGATGGCAGCTTGTTTATTTTCTGGTTTGTCTGATACAGGAGGAGAGTTTGAGGGGGCGGGGGAGGAGTGGCTACCCAAGCAGCTTTTTCCCCATTTCGTGCCTCTCTTTATTGTCTACGCTGCCAGGGCTTGAACTTACCTGTCACGGATTCCTTTCTCAGGAGTGTTTTCGACTGTGGTGGTTCGGTGCCGAGTCTAAGCTGTTCGTGGTCCAATTGGTTCTGCCATCTCTCTCTCTCTTGGGGCTACACCACTGCTATTTATTTGGTGTGTTTTGTAGTGGGTATGGGGTTTCTCTGTTACCCTCTACAGGATTGCTCCGAGGCTCAATATTTTTCCCCTTTGGGGTTTCTGGGCACCTGTTTCTGCAGGATTGCTGGGGTTTTCATACCCATTTTTTGTCTTTTGCCCTGAAGACTGTACTTCAGGCTTTTTCACGAATACTCCATTTGGAGTATTGAACTGTAAGTGGCTCTGCCCACTATTCTACATATGCTTTTTGCATCTACAACATGTAATTTTCTGAAATCAATGAAAATTACGCTTTTTCTCCCTGGGAAAAAAAACCATTAGCATCGACAAGTTTTCTTAATATACAATTGTGTTTATTAGTTGATAGCTAAACTTATACTTGATATATATATATATATATATATATATATATATATATAAAGCAAATGAATGTTTCAATATTTGAATTTGAGCTTATGCAGTAAGAAAAATAAATTAAGTATGAGAAGATACAAATGGAAATTTAAATATATTTAGTAAAAATATTATTACTAACCAGATATATGTATTAACCAATTAGCCATTTATTACTAACCAAATGGCAAATATATTTATTAATCTAAATATTTGTACTAACCAATTAACATAACTATTAGCATCGACAATTTTTCATAATATAAAATTGTGGTTATTAGTCGACGGTTGGACATATATATATATATATATATATATATATATATAAAGCAAATGAATGTTTCAAGATTTGAATCTGAATGTATCCAGTAAGAAAAATAAATTAAGTATGAGAAGTACAAATCTAAATCTAAATATATTTAGTAAAAATATTATTACTAACCAAATATATGTACTAATCAATTAACCATTTATTACTAACCAAATGGCAAATATATTTACTAACCAATTAACATAACTATTAGCATTGGCAAGTTTTCAATATGAGCGTGTGCAATAAGAAGAAGATACAAATTTAAATCTATATATATTTATATTTAGTAAAAAAATTATTACTAGCCAAATATATTTACTAATCAATTAACAATTTATTACTAACCAAATGGAAAATATATTTACTAATCTAAATATATTTATTAACCAGTTAACATAACTATTAGCATCAACAAGTTCTCATAATATAAAATTGTGTTTATTAGTTGAGAGTTGGATTTACGTATATATAAAACAAATGAATGTGTCAAGATTTTAAAAATAATAATTAAATATGAGAAGTTATAAATCTAAACCTAAATATATTTAGTAAAAAAATTATTATTAGTCAAATATATTTACTAACCAATTAACCATTTATTACTAACCAAATGGAAAATATATTTACTATTCTAAAAATATTTACTAGCCAATTAACATAACTATTAGCATCAGAAAGTTTTCAGAATATAAAACTATGTTTATTAGTCAAGAGTTGGACTTATGTATATATAAAGAAAACGAATGTTTCAAGATTTGAATCTAACTGTATGCAGTAAGAAAAATAAATTAAATATGAGAAGATACAAATCTAAATCTAAATATATTTAGTAAAAAATTATTACTAACCAATTAACCATTTATTTAATTTGAATCTCGATCGAATTGATACTTGGTTTGAATGTATTTTAAAATCACCACTATTAAGCTCAAATAACTAACATAGGAAACTTGAAAGGAAAATAGAAACAAATAAAGAGCAAACAAAAACACACAAGAGAAAAAAACACCTGCAAGTTGATAACAAAGTTTGGTTATCTCCAAGGCTACATCTTTGGGCCTGGTCTTCAATTGGGAGGCCTCTTTATTAATTATTCCAAGCCATCAAATTACATCGATTTTACATAAACATAACTCCTGACTGGTCATGTTGTGTTCTACTTGACCTCAAGAACCCAAAACAACTTTCGACACTCAAAAAGACCTCCTAAAATTCCCACAATGAGCCTCCAAAATTTTGCTATGTGACCTCTCCTCTCTACACAATAATACTTTTGTTTCATATAAATTTACATATCCCCTCCTTGAAATGAGAAATCAAGAGTTCAAATCCCGACCTCCCCACCACTCTTATGCTGATACGTTATACCATATCCCACCATCTCCACATTTTACGTATTACATATCCACCATATCATAACAAACCTTATCCCTCCATATAATTACGCCGTAAGGCCTTTCTCTAGGAAAATAACTCTCCTAAATACCTTCGTGTCATCGTCTGAGCCATTCGATCCTTTGTTAGACGATTGGGTTATAATTGTCCGTTGATTTGAATTGAATGGCGGTTACGTTCGGTTTTTACAGTTAACTGCATTGTGGTGGAATTGAATGACGGTTGCGTTCGGTCTTTGCAGTTAACTGCCCTGTGGTGGGTGTTTTGCAGCCTCCATGGTTGCGAGACAGTTGGGTGTTTTGCAGTCTCCATGGCTGCGAGACCGTTGAAGGTAGAGCTCATCTACACCTGCCTAGGCAAGAATTTCATGGTCCGCATACTCTTCTTCGCAATTGCCACTCTTCTTCGCAATTTCCCTGGCTACTGTGTTTGTTTTCTATGCCGTACACGACACCGCGCCAGTCCCAGATGGCGTTTAATCCCACAATCTCCTTGAGATTTTTTATCTTTCGGTTTGGGATTTTCTTGTTTAAGTTTTCCGAGTGATAGGGTTATTAGTTATTTACCATTTTTTTTAATTGTTTTTATTTTTTAATATTTTTTTTTATAATTTTTTTATAATTATTAATTCCCTGTTTCAGAGGCCGCTGGGAATTAGCTAACGAATATTGTTCGTTCGTTAAATATTTATTAGTTATTTAGATTTTTTTTTAATTGTTTTTATTTTTTAATATATTTTTTAAATTTATTTTATAATTATTAATTTTTTGTTTTAGAGGCCGTTGAGAATTTTTATTTTTTTTTTCCGAAGGTGGCAAAACCTATCAAACTCAGGTGTCAAACCAACAGTGAGGACAGCCATCTCTCGCTGCTATCCGCGAATGTCGGTTTGACGCATCACTGTTATCAAGGAAAACCACGCCACCTGTAATAACCCGCTGGTGGTCCGTAAGGGAGCAGGCTTTCACTCCTGCCAGATGCCTCTGGGTCTTGGGCCGTTAACCTGTTTCCTTACGTCCGAGGAAGACGAGCTCTTAGCCAAGCAGAAGCAATTTTACGGCATACTCCAGACCGAAGGCCGTTGAGAATTAGCTAACGAATATAGATTATTAAATATTTATTAGTTATTTAAAATTTCTTTTTAATTGCTTTCATTTTTAATATATTTTTTTAAATTTATTTTATAATTATTAATTCTCTAACTAATATTGTTGGTTAAATGTTTATTAGTTATTTAGAATTTCTTTTAATTGTTTTTATTTTTTAAAATATTTTTTATTTTATTTTATAATTATTAATTTTTTGTTTTAAAGGCCGTTGGGAATTAGCTAACGAATATTGATTATTAGATATTTATTAGTAATTTATAACTTTTTTTTAATTTCTTTTATTTTTGAATATATATTTTTTAAATCTATTTTGTAATTATTAATTTTTTTTCTTACTTTTCCTATCTCATCACATTTTATTCTCTTAAAATCATTTACAAAATTTCATGGCAAATATTTCAATATTTAATGTAAATTTATATGATATTAAATTATTAAAACTATGGTATGAAAAAAATCCCAATGATCTATTTTAATAAAAACTATGAAAGGGATTGCAATTGATTTTAAAGTAAGAGTGCCTTAAGGATCTCTAATGAAAAGAGCTTTGAGGAGGAGAAATCCCATCTCCTTAATATCTTTGTTGAGAACGGTTATAGTAGGACTTGGGACGGAAGGCTTTTCTCAAAGCTGCTAAGGATTCTTTCATTGAAAGGGAAAAGGAGTGGATTCCTAGTGTCCATCTTTTGTTTGTTCAGGGGACCACGGATAGGATTGTGAGGATTCTTAAGAAGCATAATGTCCCCTCGACATTTAGACCTCTTATCACCATTCGTAAGTCCCTCAGATCAGTGAAGGATCCTATCGACCCCAAGGGCATGCAAGGGGTTTTTATTATTCCTTGTTCATGTAGGACCCCCTACATTGGTGAGACTAGTGAGCACGCAGCTCTCCTTAGACATAGGAGGGCCAAGTCTTCTGCTTTAGCGGAGCATGTGGAGCAAACCAATCATCATGTTTGTATCGAAGAGGCTAGTGTTATTGCTAGAGTGTCCCAATTCCATCACCGGAAATTTAGGGAAGCGCTTGAGATTGAAAAAAGACCGAACAATCTCAATAGGGAGGATGGCTGGAAGATAAGTAGTTGCTGGGTCCCAACCCTCTCCTCCTAGTCGTTGTCTTCCTGTCTTCCCCTCCTCTTGTTTAGTGGTTTGTTGTCTTCCTGTCTGCCCCTCCTCTTGTTTAGTGGTTTGTAGATTTCCCCTGGTTTACTGTTTCTTGTGGCCTTTGGTGGCGTTTTTTATGTTAATAAAGATAATAGTCTCGTAATGAATCTATGATAATCTTAACCCTTAAATTAACTTTTATGTTAAATATTAAAATATTTTTTCTTCCCAAGGGTAAACAACCAAGCATCTCTAGCGTCCTCGCCAAAACGATTGCTCTAATTACCGAGACCATTGAGGCAAATGGCAACTACCGGGAAGAAGGGGAACAATCGGACACAAGAGTCAAAGAGTGGATCAGCAAGTTCAAATTAGGGAGAGGACATCAGAAGAAAGGGAATACAGTGAGGAGGAACATGGACTGGAAATTAAGAGGAACTAAAGAGGAAGTCAAAAGCTGGATCCATAGCCAAAATCGCCCTACTCTTCACTTTGATGGGGCCTCAAAGAACAACCCAGGTCAAGCGGGAGCAGGGGGAGTAATCAAAGATTGTCAGGGGAAGACCATAGTCACTTTCGAATGGGGGTTGGGCAACATGACAAATAACAGGGCGGAGGCCTATAGCCTTCTGCTTGGGACCTCCATTGCCAAGAGCTACGGTCTGAGAAATCTACTAATTCTAGGAGATTCTGCAATCATCATTGCAGCCTTGACCACAGGGAAGGAATTCAGACAAACAGCTTTAAACAACATCAAAGCTAGGATTATGGGAAATATCAGGCCCCTCGGCAATGTCACATTCAAACACATTCTCAGAACAAACAATGAGGAGGCAGACAATCAAGCAAAAAAGGCTTCAAGCAGGCAAATATGTGAAGTTAAGGAGAATGACAGAATATACAGGAAAGATATTCCCTAAGCGGGCTTCCCCCGATAACCCCTCCAAAAACCGCAGCCACCTCAGGTATATTCTTCCTCGCTTTAGGCCCAGCATCCCCTCCTGTACTACCAGGTACTATCGAAATCCTAAGCGTCCTCAATATCTGAACTCCATCATTGAACCATATCCCTTCGGGATTCTCCACCTGACCAGCGCAGTCTCTTTCAGGGTCTGGGATTGTGATTTACCTCTCCGCACAAGCCAAGCCTGCAGCCTTATCAAATCAGTTGACCACCCTCCTCCCAAGAACAGAACCTCTAGGTGCGGATCCAAGCAAATGTGGCTCCTTCAGATCATTATATATGGTAGTGGGGCTTCAAGCAATAGCACAGATCAGTTCTCCTGTCCGCAGCTCGACTCCGGCAACAGAAGGCGTACCGTGGAAGAATTCATTTCTCTCCAGGAAGAAGAGACTCTCAAGGCGCTCTTGGTAAACTTAGCTACTCTCCTTGCTGGTTTTCACTTGCTAATCTCTCTGTTTATGCAGTGTTGCAGTGACTCAGACATATCCCTGAAGATCTCCCCCGGCCCTCTGAGATTATCGCACTTCTCCCTTCGATTTCAGCAGTCCATCGCCCTCCTCTTCATCTCATCCAGCTCCTGTATTCATCACTCCAGCATATTCTCCTTCGCTCTCTTTTCAATCCCGTTCATAGCCCCTCACTGTCCCGTCCCTCTGCGCGAAAGAATGGCCGATCAACACCGTCCTCCTGCCGAGAAAGGCCAACCTAGCATCCTCCTTGATAATCTTTTCAATAATAAGGAGTGCACAATGTGTAAAGCTCATACCATAATGATTAACAGCCTGACCAAGCAGCTGAAAGAGCTGCAAGATGACTATCACTCTAATAGGAATTCTAAGAGAAAAAAATTGGACAAAAGAAAGAACGAGATTGAAGCACTGCAGGAGCGCTGCAGCCATTTGGAGGCAGCCATGGAACATATGCGCTCTCTCACCCAAAGCTACCAAGCGGAAGCATCAACCAAGGCAAGCGTCCGGAATCTGGACGATTCAGTCACCCAGCACTTCCCATAAGGAATGCATTGCAAATACTGCTGGATAGGAGGCTCTTTTGTTAGACAATATAGTCGTCTTTGTTTTAGTTTTTGTTTAAATCAAAGAAGCAAGGAGGAATATGGGTCTGCGTACCCACTTTTGATCCTCACCCTTCAGACAAATTTCCCGGATGTAATAGAACTATGTAGTGCTGTTTGTTTTATAATATAAAAGTATCCGACTTGGTTAAAAATATATATATATATTTTTTCTTCCCTTTAATTACTTTAATATTTATATATTAACTTTGGTTAATATTAATTTGGAAATTAAGTTATTTTTAATTAATTTATTTTAAATATGTTTATAAGTGTTTAAAACAGTCCCTTTTCAATATAAATATAACTAATTATTCATATTTATAACTTTTATAACTAATTACTCTAATATTCAGATTTAATAACTTGGATCACTTACCATTAATTTGAATTATTTTATTTTATATATATTTATAATATCATTACTATAATACTCTTAAATTACTCTATATTTATTTAACTTTTATAAATTAATTATTATTTTAAAATTAAACTAGTTTATAATTTATTTATTTTAATATTTATTTACAAATAAGGGTATGAAACAACCCTTTGACTTATATTTTTTATATATTTAATTACTTTTATAACTAATACTCTATTTTTTAGATATAAAATCTTTATTAACTAACTATTAAATTGAGTTAATTTATTTTATTTTTAATACATATTTATAAGGGGTGCATTTTATAACTAACCGGGTTAACTTGGATCACTTACCATTAATTTGAATTATTTTATTTTATATATATTTATAATATCATTATTATAATACCCTTAAATTACTCTATATTTATTTAACTTTTATATAATTATTATTCTAAAATTAAACTAGTTTGTAATTGATTTATTTTAATATTTATTTATAAATAAGGGTATGAAACGACCCTTTGATTTATATTTTTTATATATTTAATTATTTTTATAACTAATACTCTAATTTTTAGATATAAAATCTTTATTAACTTGCTATTAAATTAAGTTAATTTATTTTAATACACATTTAAAATGGTAATAAATAAATAAATAATAAGAATAAAAATAAAGGGGTCCATTTTATAACTATCTTATCTTATTAATAATGGTTATTTCCTGTCCTAATTAACTGATCAAATCTAGCCGTTGTCAGTTTATCTTACCTTAATATAGTCGTTGGAGGTCTGCTCTATCTATAAGTTTTGCTTGATCTCTTGCTTGATCTGTTCATTCAACTTCAACTTGTCGTTGTCAGTTTAGTCGTTACCTGAATGTTACCTGAATATAGTCGTTGGAGGTCTGTTCTATCTATTTAACTTATTCAACTTGTCGTTGTCAGTTTAGCCGTTACCTGAGTGTTACATGAATATAGTCGTTGGAGGTCTGCTCTATCTATTTAACTTAACTTGCTTTGCTTGATCTGTTCATTCAACTTGTTGGAGGTCTGCTAAATCTATTTAACTTAACTTGCTTTGCTTGATCTCTCATAAACTTGATATGGATCACAGAAGCCTCAGTACAACAGTGTAAGATATTATCAAAGGTTTTTGTAAGACAAAAACTATGTAGATGTAACTCCATTTAAGTTTCATTTACAAAATTTCTTTACAAATATTTAAATATTTAATGTAAATTTATATGATATTAAATTATTAAAACTATGGTATGAAAAACTCCAAATGATCCATTTTAATAAAAACTATGAAAGGGATCACAATAGATTTTAAAGTAAGAGTGTAAGATATTATCAAAGATTTTTCTAAGACAAAAACTATGTAAATGTAACTCCATTTAAGTTTGAGAGTTTACCAGATTTTTTGATCTCATGGTAAGTTCTTGTAACATCCCTAAATAAACTCGGTGTAAAACTACACAGTTTAGTAAATAGTAATTATTTTAAAGATTACGAATTAGTTTAAAAAACTAATTCTTGTTGTTGATAAAAGTAATTGAGAGAATATCTTGGCTAAATGTGCGTGGAGCCCATTGGTCCTCTACGCGGTGATAACTAATTCTTGATATTGGAAACCAGATGAGAACGTATGGTTACAGGTTTCTTCTCCTCACGGTTATTAGTTATGATGACTGTTACACCTTCATTCTTTCAACGAAAGACAAGTGTGTTCTTATGGTAACCACCGATGATTAGTTAGGGAGGTTCGTTGTCCTCACTTCGGATCTTTTGCCATCATACTCATACTTCCGGATCGTTCTGAAGGAAAAGGGGATCAATATACAGTCACCGGGGATGATATTGGAGCCGGGGGGGATTGGTGGCGAGGTCGAAACCAGTTTATCGCTGATAAAGAGGCGCGACTGAATGGCAGTTTAATAGCAGAGGGTAGTTATATGATATGAGAGATTTGAGCGAAGTGATGTCAATTGATAGCAGTGCGAATGGAATCCTAGCACAATGATAAATACAGATTGTTGTGCATTGAATATACTTGGCTTTGCAGAGATTGATTGGTTGCAAGGGCTGTGTTCCGAGACAGAGGAATGCTGACCTGAGTTTAATATAGAGACAAAGTTTTGATTGGCTGACATGTTTGTATTACAAGAGTCAATTTATAGTATTGGCAGAGATTGTTAGCATGTTGCGAAGTTGCTTCAAAGATTACGTTAGAGTGTTGATGTGTTGACCATTTACAGAGATAGTTTATTTGTTGATGTGTCCATGAGATCTGAGGCAGAGGTGGTTCCAAAGTGTGAGCGGACAGTTCTTTGGATACATTTTATAGAGCTGACATTGATTGATTGCAGAACTCGGTACCTCTGACTGTGTGTTTTGCAGGGATAAGAGTTCAATGGCAGAGGTTATATATATAGACAATGTTCTACAGGGGCATAAAGCTTATAGTTGGGTTTAATGCATTGATTGCAGTAGGCTGTAGCTTATATTAGGTATTGCCTGTGACTGTAACTGAAGGTAGAGTTTTGAATATTGATGCTAGTGTTTGTGAAAAGGACTGGAATTGAATTTACATTGTTGAAAGTCGTAGTACATTTTGTAATGTATTGATTGCTTAGGGTATTGAGAGAGTTGTATGAGCAAATTATTGAGTGTAGCGAATACAATTCGGATACCTGTGGCTGTATATTAAACTGACCGTAAGTCCATTAAAATGAAGAGCGCTAAGAGTAAATTCAAGCATGGTTGCTTTCTTTGTCATGAGATCACAATGATAGAAAGTGCATGCATTAGAAGAATGATTGATTTTAGATGTTCTCTTTGTAAGAGAATAGGTTAATGCATGTGGTATTGTATATGGTAAAAGATTGACTAGTTTATCTCTTTTCTTGGTTAAAGAAGTAATTAATGAGTTGATGCTTGTATCATTAAAAGACTATGTCCATTGCATATACTAAAGAAGGGGTATTAGGATAAGCTAATGGCTCAAAGAACAGTCATCGTGTTAGGGAGATGTGTTCTTTGTATGCATAAATCTTGACCCTTGTGTTATATGTATTAGAAGAAACATGGACTTGTAAACTAATGGTTAGAACTCTTAAAAAGAGTTATGCATTAGTAAACATTGTGGAGGTCAAACACTATTATTGGGTATATATATATGCTAGTTAGCTAGTATGTTATGCGTGCTCATGCATATGAGTAGATGTTAAAAGATCTCTTAGATGTTGATTATTGTTTGAATAATAATGTAACTAATCTTGTTGCCAAGATTGTTAATGACTGCATTGACAGGAAACGATGGCAGATGGTGCCAAGGAAAGTGATGTTTAACATTATGGCAGGAAAAAGGATTATTCGTCCATGCAGATGAATTCAAGCTGCAGTATTGTCCATTGCTAGAACCATTATGCCACAAGGGATGTTGTATGTGGCGGTATGTAAATAAAAGATTACATGTAAATTGTATTAGCTTTTAGCTAGTTATGTGACAGCTTAATGATCATTCATTGTAAAGATTTTAAGACAATGGTTAAGGGATGGAATCCCTTATAAACCATTGAGTGAGGGGTGAAAACCCTCACGAGCGTTTAATAATAAGATTAAACGTTTAATGGTTTTCACCCTACGGGGTTTCCAGGGTATATTCGTGTTCAATGGTGTGATTGATGTGATTGCCTTATGTGTCCCTTGATGATGATGGTTCTTTATTTGTTGTGACAAGCATAATGTCTTAGTGCATGATTATTTAATATGGTTAAGGATATCAAGTAATGGACGCAGGGATTCATGAGACAGCTTATGTCAGAACACTACCACATGGATGGTTAACGGTTATGAAAATGGATATATAACTTATTGTCTTTCACTGCAATCTACTTGATGTATTAGTGAATGTTATATCTAATGGTTAGTGATGATTTGTGGAGTTGTTAAATGATTAATTACTTGTGGTAAAGTTAGAAATTAATTCTAACTCCCTACTTTTACGTGCGAGGTTACCGGGGTATGTGACAGTTCTATATTGGGAAAATTAGTTTTTACCTCAAAAACCATGTAAAAAAATTTGTTGACACTTTCAATTTCTCTTTTATTTATTTATTTTAATTTATGTTTTTTATTTGCCTATTAACTATTCATTAGTTATTTAGAATTTCCCATTGATTTCTTTCAACTTTTAATAATCCTTTTTTGTTATTTTATTTCAAAGTTTAGGGTTTACTAGATTTTTGTTGTTATGGTAAGTTATACATTAGGAAAATTAGCTTTTACTTCCAAAATTGTCTTTAAAATATTGTTAGCACTTTCCATAACCATATTTTTAATCATTTATGTCTATTTTTATTCACTATTAATTATTCATTAGTCATTTAGAACTTCCATGTTATCATTTTATGTCTATTTTTATTCACTATTAATTATTCATTAGTCATTTAGAACTTCCATGTTTTTTTTTTCAGAAGAAAAAAAATCATATAGATTATATTAAGGAAATATAATGGCCTTGTATACAGCAAACCGTATTGCCTGGAGACCCACGGCAAAAACAGATTAAAACCAGATAAGAGAGAATTGTGCAAGATTTACAGATGACCAGATGGGAGGAGAGATTAGTCTCACACCAGAAAGAGGCAAAAAAACCAAAATAACTTCATATGAACCATGTGAACCATAAGCACCAGATAGAGCGAGAGCTCCATAAGCAGAAAGATCCAAAAAACATTGATGCGCAGCAACAATGACCACATCAAGAAACAGTTGGGAGAGAGATCCCTACATATCAGGAGGGACAGATGAATCTGTTATCCGCAGCAAGATAGAAGCAAGAGGAGTTCTGAGATCTTGAAAAATACAATTATTTCTCCACTTCCATATAAGCCAGATGACCGTGACAAACATAGAGCGTAGGGACAAGCATTGCTCACTCCACCACCTGTAGCCCTCCTGTACAGAAGCAAAAACGCAGTAAGGAAAACAAAAGGATATAGACAATTCATACCAGATTTTCAGTGTCTGAGCACATTGGAAGAACATGTGAACATTGGTCTCATGATCCGAGAGACACATGGAGCATCGTCCCGGCCCATTCCACCCCTTCTTTTGAAGAACCTCCCAGGAGAGGTTTCTGTTGGAGAACACCAGCCATGAAAAAAGAGTGCATTTGAGTGGGCAAGACACTTTCCACAGTGGCATCGGAAATTTTGAATCCGCAGCCTCAGGAGGACCTTCAATCATGGCAGAGTAAATGTCCTTTACCCTAACCGGCTGAGTTGATTTTGTTATGGCCCATACCAATTTGTCTTTATTGCCCATGCGCTGGATGCCTTTATTTGATAAGTTCTGGATCACCGAGGCCCATATCAGTCTCAAATGTGGTGGAAGCGGTAACTCCTCCACGCCAATCCAAACGGGAGAAGAGGATGTCCATTCTTTAATCAGCTTTTCCCATGTTATCATTTATGTCTATTTTTATTCACTATTAATTTATTTTATAATTATTATTTTTTTGATAATTATTAATTCTCTAACGAATATTGTTTGTTAAATATTTATTAGTAACTTATAATTTCTTTTTAATTGCTTTCATTTTTGAATATATATATATATATATATATTTTTAATTTATTTTATAATTATTAATTCTTTTTCTTACTTTTCCTTTCTCATCACATTTTATTCTCTTAAAATCATTTACAAAATTTCATGGGAAATATTTAAATATTTAATGTAAATTTATATGATATTAAATTATTAAAACTATGGTATGAAAAAAATCCAAATGATCTATTTTAATAAAAACTATGAAAGGGATTACAATTGATTTTAAAGTAAGAGTGTAAGATATTATCAAAGATTTTTTAAGACAAAAACTATGTAAATGTAACTCCATTTAAGTTTCATTTACAAAATTTCATTACAAATATTTAAATATTTAATGTAAATTTATATGATATTAAATTATTAAACCTATGGTATGAAAAACTCCAAATGATCCATTTTAATAAACACTATGAAAGGGATCACAATTGATTTTAAAGTAAGAGTGTAAGATATTATCAAAGATAAAACTATGGTATGAAAAACTCCAAATGATCCATTTTAAAGTAAGAGTGTAAGATATTATCAAAGATTTTTCTAAGACAAAAACTATGTAAATGTAACTCCATTTAAGTTTCAAAGTTTACCAGATTTTTTGATCTCATGGTAAGTTCTATATTGGGAGAATTAGTTTTTACCTCAAAAACCATGTAAGAAAATTTGTTGACACTTTCAATTTCTCTTTTATTTATTTATTTTAACTTATGTTTTTTATTTGCCTACTAACTATTCATTAGTTATTTAGAATTTCCCATTGATTTATTTCAACTTTTAGTAATTCTTTTTTGTTATTTTATTTCAAAGTTCAGGGTTTACTAGATTTTTGTTGTTATGGTAAGTTATACATTAGGAAAATTAGCTTTTACTTCCAAAATCGTCTTTAAAATATTGTTAGAGCTTTCCATAACCATATTTTTAATCATTTATGTCTATTTTTATTCACTATTAATTATTCATTAGTCATTTAAAACTTCCATTCTATCCCTTTATGCTTTTTAATAAATAAATAAATAAATAAAAATCAGGTTGTGGGGGTGAATATCTAATGTGGCACCTTTTAAGTCATACAATTCATACTCTGAAGCCCCTACCAATGACATGTATGGATGCTCAACAATGACTAATTGTTGTGGGGGTGAATATCTAATGTGGAACCTTTTAATTCATACAAGTCATACTCTGAAGCCCCTACCAATGACATGTATGGATGCTCAACAATGACTAATCTAAGACACTGTTGTGGGGGTGAATATCTAATGTGATACCTTTTAATTCATACAAGTCATACTCGAAGCCCCTACCAATGACATGTATGGATGCTCAACAATGACTAATCTGACATGTATGGATCCTCAACAATGACTAATCTGAGACACTGTTATGGGGGTGAATATCTAATGTGGCACCTTTTAAATCATACAAGTCATACAATTCATATACTGAAGCCCCTACCAATGACATGTATGGATGCTCAACAATGACTAATCTAAGACGCTGAAGCCCACTTATGAATCTTAGATGGATCCACCACACAAATCTCAACATGGGGTTTTCGTCTCGGGATCAAGCTGAAAACCCCAAGATCAAACTAGAACTAGCCACGCCAAGTTCTCAACAAACAAAATAAGATAGACAACCCCAAGATCAAGCTAGAACTAGCCACGCCAACTTCTCAACAAACACAATAAGATAGACAAACTCAAGATGGTCCCAATGCCTAACCCGTGTCTAGGATGATCCAAATGCCTAGCTTGTGTCCCCTTTAATAGGATTGATGGACTCTTTAGAAACTTTATTTTATTATTTTCCCTTGAAAAATAAAGGCAAATGCCATGGGTAGATTCTGTCCATTTTGGCCATATCAAGAAAATGGAATATCACAAATCCTCCCACCCAAATATTGCTTGCCTTCAAGTAATCCACTTCTACCCACAACGAAATTGTTTGTACCACTTCTACCCATAACAAAAGTGTTTGTATATTGATATCGAGATACCATACAAACCTCTATGCTAAATGATCCTAAATGGATCCTTTGATATCTAGATCCCAAATAATCCTCCAACCAATCTTGCCCTCAATAGATTCACCTGGATCCCAATTCCACCTAAGTCATGGGACTTGTGGGTTATGATACCATCTCAACCCTCTATCATTGTCCATGCCTAAGGGCCCAAACTGTAATATGCCCTTGGCTAAGAGTATCCTCTTAGGAATAATCTGATCAATAAAGTTCCAACTCGTAATCTCTCGCCAATCCATCCTCTGGGACGGTTTTAATGCATGAATGCTTGCACATGGAATAAGTCTACTATGTTGATGATGTCCAATGCTCAACTCATGCTGCTCCACCGGGTCGCCCAACATGATCCATTTGGAGAACTCTGCCTTGCTCGCCTTAATGTATAAAGGTGGGTTGGTAGTGTCGCAAACCCTATCTATGTACTCATGTTGATGGTTGCTCTGGAAGCTGCAATTGTACTACTCTTTTTGCCTTGTGAGGGTCTTGAGACGTTCCTCTACACTAGACAACTTGGCTGTTGAATTGTCACACACCCCTATGAGCTCCTCAATTTTTTTTGTTCTCTTGTAAGATAGTGTCTCGGGATGTCCAGACTCTCTCCTTCAACATCATAAGTTTTGTCTTGAAATGATTGATATTTTCCCAAAAATCTCTCTCCTTCAGCGTCATAAGTTTTGTCTTGAAATGATGGATATTTTCCCTAAAGTCATCTACTTACAATTTTGGTACCATGTTGACTGTCTTTGTATTTGTCGGCATCGGATGCCCCATTATCATAGCTCCAACTTCATCCTTTGACTGACTCTTAGGGAATGGTTCATCCTACACACTATGTCTATCATGTGCCCCCTTGTAATCATGCTCATCATGCTGGTCCACATATCACTATCTTAGGTGAAATGTAAATGGGGTTTCGTCATTCCCTGCTCCTTCTGGGAAATGGGGTTTCATCATTCCCTGCTCCTTCTGCGCATCTATATACATAAATTAAGTTTGTGCCTTGCAAGCATTATATTCCATCCAATTCCAATTGGACCCAACCAAAGCACCAATTGTTTACCCATCAACTAAAGCAAAGGCATTAAAGGCATAGGTACGACCACCAGAGGCGAAGGCATCTGAGAAAGCACCATAGATAGGGGTTACAGTAATAACATAGCTAGGACCTTAGCTAGCAGAAGGAATGGTTCATCCTACACACTATGTCTGTCATGCTCCCCCTCGTGATCAAGCTCATCCTGTTGGTTCACTATTGTTGTCTCTTCACTCAAGTCTCCCTAGCCTCCTCCACCTGTGAATTTTTTATATGTCACTATTCTTCTTGAATTTGTGAATCTTTTATATGTTACTATTCTTCTTGAATTTATGCCTTACGACGTTTATCCCTGACAAGTTGCTAATTAGGTAGACCTTGAGTAACTATTTGAAACCAACTTTTGGCTGAGGCTTAGCCTCCTCAACCTGAGAGGGCTCTCTCACTAGATAAAATATTTTGATAATGGATAAGATGGCTAACTCTATGAAACAAATAAAGAAGTGTAAATGGTTGAAACACAATTAGAAAATATTCATTGGGCTTATGGAGTAAAAAATGTTTCAGTATGACAAAAATGTTAACTTTACATGAAAGTTAGGGCATCTAGAATTCAACACATGGAGAATACATCAGAAACATATAGGACAACACTTAGCTAATGAATATTGATTATTAAATATTTATTAGTAATTTATAATTTCTTTTTAATTGCTTTCATTTTTGAATATATATATATATATATATATATATAATTTATTTTATAATTATTAATTCTTTTTCTTACTTTTCCTTTCTCATCACATTTTATTCTCTTAAAATCATTTACAAAATTCTATTGCAAATATTTAAATATTTAATGTAAATTTATATGATATTAAATTATTAAAACTATGGTATGAAAAATCCAAATGATCTATTTTAATAAAAACTATGAAAGGGATCACAATTGATTTTAAAGTAAGAGTGTAAGATATTATCAAAGATTTTTGTAAGACAAAAACTATGTAAATGTAACTCCATTTAAGTTTCATTTACAAAATTTCATTACAAATATTTAAATATTTAATGTAAATTTATATGATATTAAATTATTAAAACTATGGTATGAAAAAATCCAAATGATCCATGTTAATAAAAACTATGAAAGGGATCACAATTGATTTTAAAGTAAGAGTGTAAGATATTATCAAAGATTTTTTAAGACAAAAACTATGTAAATGTAACTCCATTTAAGTTTGAGAGTTTACTAGATTTTTTGATCTCATGGTAAGTTCTATATTGGGAAAATTAGTTTTTACCTCAAAAACCATGTAAAAAAAATTGTTGACACTTTCAATTTCTCTTTTATTTATTTATTTTAATTTATGTTTTTTATTTGCCTATTAATTATTCATTAGTTATTTAGAATTTCCCATTGATTTCTTTCAACTTTTTAGTAATTCTTTTTTGTTATTTTATTTCAAAGTTCAGGGTTTACTAGATTTTTGTTGTTATGGTAAGTTATACATTAGGAAAATTAGCTTTTACTTCCAAAATTGTCTTTAAAATATTGTTAGCACTTTCCATAACCATATTTTTAATCATTTATGTCTATTTTTATTCACTATTAATTATTCATTAGTCATTTAGAACTTCCATTCTATCCCTTTACGCTTTTTAATAAATAAATAAAAATCTCGTTGTGGGGGTGAATATCTAATGTGGCACCTTTTAAGTCATACAAGTCATACTCTGAAGCCCCTACCAATGACATGTATGGATGCTCAACAATGACTAATTGTTGTGGGGGTCAATATCTAATGTGGCACCTTTTAAGTCATACAATTCATACTTTGATGCCCCTACCAATGACATGTATGGATGCTCAACAATGAATAATCGTTGTGGGGGTGAATATCTAATGTGGCACCTTTTAATTCATACAAGTCATACTCTGAAGCCCCTACCAATGACATGTATGGATGCTCAACAATGACTAATCTAAGACACTGTTGTGGGGGTGAATATCTAATGTGGCACCTTTTAAGTCATACAAGTCATACTCGAAGCCCCTACCAATGACATGTATGGATGCTCAACAATGACTAATCTGACATGCATGGATCCTCAAAAATGACTAATCTGAGACACTTTTGTTGGGGTGAATATCTAATGTGGCACCTTTTAAATCATATAAGTCATTCAAGTCATACTGAAGCCCCTACCAATGACATGTATGGATGCTCAACAATGACTAATCTAAGACGTTGAAGCCCACTTATGAATCTTAGATGGATCCACCACACAAATCTCATCGTGGGGTTTTCGTCTCGGGATCAAGCTGAAAACCCCAAGATCAAGCCAGAACTAGCCACGCCAACTTCTCAACAAACACAATAAGATAAACAAACTCAGGATGATCCCAATGCCTAACCCGTGTCCAGGATGATCCAAATGCCTAGCCTGTGTCCCCTTTAATAGGATTGATGGACTCTTTGGAGACTTTATTTTATTATTTTCCCTTGAAAAATAAAGGCAAATGCCATGGGTAGATTCTGTCCATTTTGGCCATATCAAGAAAATGGAATATTACAAATCCTCCCATCCCAAATATTTCTTGCCTTCAAGTAATCCACTTCTACACACAACAAAAGTGTTTGTACCACTTCTACCCATAACAAAAGTGTTTGTACACTGATACCGTGATACCGTACAAACCTCTGTGCTAAATGATCCTAAATGGATCCTTTGATATCTGGATCCCAAATAATCCTCCAACCAATCTTGCCCTCAATAAATTCACCTGGATCCCAATTCCACCTAAGCCATAGGACTTGTGGGTTATGATACCATCTCAGCCCTCTATCATTGTCCATGCCTAAAGGCCCAAACTGTAATATGCCCTTGGCTAAGAGTATCCTCTTAGGAATAATCTTATTAATAAAGTTCCAACTCGTAATCTCTCGCCAATCCATCCTCTAGGATGGTTTTAATGCATGAATGCTTGCACATGGAATAAGTCTACTATGTTGATGATGTCCAATGCTCAAATCATGTTGCTCCATCGGGGCACCCAACATGATCCATTTGGAAAACTCTGCCTTGCTCGCCCGAATATATAAAGGTGGGTTGGTAGTGTCGCAAACCCTATCTATGTACTTATGTTGATGGTTTCTCTGGAAATCTCAATTGTACTACTATTTCTGCCTTGTGAGGGTCTTGAGACGTTCCTCTACACTAGACAACTTGGCTGCTGAATTGGCACACACCCCTATGAGCTCCTCAATTTTTTTGTTCTCTTGTAAGAGAGTGTCGCGGGCTGTCCAGACTCTCTCTTTCAACATCATAAGTTTTGTCTTGAAATGATTGATATTTTCCCAAAAGTCTCTCTCCTTCAGCGTCATAAGTTTTGTCTTGAAATGATTGATATTTTCCCAAAAGTCATCTACTTACAATTTTGGTACCATGTTGAATGTCTTTGTATTTGTCGGCATCGGATGCCCCATTATCATAGCTCCAACTTCATCCTTTGACTGACTCTTTGGGAATGGTTCATCCTGCACACTATGTCTGTCATGCACCCCCTTGTGATCATGCTCATCATGCTGGTCCACATATCCCTATTTTAGGTGAAACGGAAATGGGGTTTTGTCATTCCCTGCTCCTTCTGGGAAATGGGGTTTCATCATTGCCTGCTGCTCCTTCTGCGCATCTATATACATAAATGAAGCTTGTGCCTTGCCAAGCATTATATTCCATCCAAGTCCAATTGGACCCAGCCGAAGCACCAGTTGTTTACCCATCAGCTAAAGCAAAGGCATGAAAGGCAGGGGCACAGCCACCAGAGGCGAAGGCATCTGAGAAAGCACCATAGACAGGGGTTACAGTAATAGCATAGCTAGGACCTTAGCTAGCAGTAGGAATGGTTCATCCTGCACACTATGTCTGTCATGCTCCCCCTCGTGATCATGCTCATCATGTTGGTTCACTATTGTTGTCTCCTCACTCAAGTCTCCCTAGCCTCCTCCACCTGTGAATTTTTTATATGTCTCTATTCTTCTTGAATTTGTGAATCTTTTGTATGTTACTATTCTTCTTGAATTTATGCCTTACGGCGTTTCCTTTGCAACATCTGGTGCAATTGCTAGTAATAATCCTCCACGTAAACATTAAAATTTATGGCTCTTAATAAGTCATATCCCATGGCTTTAAATATTGACCATACCATATACAATGTATTAAATTAATGGCCCTTATCACTTTGGTGGGTATCGTTTTTCGGCGGAGGTAGTTTGGATATGGCATAGATTTGTTAATATATAACATAGGCGGAGGTATGGCGGGGCTGCCAATCTCATTTTTTTATTATTAACAAATGTTATCACTTAAAATAAAATTTGGCTGATAGTTATAACAATACCCACTGTTAGCCTAATCAGTAAGGTGTTGGATTTGCAGAGGAGAGGTCTTGGAATCAAATCCCATCTAGTCTGTTGGTTTGCTAACTATATTTTTTACCTCCCGTAAAAGGCTATGAGTCACCCTCTGATAGGGCCACGTGTCACCTTGGGATTGGTCCATATGCCACCAATCAAAAGCTTCCAATTGTTACCATCCAGATGTGCCACATGTCAGCACGGAACCATGACCCTTGACTACTCAGGACCATCAGTTTACCGTTGACTTTGACCAGTTTACCATTGACTTTGACCTTCTTGGACCAGAACTTTGACCTTGAATAACTTCTGCATACGAGTCAGATTTTTCCCATTCAAGTTGCGTTGGGATCCTTTTTTTGGGCTCTACACAATGGAATGGGTTTCACTCGAATCTTATGGCTTTTAATTTTTGGCCTTTTTGGATCCATTTGGATCATTCCACCCCATTGAGACCTTTTGGACCTCCAAAAGGTTGTTTACATTATTTTAAGGTGAAGATAATGTTTCTCCATTTGTCATGTACCTTTGGTTCAACCTACTCTGAATCTATACATGTTACTCATCCACATAATCATTAGTATAACATAAAAACTATAAAGCACACTGTTTCATTTTCCATCCATATCTACATCCATGTTTGTTGTTATCAACCACATATTGTTGAATAGAAACAAGTTGAATAACAACACTGAACACACTGACATAAATTAAACTATACCCTGCTAACTTTTCATAACTAGAACACAACTCAACTTATCATACAACGATTCTTGTTGTATAATTTCTCGTTCCTTAAGCATATTTTTCTGATTTGTTTTAGTTTTTTATGCTTAAGTGTCATTAATGGTACAAACTAAGTTTTACTTGCATAAGTTTCCCTCTTTAACTATTCCATTGTTTGAAAATATTTGTTTACCTTTATAAGATGAGAATGTACAACATATTCAATTCCCCTTTCGAAAAAGTGATATTGATTTTGTTCCTTGTAGAAGATTCATTTTCGATCATACAAATAAGGGCCACCAAATACCGTCCCACATGCATCTAGTCGTAGTGCATCACATGTTACCTTATCCACAAATTGAGATGTAATTTCAAGTTGTAACACACACTTCTTACTTACTCACAACTTATGACTTTTACTCATCCAATTCAACATATAAGGTTTATGATGCATTTTAATTTTTAACCCCAACTGTTTAACCACTTCCTCAAAAATTAAGTTAACTTGAGATCCACTATCAATCAAAGTGTCGATCTTAGTTTTCTTCATAATGACCCTTTTGTGAAACAACTTGCATCTCTTCGTATTGCAAGAACTATTAAAATCAATACCATCATTAGATTTACCTGTTGAACTTAATGTTGTGATTTGAGGCTTATCACCATAATCTAACCCCAAATCCATTGGTTGTGTTGTTGCTACAACTTTTTGTTTTCCCTTCTTCTCTTTAAACCACTTTGATGTCATTTCAGGATGTAATTTCCAGCAATGCTCATCGTCATGCCCTTCTTTCTTGTAGTGCTTGCAAGAGACCTTCTCTTCCTCTTTAATAACTGAGTTTTCTTTCTTTGCCATCCCTTTGCCTTCCCCTTCTTTTATTGAAGTTGATTTCATTGACATTCTTGCTTTGAATTTTCCTGCTTCAATATAAGTTGCTTGCACAGAAACCTCATCCAGATTAGTAGGGCTAAACATAAATACAGTGTTACGAATGTATTCAGGCATTCCTCATATATACTTCATAATTGTTTCGTGTATGCAAAGGGATGTTTAGCATTAAAGCCTTCTTACATAATTCATCTATATATTCCTGCACCGATTGTCCTTTTCTTTATTTAAGACCTTGTCATTCTATTAAGGTCTTCTCCTTATACCCAAATGGATAAAATTGTTTTTAAGTGCATAAATTAAATCATTCCATGATGGAAAGATCTTACCAATTCTTTGAGTTTTGGGTTGCAACTTACTCTGCCACCAGATGAGTGATGTTCCCACAAGATGAAGTGATGCCAATCTAACCTTGACATCGTCATCAATGATTTGTTGAAAATTGAAATATAACTCCATTTGTCTAACCCAATTATCAATCTTCTCGACTTTGATCTCACCATTGTACATGGGTAAATCAAACTTCATAACGAGTTTCAATAATGGTTTCGAAGAAGAGGCTTCAAGTTGCTCAAAAAGAGAAGAATTAAAATCTTTATGCTCACCATTAGTTTCTTCCTTCTTACTTGAATCAAATGGTCCTCATCTTTATGGCCTTCTTCTTCTTCACCTTTAGGCTTATCCTCTTCCTTTGACTTTTTGAATTCACGGTACATCTCCTCAACCATGGCTCGCAAGGTCATAAATGCATCCACAAAACCTACATCTGAACCAAAAGGATGATCACCTTTACCTTCATCATCCATATCATTCCCTCGAGTTTTCCTTCTTCTCAAGTCAATTTATGGATCTCCTTCTACAAGTTCTCCTTCACTATGTCTTGGCTTTCTCCTGGTGATCATGCACACTTAAACCAAACTATCAATAACCACTCTTATACCACTTGATCTGAATCCCGATCAAAATTAATACTTGGTTTATTAAGCTTTTTTTAAAAGTGTTTGCTTGTATTTTAAAATCACCGCTATTATGCTCAATTAATTGACATAGGAAACTTGAAAGGAAAATATCAGCAAATAAAGAGAAACAACAAAACACACAAGAGAAAGCAACACCAGCAAGTTGATAATAGAGTTCATCTATCTCCAACCCTACATCTTCGGGTTTGATCTTCAATGGGGAGGCCTCTTTATTAATTATTCCAAGCCATAAAATTACATTAATTTTATATAAACATAACTCCTGACTTTTCTTGTTGTGTTCTACTTGAGCTTAGGAACCCAACACAACTTTTGGCACTAAAAAAGACCTCCTAAAACTCCCACAATGAACCTCCAAAATTTTGTTATGTCGCCTTTGCTCTTTGCGCAATAATACTTTTGTGCATATAAATATACATATCCCCTCATTGACATAATAGTATTATTTTATAATAAAAAATGAGAATTCGGGGTGTCAAATCTCGACCTCCTCACCACTCTTGTGGTGATATTTTATACCATATCCCACCATCTCCACATTTTACGTATTACATATCCACCATATAATAACAAACCTTATCCCTCCATATAATAATAATCCTCCATGTAAACATTAAAATTCATGGCTTTTAATAAGCCATATCCCATGGCTTTAAATATTCACTATACCATATACAATGTATTAAATTAATGGCACATATGCCTTATCACTTTGGTGGGTATCACTTTTTAGCAGAGGTAGTTTGGATATCGCAGAGTTGTTAACATATAACATAGGCGGAGGTATGGTGGGGCCGCCAATCTCATTTTATTTCTTTATTAATAAATGTTATCACTTCAAATAAAATTCGGCGGATAGTTATAAAAAGACCCACCATTAGCCCAATTGGTAAGGTGTCGGATTTGCAAAGCAGAGGTCTTGGAATCAAATCCCATTTGGTATGTTGGTTTTATAACTATATTCTTGACCTCCCATAAAAGCCCACGTGTCACCCTCTGATAGGGCCACGTGTCACCTTGAGATTGGTCCATATGCCACCAATCAAAAGTCAATTGTTACCATCTGGATGTGCCACATGTCAACACGGAACAATGACTCTTGACTGCTCGGAACCATCACCCTCTGATAGGGCCACGTGTCACCTCGAGATTGGTCCATATGCCACCAATCAAAAGTCAATTGTTACCATCTGGATGTGCCACATGTCAACACGGAACAATGACTCTTGACTGCTCGGAACCATCACCCTCTGATAGGGCCACGTGTCACCTTGAGATTGGTCCATATGCCACCAATCAAAAGTCAATTGTTACCATCTGGATGTGCCACATGTCAACACGAAACAATGACTCTTGACTACTCGGAACCATCAGATTACCATTGACTTTGACCAATTTACCATTGACTTTGACCTTCTTGGACTAGAACTTTGACCTTGAATAACTTCAGCATACGAGTCAGATTTTTCCCATTCAAGTTACATTTGAATCCTTTTTTCGATCTCTACATGATGGAATGGATTTCGCTCGAATCTGATGACCTTTAATTTTTGGCTTTTTTGGATCCATTTGGATCATTCCTCCCCACTGAGACCTTTTGGACCTCCAAAAGGTTGTTTACACTATTTTAAGGTGAAGATAATGTTTCTCCATTTTTCATGTACCTTTGGTGCAAATTACTCTGAATATGTCATGTTACTCATCCACACAATCATTAGTACAAAATAAAAACTATAAAGCACATTGTTCCATTTTCCATCCATATCTACATCCATGTTTGTTGTTATCAACCACATATTGTTGAATAGAAACAAATTGAATAACAACATTGAACATACTAACATAAATGAAATTGTACCCTCCTGACTTTTAATAACTAGAACACAACTCAACTTATCATGCAATGATTCTTGTTGTATAATTTCTTGTTCCTTAAGCATACTTTTCTGATTTCTTTTAGTTGTTTTATGCTTAAGTGTCGTTGATGGTACAAACTTAGTGTTACTTGCATAAGTTGCTCTCTTTAATTGTTCCATTGTTTGAAAATATTTGTTTGCTTTGTAGAATGAGAATGTACAATACATTCAATTCCCCTTTTGAACAAGTGATATTGATTTTGTTCCCTGTAGAATATTCTTTTTCGATCATACAAATAATGGCCACTGAAGACCATCCCACATGCATCTAGTGGTGGTACATCACATGTTACCTTATACACAAATTGAGATGTAATTGCAAATTGTAACACACACTACTTAGTTACTCGCAACTTATGACTTTTACTCATCCAATTCAATGTATAAGGTTTATGATGTGTTTTAATTTTAACCCCAACTATTTAACCACTTCATCATAAATTAAATTAAATTGAGATCCACTATCAATCAAAGTGTCAATCTTAGTTTTCTTCATAATGACCCTTTTGTGAAATAAATTGCATCTCTTCATATCAGAAGAACTATTAAAATCAATACCATCATTAGATTTACTTATTGAACTTAATGTTGTGATTTGAGGCTCATCACCAGAATCTGACCCCAAATCCACTGGTTGTGTTGTTGCTGCAACTTTTTTCTTTCCCTTCTTCTCTTTAAACCACTTTGGTTGCATTTCAGGATACAATTTCCAGTAGTGCTCATCGTCATACCCTTCTCTCTTGTAGTGCCTGCAACAGAGCTTCTCTTCCTCTTCCATAACCGAGTTTGCTTTCTTTTCCTTCCCCTTGCCTTCCCCTTCTTTTCTTGAAGTTGATTTCGTTGACATTCTTGCTTTGGATTTTCCTGCTTCAATATAAGTTTCTTGCACATAAAACTCATCCAGATTAGTAGGACTAAACATAAATATAGTGTTACAAATGTATTCAAGCAATCCTTCTATATACTTCATAAGTGTTTCTTGTGTATGCAAAGGGATGTTTAGCATTAAAACCTTCTTATGGAATTCATCTATATATTCCTGCACCGATTTTCCTTTTCTTAATTTAAGGCCTTGTCATTCTATTAAGGTCTTCTCCTTATACACCAATGGATAAAATTATTTTCTAAGTGCATATATGAAATCATTCCATGATGGAAATATCTTACCAATTCGTTGAGTTTTGGGTTACAACTTACTCTGCCACCAGATGAGTGATGTGCCCTCAAGATGAAGTGATGCCAATCTGACCTTGACCTCATCATTAGTGATTTGCTGCATATTGCAATCTACCTCCATCTATCTAGCCCAATTATCAATATTTTCAATGTTGATCTCGCCATTATACATGGGTAAATCAAACTTCACAACAAGTTTCAATAATGGTTTTGAAGAAGAGGCTTCAAGTTGCTCAAAAAGAGAAGAAATAAAATATTTATACTCACCATCAGTTTCTTCCTTCTTACCTGAATCAAATGGTCCTTCATCTTTATGGCCTTATGCTTCTTCACCTTTAGGCTTATCCTCTTCCTTCAAATTTTTGAATTCATGGTACATCTCTTTAACCATGGCTCACAAGGTCATAAATGCATTCTCAAAACTTGCATCTGAACCAAAAGAATGATCACCTCTACCTTCTTCAGCCATATCATTCCCTCGAGATGTCCTTCTTCTTGAGCCAATTTATGGATCTCCTTCTGCAAGTTCTCCTTCACCGCGCCTTGACTTTCTCCTGGTGATCATGCACATGTAAACCAAACTATCAATAATTGCTCTGATACCACTTGATCTGAATCTTGGTCGAAATTGATACTTGGTTTATTCACTGTTTTTAAAAAGTGTTTGCTTGTATTTTAAAATCACCACTATTAATCTCAATTAACTGAAATAGGAAACTTAAAAGGAAAATATCAGTAAATAAAGAGAAACAACAAAACACACAAGAGAAAACAACACCATTAAGTTGATAATAGAGTTCGACTATCTCCAAATCTACATCCTCAGGCCTGATCTTCAATGGGGAAGCCTCTTTATTAATTATTCCAAGCCATCAAAGTACATCAATTTTACATAAACATAACTCCTGACTGGTCCTATTCTGTTCTAGTCGACCTCAGGAATCCAACACAACTTTCGGCAATCAAAAATACCTCTTAAAACTCCCACAATGAGCCTCCAAAATTTTCTTTGTACCATAATACTTTTGTTGCATATAAATTTACATATCCCCTCTTTGGTCTAGTAGTATTATTTTATAATTAAAAATGAGAAGTCGGGGGTCAAATCGCGACCTCGCGACCTCCCCACCGCTTTTGTGGTGATAAGTTATACCATATCCCAACATCTCCACATTTTACGTATTACATATCCACCATATAATAACAAACCTTATCCCTCCATTAACAATAATCCTCCACGTAAACATTAAAATTCATGGCTTTTAATAAGCCATATCCCATGTCTTTAAATATTCACCATACCATATACAATGTATTAAATTAATGGCCTGTAGGCCTTATCACTTTGGCAGGTATCATTTTTCGACAAAGGTAGTTTGGATATGGCAGAGATTTGTTAACATATAACATAGGCGTAGGTATGGCGAGGCCACCAATATCATTTATTATTATTATTATTAACAAATTTTATCATTTCAAATAAACTTTGGTGGATAGTTATAACAAGACCCACTGTTAGCCCAATTGGTAAGGGGTCAAATTTGCAGAGCAGAGGTCTTGGAATCAAATCCCATCCAGTCTGCTGGTTTGCTGACTATATTTTTTACCTCCCATAAAAGCTCATGTGTCACCCTTTGATAGGGCCACGTTTCACCTTAGGATTCGTCCATATGCCACCAATCAAAAGCTTCCAATTCTTACCATATGGATGTGCCACATGTCAGCACGGAACCATGACCTTCGACTACCCAGAACCATCATTTTACCATTGACTTTGACCTTCTTGAACCAAAACTTTGATCTTGAATAAATTTTGCATACGAGTCAGACTTTACCCATTCAAGTTGCATTGGAATCCTTTTTTCGATCTCTACCCTATGGAATGGGTTTCGTTCGAATCTGATGACTTTTAATTTTTGGCCTTTTTGAATCCATTTGGATCATTCCTCCCCATTGAGACCTTTTAGACCTCCAAAAGGTTGTTTACACTATTTTAAGGTGAAGATAATGTTTCTCCATTTGTCATGTACCTTTGGTCCAACCTATTCCGAATCTATACATGTTACTCATCCACACAATCATTAGTACAACATAAAAACTATAAAGCACACTGTTCCATTTCCCATCCATATCTACATCCATGTTTGTTGTTATCAACCACATATTGTTGAATAAAAACAAGTTGAATAACAACACTGAACACACTGACATAAATCAAATTGTACCCTGCTATCTTTTCGTAACTGGAACACAACTCAACTTATCATGCAATGATTCTTGTTGTACAGTTTCTCGTTCCTTAAGCATATTTTTCTGATTTGTTTTAGTTTTTTTATGCTTAATTGTCATTGATGGTACAAACTTAGCTTCACTTGCATAAGTTTCCCTCTTTAAATATTCCATTGTTTGAAAATTTTGTTTGCCTTTATAGGATGAGAATGTACAATATATTCAATTCCCATTTTGAACAAGTGATATTGATTTTGTTCCCTATAGAAGATTGCTTTTCGATCATACAAATAAGGGCCACCAAAGACCATCCCACATGCATCTAGTGGTAGCACATCACATGTTACCTTATACACAAATTGATATGTAATTGCAAAATGTAACACACACTGCTTAGTTACTCGCAACTTATGACTTTTACTCATCCAATTCAACATATAAGGTTTATGATGCATTTTAATTTTTAACCCCAACTATTTAACCACTTCCTCATAAATTAAGTTAACTTGATATCCACTATCAATCAAAGTCTCGATCTTAGTTTTCTTCATAATGACCCTTTTGCGAAATAACTTGCATCTCTTCATATCACAAGAACTACTAAAATCAATACCATCTTTAGATTTACCTATTGAACTTAATGTTGTGATTTGAGGCTCATCACCAGAATTTGACCCCAAATCCAGTGGTTGTGTTGTCGCTGCAAATGTTTTCTTTCCTTTCTTCTCTTTAAACCACTTTGGTTGCATTTCAGGATGCAATTTCTAGCAGTGCTCATCATCATGCCCTTTTTTCTTGTAGTCTTTGCAAGAGAGCTTCTCTTCCTGTTTCATAATTGAGTTTGATTTCTTTTCCTTCCCCTTTCCTTCCCCTTCTTTTCTTGAAGTTGATTTCGTTGGCATTCTTGCTCCGGATTTTCCTGCTTCAATATAAGTTTCTTGCACAGAAACCTCATCCAAATTACTAGGACTAAACATAAATATAGTGTTATGAATGTATTCAGGCAATCCTCATATATGCTTCATAACTGTTTCTTGTGTATGCAAAGGGATGTTTAGCATTAAAGCCTTCTTATGAAATTCATCTATATATTCCTGCACCGATTTTCCTTTTCTTAATTTAAGACCTTGTCATTCTATTAAGGTATTTTCCTTATACCCCAATGGATAAAATTGTTTTCTATGTGCATATATGAAATCATTCCATGATGGAAAGATCTTACTAATTTGTTGAGTTTTGGGTTGCAACTTACTCTACCACCAGATGAGTGATGTGCCCTCCAAATGAAGTGATGCTAATCTGACCTTGACCTCGTCATCAGTGATTTGTTGCACATTGCAATATAAATCCATTTGTCTAACCCAATTATCAAGCTTCTCGACGTTGATCTTGCTATTATACATGGGTAAATCAAACTTCACAACAAGTTTCAATAATGGTTTCAAAGAAGAGGCTTCAAGTTGCTCAAAAAGAGAAGAAATAAAATATTTATACTCACCATCAGTTTCTTCCTTCTTACCTGAATCAAATGGTCCTTCATTTTTATGGTCTTTTGCTTCTTCACCTTTAGGCTTATCCTCTTCCTTCAACTTTTTGAAGTCACGGTACATCTCCTCAAATATGGCTCGCAAGGTCATAAATGCATCCACAAAACCTGCATCTGAACCAAAAAGATGATCACCTCTACCACCTTTAGCCATATTGTTCCATCGATTTGTCCTTCTTCTCGAGCCAATTTATGGATCTTCTTTTCCAAGTTCTCCTTCACCATGCCTTGATTTTCTCCTGGTGATCATGCAAACTTAAACCAAACTATCAATAACTGCTCTGATAACACTTTCTGAATCCTGATCGAAAATGATACTTGGTTTATTAAGTTTGCTCAAAAAGTTTTTACTTTTATTCTAAAATCACCACTATTAAGCTCAATTAACTGACACAGGAAACTTGAATGGAAAATATCAGCAAATAAATAGAAACAACAAAACACACATGAGAAAACAACGTCAGCAAGTTGATAATAGAGTTCGACTATCTCCAAGCCTACATCTTCGAGCCCAGTCTTTAATGAGAAGGCCTATTTATTAATTATTCCAAGCCATCAAAGTACATCAATTTTACATAAACATAACTTCTGACTAGTCATGTTGTGTTCTACTCAACCTCAAGAACCCAACGCAACTTTTGGGACTCAAAAAGACCTCCTAAACCTCTCACAATGAGCCTCTAAAATTTTGTTATGTTGCCTCTTCTCTTTGCACAATAATACTTCTATTGCATATAAATTTAGATATCCTCTCCTTAACCTAGTAATATTATTTTATAATAAAAAACGAAAAGTCGAGAGGTCAAATCCCGCCCTCCCCATCGCTCTTGTGGTGATACATTATACCATATCCCACCATATCCACATTTTACGTATTACATATCCACCGTATAATAACAAACCTTATCCCTCCATATAGTAATAATCCTCCACGTAAACTTTAAAATTCATGGCTTTTAATAAGCCATATCCCACAGCTTTAAATATTCACTCTATCGTATACAATGTATTAAATTAATGGCCCGTAGGCCTTATCACTTTGGCAAGTATCATTTTTCGATGGAGGTAATTTGGATATGGTGGAGAGTTGTTAACATATAACTTAGGCGGAGGTATGGAGGGGCCTCCAATCTTGGAGGACCCCTGCCATTTTTTTATTTTTTATTAACAAAGGTTATCACTTCAAATAAAATTCGGTGGATGTTTATAACAAGACCGATTGTTAGCCCAATTGGTAAGGTGTCAAATTTGTAGAGAATAAGTCTTGGAATCAAATGCAGTCCAGTTTGTCAGATTTCTAACTATATTTTTAAACTCCCATAAAAGGGCACATGTCGCCCTCTGATAGGGCCACTTGTCACCTTTGGATGGGTCCATATGTCACCAATCAAAAGCTACCAATTGTTACCATCTGGATTTGCCACATGTCAGCCTGAAACCATGACCCTTGATTGTTTGGAGCCATGAGTTGACCGTTGAATTTGACCAATTTGACTTTGACTTTGACTTTCTTGGACCAAAACTTTGACTTTGAATAACTTCTACATACAGAGTCAGATTTTCCCCATTCAAGTTGTTTTGGAATCTTTTTTTCAAGTTCTACGCAATGGAATGGGTTTCACTCGAATCTGATGACTTTGAATTTTTGGCATTTTTTGTTCCATTTGGATCATTATTACTAATCAAATATATTTACTAACCAATTAACATAACTATTAGCATCAACAAGTTTTCATAATACAAAATTGTGTTTATTAGTCAAGAGTTGGACTTATGTTTCAAGATTTCAATTTGAGTGTATGTAGTAAAAAAAAAAAATTATATATATATATATATATATATATATATATATATTAAAAAAGGTATTACTAACCAAATCTTTTATTAACCAATTAACCATTTATTACTAATCGAATACATTTACTAGCTAATTAACATAACTATTAGCATCAACAAGTTTGCATAATATAAAATTATATTTATCAGTAGAGAGTCAGAGTTATGTATATATATATAAAGCAAATAAATGTTTCAAGATTTGAATATAAGTGTATGCAGTAAGAAAAATAAATTAAGTATGAGAAGATACAAATCTAAATCTAAATATATTTAGTAAAAAAATTACTAACCAAATATATTTACTAACCAATTAACCATTTATTACTAACCAAATATATTTACTAATCTAAATATATGTATTAACCAATTAACATAACTATTAGCATTGACAAGTTTTTATAATATAAAACTATGTTTATTAGTCGAAAGTTGGACTTATGTATATATATAAAGCAAATGAATGTTTTAAGATTTGAATGTAAGCGTATGGAGTAAGAAAAAAAAATTAAGTATGAGAAGATACAAATCTAAATCTAAATATATTTAGTAAAAAAATTATTATTAACCAAATATATTTACGAATCAATTAACGATTTATTACTAACCAAATGGCAAATATATTTACTAATCTAAATATATTTACTAACCAATTAACAAAACTATTAGCATCGACAAGTTTTCATAATTTCTGTATTCAAGCTTCTGTGATCTATAATGAATTAAACAAAGTCTTTCGGTAGAAATCACATGAGAGAACTTTTTGGGCCAAAAAATTCTCTCATGTGATTTCTACTGAAAGACTTTGTTTAAGTTTTCATAATATAAAACTATGTTTATTAATAGTCGAGAGTTGGACTTATGTGTGTATATATATATATATATAAAGCAAATGAATGTTTCAAAATTTGAATTTGAGTGTATGCAGTGAGAAAAATAAATTAAGCGCGAGAAAATACAAATCTAAATCTATATATATTTAGTAAAAAAAT
Source organism: Pinus tabuliformis (assembly GCA_031772625.1). Lineage (NCBI taxonomy): Eukaryota > Viridiplantae > Streptophyta > Pinopsida > Pinales > Pinaceae > Pinus > Pinus tabuliformis. The sequence continues at coordinate 350,316,213 of CM062820.1, read as the reverse complement.
TATTACTAACCAAATTTATTTACCAGTCAATTAACCATTTATTACTAACCAAATGGCAAATGTATTTACTAACCTAAATATATTTACTAACCAATTAACATAACTAAGCATCGCCAAGTTTTCATAATACAAAATTGTGTTTATTAGTCAAGAGTTGGATTTATGTATATATATAAAGAAAATGTATGTTTCAATATTTGAATATGAACATATGCAGTAAGAAAAATAAATTAAGTATGGGAAGATACAAATCTAAATCTAAATATATTTAGTAAAAAAATTATTACTAGCCAAATATATTTACTAATCAATTAACCATTTATTACTAATCAAATGACAATGTATTTACTAATTTAAATATATTTACTAACCAATCAACATAACTATTAGCATCGGAAATATTTCATTATACAAAATTGTGTTTATTAGTCGAGAATTGGACTTATGTATTTATATAAAGCAAATGAATGTTTCAATATTTGAATCTAAGTGTATATAGTAAGAAAAATAAATTAAGTATGAGAAGATACAAATCTAAATCTTAATATATTTAGTAAAAAAATTATTACTAATCTAAATATATTTACTAACCAATTAACATAATTATTAGCATCGACAGGTTTTTATAATATAAAATTGTCTTTATTAATCGAGACTTTGACTTATGTATATATAAAAAAACAAATGAATGTTTCAAGATTTGAATCTGAGCATATCTAGTAAGAAAATAAATTAAGTATGAGAACATACAAATCTAAATATAAATATATTTAGTAAAAAAATTATTACTAACCAATTAACCATTTATTAGTAACCAAATATATTTACTAACCAATTAGCATAACTATTACCATTGACAAGTTTTCATAATATAAAATTGTGTTTATTAGTCAAGAGTTAGACTTTTATATATATATATATATAGCAAATGAATATTTCAATATTTGAATCAGAGCGTATGTAGTAAGAAAAATAAATTAAGTATGAGAAGATATAAATATAAAACTAAATATATTTAACAAAAACTTTATTACCAGCCAAATATATTTACCAACCAATTAACCATTTATTAGTAACCAAATAGCAAATATATTTACTAATATAAATATATTTACTAACCAATTAACATAACTATTAGCATCGGCAAGTTTTCATAATATAAAACTATGTTTATTATTCGAGAGTTGAACTTATGTATATATATCAAGCAAATGAATGTTTCAAGATTTGAATCTAAGCATATGTAGTAAAAAAATTATTACTAACCAAATATATTTACGAACCAATTAATCATTTATTACTAACCAAATATATTACCTAATCTAAATATATTTACCAACCAATTAACATAACTATTAACATCAGCAAGTTTTCATAATATAAAACTGTGTTTATCAATTGAAAGTTGGACTTAAGCATATATATAAAAGAAATGAATGTTTCAAGATTTGAATCTAAGTGTATGCAGTGAGAAAAATAAATTAAGTATGAGAAGATACAAATCTAAATCTAAATACATTTAGTTAAAAAAATATTACTAACCAAATATATTTACTAACCAATTAACCATTTATTACTAACAAAATATATTACTAATCTAAATATATTTACTAAACAACTAACATAACTACTAGCATCGCCAAGTTTTCATAATATAAAATTGTGTTTATTAGTTGAGAGTTGGACTTATGTATATATATAAAGCAAATGAACGTTTCAAGCTTTGAATATGAGTGTATGCATATGTAGTAAAAAAACTCTCAAGGGCATGGGAAAGCCCCTTTCATGTTCCTTTATTTATTGCATTCCACAGTAATCATACACGACACAATATGGTGAAATTAGGCAATAATAGTAATCGTTTTAGTTTCGGTAAATGTTGTTATAACACGAATGGACTTCACTCCTTTGAGTAAGTTATTCACTTGAACTATTAGTATTACGGCATGATATTATAGTTAGTTTTATTTTGGGCTGGTTATCATGTAAAATTTTCCAACAAACTTGAATTTGTGTGTACATCACACAACTCGTACGTATTTCTGTTTTTGTTTTTATAAAGACAAGTTCTTCTCCATCTATCTTTTTTATTTTGGTTTTCTTTCTCTTTGTTTCATTTCAATCTAGAGTTTTCTCCTCTTTAGTGTAATATCCCTATTGGAACTAACCCTGAGTAAAAGTAATTCTAAGTTACAAAACTTACGAATCAGTTATTGAACCTATTCTTGATTTCCATGGAACTGAACGAGGGGAAGCTTCTCGTCCCTTTGACATTTGTATAGTTTCTCCCCGTACGATGGAGAGGATTGATCTGACGGTTAGGCTTTTGGAGAGATGGTTGAGGTAACCACCTTCCCCTCAAGCTCCACATCCGATGGGAATTCCTGGAGGAAAGGCTCTAAAGCTCGTTGGTCACGGAGTCTATCGGGGGCTTAACATTCAGAAAGAGAACGACCTTGTGTTGTTACTGTCCTGAAAAACTATTTTGAGCGTGCAGCGAACTCGGAGAAGGTGCAGTGAACCACTGATCTCATTGGCAGTGGTTGGGTGGAGCTCTGCATTCATGATGGCCGGCGGTCCAATGGAGTCTTGCAAAACAGATGAGTATTATTTTAGCAAGAAATAGTTGTTCAAATTATAATTGTCAAGTCTGTGGTTACTTATTAGTATTGCATTTTAAAAAGCGCTGGATATGATAGACACGCAGTCTGTGTGTTGTTACCAGAACAAAAGAAAAACCGAATGTGAATGCAAGATGATTGTTAAATTAGTAAGTGAGTTTTTGAACCAGAAGGAATGGTAAACCACGCTACAGGGTACTGGGTTAGATTCTAGGCCTTGACAGGATCTACGACTATGAATCAATCCAAATCCCTTACCATTAGAGGGATTGTATCATTTATCCGTGATACATACGCTGATTTGAAAGTAACCAGGGTAACTAATCAATAGTTTTCTGCGTTAATTAATAGTTATCATGCAGAAAAGCATAGACCTCTCGAATAGCATTATTAGAATACTCATATTAATCTGGGTTAACTGTTGGTGAAGGGAGAAACTTAGCGTTAGTCTCTCAGACCAAGTTGATAGAACAGTTAGATTGCGCCTTTGTGTTTAATGGTTTGAATTTCATACCTTTGAGGTAGAATAAATTTGCAACTTTGGTGAATTGATAGCAATTACAAATCTGAATTTAATTGGGGAATTAAACTCTGAATTTTAAACCCTAAAACGAGTAACAGGAATCTTGAAATATTACAAAGATTGGTGCAATTGCAAATAATTTCGTTTCATGGTACACATTTTCACTACTTGAAAACCGAATGCCATTTTCGAATGCTCATTTGTTGGATTCTAAACAAGCTGTAACAGCGCACAACATATGAGGAATCGTATGCATATGAAATCCTAAATCGAATTTTCATTTGGAATTTTTTTTTTTAAATAGTTATTTGGGCAAATGAAGTCGATAGTGCAATGGTCATGTTCTTTGGAATGTTTTTGATACTCAGAAAATTGGTTCCTTAAATATTTTCATCATCTCATGAGAGTTTGGCATTGAGCCCTGTTAAGAAACTACATCCGCTGAATGAAATAACAAGACCCATAAACGAGGTTGCTGTAAATGTAACCATACGATAACGAACAACAGAAAACAAAGAAACAAATGATGCTCTCTGCATCCTATAAGATGTATGCCGATTTATATGCATTTAAGCTAATGGTTAGATCTCGTAAAGAGAAATATGCATTAGTGTGAATAAGCATTGTGAAAAGTAGAACAAGAATTTACTTGAATAGATGTACTGGTTAGCTAGTATGTTATGCTTGCTCATGCACATGAGTAGATATTAAAAGATCTCTTTAGATGTTGATTATTGATTGAATAATATTGTAACTAATCTTGTTGCCAAGATTGTTATTATGACATGCTTGCTCATGCACATGAGTAGATATTAAAAGATCTCTTTAGAGGTTGATCATTGTTTGAATAATATTGTAACTAATCTTGTTGCCAAGATTGTTGATGACTGCATTGACAGGAAACGATGGCAGATGGTGCCAAGGAAAGTGATGTTTAACATTATGGCAGGAAAAGGATTATTCGTCCATGCAGATGAGTTCAAGCTGCAGTATTGTCCATTGCTAGAACAATTATGCCACAAGGAATGTTGCATGTGGCAGTATGTAAGTGAAAGATTACATGGAAATTGTATTAGCTTTAGCTAGTTATGTGATAACATAATGATAACTTATTGTAATGATTTTATAACAATGGTTAAGGGATGGAATCCCTTATAAGCCATTGAGTGAGGGGTGAAATCCCTCACGAGCGTTTAATAATAAGATTAAACGTTTGCTGGTTTTCACCCTACGGGGTTTCCAGGGTAAATTGGTGTACAAATGGTGTGATTGCCTTTTGTGTCCGTTCGATAATGATAAGTCCATGATGTTGATGGTTGTTTATTTGTTGTGACAACCATAATGTCCTATTACATGATTATTTAATATGGTTAAGGATATCAAGAAATGGAAGCAGGGATTCATGAGACAGTTTATGTTATTACACTACCATGGTCGGGGTTAATGGTTATGCAACTTACTGACTGTTATTGCAATTTACTTGATGCATTAATGAACACTATGTCTAATGGTTAATGATGATTGTGGAGTTATGAATTTGATAAATTACTAGTGGGTAATTTGTATAAAAATTCTAACTTCCTACTTTTACATGCGAGGTTACCGGGGTTTGTGACAAGTGGTATCAGAGCTAAAGGTTGCAGTACTGGCGCCTTTGGGAATTGGTAAGCGGAAAAGAAATTGAGGTACGCCGTTAGTGGGCATTAACTCAGGTATGAGTTTAACCATTCACATATTGATTTACATAGTACACTATTTTGGCATGATATGTGTGATTCATATTTATAACTGCTTTGAGTAGTAAGTAATAAAGTTGTTGCATAACTACAATCATAACATTGGATTCCTGATGAGGGAAAAAGACAATGAAACTTTTGTCACACTTAAGAACAAAATTGAACACTCATTATTGAGGGAAGTAACAATCAACTACCAAGTTTTGATTTGCACATATGGCAATAACAATAATGCATTTATTGAACTAGATTGAAATTACAATGAACGAAACTTAATGAGCCAATGCATGAATATAAATTAGGGGAACATCCTTGAATAGGATGAAAAATTGTTTTAAAAAGGACATTAGAAGAACCCCTTTAGATATTGAAAACATGCAATGAGTCAAGCAGCGAGACTTGATTGTCATAACTAATTTTTGATTGAGTTTTGCCATGGTTTCATTAAGATGATTGGTAGTTGAGATTGGTTAGTGTTGTATGACTAACCCATAGAACTTATATGCATTAATTGAATTGGACTAAGATTGTTACAATTCGTAAACAAGTGAAGTTGATTGATGTCACATGCATGGAATGTGTGTATGAAGGTTCTTACTCTCTCTGTGCTATAGTTCCAGTTGTTTATGAGAAGAGTTCCTAATTTTATTCACCATGAGAATGCATGATGAATAGTATATGCTTATGTCCTAATAGTTTTAATGATGATTACCTTCTAATTAATTGAAATCCATTAGCATGGTATGTGCTTATGTTAATAATTACTTGTTGGGAGATAAAAACCATTGGAGCCTCGATTTAATGATGGTTGAATTTATCTCTACTATGGGAATGATGGATTTCTTATGCATGTTGCATTCCAGTGTGAAGTTAATTGTAGAGGCATGTGCAGTGAGTAACATTTCTAGGACCCATTCATGGTATAATTACATGTGATAATTATTCATAAATAGACTACCTGTGTTAATACAGTTGTCAGTAAACTCTAACTACCTTCCCCAACTATAGATGCTTCCAAAGGAAATGGAAGCAAGGAGAAGGAAGAAGACCGTGCTGTAGGGACAGACGGAGATGGGAAAAAGAAATCGCTAAGTCTGGTGATGACCAGATAGAGCAAGCTTTGAGTGTCAGAATCTTGCAGAAGACTCTAAGTCTTGGGATGACTAGATAGCGCTCGATGTGCATGTGAGTATTCCCTTGACCATGCTTAAGGAGTTGGAAAATGATAACTATAGTGTGTTGATGTTAATGATTTTCGTAATGTCTCCTTGAAGTCATTATTCTGAAAAGGTCACATAGTAGTGTTATGATAGTTGTTGCATCTAGCATCAAGTGGTAACTCTGGTGCATGTGTGACACTTAGGAGATTATGCTTCTAATTGCATAAGTAGAGCAATTGCTTCCGGTAAGGGTGGTTTAATTTGTTAGTTATGCATGTTGATCCATGGATAAGATAAGTATCTTGCTCACTTTCTTGAAGAACATGTATGAATGTTTTATATGATTTCTTAGTGGAGAAAGTATTTGAATGCATGCAGTAAAAGAATGGTTCTTTTATAGATTTTCTTGGTAAAGAAAATGTGTTAATGCATGCAGTTAAAGATTGATTATTTTGTATGTTTTCTTGGTAAAGAAAATAGGTAGTTCCTATTAGAAAGACTCCACGTGAGTCTTGTGTGTGAAAGGCTTGTCTCTTGTCATTTTTTCTTGGAATAAAATTCTTGCTAAAAATAGCCAAAGTATCTTCTTCAGAAAAGAAGATGAGGCAAATAAATGTCCTGAGGACATAGCATGGAAGGTGGCCAAGTTTTCTTGAATTAAAGTATGTATTTTTATTTGAAAAAAAGTTTCTTGGAAAATATATATATGCTAATTGCATTATGATTCTAGTTAGTTTCTAAGTTTTAGTGAAATGATTATGCATTACATGCATGATAAAAGATAGCTAAGGATGTGCTTCTAGGCACATAGATATTCATTTCTAACTTCTTGAAGAAAGAGTATATTACATAATATACATAGTCTCATCCTAAGAGTATGCATACTTCATGTATGAAGATGAAGGATTTTATGAGAATTTTTCTTGAAAATAAAAATAGAGGTTCTTTCCTTTAAAGACACATTAGAATAGTGTTCATACAAGAAACAAAATCCTTACTTGTTTCATGGAAAGAACTATGTGCATTGAAGTAAAGTAATTGTGTTAGGAAAAGACATGTTGCATAATGGTAGCTATTGTGACTTTGGAATTATGACTCTGTGTGTACATAGAGAAAGTGATCATGTTAACTTTCTTGAAGACAATAATCTTTTGAAGAGATTGTCTTGCTAGATGAGTTGTGTTGATTTCTTGATTTTGGATGGATAAGTAAATCTTGTTCTGTATCTTGATTTTTATACATAAAGATGGATATCTTTGATAATTCCCTGAAAGGGAAGATAGAAGAATGAGGTTAAAATGACTTCCTTTAAGAAAGAGGTATGTGGTTTGTTGTATGAAATGATGGTAGCCTTCTAGTGAAGGGAATGGGTGTTGCATACATTAAATAAGGGCTTATACGATAAGCAATGGTATGCACAAAGAGTAGTCATTGTGATATGGAGTTATGTTCTTTGTATTATGCATGACCAAAGCTAGCCATAGTAAACGTAAGATAATACTCCATTAATAACGATTTGGATTAAGACAACAGATTATGGCAAAATTGGAAATGTTTAGATTATTAACTCAACTGTTGTTGACATTTATACATTAATGAATATTGCATATGCTTTTATACATGACAATATTGTATGCATGAACATTCTTGGAAATGGAATACGTGTTAACTGATGCATATTTATAACTAACGTTGCTGATGGGATTAAGTAGTGGTAGCTTAATGGCAACAAGAAAACTCATCACGTAAATTGCTGCAATGTGAATTGCAATCATAAATGAGAAAGAATGATGTTATATGATATGCATGAATTATGTTATTTGGAAATTTGCATGCATACAACGTGTATGATAGATATGTTTCCATCAATCTAGATGTTGTGGACCCATGATGAGGGATAAGTGTAAATGCATGGTGTACATGCATGTTTATTTTGTTAATGATAATGATTATATGGTTCATTGTGTAAATTACTTTGAGAAAGAGTAATAAAAGAGAAATTTAACATGCCAGACAGTTGCGGATAGTTGGGTTGATGACAGTTACCTGCCTGGAGGGGTTGATGGTACCTGTCTGCCCGGATTGTGAAAGGCTTGAATGCCTTGGGTTGATGACAGTTACCTGCCCGGAGGGGTTGATGGTACTTGTCTGCCCGGATTGTGAAAGGCTGGAATGCCTTGGGTTGATGGCAGCTACCTGCCCGGAGGGGTTGATGGTACTTGTCTGCCCAGATTTACTCTCCCTGGAATTCTTGAGCTGGTTGGCCAGTGGAATTCCATGTTAGACCTGGTAAGGTCTCTATCAAAGAAACTGTCTGGATGTGAAAATGACTCGATTTGGTTGTGGAAACCAGTTCCCATGGGTTGGGAATTCTTTAGTCCATTGTGGTCTCATGGCTAAAGGAATTAACTAATCAGCTATATGTTATGTTAAAAATGAATTTTACATATAGTTGTGTAAAATATGTTATGCACATTTAACAAGAAATGAGCTTAGTGCTCAATAAGGAGTAATTGGAAATTTTAATTCCTTTATTGTATTATTAATTTTGTGAACATCTTAGTGGGAGCTAAGACAGTTTTTGCTTGATGCAGTGATTGACTGTTTTGATGATTAGAGAGCTAGGTGCTCTTTTGGTACTTTTAGAAGTACTTTGCGGATAAAATTCATTCAGTGTGCACGTGAGCAGTGATTTATCATTTGTTGATTAGTGTTAGTGCTCTTTAAGTACTTGTAAAAGTACTGTGATTTAGAAATCATCTAGCATTACACAATTGATTGATAGTCAAACGTATTTCATTTGACTCAACATATAGTGACTAATGTGATTGAATTTGTTAGTCATATATTACAGGAATTACTTACCATGGAGGGTTGAAGAGTTGTCCAACCACTATTAAAATGCTTACATGAAAGAATTCATGATTTTCAAGAATAGATGGTAAGTAATGGTAAGTTGACACAGAGAATTGTTTATTATGAATGAATAAGGGCCAAGTGGTGGCGATTAGAAGTTGCATATTTTTGCAATTACAAACGCTTATGACTATTGATGCTTATAACCAATGATATTTCTTATGACTATATCATTACTATTTTGTTTGTTGTCATTTCTTGGAATGAAAAACTTCGATTTTAAAGAGGAAGGATCACATTTTGTGTGGTTTAGATGATTATACTATGAATGCAATCTAAAGTTCCAACGAGAGATGAACACCGAGGACGGTGTTCTTGTTAAGGGGGGGAGTATGTAATATCCCTATTGGAACTAACCCTGAGTAAAAGTAATTCTAAGTTACAAAACTTACGAATCAGTTATTGAACCGATTCTTGATTTCCATGGAACTGAACGAGGGGAAGCTTCTCGTCCCTTTGACATTTGTATAGTTTCTCCCCGTACGATGGAGAGGATTGATCTGACGGTTAGGCTTTTGGAGAGATGGTTGAGGTAACCACCTTCCCCTCAAGCTCCACGTCCGATGGGAATTCCTGGAGGAAAGACTCTAAAGCTCTTTGGTCAACGGAGTCTATCTAAGGCCTAATATTCAGAAAAGAGAACGACCTTGTGTTGTTACTGTCCTGAAAACTATTTTGAGCGTGCAGCAAACTCGGAGAAGGTGCAGTGAACCACTGATCTCATTGGCAGTGGTTGGGTGGAGCTCTGCATTCATGATGGTTGGCGGTCCAATGGAGTGTTGAAAAACAGATGAGTATTATTTTAGCAAGAAATAGTTGTTCAATTTATAATTGTCAAGTTTGTGGTTACTTATTAGTATTGCATTTTAAAAAGCGCTGGATATGATGGACACTAACTCTGTGTGTTGTTACCAAAACAAAAGAAAAACCGAATGTGAATGCGAGATGAATGTTAAATTAATAAGTGAGTTTTTGAACCAGAAGAAATGGTAAACCACACTACAGGGTACTGGGTTAGATTCTAGGCCAAGTTGACTGGGTCTACGACTATGAATCAATCCAAATCCCTTACCATTAGAGGGATTGTATCATTTATCCGTGATACATATGCTGATTTGGAAGTAACCAGGGTGACTAATTAATAGTTTTCTGCGTTAATTAATAGTTATCATGCAGAAAAGCATAGACCTCTCGAATAGCATTATTAGAATACTCATATTAATCTAGGTTAACTGTTGGTGAAGGGAGAAACTTAGCGTTAGTCTCCCAGACCAAGTTGATAGAACAGTTAGATTGCGCCTTTGTGTTTAATGGTTTGAATTTCATACCTTTGAGGTAGAATAAATTTGCAACTTTGGTGAATTGATAGCAATTACGAATCTGAATTTAATTGGGGAATTAAACTCTGAATTTTAAACCCTAAAACGAGTAACAGGTATCTTGAAATATTACAAAGATTGGTGCAATTGCAAATAATTTCGTTTCATGGTACACATTTTCACTACTTGAAAACCGAATGCCATTTTCGAATGCTCATTTGTTGGATTCTAAACAAGCTGTAACAGCGCACAACATATGAGGAATCGTATGCATATGAAATCCTAAATCGAATTTTCATTTGGAATTATTTTTTTTAAATAGTTATTTGGGCAAATGAAGTCGATAGTGCAATGGTCATGTTCTTTGGAATGTTTTTGATACTCAGAAAATTGGTTCCTTAAATATTTTCATCATCTCATGAGAGTTTGGCATTGAGCCCTGTTAAGAAACTACATCCGCTGAACGAAATAACAAGACCCATAAACGAGGTTGCTGTAAATGTAACCATACGATAACGAACAACAGAAAACAAAGAAACAAATGATGCTCTCTGCATCCTATAAGATGTATGCCGATTTATATACATTTAAACTAATGGTTAGATCTAGTAAAGAGAAATATGCATTAGTGTGAATATGCATTGTGAAAAGTAGAACAAGAATTTACTTGAATAGATGTACTGGTTAGCTAGTATGTTATGCTTGCTCATGCACATGAGTAGATATTAAGAGATCTCTTTAGATGTTGATTATTGATTGAATAATATTGTAACTAATCTTGTTGCCAAGATTGTTATTATGACATGCTTGCTCATGCACATGAGTAGATATTAAAATATCTCTTTAGAGGTTGATCATTGTTTGAATAATATTGTAACTAATCTTGTTGCCAAGATTGTTGATGACTGCATTGACAGGAAACGATGGCAGATGGTGCCAAGGAAAGTGATGTTTAACATTATGGCAGGAAAAGGATTATTCGTCCATGCAGATGAGTTCAAGCTGCAGTATTGTCCATTGCTAGAACAATTATGCCACAAGGAATGTTGCATGTGGCGGTATGTAAGTGAAAGATTACATGGAAATTGTATTAGCTTTAGCTAGTTATGTGATAACATAATGATAACTTATTGTAATGATTTTATAACAATGGTTAAGGGATGGAATCCCTTATAAGCCATTGAGTGAGGGGTGAAATCCCTCACGAGCGTTTAATAATAAGATTAAACGTTTGCTGGTTTTCACCCTACAGGGTTTCCAGGGTAAATTGGTGTACAAATGGTGTGATTGCCTTTTGTGTCCGTTCGATAATGATGAGTCCTTGATGTTGATGGTTATTTATTTGTTGTGACAACCATAATGTCCTATTACATGATTATTTAATATGGTTAAGGATATCAAGAAATGGAAGCAGGGATTCATGAGACAGTTTATGTTATTACACTACCATGGTCGGGGTTAATGGTTATGCAACTTACTGACTGTTATTGCAATTTACTTGATGCATTAATGAACATTATGTCTAATGGTTAATGATGATTGTGGAGTTATGAATTTGATAAATTACTAGTGGGTAATTTGTATAAAAATTCTAACTTCCTACTTTTACATGCGAGGTTACCGGGGTTTGTGACATTTAGCTATTTCTTTAGTTGAATATTAAATGGCTTTGAATTTGTTGGATATCGTAAGCAAAACAACTAAGTAAGTCAACCCTTCAAGCTATTCTTATCTTCCCCCTTTGTTGAATTGTGGTGAACAAAAAAAAGATCAAAGCCACTAGACCAAAGAATCACTACTCATTAGGCGCACTTATGATAAAAAGCCAAAAAAAAAAAAAATTGGACATCATGTCTTTTAATTTATAATGGGTAGATATAATCAACCATACTTATTTTATTACCAAAACTTAGTACTTTTCCAACAACCTTGTACCATTGTGTGTTGAGCCTTGACTTCTTAATTCAAATTCCACAACTCTATGAACAACCCTTGTGCATTAGATATCTCTGTGACTTAACAAATGCAAACTTCTAAGATGTAAAGAACTTTATTGAATCTTTAAATAGACATGGCAATAAGACTATTGAATTTTTAAATAGAGATGAATTATTCTTTTGTGACCATTTGTTCCAAAAAATGGGGGCCATTTTCTCCAAATTAATCCCAATACCATGAAATAGGGGCGAATGAAAGAAAGAAACTTATTTTACACCAAATGAGGAGGGCGAAATAGGTATCATAAATATGTATTCTTGCAAATTGGGGCGAATGGAAGGTTGTAACTCCTAATTTCAAGGGATAAATTTACTTTTTTCCCCTCTCCCTTAAAATAAGGTGGGCTAACCTCCATACCTAATTTTTTTATAAAATAAATTTGGGGTGATTTCTAATAATGTACTATGATACAAAAAAATCACCCAATAAAAATTTTAAACCCCTTAATTTCTCACAAGGGCGAAAATTCACCCCTAAAATTTTCTCTTGATCATTGATCCAACAGAAGCAAAGGAGAAGGGAAAGGTGAAAACCCTTCCATTTCAAGATCGAGATTTTTATGTTAGGGATGAAGAACAAGATCGTGGTCTAGTTACTTATTATCAATAGCCAGATCTAGATGTTCGTGATCTGGATATTCATGAGTAAGATCCTCACCTTCATGAGTTAGATCCAATATTTGATGTTCGTGATATGGGTCATGTCTTCCTCACATCTTTGCAGATCATTGCATTACCACAATTCCTCACTTCCTCTAATAATTTAGGTCCAATAAGGCATTTTAGATTAAAGGTAATTCCTACATTTAGGAAGGCCAAGGTAGGTCTAAGGTCTGAGAAGGAGGCATGTCTACAGTTAGCTTGGTTGAGCCCTACCACTGGAAAAGAGAGTCTTGGGATGGGCTCATCGATTACCAGGACCAAGATTGCCTGGTTCACTCCATCCATGGCTAACCCTAGCATAAGGAAAGCCAAGAGAAGATTGGGAGATAAATACTTTGTCCGAGCCCTACCACTCACTAGCCTTCCCGAACGAACATTAATTTGAGTTGACTATTGGCTTCAAACTTTAATGTGGGTTTCCTCTTAGTTCTCAAGGAACGCAACAACCCTTCCGCCAAACAATGGATCCTTGGTAGTCCCTCTTTTCAAGCTAGCATTAATTAACATTTAATCTTCAATTGTTCACCATATTTTTCCTCCGTCAGTAATGGATCTCACGTTGGAATTACATAGTTATATTCACAAACATGGGGGTGAAATAAAAGGGTTGTTACACTAACCTCCTCTTTGAAATCATGAATTTATAATTGTATTTTGGTTGGAGTATGGTTATGGTAATTGCAAGATGAATATTTTTCCAGAAAATAGGTTTGAGAGCCACCCACTAAGCCACATCTAGCTCCTGCTCATTGGAAACAAGTGTGCTACCTCGTCATGGTATTGGAGGGAAGGAGAGAACTGAGAGAATTAATGAGGTGTATTGCAAAAGGGTTAATGTAGTAAAGGCTCAAGAAGAACAAGAAGTTATCCTGTGAGAAAGAAACCAAGGCAAAGGAAGTCTAAGTGAGATCCTCTACGATTGATAAAGCCACTGAAGGCAAGAGAAAATCTAGGGGAATATTGTTACATTCACAAAAATAGAAGAATGATTTGATAAGGTATGAGATTGCATATTATTCATAAAATATACATATAAATACATTTTGTGTGACCGTTGGTTTCATATTCCAAGAGGTCTTTTAAACTTTTCATGATGTTTTTGTTCACTCAAGGTTTTATGCCTTCCTCTCAAGTGAATAAGACGAATTTACATAACCCAAGAGGATTATGTTTCCAACATTCCCCCTGTTAATCTGAAGGGGTGTATTTGATTCCAAGAAGAGAGTTGAAATACAAAGGTGGATAGAAACCAATGGCTAAATGTGATCTCTAAAATGGTGGTTTAAGGAAGACCACAAACTATATGAAGTATCAAAAGCCAAAATATTCTACTGGTGGTGGTTTAAGGCTAACAACCAACTCTAGAACTTGGCTTGAAGAAGTTCTTGGAACAACTCTAAATCTAGCTATAAGTTGAAATCTGCTACAAAATGGAAGTGCTCCTTGATGATGTTTCAAAGATGACCACATAGTAATGAAATGGGTAGCAGAAGCCAAAGTATGCTTCTAGTGATGGTTTAAGGTTGTCCACCAAGCAAATCATGCTCATGTAACATGAGTCTATCTCTAGATACAACTCTGACCCTAGATCTAGGATCTAGCTGAAGGCTTTGGTTCAATTTGTGGCTCAGGCTCCCTTGATATAATTTTGAATCTAGTAGTTGACTATCAATTCACCCTTATTAAATACAAGGTGAGAATATTAAATTTTCTCCACTGTAATATGGATCAATACTCAAGAATTAAATTTGTAGTGTGACCAATATATCTTCTTGGTTTTTGTAGACCATTTCCAAGAAGCGATCCATCTAAGGTGAATCTGTTATCTTGCAGGAGTCTTGTGTTTGGAACATCCATCTAAATAATGACTATGCTTTCCAGAATTCTCATAAGGGTGGATACAGAAACATTGATCTTTCATGTAGCCAACTCGATCACAATGTTAGCATCTCCAGATCTCATGTGGAATTGGATGTGGAATAGGAGCAAGAGAAGATGAGCTATATTGAAGAAACCCAACATTATGAAATTGGATTGGATTGGAGTATTCTGAGAGGTTAAAGGACACTTCCTTTTTGTAACATATCCCGACCTTTAAACCTATCTCAGGTCGTGGGAGTGATATTCTTTTGACCTGATCTCCACAGTCTATTATGAAGATGGGGTTACAACAACTTTTTTTCCTCAAATTTTCCAAATCTTAAAACTAATAACACCATCTAGTTCAACTCTTTGAGAGATTTTTGGTGATATAAATTTTATCTCAATTCGAGCCCTGGGTAGAAAGTTATGCTCCTTCAAACTTTATCAGTAGGCCATGTCATTAAGGGAAATCTATGTGGCAACCACGTGGCCATGCCTATCCCACATGGTGCCACGCCACCACCATGTGGGATTTCACATGGCGCACACATCATATCAGTATCGCAACATCTTATTAATGTATAGTTCCTCAATATCATGGTTCCCGGTATAATTTTCCCCATGTTGATATCCTCCAAGACCATTTTCCTTAGTACCATGTTCCCTGGGATCCCTTCCCTAGTGTTATGTTTCTCAAAACTACATACCCCATTATTGCATCTCCTCGGGTAGTAAATGTTGATTTTCCCTACAACCGTCTCGTCAAGTCATTGTTCTTTACCTCCCTCAATACCACATTCCTCAAGCCAATAGGCTTAGAACATTGATTAAACATCAATTAAAAATAGATTAAGTACCTTAATTAAAAGGATTATTAATTAATCCTAAGCATACCATCCATCAGATTTTTACGTAGAAACACATTATTTCAAATATGTTGGTTATTTCACCAATTGGTTGATATATTTAATAAACCACCATCACTTCCGTTGTGCAACCTGCAATCTGGTTAAGTTGGTTTAGAGAACTATGAATATCAATTAATTAAGCACGGATACATAAGTACTCATAACTATACAAGAGGAGTCGAAATCCATCTATCAAACATTAGTAATCTTATTAACAAATTGAGGTACTATATTCATAAGCTATTGCTACCAAATAAGAGAGCATAAACACATATTTTCTAACATCAATCATGAACATAATATTGAACAACACAGTCCAAGCATTCATTAAAATCATAGGTATACCAAATCTCATACCAGTCATAAACATAACATTGAATATCATAGTTCATGATTTAAAAATACAATGTAATATTCTTATCTATATATCTTAAACTCATTGGAAACTAAAGGAGGGACTTCCATTCTCCACCCAACCACATGCCAATTACACAAGAACCTTCTTGCGACTAACCAACCCCAAGTTGAATCCTATGTCTCATGAATGCTTGCTCAGGAAATTCACACCAAAGGCTTGGTTTAACACACAGAGTATGGAGCCCATTGTTGAGGTGGTTTATCAACTGCCCTCTAATAGAAAACACAAAGGTGATTTATCAATTATACCTATAGCAAGCACCAAGGTTGTTTATCATTTTTTCCTAGTAGTAACCACCATAGTGACACATTCTTTATTATAAGTTCATTCACAAGGATTTACTCAAGGTTTATATGGGGTGTTTCTCAGTATCAAGAGTTGGAATCCACTGTCTAGGTGGTTATGAACTACTGAGAAAGCACCACAGTGACCCAAAATTCCCTATCCATGTGCTTTACTAGATATGCAACAAGAACCATAGTGATTCATTCATTCAACGAGCCTCCCACTAACCGCATAAGCTTTAAAAACACAGTTTAGTGGCCTCACACATAATTCATATGGGATTCACCCAAAATTCATAGGGATTTAACTCATACACAAGGCCTTGCATACCAGTTCAAACATCACCCTGTCTTTTGTCAATTCCCATAAACTCCCATAGGTTCTAGCGATCATATGAGCACACTCAAATGGGAGAGAAACTGCGTTGAGGAGAAAATTTGAGAGCCAGGAAACCATTTTTCCAAAGCACCAACACCAAAACCAACCTTCAAGAGAGAGAGAGAGAAAGAGAGAGAGAGAGAGAGAGCTCCCTCTTTAGCTATGTGTTTGTATCCTTCTACCCAACATCTGGCTATGTGTTTGAGAGGTCACAGTCTTGTCTCTGCAATGCGCTAGTGAAATGGGCACTGTCCTTTCCTCCACCACCTCCAGTAACATCTTATAAATTTAACTGTCAACTTGTAGCTCACCTAGGTCTGCAATCGATGGCTCATTAACTTCAAAATTTAAACTCAAGGTTAGTTTCAAAAATTCCCAAGAAAGAAACTACATTAGACATTGGGATCTAAAAGATTGTCCTCTTCTATAATTAGCAATTAAATTTAAATGTTTAAACACATTTAAATTTAAACACATTGTATCATCCAATCGTGGCTCTTGTGCCCACATTGGCATTACAATCACAACACATTGTATCAGCCCACAGTAGCCCATGTTCCCACGATGGCATTACATTCACATTACAAAATTGGGGAAAATGAAAGGGTTGTCATAAACATCACCCCCTTAAAGGAACACCTTCCTCGATGTTCTATAAAATGAAAACAAAAAATGAACTTTATAATTAATAACTCTTACATCAGTCTATAAATTAAACAAAAATGGGTAGATTTATCTCATTTGGTCTTCGAATTCCTAGGTAGCTTCATGAGGCCCAAAGTGCTTCCATTGCACCTTGACCTACTATATTACTCGTTTCCATAGTGTAGTTTGTCTTTGGCCCAGGATGAATAGTGGTTCGGGTTGGAATTCTCCCTTGGACTCCACCTGTATCACATACCAATCAATCGCATGATTAGTGTCATGTACATAATTTTTAAGTGAGTAAATATGAAATACATCATGTGCTTTCATTGTCGGTGGTAAGGCTAATCTATAAGCTACTAGTCCTACTCTTTCAAAAATTTGAAATGGTTCAAAATATATGGTTGTTAATTTCGCACATGACTCCACTTTCAGTGAGCTCTTCCTTGGTCTAATGTGGAGATATACATGCTCTCCCACTTGGAATTCTTTGTGCATTATTTGGCCTATCTTGGGTTGCTTTCGCCTTCTACCAAATACTAATCACTTTTTGCTCCATGTCAGGTCCAAGTACCACTCTATTCACTAGGTTGTCCCAAAAAATGGTAGTATTGCCTTTTCGACCATACAGTGACTCAAAAGGACTCATATTTAGTGATTCTTAGTGTGCATTATTCTGTGCAAATTCAAATAATTGTAGAAATTCTTCCCACCTCTTCGTCTAATGTGTGACATACATCCTCAACATTTCTTCTACGATTTTGTTTACCCTTTTGGTTTGACCGTCTATCTGAGGATGATTATTTGTGCTAAAATTTAGCTTAAGTCCCAAATCCTCCAAACAGTGCTTTAAAAAAATTTGAAGTAAACTTGTCATCTCAATTTGAAATGATCTTCTTGGGTATGCCATGCAAACTAAATATTTCTTTCATAAAAATCTAATCTATGTCACTAGCTTTGTGGGTGGATTTAATAACTATAAAGTGAGTTTCCTTGCTCGATTTTTCCACTACCACCATAATGGCGTCATGTTGTTTGGATGTTTTCGGAAATATTGTGATGAAGTCCATGGATATGATTTCCCACTTCCACTCAAGGATTGGAGTTGGCTATAGTAATCCCATTGGATGTATTTATGGATATTATCATTGTCAAGTAGCCAGGATGACCTGAGTAATATCTTTTGTGAAGCTCATCCATTATGAGTGTTTTCAAATCGATCACATAGGGTACATACCATTTGTCTTTGAACAACAACATATGATCATTAGTTATCTTGTAATTTTGCTTATTTTTCCATCTAGTTCCTATTGTAAGCATTCTTTCAGATGCTAGAAATGATCATCATGTAGCAATGCCTCTTTAATATTTTCTTTGGTGTCAATTTCATAAGTTCTCACAGTTTCCAAATGATTTACTTGTAAAATTATACTTAGTGCATCTGCTACTCAATTTTCCTTGCCCTTAATATGCTTGATTTCAAAATCAAATTCACCAATCAAAGCCAACCATATAGCTTATCTAACATTTAACTTAGGATGATCAAACAAGTATCTAAATCCTCCATGATCTAACATCAACACCAACCTTCTCCCAAGGAAATAGTGCCTCCACATATTTATTGCATGCACAATTTTTACTAGCTACAAGTCATGAGTGACATGGTTCCTCTCATGCTAATCTAGTTTCCTTGATTTTTAGCATATTACATGTCCTTCTTGCATTAGGACTCCATTTAGTCCTTCCTTGCAAACATCTATGCAAATCAGGAAATCCTTCTCTAGGTTTGTTATCCTCAGAATAGGTGCATGTGTGAGAAAGTTCTTAAGTTGCTCAAAGCTAACTGCACACTCTGATGTCCATTGAAATTTTACTCCTTTCTTCTATAAAGTTGTGATTGGATGTCCAATCTTTGAAAAAACTAGTATGAATCATCGGTAATATCCAACCAATCCCAAGAAGGATTTGACCTCTGTGACATTTCGGGGAGTGGGCCACTCCATTATGGCATTGATCTTTTATAGATCTAGAGCTACTCCTTCCTTCAAGATGACATGTCCCAGATATTGTGCTTGTGATTGAAAGAAATCACATTTATTACTCTTGACATATATTTTTTGTTCTCGCAGTAGTTGCAACATCACCTTTAGGTTCTCTTCATGTTCTTTATTTTTAGTAAACCAAAATATCGTCAACAAAGAATAGCACGAAATTGTCCAAATATTGGCTTAGGAAATTGTTTATCAGGTACATGAATGTGGTTGTGGCATTCATGAGTCCAACTGGTACCATTATAAACTCATAGTGCTTGTATCTCATCCTGAAGGTTGTTTTATGAATGTCTTTATTTTTAATTTTGAATTGATGATAGTCAGATCTCAGATATATCTTGGAAAACATTGTGGCTCCTCTCAGTTGATCAAATAGATCATCAATTCTTGGAAATGGGTAATTATTCTTCACTATATATTTATTTAACTATTTGTAATTAATGCATAATTGTAGTGTTCCATCCTTTTTCTTTACAAACAATGTTGGGGCTCCCCAGAGTGATACACTGAGTATGATGTATCCTTTATCCAACATTTCTTTCAGCTACAATTTTAATTCTACCAACTCTGGAGTGCTCATACAATATGGGGTTTTGGAAACTAGCACAGAATTGGGAATCAATCAATGGACAAATTGATTTCCCTCTTGGGTGTCAACCTTGGAACTTTCTCTGAAAATACATCGTTATATTGTTTCAAAATGGAGTGATCTTAAATTATAAGTTCATTGTCCTCTATTATGTTGATTACTTGAATCATAAATAGAACAAAACTTTTCTGACTTCATTTATTCACTTGAAGTTCTGAAATTTGTCTTACTGAAACAAGCTTTCTTGTTCCATGCAATACCTTTTCCTCTCTTGCTTTGTTGAGGAATTCTAATGATTTGCCATAATAGTTAATTTTTGTCTTATGAGCTACCATCTAATCCATTCCAATCAAGATATCATATGAACCCAATGGAAAAATATTAAGTGCGACTTTTGTGGGCATGTCACTTGTTTCTAGGTGGCATGACTCCACCAAATTAGTCACTTTATTTTTTATTCCCATGGTTAGCTAGACCAACCATGATTTGGCATGTGGTTTCTTCTACAAGGCACCTATTTATGCAATTGCGGCGTTGACATAACAAAAGTTAGAACCTATATCAATTAAAAATGAAATGGGTTAGTTGGCAAAAATACCTTCCATTTCGATCATCGAAGCTTGATGATCTACTTGTCTTTTGTCCAATGATGCATAAATATGAGGTATGCTTTGAGCCACATCATTCATTATCGTTTCCTTTTGGACATTGTACAACTTCTTGATGCTCTACTATCTATGAGGGAAATATTTTAACATATGATCCTCTCCACATCTCCAACACAATGATGATGTCCTCTTGAGTTCGTATTCCTCTTCTCTTGTTAATTTTTTATGTTGATCTTTATTTTTAGTAGGGAAGTTTCGTTGGAACTCACCTTTAGCAAGTGTATTGAACTTCACATCTTCCCCTATTTTCATGTACCCTAAGGATTTTGGTCCTTTCCCTTTAAATTTTGGTTTTTCTTTCATCTTCCAATCTATTCAGAATTCAGCCCTATCCTTGGACTGATTATAGTGATACTTGGTCTTCTTGATAGTCTCCTTTAATGTCTTTAGTTCCTCAAATTCAACTTTGTCTTGGTAGGATTGTGATAAACCACTCAGATATCTTTGAATCTTCACCTTCTAGTCTTTGATTTAGGGAACATACCTTAGTAGTTCTAAAAATCATATGCTCATGAAACTCTTTGATTTTGTTGTCACAATAGCTCTCAGACAGGTACTTTTCCTAAAAATATTTCTCAAATATTTTCCAATTCAATTCATTTTCTCTCTTCTTTTTTTGAAACAATCGTAATTTTTATTAAGAGAATAAAAATTACAATCAATAGACACACATAGTGTCTATGCAAATCGAAACATAAACATGTTTGATCAAAATATCACATCCACCTGAAACAGTTATGTTATTGACAAAGAACCATAGAGCATGGGTCCATAATTTTTTTTTGAAAAGCATAGTGTCCATGAGCATGCACACTATGGACACAATGTATCTCTCTCTCTCTCTCTCTCTCTCTCTCTATATATATATATATATAGAGAGAGAGAGAGAGAGAGAGAGAGAGTACATATCAAATGCTAAACATAATGAATCATGAAATAACATTGATAGAGAGACATCCAAAAACTAGGTCGATCTAACTATGAAGGATCCACAAGCGGCTAATCATGAGGCTCCAAAAATATCCTACATGTATAAGAGTGGTTGGAACCCCCGTGAACCTATGTAATATGCCAAAGCCCCTGATCCGATCTATAGCTAATTTTGATCATCTGTCAGCATCTTGATTGTGTTCCCTGTATAAATGATGACATGAAAAAGAAACAAATGAGTTTTAAACTACAGAGCATCATCCAAAACAGGAGCAAGATATATATTTTTACAGGCTTGAATATAGTTCATATAATTAACCATAAGCATAGAATCACCAAAAAGTTAAATATGTGTAACCCCCCACTCAATAGAAAATGAAAGGAGGAGTATGCATGACAAGAGATCAACTTGATTGTTTGTGCTCAGCCCAAGGCCCATGGAAACATGAAAAGAGTGAGTTATAAATATGTAAAAATAAACCTCCCCCACACTTTTGTCCAAAATTAGTCGAGGCCCCATCAAAGAAGGGCCACGAGATCGAATGATTAGGATGTTCAGCTTCAATGACCCGATATCATCAGTCATATTTACCTTGAGGGTGATGACAAAGAATTTCCATTATTCCCATTGTGATGACTCTAGGGTAAGATACATCGTGTCTAAAAATAATTTGGTTCTGAGCAATCCAAATCCCCCATCAAATTATCAAAGGGAGAGCTTAGAAGACACGATTAGAAGGAAAGGACAACCAATGTTGTTAGTCTTCTTCAAGGAATTGTCCAGACCATTGACCAATTCCTTTTCTATGATGCCTTTAACATTTCTAAGATATTCCCACCATATGTGTAGGTTTTAACCCTCTATAGATAATACCTACAAATGAATTCTTAAAAAAATAGAAAATATACAATGGCGAGAACAAAAAATATACACCGAGATTTCTCTCCTGGAACTGAAAACCAGGAAAACCAGATTGATTTTTCATTATATTCCTTTCAATGTTACAATACATTATATACATGTCAAAGCATTCATAAACCCCAAATCCATTAACCCTAGAGTAGAACATAATTTTAGTTCCTTTGACCTAATCCACAAAATCATTGGGCAAAACCACCATGTGTAAAACCATGTGCAAAACCACGATTTTTTTTTTTAGGGCATTGCCTCAAACCCCGTGCAGCGGAGCTACTTACCCCCCCCCCCCCCCCCAACCCCCTTGCAACCCCTCGAACAAAGGGTTTTGTCCCCCGCCTCCCCCCCCCCACCCCATCGCACCCAACGCAATGTATCTCGCATGGGACTAGTCATGCAAAGAATATAACACATACCCAACAATATGTAAGCTTTTCCTTTCAAGTTAAAAATAGCTACCTTGGCCTTCATATTCTCATAATAGTCATGGACTTTGAAGTACTTATTTAATCCCAAAAGCCTTGCTTCTATTTCTTCACACTTCTTAATCTCTCATGAAAGGTAGGGGGATTTTCTTTCTTGAATTCTTTTGACATTGTGTTTTTCTCACTCTCCCTTTGTTGGTAGTGCTTTCTTGACCTAGTTGTAGCACTAGATAGTTTGTCATGGTTGTTTGTTTCTCTTTCCAGGGTGTTGAGTGGATTTCCCCCTCTAATTTTTTCTTCACTTGCATGTTTGTGCCTCTTATTTGACTTGATACCTTCTACCTTATTGGTTCCCATCCATACTTTCATATTTCAGATGACCTTTGATTGGATTTATTCCTTCCCAGATAACTAGCACCAAGTTCATGTTGATGTTGTCTTTGCATATCTGATAAGCTATGCAATATCACTGCATTCACCTCTTCTTGTATTTCTTGAGTTCTACAAATATTTTCATTGTATTCCTTACAACTCCTCAGTTCAACTCTCAAGATTTTGAGGGCATCCATCCAATCAGGGGAATTTGCTTCTAACATCTTTCCAACTAAGTCTTATTTCTAGTTAGGAAAGTTTTTGTCCATGTTGTATTGTACCATTCTACTGCTCATTCCTTTATCTTTTGTTGTATATTATGTATTATTATGTGTTTTCACACACACACACACAATTGTCAACTAAATCAAGAATAAACATATTAATTATAGCCTTGATATGCCAACACCGAGCATGTTGACCTAAAGTTATTCACACAACCAAACCCCATGTTAGTTACATATTCGAGAAAATAAAAAGGGAAATATAAGAATTTCATCTAACTTAGAAATCACATCAACTATTGGTTTAAATAAACATTCATATAAAAACCAATTTACTCATTCATATAGACTTAAATTCTACTCTCTATGCATTGACCCCTTCAGGTCCAATGTTGAACCAATGCTTTGATACCACTCTATAACACCTCTCGCCCCTTAAACCTATCTCAGACTATGGGAGTGCTACTATTGTGACCCTATCTCCATGGTTGGTTATGAACTTGGGGTTACAACAACCTATTTTCCTCAAAATATTTGAATCTTAAAACTAATTCAAGCCTATTGTTTAGCTCATCGAGATATTTTCAGTGATATAAATTTTATCTCAATCCAAGCCTTTGATAAAAAGTTATTCCCCTCCAAAATTTAACCCATCAAGGAGGCCATGTCATCAAGGGAAATCTACGTGGCACCCACATGGACATGCCTAGCCCATGCAGTGCCACGTCATTTCCATGTGGGGGGTCCACATGGCACACACATCATATCAGTATTGACACATGTCAATCTTTAGTTCCCTGACATTGTGGTTACTAGTATTTCCATTCCTCGGGCTGGTATCCCCCAAGACCCCTTCCCATGGTACCATGTTCCCAGGATCCCTTCCCTAGTGTTATGTTCCTTGGGATTACAAACCCCAGTATTGCATCTTCCCAGGGAAATAACTATTATTTTCCCCTAGGATCATGTTCCTCAGTCTTGTATTCTTTATCTCCCCCTGTACCACACTCCTCAGACCGATAGGCTTAAAACATTGATTAAGACCTTAGTTAAAAGGATTCTTATTTAATCCTACACTTACCATCCATCATATTTTTACGTAGAAATGTGTTATTTCAAAGGCGATGGTTATTTTTCCAAATCATTGATATATTTAATAAACCATTATCGCTTCCACTTTGCAACTTGCAATCTGGTTAAACTAGTTCAGAGAGTTGTGAATATCAATTAACTAAGCACGAATACATAGGTAATCATAACTATACAAAAGGAGTTGTAATCCATTTATTAGACATTAGTAAGCCTTCGAAAAAAAATGAGCTACTATATTCATAAGTTATTGTTATCAAACAAAACAGCTTAAACACACAATTTCTCACATCAATCATAACATAATATTGAATGACACAATACACACATTCATTAAAATCATAGACATACCAAATATTATACCAGTCATAAACATAACATTGAAAATCATAGTTCATGATTTAAAAATGTAATGTAATATACTTCTATGTATATCTTAAACTGGCTGGAAACTAAAGGAGGGACTTCCACTCTCCATCCAACCATAATCTAGTTACACATCAACCTTCTTGTAACTAACCACCCCCAAGCTGGATCCAATGTCCGAGGAATTATTCCTAAATGTTCACACCAAAGGCTCGGTTTAACACTCATATTATGGAGCCCACTGTCCAAGGGGTTTATCAATCGCCCTCTAATAGCAAGTACCAAGGTGGTTTATGAGTTGTACCTATAGCAAGCACCAAGGTGGTTTATTAGTGGTTCCTAGAAGTAAGCACCACAATAACTCATTATTTCCTCTAAGCTCATTCAGAGGTATTCACCCAAGGTTCAAATGGTGTATTTCTTAGTAACATGAGTTGGAATCCATTATCCAAGTGGTTTATTTACTATATTTTCATAGCAAACACCACAAGGGTCTGATGCCCATTGTCTAGGTGGTTTATCAACTACTCATCAAGCACCACAGTGACCCAAATTCCTTGTTTAGGTGTTTTACAAGCTATACAATAAGCACCACAATGATTCACTCATCCACTAAGCCTCCCACTAACCACAAAAGTTTAGAAAACACAATCCAGTGGCCTCACACATAGTTCATAGGGGATTCACCCAAAATTCACAAGATTTAACTCATGCACAGGATCCTGCATACCAACTCAGACACCACTTTGTCTTTTGCTAATTCCCTAACAACTCCTATATGCTCCAGCAATCAACTAAGTGCACTAAAATGGGAAATAAACTTATTCCGAGAGAAAATTTGAGAGCCAAGAGATCATTTTTCTAGAGAGCCAACAAAAAAACCAACCCAAGAGAGAGAGAGAGAGAGAGAGAGAGAGACCTCCCTCTTCAGTTGTATGTTTATATCCTTCTTCCCAGCATCTTGTTGTGTGTGTGAGAGGTCGCAAGCCTATATCTTCGATGCACTGGGGGAATGGGAACCATCCTTTCCTCTGTTACCTCCAATCACATCTTATAAATTTGATTTTCAGTAACTAGCTTGCCCAGGTATGCAACCAATGGCTCATTAAATTCAACATTTAAGCTTAAGGTTGGTTTTGTGGCTTTCCAAGTAAGCAACTCCATCATAAATTGGGATTTTAAAGGTCATCCTCTTCTTCAATCGACAATTAAATTTAAATTTTTAAACACTTTGTATTAGCTAGTTGTCGCTCCTGTGCCCACGCTGGCATTATAGTCACAATACATTGTATCATCCTGTCGTGACTCTCGTGCCCACGTTGACATTACAGTTACATTACAAAAGTAGGATAAATGAAAGGGATATCACACTTTTCATATCCAAGACTAGTTATGTGCTTGGTGTTAATGACTTCTTCCCAAGTTTTGATCATGGGCTTGGGAAGTACAAGCGAAACCTCTGCATCTTCATGTAAATTTTCTCTTGAAACGACATCGTTATTTTGATCATGTGTTGACTATTGATAAGATTCTTTCTCAAGATCAAAAAGAGAATTGTTTTGAACAAGAACCAATTTAGAATGTTGATTCTTTTGTTGTAATTCATCACATTGGAGTTGTGACATGAGTTGAAGAAAGTTGATTTTGTCTTATGCATGTTGTAAACAGATTTGAATATTGGTGAGAATGGCTTTATTGATTTTTAGTGTATCATGAATAGTAAAGTGTATTAGTGTATTCAGTAACTTTGATACCTTATTAATTCTTGCAATTTTCTCAACAACTCAATTAAATGCGGGGTGTTCACTTCAACCGAGAATGAATCCATTTACAGTGGAATTTTAAATTATAAACTTATTTTCAAAAGGGTACAAGCTAGTTCATGGGACTGACTTTAGGCAAATATTTCTTCAACTTTGAAGCCTTTACAGGAAAATTAGGTTTTGACTCAACTTTCGACTATGGAATACCTAATGGACAAACCTTTCTTCGCCAGGAAAGAGGCCACTTAGTTGTGCCCAACCTTCATGATAGCCCATGTAACTTCCCTTTGGAAATCCCCGTCCCTTTCTTTCTTGTTTTCTCCCTCAATGGAGAGAGAGCCCTCCTTCAACTATTGTTAAAATATCCTTCTTAGACATGTGAAGCAATATTGCACACATCATTGATATGGTATAACACTAACTTATGCTACTCTAATATATGCTAATATCCCACAACCTCAACAACAATTTCAAAAGACTCCTTTCATTCTACCTATATGAATCCCCCAACACATGTTAATTGTTTTCTTCAAAGTAGAAGTTAAAATTACTCACCAGTGCCAACAATTCACATGAATTTCTTGCCATTAAATGTCAAGATTCCCACCTATGTCCAGTAAGAAATGCCTATAATTCACTTGTTCATGTTGTAATAGATATAAACCTAATCCCTCCAAATGTAGCTTCCTTACTAAATTCCAAACCCTCAATACAAACAAGTTAAAACATATTTTTTTATTAGGCTCCACGTTAGCGGTTGGAAGTTGCGTTTCATGTTGGAGTAACCATCCACAGAGATGATGAATAAACAACTGAAACAATTTCCTTACCCTTTAAGAAAGAACACATCTTAGTAGAGCTAGGAATTTTCACCTATAGAGAGGTTGGAAGAAACCTTAACTCTCTTGGATCATTAAACATGCAGCTTCAAAGGCCACAAAGATGGTTGGGCACTAGAGAAGCCTTATCAAAGGGCTAAAATAAATTGAGGACTCAAAAATATTCAATGATATCATTGTCCAAGAGCATGGCATAAGGTTATATGAAAACCATAGCAAGAAACTAGGGATTAAGACGACATGGATTGCAAGGCCATATTATACATGTAGGCATTAATTGCCATTTTTTCTTCAGAAAACAAAACAAACTGAAACTCTTGTTGTTCATTGCGAGAGTCAAACTAGGTAATATTGGGATCCATGGATTAATCTAGAGGACAATGAGTGGGACAAAAATCAAATGAAATAGTCGTACCATAATGTGAATAGCCTCAGACAAACATTTTGATTTGATTACAGGGTATGGATATGTTTCATCTATGGTGTTGTAATTACTATTCCATTTTACAAGTTGCAAATATGAAGAAGTTCACTGCAACAAAAGGGCTCATCATAATGAGGCCAACGACGTGCCTCTCGATGGAACCATGTGAGGAGGGAAAAACCCACATTAATAATGCATTGATGACCTTGTAAGGCAGCTAGACCAAAAGCAGGTTTGAGCTCAAAAGCACATTGAGATAGGTTGCATGAAACAAAACTCAAACTTTTTGCCGTAGGAGAAAATAAACGTTACAATCCATGTGGTTCAAGTCTATAATGTTTCAAGTATGTAACATTTCTGATACATT
This sequence comes from Pinus tabuliformis, assembly GCA_031772625.1. Classification (NCBI taxonomy): domain Eukaryota; kingdom Viridiplantae; phylum Streptophyta; class Pinopsida; order Pinales; family Pinaceae; genus Pinus; species Pinus tabuliformis. The sequence goes on along the minus strand of CM062820.1, from coordinate 350,287,758 downwards.
ACAGTCCATGCATGTCAGTTCTAATCGGGGATATATGAGTGTTTCTACAGTGAGGTTTCACTAATAGAGCACGGACTAGCAAAGAGAGCAAAGAAAGGAGTTACAAAGAGCATGCCATAATGCCTAAACCTAGGACCTATGACTTTGATACCACTGTTACACACATGAAAATAGAAGACTAATTTGATAAGGCATGAGATTGCATAAAGAGTATATGAGTTTCTCAATCAAGGGAACAACTAAAATTTTAATTGCTCAGCTAAGGACTAGCTCCCATCATTTAAAATGTGAAACTCGTAGATGGGTGATCCCTAAAGAAGATTGGGAAGAACGAACTTGCATTTTTTGCAACAAAGGGGTGGTAGAAACAGAATGGCATTTTATCAAAGAGTGTGCAGCGTATGAAGTTATTCGTCGTCAGTTTGATAACAGCCTAAAGGTGAACAATCTTAGTGAGCTTTTTGAGGAGACAAGGCTTCACAAAACATCGAATTTCTTACTCAAGATCCATAACAACATAATCAACCTAGAAAAAAAATCTGAATATAGATTAAGCGATAGTGAGTGATCCCTTAAACTGCGAGGTCTCATGAACATTAAAAACCATTTCATTTTATCTCAAACCTATATGAATGAAAATAGATACCTTATCAAAATAATTAAAAACCACGTACAATCTTTGAAAATGACAATTTTAATGATAGGGATGGATTCAAGACCACATAAAACCTTTACATCCAAATGTCAAAATTGTGAAAATTACATCTCCCGAAATTCAAACGAAAATCGTGCCACAAGATCCCCATGTCCTTTTCATTTGTACGACTTATTATCTTATAACGATTAAGAGAATCAAATCGGGGTCACAAGACTTTATTTATATTTTGAGCACCACATCTGCTATGGTACGATGATTATAATATTTTCATAGATTAAATTTGGTTACGGGGATGTTAACAATTACTATCATCGTTATTTTTTTTTTAATTATTGTTATTTAATGACAATTATAGTTGAATTATAAAAAATAAAATTATTATAATTTAATTTTAATTATTAAATAAAATAATTATTAAAAAACAATTTTATCACTTAAAGTTAATTTTTAACTAGAGTGATTAAAAAGCGTACTTTAAAAAATAAATATTGATTTTAGTTATAAAAATCTGCTTATAAAATAGTATTTTTATACTCAAAATTAATATATTTTAATTTATTTTATTTTATTTAATAAAAGTTTAAAGTATGGAAATTTTATTATAATTTAATTGTAAATTAGTAGTGGAAATATTTATTAAAAGTAGTTATAATTTATTTATTATTCAATTATTTAATAAAGGGATAAGTTTTCAGTTTTGCTTGATATTTATGAATCTTAGATTTCTTTATATTTGGGAAAGACAAATTTTTAACCAAATAAAAAAGAAATTTAAAGATATTTTTAACCATTAATTTTTTTAAATTCTCTCTCACACACATCGGAGAATATTATATAGAGAGAGAGAAGAGGTTCATGTGAATTTAGGAAGTTTCAAAGCCTAATTTTCACTTTCATACAACCCATACAAATCCCAAAAGTATCCCCATATCCATACATTGACTTATCATACAAAAAAGTGTTGTAACTAAATGTGATTCATAAGTAAAAACACAATTATTTGGTATGGTGGTTTAGACTATTTGGAGGTGTTTCCATGGTTGTTGGAGGTTGCTCTTCTGTTGCAGTGGAAGGAGGAGCATCCATGCCAAATTCAGAGAGAAGCTTGCCAACATTTAGGGCAAACTAAGAAGGAGGGTGTGTAGATTTCACAATTTTGTTACCCAGTTACATAATAGAGTTTACTTAGCAATTCAAATGGAGGAGAATGCTCATGAGAACCTCCACACTAGAACGTAAATTATCCTTTGTTATTGTTATATGAGTTGCTAGGAGCTCCTTATCCCTACACAGTTCTTGAATTACATTTGTGTGCTAATGAAGGGCACTGTGAATGGCTTGCAATTCCTCGAAATCCATGGCAATGCTTGTAATAGAGTTGGGAAGGTAAGTGGTTAAGATGAACTCCCCCATAACTTGCACATAGATGGGTCATTAATATTGGATGGATATATCACATATGCATTGCGTGGGAGAAGGAAAAAAAGATTAATGCCCAGGGTGGTGGGCATATATTCCATCATGGCAAAAGGTGTTGATTTAATGCTCCTTATATCCATTGCATGTGATTGATATAGTTGATGGTGCATCCTCATGATGTTTTGTTGATATGACATTTGGAGAGAGGTTAGGACTATGGTATAGGTCAGTTGATAAGTAATCCATTGAATAAATATCCCCCCTTTTTGCGTAAATTAATGGCACCCTTGGCTTGTGAATTAGCCAACTTCTTGTTTTCTCTTTTTGATATGGAGCCATTCCACCTTACAATCCATAAGTTACACTAAGGCATGAACTCTACTAGGGATGGCTCCAAGCCTTAAATTTTTCACTTTGGATCCCTTCTACATGTGCCTCATTATAACTAGAGAGTCTCCAAGGATGAGGAGATGACTTGGATGATAAGATCGAGTTACAAGAATCCTTGTATAAGAGTACATGCCTCTACTAAGTTACTAAAAAGCACTTGTAATTCCTATACAAATTATCTTTTAATTATTCCTCGAGCACGAAAAAAGTACCTCTACATCTGCTTTCCCTAAATTTATTTAAAAAATTTAAAATATACAAAATATATTTAAAATATTTCACTATCATTCATTATAAATTTCTAAAAATTTCCAATAATTTAAATGCAATTATGACTCAATATTTACTATATTAAATTTCCTTTAATAATATATAACAAGATTAGAATTATTTTATAAGTTTAGTAGGATTTCATTTCTATAATGCTTAATATATTACCCTGATCAGAAGGATATATTGATCAGAAAGATATATTTTTAAGATTAAATTTTCCTATCATTAAAACGCCAATCTTAAAAAAAAAAAATTCCATCAAATCGACCTCTTTAATTTAAATAAATATATAAAAGCATCTCAAAAAGAATATTGATAATGACAAATTCTTAAAAATCATTTTATGCGTTTCTTTTTATGATTGTGATGCCTATTGAAAAGTATTAAAACTTGACCCCTTTTCCAAAGAAGGCAAAAATATAATACAAACCCATACAAAGTTATGCTCTACAAAAGATTCCGTTCACACAACTCGATTTCATCCACTCGTGAAAAGTTTCACCTCTTTTTAGACAAATCAATTTCATCCCATCATAATCACATTGAACCCTAACTTTGTGGGAACTAATGAAAAGTTTACCTTCCTTTTATATCTCTCAATTTCACCAAGTTCATAATTACATTGAACCTTAATTTTAAGTTAGCTCGAGGGCTTTCACCTTTTTAGGTTTTTTTTTGAAATTTTGATCAAAGTATTTTTTAATTATGATATGTTTTTGGAGATTTTAGTTGAAATTGGGTGAAAGTAATTTTAATTAAAATATAATTTTTTAGTTTAAAGTATATTTTTTTTATTGTTTAAGTGTGTGTCTAATTGTATATATAGATTTAATATTTTAAAAAATTTATGGGATATTTGAATTATGAAAAGTTTATAACTCAAATTTATGATTTTAACACATCTTTATTAGATTTTAAATAAATTTGTCTAAAAATTCTAAAACTTATAACAAATAGTCTACGAATTAATAAAATATAAATTAAATCTCTTATGATAAGCTCTTGAAAATATTTTTAATAATGAGTGTAGTGGAAAAGTTTTACATATATTTTCTTTCTTAAAAATAAATATCAGTAAGACTTTTTATATTTTTAATATTTTTTAAAATTAAATATATTTGTCCACGGGGTTTGGATAGCTAGTGATTGGGTGCTTTGTTAAGACACTCCTTGATATGAAGTCACTGGTTCAATTCCCCCCCCCCGATCTAGGAGATATATTGAACATGATGAAGATGTAGTCCTGCCAAGCTTACAAAAAAAAAAAAAATTATATATTCAAAATTTAATTAAATTTTCTTAAAAATTATTAAAATTATATATATATATATATAATTTGTAAGCTTCGCAGGACCTTCTTCATTCATTCATCAAAAAGGGAAAATTACATCCATGGTCAGATGGTAAGGTGGTCTCAATTTGCCTAGTGGGAAACCAAGTCTGTTGGTCACTGTATCGCATTATAAACCATCCCAAAGCAACATAGTTTAAGACTACCTTTTAGAGCTATATATGTTTGAGTATCCTTATCTCGTCTAATATCTAAATATCTAAGACATAGTATCAAAGTCTGCACATCTTGCATTTATACTTAACAAAAAATTGAAAAACACACTAGACTTGACATACTACTAATCATCAGAAGAGTCCACAGGAGTTAGATCTTTCGCGCTCGAGCCGGGTAATTCCATTTGAGGGAGACATGGAATATGATTTTCAATACAGCTGAGGCAGGAATTCTGTAGCTGAATCTGAAATTGGATACGCTGGAATTCTTTATGAATTTCCAAAGGAACATGGTCAGTCTTGGCTGGAGCAGTTGCAAGAGTTGAAAGGACTCTTGCCACAATATTTTCATGAGCCAATACAAGTAAACGATCTGTTTATACTGAGAGGATCGACCTCTGGTATGACTAGGGTCTGGTACCAACTCCAACCATTCTTCAACATCCAAATTTTCTTGTGTTTCATGTTGATTCAATTCTGCTTCCCACCTAGATATAAGTTGGCGGATCTAATGTTGAGTGTCAGTCTAGTAGGCCTGATCTGCTTCATGTGTAAGCCCAAAGGTCATTCTATGATCGTGACCCCGAACAAGACGTGGCTAGGGATGACTGCCACCACGTCGAATCCCCGCACGACAACTCCAGTCCTAAGCCTCTCCCGTCATGGAATCTCTTCCAGTGGAAGGTTGGCCATGCTATGACTTAGCAGGCCATGAAAATGAATCAGTGCACTGAGAATACAACCCAAAAACCCTAGCACAGTGCAAGTGGTGAGCTTACGAACCTAATGCGTGGACCTGGAGTTTACACCTAAAGGTATATCACAGAAGAAATCCACAGAACTATGAGTAGCAGACCAATAAACAAACATTTTTCACTCAATATGATATGGGTATACTAATAAAGGTCGGCATCATCAACCCATGGCTCCTCGAGCCTTCAAAGAACCAAACAAAGAATCCATTCATATGGATACTCTCTCAGAGAATCTCTTCGCTTACTGACCAACAAAAGTAACAAGGAGACAGGAAATAAAACCCATGCATAGAATACAAAATGAATGCCAGAGCACAAACCCCAAGTGCATGCCCATTCAGGGGAGTAAAATACCATAACTAACAGAGACTATTCAACCAAATTGAGGTTTCCCTTCAGAAAAATCGCTTTCTTTCCACAAATTCTGGAATGTAATCTCTCTAACCCGAAACATTGTCTTAGAGACTTGTTTCCTACGATTTATCATAGAGAAATTAAGCAAAGGGGTCAAAAGGGGAGAATTCATTGATAAAACATACCTGTAGATGCTAGCCACTAGATAATGGAAGATAGTTGTTGTATCCAGTTGACCAACTTTTGCAGGGACCTTCAAGAGCACACCTGAGACTTCCTCTGGACCTGTAACCAAACTACTTACAATGCCTTAGGCTCGAATCAAATTCGCAACATAAAATTACAGGTAGAAGGTATCACACCAATCGCTCTGATCGACATTAATGCCTTGCATGCATCTAGACACCTTGCAAAAGGTTGGCGAGTCTGTGATGGCCTAAACAATATCCCTCACCATCCTTTTTTGTCAGTATGCTAACCATGACATGGATCCTGAGGACTCCATTTCGCCACCCTCACCCCGATCGAGGGAATTATTAAAATTATATAATTTAAATGTTATATGAATATTTTAAAATATTAAGTAGATTTATGCATTCAAAATAAAATTGAAATCTCAATTATATAGTGAAATTAAAATTGAAATTTCAATTATATAGTGAAATTATACTCCATATATATATATATAGATAGATAGATAGATAGATAGAAAATGTATACTACCATATTATAAATTTATTTTTAAAAAATATAACTTTTTTTTTTCTTTTTTTAACAATGGTGAATATGTAACTCATTGGAGTAATTTGGGCAAGGCACATGATCAAACCTCGTAGCTACCATTATAACACCAAACTTTTATCCAACAGTCTACAAGCCAGATATACCAAAAACTCATAGCTTAACTTAGGATCAAGACGTTTGGAGACTAGCAGAAATTGAATCGAGATCCCATACTCCAATAGGACGCTTATCCTTCCAGCCTTACTATGATGGGCCATAGTGTGCCCCCATGAGATTTGAAACCAATTGGTGGGGATAACATCCCAATGAGACAACCACCTCGTCATCCCATGAGGAGACATTTTTAAAATATAACTACTTGTTGACGATGTGATCAACACCCTCCAAAATTTTGCCTACAATTGAATTTTGGAGCCCACTGAGGGTCTTGTGATTTATCGTCTCATGGTAATTTTGTACACCCCCAGGTCAAAATTTCAAGTAATAAAAGTTAATAAAGGCAAAATAAGACCAAGGTCAATGGACACTTATTCCAATCTGAATACTGGGAAAAATATCCTAGTGGGCATCACTTGTTGTGTTTATGGCTAAAGGAAATCAGCAAAGGGAATGGAAAAGGCTTTATAAAGGAAAAGAGGCATTAATTGGCATATTATTTATGAAAATAAAGGAAATTAGGAGAAAATGGAGGTGAAAAGACACAAGTTTCATATAAGGAGGAAATTGAAGGAAAATGAAGAAATTAGAGGCATCAATAATAAAAACACATCAGAAAATCAGTTGGTATCCTTTAGTCAGTTCAGTCTTAGAATTAGTCTCAGAGAGGAGATGAAAGCAATAAGAGGAGGAAATGAAGCAAGCAAAGGACGGAAAAGGAAAGCAAAGGAAGGACAAGGAAAGCAAAGGAAAGCAAGGACCAAGCAAGGAAAGGTTGGATCAAGCAGCTTCAACAGGAATACTTGCAGGTAACAGATTGCATGTATGGTTTCCTAGCTAGTTTTGGCATGCATGGCATATGCATGTGTGTATTTTGGTTTCTTTGTTGTCAATGGCATGCATTTTTCCGAGTTTTTGACAGTGGTTTCAGCCTTGCCTTGCCATTTTCGGATAGCCATGGTGTGATGGGATTATTTCTTGATTGAGCTATGGATTTCCGGAAGGTTTTGGATCCGGGTGAGGTGGTCTCAGGAAAATCCCAAAGGTTGGGGTGGAGATGGTTTTCTCCCGAAAGCCCTCAACAGGTGGGTGGAGACAGGAAAATTCCTCAAGGCATGGTGAAGGAATTCTGAGGCATCCAAGCTCGGTTTGGTAGAAACACATTATTTCAAAGATGTTGGTTATTTCACCAATTGGTTGATATATTTAATAAACCACCATCACTTCTGCTACGCAACTTGCAATCTGGTTAAATTGGTTTAGATAATGATGAATATCAATTAATTAAGCACGGATACATAAGTACTCATAACTATACAAGAGGAGTCGAAATCCATCTATCAAACATTAGTAATCTTATTAACAATTTGAGGTACTATATTCATAAGCTATTGCTACCAAATAAGAGAGCATAAACACATATTTTCTAACATCAATCATGAACATAATATTGAACAACACAGTCCAAGCATTGATTAAAATCATAGGCATACCAAATCTCATACCAATCATAAACATAACATTGAATATCATAATTCATGATTTAAAAATGCAATGTAATATTCTTATCTATATATCTTAAACTCATTGGAAACTAAAGGAGGGACTTCCACTCTCCACCCAACCACATGCAAATTAAACAACAACCTTCTTGTGACTAACCAACCCCAAGTTGAATCCTATGTCTCATGAATGCTTGCTCAGGAAATTCACACCAAAGGCTTGGTTTAACACACAGAGTATGGAGCCCATTGTTGAGGTGCTTTATCAACTGCCCTTTAATAGAAAACACCAAGGTGGTTTATCAATTATACCTATAGCAAGCACCAAGGTTTTTTATCATTTTTTCCTAGTAGTAACCACCATAGTGACTCACTCTTTATTATAAGTTCATTCACAAGGATTTACTCAAGGTTTAGATGGGGTGTTTCTCAGTATCAAGAGTTGGAATTTACTGTGTAGGTGGTTATGAACTACTGAGAAAGCACCACAGTGACCCAAAATTCCATGTCCATGTGCTTGATTAGACATACAACAAGAACCATAGTGAGTCATTCATCCAATGAGCCTCCCACTAACCACATAAGCTTAAACAACACAAGCTAGTGGCCTCACACACAATTCATATGGGATTCACCCAAAATTGATAAGGATTTAACTCATATATAATGCCTTGCATACCAGTTCAAACACCACTCTGTCTTTTTTCAATGCCCAACAACTGCCATAGGCTCTAGCGATCATATGAGTGCACTCATATGGGAGAGAAATTGTATTGAGGAGAAAATTTGAGAGCCAGGAGACCATTTTTCCAAAGCACCAACACCAAACCAACCCGTGAGAGAGAGAGAGAGAGAGATCCCTACATCTTTATCTATGTGTTTGTATCCTTCTTTCCAACATCCGGCTATGTGTTTGAGAGGTCGCAGGCCTGTCTCTTCAATGCGCTAGTGAAATGTGCATTGTCCTTTCCTCCACCACCTCCAATAACATCTTATAAATTTAACTGTCAACTAGTAGCTCACCCAGGGCTGCAATTAATGGATCATTAACTTCAAAAGTTAATCTCAAGGTTGGTTTCACGGATTCCCAAGAAAGAAACTACATTAGACATTGGGATTTGAACGATTGTCCTCTTCTTTAGTTATCAATTAAATTTAAATGTTTAAACGCATTTAAATTTAAACACATTGTAACATCCAATCGTGGCTCGTGTTCCCACATTGGCATTACAATCACAACACATTATATCAGCCCACAATGGTTCATATTCCCACGATGGCATTACATTCACAATGCAAAAGTGGGGAAAATGAAAGGGTTCTCATAAACCCCATCCCCTTAAAGAAACACCTTCCTTGATGTTTTATAAAATGAAAACAAAACGTGAGATTTATAATTAACAACTCTTACATTAGTATATAAATTAAACAAAAATGGGTAGAGTTATCTCATTTGGCCTTTGAATTCCTAGGTAGCTTCATCAGGCCCAAAGTGCTTCCATTTCACCTTGACCTACTATATTACTCGATTCCATAGTGTAGTTTGTATTTGGCCTAGGATGCACAGTGGTTCAGGTTGGAATTCCCCCTTGGATTCCACCTATATCATAGACTAATCAGTCACATGAGTAGTGCCACATACATAATTTTAAAGTGAATAAATATGAAATACATCATGTGCTTTCACTTTGGGTGGAAAGGATCTACAAGCTACTAGTCCTACTCTTTCAAAAATTTGAAATGGTTCACAAAATATGGGTGTTACTTTAGCACATGACCCCACTTTCAGTGAGCTCTTCCTTGGCATAATGTGGAGATATAAATGCTTTCCCACTTGGAATTCTTTGTGCATTATTTTACCTATCTTGGGTTGATTTCATCTTCTACCTAATACTAATCACTTCTTACTCCATTTCTCTCAGCATGTCGGGTCCAAATACCACTATGTTCACTGGGTTGTCCCATCAAATGGTGGTATTGCCTTTTCTACCATACAATGACTCAAAAGGACTCGTCTTCAGTGACAATTAGTGTGCATTATTGTGTTCAAATTCAAATAATTGTAGAAATTCTTCCCACCTTTTCGCTTAATGCGTGACATACATCCTCAACATGTCTTCTAGAATTTTGTTTACCCTTTTGGTTTGACAGTTTATCTGAGGATGATAATTTGTGCTAAACTTTAGCTTAAGTCCCAAATCCTTCAAACAGTGCTTTCAAAAAATTTGAAGTAATCTTGTCATCTCAATTTGAAATGATCTTCTTGGGTATGCCATGCAAACTAAATATTTATTACATAAAAATATAATATATGTCAATAGCTTTGTGGGTGGATTTAATAACTATAAAGTGAGTTTCCTTACCCAATTTTTCCCCTACCACCATAATGGCATAATGTTGTTTGGATGTTTTCAGCTATCTCATGATGAAGTCCATGGATATGATTTCCCATTTCCATTCAAAGATTCGAGTTGTCTATAGTAACCCCATTCAATGTCTACATTCTACCTTTACTTGTTGGCATTCCAGGCATATATCATTATATTTAGCTATTTCCGTCTTTATTCCTGGCTAATAATGTCATTTATTTATGGCTATTATCATTTTCAAGTAGCCATGATTACCTGAGTAATCTCTTTTGTGAAACTCATCCATTGTGAGTTTTTTCAAATTGACCGCATAAGGTACATACCATTAGTCTTTGAACAACAACATATGATCATTAGTTAGCTTGTAATTATTGATTATTGTTCCATCTGGTTCCTATTGTAAAAATTCTTTCAAATGCTATAAATTCTCATCATGTAGCAATGCCTCTTTAATATTTTCTTTGGTGTCAATTTCATAAGTTCTCACGATTTCCAAATGATCTACTTGCAAAATTTTACTAAGTGCATATGCTATTCGATTTTCCTTGCCCTTAATATGCTTGATTTCAAAATCAAGTTCACCAATCAAATTCACCAATCAAATCCAACCATATAGCTTGTCCATCATTTAACTTATGATGATCAAACAAGTATCTCAATCCTCCACTATCTAACATCAACACCAACCTTCTCACAAGGAAATAGTGCCTCCACATCTTTATTGCATGCAAAATTGTTACTAGCTCCAAGTCGTGAGTGACTTGGTTCCTCTCATGCTAAGCTATTTTCCTTGATTTTTATCATATTACATGTCCTTCTTGCATTAGGAATCCATTTAGTCCTTCCTTGCAGACATCTATGCAAATCAGGAAATCCTTCTCTGGGTCTGTTATCCTCAGAATAGGTGCAAGTGTGAGCAAGTTCTTAAGTTGCTCAAGGCTAACTGCACACTATGGTGTCCATTGAAACTTTACTCCTTTCTTATATAAAGTTGTGATTGGATGTCCAATCTTTGAAAAAAAACTTATATGAATCATCAGTAATATCTGGCCAATCCCAATAAGGATTTGACCTGCATAACATTTCGGGGAGTGGGCCACTCCATTATGTAATTAATCTTTTCTAGATCTAGAGTTGTTGCTTCCTTCGAGATGACATGTCCCAGATATTGTACTTGTGATTGAAAGAAATCACATTTATTACTCTTGACATATATTTTATGTTCTCGCAGTAGTTGCAACATCGCCTTTAGGTGTTCTTCATGTTCTTTATTTTAGTAAACCAAAATATCGTCAACAAAGAGTAGCACGAAATTGTCCAAATATTGGCTTAGGACATTGTTCATCAGGTACATGAATGTGGTTGTGGCATTCATGAGTCCAAATGGTACCACTATTAACTCGTAGTACCTGTATCTCATCCTAAAGGTTGTCTTTTTGTTACACTTCATTTTTTCACATTAGGAAACTAATCATTAAAATTGGATCTCTCGCCATCTATCCAAGTGTCATGAAGCACTCCCTTGCAAGTCAACAACTTATATACCTTGAAGAAAGTTGAATTTCTTGATCTCATGGTACAAAACCCTACTTTTGAGCATCTGCACAATTTTTTTGAACAAAAACTGCACATGTGTTATTCATTCCACTGTAAATTGCGCAGAACTACGCTCTGTTTCTGAACAGAAAATGCGTAGGTAAATCAATAAAAAATAAAAATAAAAAATGAGATCTAGAAGCATTGTTGGGCGAATCATTCCCAACAGAAAGCCTCAAACTCATGTTTATTCGAGCCTCACCTCATTTTTTATGGAACTAATTCCCATTCTTCAAGGAGCTCTCATCCCTCTTTTAGTGGATCTCATCCTTGGACTAAGGATCTCAAACTGCTTCCTTTGGGCCTATTAATCAAGCCATAGGTGGGGGAATTTATGGAGGCTACTGAGAGTAAGTTTATGTTGGGGTAATCAGGTTGGAGAGCTTATCATTCTTGGAGAGGATTGAGATCAATGGGAGGAGCTTCACAACATCAAGGCACAGGTTTTGTAGCTCCTTTATGTTTCTAAAATTAATACAAACAAGCATTTCTTCTCACTTCATTGTTTAATGGATTAATTGATGAATTTCATGGATGGTTTATGTTATTAATATTTGTCCATTGGAATGATGTTATTTATATTTGTCCATTGGAATGATGTTTGTTACTAGTCTCCTTGATCACTAGTTTGAATTATTGAATCATTTATGTTGCATATGCCTTTGATCCTTTGTTGTTTCCATGTGTATAGGTCTAGATTCAAGCATGGAGGAGCTGCACTAAAGCACAAAGGGGTATCTTCATCAAGCATGTCGTAATAAGGTATGAATTTCCCATTCCCACCTTGTTAGCTTATGATTCAAGAAAAGATAGATTCAGGGAAGGAATTAGCTAGATTATTTGTTTGTTTCTAGTTTTCATCTAGGATCTAGGGAGATCGCTCTTGTCCGCAAGAGGGATTTATCCGCCTAAAAAATTGGTGACTCCTCTAGGGATGTCCTATTCTTTTCCATCTCCTTGCTTTTTATTCTCGAACATTTTTTGATAGCTTTATCTGATTCTTGACAAGTTAATGATCTTTCAGATTTTGTGATTAGTTTAGATACTTTTTTATTTTTCTTTAAGTTCCTCGACCTGCACAGTTTATGTTTAGAAATAGAGCGCATATATGCGCAGATTACCTTTAGAAACAGTTTGCATGCGCACTGCACTATAATGTCTACTTGCGCATACTCTGAGAATTTTTTGAAAAAATAGCTTTTCCTCTCATTAAAGTCTGAATTTTTGTTTTTTAAGGTTTCATTACATTTGTTTATGCCTCCATCCAGTCTCTGTGCATTTGATCGGATGTTGTGAAGAAGTTTTCTTGAGTTTTTTTTTCATTTTCAAGGATTGAAAGGTAGGGTTTCTCAAGAATTAGTGTTTTGATGAGATGTGCTTCTTGTTCTGCATTCAAAACATGAGTCATTTTTATTCCAGTACTGAAGTTTAATCAGGATTACACTTTAAGAATTGATTTCATAACATTAATTCAAGCATTTTCATTTTAAGGATTTCTTTGGGTGTTTTGAATTTGAATTCCTTTGGTCATTGCTCAAATATTTCTCTCGGTTTATCAACAATTTTGCATGTATTTTCTTTCGTTTTTGCAACAACAAAAAATCCCCCTTAGTCATCGAGGGAAGTTGAATTGTGTATGAGTGTTAATCACCTTTGAGTGTCTCTATTTTTTATCTTTGGAATTTTCAACCGATTTCCTTTACTTACACTTGATTGATTCTTTAGTTGGATTAGGGAAGGGAAATAGCCTTGTTGTTCTTTCGCTGATTTGGAATCATCTTGTGTTTGTTTTGAAGAATGCTCTTGCATAGATTACATTTTCATGGTTAGAATTCCCATTTCATGAAGGAAATTGTGCATAGATTACATTTGCATAGTGTTCACAAGAATAGTGCATAGATTACATTTGCATAGTTTTTAGGCAAATTGTGCATATATTAAATTGCGTGGTTTGCAACTTAGAGAATTGCATTGAAAAATCAGAAGTGGTACATTTTGGAGTTAATATTTTAAAGAAGAACCTCTTTACTTACTCTAACTAGAATTCATCGAAGTGAAGAGATTACAAATTTCATATTTGATGCATTAGAGTTTTGAGTTGAATCATAATACCATCAGTTTGACGTCCATTTACCCTTTGAGTAAATAACAGCTTAATAAAGTAGCGTTAAATAAAATCAATTAGTATTTTACATTTTTTAGGGCTCTTGCCACCTACAATAGCTTAAGTGTAGGGCTTTGGAATAGGGAAGGAAGTAAACTTTCCAAAGCTACAGACAAACATAGAATCTTGAGTTAGGGAGAGAAATCTGATTATTTTATTTTTTCTATGGGAAGCTCTTCTTATACATGAGTTAAGCACAAGATCATGTCAGATCTGGTGAAGTGATCGTACCCACTTCACTGGATAAGATATAGTGATTTTCACATTTACAACAGTGCCAAAAGGTGCTTGGGTCACTTGAAAGTAAACCTCCAATTGATCATGTTGAGGAGATTTCAAGGGGATTGAACTTTGTTACTCTACCCTTGCGTGTACGTCCGATCTACAACTTCCCCCCCCAGGTAAAATTGTTGTAGTTGGTAAACTTAGTGACCATAATCCTAGGGCTCTACCTAAGGTGGCCATAGAGGGAAGGTCTTGTTGTACCTGGAATAGATGTTGCCTAGACTCACTTGGACTTTTTGGAGGGTAATCTTTGGTCAAGATGGCATAAGCGAAGTTACTTACACCAGACAGTTTCATTAAGCAGGTTGTCAGGGTAACTGGTTCCAAATGCTCATATCTATAAAAAAAATCGCCTTGATCTCTACGACGTTGGATTTCATCACCAACTTGTAAATATTGATCTCTGTGAAAGGTGACTTTGTATGGTCTGAATTCATAGATTTTTACCGTGTGTTACCTTGTTTGTTTTTACTTTTTAAAAGACCTTAGGTGTGGATTATGAATATTATTTAACTTTAATAATAAAACTTATATGGATTGAATCTAATTGCTACCCATCCGGAGGTTACCGACCAAGGAAACCCCATTAACGAGAATCCTAGTCCTTTTCCAAGTCTTGGAAATGTCGGTCCTCCTTATATGGCTACAATTCCACTTCCTGGATTCACGATAGGTTTACCTGCAGGGCTGTTCTCAACTTATTTAATTCCAAATACTCCAATTGTACCAGCTCAACTGACTTCTCTATCTCAACATCACCAAACTATTGCTGACCCTTTACCTTCTTCATCCAACATGTCCTTCACCCTTTCTTCTTCTTCGCTTCGTAAAATCCTTGATGCTAGTAACCAAGTGACTATGAAGAAGAAGAAAGGGAAGAAGAAGAAGAAGCAAGATAAGAAAGTACTCAACCAACTAACCATGGTCGTAAGTATTGGTAATGTTGAGGGAACTTCTACAATGCATCATAAGCCAAAATACCCTTGCAAGATTTGTAAGGGTCACCACTTCCTTATCAATTGTCCTGGTATTCCTAAGATTTTGGAAGTATGGTCAAATAATTTTCATCAACTTACTGTTGATCCATCAACTCGTGATTCTCAAATTCTAGGGAAAAAGATTAAAGTTAGGTTTCCTTGTGGGTTATGTGAAGGGACGCATCATAGTCACCTTTTCCCTCACATGGATGAAGCCTCAAAATTGTTGGAAAAACTTATTGTTTCACAGCAACAACTTCCAATTAATTACCACAAACTTTCTCCCCATCTACCGTCAGTTGACGAAGTGATTGATCTAAATCCAACTACAGTCAATCCCACTCTTCCATTGGAGGGTGAAACATGTATCACTTAGGTTGATGGACTATTTATTGATCAATTGGTCGAATCGGTTTCTTCTTCGGTTAATCCCACTCTCCCTTTAGAGAGTGAACTTCATGCTACTCAGGTTCTTGATGTTATCTCAGATGCTTCTACACATGGGGGCATTTCATCTATTGATTTTGAACCCCATTTAAGTAATGAGGCTATTTACTTTGATTGGAGTAGACTGACAGAACCTCGTCTTCCTTATTCCACCCCTTTCCAAATCATTATGAAGGCTTATGGTAAGAATGTGTGTCGCACAAATGTAGATGAAGGTGCCTCTGTCAATATTTTATCCTCGATTGCTTGACAAGATTTGGGTTCCCCTCAGCTTATGCCTGTTACACATAATATGTTAGCTTTTAACAAAACCATTAGTGAACCTTTAGGGATCCTTCCTAATTTACCTATTACCTTGGAAGGTAAAACTATCTGTATTGATCTTATGGTAGTCCAAGGTCCCTTAGATTTCAATTTTCTCCTTAGGTGAGACTATGTCTATGCCTGAAAGTTGTCGTATCGACACTCTTTCGTGTGATATCATTCCCTCACAATGGAAACATTGTGATGATTAATCAACGTTAATACATTGATCTTGCTTCGACTACCAGTCATCCGACACCCGTGAATGTTCCTTATATCAAAGTGGTACCTACCCTGCCACGAGTTAATTATCTGGCAACATATCCCATGTTTTCAGTTATCAATGCACGCGAGCCTCTCACTGTCTGCTCAACTTCTTTTGACTTAGATCTAGTAGCTGACATGGTTAAAACATAAATGGGGGCATTTGAATACGATTTTATTATCCCTATTGATCCCCTTGACATGTGTTCCTTCTAGAGAATTGTTCTTCCATCTGATGAATACCTTTTGGAAGCCATGATCAAAGGATCTCACTTGTCATGTGTTTCTTCCATATGGAAGCCATGAACAAGGTCTCATGAGGATGGTTCTTTTACTGTGTCAACCTTGTTAAAAAATGAATCAACTTTCCATGAGTATGGTTCTTTTCCTATGTCAACCTTGTTAAAAAATGAAATATGTCTCTTGAGGATAGTTCTTTTACTATGTCAACCTCATTAAAAAATGAAACAACTCTTTTTGAGGAGAGTTCTTTTCCTATGTCAACCTCATTAAAAAATGAAACAAGTCCCCATGAGGATAGTTCTTTCACTGTGTCAACCTCGTTAAAAATGAAACAGGGCCCTTTGAGGATAGTTCTTTTACTATGCCAACCTCGTTAAAAAATTAGAACTCTCTTCATGATCATAGTTATTTTTCTATATCAAGCTCGTTAAAAAATGAAAGAAATCCTCCCCTATTTGAGTTGATACTTTAACTAGATCTCATAAATGTTAAGTCGAGTCTTTTTATCTCATAAACAAGCGTTCATTTCATTAGTAACTAGTAATCTACTTAGATGCATGAAATGAAGTTTGGGGGGCATGTACCTATGTCAGTATGTTGGGGGCATGAAAACCACTTTCAAGCATAGTTTTCTCTGTTTCAAGCTTGTGTAAAAATAAAACCACCCTCAAGCACAGTTTTTCTTTATTTCAAGCTTGTGTAAAAATGAAACCTATCACGAGTCCATTTCAATTATTATTTTCACTACTCGCTAAACTCATGAAAATCCCGAGCTTCTTTTGCGCTATTTTCATGCTCTTAAAACATACATGAAAATGTCAAGTTCTTTCCGTCTTTTCATGCTCGTCAATTAAATTGAAAGTAGGGAAGATAAGTATATTCTTATCACTTTTTTGAACCCATTAAAACTTACGAAAAAGCGAAACCATGGAGTTCTCTTTACTCCCTTTTTAGACTCCTTAAAAATGAAAAGATTGTAGAGTACTTGATTGTTCAGACTCGTAAAAGTAAATGAACAACCATCCACTCAATATAAGTTTACCCCTTTTATGGAATGAGCTAGGACTGTTTACGAAAAAGGTATATGTTGATCAAACATGGTCAATAGATTTCTCTCTTGTATTATTTTATCCTTTTTCGGACATGAGAGACTAAACGTACAAAAAATAACTTCATGGAGTTTACTTATGTTTTTGTTCTGACTCCCTAAAACTGAAAAAACATCGAGCTTTACTTTCTCCGGGCCCGTTAAAATTTTATGGTAAAAGAACTGAATGAGTTTCCTTTTTGTGTCTTTTTCAAACTCTTAAAAGAAAACAACATCGAGTTACCCCTTTACTGGACTCGTAAAAAAGTAAACAGTATAGGAGTCGTTAATCATAACGAGACCGAACCATTCCTTCTTAGGATTCGTAAAAAATACTAGAATGGACTCATCCGAAGGATGAGCTTACAGGACAAGCATATGTTATCCTCCTCAAGCTTGTAAAAAATAAATAGGTACTTGTCAATAATGGTGGGGGAAAATTGAGAAGAAAAATTTGTTTCTTGTATTTCAGGCAGCATGTTGCTCTTGAACATGACACTCCATCAAATAATTGTTCAATTTGGGGAATCCATTTGTCTCACAATTAATCGAACATTATTGAAAGTATTCAGTTGGTTTTGGGTATTATTATTGAGTCAAATGTTGCCAAGTCCTTTTTTCATGTCGCCAATATGTTCAAGATAAGTCTAAACCTCAGTTCAAATTACCTTACAATTTGTAACCTTCAATCGCATTGGTCATCCTTGAGTCGGTCCTTGCAAACTATTTTCCAAAACTTGACACTGTGTTTCGTGTCACATTAGGGTAATTTTGAGGTCTAAAATGGGACTCCTAAGAAAAATGTACAACCAAAATAAACTTTATAAGAACCAATTGGATTCAAGATGATGATGTCAACCATGGGGGATGATTTACCATTTTCGGAGTAAAAAAGTAAAAGGATTATAAATAATAAAATAATAAAACTATTTTTTCAACTCGTATTTTCAACTTATCTCCCTAAGGTTTTCCTCAAATTTTGAGCGGGGTTAATCTTTGAATGCAAAATTCAATTCCTCATCCAAGGAGCACCCATGTTGCATACTTTTGATGGACCCTGCTACACGAAAAATGAGAAATACATGAAAAAACGTGATTGCAATCACACTTTTCATGTATTTCTCATTTTTCATGTAGTAGGGTCCATCGAAAATATGCAACATGGGTACTCCTTGGATGATGAATCAAATTTTGCATCCAATGAGTGTTTCCACTCGAAATTTGAGTAAACCCATAGGGAGATAAGTTGAAAATACGAGTTGAAATGTATATTTTTTTCCTTTTTTTCCCTCTAAAATTTGATGATGTAATCTAATCTTATTTTATTATTTCCAATATTGTTTTATAATTTCCTTAGGAAGCCCATTTTAGACTTCAAAATTCCCCTAATGTAGGATTTTCTATGACGGGTTGCTTCCTGTCGACTTCAACTCATTATCTAGGAAGTTGATCTAGAAACCTTCAGTACCTTGAACCATGCATGCCTTAATGGCAAGTTTCTTGCCTTCGACAAGAGGTTCTCATCATTGACCTTCGATCAAATGCTTTTATGAGTGTTGGAATTCAGATCACCTATTCACACTTCATAGATTGTACTGGGAGTACCTTGAGAGCCATTGTCATTATTGGTGGTTTCTCTCGACTTGTTAACGATTCACATCATTGACCGGTAATCAAGTGGTTTCTGCCATGTTCGACTTCAAGAAATTTACTCGCATGGCTAGATTCGTACTATGGATTGAGAGATGGAGACCAAAACCTTGGATCTAGTTTCATCCATCCAGGTTGAAAGGAGTTTTGTCTTCATGATTATACAAAAAGTTTTATGTTTGATGGTTGCGTCCATCCTATATCTTCTTTTACATGATGTATTTCCATATTATGCTTTAAGACTTTTATGTTCCTGAGTATGGGAATGCCTAGCTCAGTGATGATTATTATATTATATTGTAATCCTTGATTGATTGTTGCGGGTTTCCAACCATGATCTCTGATCTAATCCTTGATATGATAAAGTACTTTAGTTGTCAAACTTTTATGACTTTGTACTTTAGGGGGAATTTGTTACACCTCATTTTGTCACATTAGGAAACTAATCATCAAAATTGGATCTCTCTTCATCCATCCAAGTGTCATGAAGCACTCCCTTGCAAGTCCACAACTTATATACCTTGAAGAATGTTGAATTTATGGATCTCATCGTGAAAAACCCTGATTTTGAGCATCTACACAGTTTTTCTGAACAAAAACCGCACATGTGCAATTTCTTCCACTGCAAACTATGTAGAACTATGCTCTGTTTCTTAACAGAAACTGCGTAGGTAAATCAATAAAAATAAAAAATAAAAAGTGAGATCTAGAAGCTTTGTTGGGTGAATCATTCCCAAAATAAAGCCTTGAATTCATGTTTATTCGAGCCTAACCTCATTTTGTATGGAACTAATTCCCATTATTCAAGGAGCCCTCATCGTTCTTTTAGTGGATCTCATCCTTAGACTAAGGATCTCAAACTACTTCCTTTTGGCCTCTTAATCAAGATATATGTGGGGGAATTGAGGGAGGTTGTTGAGAGTAAGTTTATGCTGGGGTAATCGGGTTGGAGAGATTGTCATTCTTGGAGAGGATTGAGATCAATGGGAGGAGCTTCACAACATCAAGGCGCAGGTTTTGTAACTCCTTTATGTTTCTGAAATTAATAGAAACACGCATTTCTTCTCACTTCATTGTTTAATGGATTAATTGATGAATTTCATGGATGGTTTATGTTATTAATATTTGTCCGTTGGATTGGCGTTACTTATATTTTTCCCTTGGAATGATGTTTGTTACTAGTCTCCTTGATCACTAGTTTGAATTATTGAATTATTTATGTTGCATATGCCTTTGAACCTTTGTTGTTTCCATGTGTACAGGTCTATATTCAAGCATGGAGGAGTTGCACTAAAGCACAAAGGGGGATCTTCATCAAGCATGTCGTAATAAGGTATGAATTTCATTTTCCCACCTTGTTAGCTTATGATTCAAGAAAAGATAGATTCGGGGAAGGAATTAGCTTAATTGTCTATTTGTTTCTAATTTCCGTCTAGGATCAAGGGAGATCGCTCTTGTCTGCAAGAGGGATTTATCCGCCTAACACTTATGTATTCATTTTTAATTTTGACTTGATGATAGTCACATCTCAGATATATCTTGGAAAGCATTGTAGCTCCTCTAAGTTGATCAAATAGATCATCAATTTTGCGCAATGGGTAATTATTCTTCAGTATAACTTTATTTAACTATTTGTAATCAATGCATAATTGTAGTGTTCCATCCTTTTTCTTTACAACAATGTTTGGGCTCCCCAGAGTGATACACTAAGTATGATGTATCCTTTATCCAACATTTCTTTCAACTACAACTTTCATTCTACCAACTCTACAGTGCACATACAATATGGGGTTTTGGAAACTAGCACAGAACTAGGAATTAATCAATAGACAAATTGATTTCCCTCTTGGGTGGAAACCTTGGAACTTTCTCTAAAAATACATCACTATATTGTTTCAAAATGGCGTGATCTTCAATAATAAGTTTGTTGTCCTCTATTATGTTGATTACTTGAATCATAAATAGAACAAAACCTTTCTGACTTCATTTCTTCACTTGAAGTGCTGAAATTTGTCTTACTGAAACAAGCTTTCTTGTTTAATGCAATACCTTTTCCTCTCTTGCATTGTTGAGGCATTCCAATGATTTACCATAACAATTAATTTTGGTCTTATGAGCTGCCATCCAATCCATGCAAAACAAGATATCATATGAACCCAATGGAAAAATATTAAGCGCGAATTTTGTGGGCGTGTCACTTATGTCTAGGTGGCATGACTCCACCAAATTAGTCACTTTATTTTTTTATTCCTGTGGTTAGCTAGACCAACCACGATTTGGCATGTGGTTTCTTCTACAAGGCACCTATTTATGCAATTGTGGCACTGACATAACAAAAGTTGGAACCTAAATCTATTAAAAATGAAACAGATTAGTTGGAAACAATACCTTCCATTTTGATCATCAAAGCTTGATGATCTTCTTACCTTTTATGCAATGAAGCATAAATCTGAGGTATGCTTTGAGCCACACATTCATTAGCGTTTCCTTTTGGACATTGTTCAACTTCCTGTGGCTCTACTATCTATGAGGGAAATCTTTTAACATATGATCCTCTCCACATCCCCAACATAGTAATGATGTCCTCTTTAGTTCTTATGCCTCCTCCCTTTCTAATTTGATGTGTTTATCTCTATTTGATGTAGGGAAGTTTCATTGGAACTCACCTTTAGCAAGTGTATTGAACTTGACATTTTTCCCTGTTTGCGTGTACCCTAAGGATTTTGGTCCTTTCCCTTTAAAGTTTGTTTTTCTTTCATCTTCCAATATATTTGGAATTCAGCCCTGTCCTTCGACCATCATAATGATACTTGGTCTTCTTGATAGTGTCCTTTAGTTTCTTTAGTTCATCAGATTCAATTCTATCTTGGTAGTACTGTGATAAACTACTTAGATATTTTGAATATTCACCTTCTCACCTTTGATGTAGATAACATACCTTAGTAGTTCTAAAAATAATATGCTCATGAAACTCTTTGATTGTGTTGTCGTAGTAGCTCTCAGATAGGTACTTTTCCTAAAAATATTTCTCAAATATTTTCCAATTCAATTCATTTTCTCTCTTCTTTTTTCTGAAAAAATTATAATTTGTATTAAGAGAATAAAAATTACAATCAATAGACACACATAGTGTGTATGCAAATTGAAACATAAAATGTTTGATCAAAATACCACATCCAACTGAAACGATCATGTTAATTACAAAGAACCATAGAGCATGGGTCCATAAAAAAATAATTTGAAAACAATAGTGTCCACGAGAATTCACACTATGGACACTATATATATATATATATATATATAGAGAGAGAGAGAGAGAGAGAGTACATATCAAATGCTAAACATAATGAACCATGAAATAACATTGATAGAGAGACATCCAAAGACTGAGTCGAGCCAACTATGAAGGATCCTCGGACAGCTAATCATGAGGCTTCAAGAATTTCCTACACGTATAAGAGTGGTTGGAACCCTCTCGAACCTCTGTAATATGCCAAAGACCCTAATCCAGATCTATAGCTAATTTTGATAATTTTCCAGCATCTTGATTGTGTTCCCTGTATAAATGATGACATGAAAAAGAAACAAATGAGTTCTAAACTACGGAGCATCATCCAGAAGAGAGGAGAGATATATATTTTGACAGGCTTCAATATAGTTCATCTAATTAACCATGAGCATAGAATCACCAAAAAGTTAAATATGTGTAACCCCCACTCAATAGCAAATGAAAGGAGGATTCTGCATGACAAGAGTTCATCTTGATTGTTTGTGCTCGGCCCAAGACACATGGAAACATGAAAAGAGAGTGAGTTAGAAATATGTAAAAAGAAACCTCCCCCACACTTTTGTCCAAAATCAGTCGAGGCCTCATCAATGAAGGCCCACGGGATCAAATGATCAAGATATTTAGCTTCAATGACCCGAGCTCGTCTGTCATCTTTATTTTGAGGGTGATGAAAAATAATTTCCATTACTCCCATTGTGATGACTCTAGGGGAAGATACCTTATCTCTAAGAATAATTTGGTTATGAGTGATCTAAATCCCCCAGAAAAATAATTAATGGAGAGCTTAGAAGACACGAGTAGAAGGAAATGACAACCAATGTTGTCAGGCTTCTTCAACGAATTTTCCAGGCCATTGACCAATTCCTTTTCACTTATGCCTTTAAAATTTCTAAGATATCCCCACCATATTTGTAGGTTTTAACCATATATAGATAATACCTGCAAATGAATTCTATAAAAAATAGAAAATATACAATGGCATGAACAAAAAATATACACGGAGATTTCTCTCCTGGAACCGAAAAGCAGGAAAACCAGATTGATTTTTCATTATATTCCTTTCAATGTTATAATACATTATATACATGTCAAAGCATTCATACACCCCAATCCATTAACCCTATATTATAACATAATTGTAGTTCCTTTGACCGAATCTACAAAACCATGCGCAAAACCACCATGTGTAAAACGATGTGCAAAAGCATGGTTTTTTTTTTCGAGGCGTTGCCTCAAACCCCGTGCAATGGGGCTACTCCCCCCCTGTTGAAGATTCAAGGGAAATTATGTATAGTAGGATTCTTCTAGACTCGACAACAATTTGTGAATCACTTTTCAAATTTATCTTTGTTAGCTTGATCTTCTTCTTATTATTATTGGTGTGTGTATTTACTTCATCAAACTGCTACCAAAACACAAGAAACAAGAACACAAGATGTTGGCTCTCTGCCAGGGAAAAACCTCTCTCTCTTGGAGAGGAAAACCCTTTTGTAAATTTCTCTTATTGAAGCTTCTATTGATCAATGCCAAACCCTAGACTTTTTACAAGAAGATCCTCCAAGCACAAATCACCCTTTCAAGATCACTTCCTCTTGCAACACTTCGTCCTCCCTCTTCCAACACTTCGTCTTCCTCCTTCCAACACCTTGTTCTTCTTCTTCTAGCAATGTAGAAACCCTAGATGGTATGCCCTAGAGTGATCTTTATCCTTTTTCTTTCTTCGCTTGATATGGAGCCTTTCTAACTTAAGAAGATGAAATTGTCACCTCCCAATCGGGCCTTTTTCTCTTCACGAAGATTGCAGACTTAGAGCAGCAACAATACAACCTAATTCCTCGCACGTGTGAGGGGATACCTTCACAAAAACTATGTTAGATTCCTTCTTCTTCCTTCGCTTGTGTAGCCTTCTTTCTCTCTTGAATGAGAGGACTTATAGGCACTATTTTCTAGACCAAACACTTCTCATTTATGACTGCAATAGGAGAGCTTGATATGAGAGTATAATAGCCTTCTTTCCTTCCCACGTGTGACTGCAATTAGCCCCATAATAGTTCCCAAAAACTCGCTATACTTCCTTCCTTCTTCGCTGCACTTGGAGACCACTTTCCTTGACTTCTCTGTACCCTTTACTTGTCCTCTTTCTCATTGATTTCAGAGATGATATGATAATACTTTGAGGAGGTTGAATGGATCCTTATATAGGAGTTTGTCTCCTTCTTTTAGGCTGACTTGAGGTCAACATGAATACTTGAAGCCGACTTGCTCTATATAATTTGGATTGCTTCTTTTTATGGTGCCAATGCTTGGAGGAGGCTTATGACTTTTCTTGGAGGTCTTCTTATGACTCTAATACATATTATTACATGGTGTAACAAGCCCATAATGGTCTTTAATAAATACATTGATTCTTTGACTTCCTAGAAGCACTTAAATATGTGCTTGACCTAATCAATGAGAAAGAAACTCATTGTTATAAATAAATAAAAAAATATTTCTTTTTCTTTACAAGTACAAAGATCAATATTACATTTATGAAGACTGAACCTAGTTACACTTTCTTCAACACTCCCTCTTAACTATGGAGGTATTCATAAATCATTACAAGGTGTTTGGCTATTTTTCAATCTTGAAGAATTCACATAATAGAAACTGGATTAGCAATCCATATGATGTAGCATCATAGTAACCAACATTGTTCATAGAAAGGCCTTGACTAACAGCTCTATCTCTCATAATATCATAACACAATGTTGGCGAGACCACTGACTTATAGACACCTTAGTCATTGTCTTTCAAGGTACATACCCACCCGGGTGTTCACTGAGTATGACCTTCTAGGACTATTCTTGTCTTGGGTTCCCAACCCTCAAAGAATATCAGTCCTCTTGCCTACTCTTGTCTTGGATGCCCTACAGATCCTCAAAGAGCATCGGATTCTAGATGATTACCCAATCCTCCCATTCTTTCTTCCCAAGTTAAGACAAGGATGTTGTGTCTATCTCTTCCTCTTAATTGAGGAAGACATGCCCAAGTTTCCTCTGAAAAGGAACTTGTCCAAGCTCCTTTGTAATTGGGAACTTGTTATAACTCCCTCTTAGCTAGGGACTTGTCGATTAATCAACAACTTCTTCTTAGTGGGTCCTTTGGTTGCTTGATCTCCTTCTTTCCTTTGATGTCATGAAGTCTTTATTTTAACTTCTTCTTGGTAGGGCACAGGCCATCGATCACTTTCC
This sequence comes from Pinus tabuliformis, assembly GCA_031772625.1. Taxonomy (NCBI): domain Eukaryota; kingdom Viridiplantae; phylum Streptophyta; class Pinopsida; order Pinales; family Pinaceae; genus Pinus; species Pinus tabuliformis. Next base: position 350,262,094 of record CM062820.1, on the reverse strand, counting down.
TTCCTGACTTGTCATGTTGTTTCTCCTTCATGGAAAGTGGCCTTCTTGATGTATGTTAGGTTCTTTCATCATCTGGCTACTCCTTTGTCATTTTTCTAAGCTTCAGAATTCTTATCACATAGATGCTTAGTTGTACTTTCTTGTTCCCATTCTTTGATTTAGTAGCCCTGCATGACTTCATCCTGATATTTCTTCAACATCAAATGGTGCTTTTACTGGATGGCTTCTTCATCATGACATCTTTGCTGAGTTGAATCAGTTATTTGTACCTTACTATCTCCAAGGCCTTCATAGGTGTCAAGGGTCCTTTGATCTTGTTCTTACTTTGTCAGAGTTTTCATGCCTTCTTTTGGGAGATGTCTTTAATAGATCTTGTCAAATATTGATTCTCTATGATCATGGTGTTCTTCACATGCTTGATCTATTTCTTTATTTGCTTCTTCTTGAATGGTTTAGATAACAACCTTATACTTCCTCATGAGAGAACTTTCTTCATTACATTCTTCTTAGACTAGTCAACATTTCTTCTTCACTTGCTTCTTAGTTAGCAATATTATACTCCTTAAGAGAGTATTTCTTCTTCACTTGCTTCTTGGACTAGTCAACAACATTATACTCCTTATGTGAGCTTTTCTTTTTGTTGACCTTTATTAGATGTAGTACATGCTCTTGACTATGTCTTCGGTGAAAGAGATCCTTTTACACTTGATTGTGTTTTTAGAACTATACCCATGACTCAATAACATATATGATGACATGCCTTAAACTTTGATGCATGCATACCTCATCTTGATTTTTCCTTGATCATCTCGGCTTCATTTGATGGTCCTTTTTATTAGTGTAGCCTTTCTTGCTTCATATTGTCTTGCCTGCATTTCTTCCTTTTCTTGAATCCCATGAATGGGACTCCCAATGAGAAATACGCCCTTATGTATGAACCTTCTTTTGAATATTCTATCAGAGGATCTTGAATACCCTTATCTTTCAAATGTTTCTTCCTTTGATGATGGAGACCTTCTAAGAATTTTAATCATGACCAATTATTTGTGGATGAGGTCCTATAATAGGTATGATCCTTCTATATGAATATCTTGAGCTATATCTACACCATGCTCCTATATTCTACAAGATATATTTAACCATACAATCTATTCTATTTATATATGCTCTTATACTACTCAAAACTTTGAAAGAATACTTTAAGTAAAGAGGTTGACTTAGTCATAGTAGAGATCTAGAGGATCTTCCTTTTTCTGCTTCTTGTATTTTTCTTTCACTTCCTGAGTTACATGATATTATTCCATTTTTCTCTTGTTGTTGTTATCCTTCTTAAGTTTATGAAAATCCCTTTTGTAGTGTCCATATTCTTCGCATCCAAAGCATTGGACTTTGGGCATATCTCTATTGCTTGATCTTCGTGGACCAAATTTTCCAAATTTTCCCTTTCTCTTGGCCATGGTAGCAAATGCTTGCTCCTTTGATCCCACGTCATCTTTTTCTTTGAGTCTAGTTTCCTCTATATTTCATAGATACCATAGTTCACACAGTGGGGTAGCTTCCTTCTTGGCATATATGCTTGATGTGAAGTTGCCCCAATCTTCAGGTAGAGCATTGAGTACTACAATTGTCATTTCTCTGTGAGTCGTGGCTTCTCCCAGCTCTTGAAGTTGATCCCTCATCTCAGATATATTCACGAAGTATGGAGCTATTCCTTCCTTCTATATCTTCATCTTGTACAAATAATTTCGTAGATATGTCACTTCTCTAGTTGTGCTTACTGAGAATAGCTCTATTAGCTTGCCATAGATTTCTTTTGATGTTTCAAATTTGGAGATATAAGGAATGAGAGAGTCTTTGATGGATTCTAGTAGAATACTTTGAGATCTTGTCACATCCTTATTTGATCTAGGTGGATGTTGGTGGCCACCCACCTATCCCATTTGGACCCCCACAACAGTCTCTTTCAACTTTTTCAGTTTCCTAAATTGTAGCACAGTTTACTATTTTTAGCAATTTTTCGGGTCCTGAACTTCCGGAGCCGTTTTGAGGCCCCAAACGACTTTTTTTTGGGAAATCTAGGGCAACATGGGTCCATGGACCCATGTTGCCTCCCAAAGTGGTAGTACTCGGATAGATCTTTCTAACAAGCTATTGTACGCGTCAAACGGAGATCGTATGCCAAAGTTACGACCCCGGGAAATTGATGTACCAATTTACCCAAACGGGGCCCACAATTTGGCGTTTCATCTTCTAGGGTTAGGTTTCGGGATGTGAAAGGTTTTCCATTGTTTCTCAACAATAAATAGGCCTTCGAGCCTCATTGTAACACAGTTCAGAGGCATGTAGCCACCACATCTCTTCTCAGAGATAAGCTACCATCGCCCTAGCTGGTTTATTTCCATTTCTGGTTGTAAGCATATTTCAGTATTTTCCATTAATGAAATGAAGTATTATTTCCGCTGCATCTTTGTGTATATGGTTATCTCTGTAATTTGTTGCGTTCCTGTTTAAATCTGGATCAGTGGTATCAGAGCGGTCTGCTTTTTCTCTGTTTTTCTTTGCATGTCCCCAACGAGGTCAGGATATAAGAAGTTAGGGCTTGAATTGGTCGAACCTTTGCAAGACCAACCTCGCAAATCCCGACGGCCTCCCATGGCGGATGAGAAGAAAGACGAGGGGGCAGGAGATCCTCGCTCGAGCGGCAAAGGAACGCGATGATGGATAGCTTTGCGCAGACCCTTCAGCGGCTACCCAAAGGCGACGCATTGGCTTCCAACAGCTACTCTGGAAACGCCACACCATTTAAGGTACAAGTTAATTTTGAAATCCCCATCTTCGAGGGTCAAATAGACGCAGATGTCGTGGATAAATGGTTAAATCTGCTAGATGGGTATTTTTCTGTTCATGAATTTTCAAGTCAGGAAAAGATCGTTTTTGCTCTTCTCAAAGCAGCCCCCCACGTCAAGGACTGGTGGGAAACCTACTACGAGCAGAAGGATGAAAGTACAGGCTCACTATTTTCAGCCGCACCAACTTGGAATGACTCCCGGGATGTCATCAAGGAGCAGTACTACCCTGTCGGAAGCTATGAGGACAAATACATCAAATGGACCACATTGCGGTAGGGACGAGACCAAGATGTGCCGGAGTTCACAAACATTTTTCATACCCTTCACACACAGTGGGGTATCAAAGATTCTGAGCTGCATCTGGTACTCAAATACCACGGCTGCCTACACAGATACATCCAGGAAGAGATGGGGTTCTTGAACATCTCCTCACTCGGCACAGCATACCGATACGCTGTCAAAATCGAGCAAAAGTTCAAACAGAAGAAGCGAGACTTTGGATCTGCAAATCTGAAGCCCAAAGGACAAAGCCAAGGCGGAGTGACCCAAGACAACCCGTCGAAGCCGCAAGAAAAGAACAACAACCATGAAGCCGAAGAAGGACACAGGAAAGTGGTGTGAGCTCCACAAGAGTCCCACTCATAACACAAGTGAGTGTCGAACCAAGAAATCGTTGGTGGCCGAGTTGAAGGCTTCTGAATCAAATGCATGTTTTGACCCTGATCCAGAACCTGACAAGGGGAATGGCAAAGGGAAGCAGATCATTGATGCGGATCCCAGCGCCACTGTTGCCACTGCCAAGATCCAGAAGAATGAACCTGCAAATCCAGAAGAGGGGGAGCGTCTTTTCCACTCACAGATGTGGGTGAAGGGTTCACCGCCGCAATTCATTGTCGACAGTGGCAGCCAAAAGAACCTCATTTCAGTAGAGGTCGTGAAGCGGTTGGGCCTACCGACTACACCGCACCCGCAGCCGTACAGTATCGGGTGGCTTCACGAAAGACGAGATCTGAAAGTTCGCCAGCAGTGCCACCTTCCCTACAGCATCAAACCCTTCACAGACGAGGTATTGTGTGATGTTACACCTCTGGATGTTTGTGATGTATTATTAGGCCAGCCATACTTGTGGAGGCGACATGCTGTGTATGAGTCCAGGCCTCGTGCTGTCATTATTTCTTTGAATAATTCATTATACAGGATACCAGAGGTAGCCCCACCTACCACCACATCTTTGATCACCGCTAAGAAAGGCAGCAAGCTCATCTCCCAGACCAGGAAATTCATCTGTCTGGTTCATTCCCAAAGTAAGGGGAAGATTGCCATCACATCCATGACCCCCGCGAAGGGTTCCTCCATGCAGCAGCTGCAGCAGCAAAGGGATACAGTCATGACGAGACACAGGAACAACTTCTCCTCACCCACAGGGGTACCACACAAGTTTCAGGTGGGTGACAAAGTTTGGTTACATCTGCAGAGAGAACGCCTTACCAGAACCCATCAGAAACTCAGGCGACTCCGACGTGGTCCTTACACCAGTACCAAGGCTACGGGAAACAATGCTTTGAAGCATAGCATTCCTCCATTCCTTGGCTTGTGCCGAGTGTTCAATGTGGACCGTCGTCGACCATGCTTCCCACCATTTCTGGACACATCAGAGATTGCAGAACAACTCACCAGAGACCCAGCTCAGCAAAAGCTTCCTCATCTCAGGGAGGAACTCAATGCAATGGGGACCATTGCTTCCTAAGGGGGGAGGAATGATCCAGGTGGATGTTGGTGGCCACCCACCTATCCCATTTGGACCCCCACAACAGTCTCTTTCAACTTTTTCAGTTTCCTAAATTGTAGCACAGTTTACTATTTTTAGCAATTTTTCGGGTCCTGAACTTCCAGAACCGTTTTGAGGCCCTAAACGACGTTTTTTGGGAAATCTAGGGCAACATGGGTGTCCACAGACCCATGTTGCCTCCCAAAGTGGTAGTACTCAGGAGCTATTGTACGCGTCAAACGGAGATCGTATGCCAAAGTTACGACCCCGGGAAATTGATGTACCAATTTACCCAAACGGGGCCCACAATTTGGCATTTCATCTTCTAGGGTTAGGTTTCGGGATGTGAAAGGTTTTCCATTGTTTCTCAACAATAAATAGGCCTTCAAGCCTCATTGTAACACACTTCAGAGGCATGTAGCCACCACATCTCTTCTCAGAGATAAGCTACCATCGCCCTAGCTGGTTTATCTCCATTTCTGGTTGTAAGCATATTTCAGTATTTTCCTTTAATGAAATGAAGTATTATTTCTGTTGCATCTTTGTGTATATGGTTATCTCTGTAATTTGTTGCGTTCCTGTTTAAATCCGGATCATTATTGTACTTGGCTAAGGCTTGAGTTTGTTCCTTAGCAGGTATAGTGATATTCCCTTTGATGTGACCTAGAAGTTCAGTCTCTTTGAGAAGTAAATCAGCCCTCTTCTTCCATGCAAGGAAGTTAGTGGTCCCAACCAATTTGTTGCTTTCTTTGCAGAAATACATTGAGGTATATTCAGAAGGGGACATATACTTACTTTATAGAGTTTGAGATGTAGTGGACTTGCTTTATTCTTGAAGACTTGATGTCTTGGCTTGTAGTGCTTTTCCTTTTTGAAGATGGTGTAGCTTGATATAGGTCCCTCTTTGATTTTCTCTTCTTGCAGGTGCCTTTATACAAAAGACTTCTCCTCCTGCTTTGCAGTCTTCTTATAGTCCTTTCTTGTTCTTGATGTGATTGAGACTTCTTGACTTGATGCTTCAACCTTGTAGTTGTCCTTGAGATGTTCTTCCTTGATGCGTCACCTTATGAGTGTTCTTGAGATGCTCGTTCCTTGATGTGTCACCTTAGCTCTGATACCATGTTGAAGAATCAAGGGTAATGTATAATAGGATTCTTCTAGACTTGATAACAATTTGTGAAGCACTTTTCCAATTTATATTTGTTAGTTTGATCTTCTTCTTATTATTATTAGTGTGTGTTTACTTCATCAAACTTCTACTAAAACACAAGAAACAAGAACACAAGATGTTCGCTCTCTGCCAGGGAAAAACCTCTCTCTCTTAGAGAGGAAAACCCTTTCATAAATTTCTCTTATTGAAGCTTCTATTGATCAGTGCCAAACCCTAGACCCTTGACAAGAAGATCCTCCAAGAACAAATCAATCCCTTTCAAGATCACTTCCTCTTGCAACACTTCGTCCTCCCTCTTCTGACACTTCGTCTTCCTCCTTCCAGCACTTTGTTCTTCTTCTTTCGGTAACTATAGAAACCCTAGATGGTATGCCCTAGAGTTATCCTTGTCCTTTTTATTCCTTCGCTTGAGATGGAGCCTTTCTAACTTAAGAAGGTGAACTTGTCACCTCCCAATAGAACCTTCTTTCCTTCACGAAGATTGCAGACTTAGAGAAGCAATAATACAACCCTAATTCTTCGCACGTGTGAGGGGATACCTTCACAAAAACTATGTTAGATTCCTTCTTTTTCCTTCGCTTGTGTAGCCTTCTTTCTCACTTGAATGAGAGGCCTTATCAACACTCTTTTCTAGCCCAAACACTTCTCCTTTATGACTGCAATAGGAGATCTTGATATGATAGAAAAATAGCCTTCTTTCCTTTGCACATGTGACTGCAATTAGCTCCAGAACAATTCCCAAAAACTCGCTTTACTTCGTTCCTTCTTCGTTGCACTTGGAGACCTCTTTCCTTGACTTCTTCGTACCCTTTACTCGTCCTATTTCTCATTGATTTCAGAGATGAGTCTGTCTCCTTCTTTTAGGCTGAAATGAAGACTTGAAGCCAACTTTCTCTATATAATTCAGATTACTTCTTTTAATGGTGCCAATGATTGGAGGAGGCTTATGACTTTGCTTGGAGGTCTTCTTATGACTCCAATAAATATTATTACATAGTGTAACAAGCCCATAAGGGTCTTTAATAAATACATTGACTCATTAACTTCCTAGAAGCACTTAAATATGTGCTTGACCTAATAAATGAGCAAGAAACTCATTGTTATAAATAACAAAAATAATATTTATTTTTCTTTACAAGTACAAAGATCAAAATTACATTTATGAATACTGAACCTACTTACACTTTCTTCAACACCCCCCCCCCCACCTCCATGCAACCCCTCGAAAAAAGGGGGTTGTCCCCCATCACCCCCATCCCACCCAACACAATGTATCTCAAATGGGACTAGTCATGCAAAGAATATAATACATACCCAACAATATGTAAGTTTTTCCTTTCAATTTGAAAATAGCTACCCTGGCCTTCATATTCTCATAATAGTCATGGACTTTGAAGTACTTATTTAATCCCAAAACCCTTGCTTCTATTTCTTCAAACTTCTTAATATCTCATGAAATGTAGGGGGATTTTCTTTCTTGAATGCTTTTGACATTGTGTTTTTCTCACTCTCCCTTTGTTGGTAGTGTCTTCTTGACCTAGTTGTAGCACTAGATAGTTTGTCATGGTTGTTTGTTTCTCTTTCGAAGGTGTTAATCATGGAAAATTTTAGGGGCTAATATTCGCATGTGGGCTAATTTTCCATGATTTTTCCAAAAAAACGATTCGCCAATTTCCATTTTTTAAATAGATGATTCACCAAAATTTTACAATATAAAACTATTTTACCTAAAAAATAACCACCATTATATAGAGAGTTTAAATAAAATTATTATAAATTTGAATAATTTTACAAATACATCAATAACCATTTTATACTTTGCATGTTAGGGACTAGTGAGATTCGCCAATGTTTTTAAACTTCAAGATAATTTTCCATCCTTAAAATTTTCCCCGACGTTAATTGGAGTTCCCCCTCTCATTGTGTCTTTACTTTCATTCTTATGCCTCTTCTTTGACTTGATACCTTCTAACTTATTGGTTTCCCATCCATACTTTCAGATTTCAGATGGCCTTTGATTGGATTTATTCTTGCCCAGATAACTACCACCAAGTTCATGTTGCCTTTGTCTTTGCATATATGATAAGCTCTGCAATATCACCACATTCACCTCTTCTTGTATTTATTGAGTTCTACAAATATTTTCATTGTCTTCCTTACAACTCCGCAGTTCAACTCTCAAACTTTTGAGGGCATCCATCCAATCAAGGGAATTTTCTTCTAACATCCTTACAACTAAGTCTTATTTCTAGTTAGGAAAGGTTTTGTCCATGTTGTATTGTACCATTCTACTACTCATTCCTTTATTTGTTTGTTGTATATTATGTATTCTTATGTGTTTTCACACACACACACACACATAACTGTCGACTAAATCAAGCATAAAAATATTAATTATAGCCTCAGTATGCCAACACCAAGCATGCTAACCTGAAGTTATTCACACAACCAAACCCCATGTTAGTTACATATTCCAGAAAATAAAAAGGGAAATATAATAATTCTATCTAACTTAGTAATCACATCAACTATTGGTTTAGATAAACATTCATATAAAAAATCAATTTACTCATTCATATAAACTTAAATTCTACTCTCTATGCATGGGCCTCTTCAGGTCCAATGTTGAACCAATGCTTTGATACCACTCTATAACACCTCTCGCCCCTTAAAACTATCTCATACTATGGGAGTGATACTCTTGTGACCTTATCTCCATGGTTGGTTGTAAACATGGTGTTACAACAACCTATTTTCCTCAAACTATTTGAATCTTGAAACAAATTCGAGCATATTGTTTATCTCATTGAGATATTTTCAGTGATATAAATTTTATCTCAATCCAAGCCTTTGATAGAAAGTTATTCCCCTCCAAAATTTAGCCCATCAAGGGGGCCATGTCATCAAGGGAAATCTACGTGGAACCCGCATGGACATGCCTATCCCACGCAGTGCCACGCCACTGCCATGTGTAGGGTCCACGTGGCGCATACATCATATCAGTATTGACACATGTCAATCTTTAGTTCCCTGGCATTGTGGTTACTAGTATTTCCTTTCTTTGGGTTAGTATCCCCCGAGACCCCTTCCCATGGTACCATGTTCCCTGGGATCCCTTCCCTAGTGTTATGCTCCTTGGGATTACAAACCCCAGTATTGCATCTCCCCAAGGAAATAACTATTGTTTTTCCCTAGGATCATGTTCCTCTAGCTTGTATTCTTTACCTCCCCTTGTACCACACTCCTCGGGCCAATAGGCTTAAAACATTGATTAAGCACCTTAATTAAAAGGATTATTATTTAATCCTACACTTACCGTCCATCATATTTTTATGTAAAAATGTGTTATTTCAAAGGCGTTGGTTATTTTGCAAAGAATTGATATATTTAATAAACCATTATCGCTTATGTTGTGGAACTTGCAATCTGGTTAAACTTGTTCAGAGAGTTGTGAGTGTCAATTAACTGAGCATGAATACAGAGGTACTCATAACTGTACAAAAGGAGTTGCAATCCATTTTTAGACATTACTAATCCTTTGAAAAAAATGAGCTACTATATTCATAAGTTATTGTTGTCAAACAAGAGAGCATAAACACACAATTTCTCACATCAATCATAACATAATTATATTGAACAACACAATATGTACATTTATTAAAATCATAGACATACCAAATATCATACCAGACATAAACATAACATTGAAAATCACAGTTCATGATTTAAAAATGAAATGTAATATACTTATATGTATATCTTAAACTTGTTGGAAACTAAAGGAGAGACTTCCACTCTCCATCCAACCATAAGCCAGCTACACATCAACCTTCTTGTAACTAATGACCCCCAAGTTGGATCCAATGTCTGAGGAAATCTTTCTCAAGGAAGTCACACCAAAATCTCAATTTAACACTCATATTGTCGAGGGGGTTTATCAATCACTCTCTAATAGCGAGTACCAAGGTGGTTTACTAGTTGTACCTATAGCAAGCACCAAGGTGGTTTATTAGTGGTTCCTAGCAGTAAGCACCACAATGACTCATTCTTTCCTCTAAGTTCATTCAGAGGTATTCACCCAAGGTTCATATGGTGTATTTCTTAGTAACAGGAGTTGGAATCAACTATCTTGACGGTTTATTAACTATATTTTCATAGCAAGCACCACAAGGGTCTGATGCCCATTGTCTAGGTGGTTTATCAGCTACTCATCAAGCACCACAGTGACCCAAAATTCCGTGTTTGGGTGTTTTACAAGCTATACAGCAAGCACCACAATGATTCAGTCATCCACTAAGCCTCCCACTGACCACACAAGTTTAGAAAACACAATCTAGTGGCCTCACATATATATCATAGGGGATTCACCCAAAATTCACAAAATTTAACTTATGCACAAGGTCTTGCATACCTGCTTAGACACCAATTTGTCTTTTTCTAATGCCCAACAACTCGTATATGCTCTAGCAATAAATTGAGTGCACTCAAATGGGAAAGAAACTTAGTCCAAGAGAAAATTTGAGAGTCGAGAGATCATTTTGCTAGAGAGCCAACAAAAAAGCCAACCCAAGAGAGAGAGAGAGACCTCCCTCTTCAGTTGTGTCTTTATATCCTTCATCCCAACATCTCGTTGTGCATGTGAGAGGTCTTAGGCATGTCTCTTCGATGCACTGGGGGAATGTGAACCATCCTTTCCTCTGCTACCTCCAATCACACCTTATAAATTTGATTTTCAGTAACTAGCTTGCCCAGGTGTGCAACCAATGGCTCATTAACTTCAAAATTTAAGCTTAATGTTGGTTTTGTTGCTTTTTAAGTAAGCAACTCCATCATACATTGGGATTTGAAAGGTCATCCTCTTCTTCAATCGAAATTAAATTTAAATGTTTAAACACTTTGTATCAGCTAGTTGTTGCTCATGTGCTAATGTTGGCATTATAGTCACAACACATTGTATCATCTTGTTTTGACTCTTGTGCCCACGCTGACATTACAGTTACATTACAAAAGTAGGATAAATGAAAGGGATATCACACTTTTCATATCCAAGACTTGTTATATGCTTGTTGTTAATGACTTATTCCCAAGTTTTGATGATGGGCTTGGGAAGTACAAGGGGAACCTCTGCATCTTCATGTAAATTTGCTCCTCAAATGGCATCATTATTTTGATCATGTGTTGACTGTTGATAAGAGTCTTTCTTAAGCTCGAAAAGAGAATTATTTTGAATAAGAACCAATTTAGAATGTTGATTCTTTTGTTCTAATTAATCACATTGGAGTTGTAACTTGAGTTGAAGAAAGTCAATTTTGTCCTATGCATGTTGTAAACAAATTTGAATATTGGTGAGAATGGTTTTGTTGATTTTGAGTGTATCATGAATAGTAAAGTGTATTAGTGTATTCAGTAACTCTGATACCTTATTAATTCTTGCAATTTTCTCAACAACTCAAGTAAATGCAGGGTGTTCGCTTCAACCGAGAATGAACCCATTTATAGTGAAATTTTATATGATGAACTTATTTTTAAAAGGGTGCAAGCTAGTTCATGGGATTTACTTCAAGCAAATATTTCTTCAACTTTGAAGCCTTTATAGGAAAACCAGGTTTTGACTGAACTTTCAACTATGGAATACCTAATGGACAAACTTTGCTTCGCTAGGAAAGAGGCTACTTGGTTGTTCCCAACCTTCATGATAGCCCATGCAGCTTCTGTTTGGAAATCCTCATACCTTTCTTTCTTGTTCTCCCCCTCAATGGATAGAGAGCCCTCCTTAAATTATTGTTAAAATATCCTTCTTAGACATGTGAAGCAATATTGCACACAACATTGATATGGTATAACACTAACTTATGCTACTCTAATATCTACCAATATCCCACAACCTCAACAATTATTTCAAAACACTCCTTTCACTCTACCGATATGAATCCCCCAACACATGATAATTTCTTTCTTCAAAGCAGAAGTTAAAATTATTCACCAATGCCAGCAATTCACATGAATTTCTTGCCATTAAATATCAAGAATCCCACCTTTGTCCAGCAACAAATGTCTATAATTCACTTGTTCAGGTTGTAATAGATATAAACCTAATCCCTCCAAATTGAGTTTCCTTACTAAATTCCAAACCCTCAATACAAACAAGTTAAAATATATATATTTTTAATAGGCTCCACGTTAGCAGCTGGAAGATGTGTTTAATGTTGGAGTAACCATCCATAGAGATGATGAATAAACAACTCAAACAATTTCCTTACCCTTGAAGAAACAACACATCTCAGTAGAGCTAGGAATTTTCACCTACAGAGAGCTTAGAAGAAACCTTAAGTCCCTTGAATCATCAAAGATGCAGCTTCAAAGGCTGCAAAGATGGTTGGGCACTAGAGAAGCCTTATCAAAGGGCTAAAATCAAGTGAGGCCGCAAAAATATTCAATGATATCATTGTCCAAGAGCATGGCATAAGGTTATATGAAAACCACAACAGGAAACTAGGGGTTAAGATGACCATGGATTGCAGGGCCATATTATACATGTAGGCATTAATTGCCAGTTTTTTCTTCAGAAAACAAAACAAAATAAAGCTCTTGTTGTTCATTGCGAGAGTCGAGCTAGGTAATATTGGGATCCATGGATCAATCTAGAGGACAATGAGTGGGTTAAAAATAAAATGAAATAGTTGTACCATAATGTGAATAACGTCAAACAAACATTTTGATTTGATTGTAGTTTATGGATATGTTTCATCTATGGTTTTGTAATTACTATTCCATTTTACAAGTTTCAAACATGAAGAAGTTCACTGCAACAAGAGGGCTCATCATAACAAGGCCAACGTCGTGCCTCTCGATGGAACCATGTGAGGAGGAAAAAACCCACATTCATAATGCTTTGATGACCTTGTAAGGAAACTAGGCCAAAAGTATGTTTGGGATCAAAAACGCATTGAGATAGGTTGCATGAAACAAAACTCAAACTATTTTATATAGGATAAAATAAATGTTACAGTACATGTGGTTCAAATCTATAATGTTTGAATTATGTAACATTTCTGATACCTTACAGTCCATGCATGTCAATTTTGATTGGGGATCTACAAGTGTTTCTATTGTGAGGTTTCATTGATAGAGCACAAGTAGAAGAATAAATGATTAACAAAGAGAGCAAAGAAAGGAGTTACAAAGAGCATGCCATAATTACTAAACCTAGGACTTATGACTTTGATACAACTGTTACACTTAAGAAAATAGAAGACTAATTTGATAAGGCATGAGATTGCATATTATTCACAAAATGTACATACAAATACATTTTGTGTGAGCCTTGGTTTCATTTTCCAAGAGGTCTCTTGGACTTCTCATGGCCATTAGCATTCACTTGAGGCTTTTCGCCTTCCTCTCAAGAGAATAGGCCAAATTTACATAACCCAAGAGGGTTATGTTTCCAACACAAGTAACTACGCAAATTCACACCTAAAGGTAGCCAACTGCAGATTGTTATTGCAAGGTAGCAAAGTGCCCAAAAGTGGAGGGAATCATGTATGAGAGCCCACAACACCTTGCACCAGGAAGAACCCCATCTAATGAAGACGCCACAACGACCAACATAAGCGAGAGTAAGATCCACCATGCTGCTCTGAGTGAGGCTCTGATATTGATGAGAAACATTAATGTTGGACTGAACAATAACATGCAGAGAAGGTGGTGTAATAATAAAAAATTAAATATAAATATAAATAAGTCTAAATTCATTTTTATTGAAAATATATATATATATATATATATATATTGTTAGGCTTGGTAGATCCTTCTTTTTCATTATAAAATAAGAAAACATGTTACAACCATATAGAGCTTGGTTAGGTGCTCTCAACTTTTCCATTGGGAAACCAAGTCTATTGACCACCTAACTGCATTATAAGTCATCCAATAGCAAAAATAATTAGTTTATCTATCCAAGCTATATAAACTTGATTGTCATGTCCACAACCATATCCTAGCTATATATATATATGAGACTACAAATTGTAAATTAAAAGCTATTCGCATGAAAACTAATCTAAAAATACTAAGAGCCAATATTCTAGTCCTCTTGCTTGGCAGATGCCAATGTAACCGGGCCCAGATCTTTCGCGCTGGAGCCTGGCAGCTCAGTGTGTGAGAACACGCATGGGAAATGTTTCTCTACATGGTCCAGGCAGGCATACTGTTTCTGCAATTGAAATTGTAGCTTTCAAAAGTCCTATTTGTAATTTGGAAAGTCCTAGAGAGAAGTCGTCTAGATTTGTTCCATGGCCTTGCCCAGGAGGCATTTCATAAACCAATATAGATATAAGGTCTGCTTGTATTACATCTCTCGGCCTCTAGTGTGTCCTGGATCTGGAACCAGGAGCTTCCAATCCTCCATGTCAGCTTCCTCCACGCTCGCTTGGCGATTTATATCTTCCTCCCATTTTGCTATGAGTCGTTTGATTTTCTCTCTGGTGCCATCTACATAAGCAGCAACCACTTCCTGGATCAGGTTGGCCATGGTATTTCTGCCACGTTGTTTACCAGTAGTGGTCGGCTGAACCTCGACCTCACTCCCCCACGATCTCTTCCCTTGGCCCTTGCCTTTCGCTGCTCGAACCATTACCTCTATGTCCCTGTACCTTCCAGCCAACTTCTGTCATTGGCTAGAAATTGGCACTATGCTCTTCTCGGCCAAGGAAAGTTACCTCTCGGCTGACCTATTACGGGAACAAGAAACCATAATTTCCAAAACATTATTTTTTGCATTGTCGTCATCCAAAGGTTCTGCCAATGCATCAAATCCACCACCCATGATTTATGTGCATAACCCCTGAGCGTAAGGAGCCCCCACCTATGACTCCCAAGATGCCCCTGCATGACCCCTGCCTTACTCACGCTTTGACTATGGTCTTGGAAGCGAGGTGCATGGCCACCTACAGATCCTGTAGCCCAGAGGCCAAGCCTACAGGAACCACGCCCCTCTTCTCCTTTGCCCCTCGCTGACTACCCTTGCCCCATTTCCCTTGGCTTAGCCTCAACTTAGCTTGACTCTGGTCCTCTTAGCAACCTAACATCTGAACCCCCACCCCCACAAGGCATCCAGCCCACACCTTTCTAGCCACCCCCTTCCCTATAATCGCCCAAGGCTAGCCTGACTAACATTCCAAGCATGTTAATTCCCCAATTTCAGAAGACCCCATCCCGCTATAGCCTCCACCAGACTATTTCCCCTTAAGATCTTAGCGTCTACCGTCAGGGCCCATGGCTCCCAAATTTCCCCTGCCTTCTCAGAGAATTTTAGGAACCAGATTGGCCTTAACATAAAGACAATTGCAGCTTCCCTACCCTCGACCCCCAGGTTTTCCAGGCAGATAATAAACTGGAATTCGCTCAGGCAAACTCCCTCCCGACCCAACCCAATAATCCCCATGCGAGAGAGTAGAATGCTGAAATGGAGTGACACCCGTGCAGACCCCATGGAACTGGGATTATTCCCGTAGACCTCCTCCACCAAGCTAATCACACCGCCCCAATTTCTCTCCCCCACAAACCCCGTGCCCCCATGCAAACCCCAATTAACAGACCAGACATAGGGAAGCATAATGGATTGTAGGCAGAACCAGTTAACATACCTAGTAACTTGCATTTGGAGTCGTCGTTCACCTTGCCTTCTTGAAGCCGTTGCTCCACTTTCATCGTCGTCACCTCTGTTTCTACACCTTCCAAACTATAATCCTTCTCTGCAATCAGTAAACTCATTATGACAACCTTAATGGCTCTATCCTCCAACTCACACCCCGATTGGGGGATATTTTTTATTTTTTATTTACAATTTTATAATTAAAAATTTTAACATTGAAAATCATATTCTATTTATACATTTTTTAATAATATTATCTAATTATGTAATAAAACATCTTATATTAACTTTTTCATTAGAATCCCCCGGATGTGGGTGATCTGTAAGGCATTCACCACGATGGGACGGAGGAAGGCGGAGCATGGCTGGCACCTGTCCAGCATGCTCGCCGGACAGAATATCAGGTGGGAGGATATTAATGCGCAGGTGATTAACATTACGGGAGTTCATCTGTTCGGTCTGGGCATTAAAACGCGGTCCAGTTACGCCTGCTCGGGAGGATTTCGGCCTGCAACGAATTTGATTGCCATAGTAATGGCGGGTGAGGATCGAGGGAATGGCACCTGCGTATTTAATAGCCTCACCTCCAGCAACTTGTCACCGTGTTTCATTATGTTTGGAACGATCTGGAGTTCTGAGAAAGACTGGGCTTGGGGAGGGTCAGGCGCCGGAAGCTGTCTTTGGATAGCGCCTGAGGCAGAGATCAAGGTGCGTAATCTCCCCTCAGCGGTTGGTGGCATACCCTGTGGTGTTCATGGCACTCACGGAGATTTCATTACTAACGGAGATTTCATTACTGCTGTTCGTGCTCATCCGCCCGCAATGCCGAGACCCCGCCAGCGCATGCTTAGTCGCAGAGGCTCCGGCCGAGGCAACCCTTCGCGCCCTTCTGCTGGGTCTGGCTCCATGGGGCAAGCTCCTCATCCTCTGGGAACATAGAGCATTCTAAGCCCAAGTCAATTCCTGGACCCAAACTCTCCAGACTCTGCCAACTCGCCATCCTTTGGCTTAGTTATTTTCTCGTTCAACTGCTCTCTCACCCGCCCTCGAATTACAGCTCATGTCTCTGTTCTCTTTATAGAGGAAGCCCAAGACGAGGGCGAGCCTAGTGCTACTATGCCTCACACTGAGGAAATCATAAACCCCAGCTCTCCGAAGCCTTCTACTGATATGCATCACGGGCCGCCTCAGCCAGCCAGCGCCATCAGCATTGTGCCTGTTGCCCACGCTCAGCCGGACAGGCAGGAACCGGAAGAGGGATGGTGCAGGATAGTGGAGGAGCAGCCCGACGAATAATCCTATGTGTCAGCTATCCACCAGTTTTTTGGAAGCCCAGTGGAAAGGAGGAAAGGTTCTCTCTAGCTCTGTTTGTCAAATTTTCTCTATGTTCTTGTATCGGGTCTATTGTCCAGTTTCTGTTGTGGCGGGACTATTGTCTAGTGTCTGTTGTTTGTATCTCTCTGTTTCCCCTGCACGGGATATCATGTTCAATCTCTCTGTTTCTGAGTTAGTCATGCTCAAACGGCCTAACTCTCAGGCATGATGGCTCTCTGTGTTCTAAGGATGTAACAATTATCTCTTTTTGTATATAATAGATTAAGCATACTTAGCAAAAAAAAAAAAACTTCTTCATTAGAATCAGATAAATAATTAATTTGTAAATTTAATTAAATTGTATTAAAATAACAATTTTAATAATAAATTAATAATAACAAGCACAACCACATGTGGTTGATATACGCTGATAGACATCATTTTCAACCTTTGATATACTAAATGGTGTTTGAAAATAAGGTCTATCAGCTTATATCAACCATATATTCAAATTTTCAAAAAAACCTATCAAAAAATATTCAAACTACATAAGTATTCCATGAAAATTTGACCTAAAATTTAATTAAAATGTTTAATTTTCTAATATTTTACATTTACCAATTTTCTAATTTTTAATCTTTTACCAATTTAAAATCTCATGAAACATTTACAATTTAGATAATTAATAACGGCAACGTAGAGTATCCTATTACATAGTTTGAATTATATTTTCTAATAATTCTTTAGTTTGAAAAATAATTGAAAAAATAATTCAAGTTTTATAATATTTTTGAGAAAATATTTAACAAAAATATTCAAACTAGACATGTATTCCATGAAAACTTGCCCTAAAATTGATTTAAAATTAATATATCATTATTAATTATGTAACTTGAGCGTAAAATACATATTTTTAAAAACAATTAGAAACAACTGAGCAACTAATATATAAATATAAAAACAAAATCAAGGTTCACTATTATGGATATTGTGACTAAGAGCAATTTAGGAAGTTAATGAATATATCAAAAATCTCATAAAGATTATCCTTAAATGCTACAAGGAAACTTGAATGGAAACATTTATTAGTCCCTGCCGCAGGAACAACGGGGACTATAGTAATTGATATGACCAGCTTGAACATTAATTTTAGCTACTTACTATTTCGACTGCCGCAAATAACCAAAGTATTTATCCTACCAATGTATGCAATTGTTTTCATCATCTTATTTAGCCTCTTCCTGAGGCGAAGAGGTTAAACCATATATTATAATCATCTATTTCCTGTGAATTTTGAAGTTTAATGAAAGCGTTAAACTAATGTTAGCATTAGTTTGGATGACATTTCATGCTTATGAATTAAAAGCATATCTTATGTTTATGTGACAAGGTTGCTAAAATTGTAGTGTTTAAACACATGGCTCCTACATGTTTACACATGGCTCCTACACATTTAAAATGTTGGTCCTACATGTTTACACATGGCTCGTACATGTTTAAAACTTTGCATGGGCATACCCACTTGTCTGCATAGAAATTTATATAGCGTTTAATTTCTCAGGTTCAAACTTGTAGACCCTATTAGCTCAAGAAAACAAGAATCATTATCCAGTTGCAGAATCTGTAACGCTATGGGTGATCTCTGTTGAACCGACGTTGTGGGTGATCTCTGCTGAACTGAACTTGTGGGTGATCTCTGCTGAACCGAACCTGTGGTTGATCTTTGCTGAACCTTGTGGGTGAGATCTCTGCTGGACCAACGCTGTGGGTGATCTCTGTTGAACCGAACCTGGTATAGAAGTAGGAGACGAGCCCGAACCTTTGATTGTTGAACCATCTATATGTGGTTGTTCTCATAGTAGTTTTACCCATATATTCTGGCTGTTGAGCTCGATGCATGATGTAAATGCATGAAAGACCCTAGATTATGTATTAAATTCTTTCAATCTAGTTGGTGAAATTGTTCATAAGTTACACCTCAATAATGTTTAAAAACACTTCAGGGTCAAAATTGAATATGCAATATTGAAGGTCCAACTACAACTAATTACTTGCAGCCTTAGAAGAAGAGATAGAGATCTTTATTGAGATCGAGAAATATAAAGTTCAACGTAGATATGTGCTAGTCCAATAACTGTTAATGTAGGTCCTTGCCTGAACCCACCGCAACAACTTCAGCGCGCATTCCATACTGGAGGAAGCTCAGGATCCCCCAACTTGGATGGCGAGAACCGACAATGAATGTTCCGCAACTATTCGAACCAACAATGTTCCGCTGCTATGAGATGTGCAAGTGTTTACTCCTCCCACCCCAGAGAAGAGAGGTAAGTAGTAAAACAACCCAACCCCATACATACAAACATGCAGTTAGAGCAAGGATTGTTCCATCCTAATTGGTGTGTTGGGAAAGCTATGCTCCATCTTGATCAGTTTGTTGGGGAAGCTATTCATTCTTCTTAGATAAGAAGATGGATATCAAATCATTTAGGCAAATTGTTGACCACTGATGGACTTGAGCAGATTCTTGCCTACTAGCTGAAAGAGAGAGCTCAATGGTCGCGCGTCCTGAGTGTCCAGAAAGTGGGCACCAATTGAAAAAACACAAACAAAAAGGATCGAAAGAAAGTCGACCATAATATATAGATGAATTCAGATATGCCATAGCATGCATGGATAGAAATGCTTTCATGTGCCTCCGCAAGGCATTGAGTCGTTGCTAGAACAAGAGAGGCAATGGAACCCCATGTGCCTGACCTTATCCCTTAGGCTCAAGTCCTATGATATTACATCAAAAGGTAAGGTTGCAAGCTACCTTCCATAATAGGAACTGAATACCATCTGTAATGCTCTAAATTACTCATCACGAACCTCTGTTATTCCCGATATATCGTATAGCTCAATTTCATAATTGTACTGCAACGTGGGTTGCATGCAATGACAACGCGAGTACCCACAAACAAGAATCCATGGCTTACTCATAAGAGATTAGTAGAGAAAATGATCGAGGTGGATATTGGTGGCCACCCGCCAATTCCACTTGGACCCCCACCATTGTTTCTTTCAGTTTTCAGTTTCCTTATTTGTAGCACAATTTACTATTTTTGGAAGTTTTTCAGGTCCTAAACTTCCAGAGCCGTTTTCAGGCCTTAAATGACATTTTTTGGGAAAAATAGGAGAAATATGGGTCTATGGATTGATGTTGCTCTTCCCAAAGTTGTAGTCCTTGGATAGATCTTTCTAACGAGGTATTGTGCACGTCAAACAGAGATCGTATGCCAAAGTTACAACCCCGGGAAGTTGATGTACCAATTTACCCAAAACAGGGCCCATAGTTTGGTGCTTCATCTCCTAGGGTTAGGGTTTTGGATGTTTAGGGTTTTCCATTGTTTCTCAACAATAAATAGGCCTTTGAGCCTCATTGTAAGACAATTCAAAGGCATGTAGCCGCCACATCTCTCCTCAGAGATAAGTTACCCTCGCCCGAGCTAGTTTATTTCCATTTCTGTTTGTAAGCATATTTCAGTATTTTACATTAATGAAATGAAGTATTATTTCTTTTGTATCTTTGTATTTATGGTTATCTCTGTAATTTGTTGTGTTCCTGTTTAAATCTGGATCAGAAAATTAACTCAATTTCATAATCGTAATCGTACTACAACATGGGTTGCATGCAATCACGCCACGATGCATGCAATTACGGCGTGAGTACCCACCATAACATGAGTACCCACAAGTTTGTGTTGCTTTTATTAACTTTTGTGTTTTTTAATTATATAATATATAAATTTAGGCAAATACAACCACACCTTTAGGTCCCTGTATATTATATGGCAGTGGGAAGATAGATGAATGGCCCATACCCACCTTCCCCTCATCATACTCCGAGAGCAACCTCTAGATCATATGTTGAAACTGGTAATGTTATTCTTTTATGTTTGCCTTTGCCTTTGCTGGTGGGTCTTGATTCGATCAATCATCTGGGTGAGGATGCATCTATTGCTCATTATTAAGCTATTACTTTTTCCTCTTTAAGGGATAATCTGTGGAAAATGTTGAGTTGAGAAGGAGCAATTTCCCATTAGATTTTGTGTTCGGCGTGGCTTCTTTCACCTATCAGGTACACGCACCCACCCACCATATCTTCTCTCCATCATTTCAATCTTGAGGGCCGCCATTAATTTATTTTTAATTTCAGCTCGAGGGAGGTTATATGGTTGATGGAAAAGGGCTTAACAAATGGGATGTGTTCTCGCATATACCTAGTAATTTTTTCAATCCTACCTTCACATTCAAAATCAAATTCCTAAATCAAAGTTTAATTTGTATTGGGAGTCGTAGGAACAATTGTCGATGGAATGAATAGAGATGTAGTAGAGGACGAGTATCATCGCTATAATGTATGTATCATCTCTATGTATATTGCACTCAGATTCGTTAGATTTTTTTATAATAAAAAAATTGTGTTATGATATTGTAGGAGGATGTGGAGATAATATCGAAACTTGGAGTGGATTCATACCACTTCTCCATATCATGGGCACACATTTTTCCTGTGTGAATTAATAGAATTTCTTTAGAACATCATACTTTCTCTAACTTTATTTTATAAATATTTTTGTCAGACGACCGTAGAGAAATCAATATGGGAGGAGTCAAGTACTACAATGAACTCATCGACTCGTTGCTCACTTGAGGCAATAATCATTTTTACTTCTCCTTTCTACTCGTTATTATTTTATATACGAAAGACTCCTTTAACGCGTTTTGATTTGAATATAATTCCACTATGCATATAAATTTATATATGTGTGTATATAAATGACAGGGAACCTGTTACATCTTAGATTTTCGCTATTTGAATCTGCTCGCTATGGGACTAGCTCTCGAATGGGCTTTGCAACCTTTATATTAGGCCCTAACCCTATTCGTAGCTCGTGCCTTATAGTTGTAACCTTTTATTCTATACATTAGCGTATCCACACTTTTCCTTGTTCTTTATGTACTACCTCCACCGGACTAACAGTCTGTATTGGATGTTTTGTCTTACCTAGGTACTTAACTTAGCTTAAGAGGTCCAATTTCTAATTTATTAAATGACACTTTTGATGAATTATTCTCACCTTCGTTGCCAGAGAAACTTCGTGATTTCCCTCCCAATGCTTTGTATAACTCCTGATGGAGCGAGAAATATGGGCACAAATGGAAAATATGGGCACCTTTTCTTGCAACAGCATTACATAAAGCCATGCAACAGTAAATTTCATACAGCATAATGATCAATAGTAAATTTCATACAACATAATGATCAATAGATGTGGATGCAACATAAAAAGGCATTGTTTCCCTCTTGGAATTTTTATTAATTTTCCCCTTCCCCTCTTTTCTCATTATGTAATTTATGTTCTGAGAGGTTTCATTTCGGGGATTTTCCCTGATGGCTAGCAGTGAATGGAGCTTCCACCACCAATCCAGAGGTCTCTGGTGGCCATTATGAGAGTGGCCTACTTTCACTGACCTCTCTAGGCACTCAATTCTGGCTCGATTATGGTGATGGGTATTACTTATTCTGAGGACCAAATCCTAGTGGGTGTTGTAAGAGTATCCTCCTTTCACTTCACTAACCTGTCTTGCCTTTCAAATCTAGTGACGTATATTATAAAAAAAATTATAGGGTTAATTTTTTTCCATCCACTAGTGTTCCTTCCACTTGCTGACCTTTCTGGCCTCTCAAATCTAGTGACGGGTATGATAATTTTTTATAGGGTTAGTGTTTTCTAGTGGCGGGTATTATTATTTTTTATAGGGGTTTTTTTTAAATGGCATGCGGTTGTTGTCTATGTGGGTACCATATTCTTTTACAGGGTTATTGTTATTCAGTTTGGATGTTTGGATGGCGTGTGATTGTTCTCTATCCATTAATAGAATAAAATGGATTATTTTACATCATTTATATCAAAAAATATATATTTCAGATCCTAGAACATGTGTTAGTTTCCGACTTGCATCGTCCTATTCCAGTATTAATATTACTTGACGAGATTAATATGGATTATTTTACATCATTTATATCAATTTTTTTTCATATCCTGAAACATGTGTTAGTTTCGGGATTGCATCGTCCTATTCTTTATATTGTTCCTGCATGTGAACACCATATAAGTGTTCCTACATGTGAACACCATATAAGTGCAGAAGATTGGGAATGAAATTAATAGTAGCTTAGAATGAAATTAATAGTAGCTTGAGTAAGAATGAATTCCCTAACAATGTACAATTTTGGTGGCCTGATACAAATCCCAATGAACTGATCTAAATTATTATGTCAATTTACTGAAATCCAAAGTAGTCACTATTCCAGAACCCATCAGAGCATCTTTAACTATGGTGGCTTTTATAACTGGATGAGGAATCAATCCTTGGCCTATAGTTCCAGGAACCTTAGTAGATGAGCATTGAGAAAAAATAAAATCTATAAGTCCTTTTGCTTCAGAAGTCTTGATCAAATCTTGTCATGCCCCCAACCTAACTCCTGCAACAACACCATTCACTAGCCCCTCCTTGATTACATCCAACAATACTGAAGGATCAGAAACATTAGTATATGCCTTATTTACTTTAGCTCTGGCATTCTCTAAGACATCCAACGCTTTTGGTAAAGAACCTAGCTTATCCATTCTTTGGAGAGATTGTTGCCAAGGATGATGATCTTCATGAATGTCTCTTGTTGCAAGAAGGTCCCAATGAGCCACGACATCATCTACAAGTCCAAATTTTAATTGTTTCTTACATTCTTATGAAATTTTCTTAGACTAATGCAAGAGAACTAATCCATGGACCAATGCAGAAGAAATGATCTCATCAAGCCCTACTCAAGGCAGGGACTTGCTGCTCTACAGCCTCCCTTGTTTAGTTGTGAATTGAAAATGCATCTGTCGAAGTGAAAAAGAAAGGAGGTGGTGAGGGACGCGTGTAGTGGTAGGCGATGCATGCAGGAGCTAAATCTAAATACCGACCAAAGAATGGAAACACGTAAGATGTTAATTAAAAATTATTTTTAGAGCATTGTAATGCGCAAGCACCTAAAATCATAGCCATCAATCTTCTACTTCAATAGAATCTAAGCTGGGATGGATGTAAAAAGAAAAGAATTTGGGGGGTTGGAAAGTATTTTATGCTTTTCAAAATAGGTGTAGAGAGACAGAGTTATGGGACTGGAAATCTAATTATTTTTGGGATTTTAGTGATTCCATTGATTCTCTACAGTTGTAAACTGTGGACCAACAATGCATCTGACATGCAATGGAAACAAATTGAGAAAATTCATAAGCGTTTGATTACAAACAAATTCAAAATTAAAAGCGCAGTTCCTTATGCTATGTTGTTAAGTGAAATAGGGGTTGGTCCTATTGAAGCAATTGCTATGGTGTGGGTCATAAGGTATTTAAAACAAAATGAGAAAATGGAAGAGGGTAGATGGCCTAGGGTTGTGTTTAATGACATATTGTGCAAAAGAAAAAAGACTTGGATGCGGCAAAATAACAAATGGTTTAGTAAATGGGGTATTTGCTTAAGCATGTGTCCCACAAACAGTAAAGAGATAAAATCTTTTGTTATGGATAAGTTCCACAAACGTACTTGGGAGAAGGAGCTAGAGAGAAAGAAAAAATATTATATTGAAGAGTTTAATCTCACTCATAATCATCAACAAAAAACGTACATAGGGGTCATTATTTCTTGGAGAGCCAAAATTCTTATTACTCGATTAAGGACCAATTTTCATCAACTCCGTTGTAAAATAGGGTGTTGGAAAAGGCCAAAAGAAGTGTGGGAGGAAACAGTATGTATTTTTTGCTTTTCCAGAAAAGTGGAAATAGAAAAGCATTTCATTTTAGAATGTGAGGCCTTCAAAAACAGCAAGGAAAGTTATGCAGATATTTTGGCACCTAGCTCTTGGGATAATCTATTCAGTGAGGGGTTTGTCAAAAAGCTCGAAGCGTCTATTGTGAAACTTCACAGGAAAAGGGTTGAATGCAAGAGCGAGATAGAAAAACAATATGTCCCATAGGCTATCTTTAGCCTCATGGACATTAAAATATCTTCTTCTTCTTCTTCTTCTCAGGTAAAGCATATGCTAATGAAACTCAATCCTATCCATCGATTGTAAAAAAGTAAAAGAAAAAATCAAACCGACATTGAGTTGAAATCCACGTAACTAGCATAACCACATTAAAAATATTAATGTGGTTGATATAAGGAGAAGACTTCATTTGCATATATCATTGATAAATATATAATAATAATAATAATATTACAAAAAGAACAATTACAATAAAAATATTATTAATACCATTATAATTATTAATTTATATTAGTCCGCATGGGGTAGCTCAAGTGGCAATGGCCATGGAAATGAAGTCTTACTAAATCGGAGATCTTGGGTTCGATTCTTGTTCTACCCTCCCCGAAAATGGGGTGAATAACAGACATGTAAAAACTCAAAAATGAGAAGGTCCTACCTAAGCTTACACAAAAAAATAAAAAATAATAATTTATATTAATTATTCTTTAATATTAAATATAATTTATTATAATTTAATAAAACCTACATGGAGTTGAAATCTGTCTAATTAAAAACCACATAAACTTTTTGAAAAAATAAAAACCACATACACCCTTTGAAAATAACAATTTTAATGATATGGATGGATTGAAGATTACACTAGCGTAGCTCCATCATAATTAGCATGAGCCCAAAGGGATCAAATTTCTTCATATGCAAATTTTTTTAAAGTACAAAATACAATGTGTTAATTTTCATTATTTTACTTCGGATTACTTTACAACATATCATTTTTTATTAGGTATAATCAATTTTATTTTTCTATTTAAAACATAATTTTTATTTTTTATTTTTATTTAAAACAAATAATAATAAAATATAAAATAATCCTCTCCGCTAAAAAAAATGCATCTAAACGTCAAAATTATGAAAATTACGTCTTCCAAAATTCAAACGAAAATCGTGCCACGAGATCCCATGTCCTTTTTTTATGTACGACTGACTATCTTATAACGATTAAGACAATTAAGTCGGCGTCACAAGACTTTATTTATATTTTGAGCACCACATCTGCTATGGTACGATGATTATAATATTTTCATGATTTGATAAATTAAATTTAGTTACGGGGATGTTAACTATCACTTTAAACATAAAATTATTGTTATTTAATGATAATTATAGTTCATTTTTAAAAAGATAAAATATACTTCTAAAAAAATTATTAAAAAATTGATTATAAAATAGCATTTTAAAAAATATTGATTTTAGTTATATAAATTTGATTATAAAATAGTATTTTTAAAAATATTGATTTTAGTTATAAAAATTGGATTATAAAATAGTATTTTTATATTTAAAAATAATATATTTATTTTATATAATGGAGGATTAAAGTATGTGAAATTTTATTATAATTAGTTATAAATTAGTAGTGAAAATATTTATTAAAAGTAGTTTAAATTTATTTATATTATATTATGAATAATTATATTTTGGGAAATTTATTATAATTTAGTTGTAAATCATGAGTGAAAATATTTATTAAAAGTAATTCAAATTATAATATGAATAATTATATTTTCTGGATTATTTAGTAAAGAAATAAGTATTCTGTTTTGTTAGATATTTCTGAATCTTATATTTTTTTATATTTGAGAAAGGCAAATTTTTAACCAAATAAAAAAGAAATTTAAATATATTTTTAATCATCATTTTTTTTTAATTTTCTCACACACACACATTGGAAAATATTATATATATAAAAGGTTACATAGAGAAGAGCTTCATGTGAACTACTGAAGTTTCAAAGACTAATTTTCACTTTCATACAACCCATACAAAGCCCAAAAATATCCCCATATCCATACATTACCTTATCATACAAACAAGTGTTGTAACTAAATGTGATTCATAAGAAAAAACATAATTATTTGGGATAATGGTTGGACTATTTGGAGGTGTTTCCATGGTTGTTGGAGGTTGCCCCTTTGTTGAAGTGGAAGGAGGAGCATCCATGCCAAATTTAGAGAGACGCTTGTCAACATTTAGGGCAAGCTAAGAAGGAGGGTGCCTAGATTTCACAATTTTGTTAACCTATTGCACAATAAAGTCTACTTAGCCATTCAAATGGAGGAGAATGCTCATGAGAACCTCCACACTAGAACCTATATTATTGATCTGGAATTTATCCAGGACAAAGAATTAAAGGTATTACAGACTCATGTCCATGGATGTGCCTATGTTACTTTATGCAACGAATCAATAAGATTATGAAATACATAGACATTGAAGCAGTTAGAGAAAACATAATAGGCAAACATGTAAACACGACAAGTTTAATAAGGAGTTCACCCAATACTCCTGGGCTACGTCTCTTGGTCCAGCCTTCAGTGGTGGCCTCTCTATTATGTTTTTAAAGCAGAGTTTTTACAATAGTGAGCTCAATTTGAGTCTCACTCAACAGATATAAATCAGTAGGACTAGACTTGGATCCCTCAAGTCTCCGGAGTACACAGACTATCCTTACTGAAACTCGACCTCTATTGGTCACAGTAGTATGAGCCCAATCTGGGACTCATACATGACAGGCATGTACAGAGGAGTTCGCTTGAACCTCTCAAGCCTTCTCTGGAGTACACAGACTCTCTGACCCTCTCTGGCTCTGTCTAGCTCAATGTTGCTCTCAGGTAAGCTTGGCTCCTTCTCTCTGTTCTTTGCTCTTGGCTTTCTGCCTTGACTAACTCTCCTTGCTTGCTTTGTTTCTATCAGTTCATGGCTTTAAAGCTAATATGCTTTCTGACTGTTCATTTCCGCTTCCCGGCACTCTCGTTCTCCTGCCTCTGTCCGTCTGAATTCCTCTGTTCGGTGTCATCATCACTGTGTAACGCCTTATAGGGAGGTGGCCACCTATTTCATAACGAACTAAGTGTCAATTCTCTTGGAAATGTTTGAACGGTCGTTATTTCCATTTAACTCCCAGATTGCCTGCGAACATGATTCCTCTGCCAACTCATCGTTCATGCTGAACTTCAAACTTTATACAACTCGGCCTGTTTACCCCCTTGAATCCGGTCATCCGTCGGATTACATGTTCGCCATCGATCTAGAGCCTCCAGATCCTACGATCTCCGTCCATATCGGGTCGATATGTTGCATGACGTTTACCTGTCTAATGTGAGCGGTTTTCTCTCTCTTCTGCCGGATGCATGGCACCTAGTGTGTGGCATCGAGCGGGACTCGGTTGAAACCACTTACTGCTCGAAGCCTTTCTAATATCCTGTCGGTTTTCATGTGGAACCCGCCTCTGACAGAATCGGCAAATTCTGTACAGTTTTTTACTTTTTTGGGCTTTTTCTTCTCTAAGGGGTTTGCCCGGCGATATGCGATTAGCGACTAGTCGCTAATCACATATCAGAAACCTCCCCCAGTTTTCAAAAAGGTCTTCTCATTTTGTTGTTTCGTGGCAGCGCGCATTACCATGGGCCAACGATCTGCGCGCTTGATCGAGGGTCCTCGTTGCTCGGCACTGCTCACAAATTACAATTGTTTGAGGATATTTCTGATAAGCTCAACCTTTGTAAGTCTTTGAAACTTTGGCATGAATTTTACTGAGTTATGAAAACTTAGAGAGTTTTTAGGATTTGATTCGGATCAATTATCCTTTGTTATTGTAATATGAGTTGCTAGGGGCTCCTTATCCCTACACAGTTCTTGAATTCCATTTGTGTGCTAATAAAGGGAACTGTGAATGGCTCACAATTCCTTGAAATCCATGGCAATGCTTGTAATAGAGTTGGGAAGGCAAATGGTTAAGATGAACTCCCCCATAGCCTGCACATAGATGGGTCATGAATATCGGTTGGATATATCACATATGCATTGTGTGGGAGAAGGAAAAAAGGATTAATGCCCAGGGTGGTGGGCATATAATCCATCATGGTGAGAGGTGTTGATTTAATGCTCCCTGTATCCATTACATGTGATTGATATAGTTGATGGTGCATCCTCATGATGCTTTGTTGATATGACATTTGGAGAGAGGTTAGGACTATGGTATAGGTCGGTTGACAAGTAATCCATTGAATAAATATCCCCCTTTTTTGCGTAAATTAATGGCCAAGTTGGCTTGTGAATTAGCCAATGTCTTGTTTTCTCTTTTTGACATGGAGCAATTTCACCTTACAATCCATAAGTTACACCAAGGCATGAACTCTACTAGGGATGGCTTCAAGCCTTAAATTTTTCACTTTGGATCCCTTCTACCTATGCCTCATTATAACTAGAGAGTCTCCAAAGACGAGGAAATAACTTGGATAATAAGATCGAGTTACAATAATCCTTGTATAAGAGTGCATGCCTCTACTAAATTACTAAAAAACATTCATAGTTCCTATACAAATTATCTTTCAATTATTCTTCAAACATGAAAGAAGTACCTCTACATATGCTTTCCTTAAATTTATTTTAAATATTTAAAAATATACAAAATATATTTAATATATTTCCCATCATTCTTATAAATCTATAAAAAATTGTTATAATTTATATAAATATTTATTATATTGAATTTCCTTTAATAAGATATAACAAGATTAGAGTTTCCTATCCTAAGAAAACCAATCTTAAAGAGATATATATTCCATCAAATCGACCTCTTTAATTTAAGTGAATATATGAAGCATCTTAAAAAGAATATTGATAATGACATATTCTTTCCCCTGGGAAAAAGTCGTAATTTCTATTAAAGTTAAGAAATTACATTTTGCAGATGCCGAAGCATTCATATATAGGCAGCAGTGCCTAACAAGATCAGTCTGTGGTACTGTATAAACAAAAATAAAGCAGGTTGTCTCCTCGCAGGGAGCAGTACTCCTACCCAACAAGCTAATAACAGTAAATAAACGATATCTCAAAAACCCTCAAACAGGGCAGCAAGTAGAATGGATCTGTAAACCCCAACATGAGGATACCACTACCCATCTCATCTAAAAAAAACCAGTAAAATAATCAATAGCTCCTGTAGAAAGAGCAGTAAATTCGAAATGCCCGCCAGAACAAAGAGGAGAGGCACGAAATGGAAAAAGGGCAGCCACGAAAGCCACACCCCCCATCCCCTCAACTCTCCTTCTGTGAGGTAGCCAGAGGAAGATACCGCCCATATCCAAAGAAGCCATAAGACATAGCCAACCAGTACCAGCCATTGAAAAGACGGCACGAATCGGTGCAGAGACAGATCCACACCACAGATCCCTCAACGCTTCCAATAACTGTCCAGGAGAGCCGGCGAAAAACCAAAAATAGTAACCCACAGCTCAGCAAGTGAACCCATCAGGGCCCATCAGGAGCTATGGTGATTTGGGTCCGGGGGCAGAGGCGGCTGGGGCAGCCACCTCGCCCCCATAGGGCCAAACAAGCCCCCGCTCCCGCACCAAGGTTCAGCACTGGCTAGGAAGAACCCTCAAAATAAAAGATCCGAGGAGAGCCAAAAAGCTTCGCCGCCGCCCAAAAACAGAGCACTTAATACCGGATCTCTGCTTTATAAACAAAGATGAGCCGAGGTCCGCCGAGAAAGGTCACACTCCGCCGCCACCCAAACTCTGTGCTCAAGGCAAAGCCGTTCAGAGATGCGCTGAGGAAGATCAGGTAAGAGGGTAGCTGGTGGCCGAAGTCGTTATCAGAGACGCGCTGAGGAAGATCCGCAGGTAAGAGGGTAGCTGGAGGCCGAAGTTGAAACCTCGTCTGGAGCCGCTGAAAACTACAAAAACCACCAGATGCAGCTATCCCGTCGGAGTACCAAGCGTAAACGAAGTCGGTGGGGGGCGGCAGAGATCCGAGGTAGCCCTGCCGCCGCAGGCGCTAACAGCAACCAGAGCCGAAAACGAAGAAACCCTAGCCGCTCCGCCTACCGCAGTTGCCGATAATGACATATTCTTAAAAATTGTTTTATGTGTTTTTTTATGATTTGGATGTTTATTGAAAAGCATTAAAACATAACCCCTTAAAAAAAAAAAAAGCAAAAATATAAAACAAACCCATACAAAGTTTATACTCTCCAAAAGATTCCGTTCACACAACTCGATTTCATCTGAACTCATGAAAGGTTTCCCCTCTTTTTAGACCAATCAATTTCATCCGATCATAATCACATTGAACCCTAACTTTGTGGGAACTAATGAAAAGTTTTCCTTCCTTTTATATCTCTCAATTTCATCCCGTTCATAATTACATTGAACATTAATTTTAAGTTACCTCGACGGCTTTTACTCTTCTTCTTTCTTTTTTTCTAACTACCATATATTTTGGAGTTTAGTTGAAATAATTTTTAATTAAAATATGATTTTATTGTTTAAAGTATATGTCTAATTGTATATATAGATTTAATATATTAAAAAGTGTATGGGATACATGAATTATGGAAAGTCTATATCTCAAATTTGTAATTTCAACAAATCTTTATTAGATCCTAAATAAATTTGTCTAAAGACTCTAAAACGTATAACAAATAATTTACGAATTAATAATACATGATTTAAATCTCTTATGATGAGCTCTTGAAAATATTTTAAAGAATATATTTTTTAAGAATAGGTGTAGTGGAAAAGTTTTACATATATTTTCTTTCTTAAAATTAAATATCATTAAAACTTTTTATATTTTTAATATTTTTTAAAATAAAATATATTTGTCCACGGGGTTTTGGATCGCTGGTGATCACGTGCTTTGTTAAGGTACTCCTTGATATGAAGTCACCAGTTCAATTCCTCGCCCCGATCATGGAGATATATTGGACAAAATGAAGATGTAGTCTTGCCAAACTTACAAAAAGATAAATTAATATATTCAAAATTTAATTAAATTTTCTTAAAAAAAAATAAAATTAAAATTATTAAAATTATATATATATATATAAAGCTTCGTAGAACCTTCTTCATTCATTCATTAAAAAGGGAAAATTACATCCATGATCAAATGGTAAGGTGGTCTCAATTTGCCTAGTGGGAAACCAGATCTGTTGGCCACCGTACCGCATTATAAGCCATCCAAAAGAAAAATAGTTTAAGACTGTCTTTTAGAGCTATATATGTATGAGTATCCTTATCTCGTCTAATATCTAAATATCTAAGACATAGTATCAAAGTCTACATATCCTGCATTTATACTTAACAAAAATAAAAAAAAACAACCAGACTTGGCATACTAGTAATCATCAGAATAGTCCACATAAGCTAGATCTTTCGCACTTGAGCCAGGTAATTTTGTTTGAGGGAGACACGAAATATGATTTTTAATACGGATGAGGTGGCCATTTTGTTGTTGAATCTGAAATTGGATAAGTTGGAATTCTTTATGAATTTTTGGAAGAACAAGGTTGGTCTTCGTTGGAGCAGCTGCAGGCATTAACACGACTCTTGCCACAATATTTTTCATGGACCAATACAACTATATGGTATAAGACCAATACAGGTATATGGTATGTTTATATTGAGAGGATCAACCTCTGGTATGACCAGGGTATGCTACCAACTCCCACCATTCCTCAACATCCATATTTTCTTGTGTTGCCTGTCAATTTAGTTATGCTTCCCACCCAGATATAAGATGGTGGATTTGAGTTTGAGTTCCAGTCTGGTAGGCCTGAGTTGCTTCATGTGTAAGCCTAGAGATCATTCTATAGCTGCGACCCTGAACAAGACATGGTTGGGGCTTACTTCCACCATGCCGAAGCCCCACACGACAACTCCGACCCCGAGCCTCTCCCGTCATGGAACCTCTTCTAGAGGAAGGTCGCCCCATGTTATGAATTCGTTAGCCATGAAAATGAATTGGTGCACTGAGATAACAACCCACAAACCTTGGCACAGTGTAGGTGGCGAGCTTACGAACCTAGTGTGTGCACCTAGAGTTGACACCTGAAGGTATATCACAGAAAAAATCCATAGAATTATGAGTTGCATGCCAATAAAACAAACATTTTTCACCGAATATGATATCGGTATACTAATAAAGGTCAGCATCATCAACCCATCGCTCCCCGAACCTTCAAAGAACCAAACATATAATTCATTCAGATGGATACTCTCTCAAAGAATCTCTTCGCTTACTGACCAACTGAAGTAACAAGAAGACAAGAAATAAAACCCAAGCACCCATGCATAGAATACAAAATGAATGTCAGAGCGCAAACCCCAAGTACATGCCCGTCCGGGAGAGTAAAATACCATAACTAATAGAGACTATTCGACCAAATTGAGGTTGCCCTTCAGAAAAACTAGTGCTTTCCTTCCACAAATTATGGAATGTAGTCTCTCTAACCCGAAACATCTTCTCAGAGACCTATTTCCCATGATTTATCATAGAGAAAATAAGCAAAGGGGTCGGAAGAGGAGAATTCATTGATAAAACATACCCGTAGATGCTAGCCACTGGATAATGGAGGGTAGTTGTTGTACCGAGTCGATTGACTTCATAAGGGACCTTCGATAACGCACCTAAGACTTCCTCTGAACATGTAACCAAACTACTTACAATGCCTCTGGCTCGAACCAAACTTGCAGCATAAAATGCTAGGCATAAGGTATCACACCAATCGTTTTGATCGTCATTAATGTCTTGCATGTGTCTAACCACCTTGCAAAGGTTGGTGAGTGTTTGAGGGCCTAAACAATATCCCTCGTCGTCCTTTCTTGTTGATATACTAACCATGACATGGATCCCGAGGACTCCATTTCGCCGCCCTCACCCTGATCGGGGGAATTATTAAAATTAAACAATTTAAATGTTATATGAATATTTTAAAATGTTAAATAAATTTATACATTAAAAATACAATATAAATACTATAAAATTGAAATTGAAATGATATAGTGAAATTCTAATATATATATATATATATATATATATATATATATATATATCATCTTAAAAATGTATATTACCATATTATAAATTTATTTTTAAAAAAATATAACTTCTTTTTTTATTTTCTTTTTTAACTATGGTGAATAGTTAACTCGTTGGAGTAATTGAGGCAAGTCCCATGATCAAACCTTGTAGCTGCCACTATAACACCAAAAGTTATCCAACAATCTGTAAGCTAGATATACCAAAATCTTATAGCTCAACTTAGGACCGAGACATTTGGAGACCAGTGGAAACTGGACAGGGATCCCAAGCTCCAATATGACACTTATCCTTCCAACCTTACTATGACGGACCATAGTGCCCCCCCATGGGATTTGAAACCAAGTCGTGGGGATAAAATCCCAATGAGACAACCACCCTGTCATCCCATGAGGAGACATTTTAAAAAATATAACTACTTGTTGACGATGAGATCAACCCCCTCCAAAATTTTGCCTACAATTTAATTTTGGAGCCTACTGAGGGTCTTTTGATCTGTCTTTTAATGGTTATTTTGTAATTGCCCCGGGTCAAAATTTCATGTAATAAAAGTTAATAAAGGAAAAATAAGACCAAGGGCAGGGGATAATTATTCCAAGCTTGGGAAAATTATCCTAGTGGGCATAACTTGTTGTGTTTATGGCTAAAGGAAATGAGAAAGGCTTTGAAAAGGCAAAGAGACATTAATTGGCATATCATTTATGAAAATAAAGGAAATTAGGAGAAAAGGGAGGTGAAGGTTGCAGGTTGCATGTGAGGAGGAAATTGAAGGAAAATGAAGAAATTAGAGGCATCAATAATCAAAGACATAAGAGCATCAGTTGGTAGCCTTTAGTTAGTTCAGTCTTAGAGTTAGTCTCAAAGAGAAGAAGAGCACCAAGAAGAGGAGGATATCAAGCAAGCAAAGGAAGGCAAAGGAAAGCAAGGACCAAGTAAGGAAAGGATGGATCAAATAACTTCAACAGGAATACTTGCAGGTAATAGATTGCATGTATGGTTTCCTAACTGGTTTTGGCATGCATGGCATATGCATGTGTGTATTTTGGTTTCTTTGTTGTTGGTGGCATGGATTTTGTCGGGTTTTTAACAGTGGTTTCAGCCTTGCCTTTCCATTTTTGGATAGCCATGGTGTGATGGGATTCTTTCTCGGTTGAGCTATGGATTGTCGAAAGTTTTTGGATCCGGGTGAGGTGGTCTCAGGAAAATCCCAAGGGTTGGGGGTGGAGATGGTTTTCTCCATGAAGCCCTCAACAAGTGGGTGGAGACATGAAAACTATTCAAGGGATGGTGAAGGAATTCTGAGGCATCCAAGCTCGATTTGGTTTTGTGATCTCGGGACTGGTTTAGGTGAGATCACGGTATGGTGAGGGTGGAGGTGGTTTAACCTCCAGATTTCCTTGGTTGTTTATGGATGGTTTTATCCAATGAGATCCCACATTCATGCTTGGGATATGGCATAGGGGTGATTGGTTGAAAGAAATATTTGGTTCATCCCAAACTATGGTCAGGTGGTATGTAGAAGTCCCTGACTTGGTTGGATTTTTCATGTGGTTAATAAGAGCTAAGTTCTTCTTTCTTTTGATCAGTTAACTTACTTGTTATTATGTGGTTTTAATGGTTGTTCTCTCGTTGTTATTTATCTAGTTATATGCTAGTTATAAGCATGGTTAATTGACATATCTAAGTATGGATCTTAACACATTTCTATTAATGAATGTATGTATAATGAATGCAAGACCTAATTGGTGTTATGAAAGCTATTGTGAGAAGGCATTGTTCCTTCTTGTTTATCCTCAGATAAGTTTTCAGATCATTATGTTCATATTTTCATTCATGACCTGTAGGTTGCATGTTCACCATGTGTTTGACGGAATGTCAATCCCGATTGGGAGAGGTCAAGTCAAGTACTGGTTCAATTTTTCGTTCATAACCTTTGTTTCTGTGTTATTTATCATTTCTAAAAGTTTCACTGAGTTCTGGGTAGACGCCTGAGTCCTGGCCCTGAAAAAGTGGCTCAAAATTTGGGGTTGTTGGCATAGAACTGACTGGAAAAATCCACAGTCACATGGAGGCAAGCTTATCAATGCGATTGGAGGGTTACACTCGCTTGCATGCCCATGTCATGGGAGCGACTGAGGCTCTAGGTCAATAAAATTTCCAATTACCTTGGGGGTTGTTCACCTGGAGGGGTTGGGTTGCTTCTAGAGGTCTTGTAGCACCCAAGGGAAGTGAGTAAGGTATTAATTTGTCAACTTCATTTCCTTAAGGTCACTTAGGAGGTTGAGTCTTATCATAGTGACCCTTATCTCATGTTTACCTTGGGAAAACCGATGAAAGTGGGTAAATGTGGGAGGTGGCGAGTTGCAGAGTGGTATCAAAGCGGGTTGCACTATCTTTGGGTAAAATATGATGTTGTCATGGCTATGCTTGTCATGCATGGGGTCATGGTGTATAATTGGTATGGTCATGCATGATGTTGTTATATGTATGTGATTATGATTATATA
Organism: Pinus tabuliformis; assembly: GCA_031772625.1. Classification (NCBI taxonomy): domain Eukaryota; kingdom Viridiplantae; phylum Streptophyta; class Pinopsida; order Pinales; family Pinaceae; genus Pinus; species Pinus tabuliformis. The sequence continues at coordinate 350,225,871 of CM062820.1, read as the reverse complement.
TGTATCATGCTAATATGGATTGATCTTGCAGATGAGCTAAGCCTCCCTTGAACATCAATGAGGTATGGTTTTGATTTTCGTATCTATTTGGTTTATCTGGCATGGTACACTTCTAGGAAGAAAAGAAAGCAAATATGACGAGAAAAATGGTAGACTACAGCTCCCGTGAGTCTCCCTACAGATTAGTTGGGAAACCAGGAGGAGAGAATTCTCCTAGTATAGCAGATACATTGAGGAGTTTGAGGGCAGAGATGAGAAGTGTTAAAGTAGACAATGACAGGTTGGTTGAGGCTCAAGAAAGACTTGCAAGGGCTCAAGAGAAGCAATTAGAGGTCAATGCAGTGATTCTTCAGAGATTGTCATAGTTGCAGATACAAGGACGGTTGAGGATCAATTAAGAGAGGGAAGAGAAAACTAATGGATCTTATGGTAGCAGGTCTTAGTCCAGATATAGGTTGGATAGAGGGGATACAATTAGAGGTGGAAAATCACTGGATATACCTGATAGGAGGATTGGTATGCATGGGCATCATTCTAGTTCCTCATCCAGGGTACATCATCATAGTCATCGTCCTTATAGGAGGGAAGAGTACTTGCCTGAGTAGTTCAAGAAAGTCAATCTTGATGGAGAGATGAAGAAGTCAGAAGATACAAAGGCATGGTTGATTGGGATGAAGAAATTCTTTAGATTGCACAACCATTCAGAGAACATGAAAGACAGATAGCCACCTTCAGTCTAAAAGGGAAAGCATATATTTGGTGGGATGATGTGAAGAATGTCAAGGGAATTTGGGAAGAAGAGTTGATTTGGGATGAGTTTGAGAGACTCTTCAAGAATAAGTACTTGTTGGAAGTATACTATTATGACAAAGCTAAGGAGTTTTATCAACTGCAGATGGGTTCTATGACAAATGATGAGTATACTAGTAGGTTCCTGGAGATGTTGAGATATGTGCCTTATCTCAAGGATGAGAAGGCTAAGATCCAGAGATTCATCAGTGGGCTACCAACAACATATAGAGACCAAATTGAGTTTGATGAGCCTAGATCATTGGAGGAATCCATCAAGAAGTTAAAGCATTGTTATGAGCAGTCAAAGCGCAAAGATGAGACTAAGCGTGACTTGAAAGGAAATGAGAAAGTTAAAGGAAAGTGGCCACCAAAGCGGGGAAGACCTTAGGATGCAGGTGAGAAAGAAAGTGTGGTTACTTACAAGAAGTTCAATGCAGTTGAGAAGGGACATGGGTCTCAACATAAAGAGCAGCAGAATCAATGTGATGGTAGAGGACCGTTGCAGTGTTGGATATGTGGCAAAGATCATCGCAAGAAGGATTGTCCACTGTACCAGGGTGGTAGGACTCAGATCTATAGTGTTGGGTAAGCGCAAATAGTTGGGGATGTTGGTCATAGAATTCCTTAGATTTATGAAACTGTGGAAAACAAGCAGGTAGATCATCAAGCATCCATTATTGAGAAAGAAGGTAAGCTTTGTGGTTGAGTTCTTTCTATTTTGATTGATCCTGGATCAAATTATAGTTATGTTAATCCTTACCTGGTGGATAAGTGTGGCTTGAGAAAAGAAGTGCATGTAGAGTCTTGGTTGGTGCAATTGGCTACAAGTACTAAGAAGAGAGTTCATCACTGGGTAAAATCTTGTGCATTCGAGTTGAATGGTATTCCTACAACAACACATCTGAATGTACTGCCATTGGGATCATATAGTATGAATTTGGGCATGGATTGGTTGTACCTTCACATGACAAAAGTAGATTGTTATGACAAGGTCATTGAGTGTCTGGATGATAATGGGGAAACGAAAATATTGCAAGGAAAGAAGAAGCCTACATTAGTTAGGATGGTCACCGCTATGCAGGCTAAGCGCAATTGTAGGAAAGTATGCGTGATGTTTACAGTCCATATATCTAGTGACAAGGGTAAGGATGTTTAGGATGTAGAAATCTTCAAGAGGTACCCTGTACTACAACAGTTTCAGGATGTGCTTCCAGCAAATATTCCAAAGTTACCTCCCCACGGGGAAGTGTACTTTTCTATTGAGTTGGTACTAGGGGAAGCGCTAGAATCAAAGGCACCTTACAAGATGAGCACTCCAGAGTTGGTAGAGTTGAAGTTGCAGCTGAAGGACATGCTTGATAAGGGATACGTTAGGTCAAGTGTATTGCCTTGGGTGAACCAATATTTTTCATAAAGAAGAAGGATGGTACTCTCAAGTTGTGAATTTATTACAAGCAATTGAAAATGTTGAAGATCACGAATAAATACTCATTGTCGAGGATTGATGACTTGTTTGATCAATTGAAGGGAACAACAGTGTTCTCGAAAATTGATCTGAGATCAGGATATCATCAGGTACACATCAAGGAAGATGACATCTACAAGACTGCTTTTAGGACCAGGTATGGACATTATGAGTTTGTTGTAGTTCCTTTCGGTTTGACTAATGCTCCATCTACTTTTATGTGCTTGATGAATAACATGTTGCGTCCTTATCTGTACAAGTTTTTATTTGTATTCATTGATGAGATCTTGATATATTCTAAGAATGAGGAAGAGAATGCTGAGCAATTAGTAGCAGTGTTGAGATTTCTAAGAGAGAATCAATTGTATTCCCAGCTTAATAAGTGCAGTTTCTTTCAAACAGAGGTGCATTACTTGGGACATGTTGCTTTCCAAAGAAGGCATAGAAGTAGATCTAGAAAAGATAAGGAATATCATGGAGTGGGAAACTCCTAAGAATGTGGATGAATTCAGATCATTCATGCGGTTAGAAGATTACTACAAGAGGTTCATCCAGAACTTCTCATGCATTTCATATCCCATTACATCTTTGTAGAAGAAAGGGAAGATATTTGAATGGACACGGGAATGCGCAACAATTTTTGAGCAGCTGAAGAAGTTGTTGACAAATGCTCCAGTTCTTAAGATTACAGATCCAGATAAAGAGTTTGTGGTGTGTACAGATCCTTGCAAGAGAGGACTTGGTGGAGTCTTGATGCAGGAGGGATAGATGGTATGATATGAGTCTAGGAAACTGAATGAGCATGAGTAGAACTATGTGACTCATGATCTTGAGTTGGCAGCTACTATCCATGCATTGAATATGTGGAGACACTATCTTCTTAGCAGGGAGTTCGTATTGATGAGCGACCACAGTGGGTTGAGATATCTATTTGACCAGCCGAATCTGAATTCTAGGTAAGCTAGATGGTTGGTCACCCTCAATGAGTTTGAATTTGAGATTAGATACATTAAGGGTAAGGAAAATAGGGTTGTAGATGCTCTCATTAGAAGAGTGCAAATGAACCATGTTGCAGCAATGAGCTCCTATGGAACAAATTTACAGAATCATATCTTACATGCAGGACAGTAGAATGACAGGTACCGGGAGCTTAGGCACATGTTACAACAACAGGGTACAGGTGATCAGGATGTAGATTATCATCTCACAACAAAGGGCTTGGTGATATTAAGGGACATGATCTATGTGTCGGATGACAGTGGCTCAAGAAACTTATCTTGAAGGAGTTTCATGTCAAGCCATATTCAGGTCACCCATGATATTAGAAGATGCTGACAATAGTGAAGAAGTTCTACTACTAACTGAATCTAAAGAAGGAAGTGGCAGAGTTCATGGCTAGATGTTTGGATTTTCAGTAGGTGAAAGCAGAGTGTAAGCATCCAGGTGGATTGCTTTAGCCTATTCCAATTCCAAAATGGAAATTGGAGGTCGTTTCCATGGAATTCATTACAGGTCTTCCAAGGACATCGAGGCAACATGATTCTATGTAGGTTATGGTTGATAGGTTGAGCAAGGTAGCTCACTTCATTCCAGTGAAGACTACTTATTCAACTAGTGAGGTGGCACAAGTCTTCATTAGGGAGATCGTGAGATTGCATGGTGTTTTGGAGAAGGTTGTGTCAGACATAGATGCTAAGTTCACTTCCAAGTTTTGGAAGGAGTTTCTTGCAGGTTTGGGGACAGAGTTGGCCTTCAGTACACCTTATCATCTGCAGGCAGATGGACAGACATAGAGGGTCAACAAGATTCTGGAGGATATATTGAGTATGTACGTGATGCATCAATAGAGGAGATGGTAGTAGTACCTTCTATTGGTTGAGTTTTCTTACAACAATGGTTATCAAGACTCACTAAGCATGGGTTCATTTGAGGCACTGTATTGGCGGAGTTGTAATACTCCCATCAGTTGGAGTGATCCAGTTAACATGGTACTTATTGGACCAGACATGTTGATAGACATGGAACAGGAAATGCAAGTTATAAAGAAGAATCTAAAGGCAACACAGGACAGACAAAAGAGTTATGCAGACCAGCATAGGGCAGTTAAGGAGTTCCATGTTGGGGAGCATGTGTATTTGTGTATCAAGCCCAAGAAGAGCTCCTTGAGGATTAGATCATGTGCCAAGTTGGCACCACAGTATTTCAAACCTTTTGAGATCCTTGAGAGGATTAAACTAGTGGCCTATATACTTGCACTACATCTAACAGGGAAAGTCCATGATGTTCTCCATGTTTCATTGCTTAAAAGATATGTAAAGTATGTTGATCATGTTATTGATTGGTCTGTATTACAGGTGGAACCAGAAGGAGAATTCCATCTGGAACCTCAGTGCATATCACAGTGGAAACAACTCATGCTTCGGAATAGAGAAATCGAGCAAGTTAAAGTGCAGTGGAAGCACTTTGGGCCCGATGAAGCTACATGGCAGATGGTTGATTAGATGTGGGCTATGTATCCTTCATTATTTGTTGGTTGAGGCAAATTAGTTTTGGCATATGTACATATTCATGTATGGTTTTTATTGTAAATACCCTCAATGATTTGTGTTATAAAGCTCCAACAAGCGGTATGGTTGTCACATTGTCATGTTTGTCATGATGGTTTTGCATTTGAGCAGGTTGTTCATTGTAAATACTACAACTAGTTGGGTTATAAATTTCCATGGGCAGTATGTTTGGCTTTCAATGATTTTGTTGGTTGTAGGTGTCATAGAACACTGAGGACACTGTTTCCTTAAGGGGGAGAGGTCTATAACAACCCCGAGTCAAAATTTCATGTAATAAAGGTTAATAAAGGAAAAATAATACCAAGGTCAAGGGACACTTATTTGAAGCTGAATGTTGGGAAAAATATCCTAGTGGGCATCACTTACTGTGTTTATGGCTAAAAGAAATTGGCAAAGGCAATGGCAAAGGCTTTGAAAAGGAAAGGAGACATTAATTGACATATTATTTATGAAAATAAAGGAAATTAGGAGAAAAGTGAGGTGAAAGGTCGCAGGTCGCATGTGAGGAGGAAACTGGAGGAAAATTAAGGAAAATGAAGAAATTAAAGGCATCAGTAATAAAAAGACGTCAGAGCATCAGTTGGTAGCCTTTAGTCAATTGAGTCTTAGAGTTAGTCTCAGAGAGGAGAAGAGCACCAAGAAGAGGAGGAAATAAAGCAAGTAAAGGAAGGACAAGGAAAATAAAGGAAAGCAAGGACCAAGCAAGGAAAGGTTGGATCAAGCAGCTTCAATAAGAATACTTGTAGGTAACATATTGCATGTATGGTTTCCTAGATGGTTTTGGTATGCATGTGTGTATTTCAGTTTCTTTGTTGTCGGTGGCATGGATTTTGCTGGATTTTTTACAGTGGTTTTGGCCTTGCCTTGCCATGTCCAGATAGCCATGGTGTGATGGGGTTATTTCTTTGTTGAGCTATGAATTGTCGAAAGGTTTTGGATATAGGTGAGGTGGTCTCAGCAAAATCCCAAGGGTTGGGGTGGAGATGGTTTTCTCCATGAAGCCTTCAACAATTGGGTGGAGACAAGAAAATTCCTCAAGGGATGGTGAAGGAATTCTGAGGCATCCAAGCTCGGTTTGGTTTTGTAATCTCAGGATTGGTTTAGGTGAGATCACAGTATGATGAGGGTGGAGGTGGTTTAACCTTCAGATTCCCTTGGATTTTTATGGATGGTTTTATCCCATGAGATCCCACATTCATGCTTGGAATATGGCACGGGGGTGATTGGCTGAAAGAAAGATTTGATTCAGCCCAATCTATGGTCAAGTGGTACGTGGAAGTCCCTGAATTGGTTGGATTTTGCATATGGTTAATACGAGCTAAGTTCCTCTTGCATTTGATGAGTAAATGTACTTGTTATTATGTGGCTTTAATGGTTGTTCTCTTATTATTATTTATCTGGTTATGTGATGGTTATAAGCACGGTTAATTGACAAATCTAAGTATGGCTCTTAACACATTTCTATTAATGAATGTATAGATAATGAATGCAAGACCTAATTGGTGTTATGGCAACTATTGTGAGAAGGCATTGTTCCTTCTTGTTTATCCTCATATAACTTTACAGATCATTATGTTCATATTTGCATTCATGAACTGTAGATTGCATGTTCACCATGTGTTTGATGGAATGTTAGTTCCGTTTGGGAGAGGCCAGGTCAAGTCCTGGTTCAAGTTTTGGTTCATAAAATTTGTTTGTGTGTTATTTATCATTCTTGAAAGTTTCACTGAGTTCTGGGTAGAGGCTTGAGTCCTGGCCCTGAAAAAGTGGCTTAGAATTCAGGGTTGCTGGCATAGAACTAACTAGACAAGTCCATAGTTGCATGGAGTCAAGTTCATCAGTGCGACTGGAGGGCTATAGTCACTTTCATGCTCATGTCATGGGAGCGGCTCAGGCTCTAGGTTAGTAGATTTTCCAGTTACCTCAAGGGTTAGTCACCTAGAGGGGTTGGTTGGTCCTGGAGATCCTGTAGCACCTAAGGGAGGTCAGTAAGGTATTAAGTTGTCGACTTCATTTCCTTAAGGTCACTTAGGAGGTTGATTCTTATCATAGTGACCCTCAACTCATGTTTACCCCGAGAAAACCGGTGAAAGTGGGTAAATGTGGGAGGTAGCGAGTTACACATTTTATGGTCGATTGACGCTTTTACAAGTACTCAAGTCTTCTTCTCAGTTTATAACTGTCAAATTCACTTTCTCAAACATGCTCAAACCTTGATGAATTCACAAATGAACCTTTTTTCTGAGCTTAGACATGCATTTCACAATCCTCAAGAGTAAGGCTTGCACAGTCTCTAGGAATAGATCATGCACAATGTTTAGTTACAGTGCTTGCAAACTCACTATCTACAGTGACTGCATAGTCTATAAGGATTATGCACTGCACAACTTATGTCAAGAATCAATGCGGACTCTCCATTGGTTGTTTCCTTCTAAATTTTGGTTGAATATGTCTCATCATCCAAGTGAGTTTTCTCAACTGTCACTTTTGCACACTTTTATTTTTGCAAGTGTCGCTTTCACTTTTGCAACTGCCATTTTTTCTTAATTTCACTTTAACAAGCGTCATTTTCATGTTATCTTCGCTCTAGCATGTGTCACTTTCACTTTCTTTATCTTTGGCAAGTGTCATTTTCACATTTTCTTACTGTCGCATGTTATGAAACCAGCTCTCAAAAAGATAGAAAATATAGATCAACGACTTAAAAATCAGCCTCTTCGAGGGGGTAACCTCCTTTACATTACACAATTGAACAATTCTTGGACGATACAAATGACAAGACCTCCTTTCTATATATATGAGTCTAAGGGGTCATAGTATAATCAGAGCCGACATAATAATAATAATGTAAGGGCACAACAATAACAATAGTGGGCTTCTATGGGGCATAATAATAACAATCTGGGGACTACATGGGCACAACAATATAATAAGGGGGTTGCACTAATAACAATAAGGGGTTACACTAGTAGTATAGGGACCTAACATGCCCCTCTCCTTAAAAAAGTGTTGCCCTCAACGCTTGAGTAGTTTTGGATTCTTTTGTATAAAATTCTCATCCTCCCATGTGAAATCTTCGACGGGTAAGTTCTTCCACTTGATGAGATACTTTGAAATTTATCGATTTCATAGCTATTGGGTCCTTGTTTCAGTGACTGCTTCAGGTTCCAATAAGATTTTTCCTTCCTCGTCAAGTTTCGACAATATTGTTTGAACTGGGAGCTTGTCACCTATAACCTTCTTTAAGCATGAAACATGGAGAACTGGGGGCACTCGAGAAGATGTAGGAAGCTCCAATCTGTATGCCATAGTACAAATATTTTGCAACACCTTGTAAGGACCATATTACTTTGGTGATAATTTATTATCCTTCTTAGCTTGCTTGAGGGACATTTGTTTGTATGGTTGTAGCCGTAGAAATACCCAGTTGCCTACATCAAAACTTGTTTCACTGCGATGTTGATCTGCCTGCTTTTTCATTCTATTATGTGCCAAAGTGAGGTTATCCTTTAAGTGTTGGAGAACTTGTTGTTGTTGAGGGTCTACCTTAACACCTCCATGAGATACAATATGACCCAAGTATTCCACCTCTTGTACTACAAAGAAACATTTGGAGGTTTTTGCATATAATTGTTTCTCCTCCAATAGCTAAGCACTCTATCAACATTTTGAATGTGATTCTTCTGAGACTTGCTGTAGATTAGCATATCATCAAAAAATACTAACACAAATTTTCTACGGAAGGGTTTGAAAATGGAATTCATCAAACCTTGAAATGTAGAAGGTGCATTGGTAAGGCCAAAAGGCATGACCAAAAATTCATAATGAGCTTCATAAGCTCTAAATGTTGTTTTCAGAATGTCTTCAGTCTTCATTCTGATTTGATGATATCCTGCATGAAAGTCCAACTTGCTGAAGTAAATTTCTCCATGCAATTCATCCAATAATTCATCAACGAGAGGAATGAAAAATTTATCTTTAATAGTGAGCTTGTTGAGCTCCCTATAATCCATGCACATGCACCATGATCCATCCTTCTTGTGCACCAATACTACTGGAGCAGAGAAAGAACTTTGACTAGGTTGAATTATACCAGCCTTTGGCATTTCTGTGACCAAACGATCAATTTCACTCTTTTGTGCGAAGGGATATTTGTACGGCCTGATGTTTGGAGGAACACTTCCTGGAAAATGAATAGCATGATCATGATCACAAATAGGTGGGAGGCCTTTGGGAGTCTCAAATACCTTGGAATGATTGTCCAAGACTTTTTGGAGATCTGGAGAAATAGATGATTTCGACGTGGGAACCTCTAGTGAACATAATTGTGCAATTACGCCATGTTGTTCTTCCTTTAGAATCTTTGTCATGTTGTTAGAGCTAATTATCTTTCCTAGTTTCCCTATGATACCCCTTAATTAAACTTCCTTTCCTTCCGAAGAAAATTTCATGAAAAGTTCTTGAAAATTAAAAGCTATTGTACCCAAGGATTGTAGCCATTGGACTCCTAGTACAACATTAGCACCACCCATTGGAATGGAAAGCATTGGGCTATTCAATACATATTCTCCCATGGCTATCTTGATATTATGGCACTTTCCAAAGCAATTTATGGTTCCTCCATTTGCAACCATCACTTGACACTTTGGTGCTGGATATAGGAAGCAATTCAATTCCTTGGCTATCTTACAATGAATTAAATTATGGTTATTACTCGAATAAATCAATGCTATTACCCTTTTCTTCTTGATATTCCCTTCTATATCGAGAGTTTGAGGAGTGGTAATTCCTGCCAATGCATTACAAGATATGTTCGGATTCATTTCTTCTTTCTCTAGGGTTGGTTCTTGGTGTATATTCTCTTGTTTTGATGTTTCTTGTTCATTTTCTTCCTCCTCTTCACAATCTATGTAAAATAATTTCTTGTCAGCACACTTATGATCTTTACAGTATTTGCTATCACAACTGTAGCAAAGCCCTTTTGCTCTTTTTTCTTCCAATTGTTGTGGTGTCAACCTTATAGGTTGTTGAAGGCTAGGGGAATCAACACTTACATCTTTATAGTTGTGAGTGGTAAGCTTCCTTGTTGCCATAATTTTGCTTTAGATTTTTCTTGCCAACCTGAATGCCTTCTCTTATGAATCAGGTTCCCAAAGACGAACCTCATGTTGAATGTTATCCTTTAAAGTCCCTATGAAGACATCAATCCTCTGCTTCTTTGGAATATCATTTTCCATTATATTCAATTTTTGAAATTCCTTAATGTGCTCTGCCATTGAATACTTTTGTTTGAGATTTATCAATTGGCTAAAGAAGGTGTTGCACTTTGTATCCTCATAATTTTCTGTCATTTCCTCCATGAAAATTGACCATGCGACAAGTGGTTTACGAGAACAAAGCCCTTTATACCATAAAAATTGATTCGGTTCTAAATATAAAGATGCAATACATACCTTTTGTAACAGTTGCTCTGATACCAAATGTTATGAAACCAACTCACAAAAAGATAGAAAAGATAGATCGACGACTTAAAAATAAGCCTCTTTGAGAGGGAAACCTCCTTTACATTACACAAATGAAAAATTCTTTGATGATACAAATGAAATGACAAGACCTCCTTTCTATATATAGGAGTCTAAGGGGTCATAAAATAATCAGAGCCCACATAACAATAACGATGTAAGGGCACAACAATAACAATAGTGGGCTTCTATGGGGCACAATAATAACAATTTGGGGACTACATGGGCACAACAATATAATAAGGGGGTTACACTAGTAGTATAGGGACCTAACATTGCAAGTGTCACTCTACTATTTTCATTCATGTATGTGTCGCACCTTTGCACACCACTAGAGGCAATTTTAGCACACTCTTCTGCATTAGATGGTCTTCTATATCCCTAAGAATATGCGCTAGACACATTCTTACAACTTACTGCACTTTCTGGTCACAAACGACACTTTTGTCGCAACTTGTGTTCGAAGTGTTGCAACACTACATTTCAATTGTCAAAATTAGAAATAAGAGCCACTTTGTTGTCGTTTCAAGGTGTGATTGTTGTTCATGAGTCATGGAATTCCCATCGCTTATATTGATGGCATTCAACTATGTTGTCTGTGTTTGAGTCTCGTTTGGATGCTCCTCCCTCTCTTACTCTACCGGTCCTACACTTAACCACTCTAAAGCTCTTCTTGGTACTCCTGCCCAATGTAAGCTATGAAAGCATTAATCTTTCACCAGGTGATGAGCACTACCTATCCTTGAGCCTCATTGATGCAATATTTCCCTCCTATACTTGTACATTAAGTCTTTCTTAAGGTCATCTCCTATGACTGCACATTGAGAACTTTCCGAGCATGGTTACCTAACCCTTGTTGCTTGTATTGACTCACTGCATTGGTCCTTGATCACTTCTACCTTGCATAGCACATGAAGCACTTATAGTTGGCAACAATGAATTTCTTCACTCGCTTGTAAAAGCTAATTGTGCCATGCAAAGGGCCTCCTTCTTTCATAGTGCAGTGAGAATCCTCCTAGAAAAGTGACTTGACTTTTGCTGGTTGCCTTAGTCAACTACACAATCTTCCTTCCTAGTGAGCCTTCCTGAGAACATGTCACATTTCTAGTGGACAATCAGTCCTTGTTTGAGCCATTGCATTCCTCAAGTGCGTTAGCATAGGAGCCTACCCCTCAAGCATTGCGCATGTCACAGTTGCAATGCATAGTCTTGCCTTCTTTATTGACTGGAACCCCTCACTGTGCCATGCCTTGTTCTACTTTCCTTCCTAGTGCATGTCGTATTTCTAGTGGACAATGCAACCTTTCCTGGATCACTGTTGAAGAGAAATGCACAATACATTATGTCTGCCCTTCACAACACATTTCACAGTCTTAGTCAGCAATTCATCAACCCTTGTCCACTAAAATCCCTCACTGTGCATTCATTGAGTCCTTCCCTGTTGTCCTAGCACATGTTGTAGTTCAAGTGCACAATGAGGCCTTCCCTCAGTCACTGTGAAGCTCAACTGTGTTATCATTGTCACTTGCTCCCTTAAGCTCTAAGCATTGTGCAGTTTTAGTCAACAAGCTCATCACAGTGTCTCTTGCACTTGGCCACTGCACTGGACCCTGAAGAGCCCCTCCTTATAGTGCATTACATAGTTCTAGTTGACAATGGTGCCTTCCTTTATCCACTGTTGAGATCAACTGCACAATCCTCAACAAGCCCTTCCTCCTCAATCCTTACACATGCCCATCACAAGAAACTTATTCCATGAGCAAAGTATGGGTAGAATAAATGATTTCCAGGTTGATCTTGCGTTGTCATGAGTGAACCTCCTTGGCAGGTGTACCTCCTCAACAAGGCAAGGCGATGCTCAAGGAAGATGTCAAAGAGAAGAAACAAAGAGCAATTGCAGAGAGGAAGCACAAAGAAGAACCATCATGAATACATGAAGAGATCTTGGACTATGATAATGAATAAATTGCATGACAACTCAAAAGGTCTCAATGTTGATCCAAGACCCTTTGGAGGGTGAAAATGAAGAACAAGAAAAGATCTATCTTGAACAAGACAAAGTCAAAGCAGCACAAAGAGCATCTTGGCATTACCATATCATCATGAAGTTCCATGTCATCATTGCCAAGTTATGGCTTGTACAAGTGTCATCACAATGTCATATGTGTCAATGTGTCTCGCCACATGATGTGGAACGTAATTATGTATTTTCAAGAAAATGAAAAATGTAATTGTCTGGAAGTCTAAGAGTCACATGTGGACCAAAGAGTCAATAGAAGTTTAACGGTCATTTAGGAGTCCAAGAGTCATGAGGAGAAATCAAGAGTCATGAGGGATATGAAAGGTCATGCCTCTTGTTATAAAAGAAACCTCATAACTCAAGCAAGGGATTTTGGAGTCTTTGACTTTGGAGAGCGAGCCTTGGCTTCTCTAGCTTGGCATAGGAGAGAGGATCATTCCTCAGAGAAGCAAGAAGTGACTTAATGCTCCACTATTGGAGTTAGTGTCTCATCATTGTAACAGTGTACTTGGATCTTTCACTTATAATCAGAAGCTCATTGAGTCAACACACTTTCGTGCATGTATCATGAATATTGTAAGATTATTCTTTAGATGTTTGTGGTATATGTTTATGCTTCTATGTACTAAAGAAATTGAACTATTTCATTGGATTTAATGCTTATCTTGTTGAATGTGTGTTGTATTTCCTTTAATGATTTTGTGTCTATGTGAACTACTTCATTAAATAACTAATGGATATTTTCTTGCTCACGTGTGCCTCTCTTATGATAGTACTATTACTTTCCTTCCAAGGACTCACTTTTATCTCCTCTCTCGTGAAAGTCTCCTTTTACACATTGCAATTGGTGTTTCACAATGCCAACTTACTTGCTGATTTCAAAGGTTATGTGCATACTCTATTATGTTATTCATTGTGGCTAAGGAAAACCTTGAGTTATGGTGGCTGGACCGATACTCCGGATGGGGCTCCTACTCCAAACAGTGTGAGGTCTAATTGAGACTTCACATCGGGGAGACCCCCGGTATATTGACAATATCTAGCACCGTCAACACTACTATATTATTAAAATAATTGATAATAGTAATTTCAAGGCCACCACCAAGTCAACTTGGTATATGAGACCCCCTTATTTGTGGAACAAGGATCCATTTCTCCGCAACCATGTGGCTACTAAATTTTATATAGTTGTATATACTTGACCCCTTTGAATTTGAAACATATATCTTCTTCATCACTATTTAAATAATGAAATCTATCTTTTTAATATTAATAATATTTTTCATTTTATTGTTAACATAATTTACATAATAGATAGATTTGGTGATGCAGAATTGTGGGAAGTCTACCCCGTGGCTTTTTTTGACGAAACTTCCTCACTCGGGACTTGTGGAACTGGGATGGCTATTCATTTGGATCCTAAGCAGTTTTACTGCTTCCATTGGTATAATGGCAAATGGACTAACACAAGGGCTAAACTCCTTGCTCTTTGCGGCGTTCGATTTTGTGTGAAGTGGCTCAATCTTGCTGACATTGTTGTACACAAAGACTCCAAGGTTTTCGTAGAATGGGAAAACGAAAGACACACTCTGGAGATGTCAGGTCTCTCCAACTGGAAGTAAAAGATCATGGTGTTAATCAAGGATTTCAGTAGGATTTCCATCAGTCACATCTTCAGAGGACAAAACGGCGAGGCCAACAAATTATCCAATGCTGGGTGCATCGCAAAACCAGGTAAAATCAACTTCCAAAAATTTGGTCAGGGCTGCCTTCAAAGCTCTGGCCACATATTGTTATGAAGGGACCAGGTTTGCTATTGTTTCAAATGGTTTCGTTGGTATTATTTCAGAAATGTTGGTACATACATCTTGGACCTACTTTTTGTTTTTTTGGCATTATAAGCATCGATGGAAAATATCCTAATGAGTTTCATTGGTATTGAATGTTGGTCCATACATCCTGGACCTACTTTTTGTTAATTTTTGGCATCTTAAGTATCATTGGAAAATCTCCTATCTAATCAAACTACTAAATGACAATTTAGACTTTTTAGAAAATGTTTCTTAAGACATGATTGTAGGTATTACAAAAATGTTAATGCTACTAGATGATCATAGTAAAAAACATGAATATGTACTATTAATCTTTTCTATAATGATTGTGTTCTTTCTTTCTTGAAAAAAATATTTGGTGATGCCAGGTTGAATGCACCATCCCTTACAAATTAGAAAAACAAGATAAATGATATCATCCCTTACTTCACGCAGATCACTTTCCAACATATATTTAGAGATATGAATACATAGGTAGATCACCTATCGAAGAGAGGAGTTGTTGCTACATCAGGTATCTTGTACCATGAAGAATATATGGAGGAGACACTACTGGATAGGGGGAACATTCCTCTCTTCCTAGTTGTGTAGGCTTGGTAATATGGCTACTTTTAGGAGGATATCCAGTCCACAAGCACTTGTTATTTGTGCTAGCATTTTCAGTTTTATTTTGATTTGGGTGGTTAGATTAGTACAAAATATGTAGGTATATGTTTATTGAGGTTGTGTATATGTTGTGGAAAGACTATGCTATATGGTCAATGGGGATTGAAAGATATGAATATGTTGATCATATGATGAGGAACATTTTATATGATGTAAACATTTTTATGTTATGAAATATGTCATGCTTTTTCTTACTCTCACAAAAAAAAATGATAAATTTGCGGAGTTGAATTGCATAAGTAGGTTGAAATGTATGACATATTCAAACACTTCTTTTGTTTGTGAAGATAGGATGAGCATCAAACATTTTAGCCTATTTTCAAATCTATCTACAATATGAACAATTGCGAAAATATGCATTCAAACAATAATTTACATCCTTTAAAAACACATTATTGCCTGAGAGGCTCTCCAACTCAGTATGGTAGAGATGTTGTAATGTAATGTTTAACATTTTGACTAAGTCAAATTACATAAAAATAAAAATTAAATACAATTAAATAGAAAGATCAATGTAATATAATGTAAACATTTTAACTAGGTAAAAAAAAATGAAATAAAAACAAAAATAAGGAAATAAAATAACCCTATAAAACAAAATAATAATAAAAATAAAAACGACTTGTCTTTAGTGCGACTTTTTGGAAGCTTTTCCGGTGGGTTTTTCAGGTCTAATTTTTCTAAAATCCCGAGGAATTTATTGAAATGACAAGTTTGACGGGTAACCCTTGCACAATCAAAGTGCCTTAGGGGTTTTTTAGGGTGTTGAATCCATATGTCAGCCGAAAAATAGTGTAAGTAACACAAATCAAGATGTCACCTCAATTTCCCCCCGGATTTCGGCACTTGAAAATCCAAAATGTTGCACTAAAGACAAATCCAAATAAAAATGCCTCATGGTATTGATACATGGTTTTGAGAAACCCCTGGATTCCGCCACCCGAAAATCCAAAAAGTCACACTAAAGACAATTCCAAATAAAAATGCCTCATGGTATTGAGAACCCATGGTACTGACCCATGATATTTATGTGGATTACAACCTATTTAAAGGGGGGAATTAAACCAACCTATATGAATCTTATCTCTGGATTTATGGAGAGGGATCAATCCTTTTGATATGCAAACCTCTTATAGAGTGAAAATAGTTTTGATCCCTCTAGGCGCTTGGTAGATCCGAAGATAAGAGGGATCAATCCTTTTGATATGCAAACCTCTTATATAGTGAAAATAGATTTGATCCCTCTGGGCGCTTGGTAGATATGAAAATAAGATAGATCTAGGTTGGTTGTAATGAGAAGCCCTTTCCAACCTAGTATAGTAGAGATGTCGTAATATTTAACATTTTCACTTAGTCAACATAAAACAAAACAAAACAAAATAAAAAATAAAATAAAATAAATTAAAAAAACATATAATTCCCATGGGTATTCCCCATATTGTTTTCAATGGTATTCTTCACTAATGGGCCTATTTAAAGGCTAATAATTAAACGAGTTTGGATCCATCCTAACTTCAGATTTACCAAGTATGACAAGGATCAAATCTCTTTTTACTCTAAAAAAAGTGAAAGAAAAATATTTTATACCTCTTAACACTTAATAGATTCAAAAATAAAATTAATCTAAACTAGTAATATTTGAATAACATTATTAATAAAACTATAAAAACACTAAATATTATTATCATAATAATATTTTTGTGTGTTAATTTTATGTAAAATGAATAATCAATGTATCTTCATAAATTATATTCTTTACCCATTATGATTATGATTATCTTTAATCTTATTTCAATATAGTTATTTATATTTTAATTATTATTATTTCCATTATATTGTGAATATAATATATTTTAATATATATATATATATATATATATATTATTTTATAAATAAAATAAATTATTTATTTATTAAGCATAAAATAAATTTAAAATTTATTACTTAATTAAATTTAAGTTATATGTTTATTTATTTTTATATTATCGTAATAATTTAAATTTAATTTTATAACTGAAAATTTTAGAATTTAATTTTAATATCATTTTTGAAGTGAGAGATTTTTGTGAGACATATTATTATTATTATTATTTATTTTTAAAGTCACGATTAAATTAGACATCAAATTGGTATATGAGATATGAGACCTTCATGTTTGTGGGATAAAGACTTAGTTCCACGATTTGAGTGTATTAGACATTAAATTGGTATATAAGATAGGAGACCCTCGTATTTGTGGGACAAGAACCTACCTCCACGCAACGATTTGAGTGCTAAGTCTACAAAGACATACATACTCTACCTTTTGAGTTTGAACATATAACTTCTTAAAAAAAACATATGCAAAAAAACATTATCAACCCACCGAAACAAAATTATTTTTAAATTTTTTAATTTTAGCCAACTCCGTCCAAGTTTTGTAATCTCATCATAAAAACTTGTTAACAAATTCTAAAACAAGCCCAAAACTCAACTTATTAACCTTCAGCAAAAGATAAATAAATTAATGATTAACCATTATTTTTCAATCATGCCTTACTTCCCAATGTTATATTTTTATTAAGTATTGATTCACATATCCATGTACCGTAGAAAGGAAAAATCCGTTGATAAAACAACAATACGACAAAGAAAATCGGAACTTGGAAGGGTGACCACTTCGATTTATGGTTGAATTGGGATTATTTTCGATAAGCTCCGTTAGTTGATTGGAAAAAAAGCCGTCTGGTCCAGATGGAAATACACGTGGATATTAATTTAACCTGCCACGTGTCCACAATGTGATTAACGATGTAAAGAATGGAATGGGGATGGACCGTCGGCAGTAGGGTCGAGAATGACACGTGTAAGACGACGTTGGCGTCGTTTATACAAACCAGTAGCACGCTCCAGCTCGTGCTCGGAGCACGAACTGCACAGGGCGTGTCCGCCTGAAAGCACCCCCCGGATTTGATCTCATTGAAAAGTGTCGAACCTTCATGCTATAAATGTCACTCTAGTCTTTAAGTTTGCTCGGATTGCTTCAGCGAAACTAGCTATGGCGATGAAATCAACGGACGGGGACGCTCGGCCGCTGTTGGACGAGTCCAGGGAAGCACCAGGCGAGGTTTTCGAGTCCGAAGGCGAAGAGCAAGCTTACGAGGAGAGCCAGAAAGTCGCGGTTAACATAGACGATTTTGGCGGAGACGATGACGCTCACGCGCCTCCGTTTTCATGGCGAAAGCTGTGGCTGTTCATGGGACCGGGATTTCTTATGAGCATAGCGTTTCTTGATCCAGGGAATCTAGAGGGGAGTTTGCAGGTAATTAGGGGAAGATTTAGAGGTTAATTCTTGCCATTTGTTTTTCTTTTAATCCTTTTTTTTGGTTCACGATTTAAATGGAATATTCGCTCAATTTTTCGTAGAAATTTGCATTGTTTGCTGGTATTTTGAGAATGATAAAAAGTTGTCAAAGTTCTACATTCACGGAAATTTTTTATGCCTCCTATTATTCTGAGAATTGCAAAGATTCGCCAAATTTTAAGAGTTCTTGAAAATTAAGTTCTTGATTTTATTTTATTTTTTAACAATTTAAATGGCATTCTTACTCAAATTTCCTTAGAAAATTCATGTTTTTTTGCTGTATTTTGAGAGTGAAAATGATAAAGATTTGTCGAAGATCTCCATTCACTACAGAATTTCATGTTTTCTTCAAATTTCCCCCGATTATTCCAAGAACTACAAAGATTAACCAAAGTTCTACTCTTACTGAAACTTTAAGGTTTTTTTCGCAATTTAATGAATATTTGCCTAGAAATTGAAAATTGCTGGCTGGCTGATATTTTGAAAATCATAAAGATTTCAAATTTTGTACATTCACTGAAATTTTTTTATGACCCCTTCACGATATTATTCAGAGAATTGCAAAGATTCACCAAATTTCCTACACTCTTTTTATTTTCAACAGGAAAAAACAAAACTCCTTTCATTAAAAAAAAGTTTACATAGATCAATTACATAGTTCCTATCTGTAGATCCAGATGTCACAGATACATTCTCAATGCAGAGCAGAATGACAAACATAGACCAAAATACAAAATAGCGGCAAAACAGACCCCATCTGCGTCCAGGATAGGCCAAAATAAAACAGAGGATATACATAAAAATCAGATAGTCCAGAGGATGAGACTCCAGAAAATCCGAAGCCCCTAAGGGAAATACATTGGACGACACGCTAAGCATAAAACCATTGATTAAAAGTGCCGCCAAAAGCAGAAGGATCATCTACAGAAGCTAATAAAAAAAAGAAACAGAGCAAAAAACCAAGAAGTCCGAACAAAACTAGTACTAAAAAAAGCCCCGATCCTTGGACAGCTCCATGGAACAAGTATTCAAAATGTATCAAACCCGTCGGGCGGGAGACTCCGCGCTTGGAGAGAGCATCAGCCAACGAGTTCTATTCCCGATACACATGCTGAAAGGCGATGTCGCTGAAAGGCATCAGCCAATTTCCTACACTTACTTTATCTACACTTCCTGATGAATCATAAAATTTTCCATGTTTCTCTACAGTATGACTTAAAATTTTCCTTGGTTTCCTGATATTATTTTGAGAATTGTAAAGTTTCGCATTGTCTCCTTTGAATTTCCATTTTTCTGCTTTGCAGGCTGGGGCCATTGCGGGGTACTCCTTGCTGTGGCTTCTGATGTGGGCGACCGCCATGGGTTTGCTAATTCAACTGCTCGCAGCGAGACTGGGCGTGGCTACGGGGCGTCATCTTGCGGAGCTTTGCAGGTTGCAGTATCCACCGGTGCCGAGAATTACACTGTGGATAATGGCGGAAATTGCTCTCATCGGTGCTGATATTCAGGAGGTTATTGGTAGCGCAATTGCGATTAAGGTACTCACTCATGGATACATTCCCCTCTGGGGAGGCGTGCTCATCACTGCTCTCGATTGGTAAGAGCCCTTCGGAATTCGACTTATTATTTAATTCTCTGAAACTTTGGGTGTGCGGGGGTTTAAGAGCTATCCTTCAAATTCTTCTTTATTTCTTGAAATTTCAGTCCCTATGGGCTTTTTAAAATAATTTTTTATGAAGGATTTCTGTCTAAATTTACATTTTTTTTCTTATACAAAGCTGGCCGAACTAAATTTTCATTTTATCTTAAACTAAAGTGTCTGGAACGAACCAACTTAGATCCATTTTAACTCTCAGTTTATTAGACACATTTTAACTCTCTTTATTAGACACAGATATTCATAAAAACGAACTAACTTAGATCCATTTTAACTGTCAATTTATTAGACACAGATATTGATAAAAGGACAAAAATTTTAACTCTCAATTTATTAGACACAGATATTGATAAAAAGGAACTCAAAATACAAATCTTTTGATGCCTAAAATATATGGGGCTACGCTGGTTTATATGAATAATTTAATTAAAGCATGGTATTTTCTTTTGTAAATTACAGATTTTGTTTTTTTTTTTCCATCTTCCCATTTTGATATATAAACTTGGATGTTACATACTGGGCTGTAGAATGCAGCTTGATTTCCTTGGTGCAATAAGGATATTCAATTGTAGAGGATTTTAGGAGCAAAGAGTGGCAGATTGCGATTTCTGGTTTGCATAGTTTCCAATGCCAGTGGATTTTTCTTTTTCTTTTTCATATTTTTCTTAAATATTATCTTTCAAGCCAAACCCTTGACAGCAAAAAAGCCCCATTAACAAGGCAGCATGTTCGTGGAAACATTGAACTGGTGTGTCTTTGCAGAAATTTCGCTTGATTTACCACTTGACCACAACATGCCTTGCAAGTTTCCAATTGAAAGAAAGCCCCAGTAATAGGGAAGCATGTTTTTGGGATTATTGAACCCATTTGTCTCCAAAAACAGCTCACTTGCTTTGCAACTTGACTACAACCTACCTGACAAGCTTCCAATTGAGAGGCTTCAAGTTCCTATATCTCAGTTGATTCGCCATGTTTTCCAGATAATTCACTTTAGAACCCAGCTACAAGACGTGGGCATCTCTTCAGGCCCTCCGATATATCTGCAAAATAGTTCTAAACGTTTTTATAATGTTTAGTTTTTGTTGTGTTTATCCAACAGCACCAAACGAGGAGAAATTGTGGGTCTTCTGAGCTGATTTTTTAGCAGAAATTCATTTGTGTTCACCACCAGAAGTATCAAAAGTGAAAAACACCTCCATCCAAGTATTTTTGATTAATTTGTCAGTGCCACCATTCACTAGAAATAAATTTTCTTCAATGAACTTGTTAACCCCTAAATTCCTCCCCATGCAAATTTGGATAATGATCAGCACATTTCATCAGGCTGGAGGTTCCACGACGTATGCAGATACAATTTTGCTTGGGTTGGGGGTTGGTTCCCCCGGAGATTGGTTGCAGTATGGGTTTAGTGATGATTCCGACACAATTTTGAACAAACTGGAGAGAGTTTCTATTTTTAACAGTTCTACTTTTTAGTAGACAAAGTTCGTTGGCTTGCATGGTAGTATTGATTACATAGTTAAAGTCCTTATGAACTCAGGATTCTAGTGAGACTTTTTTGGTGACATGCATGGCACTTTCTATTTTTAGCAAGTTTGGTTCGGAGACTCCCATGTTAGAGATAATGGTATTTTTGGAATCGTTGCGAGTTGATGAGCTACTTTCAGGCAATATGCAAACACTTTCTATTTTTAGTGGTACTTGCATGTTAATTTTGATTGTGGATTCGGATTCCTTGCTGAAAGACAAATCCAACGAGTATGGTTTCATGGACATATAAGACATTTTTCTTTTTAGCAGTGGTTGCATGGCAGATTTGGTTATGTATTTGGATTCCCCACTGAAAATAGAATGCATTGAGGGTGTTTTCATCAACATGCGTGCTATTTCTATTTTAGTAGTGTTTGCATGGTGGTTCTGACAACATATTTGGACTCCATGTGGAAATCTGAGTTTGATGAGTATGATATTGTGGACACGAGCAATTTTCTTTGTGGAGACATGAACAATTTTCTATTTTTAGCATTGCCCATTTTTTAGGCGTGTTATTTAGCAGAGTTCCCCTAACCGTTCCTAACATTTTCTATTTTTTTCCCATTTTTAAGGGGGATTGCTGTTTTCGGCATGCCTAATTTTCAAAGGTCATTCACAAGTGTGACCTTCCTTGAGGCTTTTCTTTCACTGTTTAGGAGGGGCACAAATATGAGGCCTTAGTTGATCTTGCATCTCTGTGGTAATCCATACTTAATATGTTCCATCTCTCCATTGTATCCACATCCCATCTTCAGGTTGGTTGCTATCTGTCACCAGTATTGGTTCCCTGTTTTCCTCATCTTTGAGTAGGGGCCTGAAAACTTTGCCCCAGGAGGTTGATGCAGCAGAAAGAAAGAAAAAAATGTATGAACCATAAAATTAAAATGCAAAAGATTGGCAAGGATAAATGAAAATGTGTGGACAAAAGCCTACCTTGAAATTTATCCCCCTCATTAGCCCTCACCTAGTTCCTAGATAATGCATGAACTATCTAATTGAAAGGAATGAGGGCTAATGCATGAACTATCTAATTGAAAGGAATTTTGAATATCCCAACTCTGATGAGCAATGAAATGTTTCATCTTTATGGAGTCAATGATGAATCAATGAAATGTTGTAACTCAAGCTATTAAAAGGAAAATCAATGAAGGAAAAGGCACACATGAGGGGTGGTAAAAATAGGTTGAAGAAAGGGGTAACCTAGTTCCCACGATTGCTCCCTCTTCACATCATAATGTTCAAGTTGTTGGAATTTTATAGTCGGTTCAAGATTGTGGCATCCTCCATGAGGCAAACCTTATGTCATGTCACTAATCACATGTCACTAATCGCTTGCACACACTGATTGATAGGTCAGCTTGGGATATTTTCTTACCCTTTGGGTTGGAAACACCTAATAGGGCCTTGTGATAACCCGCCAATATCTAAGTATGGTAACTTGTGCACAAATCATAAGCTCGGAACACATTTGAAGATGATGCTTGTGTAAAGTACTTTGATACAATTTTACATTAAATATCGCCCACTTTGATGTTCTTATGGTTTGTGCACCTATGATGTGTAGTTTTTAACCCTGTATAATGCTACCAACAAATTCTTAATAAAACAGAAAAGATACAATGGCAAACACACACATTAACACAAGGATTTTACCTGGGTTTAATTCTTAATAAAACAGAAAAGATACAATGGCAAACACACACATTAACACAAGGATTTTACCTAGGAAACCCAGACTGGGAAAACCATAATAATTTTTTAGTATATTTTTCTTTACAATATATATATATATATATATATATATATATATCTGCAGAATCCATAAAATGCCAATATAGTTCTTTAATAAAAACTACAAAACCGTGGGCTAAACCACCATGTGCTACAAAATCGCTAAAAGCAAAAACTATGTCGGAAACTGCTAAAAACAGATGCAAAAAGCTGCCTTTTTTTTCTCAGGATGTTGCCCCCCCCTTGTGACTCCCCTACTGTGTCCGATGCAACATACAATGCATACGCATTGTCATGCAAAGAATATAACACATAACCCAACATTCTTCCAGTTGTTGTTTTTTCTGCTCACAAGGGGTTGCAAGAGTACATGATCAACAATCCAAGGCAATAATATCCATTGTTTCTTTACACGAAGAGAACTTATCGGTGCTTACAATTTTTTTTAATGAATCTACGATGTTTTTCGAAATGTCCACCTTCATTAGCAACACCTTTTCTTTAAGGTGATATTGAATATCAATATGCTTTGTCTTAGAATGATACGTTGGGTTCTTTGCTAGGAAGATTGCACTATGACCACAATCTATCTCACAACTCGTTGTACCAACCCAATCTATCTCTATAACTTTATTGATTCCTTTCTTGGCTTGCATGAGTGGCTGCCATGTATTCAACTTTTGTAGTTGAGAGTGCTTCTATAGACTGTGTATTGATCAAACTAATTGCTCCTCAAAATAGGTTAAACACATACCCACATGTAGATCTTTCTATGATTCAAATTTCCATTGTGATCTACATCAACAGAGCCATGTATGTTCAATCTTGGTCTTCCTTGGTAGCACAACCTATAACTAGTAGTGCGAAGAAAATATCTGAAAACCCTCTTCGTTGCTCTCCATTGTTCCTTTTCTAGTTTTGACATATACTTGCTCAATACTCCCACTGTATGTGCAATGTCTAGTCTAGTACAAACCATTACATACATATTACTTCCAATTATGCTGGCATATGGAACACGGGATATGTTCTCTTCCTCTTCTGTTTTGAGATATAGTTCTACAAATAACTTTACACCTATAGGAATAGGGACCTTTATTGGTTTACATTCCTTTATTGGTTGTCTCGACATATTTCCTTCGATTTAATTAGGGTTCCATGTTGGCCTGATCTCTTTTAATTTTCATGCCCAAAATGAAATCTGTAGCACCAAGATCCCTCATGTCAAAATTTAAAGGACCACTTGGTTTTCACTTCTTGGATGATTTCCCTATCATTTCCAATTAGTAGCATATCATCCACATATAAGGCCAAATAAATAAGTTGATCACTAGATAATTTGAAATACACACAATGATTTGCTTTGTTCCTTGTGAAGCCAAGTCCCAATATATAAGTATCATGTTTTTGATTCCACATTCTTGGTTATAGCTTTAACCCATATGAGGACTTTTTTAGCCTACATACTAGCTATTTTTCGCCTCACTGCAAATCCTTTTCGCAGCTTCATTTAGATTTCTTTTTCTAGATCCCCATGTAGGAATGTTGTCTTCATATCCATTTGTTCTACCTGAAAATCAATAGATAAAAGAAATCTAATAGAATTTAACTCGGCAGCAGGAGAAACGATCTCCAAAGTCAATTCCTCTACTTGGGAATATCCTTTTGGTACTAACTAAGCTTTGTATTTCTCTACTTTTCCTTCTACATTCAAGTTCTTTTTAAACAACCATTTGCTGCCAATGGGCTTTCTTCTAGCCAACAACTCGACAAGATCCCAAGCCTCATTTTTGTCTAAGGTTGGCATTTCTTCAACCATGGCCTTTTTCTAGAGTTTCGATCCTCTGAATCCACTACCTCCCTAATAGTTATAGGATTATCATTAGTGATAAATAAAGCAAAATTTGAACAAAAAGCAGGTGTTGTAAATCTTTATGGCTGCCTTCTTTCTTGAATTAATCTTGTCAATGCCGGGGCATGTGGTTCGTCTTCTTTCAATTCATGTTGTTTTGTAGAGTCTTATTCATCATTCTTCAATTCAAACTCTATCTTCTCTGGTTCTTTCTCTCTTGGTGGGACTTAGTGTTTGACAACATCTTTGATTTCTGTAAATGTTACATCTTGACTATGCACAACCTTCTTAGTTTTTGGGTTCCAAAGCTTATAATGTTTCAGACCATCTTTATTGTTGAAAAAATTGGTACCAAGGAAGTGTTTCCTAGGCTATTATCCTTTTGGTCTAGGGAGACACATTAATAGCCTTTTGTCTAGTAAGATTATATGTTTTATTAATGTTAAGGCGCTAAATTACTTTTTATGAGTTGTGTACCATGTATTTTAATTTATTAAAGTAATAGGGGTTATAAAGTGACTTTATGTGAGAAGTACTAAAGTGCACTTTATATTATTAAAATGACTTTTATGTTTTAAAAGTGACTTTATGGGAGAAAAAGTGCACAAGGTACATAACATTAAAATTGTGTCTAAGAGTGTTTTAAGTGAGGTGTTCAACATGAGAAAAGGGTCAAGTGGGGGACTTGATGTCCACCCTTGATATAATGAGTTGAGATTTAATCTCGGCCATTAGATCACTCGGTAAGGTTTCTCATCCCATGGAAAGACAAAAGGAAAGGAAAAGGGTTATTCTCTTAATTCTTCTTACAAGGAAAAAGAGGAGAGCAGCATGTATTCTTCCCATGAGAGCTATTGAGGAGAAGAGGTAAAAAGGAGGAGTAGAAGAAGGCGACTTCATACATTAATTGCAGGAGAAAATCACAGCATCCTAGAGGCTCGAATTTCAAGGAAACTTCAGCCATGTATTCCTAGAACAATCACGAATTTCCAGGCACAAAAGTCGACTTGCTGGGATAGAGTTCAAGTCTGTTTGGGAAGAAGTTCTGTACTGAGTTTCAAGGGTTTATTTGTTGACGGAATACGTATCAGAAAGAGAGGACAACAGGTACAAATTTCAAGGTTCCTCTCTGCACTTATTACTGTGGCTGTCAGCGCAAAAGTCAGCTTCTTGGAGCGAGTTTTTCGAGGCAGCAAGATCAGTTTTATGACAGAAATTTCAGGGTGAATCTTTGTTGGAGGATTCTAGCAGCTTAGAAATTGAGACTTTATGGGCAGAGGTTGGTGAAATAATTTCACCGTGAACTTTTGCTGTGTATTTATTTTCTCAATAGCAATTAAAATCCTTCTTGAAGACTAGTTTTCCCCTTGTGGGTTTTTCCAGGGTTAGTTGACCAAAAATAATTGTTTACTGTGTATAAATTGTGTGTGTTGCTTGCCATTATTTCTCATGTCAGCTGAATGTTAAATGGTAGAGGTAGCTCTATATTGTTTTAAGTAAATTCGCTTTTACAAGTTTTATATCAGTTGAGTGTGGGATTATGGGTATTAAAATTTGGCAAAATAACTTGAAACTGTGTGGGTTACCAGCTAGTCATATTTTTTCTACATGGTATCAGAGCTTTTCAAGCTCTAGATCTGAGAAAGGAGCCTTCAGATCTGTGGAAATTTCAGCTGATAGAAGAGACTAGGAAGCCACCTTCTGCTCAAGTCAATAAACAATGAACCAAAACTACTTTCAGAAACCCAAAGGATTGTAGGTTAAGAGGGAGGCAGATTTGGGGCTTACAGATCTGCATTTTCTTGATGGTTGGAGGGTCATGGGGAGTGGTATAAGGGTGGAGGACAGACTGGTAGGGGCAGAAAATTTTGGCCCCTGGAAGGAGAGGATGACACTTTTGTTTGAGGAGTTGGAGGTATGGGACATTGTGGAGAATCCTGTGCAACCTCCTACAGATCTTGTTCAGTTGACTGAGTTCAACAAGAAGAATGTAAAAGCGAAGAGAATCATTCTTGATGCCATCAGAGACCACCTATTTCCTCATGTGACTGGGATGAGATTTGCCTACAAGATGTGGGAGTCTCTTGTCACATTACACCAGAGTTCCAATGAGAACAGTGAAATGGTGTTGAGGCAGAAGCTAAGAAGCACCAAGATGACCAAGACCGATAGTGTGACCTCATACCTCACCAAGATCTCACAGGTGAAGGATGAGTTGGCTGTCGTGGGAGAGGCTATTCTTGAGGACCAGTTGATCAGGATTGCACTAGATGGTTTCTCAGAGAATTGGGATGAATTCATACATGGCATTGTGGCCAGAGAGCACTTTCTAGAATGGAGAAGCCTGTGGGATGATTTTATCCAGGAGGAGACTAGAGGGAGTGCAAAGAAGAGCAGCTAGAGTGGTGGGGTAGGTGAGGAGGAGAATGTTGCCCTTGCGACTAAGGGCAAGAAGAAGTAGGGGTCCACGAGTGGGGCCAAGCAGCAGAAGGAGGAAGAGAAGTCTGAGAAGGACATGAGCAAAGTAAAATGATTTTCTTGTGGGAAGATGGGTCACTATGCATCCAAGTGTCCTGAAGAAGGGGAAGAAGAAGGATGTGGCAGCATCCACTGAGGTGGAGGAGTTTGCCTCTATATTTGATACATATTTTGCTCTGGTGGTGAGCTTAGCCACTAGTGCTATATCCACGAGTGTCTGGATTATAGACAGTGTTGTATCTAGACTCTTGACTGAGGCAAGATAAAAGGAAAAAGATACATTTTATATCATTCTTCATGCTTGCTGCTGTTTTTCATTTCCTATGAGGGTTTTTAGCTGAGAAGAAAATGGAGCGCAGCAGAAAGTGCTCGCTTCATCATGCTTTCAAGATTTGTCAACCACTTGGAGACTAGAATTTCGTGAGGATGACAGATGCTACTTTAGTATTTACTATTTACCATTGATCAATCTCATACCCCAACATGAATATAAACACTAAACAGTTGATATTCTTTAAATTGGAGTTCATATTTTTTTTCAATATGAAATTCAAATTATAAATTTATATATTTATAAAAAAAATTAGGGTTAGTGTTCTAGTTCCTAATTTCTGGACAGGTGCCACACCCCCTCTGGATTCTTTTGCTGATTCTGATTTCACCCACTGTTCGTGTAAGTTTGATCACAAGTGTAAGGAATCTGTCATAAGGGTGTCCTACAATGAATCCTCTTCAAAATTCATGTGTCCACTTCCTAGGAGAACAACTTGGAATAGCCAAAAACTAACAAGGTGTTTAAACAGGATTGGTAGACAACAAGAATCTGGTATACAGTTTGTCCTATTCATTGGAAGGGCATTTATACAAAATTTAAAGGGTGATGAGCAGATCAAAGTGGGTCTCGTGTTCTGATTGTTGTTGTGTTTCACTGTTAATGGGTTAAAGGGTTAGTGTTTTAGTTTTTATTGTTTCACATAAATTTCATTTCTATATATGTGATGCGCCCTCATATTCACACACACCCTGATTTTTGGAAATAGCATCCCCATCCCTATGAACCCTGGCAAGTAGGTTTCTACTGATAAATGAAATTTCAGTTTCAAAGAATAAAAAATGTTTCCCATCCTACCAATTTCATGCACGTGCAGATATTCTTTTAGTTCATTTCTGATAACGAGGATTACTGCCAGTACAACCCAATTTCTTGAACATATTTATTTCTTTACCTTCTGCTGCTCCTTTTATTTATCCATATAATAATAATCTATAATTAATTCTTTTCTGGCTAGTCATAACTGGGATTGGTTGATCTTTAACTATAGATATCTATAAAGATCAGAACCGTTGTTTGAAAACAACTTTATTGAATTTTTTATGTCTGCTTGCTTTAATGTCAACAACAGAATGTAAATTACTGATGTAATTGTACATCTTCATTATAAAACTAGAACTGGGTGTCTTCTTACTCGTGGATATCTAGTAAAAGCATAATGAGAGCTTTTGATTGTGAAATTGGATATCTATTTAGTCAATGATTGCTTTTCATGTTTTGTTTAATATCGTTCTAATGGAAATTTTGTTGTATTGTAAACAGTTTTATCTTCTTATTTCTAGAAAACTATGGAGTGAGGAAGCTGGAAGCCCTGTTTGGATTACTTATTACGACAATGGCACTTTCATTTGCATGGATGTTTGTCGAAGCTAAGCCGAATGGAGTGGAATTGCTACTAGGTACTTCTTTGATATTCTCAAGGACACATGTTCGTCTAGTCATGTAGAATGGGGTTGTGATTGCCTAATTCATATTCTCTGCACCAAAAAGGTCTGAACAAATTGTTAGCTCGTTTAGATAGAAGATATAGTGCTGATTGATATTTTCTTTTCTTGCTTGAGCAAGTGATTAACAACCATATGTTGCAGGGCTTTTGATCCCACGCATACATTCAAATGCTATCAAGCAAGCTGTGAGTATTGTTGGCTGTAGTATTATGCCCCACAACGTTTACCTTCACTCAGCTCTGGTGCAGTCACGGATGGTTGATACAAATAAGAAAGGCCGAGTTCAGGAAGCTCTTAGTTACTTTTCCATTGAATCAAGTATTGCACTTTTTGTCTCTTTCATTATCAATATATTCGTCATGACAGTGTTTGCAAAGGGATTCTATGGTACAAAAGCGTCTGCAGACATAGGCCTTGTAAATGCTGGGACTTACCTTCAAGAGAAGTATGGAGGAGGATTATTTCCAGTTCTGTATATCTGGGGTATTGGGTTATTGGCGTCTGGGCACTGTAGTACTATAACAGGGACATATGCAGGGCAATTTATCATGGCTGGTTTTCTTAACCTTCGTATAAAGAAGTGGCTTAGGGCTGTAATCACTAGAAGTTTTGCAATTGTGCCAACTGTGATTGTCGCTCTCATGTTTGATACTTCTGAAGATAAGCTGGACATCTTGAATGAGTGGCTTAATGTGCTTCAGTCCATGCAAATTCCATTTTCTCTTATTCCCCTTCTCTCTCTTGTATCCAGAGAGCAAGTCATGGGGTTTTTCAAGATCAACCAAATGTTGAAGGTAACTACTAATCATAGGTATTTTTCTTAAGAATATATTTATTACGTTTTTTATCAGAGGAAAAGGAGTAGCTGATTTCAGTTTGCATGCATTAAGCACCAATAGTTTGATGGAAATTAATAAAAGCCATGATCTCTCCTGTAATGAAGCTTCTTTTCGCAGATACCAACAGGCTAAAACTGTTTACGTAAATCATACCTTGTGGTTAGTTTTTTACAGGAAAAAAGGGTTTTTCATTTCCAGAATTACAGTCAAACAAACCACACCTGTAGTCTTCTTTCCATAAGATTTGATCCTTCAGTGTCCAGGCTCTTAGCTAATGGATACCAGATGCTAAACCTTTCTTTCATGAACAGATTTTCAAAATTGACCTTCAAGCTTTCCCGTAGCAGAATTTTTAGAGGGATAACATAATAACCCAGCATAACATTGAGATTTACTACATCTGATATTTATCATTTTTCAAAAACAAAAAAGGAAACAAATCAATAAGGCCTTGGTTCAATGGTTAAGCAAGAGCGGTGGTATTCTTTCATTGTAATATTCCTCGATTGGGAAAGGGCATTCTTGCTGCATCGTGATAAGAGGAAGCTTTTGTGAAAAAGAAAAAGAAAACAAAGATCGTGTGATTTAGAAGTAAACTATTTTCTACTATATTCGATGTTAAACTCATTGTGTTCCTCTTTCCTTTGGTTATATCCATTGGCACTCACTTAGAAGTAAACTATTTTCTACTATATTCGATGTTAAACTCATTGTGTTCCTCTTTCCTTTGGTTATATCCATTGGCACTCACTTAGAAGTAAACTATTTTCTACTATATTCGATGTTAAACTCATTGTGTTCCTCTTTCCTTTGGTTATATCCATGGGCACTCACTTAGAAGTAAACTATTTTCTACTATATTCGATGTTAAACTCATTGTGTTCCTCTTTCCTTTGGTTATATCCATTGGCATTCACATTTGCATTGTCGTCTCCAAGGGGTAGTGATGGTGATAACCTTGGGCAGTTGGAAAGACTTCATTCTTTGGAACTAGGGGTCCTCTTTTCATTTAGCAAGAAGAACTTTAGCCTTGTGAAATGTTCTTCTATTATTACATTTTGGTTATCTATCTAGTCCATTTGGTTATCTACTTGTCCATTTGGTTCAACATTTTTTCCTCAATGCAAGTAATTCTAATTCTAAGTTACCAGGATTCGTGTTGAAGTTTCTAAGTTTACTTAGTTAGAAACTCTCCATGCACTTTATCTGATTTATTCCTACCTACTTTTATTTTCCTTAACAAGTTATTTACAATGTAAATACTGAAAATAAACACTAGTTCATCCTAAACATATTACAGATCAGCAACTAAAAGAAACAAGAACAAACACACCATATGGCACCATTATTTTTGGACTAATGTCCCCAGAAAAACCCAATGCGGGACAACCAGTGCAGCTATCTGAGGGTTTTCTTATTAAGCAATATCAGAGTACAATCTGGGTGCCAAAACTGGCCTGCCCAACAAAGAATTTCCTTGGCAGTAATACCTCTCAGTTGCTGACAAATCTATTGGCTGAAACCCTGGATAATCCTTCCGACAGCTACTCAGCACCAATCTGCCCCAGAAACCCTAACGTCTGCCCAATCTAGACTGCGTCAGCCTCTCCTAGCCCAGCGCTGGCCCTGCGTCAACCTTAGGAGGCCCTGCGTTAGCTCTCTGAGCCTCTGCATCAGCTACGCTGGCCTCTTTGGTGGTTTGAACTCTTCTTGCTTGCACTAATGGACTTGCTAAGATGGAATTTTAGGGTGTGTAGCAAAGAAGCGAAATTCCTGAGCTTGTGTTGTGATTGTTTGAGAGTAAGAGGTTGATCATCCATCAATGGTTGGTTGAGATTCTTGGGGATCTCTGCTTTAAGAGAATTAGTGGTAGTTGCCTAGCCTTACAACTTCTAATGCATAACGCAGTGAGATGTGTTTGAGATAGACTTTGTAGGTGTCTGCTTTAGCGAAACCATACCTTGACTTTGGGGTGGCATCTATAGTAGATGGCTATGCCTAAGTGGTGAATTTCTCCTATGTAGTCAGTTTTCTACGATAAAACTACGATTAAGTAACGACTAAAGTATTCTTGAATGATATTTTAAATGTGAATTTTGTTTATGCAGTGATTTATGAATCAACAACTAAATGATCATGGCCAATTGTGGAGGAATTCATTGTTGTTACACATTTTTTTTTGAATGTTGAGCATAGGGATTAACAAATAAATATGCATGTTGGGAAGGGGATTTATGTTAATGCATATTATTTGTAATTCCACATTTAGTTTGCACTGGAAACCCAAATTTCGGCCCAATAAGCATTCACAATTGGAATATGAATTAGTTAAGGGAAGAGATTCAGGAGTTGGTAAAGTAGGTACCCAGTTGCAATCCTAGAAGGCGTGGGTCTGTATGCCACAACATGGACAATGCCATTGTGGCTTCTTTTTCAAGTTTACCACCATTTTCTGATACTTTTGGAATATAATACTCAGTGTTAAGTTCATTGAGGAAAGCTGGATCCTAGGCCGCATATATGCTCCCCTCAATCATCCACATCGCTCTCATTCCTAAATCCGACTCCCCTGCATCATTCAATGACTTCTGTCCCATCTCACTCTGCAACTATCTCTACAAAATTATAGCTAAGATCATAGCTAATCGCATAAAGCCTATCCTTTCTGATCATATCTCTCAGGAACAATTCGCTTTCCTTCATCACCGCCATATACATGAAGCCATTGGCTCGGCCCAGGAAGCCCTCCACTCCATCAAACTTAAAAGGCTTAAAGGGATGACTCTCAAAATAGACTTATCAAAAGCATTTGATAAAGTTAGCTGGTTATACCTCAGAATGATCCTCACACATCTGGGCTTCCCACTAGAGTTCATAAGCTGGATTATGGGTTGTATTACATCTGTTTCCTTTGCAATTCTCATCAATGGGTCTGCTTCCCATCCCTTTCAGGCGGAAAGGGGTTTAAGACAGGGCTGTCCCCTATCCCCACTTCTCTTCCTCCTGGTGATGGAAGGTCTGAGCAAATTGGTAGACTCGGAGAAGCGATCGGGCAACCTTAGGGGTTTAAAGGTTACTGAACATTTCATTTTGACCCATCTCCTCTTTGTGGACGACATACTCATCTTCCTCAGTGGAAGTGTACAGGACATTATGTCCATGAAAGAGTCTTTAAAGCTCTTCTGTAAAGCTACAGGGATGGAAATCAATAGGGACAAGTCCTCTATCTCTTTCTCAGAGTGCTCACAGCAGGAAACTCAACTCTCGCTTCAGCATTTTTCCTTTCAAGTCATGGATTTTCAGAATGGCCTGAAGTACCTGGGATTTAGACTCAAACCAGATGGCTATAAAATAGCTGATTGGATCTGGCTTATCACTAAGGTGGAAAAAAGAATCAATATCTGGTGTCATTGCTTCCTATCTAGGGCGGGAAGATTGATTCTTATCAAAGCAGTATTAGAAGCCACCCCTGTTTTTTGGATGTCATTGGCATGGATACCCATGGGGATACTTAATAGATTACAAAGAGTGTGCAATCACTTCCTTTGGAAGGGGCGGAAGGAGGGAAAGCCATTTGCCTGGGTTAAGTGGAGCAAAATTGCCATGCCCAAAAAATGGGGAGGTTGGGGTCTAAAGTAGCTCCCGGCCTTTGCACAATCGCTGGCTGCAAAACAGGGATGGCTATTACTAAATCACAAGACTCTTTGGTCGGAGGTGGTCTCCCATAAATATATCTAGCCAAATTCCATTTTGGATTGGATCAGGGGCCCCTTCTGGAGCAAAAAAGGAATCTCAGTTATTTGGAGGGCTATACTAAATACTCTTCCCATCATCAAAGGAGGGCTCATATGGAAAATTGGTAATGGTGCCTCAGTTCGCATCGGGATTGACCCCTGGGCCGGCAGTGGGAACTCATATCAACTCCCACCAGAGCTGATCACCCACTTAAGCAATTTAGGCATTCAGTACATCTCGCATCTTGGAGATCACCGCAATACCACTTTTCTTTCACAAGCTTGGCTCTCTGGAGTGGATTGGAACATCCCGAGGCATTGGGAAAGAATTTGGAACAATTATAAACAAGCCCTCATTGAAACCCATGTCAGACTACAGGATGTTGAGGACGAGTTGATATGGGGTCACTCCAAAAAGGGATATTACTCCTCTAAGCATGGCTATGACATCATTCTAGCAGAGACCAAACCGGATAGAATGAAAAGCTGGTGGCCACTCATCTGGAAATTGAAAGCCCCCCTGCGCACAAGACTATTGATGTGGAACATTCTAGAAGACAAAACACCTACAGGAACAAATTTAAGGAAGAGGGCCTACACTGGTCCCTCATGGTGTGTTCTTTGCCAACAGGAGGAGGAATCGACTCATCACCTATTTCATACCTGCCCCAAGACGAAGATGATCCGGACACAAGGTCTGATATCACTCAACATAAACCAAACTTGGCATGGAACTGATATTCCTTGTGCTTGGGACAGCTGGTGGGGTGAAGCAAGCGATACAAAATTAAGAAAATTGCCACTCCTGGTCTTCTGGCACATCTGGTTAGGTCGCAACTGTATCATCTTCAAAGACAAGCCTATCAATTGGACCCTGATTATTCCCAAAATTTGCTTGGGGTACGTGGAAATCCCAGCGGAAGAAAACTTTAGAAGACCCAGAACTATCTACCTGGAACAGATTGACAAAACTCGGCCCTGGGCATATTTTGATGGGGCTGCACAAGCCCAGGGCTGTGGGGGTGGCATACTCTTACACCTCACAGACTCACACTACTTTAAGATTTGCATGGGCCTTGGAGAAGGCACAAACAACTTCGCCGAACTGATTTCCCTTCGACACCTGATTTATTTTGCTATACTAAAACAGTGCAGACACATTCAAATTTTTGGGGACTCCAAGAATGTGATAAACTGGTTTAACAATGCAGCCACATGGCATGCATTTTCTCTAAGATCTATAATGGATGAAATTGTTTTTTTCAAAACACATTTTGACCATATATCTTGCTCTCACATCTATAGGGAGTGTAATGAAAGTGCGGACAGGCTTTCGAAAGAGGCAACGAATCATCCTCGAGGGGAATGGTTGATCACTGAACACACTCCAGAAAGAAGCTATCAATATTTCCACAGGCCATACATAGACCAGGAACTTTGGAGGGGGGACAACCCCTAGTTAAATTATTAGCGTTTTTTTATCTCAGTATCTATTTTTGTA
This sequence comes from Pinus tabuliformis, assembly GCA_031772625.1. NCBI lineage: Eukaryota > Viridiplantae > Streptophyta > Pinopsida > Pinales > Pinaceae > Pinus > Pinus tabuliformis. The sequence continues at coordinate 350,190,560 of CM062820.1, read as the reverse complement.
AAAATGTAATTAACAGTTTTTGGTATTTGCCAAACAGCTCATCACCGTCTAGGTGACATTTTGGTTATGTAATTAAACAATAGTTATGTTTGGCCCCACGGGGTCTACTCAGTTATTTCTTTTCTGAACTACAATCAGTTGACTAAGGTCACAGTTTGCATATGCTTAAGGGCATCTACGGCATGTAATTTCAACAATTAATGGAATTACGATATTTTCTCCCCGGGAAAAAAAATACTCAGTGTTAAGTTTGAAAATATCATAACTTAACAGCCCATGTATAGCATTAATGAAAAAATCAGCATCATCAAAAAATTGCCTAGAGTGTAGACATTGAGACATCATGTCGCCTAAGATGTACACTTAAATGTGGGAAAAGTTTCCAACCCCACAAGGTATAGTCTTTATGGCGCAACGCTCAGAGTAGGGGATGTCACCTATTCCGTACTCACTCCATTTAAGCTCTCTCCTAGGCAAGCTAAAGGGGGCAGTCCCTAAAGATAGAACAAACTAAGGAGAAATTTGTTGAAATCAACAGATCTAGGAGATAAAAAGGGCAAGGAAATCACTTCTCTTAGTAACCTGAATTAAGATTAGATGGCAAGTTAAATTATAATTAATGAACAATGCAAGCAAAAAGATAGATTTCAAGAGACCAATGCTTTAGAAACGACACTCAAAAGAATTTAAAGATACTTGCACAATAATAAATGAGATCTCAAGCTACAAAGTAAGCAATGCTGCAAGGAAATGTTAGTACAATAAATAAATAGATCAAGATAACTAGATATATGAGAAAAAACCCTTTTAAGGCCAATTGCAAGGAAAAGAGGCTTGTGATTCCAAGTAAAGATGATATTCAAAGGACAATAAACTTGGAATAACAAGTGCAATGATGTAAAACATGCAATTACAAATTAGGCTCACAATTCCAATTATAATGATCAATGATGATGGATGAATGCAAGATCTATCTAATGTGAGATGCAAAATTTTGATTAATTTAAATTAAATGCCTATGCGAAGGGTGAAGGCCTTCTCCTCAATTGTTTTGAAGCAAGTCTTAAATAAGGTTGTAGAAAGAACTGTCGGGGAAGGAGGCTAAGGCCTCATTAACGATACCTCCCTAGGAGTTCTAACGACCTAGGTGCCTCCGTTCCTACAAGGGATTGGCTACAAGAGAACTGCAAGGTCACTCGTTTTAACCATTAAGGGTCAAGCTTCTCAAATTGGGTGGAGAAGGTGGTCCTAAACTTTCTATATAACAAAGCTTATGTTTGGAGGTAAATTTTAAAATGCAATACTAAATCTAAAATGATGATGCAAATGATGATTAGATTGTTTCAATAATTTTACAGTTATGGCAAAATGCTTCAATATGGGAAATTAAACAACTCATAACCAAGCTTATTGAATATTCACTTAGGACACAAGATTATGATATTCCAATAATGAACCAATAATAAAGCAATGAAGCACTTTAGGATTACTCAAAATGAAATAATGACAACAATTCGAATGCCTTTAGTTAGAGTGCTTATTAGAATTATTCACTTATATGATATGACAATTGAAACAAGTGAAAATAAAACAATGACACAAGCACCAATAAACAATGGCAAATGAGATTGCTAACAATGAAAGAAGATGCAATTCAAGGACTAGATCTAACTTATGATATCAATGAAATTCTATTCTAATCAATGAGAGCAATAGAAAGGTTAGTATCTAAATATAAAACAAGAACAATAATAACACTTCAACAACAAACAATCACTCCTCAAGTCACCCAAAGCCAAAGGTGAGATCTCAAGCAAATAGATGACAAACTTCAGTGATGAATGATTTGCACTAGGCCTCAAGAAATCGTATGGTCTTGATGAATCAGTCCACAAAAGCCCACGACCTATCAAGATAAAAGGCTAGAAATTTTTAATAATTTTATATGATGAATTATGTGTGGTTTAAGCCTTAAAATTTCTTCAAATTAATGTGAAACCCATTCCAAAATGTTGGTTTTTGTAGCATCGATTGTGTGCTAGCCACGAAATTTGGTGGAGAGACTAGAATACATGTATTCTCTAAAACCCAGAAATTGTTTATGGAAATTCCACCTAGAGATGACTTAATTAAAATAATTAATCTCTTTTTAATGGTGCCTAAGTCTAAACTTAGGAAAACTGATTAATTAAAAGGTATTAATTAAGTCATGGTAAGAATCTTCTAGAAGAAGACATGGATCGAGTTCTAGTTAATCTTAGCTATTGATTGGGGAACACACTTTGAGCCACCAGCTGTTCAAATTTACTAGCAAATCGAATTCCAGAGTAGCAGCACTAAGTTGCCGGAGAGAGAGGTAGTGAGCTCGAAGCAATGAGAGAGGGGCAAGGATAATAAGGCCGAGAGGAGTAGCAACACTGAGTTGCTGGAGAGAGGGGTAGTGAGCTCGAAGCAGTGAGAGAGGGGCAGAGATAATAAGGTCTGGAGGAAGATTTTCTAGTCCGGTGAGTGCATAGCAGAGGGATAGAGAGTTCCACAGAGAGGCATCGCAGTGCTTTAGAGGGGAAGCCATATTTTGCTGGGGAGAAGCAGTGATTCAGTTCCAGAATTCGGAGTGGGAGCCCGGAGGCCAGGAGAGTCCATTTCCCAGACAACAACTGATCATTTAGCGAGAGAGAGACGCTGGTTCGAGTTATGTGACACAAAACTGCGTATGCTGACACAGGGACTGCACAAAGGCAGCAGAGAGAAGCTCATCTTGAGCCAAGGTCAGTGTCGGATCACTGGTGGAAGTGAGATTTTTCTCACTAGACTTATGTCAGTCATTTCTCTGTATGGATTGCTAGATTTGAGCATCCATAGATTTGTACTCAGATTTACTACTGCATAATAATAAAACCCTCAGCTGCTGCACTAGTTTTCCCAAGTTGGGTTTTTCCGGGGACATTGGTCCAAAAATAACAGTGTTATTTATGTGTGTGTGATTCTATTCTTCCAGCATTATTTTTCTTTCGTAGTATTGTATTTGTGAAGGTTGCAGTGTATTAGTTTTGATATTTATCGCAGGATGCAGTAAATAATTTGTTCAAGTTATTTAACAAATAGAAGAAACTTAATCAGTTGTTGCAGTGGGATTCAGGGTTTCCGAATTTTCACACAAACCAAATCGCTTCAGATTAGAAGGTATGCAACCCTCTCAAAAGCTCACAACTCAGATGAAAGAGGCCTCAAGGCCTAGTGGCTAGCCCTAAAAAATTATCTCAAGATGACAACTCCAAGAGGCTATTCTTAAGCCCAAAAATCAGTGATAAAACCCCTTAAAAATGTGAAGATAAGCCTGCAAAAATCCAAGGGTTAGTCTATAAAATCAAATGACAAGATAAAAATCCCTAAGAGGCTTGCGACTTGGAGGAACAAGCCCAAATGGGCCTGCAACTAGGCTAGAAATTGACAATAAGGCTAGCGGCTAGCCAAAACAAGATTATAATCCAAACTTGAGCCACAAAATATGTCAATGAGTCTACAAAATCAAAACCCAAGTCAAGATCCTAATGGGAAAATTGAGAAATAATCGAAAATTATTTACAATTAAAAAAAAAGAAACCAAAACCTTTGACAAAAATCGAAATAGAAGTGATATTAAGGCCTCAAGCCCTAGCGGGTCAGTCAGCTTCTATCCTTCTTCTTCATCCCTCCATATATTCTCTTCCTTCTTCGCTATTGCAGATCGAACTTGCTTGAGTGAGTGTGCCAAATGGGTCGAACTGCTCTCCTTTATATAGCCTTTCTGGAGGGTCAAATTCCCTCCCTTTAAGCCAACTTGATCTGTGCCTTGGGCCGACTTGGTCTTGGACTTATCCATGGTTTTTTCTTGACAAAAGAAATATTTTTCTTGAGTCCAAATGGGACTATGACACATGACCAATATTATTCGTTATCCTAAAAAGACCTAGAGACCTAAAAGCAAGAAGAACATGCTTTTGACTTAAACTTGAGTATGAACCCATACTCCAAAAATTCTTTCTTTATAAAGAATATACAATGTCATGATTACAATTACAACATAATGAAGACTGAACCTAGTTATACTTTTCAACAACGCTTAGGGAAAGAGATTTTATGTACAAAATCTAAGTGGATGCCAACCAAACTTGGAGGTCAAGTAGTCAAGACCCTAGGCTTGATGTTTAGGCTCTTAGATTCCCACAACATGTATCCCTAAGCAATTTACTCTAAGCCCTAGTGGGCCGTGCCACCTTAAGAGGACAGAATTTTCAACAAAATATTTTATAGAGAAAAAGTGAAGTTGACCACCAAGGACTTAGATTAGTGCCTTGTCCTTTAGGCATATGGAGTCTTAGGAGGCTTAATACGAGCTAAATCGTCTCTAAGGAGGCCTACAATTGATGCCCTAGGTACCAATTCCTAGCATTTACACTCTTAAAGAGATAATGGAGTTTGATGGAGAGGTCAAGGATTTCCTCCACTAGGAACATTCATTACATTTTATACAATAAATAACATATGCAATACTCAACTAGAAATCCTTTCAAAATATTTTTTCAATAATTAGGGCACAATTAGCACATTTTAGAAGCAACAATTCCATTCATTAGAAAATTTCAAAAGAAAAAAAATCATCAACCTTAAGCACTTACAAGACAACATGTAATATATCCATCCATGATCCAAGAAATAGATCCAAATGCAATCCAAAATAGCTTCCAGATATCAAAATTCATTCCAAGAATCTCCAATAGCCAAGAAGAAACAAGTGTGAGTTTTTCTCAAGACGTCGAATTTCAAGTGTGACGATGATGAGAGATTAAATGAGGTCTCTCATATTTATACATGTCCAATCAAGTCTAATTTTAGCCTAAAGCTCCTCTTAATTGTCAAATGATGGGCAACAACTAATTGTGGTTACAAGCCAACTACATAGCCAATGTGAAATCAGAAAAGTTAACCCACAAGAGAGTCGAAATGTTGACGTCATCAATGTGTGGGCCTCTTGGGGGCATGTGTTGAGCTCCCTTTGGAGCCAAACTGAGTCAATAGGGCTCCAAAAATCATCCTCTAGGGTTTGGCCCCTAGACATCCATGCAAATCATCATGTGGATCCCAGTTTTGTGTTTGGGGCACAAAATGGGTCTCATTGGTCCCCTGGTGGTCAAATAGCCTGATTATGCGCCAACATTGGGGGCTCAAAGTATGGTGCTATCCCTCCCATGTCTCAAGGGGTGAGACAATGTCATTTTGGGCCTCAGATCTACTACCAAACCATAAGTGCACTGCTAAGCCGGTTAAGGCATACTGGTCCAAGTGCATCATCTCATGAATAATGTGAGGCAAAGTGCAGACTGTTGAGGTATTGTAGGTGCCTATTGAATGGAGTGATGCTCTGCAAGTAACAAGAGTCCCATTGCTCTCAGCGTTTCATCTGTAGGGTGGCATATGCTCCTTTAGTGGACTTAGGCCCCAATTAAGTTGTCCAATCCATGGTGGAAACCACTTGCCAATAACACATAATGTCCAGTGCTACACCTTCACCATTAGGTACAATTAATCATTAGTGCATCTAAGTGAACCGAGCTTGTTAGTCAAAGGCAAATTGAGACTTCATATGGGGTTTCTCTTCCAAAGTCGGGGTTTTGATCTCGTAATAGTGTTACCTCCCTAGTAGGAGTAGCTAATAGATGATCCTATTAGGTGTTCCTAGCCCCTAAGGGGGAAGACATGTTCTTGGTACATCCTTTAGTCAATAGGTGGTATTTGAATAACGATGAATGGATGGGGATAAAGGGGTCTTAGGGTCAAATGCCATACCTACAAGGATACCAATAATAAGGAAGTCCATGCGTTGGGTATACAAATGTGAGGAGGGAGCAACCGTGAATACATGAGTTACCCTAGCCTTTGTTTTGCCACCTTGCTTTATTTTCCTTTTGCTTTTTCTTGATTTTCTTTGTGTTACTGTGTAATATCCCCAATTTTGATTTTCCGCATTAGAGACAATTTTGGAAAATGGGACACATTTCTGGCATTGGGACTTAGGAAAATTACAACCTTAGTAGAGAGCGGGTTCCACAAGGAGAAAAAATTCGACCCAAGAGGCAATTCACACTAGTGAGAAGGGAGAGAGATGAAGGGGTGCGAATTAGTGGAAAGTGGGGACCACCAAGGGAGAGAGGGCCAACAATTATAGATAGAGCTTGGAGGCCTCCATTTGGTATCCTTTGATCATTTGAAAATTCAACAGTAGTTCTCTTGTGCTGCTTAGCCAAGACAACACGTATTGTTCAGCACAAGGAATTTCAGAGAACTTCGAGTGTCTTCCTAGTGAGGCAATTTGGTGAGCTAAATTCAGAGTTTCCATTGGAATATTTGCAGATTATTTCAGCTGGTGCGTGTTTCTTTAAGGGTACAAAAGTGGTTCAAATTGCTTGTGAGGAGATCAATTATGGAGGAGTAGAATACCATATGATTTGTAGGTGTTTTCCATCATTTATTTGGAGATTTTGTGGTGATTAGTAGGGTTGAGTTTGAGGGAATTCTTGGGGCCGATATTTTATATTTCTGGAACTGTGCAGGGGTCTATAGGCAGGCAAGCTTGTGCAAGGGCTGGAGGAATAGAGGTTGAAGAGAAATAAGGGCTGTTGATAGGAGGTATTTCTCAGCGGAGAATTTAGCCAAAGTTGGGATATATTTCCAGTGGTGGATTTGGGATTAATTCAATAGTAACAATATTGTGGGGCGTTTTCTACCTAGATTGGGCAATTCGCACTTGTTGGAAGTCACCAGGGGTTGGTGGATTTAGCCCAAACACTTTCTGGGTTTTGTGGGTTTATTGAGCGGAGTTTCCAGCATTTTACAAATTTTTTTGGGCTATATTCGAGCCTAAAATCCTCATACTCAAATACAAGGCGTATTGTTGGTTGGTTGGGAAATTTTCATCACTTGGTGGGCTCAGTTTTGGCTTGGAGTTGGGCCAAACTCTTTCTGGGTACTTTTGAGTTTTTGGAGGGGAGTCTGTGGCTGCAATTTCAGAGTGATCTGGGTTTTCTTCAGGGTAGAATCTTCCATCCCATTCCAATAGCAACAATAGTGATTTTCTACGTAGTGCGCATTACTGTTTTGGGCCAGTATTTCCTTTGGATCAGAGTTGTACTACCCGGGGTTTGCATAGGTTGCATAGCAAAACTCAGGTTCCCTTGTTCCTACCTGCTTATGTACTTTGATTTATCATTATTAATAAAATGGCTCAACTGTTTGGAGTATTTTCTCTGGCATTTTGATGATTATGTGCATCTTTCAGTTTGTGGTTGTTGTATTTGTTGCATGGTCCCTGCTAATTGCTTTTGCTTAGTTCCTGTTCTTGATTTTCACTGTTAATTCCTAATTTGGAATATTATAGTAGTATTAGAGCATGATCTTGGCCAGCTGTGGGGTAGCCAGCAAGATCATGGAAGATTTGGGCATGTATGCATAGTGACGCGTGAAACCATAAACAAACGCATGGCTAAAGGAAGATTCAGTATGCGGGAATTCTAGGGTGGAATTTGTTGGAACGATGAGAGGTTGGCCCAGTTAAGTAAGGTTATGGACCAAATCCATCCTCATCCTTACATCAGAGACACTAGAGGTGCACGGACCATGGGGGTGAAACCATTTACACCATGTGGGGAAAATCAAGAGAATCAGGGCATTAAACCTGCTCAAAAGGAGTGGACAGGGCAGGGGCAGTTAGAGGGTGAGACCTGTTACCCACCATTTTGTGGGTGATATCCATAGTGAGGGGTAGGGATTATTTGGTTGGAGTCTTCTCCTGAGCCAGGATACACAACAGAGAGGCAGAGAGACACCAGAAGGAGGCAACACATTACCCAGGAGGGGTTGACGCTGAGCCAGAAGGGCTCACGTGGAGGCAACACAATCCTCCCAACAGAAGTCCGAAAATTTGCTGGGGTTTGACGTCTGAGCCAGGAGGGTTGACATCAGAGCTCTAGGAGAGCAAATTGACCCAGCTCAGAGTTGACGTAGAGCCTTAGAGGCTGATGCAGGGCCCACATAGGAGTAGCGCAGAAATATCCCGGGACATGTTTGTTCAGCTGCCGGATCAGTCGGGACTTGCCGGGTAGAGTGAGGTAATCTCACAAATTTCTTCTACCAGTTGTATTTCTCTGTAACTGGATTGTCGGGAGGGCATCCAGAGTTGTATTCAGAAAATTACTGCATAATAATAAAAACTCTTAGAGCTGCTGCATCGGTTTTCCCGCATTGGGTTTTTTCGGGGGACATTTGTCCAAAAAATACTGTCACTTGTGTGAATTTTTTTTCTATTGTTCTCTTCTTGTTTTGGGCATATAATTTAATTGGTGTAGGCTGCAGTGTGTTAGCTTCAATATTCACTGTAGGAAGTAGTAAATAATTTGTTTCGGAAATTAACAAATAGGAGAAGTTTAATCAGTTGTTGCAGTAGTTGATTCAGGGGGATTCTCGATTTTTCACAGTTCTAACCACCTAGGTGCCTCCGTTCCTACAAGGGATTGCCCACAAGAGAATGCAAGGTCACCTATGTTAACTGTGAATGAGGGTCTAAAGTCCTCAAACTGTTTGAAGGAGGAGGTCCTATCTTCTTACAACCAAGCTTATGCTTAGAGGTGAATTTTAGAGATGCACTTCTAACTTAGAACGCAAATGCAAGATGTGAACGATAGCTTCAATGAGATTATTGAATTAAGACAAATAACTTATGATCCAAATGCTTATGATCATATTCAATATAAGAGAAATTAGATGAAGCACTTAAAGAGAAATTAAAGGAATATCTCAAATGAAGCATGATGAGCAATTCCAATGAAACACAATTAGCAATTCTGATTACTTTAAAAGCTATTAGATAAATTTAGAACACAAAAATGAGAGCAATATATTCCAGTTAGAGACAGTATTTACTTGTGCTATGAGACAATTAGATGTAAGATGTAATTTCTCTTAACCATGATTCACAACAAGCATAAGGAAGTATAGATATTGCTAACAGTGATTTTCAAGAATGCAATAATGACCAACCAAGATTGCAAATCAATGAGAATGGCTATGATATGCTATGCAAAGATGCAATATGCTAATTACAACTCTAAGATAATAAGAGAAAGAGAGAGAGATGGCTATGCAAAAGAAATGCTCCCCAATGATGCAAGAATAATGAAATGGATGCAATGAACAAGACACCAATACAATTAGATATTATCACTGCTATAGATCATTCCCAAAACACTTGTAAATCAAACAAACCAATGTTCATTCAACCCTTTAATCAAGATGATGATTCTTTAGTATATTAGGCTTACTTAGATGAGTTTTTTTGGAGCAAGATGTCAATAATTATACTGTTGCAGCACTTATATTAGACCTTTGCAAACTCAGATCAGATCTCTGCAATTTGTATCAGACTTCAGAAATACATAGGACAACCACCACAAATCAATTATATTGATGATTTAAGCCCTTACAATCAATGTATGAAGTCTTATATGGGTTATTAGCTTATTAAAGACTTGCTTAGGCCTATATTTTGGTTTATATACCACTGAAAAGTTAACGTTCAGATCTGATTACTAATGGTATTCATCGAAAGAGAGAGAGGGAGAGAGATCAAACCCTCTAGGCCTAACGGCCTAGCTTCAATGGCAAATTTGAGTTGTTGGAACACCAAAAAGTGACCCTTAGGCCCTCCAAGCACCTGCAACACAAATGATTAGCCCTCAAATCCAAATGAAATGATAGATCAGACCCTGAAAGGCTAGCTAGCGGCTAAGGCGTATATGCCCTCCTATGCTAGTAGGCAGTCTAGTAAGTGGCCCTAGGCCTAGCAACTAGACCTCAAAGGCTTGGGATGATCAAACAAATGAGCCTTGAGGCCTTGAAACCCTTGTTGAATGGATAAGAAGCCTGCAAAATCAAGATTAGTCCATAAAATAAGGAAATACAATGAGAAACCCTTACTAACCCTTACCAGAAATCACCTTAGGCCTGCAAAACAAATTATTAGCCTTTGAAATCACTTGCAAAAAATAAGTTTAGGCCCTTCTAGGCCTACGACCTAGGCTTAAAGGCCTAATTAGGGCTACGAACCTCTTGTGGAGGTTGAAAGGGGGCTATGGCTAGGGATTTTAGCCCTCAAACCCCTGTGGCTAAGCAAAAAATGGCCGCTAACCCTTGCGGCTAGGCCAAACTAACCTCAAAATGTTGAAAAATGCCCAAAAAATGACTTCAACCTCTGCAAAACAACTTCAAAAGATAAATGCTTAATAAAAACCCCAGTTGCAGTAGTAGAAAAGCTTTCTAGGTCTAGTGAGTAAGTTCATCCCCAATCCTGGCACATGCAGCACATTGGTTGCTCGAAGTCGCTCTCTTGCTTCGGTTTGAAAGACCACAATACCTCTTCCTACTGGAGTACACTTTGCCTTATTTCCCATGGTGATCTGAAAATTCATTCTTTCTTCTTGATAATCTGAAAAACATTCTCGGATTCCTATCATATGCCAGGAAGCTCCACTGTCTATATACCAAACCTCAGAGGAGGCAGAGCTTGCTAAGCAAGCGACTTCTTCTTCCAATCTGGAAGCTAACATAGAATAATCGTAATTCATGTCCCTTGTGCATTCTTCTGGAAATCTGCGCGAGTCCCCTTGAGTGGATGCCTCTGCATCATGCTCTTGACCCATAGTTGATTTTCCTCTTGTGTTGCCGGATCTTTGCTCTAATACCATGTGAAAATTTCTAAACTGAAATTTTACTGCAGCAACTGATTTATTTCAATTTTCACCTACTTATTATTCACAATAAGTTATTTATGAAATCCCTTCAGCAAATATTAAAATAAATTCTACTACAGTTATCACACAACTACCTAGAGAAAAATACATGCACAAGAACCAATCACATCAACGCAGTTGTTTTTGGACAATTGTCCTCGGAAAAACCCAATGTGGGAAAACCGGTGTAGCAGATGAGGGCTTTATTAATTTTCAATAACAATTGCTTTTACAAGGAATGCTTTTACAAAGAAACTGAAAGAAAACACCTGAGACTTTTCATTTGAGACATTCTGACATTTTGGAGACCCTGCTCCCACTCCTGCGTCACTCTGCGTCACTCTGCATGGCTCTAAGTGGCTTTGCGTCCCTTTGCGTCAGCCTGCGTGAGGGCTGCATCTCTCTTTGCGCTGTCTTCCACTGTCCCTACGTCACCTCCTCCTCAGTCATTGCCTGCTGTTGATGCCCTCCTCTTCCTCCTCCCTACAACTCTCCCTCTGAAATCGATCTCCTTTACTTGAGAATCAATTTTCTTAGAGATACCGAGTATCTGCTAGTGTTTCTCGAAATGATCCTCAAGTCTTCTCTTATGCTTTTCCTGTTGATGAATCAACGATCGAGATTAAGTCTCTAATCAACGGCTAAGATTAAAACAAACTTGATCCTCGTCTCTTAGAAGCTTCTCACCCTTATCTTTATTAATACCCATTAACATTTTTATTTTCCTAAGTTTAGACTTAGGAGCCCATTAACAATAATAATTATTTTAATAACTCCTCATCCGGGTGGAATTTCTCAAAACGATTTTTGGGTCTTGAAGATCTCATGTGCCTTAGCCTCTCCTCCAAATTTCAAGGCTAGAGCACATTTGATGCTACCAAAAATCAACAGCTCCCTCCAACCGATCCTGATCTCTCAACCCGACTGATCCCATCTCCTCAAAAAGTTGGATTCCTCCTATTCTCCTCTTCACAGTTGTTGATTGGCTCTACGCGCTCCTTGTTGGAGTAGGCAAATCTGCTCACAACTACTGTTGCTCTGATGGGAAAAATCGAATTTCTGGACTAGAAGTTCCTCGAGAAAAGAATTCCCTCAATGTCTGCTCTTCCTTCCTCCTGACACAATTTTGCACTAGCAAATTGCTGCAAAATAACTACGTCCCAACTGAAGATCTTCTCTGCAAGGAAAACACTGCTACTCCCTCTGCCTCTGGTACTCTTTGATCTGGAAAATCTAATTTCTCTGTCGACTCTCTCAGAGAAGTAGACCTTTCCTGAAAAACTCAACCCTCCTAGCCAAAGGAATTGTGCCGCCTTTGAGGGTTTCGAACTGCTGCCTACGCAGAGCTTCGAAATTCCTCTTCTCTTCTTCTACTGAGCTCTCCGGCTTATGATCTGTGCTTTGATACCCTGTGAAAATTTGGAAAACCCCAAATCCTACTGCAACAACTGATTAAGTTTCTTCTATTTGTTAAATGAACTGAACAAATTATTTATTGCATCCTACGATAAATATCGAAACTAATATACTGTAGTCTTCACAAAAACGTTGTGGAAGAAAAATAATGCTGGAAGAATAGATGCACACACACACAAATACACAATTATTTTTGGACAAAATCCTCGGACAAACCCAACTCGGGAAGACCGGTGCAACAATTGAGGGTTTTATTATTATGCAGTAGAAAATCTAAGTACAAAACTATGGATGCTCAAATCTAGCAATCCATACAGAGAAATGACTGACAATAAGTCTAGTGATTAAAATCTCACTCCCATTGGCGATCCGACACTGACCATGGCTCAAGATGAGTTTCTCTCTGCTGCCTCTGCGCAGTCCTTGCGTCAGCCTACGCAATACTGTGTGCCCCAACTCGGAAATGCGTCTCTCTTGCTATCTCATCAGTTGTTGTCTGGAAGATGGACTCTCCTGGCCTCCGAGCTCCCACTTCGGCTTCTGGCACTGAATCACTGCTTCTCCCCAATGAAATACAGATTCCCCTCTAAAGCACTGCGTTGCCTCTGCGTGTCTTTGTGCTGCCTCTCTGTGGCACTCACTGCCTCTCTGCAATGCACTCACTAGAACAGGAAAATCTTCCTCTGGCCCTACTATCCTTGCCCCTCTCTCACTGTTTCGGGCTCACTAGGTCTCTCTCTGGCAACTCAGCGCTGCTACTCTAGAGTTCGATCTACAGTAAATTTGAATTGCTAGTGGCTTAAGTGTGTTTTCTAAGCCCCATCGAATTTCTTCTTATAATATCTCGTTGAAACATCAACGACCAAGATTAAAACATAATCGATGGCTAAGATTAACTAGAACTTGAGCCATGTCTTCTTCTAGAATATTCTCACCATGACTTGATTAATACCCTTTAATTAATCATATTTCCTAAGTTTAGACTTAGGAAACATTAAAAAAGATCAATTATTTTAACTAAGTCGTCTTTAGGTGGAATTTCCAGAAACAATTTCTGGGTTTTGGAGAATACATGTATTCTAGCTTCTCCACCAAATTTCGTGGCTAGAACACATCTGATGCTATAAAAACTAACAAGAAAAAGAAAAATTACTCAAACTAAATCACATACACAAACATATTTTTGCCCATCAACAGTTTTTCATTAATAAATTAATCACAAAACTTACTTGGGCTCTTGTTTTAGGAAAATGGTCCAACTGAGAAAATAAAAAATTGATCACCAGCCTCACTGCACTCTCTCGGACCCAACACTGCTCACTGAGAAGCCTCTCTCAATCTTCTACTGTTGTTGTTTCCCTAGCCTCAAGACTTAGGCTAAATTTGTAACATTCCTAACCTATGATTGGTTGCCAAATTTAGCTTAAGTTAATTGAAGATAAGTGACTTTATTTTATTTAACTATCCCATCTTTAACTTTCTTGTACTTTAACTCAAGTACAAGTCATAAATTTAGCTTGCTTTACATGTACAACTCATGCATGTCACATGCAACACATCACCATGCGTGCAACTCACATGCACACTCTGCATGTCATATGCAAGTTCCTAACGAGGCAAATAAAGGTCCTTCTAGTCAACACAAGACTAGAAGTACCTTTCAAGCTACATAACTCATCACTCCCTCTTAGCGAGGGAGGTCCTTCTTGAAGAAGATCCTCCACCTAGATTTGTCTCCAACACCACCACGTCATCCACTATTGTATCTGCACCCTATGAACTAGAAGGCTTTCCTGCTACTTGCTTCAGAATCTGATTTGAAGACATTTTCCTTCCAACCATGTTCCTAGGATCTCGCTCTTGAGCATCTAACAATGTCATATCATACCAACTGAGTCTCCTGGCAATACCTGAAGAATCACTCTTCCTTGCCACTCGCTGCTTCTTAGCAACTGACATTGTTCCTGTATCTAGGATCCCCTTGGATATACCCGCAGGTAGTCCCAACAACCTATATGATTGCCCTTGTTTGATGCAACCATTACAGCTGCATCCAAGGTCGCTCCCTCTGAATATAAAGCACTTCTCTATCTGGGAAGAAAATTCTATATCCAACATCCTCCAAGGCTCATACTGAGAACACGTGTACCATCAACCCTAGAACAGATAATATCCCTGTCACCTCGTGAAATTCTCCAAACTCTAGCTGGTATCTAACACATCTAATCCCTTTCACTGCATGCATGGAACTAGTCCTACTAAACACACTACAGTTTGACCCTATCCCTGAAATACTGTGGAACACTAATCTCATTCCCATCATGTGACTCGATGCTCTATTGTCTACGAGTCTCAACCCTGTGCTAAGTCCTTCTAACACAAATATGGGTCTGTCTCGGTCCTTTGAGACACCCATGAATTTTGCTGCCAATCCCCTGATCAATATGGTCTCCCTCTCTTCCTTTGAGGGTTGACCTCCACCAATTCTGCTCGCTGCTGGTACTGTCTTTCGTACCTACCATTGGCTACTACCAGCTCTGCTAGCAACTACTGGCCCATTCCTATCGTGGTAGAATGTTAAAACTTGCAACTAGGGCCAAACTCCATGTGGGTCATCTTATTTATGACAGCTGATATTTTTCTTGGATCCTTCTCATCGAGAGGTGTAGGATTGATCTAAAGATCATCCGATTCCGATAAGTATTTATGAAGATATGAATTTATTTTGATTATGGACAAATTGTCAAGTCAACCAACAACTTATGTAGGCTCAGAAGCCCAATAGTCATGTCTATTCATCATCTACGTTTTAGTATAAATAGGAGAGGACTTGAAGTCATGTGAGAGACACACTCTTCATGTGATCTCTTCCTCTCCACGTCTTTGGGTTTTTGGTGAAGGAAAGACACTAAGAGTACGCTGGGCTAAGTAGATGATGCCCTAGCCACAATAGCTGATGCCCTAGCCGCAGTAGTTGATGCCCTAGCCGCAGTAAGGATGATCCCCTATATGCTGGCTCAAGAGGCTCAATCCGCAGATGAAAGGAGGGCTAATATAGGCCCTAAATGAAGGCCTGAATCCGCTGTCTATTGACCCTATGCACAGCTCCTTATCCACAGTCATAATCTGCCTTATCCGCAGTCAAAGAAGGAGGTTCCAGCCACCGAAAATGGAGGTCTCAAGCAACTATCAAGTTTAAGCTGCAGTTCAGTGTGCCCTAATCCGCTGTCAAAGTAAGGCTAGTGCTGCCCTAGTCACAGTCCTAAAGGAGGTCATAATCAGCAGCAAATGAAGGAGGAAGGCCGTAGTTAAAGGAGACCTTATCACAGTATGAAAGGACCCTTAGACGCAGCAGGAAAGTGAATCTAAAACGCAGCAAGGGTAACTATATTACAGCATGAAGGATCAATGATAATGTCACATTGCTGTAGGTGACAGCAAGGCTGTTTGGGCATGTTAGTATTGCTCCTAAGCTCGATTTAAAGGGAAGGAGAATCCGCTATAAGGAGGAGATTGAGGCTGCTATGTAAGGGCTGTTTGAATCACTGTTTGAAGGAACCTAGTTGCAGTCCACTGCTGGGCTAGGCCGCAGGCCATAGCCAGCAGTTGGAGACCTTTTTAAGAGTTGTCTTCATAAGGTAACCAGTCCTATAAGACAACTTATCATTGGAGGATTGTATGAAGGCTAGCCACAGTAATCAGGTGAACTGTGGGGTATGTGGCTCTCAGAGTTTGTGCCCTAACCAATGACTAGGTTTGCCAGGAAATGTATCAGTCCTTGCTGCATATGAAAGGTACCAGATTAGTAGCCTTGACATGATCAGTGAAGCAGCAAAGGAAGGAGAGTCTTATGGAAGGAAAGCTTCAGTAATTTGGGTAATTGACTGAGGTGTTCATTTGCTACATATCTTCAGTCCTTGGTATCAGATCTACAACCTCATTGTATCATCTTCATGGTGAAGATCTCTTATGTCTGATCTCCTATTTGGCAAGTCAAGTATTGACTTAAAATCATTGTACTCTATCTCTCTCTTTGTGGAACTATTGAAGAACATAAAAGAAGAATTGATCGAGGGTTTCCCCACATTGGGGTTTGTCCTTGGCTAGCGCCACATCTTGTGTCCTCTTGTCTTGGCTTGTCTTCTGCGATTTATATTTATGTTCTATCTGCAGTTTACTTTAATGTTGATGTGATTGCTAATCTGGAAAAGATATTGAGCTAACTGTGAAAATTGAAATAAATTGCTCTAGCATAGAACATACCTAAAATTAACACAGAACCCCTGCGCAATGACTCTTGCTGTCCACTATGACTCGTCGTGATCTGATTATGCCCAACATGACACACTACGTGCGACATGATCCTTTGTAGCTTGCCTGTCGCGTTGCTCCCTAACCATTCAACCGATCCGGTTCATCCCCTTGATTCTTGGTGATGTGGTGTCATTTTTCTGTTGTTGGTCGGTTGGCTACATGTGGCTAGTGGCTCACCCTGGCCAGTGGCTAGCTGGTTGGGCTGTTGGTCAACGACTACAGGCCCCCACGCACTCTTTTTCAAACTTTTTTTTTAATATTTAAAAAAAATGGGCCCTATTTTTTATGTTTTTTTTAATCGTATTTTTTCCGACTCAACAAGAAAAAGAAAAAGAAAAAGAAAAAGAAAAATTGCCCGTAAAAAAAATTCTCAGCCCGAAAAAAAATCTCATCGCCTTTTAAAAAAATGTGTCTGTATAATCCCAACCAATCTAACTCCGACAATCTGACACGAACCCTGCCACCTGTAATTCTGAGATCGATTCAGAGTTGGAGCTCTAATACCATGTTAGACTTTCTCGAAACCAACAATTGGTATTCGGTTCCCAACAATTATTAGCTGAATGAATACACAACTAAGTTCCTAACCAAAAATATTTAGCGGAATCAAAATTACTTGAACCAAATCGCATACATATAAACAAATTTGTGGCCAATCAACAGTTCAGTTCTTCATTAATAAATTAATCATGGAACTTACTCAGGTTCTCGTCTTAGGATAATGGTCCAACTGAAAGAATACAAAACTGATCACAAACCTCATTGCACTTTCTCGAACCTAGCACATGCTCATTGAGAAGCCTCTCTCAATCTTTTGTTGTTGTTGTTGTTATCCTAGCCTCAACAGTTAGGCTCAATTTATAACTTTGCTAAGCTAAGATTGACAGCGAAAATTAGTTCCTGTTAACTGAAGATAAGTGACTTTGCTTTAGTTAACTATCCTATCTTTAACTTTCTTTACTTTAACTCAAGTACAAATCATAAATTTAGCTTGCTTTACATGCACATCTCATGCATGTCTCGTGCAACACATTAACATCCATGCAACTGTTGAAGAATCTAGGGAAAATGAAGTTAATGAGATTCTTCTAGTCATGATAACTATTTGTGAGGTGTTTTTAATTTTTCTTATTAGCACAATCTTTAATATTAGAGCGTGTCTTCTTAGTTCATCAAATAACTACCAAAACAAAGAGACAATAACACTAGATGTTGGCTTTTTGCCAGGGCCAAAACCTCTCTCTTTGAGAGGAAAACCCGAACAAAATTCTTCTTATAGAGATTCCAGTTGACGAATACCAAGACCATGACCCTTGACCTATTAGGCCACTCCAAGACCAAGACACCAATCCTCTTCTTTGTCACTGCTGAGATCATCATCATCAATGCTTCTTCACCGAGGTCATCATTACTGCACCTTCATTTAGATATTCATCATAACAATGAAATCATTACTGCTACACCATAGCTCCATCTTCACTAAGATCTTCATCTTGTAACTATGCAGAGACAGAGTGTGTCACTGTGAGATCTCCTTGTCACAAATATGCTGAGATCATGACAATATTTAGAAGTATGCCGAGACAGAGTAATACCTTCTTGCACTAAGATCCTTATCATAATAAATATGCCGAGACATCTAGTATACCGAGATAGTGATCATAATGACCATCCGAGAAACACAGAAACACTGTACTCATCCCAGATTTTGATCCACTGTCCTCATTCGAAAAAATTGTACCACTGTACTTGCCCGAGATTTCAGAGGATCCGAGTTTCTGTCTTGTACTTATGCGAAGATCACTAGGGTATTTATTGTTGGACATACTGAGAGGGGGGTGAATCAATATTTCTTTTCAATTGTTACTGTTACCAGTGAGATCATTTATATTTAGAACACAAAATGAACTGTTGACACCTAATCATAGGGATTGGGTGAACAATTGTAAATAGAGTAAATAAATAATAAGAGAAAATGGAGAGTCATCGAGAGATGAAACTCAATAGTCACTCCCTCTTGTATATATCTATGAACAACCTAAATGAATAAACATCATCTCATTTGAGGAGTTACCTCCTGGCCAGACATGGTATCAGAGCCAACTCTATTTTTAAGCATTCTTGCCCTTGTAACTCCCTTCTGTCTATTCTGCCCATGTTCTGCAACCTGACACATTTGCCTCTTGCAAGCAAAAATTCCTCAACCTCTCATCAAAGAACTGAACCTCTCTTAGTTAATGCTTCAGTGAGATTCCTTTTTGAATATGGCGATTTTGTTTCTGAGACATTTGGAGGGAATAATGGCAACTTCCTCAACAATTTTCTTGTTGGTATGGAAATAGAGTGTAATACGAGAGAAGTACCCCTCTTTTATCTGTCGAGAGGGTTGAGAGCGCGGGGAAGCACAACAATTGGTGGGAACGCAGCCTCCGTTGCAGCGTTTATCCCCGTTTGCATCATCCCTTGGTGCTCCCATACCACATCTTCTCGTTATCGCGGAGAGGCATTGACATGGACATTCCTCTGATAGCTTTTGTCAAGGCACTTTATCCCACTTACTCAAATTATCTTGAGTCATTGCAAGCAAATGGAAACCTCAAAGAAATTACCTGTGACTCCCTTGTGAAAAAAATTGTTGAAAGAGAGAAAGCTTTTGGGAAGAAGACAACTACTCAGTCTCATAGAGAGAAGAATCTTGCTCAAGATTCTTCTAGAGGAAGAGGTGGTTGAAGAGGAAGAGGAAGAAGAAATTTCAAAGGCAGGGGGGGCAGACACTCTCAAGGAGAAAAGTCAGATTTACATTGCATACGTTGCAAAAGAGATGGATCACATGATGCATCCACATGCAAGTTGCCTTGGGACAGAATTGAGTAGGAAAGAAACCAACCCAAAGGTAAAACTAATGACAAAGAGAAAGGTAAAGCACCTGAATCTGCTCACTATGTTGTGGCACATTGTAATATTGGAGTAAATGAAGACCTATTTAATGCTTCACTTGCTTCTCGAAAAAATAACTGGTTGCTTGATTTAGGAGCAACTTGCCACATGACCTTTAGAAGATATTTTTTTGAAGAATTTACTGACAATGTTAATGGAGCAGTATACTTTTGAGACAAACCAAAACTCAAGCCATTAGGGCTTGGCACAATCAGGCTTAAATTGCCTGGTCTTCCAAACTTTCTTCTGCATCATGTTTTATATCTCCCACAACTGAGGAGAAACTTGCTGTCCTTGGTCCACATCTGCCAGCAAGGACACTCCATTCACATGTTTGATGGCAAGGTTGAGGTGAGAAAAGCATCAGACCACTCACTTGTCATGACGGGGATAGAAGAAGAAAGGCTTCTCAAGCTGCAAGGTACCTCTGCTTGTGCACAAAATTTCTCATACAATTCTCATTATGAAGAAGGTACATTTCCATCAAGTTTATTATCGCATGCTAGATTTGGACACTTGAACTATGACAACCTCCACTTGTTGAAGAAAAATGGTGTTACTGGTTTGCCTACAATTCCTAGGAAACTTAAACAATGTGATGCTTGCATTCTAGGAAAGCATATCAAATAGTCTTTTCATGATTCACATTCCAGAGCACGTAGAAAACTTGAACTCATTCATTCAGATTTATGTGGTCCAATGCCCGTTCCTTCTGCAAATGGAAATAAATATATGATGACATTTATTGATGACTACACCAGAATGAGTTGGGTTTATTTATTGAAGAACAAATCTGATGCTTTTCAAACATTCAAGAACTTTCATACATGGATTGAAAATGATGCACAATCTCATATTGGCTCTATTCGCACTGATAATGGAAAAGAATACACTTCAAATGAATTTGAAAACTATCTTCACCAACATGGGATCAAACATCAAACAATTGTGCCTTATAATCTCCAACAGAATGGAGTAGCTGAAAGAATGGATAGGACAATCTTAAATATGGAGTAGAGCAGTGCAGTGCAGGGCACTGATGGCAGAGATAGTATAGTCGGACATATGGATCAGCGGATGGAGTTTTCCCTAGTTGAGAGGGAGTGTTAAAATTGGCAACTAGGGAAAAACTCCATGTGGGTCATCTTATTAATGGCAGCTGATATTTTTCATGGATCCCTCTCATCGAGAGGTGTAGGATTGGTTTAAATATCATCCGATTCCGATAAGTATTCATGGAAATATGAATTTATTTGTGTTATGGGACAATTCGTCAAGGTCGGCCAGCAACCAAATAAACCCCACTTGTGTTCAACGTTTTAGTATAAATAGAGGTGCCTTGAAAGTCATTTGTACACACATCCTCTTGGTGATCTCGTCCTCTCCACTTGTCTTTGGGTTTTGGTGGGAGGAGAGATCTAAAGAGAATGCGTTGCCCTAGAGGATGCCCGAGATCCTAACTCTATCATAGAGGAGATTTTAACGCAGTAAAGGAAGCCTACATAACGCAACAAGGAGAGATCTAATTGCTGGTCTAAAAGAGAAGCCCTACGCTGACCTATACACAGCCCCATGGAGAAGCCTTATTGTTGCCCTATGGAGAAGCCCTAATGCTTCCCTATGGAGAAGCCTTAACATAACCTATGAAGAGGTATACACAGTCAAGAAGGGCAAAAACGTAAGCCCTCAACGCAGCCTAGAAAAGGGTCTCTACCCTAAATGGATGCCCTAGGACCTTAATGCAGTCTATGGATTGCCCTAACCGCAGCAAGAGAGGGAGGCTCTAAGACAACGTGGAGGAGGCCTGAGTTCCTCAATGGAGGCCGAGTTAATTGCTGGAGTAGTAGCTTGTTTTTGGGACAACAATGATATAGTGTTGCAATATTCAAGGGACAACTGTAAGATGTTGGGACAACAATGATATAGTGCTGCAATATTCAAGGGACAGCTGTAAGATGATGGGACAACAATGATATAATGCTGCAATGATCAAAGGGACAACTGCAAGATGATGGGACAACAATGATATAGTGCTGCAATATTCAAGGGACAGCTGCAAGATGATGGGACAACAATGATATAACGCTGCAATGATCAAAGGGACAACTGCAAGATGATGGGACAACAATGATATAATGCTGCAATGATCAAAGGGACAGCTGTAAGATGTTGGGACAACCATGTGATGAGACAAAACAATAATGGGACAGCAGTATGGTACTTGGTGCAACAAGTACTCGAAGCAAGCAATAGTAGCAAGCATGCAAGGGACATCAAGCATGCAAGGTACAACAAGCAAGCACATAGGACAATATGGAAACATGGTGCAGCAATGGCAGATGTAGTACAGTGATGGGTACAGTCATGATTGATGAAGCATGATGAGATGCAGCATAGTGATGATGGGTGCAACACGGTGAGGTGCAGCATGATGACGAGATGCAACACAATGATAGGTGAAGGAGTCACCTTGGAGAATCAGTTGAAGCAGCATGTCTTCAATTGATCTCATGTATCATCTTCTTAGAGATGATCTATGCTCTTATCTAGATAAGTCAAAGTGTTGACTTCTGTTGTAAATGTACTCTCTCTCTCTCTCTCTGCTGAACTATTGAAGATCATATAAGAAGAATTGACGAAGGGTTTCCTCACATTGGGGTTTGTCCTTGGCTAGTGCCACATCTTGTGTCCTCTTGTCTTGGCGTGTCTTTTGCGATTTATATTTATGTTCTATCGGTAGTTTACTTTAATGCTGATGTGATTGCTAATCTGGAAAAGATATTGAGCGAACCGTGAAAATTGAAATAAATTGCTCTAGCATAGAACATGCCTAAACTTAACACTTGAAAATAGTCCCAGATACTTTGCTCCTCCTCCCTGTGTATGCGGCCTGGACCGGGGTGCTTACTAGGCCTTTTGGCCTCTACAACAGAGATTTGAACACTGCAATCTCCATAGAGGGATCTGCAGCGTGTAACAGAAGATAAACGTACCTCAGAACAACACCTAATCTGCCGAGATTTCTTCCCTATAGGCTGGGCTTTAGTTCTCCTTCTTTCTTCTTCACTTTGCCACTGAAATCTTCACCGAAAATTATGCCTGAAACGAGGAGCTTTAACTTGTATTTATACTTGTTTGAGCATATGGTGAAGAGACATGTTTGTTGGCCATGCAGCCGACTTACATATGTTGGCTTAGGTCAGCTTGCATAAAAAATATAATATTTAAACTTGAAAAGTCATTTTCTTACAACCTAGGAGGAATTAAGAGGCGTATAATAGCTCGGTAGGAAGGGAAAAATATCCTCTACAAGCTGGTGTCAATTTCATTCGCAGATAGGTTCATTTTACCATCAATAAAATTATTTTTGTGAGACTCATTATTATTTTATTTATGGCAACCATTAGGATTTTAGTTTTAGGCATCCAATGATTAGGGCTCCTTCTTTATAGAATTAGGTCATCAAGCTGTTAGGATTAGGGCTTCTTTAAAGGTATCATGGATATCAACAAGATTAGGGTGCATTTTCAATATGTATTCATGGACATCTTCATTTAAGTCTTCATCATCAATGATTTAAGGCTTTTCATGGACATTAGGGCAAGGGCTTCTTCATATTTTGATTTCTTCATGCTTTGCGATCTTCATCATAGGGTCATAATGTCATCGTGAATGTCATCAATTCATCATGTCATTAAGATAGTGCAGTGATATGTCATCAATCATATGCAATATCATGCCATCATGTAGTAGTCTTCCATCATCATGATCACCGGAGGTAAGGACATTTAAGGTTATGGCTTCACACCATCATCAAGACCATCAAAGGTAAGGGCATCATCTAGTCCTTCATCAAGTGTGTTCATTCATCAAGGTAGTCCACATAAGTCATCAAGAGTTTCTAGATCATCAAGGTACATGATTGGTGCTTGGTACTTGGCACTTCTTCATGAGTGACTTGACATCTTCCTCAATAGACATCATCATCTGGCATCTCAAGAATATTTTCCGTCTTGGTCAATGCCATATTGACATCAATGACAACCTTGATTAACAACCTCCCCCTTTGTCATTGATGGCAATATTCTTGCCCTTCCAACATTCTCTCCCCCTTTGACATCAATGGCAAACAGGGTCCCCAAGTATTCCCCCTGTCAGGCTGCTTCTTTTCTTCATCAATAGTAATTTTTCATAGGTATGTTACTCCCCCTGTCATGGTGCTCTTCCTTTTGGCAATGTGGTCCATGATAGATGTGTTTATATTTCTTCATGTGATGAACCAACTCCCCCTGCCTGCATAAACTCCTCTAGCTTCTTTAGACAAGAAAGATTTCTGCCTTGTGATCAAGTGGAAGAAGTCTTCAACAATAGTCCATTGGATAAGTAAGGAATCATGTTCTTCAATGGAGTTGCTCCCGAGAAATGATCTATCAAAAGATGATTGACTCATCAAGAATTTCATAGGGCCCATTCACGAATAGCTTCTGCAAGAATGATTAAGAATCATAAGCTCCCCCTAACAGTATGCATGGTCTCATTATCAAACACTTGGAGTATCAAGGATGACTTCATCAGGTCAACAACATGTGTTGTTGGCTGGAGTGTTCAAGAGACTTCTGGATTCAATTTGCTTCCTTCTCCATACTTGTTTAACTTTCTTCTCTGCCACGGTTCTAGCTTGTGTAGGGGCCCAAGTCAAGTTACAATCACGTGCCATATGTCCAATGTTATGATACTTGAAGCACTCTATGTGTTCATGAATAAGAATTCATGACTTCTTTCAAAATTGCTTCTCGAAGATTGACGGGGACCATTAAATATGTCTTTGTGATATGTCCTACAATCTTTTGCCATGTGCCCAAAGTTTGTACAAGAATATAAATAACCAAGAAATATACTTTGGTATCGGGGAGAAGGTGGTTTCCTTGATGTACTTCTGAAGTCTTTTTGTCGTGGGATTCATTGATGATATTCATTGCCTTTTGTATTCTTGACATCATCTGCAAGTCTTCTTGGAATAGGATTTCTTCCATTGTTGTCTTGACCCTTTTCCTTTCCTTTGCTGGAACTGGGAGCATCAATATTTCTTGTTGGCTTCCTCACATCATTGTTGTTTGAAGCATTATCATTCTTGCTTGAGGATTCACCTACATAGCCAAGACCTGATTTATCAAGGGGAGACCTTTGATGACTTAGGATGTCATCTAGGGTTTGAGAACTTTTCCAAGTTCTTATTTAGCAAGCCAACTTCCTTTTTAAGAAAGACAATTTCTTCTTTCATGTTCTTGCATTCTTCATCCTTCTTTGATAGTATGATCTCCATTTCTTCCTTCATCTTGGTTGCTTCACATGATCAGGCCTTAAGAAAAGTGATTTTTGCTCTTAACTTGGTGATGTTATCATTCTTCTCTTCTAGCTGGCATGTCATGGTGTTTCTCTCCTTTTCTATTTTATCAACTTGTCCTTCTATGAATGGCAATGCTTCTATTGCCTTCTCAGCTCCCTGTGCTTATTTCCTTGTTTCTTCTAGTTGTGATCTAAGGGAGGAGACCTCTTCCTTGTATTTGACCAATCTCTGCTTCAAGTTTGTTCAAGCTCTTGTGCCTTTGTTCAAGGTGGCTTGACAAGGTATCTTCTCGTTTCTTTGCTTTATACAATTGATTTGTTATGGATATGACTTCTTCATGATGCTTTCTCTTGTTTTGTTGAAATTCTTCCTTAATCTTGGCGAGCTCCTCATCTCTTTCTTGTACTAAGGTCAACTTCCTTGTTTTCGTTTTTCAAATTTTTAATCTCTTCTATGGTAACCATAAGTTTAGCGAGGAGATCTTCTTCATTCTCTTCCTCTTCTAGGTCTTCTTTAGCCTTGGTGTTATCACTCTTATCTTCAACTTCCTTAATGGGCTCTGGATTTCCTTCTTGTTTTCCATCATTTTCTTGACTAGAGATCATTGTCAATGCTCCTTTTGAGTGAAGATCATGAAGTTTATCCCATATGCCTTTTGCTGACAAACATTTTTCAAAATTGGCCTTCATAGAATCAGGTAGCCCATTCAAGATTGCTTTCATTGCTCTTGTATTATGTTCCTTGGATTCTCCATCCATCATGTTATCAACAATCACCGATTTCCAGACTTCAATGCCTTGAGTCTTTAAGAAATTCCTCATTCTTGCCTCCCATAAATCAAAGTTTCCATTGAACAATGAGGCCTTCACAAATTAATTGACTTCAATTTTGGTGGTTGAGGGAGACACATCTTTAGGAGGATTGGAGACTTTCTTCCTTGGCTTCGCCATTTGTGTTCTAATGATCAACCTTCAAGCTGTTAGGCTTTGAGTGAAGGTACTGGCTCTGATTCGAATTGTTGGAAATACTGAGAGGGGGGTGAATCAACATTTCTTTTCAATTGTTACTTTTACCAGTTAGATCATTTATATTTAGAACACAAAATGAACAATAAGAATAAATGCTTTTATTAATTTCTTTTTTTCACAATAAATCAAGTACAATGTATATAGGGCTCCAGACCTAGATGAAGACGCCAATCTTCAATCTCCCAGGCTCCAACCTGTTGCCAAGCACCGACTTGGACTTTTGTGAGGCTCCGACCTCTAGGGCACCGACCCTATCTTCTCAAGGCACCAACCTTGCGTTTAGAGGCTCCAACCCCTAGGGAACCAACCCTTCTCTGGTACAAGCTCTGACTTGGTTTCATGAGTATTTTGATCCTCTAGGCTCCAACCCTTTACTTCGTCAAGATTTATTTGGTTATACTTCACGGCTCCCAATGTCTTCTTCAACAAGCCCTGTCAATCTTCTGCAATGCCTCCTCCAAATCACTTCATCAATGACAACATTGTCTTTTTAGAAGGTGTCACTACTGCTCTTCGTGGTACCCAATCAAATATCTCCAAATCACCTCATGATGACTAATACATCATGGTCTTTCAATGATCTCCACAAATCTTCAATGTGACTTCAATGAGAAACCCTAGTTCTGCACCTGCTCTAAGCCTCTTCAAAGGGATTTTTCAAGATCTTCTCACAAGGGCCCAACAAGGTATTTCTTCACAATCTTCAAGATGTCTTCAAGGTACTCCAAGATGTCTTCAAGATTCTTTACTATGCTGCACCAGGTCTGCTCCAGAACCTAATCTTCAAGTGCTTCAATGTGCTCTAGGATGATACTCCAAGGTCTGCTCAAGACTATCCCAAGACAACTCCAAGATGTATATCAAATTTGTGTCTGCTCAAGACTATCTCAAGACAACTCCAAGATGTATACCAAATTTGCTCGAAGATACTTCAAAGAGCTGCTCCAATTCCCTGTACAAGTTTAGTCTTCCAACAAGTCTCAAATTATGCTTCAAGGTGCTGCTATATGCTCATGGAGATCTTCAAGTGATGCTCACCTACAACTCTTCATGTTTGTTATATTCTGCTCCAAAGATGTCACTCTAGGTCTGCAATAGAAGTGCTTGGATGTCTTCTCAACTTTGCAAGAATGTTACTAAGTCTGAAATAGAAGTGCTTGGATGTCTTTCAAGTCTGCAGTCTAAGCGGAGTTCTGCACTTAAAATATGCCTACAAATTATGCATTGATTTAGCCTTCCAAGATCTTCAATTATCAGCAACAAGGCCTGCAACTTAGTCTTTAATTTGGTCTTGTTTACTGCTCCACTTGTTCTTGGCAGTTGTGCACTTTTCTGAGTTTATGATAAACCTGGTTAGGGCACACGTCAGCCCTATTTTATTGCTGCAAACCTCTGTATCTACCCTTCAAAACAGTCCCAGATACTTTGCTGCTCCTCCCTGTGTGTGCGGTCTAGACTGGGGTGCTTTCTAGGCCTTTTGGCCTACACAAAACAGAGATCTGAACCCTGCAATCTCCACAGAGGATCTGCAGCCTGTAACAGAAGATAAACATACCTCAAAACAGCACCTAATCTGCCCAGATTTCTTCCCTACAGCCTCGGCTTCAGTTCTCCTTCTTTCTTCTTCACTTTTCCTCTGAAATCTTCACCGAAAATTCTGCCTGAAACGAGGAGCTTTAACTTGTATTTATACTTGTTTGAGCGTATGGTGAAGAGACATGTCTGTTGGCCATGCAGCCGACTTACATACGTTGGCTTAGGTCAGCTTGCATAAAAAATATAATATTTAAACTTGAAAAATCATCTTCTCACAATCTAGGAGGAGTTAGGAGGCGTATAATAGCTCGTTAGAAAGGGAAAAATATCCTCTACAAGCTGGTGTCAATTTCATTCTTAGATAGGCTCATTCTACCATCAATAAAATTATTTTGGTGAGACTGTCATTATTATTTTATTTATGGCAGCCATTAGGATTTTAGTTTTAAGCATCCAATGATTAGGGCTCCTTCTTTATAGAATTAGGTCATCAAGCTGATTAGGATTAGGGCTTCTTTAAAGGTATCACGGACATCAACAAGATTAGGGTGCCTTTTCAATATATATTCATGGGCATATTCATTTAAGGCATCATCATCAATGATCTAGGGCTTTTCATGGACATTAGGGCAAGGGCTTCTTCATAGTTTGATTTCTTCATGGTTTGCCTTCTTCATCATAGGGTCATAATGTCGACGTCAATGTCATCAATTCACCATGTCATTAAGATAGTGCAATGATATGTCATCAATCATATGCAGCATCATGTCATCATGTAGTCTTCCATCATCAAGATCACCGGAGGTAAGGACATTTAAGGTTATGGCTTCACACCATCATCAAGACCATCAAAGGTAAGGGCATCATCTAGTCCTTCATCAAGTGTGGTCATTCATCAAGGTAGTCCACATAAGTCATCAAGAGCTTCTAGATCATCAAGGTACATGATTGGTACTTGGTACTTGGCACTTCTTCATGAGTGACTTGACATCTTCCTCGATGGACATCATCATCTGGTATCTCAAGAATATTTTCCATCTTGGTCAATGCCATATTGACATCAATGAAAACCTTGATTAACATTTATAGTAGTTTCGTCTCCATAATAAGCCGACTTGACCGAGTGAACCGATGTGTCTCCTTATATGAGCCGACATGACTTCTTTTAATTCGATTTGTTGGCCGACTTCTTCAAGAGAGATTGTGCTCGTCTTTGGAGGGCTGCTAGACATTTTTTATAGACTTGTATACATTGAACATAGGCTCAAAAAGAGCTTCTTCATACATGACATTGACTCTTTGACTTATTAATAAATCCTAAGGCTTTCAATGGGAGCCACTAACAAATAAACCTCTTGCTCATGAAACCCATGCAGCAAGGCATACAAAATAATTTTATTCCTTTTATTTTATCATTTACAAATATCATGTCATTATGAAGACCGAACCTAGTTACCCTTTCTTCAACAACAACTCACTTGCACACTCTGCATGTCACATGCAAGCTCCTAAAGAGGCAAATGAAGGTTGTTCTAGTCAAAACACAAGACTAGAAGTACCTTTTGAGCTACAAAACTCAACACTGGCTTCACTAACTAATTTAAATCCAAGTGAAATCTAACTTAATAAAATTTACCAAGAACACGTTCCACAACATTTCCTACAACATGCAACATTGAGTTATTGTTTCATTCACCATATTTATTTTCAAGCAATATTTACTCTTTGGCATTTCATTTCCAAATTATTAGCATTTACTTTCAAGTGATAATCATTTGCTTTGGGCTATTAATTTAAACACCTTAGCAATCTACTTTTGACACTGGTCTTTTTGCTAATCATTTCTGTCATCTGATTATTTGCTCATCTTGTATGTTGATGGTGAATGTGATTATTTACTTCTCTATTTTTCATATGTCGTGAATCATATTATTGATGGTGTATGTATTCTTGAGTAATTAACTCCTAGATTGAAATTTCTTGTTTGCAATAGTTTACTCAGAGCCTTATTTATTTTTTTAGGGACTAACCCCCTTGGCTTTGCTAGGAGTTAAGCCTAGATGGAGGAGTTGAGAATTGAGTGACAACTACTTAACTTGAGACTTTCCCTCAAGGCCAAACCAAGTGGATTAAATATTTTCTCCACATTATCCTAGGTCTAGGTGTGTATTAGGCAGAAATAAAAGCCACATTGGAAATTTTGATTAATCATAAGCTTTAGCTCTAGTTTACTAAGGACGAATTGGGCTTCATTTGGCCTAGTTAAATCTATATGCAAGTCAACTTTGGTCTCATTTTAGAGGTGTTTTACAAAGTGTGTATAGTATCATTTCCTTGGTTTGATATAATGTATACAATATTATTCCCTTATTTGATATAGTTTTGTTATAGAATAAATGGTTTGGATCTAGACCGTGATGATGCTTTGCCTAAAATTGATGTAACAATACTAAGTTGGTCTTTGTGTAACTTTGTTATGCTTCCATGCACAAATTTTGCTTGTGTAACTTTGTTATGCTTCCATGCACAAATTTTGCTTAATATAATTTTCCAGTTACCATAAAAAAGAAGGAATAATCTCCAAAAGTAGAAAGGAGACGAAGTACAAGAGCATGCTAAGTCACACATATGACCTTTCTCATTTATCACACTTCTCCCAATAACAACCTCCATCAATGCCCTCAAATAAAATACCATATATGCTGACACCCTCAAATAAAATTCCATATATGCTAGGTCAAAGAGGCAAACATGCTTTCCATTGAACGTCATTATATTGCCAATTGTAGTTGAAATATCCATGCATTAAAGATGAGTCAACACCTAGGAGTGGTGTTCCCTAGAAAGCTATGCCATCTAACTACCTCAACAACCCAACAAACCATAAGATGTTCTCCATGTGAAGTGCTTCCTTGGAGAATGTCCCAAGGTGGTTATAAATCATAAAAAAAATACTCCTTTATATGCCAACCATGTCATAAAAGTGTCCAACCAACTCAAGGGAGTGTTGATGTTCATAACTCAGATAGGTGTTTTTTTGCATAGGCTAGGTGTCAAGCATGCAGAAGATGACCAAAATCCTCTCTAGGAGCTTGCTCATGAGGAGTAAGTGATTAATATGATTTCTTCCCTAACTTAGGGAAAGAACATTAATTGATATAATTAATTAATGTTGGATATTGGGATAAGTTTCTAAGCACAAATAATTCAATTATTTAAGTGAATTAGATTGAATCTCTACCGTTGATCTAAGTGGGTTATGAATTAATCTTATTCATCTATCACTTTGGAGTTTGGAGTTAGGCATTTATCTCAAGATGAAATTATAGAAGAAACCTAAAGGAGAGGATGAACACACACAATGAAGGCATCAAGTGCTTGAGAGAGATATTTTCTCAAGAGATGCTGAAGAGAAGAGAAAAGTGTGTATCAAGGTGATTTTGAGAGGAGGGTTAAAGGAGGCCGAGTTTGTGGAGAGAGAGGAGGTTGAGATATTGGAAGGTTGAAATTTCTAAGGGGCCGTGTAATATCCCCAATTTTGATTTTTATTCGAGGGGATTAATGGAGTTTATTGGGGAGGTGCCAAGTATAGCACAATTTGTAATTTGGGCATTGGAGGCATTTTTAGCGTATGGGACTTAGGAGAAATAGATAATTATAGCTCTAATGGAATGTGGTGGCCACAGGAGAAGGGAATTTGACCCAATGGAGAAATTCACACTAGTGAGAAGAGAGAGAGAAAGGAAGAGGTGCGAATTAGTGGAAGGTGGGGACCACCAAGGGAGAGAGGGCCAACAATTATAAATAGAGCTTGGAGGTATCCATTTGGTACTTTTGATAATTTGACAATTTAACATTTGTTCTCTTGAGCTGCTTAGCCAAGACAACCGTGTTGTTCAACACAAGGAATTCCAGAGCAGGAATTCCACCCTCATTTCAGAGAACTTTGAATGTCTCCCTTGTGAGTCAATTGGGGAGCTCAGTTCAGAGTTTCTATTGGGCACATTTACAATCATTTCCTTCAGCTAGAGCGAGTTTCCCTTGGATGCAGAAGAGAAATTGTGGCTCTTGGGAGGGCTAACAAAAAGGGGAATTTGGGTTAGCCAATTAGTAGAGAATCCTTCCACAAAGAGGGTTGGAGTTTCTTGTCAATTTGCATGTCTGTTGGTGAGGCATTTGGGAGAGCTGAGTTGCTCCAATTATTGGTCTGCGCAGGGGCTCACTGGGCATTGTTATGCAATCACTTGGGCAAGGAGAGTCTATGGTGTGGCTACGGAGGAATAAGGGAAAATTTGGGAAGGAGATTTTCTAAGAGAGATTTGGAGCATTTTGTAGCAGATTTCATCTACAACCAGTTTTGCTAGCCAATTAGAGGTCCACGCACAAATTGGGGTCACCGGGGCATGTTGGACTCAGCCCAAACCCTTTTTGGGTTTTTGTGAGTTTTATGAGAGGAGGCTAGGATTAATTTTGCAGAATTTTCTGAGCAATCCTAAGGGCATAATTCCTAGATGCATTCGACAATAAAAATTATTTGAGGAGGACATAGTTATTTCGGGGACCTTTTCCACCACTTGGGTTCGCAAGATATTTCAGGGTTTTGTTAAGTTGGTGGAGTAGTGCCTGTGGCTAATTTCTTAGAATTTTTGGAGCAGTTTGGAGGGCTAAATCAACAATTCCTTTCTAGTGGCAGCAACAGTTTTTTGGGTGGACACAGATTTGGTAGTAGAGTCATTTCCAACATTTGGGTACCATCATATTCACCTGGAATCTTGCCTTGCTTGTTGTAGCAAGCCCAGGTTCTTTTGTTCCTACTCATTGTACTCCACCTGATTAATTTAATAAAAAGGCTCAGTGTTTTGGGTGTTATTTCTGGCGTAATCTGGTATTTCTGCATGTTTGTACAATTTTTATTGCATGTTTACGATTTCACTACTATTATCACTTAATATTTCCATTAGGAATATTACAGGCTGAATTTACCCATCCAAGTTTGCACAAGTGGAGGAAAAATTCTCTAGTGCACAAGGGGTTGTATATTTTGAGGAAAAGGAGGTTGAATTTGTATGTAGAGACCGAGTTATTTCCAAGGTCGAGAATTTCCAGTGGGCTAAATTCTTCAGGTGGTTGAAATTCCTAGGGAGTTGAAAATCAAGTTCTATTGTGTTGTAGTTTTCACTTATTCTACATCATTGGGGGCCTTTGATCTAGTTTTATACATGTTCTTGAGGGTGGTCTGTTGTTGTATCCTTCTTTACATAATTTTATCCTAGTTTCAGCTTTGGCATTTTGTGAAAGTTGCATTTGCACTGTCACATTGCCACATTGTACTCATACTAGATGTATCCTTCACTCCCATTGACCTACTTTTGTGGTCATTTGTTGGACATTAATAAATTATCTTATGTTATGTATTCTTTGAGGTTCAATTTCCCTAGCAAGGGGCCCCTAATTTTCCTGAGTTAATCAAAAGTGGGAAGAATTTGCTGCTGTTTCAGTGGTTGATTTTTTTTTAAAATTCCTGCTGCAATTTTTATTTATGAAGTTAAAATACTAGTGTATTTATTTTCAGCAGTTTCAAAAAAAGATTTTACTGGGTGAAATAATCTTTGTGTACAAAATAATTGTTGTGATAGTAAATCAGATATGGTATTAAAAATTAATAGAGTGCACTCTAGAGAAGTGCACCAACCTCTCTAAGTAACAAATAATATATTGCACGCCTTCAAAATTGTGCCCAAGAAGGTGGGCACACCACTAGAAAGATTCAAATAAGTCCAAATAACCATTGTTGCACATATCACGATAATATCGGAATTATCGAGATATTATCGCCGAAAACCACCTCGCCGATATTATCGCCAGTATTTATCACGAAAAATTGCCTGAATTGAAATTATCACAATAAATTCAATTTATCGCAATAATTTAGGTAATTATCACGATAACTTCGAAATTATTCCCTGCTTTGTCATTTTAAACTTGTTAACAATTTTTTGTTTCCTTAATTCTTTAAAAGTGAGTTAGGAGATTGAGTTGTGAGGATACTTTGACTATTTCCATCAAGCAAACAAGGGGAAATCTATTGTTTTCATTTCCCATGATTCATCTCATGAGATACATAACTTAGTAGTTAATGGTAATATTAAATTCTTAAAGTAAAAGTGGCATTTTCCTTTATCTTTCATTTTCATCCTTTTACTTAAATTTTTAACATTACCATTAATTGACTCTGGATGTTTGAGAGTGGTTTTGACCTCATTGGATTTCATATGGAGAAAGTAGAATTTTAGATCCCACTCAAAATCCAACAGACTTAACAATTTTTAGGATTTCAAGATTGGCAAGATTGCAATGTTTCTATTACATTCTGTGATGTACAAGGGTATGGAACTAACATTTAATCAAGATCACCAAGCCCTCTATGTACCTCGTTGTTGGTGGCATTGACTGTTGAGCTCCTCCTTCATGACTATAGTATTAATGTACACTTAACTCAATTATTCACGACCCTAGTAAAAATGTATGCGTCACTCAAGAAAAATCATTGATTAGGATGTTAAGCTTTTTCTATCTTTTTTTAAGCGTGGTTCACGGACATTGAGTGGTTGCTACATCCACGGGAAAATCCAGGCAGATCAACCCGAAGGGATTCACCCACTGGCTAAACAAGCAAGGCTTAACCCCAAGGGTGTCGAGGAGATTTGACCCTGTGACCTCCCAACTAGCGAGGCACTTAGCAACGAGAACTTGACCAACTGAGCTAACCCGTGGGGCCTTAAGTTTTTTCTATCTTAAATTAATGCTCAAAGGGTAATCTTGATGAGGAGGATCCCAATGTAGGCAATGGTTTTGATGTTATGTAGCTATTTGTTGTAGCATGATTTTCTTTAGATTTTAGAGGCCATTTAGAGCCTCCTTATTGACCTCTTTTTATTCAAAGATGGCTAGCACTCAATGATATTTTGGTTATATACACCCTTGCTATACACATGAGAAATTTTGCATATTTTGCATAATAATTTGGATTCATATAGGTGCACATGAATTATATGTTGTTTTCAAAATTTGAATATTTCATGTATTTATTAGTCGACCAATTTTTTGGTCGAGTTGAGGGTGTTGTGACTATTTTCCATCAAGCAAACAAGGGAAAATTTGTTGTTTTCATTGCCATGATTCATCTCATGAGATACATTTATTTTTGTTTTGATATGATTTTGTATCATTCTATTAGATCTTATGACTTAGGACAAATATCATATTTCAATATTGAACTTTGATGTATCACTTGACATCTTATATATCAATTTTATTTTCATATTTATGTAGCAATGCGTTTGTTTGATGTTGATGTTGTTTTAGAAGTTAAAACATTGAGAAAAAAAAATATAAT
This sequence comes from Pinus tabuliformis, assembly GCA_031772625.1. Taxonomy (NCBI): domain Eukaryota; kingdom Viridiplantae; phylum Streptophyta; class Pinopsida; order Pinales; family Pinaceae; genus Pinus; species Pinus tabuliformis. Next base: position 350,155,766 of record CM062820.1, on the reverse strand, counting down.
TTTTGTATTTTTTAAAGTTTCTAGATGATTTCCGATATTTTCCCCAATATTCCTGATAATTTAAATTTTGGACCCCCGACGATAAATTGGCACTAACGATAAATATAACACTGCAAACAACCACTCCAAATGTGAAAAGGAAGCATATAATGTAGGGTACACAAGCTATTAACATTAATTTGAATAAATAAGATTAATTTAACCATTTAATGGTTAAGTCAACCTCAATATGTGTGCTTAAAGGTTAATGCTCAAAATATAACCGTAATCCTCCTCCCAATTAGTCACCATCAAATTAGATCACCATGAACATGTGTGCCAATGAGGAGTGCACTTTCATAAAGTGTTGTACCATGCAAATAAAATTTCTTTTCAGTAATACCTCCCTGGTAACAACAAAACATAAATCTTATGACATCAAAATTACCATCCAGCCTTAGGAAAAGAGTTAGATAACCATCAAATCATAAAGTAATACCCCCTTTATAAATCAAACGTAGGAAATTAGGAAATAACATATCAACGAGGGTATGAATATCATGAAACACATTCCCCCCAAGTGATGGTTACAAAATGTGATATTACAAGGTTAAATCACCTACGGAAATCACACAAAGCAACATGAATCAATCACGATAGCAACATCATAAGAAAAAGGGACATAACAAAAAGGATAACCTGTCCAACCGTCAAGAGAGTCCCCCATCACACATTCAACACATGAGGACCATGTAGAACATCCCCTCCTAGTTACACCAAATAATGTGACATCATCATGCAAAAGCCACCAAGAAATTTCAACAATCATGAAGCATATATCTCCTAACCATCATCATCTAACCCTTTTGGGGGCTAGAACCATCATCCATATCCAAGGTAAGCATATATACCAAACTACCATAATGAGATAGTATGCTTGACATCCATTAAAAGTGCAACCAAGAGGTGATCAACAAGGAAAGCACGTGTGAGAAGACCACCAAGTAACATATACAATCACCATCCAAACAAGAAGTGGGACTGCCCAAACCAGAGATCTCCATCAAATGATACAATGCCATGAAGATGAGGGGCTCTATGAAGATGAATCACTAAGTTGATTTAGAAGCTCCAAGGAAGTAGCATCAAATCTCCAATAATGTGATGAAAATCACAACATCTGTGAGAAGACCACTAAGTAACATATACAATCACCATCCAAACAAGAAGTGGGACTGCCCCAACCAGAGATCTCCATCAAATGATACAATGCCATGAAGACGAGGGGCTCTATGAAATGATACAATGCCATGAAGATGAGGGGCTCTATGAAGATGAATCACTAAGTTGATTTAGAAGCTCCAAGGAAGTAGCATCAAATCTCCAATAATGTGATGAAAATCACAACATCTGTGAGAAGACCACTAAGTAACATATACAATCACCATCCAAACAAGAAGTGGGACTGCCCCAACCAGAGATCTCCATCAAATGATACAATGCCATGAAGACGAGGGGCTCTATGAAGATGAATCACTAAGTTGATTTAGAAGCTCCAAGGAAGTAGCATCAAATCTCCAATAATGTGATGAAAATCACAACATGGAACCTCATACAATACGAGGTGTAACAATTAGAATTAGTGATAACGAAATATGAACTTGCATGCATCTTGAGATATATGGTTTTCCAACTGCCAGAGAATTGGAAATCTTTATACGACCTACAATAATAAGTTTGATTTTGACATCTTGATCCTGTTTCCATATATGATTCGTGCAACTTTGCTTCTGCAGGAGCCTTCTGTAGTAGATGGAAACAAAAGGAAGCATTGAGGTCTTTATCTTAGATTTGATTCCTTTGTTAAGGAGTTGTAAACCAAAGGATCCAGACTTCAACTATTTCTTTGAAAATTATGTTTTTTATGTTTATATGGTATTCTTCTTTCATTATTTCATAAAGAGTCTAAATGTTAAGGTTTTAATTCTGCAGGTTGTGGCTTGGCTAGTAGCTTTCCTTGTGATGATCATGAATGGATACCTTTTAGAGGACTTCTTTGCCAACGAACTTATGAGCATGTGGGTTATGACATTATTGATCTTCATAATAGTTGCATATGTATCTTTTATCATATATCTGGTTGTCCAAGCGTTTAGGATAGATCGATCGTTTGATAAACTACTGCGTTGAAGCAGGTAAATTACTCCTCTCCCTCAGTTTTCCTATATGACTGTAAAAGACAAATGATCCGGTATTGAAAGAACAGAATTTACAGACAATATCAGTAGAGCTGTTGTTTTGTGTTCCTGATTTTTGTTGTCTACCTTATTTTGATCTTCATGGAAAAGTAATCTATTGTGTTTTAAGCCTCTCTTAATTCTGTCAGCAATCTCACAACATCATGTTAGTAAGAAGACCAGAAAACAACCAATTTTTCCTCTATATTCCAACAGACAGTGAAGGAGGAAATGAGGGACAAGGATAATAAGAATTCATCAAACCATTAATAAGTAGTACGTTTCACAGACCACACAAAGTTTTGTCAGCAAATCTTCTACCTGACAAGATTTAATTCTTTATAAATAAGCCAATGTTTGAGGGTGATATATCATGCAATGATATATTAACCTACAAAACTAAGCAATCCAAATTTACGAGATTGTGAGAAAACTATATCATAACAGTAGCTTGCAAATCTTTAACAGATGTAAAGTGTAATTTCTTTAATGCTTCATTATAAATCATATATGCCAACAAAGATTGGTGTCAAATGGGGACAATGCTTTGAAAATATTAACCTACAAAACAAAGCTATCCAAAATTACCAGACTATGAAAAAACCATATCATAACAGTAGCTTGCAAATATTTAACAGATGTAAAGTGTAATTTTTTTAACGCTTCATTGTAAATCATACATGCCAACAAATTTTGGAGTCGAATGGGGACTATGCTTTGAAAATAACAAAAAAAATGTCGAAATAACGAAACACAGAATGTTCTAGAATGAAAGCTCCATGAAAGGAAAAACATATTTTACGAGTCTTATTCAAAGTGGACCAAGTCAGTACGTCAGGTTCAGCATGCTAGACATGCTAGACTTCAGAAGAGGTTTACAAGGAAAACTGATCAGATTCTCCAAGACTTATGAATGCCTGTTGTTAGTTTTATTGTTTATAAGAAGATGATCTTGCAAAATTCAGGTAGCCCACTTAGATTGCTAATTTTGCATCCCAACTTTTTTTGTGCTCTTGGTCACTTTTTTGGTAAAACGAAATGCTTAGAGGATAGACATATCAACAACTATCATAAAAGGAATAGCATTTTCAATAAATGCCTACAGCAAATGTTTATAGCCCTCCCATGTTGTTGGATGTGTGTTATATATTTCCACGTGTCATGGGGTCCGGTATAGCGGCCCAATTTTTTTTTAATGCAGATCCAATAATAGTTGGGCAGACCCGAGGGGGGTGGACCCAAAGATGGTGGGTGGACCTACCTGTGGTTTTGTGCATGGTTTTGGGTAGGATGGTTTTCTGCCCATGGTATTTTGTAGATCTAGTTAAGGTAACTATGGTTATGTTCTAATTCAAGGTTAGTGGATTGGATTTTATGAATGCTTCGGCATGTATATATATGTATTGTAACATTGAAAGGAATATAATGAAAAATCAATCTGATAGTTCCTGTTTTGGGATCTAGGGGAAAATTTGTGTATATTTGTTTTATTTTCTCGCCATTGTATATTTTTCTGTTCTAAGAATTCATTTGCAAGTAATTTCTATACAGGGTTAAAACTTACATCTGGTATCAGAGTTGTTTCGGCTTCAAGGGGATGCCTTTGTTGCTGAGCGGTTTTGCTCGGGCCTGTGGTAGACCCTGTTACAGTGGGATTTCTGCGGGATTGATTTTTGCAGTGAAAGGAGATGGCGAATAGTGGAAAGATAGAGATCGAGAAATTTAATGGACAGAGTTTTGAGCTGTGGAAGCTCAAGATGAAGGATCAATTAGTGGATAAAGATCAGTGGATCACAGTAGATCCAGGTACTAAACCAACGACAATGTCAACAGAAGACTGGGCAAAGTTGGATTGAAAGGCAAAAAGCACAATACGGTTATTTATCTCAGATTCAATATTGTTGAATGTTTCAGGAGAAGCTACAACAAAGGCTTTGTGGGACAAGTTTAGGGACTTGTATCAATCTAAGTCTCTGGTGAACAAATTGTTCCTGTGGAAAAAATAGTATAACTTGAGAATGAAGGATGGGGACTCGGTGACAGAGCATCTGAATGCCTTTAATATTGTGGTGAGCCAGTTGTTATCTATTGATATTAAAATTTCAGGCGAAGATTCGTGGGATAGTCTGGTTGTTGTTATACAAGTAGCAATACAACTACCTTGAAGTTTGATGAAATAGTCTCATACTTGTCGTCAGAGGAGATGAGATGGAAAAATATGGAGAGCCAGAATGGAGATGCCTTGTCTGTGAGAGGACGGTCCCAGAATAGAAACAAAAATAAGTCCTAAAGTGGGAGATCTAAATCTAGAGGGACATCTAAATCTTCAGGAAAATCTCTGAAGGTATGTTGGAAATGCAAAAAGGAAAGGCACTACAAAAAGGACCGTAGATCTAAAGTTCCTGAAAAAAGAAAGGAATTTGATGATGCTCCTTCTGCAAAGGCGAAAAACACCTCAGATGAAGGTGGGAATGTGAACTTGGATTCTTATTCAAGTACACATGTAGATCATGAGGCATGGTTGATTGACTCAGGTGCATCCTTTCACTTTATTCCCCATAGGGAGTGGTTCTATGAGTACAAGAAATATGATGGTGGTGATGTCTTCCTAGGCAATGACAGGAAGGAAAAAATCATGGGAAGTGGAAAAGTCAAGCTGAATTTGCAAGGTGGACCGTGGAAGGATTAGAACACTTCCTGGTGTTCTGCATATTCCTGCATTGGCCAGAAATATGATTTATGTAAGCAAAATGGTTAATGCAAATGTAAAAATAGTGTTCAAGAAAGATGCCTACAAGATGCTCGGGGAGAACTGGTATTGATGCGGGAGTTCGGATTGGAACTCTGTACAAGCTTCTGGGTAGCACTGTTATTGATGGGTGCAACAGTTTTGTGGTTCCTGAAAGTGGCGCTGAAAATCTAGTGGTTTCTGGAGAAAAGACCATGCTATGGCATCAAAGACTTGGACATTGGAGAGAAGGGCCTTCGAATATTACATGGTAATGGTATGGTAGAAGGTATGTGTTAAAATTGGCAACTAGGGCCAAATTCCATGTGGGTCATCTTATTAATGGAAGCTGATATTTTTCTTGGATCCCTCTCATCGAGAGGTGTAGGATTGATCTAAAGATCATCCGATTCGATAAGTATTCATGGAGATATGAATTTATTTGTGTTATGGGACAATTCGTCAATGTCGGCCAACAACCAAATAACCCCCTCTCGAGCTCTACGTTTTAGTATAAATAGAAGAGGACTTTAAGTCATTTGACATACAATCACTCTTGTGATCTCTCTTCATCTTGTTTTGGGTTTGATGAAGATGAGATCTAGAGGGAGTGCCCTCGGATATACGCTGCTCTAACTTAACATGCCCTAGATCTAAATGCAGCCATGGAAGAAGCCTTATTGTTATCATGGAGAAACACCTACACTGGCATGGAAATAAAGCCCTAATGTTGAAGCCTCCTAAATGCAGTCATGGAACAAGGGTTCTAATGTTGTCATGCCCTAAATGTAGAGAGACCTAAGCTCTGTCCTAAAGGAATCATGGCTGCAGCCTAACGTTGTCATGGTGATGACCCTATGGAGATGACCTTAACATAGTCTCCTAGTCGCAACACTTAAGGTTGCCCTAGGCCGCAATCCATGAGGGTATATATGCAGCAAGAAGGGATTCATATCTAGCCCTAGCTACTGTCCTATATTACCCTAGCCGCAGTCCTAAAGGGTGAGCTAAGACGTAGAGCGAGAGGCCTTAACCAACAACATGTGAAGGTCTAATCCAAAGTTCTAAAGAGCCTTAATTGATGTTCAAAGCATGACCCTTATACACAGTGAAAGACTTCTATACGCTAGCAGAAAAATTAGTTTTTAAAGCTCTTATATGCAACAAGCAAAAGGAGCCTTTTGGTAACGAAAAGGATCTCTATTCTAAGACCAAGAGTAGTGGAACTTCCAGTGTGGAAGAGAAGGACTATCATTGTTTAGAAGCTGTTATGGAGGAAGTCTTATTACACAGCTCTTATCTGCAGTTGAGAGAGGCTCATTAGTAGTCTTGTATTGCTGTCATGATTTGTTGTAAAGGACAACATGGCCTAATTAAGGATTGTCGAGTTTGGGTCTGCTTGATGGAATCTGGAACTATAGCCTTGCTGCTTTGCTAGGCTGCAAGCCATAGCAAGCAGCTAAGGCTGATATACATTTGCAGCATGATGGAGCAACAAGGTATTGCAGCAGCATGATGTAGCAACAAGGTATTGCAGCATGATGAAGCAACATAAGTATTGTAGCAGCATGATGTAGCAACAAGGTATTGCAGCATGATGAAGCAACAGAAGTATTGTAGCAACATGATGTAGCAACAAGGTATTTCTGCATGATGAAGCAACAGAAGTATTACAGCAGCATGATGTAGCAACGAGGTATTGCAGCATGATGAAGCAACAAAAGTATTACAGCAGCATGATGTAGCAACAAGGTATTGCAACATGATGATGATGATGTATTGAGTATGCCTTGAGTGTATGATTGGGTGAAACACAGTGACAGGTGCAACTGATGATGAAGTGAAGCATAGCAGTCATTGAGTACAGATCAATGATGGTGTAGCACGGTGAGGTGCAACAAGTGGACAAGATGCAACACTATGATAGGTGAAGGAGTCACCTTGGAGAATCAGTTGAAGCAGCATGTCTTCAACTGATCTCATGTAAAAATAGAAAGTCAAAGTGTTGACTTCTATTGTAAATGTAATATCTCTCTCTCTCTCTCTCTGTTGAACTATTGAAGAACATAGAAGAAGAATTGATGAAGGGCTTCCCCACATTGGGGTTTGTCCCTGGCTAGCGCCACATCTTGTGTCCTCTTGTCTTGGCTTGTCTTCTGCGATTTATGCTTATGTTCTATCTGCAGTTTACTTTAACGCTGATGTGATTGCTAATCTAGAAAAGATATTGAGCTAACTGTGAAAATTGAAATAAATTGCTCTAAGCATAGAACATACCTAAAATTAACATGGTATCAAAGCTGAGGTGAAGACAATGCCCAAGCAAGAGTGAAAGAGCAATCACCGAAGACAGTTGAGAAAGGACAAAAGGATCAGTGGATTCCTCATCCCTCTTCAAATTCATCGAGGGTGAAGTCGAAGCAGACAATATTATCAAAATAGCACAGCAAAAGTTTCTGATTGTCTACCTAAAGATCACTTCATTGGGAAGTCCGGATCTAAGGGTGGAAGGAAAGGCAGATGCCTTGGTTGCAATAAGTTCGGCCATTATGCGAAGGAGTGTCCGAATGACAGAGACACATCTCTTGATGAAGATAACAATCATTCCAGGGACATCTTCAATGATCAAAGGAATGACAAGTAATGCAGGTCGTCAAGGAAATGGCCGACTCTTCAAAGAAAGAAAGGAACCCCAGGTGAAGAATCAAATGTTGTTTTTGATAAGATAAAGAAGCGTTATCTTGTATTGGCCCTCTCCTTCAGATTCTTTGGGAATCTGGCTTATTGATTGTAGTGCTTCATGGCACTTCATCAGATAAAAGGGTGCACTCTCTAATTTGGTAGAGATGGAAACAATTGTGGGATTATACTTGGAGCTGATGCCACCTATCCCAGAAAGGGTGTAGGGGATGTTACCCCTCAATTGAATGAGGGTAACTCGATTCATTTACAAAATCTCTTTTATGTACTTGATCGCAAGAAGAACCTGGTGTCCATTTCAGCAATGGAAGTTACGAGGTGGCACTCATCGATGGAAAGGTATGTGTTTGAAAATAGAATTTTCAAAGATGTTTTTGAGTTCAGGGTTGTATCAAGTTGCAGGAAGTCCACTGGGGACCATGTCCATTGACACAGCACCAGAGTTCTGTGAGTCAGATGGTGACAGGGATGCCTGAATTCAAAAAGAGCATGAAGGTACATGTCTGAGGTGTACCGAAGGAAAATCTTACAAGGGGACCATTCCCCTCATGTAGCAGGTCCACAGGTTTGGAACAACTCGAGGGGTTTGAGATTGATGATCAGGAATCTCACGTATGCAGGTGGAAGAAAGCCCTCTATGGCTTGAAGCAAGACTCCCCAGGCGTAGTATGAGAGGATTGATAACTGTCAGATGAAGCTGAGATTCACTAAGAGTGAAGCCGATACAAACCGTTGTTTGAAGGTTGTGGATGATAGACCTCTCATACCAGCACCTTATGAGGACGACGTATTTTTGATAGGTGCGAACCCTCTCATTTGTAGAAGTAAGAGGGAGTTAGATTCCGTATGTGGAATGGTAAACTGCAAGCCCATGACTACCTCGAGGATCTTAACTTTCAGAAGTTATATGGTGATGATGCCGGACCAGATTTGGGAAATGCCTCTGAGTTTCATAAACTCATTTGCATTGATGTTCTTGGTGAACTTCCGTCCGGACATATGTTTTCCAGTTAGCATGGTGAGCTCATATTTGGTTGAGCCTCACTGGATTGGTGCCAAGAATCCTCTGAGATATCTTCGGGGCACAATCTCTCATGGATTGAGATACACTGCCAGAAATATGAAGTTGCATGATTATTCGAATGCTGACTGGGCAGGCAGTGTGGAGGAACAATAGAGCACTTCTCAGTGCTGGTTCTCTTTGGATTCTGCTTCGATATCATGGCTGAGCAAGCAGAAGTCGGTTGTTATAACCACTGCCAAGACCGAATACATAGCTACGAGTATGATCTTGTGTGAAGATGCATGGTTGCAAAAGCTCTTAAGTGAGCTATTTGTACACATGATGAATACCACTGTGATTCTCTGTGACAACCAGAGGGGGGATTCGATTATTGAGGAATCCCGTATTCGATGATTGCTCCAGCAGATAGACATCAGATACTGCCTTATCTGGGATACTGATGTACAGGTCGCAGACATTTTGTCAAAGCCTCGGGAAAGATCAAATCTATGATTTTCCCGAATGACTTGGAGTCATTGAGAGACCTTTGTAAAAGGGTCCTGCATGTTGCATACATTGAGCTCTGGGAGCTCTGGGGGGCTTGGGGTACTTACTGGAGCGACATGTGACCACAGGGCGACTCATCATTCCCTGGTGGTGCACTATGTATAGGGTAAGAAGTTCAACCTTCCCCTATGACACCCCGTGGTGACTGTGGAACAGGATGATTAGGTCTCCTGTGGGCCAGGATGATTCGTTCTATGTGGCGACTGTGGAACATGATGATTAGTTCTCTTGTAGGCCAGGATGATTAATTCTCCATGGCATCCACTGGACAAGATGATTCGTTCTCCTGTGGACAGGGTGATTAGTTCTCCTATCAAGGCATCCTACCCATGCAGTCTGGGACTCATGGGAAGTACCTCTCATCTGATCAATGAGCAGGGAAATGAGGATAGGGACCATAGTAGTACTATCGATGGACGCATTGTTGTATCTACCATACTCCCTATGCTAGGATGACCTCCATTGATCTGGGATCAATGAAACTGAGCTGGGATCAGTATGAGTGGTTTGAGACACTCTCTTGTGATATTGATCTGGGATCAATAAAACTGACTTCGGGTCAGTAAGAGTGATGTGACACACTCTCTTCAGATGAATCTGACTTCGGGTCAGTAGAGAATGGTATGAGACATTCTCGATCAATTCTTCTTCTTCATGGTTCAGCAGAACAAAGTAGAGCAGAGCATAGCAGAGCAGAGCAGTGCAGGGCACCAATGGTAGAGATAGTACAATTGGACATATGAATCAGCGGATGGAGTTCTCCCTAGTTGAGAGGGAGTGTTAAAATTGGCAACTAGGGCCAAACTCCATGTGGGTCATCTTATTAATGGAAGCTGATATTTTTCTTGGATCCCTCTCATCAAGAGGTGTAGGATTGATCTAAAGATCATCCGATTCCAATAAGTATTCATGGAGATATGAATGTATTTGTGTTATGGGACAATTCGTCAAGGTCGGCCAGCAACCAAATAACCCCTCTTGAGCTCTACGTTTTAGCATAAATAGAAGAGGACTTTAAGTCATTTGACATACAATCACTCTTGTGATCTCTCTTCATCCTGTTTTGGGTTTGATGAAGATGAGATTTAGAGGGAGTGCCCTAGGATATATGCTCCCCTAAGATAACATGCCCTAGATCTAAATGTAGCGATGGAAGAAGCCTTATTGTTATCATGGAGAAACACCTACGTTGGCATGGAAATAAAGCCCTAACGTTGAAGCCTCCTAAATGCAGTCATGGAACAAGGGTTCTAATGTTGTCATGCCCTAAACGCAGAGAGACCTAAGCTCTGTCCTAAAGGAATCATGGTTGCAGCCTAACGTTGTCATGGTGATGACCCTATGGAGATGACCTTAACGCAGTCTCCTAGCCGCAGCACTTAAGGTTGCCCTAGGCCGCAATCCATGAGGGTATATACGCAGCAAGAAGGGATTCATATCTAGCCCTAGCTGCTGTCCTATATTACCCTAGTCGCAGTCCTAAAGGGTGAGCTAAGATGCAGAGCGAGAGGCCTTAACCAGTAGTGTGTGAAGACCTAATCCGAAGTTCTAAAGAGTCCTAATTGATGTTCAAAGCATGACCCTTATACACAGTCAATGACTTCTATACGCTAGCAGAAAAATTAGTTTATAAAGCTCTTATATGCAACAAGTAGAAGGAGCCTTTTGGTAATGAAAAGGGTCTCTATTCTAAGACCAAGAGTAGTGGAACTTCCAGCGTGGAAGAGAAGGACTATCATTGTTTAGAAGCTGTCATGGAGGAAGTCTTATTACGCAGCTCTTATCTGCAGTTAAGAGAGGCTCATTAGTAGTCTTTTATTGCTGTCATGATTTGTTGTAAATGACAGCATGGCCTAATTAAGGATTGTCCAGTTTGTGTCTGCTTGAAGGATTCTGGAACTATAGCCTAGCTGCTTTGCTAGGTTGCAAGCCATAGCAAGTAGCTAAGGCCGATATACATTTGCAGCATGATGGAGCAACAAGGTATTGCAGCAACATGATGTAGCAACAAGGTATTGCAACATGATGAAGCAACAGAAGTATTGCAGTAGCATGATGTAGCAACAAGGTATTGTAGCATGATGAAGAAACAAAAGTATCGCAACAACATGATGTAGCAACAAGGTATTGCAGCATGATGAAGCAATAGAAGTATTGCAACAACATGATGTAGCAACAAGGTATTGCAGCATGATGATGATGATGTATTGAGTATGCCTTGAGTGTATGATTGGGTGAAAGTTGAAACACAGTGACAGGTGCAACTGATGATGAAGTGAAGCATAGTAGTCATTGAGTACAGATCAGTGATGGTGCAACACGATGGGGTGCAGCAAGTGGACGAGATGCAGCACTATGATAGGTGGAGTCACCTTGGAGAATCAATTGAAGCAGCATGTCTTCAACTGATCTCATGTAAAAATAGAAAGTCAAAGTGTTGACTTCTGTTGTAAATGTACTATCTCTCTCTCTCTCTGTTGAACTATTTGTAATATCTTGTTTCCGGGATATCCCTCAAACCCAAGCAAACTCCAACCAAGCACATCCAAATGATATAGTGATCGGGAAACTCAAAGTGATAAAAATAACAGTGGTACAACATATAATAATGTGAACATGAAATATAAGCAGATACTCAAAAAATGCAGAGAGAAATGCTAAGCCATTTTATTATACCGAGTAATGGAAAGAGTACAAGAGGTGATCAGACAGGTAGCACCTCGACTTGCACAAGGCAAGTGAAGAAATACACTCAGAATAACAAAGGAATGGCCTGTCTCTGAACTGCGTCCAAGCTATTGGAGAACTGCCGTGCTACTGCCATTACTGGAAATAAAATGAGGATTTGGAGCTTTTCCCCTCCTCAGAAAATGCTGAAACTCTGGAATCAGACTCTACTCAATAAACCCAGAAAAACCCAGAAAGCTTTTCTGAAATAGCCGACCCCCGAAAATCACCCCTTGGGGATCTACGTTGTCCCTCAAGGCTCTGCGCTGCCACTGAATAGAATCCTCGAAAACTCCACCTGAAACTCTGCCAAAATCCTCCAATATGCAAGGGCTGATCCCCTGCTCAATCTCCCAGCTCAAATCCTCCGCAAAACCCTCAATCCAGAACTCCCACCAAAAGAACTGCGTCCCTCTCTGAAGACTGCGCAGTTATCCAAAATGCTCAGTTCCAACTCCCTCCAAAGATCAATCCTCTCGCAAAAGACTGCTGAAAACTACCTTGCCGGAGCAGGCACTCGAAGTCCCCCGGGGCTAAGGGTGAGATCTCTGAACGGAGACACTCGATGCACTAAACAGTGCTGCAGACCAGCTAAACAACCAGCGTGCTCTAAGTCGAAGTGACTAGCTCAAATGCACAGAATCGAATGACAAAATGAGGAGGCTCCCCTCTCTTTTATAACGTTGGCCTCTCTCAATCCCAAGGCCCACCTCCTCCAACGCAGTCCCTTTCTTGCCACGTGTTCCTTTCCATTTGCGTAGTCCCTCCAAATGTCTGCGTGGGCCCCATCTTTGCGTGGTCCTTTGGCCCCCTTGGCTCCCCCTCTAAGTCACAATGCTATGCTACTAGGATGTGACTTTATTCTAAAGGTGAGTTATGTCCCCCTTTTCTTCACCTTTTTATTTATAAATAACTATAGAAGGCGAAATTGAGCAAAATCGAATATTCCAGTTAGCCATGGCTAATTAGGAATATTACAGTTTCCCTCGGCAAAATGTTGCTTGCCCTCAAGCAACTGAAGTGATGGATGCTGCAAAATTTTCTCACTCTCCCAAGTGGCATCCTCATCCGGTAAATTCTTCCACCTCACCAAGAATTCCCGAACCGTCCTGCTCCGTAGCTGCCTCTCCCTGGTATCAATAATAGCCTCTCGCTGCAACACCAAATTCCCCTCATCATCCGTGGGCGGTAGCTCATCTGTCACTGTCACATGCTGTCCCAATGCCTTCTTCAGGCATGATACATGAAAGACGTTATGAATCTCGCTGCCTTGGGGCAGCTACAACTCATATGCAACCTGTCCAACCTTGCGTATCACCCTGTATGGCCCATAAAAGCGGGGCTTGAGCTTTTCAGCCCCCTTTTGCTTCAGTGACGATTGTCGGTATGGATGTAACTGTAGGTAGACCAAGTCCCCTACCTCAAACTGCCTCTCCAGCCGACCCCTGTCGGCATACAACTTCTGCTGGTTCTGTGCTGTAGCTATATTATCCTTGAGAGCTCGGAGAATATCTTGACTCTCTTGGATCCAAATCTTGGCTCTCGGAGCCTTGCTAGCACCAAACATCACGTCAGCAAAAGATAAGGGATGATATCCATACAAAGCATAGAATGGTGACATACCAATGGACATGTGATGTGTAGTGTTGTAGCAGTACTCCCCCAGATGCAACCACTTCAGCCATGCTCGCTGCTGCCCACTGACATAGTTACGCAAGTAGCCCTCTAGCCACTTGTTAACTATTTCTGTGTGCCCGTCCATCTGTGGGTGATAACTGGTACTCGGTGTCAACTTCGTCCCCACCAACTGGAAAAGCTCCTGCCAAAATCCGCCCATGAAACGGCTGTCCCTGTCACTGGTGATGGTCTTGGGAAGACCATGTAACCTGAAGATCTCTCTGAAAAACAGCTCGGCCACTTGTGCTGCTATGTAGTGTGCGGATATGGCGAAAAAGTGTGAGTACTTCGTCAGTCGATCAACGACGACAAAGATGTAGTCCTTGCCCTGTACCACGGGCAACCGTGTGATGAAGTCCATCGAAATACTCCCATTTCCCTTCTGGAATGGGAAGAGGCTGCAATAATCCTGCGGGATGGCTCATCTCCCCCTTGTTCCTCTGGCAAACTTCGCACTCCCGGATATGCTGGAGTACATCCTCCTTGAGGCCCTTCCATGAGAACCTCTCTCTAATGGCCCTGTAGGTTTTGGTAAACCTGTGATGGCCGACCAAAGGTGAATCATGTGATGCCTGGAGTATCTTCTTCTTGAGCTGAGATCCCTCAGTCAAGAAGATCTAGTCCCTATAGTAAATGATCTCATCGATCACCCTGTACTTGTCATCCGCCACCTGCCCGTCCAGAACCTCACATGCAAATCTATCCTTGGAGTACTCTACTAAGAGTCGAGTCCTCTAGTCTGTGTCCAAGCTCATAAGAGACAACGTGGCTGGTCTACGTGAAAGGGCATCTGCTACCACGTTCTTCTTACCCTTGACATACTCAATGTCAAAGTCATATGCTTGGATCTTAATGATCCACTTCTGCTGTCTCTCCTGTAGCTGCTTCTACTCCAAAAAGAACCTGACGCTGTTGTGATTAGTCCTCACCCTGAACCTATTACTCACTAAATATTGCTGGAACTTGGCCAATGCATGCATGATGGCCAGCATCTCGTTGTCGAATATAGAATACAACCTCTCGTGCGGAAGGAGCTTCCGGCTCTCAAAGGCTATAGGGTGACCTCCCTGCATCAACACTGCGCCGATCCCCTCTCCCGACGCATCACACTCCAAAACAAAGGGCTGCGTAAAATCCGGCAATGCAAGCACTGGGCAGTTGCTCATAACCTCCTTGATCCTGTCAAAGGCTCGCTGCGCTATATCCGACCAACTGAATGCCCCCTTCCTCGTCAGATCTGTCAGGGGTGCAGCAAGCTGTGAGAAACTCTTGATGAACTTCCGGTAGTAAGTACACATACCAATGAATCCTCGAAGTTTTGTCACGTTTCTCGGCTCCGGCCAATCTCTGATGGCCCTGATCTTCTCCTCGTGGACCCTCACTCCGTCCACCCCTATGATGTGTCCCAAGTATAACATCTCCGGATTGACTCACAATTGGAGAGTTTGCCATAGAACTGTTGCTCCTCCAAGATGCGCAATATCGTCTCAATGTGTTGGAGATGCTCCTCCCAAGTCCTGCTGTAAATGAGGATATCATCAAAGAATACCAACACAAACTTCCTCAAGTGACTGCGGAAGATGTGATTCATGCAAGACTGGAATGTAGCTGGGGCGTTGGTTAGCCCGAAGGGCATCACCAAAAACTCAAAGTGCCCATAGTGACACCTGAAAGTGGTCTTGGGAATGTCATGCTCCCTCACGTGAATTTGATGGTACCCAGATCTCAAATCAATCTTTGAGAAGAACCGTGCTCGTCTCAACTCATCCATCAGCTCATCGATCCTGGGTATGGGGTACCTGTTCTTTAGTGTCTTCTTGTTCAGGGCCCTGTAGTCAATGCACATCCTCAATGTGCCGCCCTTCTTCTTCACCAACACCACAGAAGAAGCAAAAGGACTCGTGCTCGGCTGAATGTGCCCAAGAGCCAGCAACTCCTGAATGGCCCGCTCAATCTCATCCTGATAGGCCTTGGGATGCCTATAGGGGTAGTAATCACTGCTTGGATGCCCTGCTAAAGCTCAATGGTGTGCTCAAACCCCTGGTCCGGTGGCTGTCCCGGCGGAATCTCCCCAAATACTGTGGCATACCAGTCAAGGATGGACTGTATCTCTGGGTGCACTGTCTGCCCTGTAGTCCCCGCCTCTGATGCACGCAGCTCCACTACCCACTCTACATCTCCCTTCCGGAAGACTGCCTCCATCCGATGAGTCGAAACAGTCTGAGGCGGATATGTGTGTTGTCCTCATATCTTCTCATGCTTCCCTGTCTTCTCATCATCCCACTCCATCTCTAGGGTCTTCCAATCTGTCGTGACCTTCCCTAGAGTGATAAGCCACTGAACAGCCAATATCATGTTGGTGTCCAGAATATCGACCACAAAAAAGTGGTCAGTCAGTGTGTAGGTGCCCATCGTCACTGATAACTCTGGAACATAACGAGCACACACCATGGTCTCATCTCCTGGGACCAAAACTGAAAAGCCATCGAAGCTCTCTGTCTGTATACCTCTCCGCTCAACCATCTGTGCATCGATGAAATTGTGGGTTGCCCCATTGTGAACCAAAACTGATACCCGCTGGGCACGTACTCTCCCCCGTATGCGCAGCGTCAGATACTTGGGAACTCCTCGCAATGCTGCAAGGGCCCCTCTGGTAGGTGCAAACGTTGCACCACCTACTGCTAGTGGTGGAGGTGGCAAACGATCCTGCGCGGCATGACTAACTCCTGCCTCCACATCATCCTCCTCATCCTCTTCCCCGTTGCTCTCGGAGAAGACCTCAATAAAATGTGCCTTGCCAACAGCACATCTATGTCCCGGTGCCCACGGCTCCTGACAGGTAAAGCACAACCGCTTCTTCTTCAACTCCCTCCTGGCATCATCATCAATCTGTGCTTGTCCTGGATTCCCCTTTGGATGCGAAATCCTCACATCCTTCCCCTTAGGTTGGAAAGCCTGTCTCGGGGGGTAAGGTGTTCGGGTCCTAGGTAAGGCATCCTGTAAGTCCCGGGTCCTGCTAATAGCATCCTGGAGTGTGGCTGGTCTAGTGGACCTAACTAGACCCCGAAGTGGCTCTGCTAACCCCTCAACATACATGTAGATCCTCCGTGCTGTGGATAGATCCGGCACCATCACTAAGATCCTTAGGAAGTTTGCAATGTAGGTCTTTGGGCTCCCTGTCTGCTTGAGCCTCGTCAACTCAACGAAGTGCTGTTTCGGATCCCTCCGGTCAAACCTCTCCATCAATCTCTTGGTAAACTCGGCATATGTCGTCACTGTGGAATGTCCGAATGTAACCA
The DNA here is from genome assembly GCA_031772625.1 of Pinus tabuliformis. NCBI lineage: Eukaryota > Viridiplantae > Streptophyta > Pinopsida > Pinales > Pinaceae > Pinus > Pinus tabuliformis. The sequence goes on along the minus strand of CM062820.1, from coordinate 350,138,849 downwards.
TCCCATGGACCACCAATCTTGGGCCTTACCATCCAAATGTAATGTCGCCACCTTGATGGCCTCTGCCTCCGACATCTGGTTAAGCTAGAGATAGATCTCTAGATTCTCCACCCAAGACCTTGCTGAACTGTTTGATGAACCATCAAACGTAGGCAAGTGGAATCTACTAGCTGTGTGGTCGGTGTCTCCATCGTGATAATGCCGGTGTCCTCTGTGATGGTCGCGGGGTCTACTATCCCGCTGGAGCTGAACAAAGTCTTTGAATGAAAGAGCGTCCCTGAACTCCTGCCCATAGGCCTGGTACTCTGCAAAATAATCGCCCATGCGACCGGGCTTTGCCTCTTGCTAGGCTCCAGCCCCCGTGTCTGCTCCTAGAAAAGTGGGCATGGTAGAGCGTGTAGGGGCATGTGAAGCCATTTGCTGAGTAGTATCACGCCGAGTGGCACCCTGCTCTGGCAAATGGTGAGATGCACCTGATCCCTCTCCAACTTGGAAAACTTGTGGGCTCTCACGCTGTCTCCCCTCCACTGCCGTGAATCTTTGCCCCATCACCTCGATCTCCCTTGACAGATCCTGCATTGGTTTGAGGAGCATGTCCGCAAATTTCTTCCTGTCATCATCTGCCATCGGATCCTCCTGCTCTGTGTCCACCACAGGCTCCTCTTGTTCTGCGTCCACTAATGGAGCACAGTCTCCCTCTCCGTAGGTGTTCTCCAACCTACGCCCAGTGGCTCTGTATCTCCTACCTCTGTTCCCTCGGTGTCATAGATTGCTAGCTCCACAGGCTGAGCCAGATCTACGCTTTGATACAACTCTAATATCCCGTTTTCGGGATATCCCTCAAACCCAAGCAAACTCCAACCAAGCACGTCCAAATGATATAGTGACCGAGAAACTCAAAGTGATAAAAATAACAGTGGTACAACATACAATAGTGTGAACATGAAATATAAGCAGATACTCAAAAAATGCAGAGAGAAATGCTAAGCCATTTTATTATACTGAGTAATGGAAAGAGTACAAGAGGTGATCAGACAAGTAGCACCTCAACTTGCACAAGGCAAGTGAAGAAATACACTCAGAATAGCACAGGAATGGCCTCTCTCTGAACTGCGTCCAAGCTGCTGGCGAACTGCCGTGCTGCTGCCACTGCTGGAAATCAAATGAAGATTTGGGGCTGTTCCCCTCCTCAGAAAGCGCTGAAACTTTGGAATCAGACTCTACTCAAGAAACCCAGAAAAACCCAGAAAGCTTTTCTGAAATAGCCGACCCCCGAAAATCACCCCCTTGGGGATCTACGTTGTCCCTGAAGGCTCTGCGTTGCCACTGAATAGAATTCTCCAAAACTCCACCTGAAACTCTGCCAAAATCCTCCAATATGCAAGGGCTGATCCCTTGCTGAATCTCCCAGCTCAAATCCTCTGCAAAACCCTCAATCCAGAACTCCCACCAAAAGAACTGTGTCCCTCTCTCAAGACTGCGCAGTTATCCAAAATGCTCAGTTCCTCCTCCCTCCAAAGATCAGTCCTTTTGCAAAAGACTGCTGAAAACTACCTTGCCCGAGCAGGCACTCGAAGTCCCCCGGGGCTAAGGGTGAGATCTCCGAACGGAGACACTCGATGCACTAAACAGTGCTGCAGACCAACTATACAGCCAGCGTGCTCTAAGTCGAAGTGACTAGCTCAAATGCACATAATCGAATGACAAAATGACGAGGCTCCCCTCTCTTTTATAGCGTTGGCCTCTCTCAATCCCAAGGCCCACCTCCTCCAATGCAGTCCCTTTCTTGCCACGTGTTCCTTTCCATCTGCGCAGTCCCTCCAAATGTCTGTGTGGGCCCCATCTCTGCGTGGTCCTTTGCCCCCCTTGGCTCCCCCTGTAAGTCACAACGTTGTGCTACTAGGAAGTGATTTTATTCTAAAGGTGAGTTATGTCCCCCTTTTCCTCACCTTTTTATTTATAAATAATTATAGAAGGAAAAATTGAGCAAAATCGTATATTCCAATTAGCCATGGCTAATTAGGAATATTACATGGGAACACCTCCAAGACAATTAAATCCTCTCCTAGCATCAATGAAGTCTCCAAGCAGTAAAATAATGAAGAAAAGATTAATTATAACAAAACTGTCAAGTCGGCCTAACGGACAGATAAGTTGGCTTGAAGTGAAAAGACAATGCTCTATTTATAGAGGCTGTCCACTCCTCAGAAGGACAACGAACTTCACTTTGAAATCCGCAAGCAAGGAAAGAAGACTAGAAGGACAAAAAGCCAAGGAAACAGGTTTAGAAGGGCAATGTAATAAGGAGACAACAACAAAGATAAGGAGACATTTTTCTAGGGTTTCTGCAGCCACACGTGCAAAGATAATGGAGGCTTCTTGCGGTCATTACAACAGTAAATCACAATGACAAGTATCTTGGTTTTGGGCTAAGAAACAAGGACTATAAGGCCTCCCCAACTAGCGAAGAAGAAGGAAAAGGAAGTGAGGAGAAGGAGATTGTTTTAGGGTTTCTATCCACACGTACAACAAGTAAACCTTTGTATATTTGACAACAGATGAAGGCAACACATTGAGAGGCATCATTTAGAGGTATAACTAGGTCTACAAGGTCTCTAAGGAAAGCAAAGAAGGTTCTCCCTATAGCGAAGTAAAGAAGCCCTAATGTTCTAGGGTTTCTCCAAAGAAAAGAAATTTGACTTAGACAAACAACAAAAGAAGGACGAAGTACTAAGGAGCAAAGTGTCGGAAGGAAGAGGTCCATGTGCCAGAAGTTATAGTGCAGAAAGAGGAAGGATTTGACTTATGCTTGGAGGATATCCTAGTCAAGGGTCTAGGGTTTGGCAATTGTTCAAATAAGAAGCTTCAATAAGAGAAAACTTACAAAGGGTTTTCCTCTCAAGAGTGGAGAGGTTTTGTCCCTGGCAGAGAGCCAAACTTTGTGTTCTTGTTATTTTGTTTTGGTAGCAGTTTGATGAAGTACACACATATGCACTAATAATAAGAAGAAGAAGAATAAGCTAACAAGAAAAAGTTATAAAGACTCCACAAATTATTATCAAGTAACGAAGAATCACACTACACTACTTTGCCTTAGATTCTTCAACATATTGCAGACAAGAATATGACAAAGGAAATGTGGGATGTCATTGTGAAGCTATACCAAGATCCATCATAGAATCGTAAGATGATTCTCAAGGAGAAGTTGAGGACCACAAAGATTCAAAAGTGTGAAAGCGTAACTCCCTACCATAGTATTCAAAATCAGCCGGTTCAAACCAGAAACCAGTCAAACCGGTCGATTCATTAGCTTTAACTCCACCGAACCAGTAGAAAAACCTAGTTAGACCACCCTCCTCGCTGGTTTTTTGGTCAAATCGGGCATAAATCGGCCAGTTTATGACGGAGCCAATCAGTTTACCCATAAATCAGTCGGGTCCATCTTAAACTAGTCAGTTCATTGCCAGGTTGACTGTGGACCCACCGAACACATTTTTTTGGGGCTTGTGAGTTGGTTTCGAGGGAAACTAAGGGTTGTTTCCCTCCAAAACCAGCCCCTCCAAGCCAATAAAAGGAGGTTTCCCCACTCATTTGCCTCATAAATCTCATTTGGAGGTTTTGTGAGCTTCATTGGGAGTTTGAGAATGTTGAGTTTTTGCCGGAGTAGTCATCTTGGAGGCTTGGAGTTGGACTTGGAGCTATTTTGGAGCTGTTAGTGGAGTCGACATCTTCAAGAGGAGCCTAAGGGAGCTAGTTTGCATTTCCAGGTAAGGATTTTCAGTTGAAAAAAATCATATTTCATTGTTGTCCATGTATTCAATTTTTTTATGTGTTCTATGCTATCGAATTTCAAGTTCAACTATTAGTTTTCAAGTCTTAAATTTGTAGGCTAAATATGCCCAATTTTTTTTTCCAGATTTACCTTAGGTTTTCCATTTTACTTGCAATTTTTTTTTAATTTGCAGATTTCTTTAATTTGCAAATTTCAAATATTTCTAGCCACCATGCCTCCAAAAGCCAAGGACATTGCATGGGCTCATTATGATGTTATTGATGGAAAAATGATATGCAACTCTTGCAATAAATCTATTGGAGGGATTGATATTCTGAGGTTGAAACAACACTTGGTTGCGATAAGAGGCCAAGTAAAGCCATGTGATGCACCAAAGGAAGTGATCAGTACTGCTAGGGCAAAATTCCTTGCCAAGTTTTAGAAGTTTGAGGAGAATAAGGCTAGGGAAAAGGCTATCCAAGAAGGAATTGCAAGGAAGAAGGAAATTTTACAAACTATGAAAGGTGGTGGGTATGATGATTTTGAGATTCAAGACTCCTCATCGATCCCTTCCACCAATGAACCCTTTCACTATGTCCTTCCTGCTCTTGGGTCTTATCGTCATGGCCAACGATCTAAAGGAAAAAAGAGGATGGACATCCAAAGTTATTTCTTAACCTCTGCCACCACTGCCTCTACTAATCCCACTTCCTCCCAATCAAGTATAACTCAATGTCAACCCACTTTGGATGATCATTGGAAAAAGCAATGCAAAGAATCTTCTTTTCAGTACATTGCTAGATGGTGGTATGATGCAGATATCCCATTTAATGTTGCCTGCTCACCTTATTACCAAGCTATGTGGGACTTTGTTATAGCTGCAGGAAAGGGCTTCAAAGGCCCTAGTGTGCATGACTTGAGGGGAGCTCATTTGCAAAAAGAGATTTGTTCCATTGATGAGTATTTTGCCGAGTATAGAGAGTCATGGGTCAAAATAGGTTGTTCCATTATGTCAGATGCATGGACCGATGGAAAGAATCGCATTATCATTAATTTCCTATGTTTTTGAGATTAGTTGATGCATCTGATAAGGTTAAGGAGGCAAACCTTCTATTTGAGCTTTTGGATGAGATTATTCAGGTACTGGGAGAGGAGAATGTGGTGCAGGTCATCACAGATAATGCCTCAAACTATGTTCTTGCTGGAATGATGCTAGAGTCCAAATATAAGACCATATTTTGGACTCCATGTGTTGCACATTGCATAGACATCATGCTTGAGGACATAGGCAAAGTGGAGTGGGTAAAAAACACTATAGAGCATGCCAAGTGCATCACAAAATACATCTACAATCACTCATGGTTATTGAGCCTAATGAGGAAAAACAATGGGGGAAAAGAGCTTGTTAGGCCTACAATTACGAGATTTGGAACTCACTTCCTTACGTTGCAATGTCTCAATTCTCAACAAAAAAACTTGCAGAAAATGTTTTCTTCCGCTGAATGGACTTCATCTCGATGTGTTTGTAGACAAGATGGCAAAGACACTAAAAAGAAAGTTTTTGACAATTATTATTGGAAAAATTCTGCGAAGATTGTGAAAATTACCGAGCCCCTTGTTAAGGTGCTACAGATGGTGGATGGGGAAAAATTGGCCATGGGCTACATCTATGAGGCTATGGATCAGGAAAAGGAGCATATACGAGCAAATTACAAGGATAAATTAGCTAAATATGGGTGTATTTGGGAGATAATTGATAACAGATGGAACAATCAACTCCATCGTCCTATACATGCAACTAGGTATTTTTTGAACCGAAAGTATCATTATAAAGCTCGGCTAGGAGATGTGTAGGTTGGGGAGGTCAGAGATGGGTTATATGATTACTTGGAGTGCATGGTCCCTAACCATTCCGACCAGTTGGAAATACATAAACAACTTACTCTTTTCAGTATGGCAGCAGGTACCTTTGGCAAAAACTTGGCAAAGATGGCAAGAGATGTGGATCAACCAAGTAAGCAATTCCAATTTGTTTTTCTTTTAAAGTTCAATTGTTTACAAATTTACAATTCAAACTGTTTGTAAATACTTGTAAATAAGTAATGAAATGAACTAAGTTACTAATTAATGTCTTTCTCTTTGCAGCACATTGGTGGGAGTCATTTGGTAGGCAATGTCCTCAATTGCAAAAGTTTGCAATTAGAGTCCTCAGCCAAACTTGCAATGCTTCAAGTTGTGAGCGCAATTGGTCTACTTTTGAGCACATCCACACGAAGAAGAGAAACCTTTTGGAACAAAAACGGTTAAATGATCTTATCTTCGTGCAATACAACCTTCGACTGAGGTGCAACCAATTGATGAACATAAGACTTGATCTAGATCCCATTGTGTTGGACGATATTGATCCAACATCAGAATGGGTGAAGGAGACTGAATAAGCTAAGTTTGATCCTGATTTTGATATTGACATGGAGTTGGGGGGGTTGATCCCAATGCAGATTTGGTAGCGCCATTGGAACTTTAATTAGTAGTCAGATCAAGCAAAGGAAGACAACCAATGGAAGGCACTAGTCATGGAATTTGACCAACTCATACTTCCATTAGGTCTACTTCTATTGTTATTGGTGCTACTACTGAGGTTGCAGATGAGGATAATGCATCTTGAGAATCTGATCCAGATGATGTTTATGTAGCTCTTGTTGATCCTGTGTCTATTAGTGGTCATGAGTTTGATCATGATGAGGAATGATCATGTTGATCACTGATATGTACATGTAGACTTGTAGTCTTGTAGTAGGCTAATGGCCCCATAGCTTGTAGCATTGTTTTTGCACTTTATATGCCATTTAGAGCTTCATTGCTTATGTTTCTATGTATTTTGTTGATGATATGTATTGCACTCAGTGCCATTTTGATATATTCACCTTCACATGGTATATAGATGAGCAAACTTTGCATATTTTGTCTATATTGGTTTGGAATCATGGTTTTAAATCTTAAAAAATAGTTTTTTCATTAATGTATTTTTTTTAAAACAATTCATTGAGATCTAACTAGTCCTAGTTTGATCGATTCCAGTTTGAAACCTGATTTATTAGGTGGACCGGTTCAAATCAAGTGGACCGGTTCGGTCATCGGTTCCAGTTTTGAATACTATGCTCCCTATCTCACCATAATTCAGAATGTTTGAGATAAGCTAGCAGCTGTAGGTGAAAAACCAGAGGACATTGAACTCGTTGAATTGCTCTGAATGGGTTTACCAAAGAGTGGGCAACATTTGTCTAAGGGATTATTGGTTGAGATAAATTGCCAAATTGGGAACGTCTTTGGAGTGACTTCACATAGGAGTAGATAAGGCTTAGTCTTGTCCAGGGGACTACTAGTAGCAGTAGCAAAGGGCCGAAAGTTGAGAAGGAAGAGGAGAATGTAGCCCTTGCCTGTAAAGGAAAAGCAACGAAGGGTCCCAATCAGGGACAAAGCTCAATAGGAGGCAAAAAGAAGAAAAAGGATTTATTGAAGATCGAATGCTTCAGATGTGATGAGTTTGGTCACTACAACACCCAGTGTCCCAAGAAAAAGAAGGACAAGAAGGGGGAGCAGTAGATAGCAACTTCGACAAAGATAGATGAATTAACCTCCAGGTTAGAGGAATTTGCATTGATAACTGCTATACCTCCAGAAGGAGGAGCATAGTACTTCAGAGTTGCTGGATGGGTAGGGTCCGAGGAGGCACAAAATTGGACAAATGTTTCCTCATGGATCCTTACCTTTGCTACAAGGGACCCACAATATTCAGTAGCAGCAAGATGGAGATGTCAGCAGGCACAGTCAGATCTTGAGAGACTGTGCAGAATTAGTTACGATCAGATACTAGAGGGGTGCAAAGACAGTTGGGCACAATCAGATACTTAGTAGACAGAGCAGAGCTAGTTGTAGTTAAAGACTGAAGAGATAGTTGTAGGGACAGTAGATTAGTTCTCAGTTGCAATAGTTGTAGCAGAATGAGATTAGATGTTGCGCATGTAGTGTTGACATCAGTGAAGGGAGGCATAATGCAGTGTCAGCAGTAGCACAGATGCAACGTGGTTCAACTACGGGGATAGCAGATGAATTAGAGTATGCGTAGTGGCTTGGTGGACAATGACAGGTTGTTACAGATGTCAGACACCAACAGCATGGTCTGGCTACAGAGGAGTAGAGATGTTGGTGTGGAGTGAGAACAACTTCCTCGCTAAGAGGGAGTGTTAGATTTTGGTAGCATTGGACATGTGTTCTAGTCTTGATTTGTGTCTAAGAAGCTAAGGAACACGAGATCTCCAAAAACCAAAAAAGGTTTTGCAAGATAAGCTTGTGAAATGCCTTAATTAAATTAATTAGTCGTCATTTAAATTTTTCCTATGTCTAACTTAGGAAACTTGGTTAATTAATGGGAATTAATTAAGGAAGATCGAGAATGCTCTAGAAACTCAGATGGATCGAGTCTAAGATGATATTAGCCATTGATGAGGATCTAATAATGGTCGTTGAAGCTCCAATGAGAGATTATAAGAGAAAGTCAATGGGATGGAGAGAGACACAAGAGGGGAGCAAGTTTCCTTGGCAGATTGAGCTATCTAGATGCAGAGATTCGACAAGGAAATGAGTTTGAGCTAGATGGAGAACATCAATGATTGAGGGAGAAACAAAGAGAATTCCGGAGGAATTTCCTAGCAATTTTCTAGTGCCATAGAGGCAGGAAAAGGGATGCCAAGATATTCTGCAGAAAAAGTTGTCTAGATGGTTTGAGTTAGCTAGTCTAGTTAAGCTAATTGTTGGGAAGTATTTGTTTCAGTTGCCGGAGGTCGGAAAAATCACTTAGAAGGCAGATCGAATTTTTCTAGAGGCAGGAGGAGGCTAGACAACCCATTTTGTGGTTGATTCAGGGGTTGTATAACTTGCCCAAGCTAGCAGTGCGAGTAGCCAGAGAGAGGCCGAGTTTATCTGTAGAGGGAGAATTTTTCTCCTAATTATTTTTGGCAGATTATTTTCAGAGGATTTCTAGTTGGGCATCCAAATTATTATACTCGGATTTTCACTGCTGCATGATAATAAAATAAATCCTCATTTGTTGCATTGATATTCCCTTCGGGGTTTTTCTGGGGACTATTTGTCCAAAAATATTGGTGTCCATTTTTATTTTGTGTGTGCATTATTTTCTTAGCTTCTAGTTCATTTTCCGTGACGTAATTTATTTTTGGTGAAGATAGCAATTGTGAGTTTATCGATATTTGTCGTAATAACAAATAAATTGTAGAACAGTTAGGAGATACATTTCCAATAATTGTAATCAAGGAATTTTCACAAAGAGGATGCATGATTTGTTATATTAGCAAGCCTAGTAATAGGAAACTGGGTCTATATCATCCCTTATCTGTACCCACTCGTCCTTGGGAAAGCGTTTCCATGGACTTTGTGGGAGGTTTACCAACAACCAGGGAGGGATATGACTACTTGCTCATGGTAGTTGATAGGTTCAACAAGATGTGTGTTTTGATGCTAGTAAAAAGACCATCAATGGGAAAGAAACAACAAACTTGTTCTTTGGACATGTCTGGGTGCACTTTGGGATACCAAGGAGTATTGTTTCAAACAGGGACACAAGATTTCTCAATGCATTTTGGACTATATCATGGGAGAATATGGACATGAAGTTGAAGAGGTCTACAACATTCCATCTTCAGATAGATGGGAAAACAGAAGTAGTCAATAAGACTTTGGTGCAAATTTTGAGGCGTTATAAGCAGAAGCATTCGAAGACCTGAGATGAAAATTTGGGATATATAGAACACTCTTATAACAAAGGAGTCCACACTTCTACTGCTAAGTCCCCATTTGAAACTTGTTTTGAATATTTGTTGCCTTCACCTTTGAATATTGCATATGGGCAACCAGGAGTGAGGGATGGATCATATAGGGATATGCCTTGAGGCCTAAAATTTTTGTAGAGAAGACCAGGAAGATCCATATACAAGTACAAGAGACACTGCAAAATTCACAGAATAAATAGAAGGCCAGGCATGATCAAGCACAGAACAAAGAAATCATTCAAGGTGGGAGACAGAGTATAGCTACAGTTGAACAAGGAGAGGCTATAGGATCTTGGTAAGAAAATCAAGGTTTTGTGGTATGTTCGCTTCAAGACACTAGAAAAGGTGGGTGATAATTCCTATTGACCCAGTCTACTACCATACATGCACATTTACTTAGTTGTGAATGTAGAGAACATTAAACTCTATGAGCCTTCCATGCTAAATTCAGAAGAGGAACATGTCCTACCTTATGTGGAGGATTTGGCACCAAATGCTCAAGCAGAGTTGATAGAACATACAATTTTTTAGAAGAGGTCTAGAACTACGAGACATGGGCAACATGACCTTTGGTAGATTGGGTTGTGTTGACCACACTTGTCTCAACAATCCAAGAAGCAGAGTACAAGGCAATGGACAATTTTTTTCAGGGATCAATGTCATCATTTAGCATTAACTTTGTCATTATAAACCCAAATTCTGCTTTTATTATTGTAAATGATTTTAGTATGACTATGAAGCCATGTAACAACACCTTGGCAAGTGTATGATTTTTGTCAAAGGATTTCATCCTAGGGAGTTTTTTAACCTCCTCGAATTATGTGTGTTTGTAAACTCGGATAGTTGACAGAGTTTTTCTCCCAATCATAACCCCGAAGTTAGGGTGGAATTTTTTGACAAGGTATTAGGTGAGTCCTAGTGTTTATCGAGTCTATGTATTTCTTCATACTAGATCATATTGTGTCACAAAATTGGGTAGTGTCTTGAGGGTCTATTCCTAAATGTGTATTTCCTTTCTAAGGGTTGAATTAAATTGCAATATCTTGTAAAAAATATTTTAGTGCATGGTTACTCATAGTTAGACACCATGGCTAAAATATTTGAGGGTGGATAAAATAATTAATCCAATCTTGAATCTTTTAATTAATTTTTCTAGCAAAAATAAAAAGAAATAATTAGCTAGAAAATTAATTAATTTTGAGTCAAAAAATTAATTTGAGAGAAATTAAATTCTCTCCAAGTGGAAAATTATCAAAAATTCGTCGGTCAAAAAAGAATTAAATTTTAGAGGTCCTCCACCAAAGGAAAAATAGATTTTTAAGAGAAATTGACCCCTTGGATCTTGGTGGTTAATTCAAAGTGATTTTTTTGAAGATATTAGTCCAAAATATTATTTTTGGGATTAATAAAAAAGAGGTTTTAAGAGAAATTCGATTTTTTCCTCAAAAAACTAAAAAGCCAATGGATGGAGATCAAGTTATTTTCAAAAAAAGATCAACAAATGAGATTATTTTGATGAGGATCAAACCAACTGGCCATTATTTCCACGTAGAGGAGTTTTCTTCTCTCATTTTCTATATAAGGAAGCTATGAAGCTTCTCATTTCATCTTTGGATGATGTAATCTATAATGTATGTAGTGAGCCTTGCTCTGTTGGAATTGTATTTCTCATAATAGAAAGACTTTGGGGTTTCAATTCATGGTGTTCTTCTATTTGCTGATTTGTGTTATGTGCTAGTAATTTTTCATGCTCTATATTATATGCACTTTATAAATTGTTATTTCTTTTGCTACAAGACGGAACATCAATTGTTATAGGTATCTTGCCTTAGGTGTTGGGTTTAGATCTATACCCGTAGATCTAGATCCCTCATGATCTAACAATTCATCTTTTAAGTTTGAATAGAGATCTATAGGTATGCTAGCCCTTGGTCTCCAAGTTCACACACTGTGGAGAACGATCGACCATGTTTGGATTCTAAGCTTTCATTTTGCAGGGTACTTTGCAGGAGGGTTTGGGCCGGTGATTCATTTACATACATCATTTATTTTAAAATATCTCAAAAATTTAATCTCTCTCTCTCTTGTGCTATAACAAAATCTGATATGCTAATGAGAGCAAATTTTATTTTGTAAATAGTGTAAATATTTGTAAATTATTTCTTCACTAACCCTTGTATTTTAATACTAACTTTTTTATTTATTTTTGTATAGCTTTGGGGTTTTATTTCAAATATTGTATATATTGGGTGCTTGGGTCTTCTCCATTTCATTTGTGAAGGTGATAGCTCAAGGGTTTGAACCAACAATTAATTTTTGGACTATTCATCCCAAAGGAGGTTGATCTAGGCCTTAGAGGGTAAGATCTAGTCTTCCTAGCTCCCAGCAACTCAACGCTCAGCCAAAAGAGGAGGTTGCTAGCCTTTGGAGCTGTTTTCTTGAGGTAAAATTGTGTTTGCAGGGGTGCCGTAGGAATTTTGAGGCCTTTTTAGGCCTAGCCATAGCCCCTAGGGGCCCTCTCCAGCTAGTTGTAGCCCTTCTAGGGCCTTAATACCCTAGCAACAGCCTCTTAGGGCTTAGTCGCAGACCTTAAGGCCTTTCTTGGGCAAGCCGTAGGCCTTTTAGGCCTTGATTTGGGTAGCGACAACCCTTTAACGGTTGAAACCCTTAACCGTAGCCCTATAGAGGGCTCTCCTTCCTTGCCGCAGGCCTTAGAGGCCTTTTGGTGGCAGCCACGACCATTTTAGGGCCTTTCCCTCTTGGTTGCAAGCCCTTTTGGGCTTGTAGCCCTAGGCCACAGGCCTAGGAGGCCTTCTAGTTCTCACCCTAGCCACATGCCTACTAGGTCTCTTTTTCCTTAGTTGCAGTCATTTTTTGGCTATTTTCTGAGTTTGGCATTTCAGTTTGGCACTAATAATTGTGGTTGCAGGCTTATGGTAAGTCTGGAGGGTTTGAATTGGTTTCCATAATTATTTTGCCATTGAATCATTGAATTTTTGAGCTAACATTTGGTTTTACAGACTTGCTATCAAGGATTTGAGGGCTTGAAGCCTCATTCAGCCATAGAAGCCGTAGTTTCAATCACAGGAGGGCTGATCCATTATTTTTCAAGGCTAACATATGTGTTGCAGGTGTTTGGGAGAACTCCAATGCACATTAGGAAGTCAACTAGCCATCTAGCATGGCTTTAGGGCCAAGGGTTTGCTCTCTAGCCTCATTTTTCCCTCATTGTTTGCATAGTCAGATCTGAATCACTTTTATAATAGTGGCATTTGTCTCATATAATCATATATAAAGTGCTCTAAAAAGACTTCACATAAGGCTAAGAACATTGCACATTCAACATATAGGGCTAATCAACTTATGTGCTTGTCTTGTACCTCTGCTAAGTGATCTTGGAAATCTGATATCTCTGATTTAAGATCTGATATAATTATAACAGTAGTGAAATCTCCGAGTCTTGATGCTAAAATCTTGGTAGTCTTGATGCTAAAATCTTGGTCTAAATAGTCCTAACATACTTAAGTCGTCATTATAGTTTAAAGACTCAATAAGTTTTGCTTGGCAAAGTGATTTAAGTGGTTTTGCTCCAAGTGGTTGGACTAATCATTGTGGAAATATAATTGTTGTCTTGCTGGTCACTCTTGTCATTTAGCATCATTGGCATAATTTTGCATCTCAAGATTTGCATACAAGTGTCTTTCAACATCTAATGAAATTGTGTTCTAATAAAATCAACCTCATTGTGAAGAAAATCTAATTGCATATCAACCTCATTGTGAAGAAAATCTAATTGCATATCTTGTTTCGAGGCCTGAATAATTGCTAATGCTCTAAAGATCTATGGATATTGCATAAGTGTATCTTGACCTCTCTCGTTACTTTTAGAGCATCTTGTTTATTGAGGAACATTGTGTCTAATAGCTAGAGTGATATAACATTGTTTTTTCTTCTTATTGTTATCATTTATAGAACATTGAGATTGTTAATTGATAAAATCACTTCATACATATTTTGAGCATTTCTCATTGTCTCATTTGGTTTCTAATTTACACATTGAATTGGTGCTTCTTGCTAGGTCATTGAATAAATCTTGTGATTGGATAATCAATTGGAAATTTCTTATCTCATTCATTCACTGGATAAATTAGTTTTGAAGCACTTTAATTAACAAATCAAGTGGTTCATTGGCACTTTTTCTCAATGTTCCACCAAGACTATGGGATAGGGAGACGCACAAAGGGGACGTGTGGGAGTACCCTCAAATTTTAGGGAAATTTAGGGGGGATGGGGGGACATCGGGGTATATAATTTTTTTTTCTTTTTAATACCTCTCTCTCTCTCTCTCTCTCTCTCTATATATATATATATATATATATCAAATTCATATTCTATAATGAAAGCATAAATACAATAATACATACATATTTGAATTAAATAATGAAATAAATTGATCCATATTCATCATCCTTACTAATACATACATGATTCATCCATAGACCACGAGATTCAATAATGAAATACTCTGATCCATATTCATTATTCATTATTCACCATTCTAGAATCTACATTGATTTAAAAATTAAATTCATCATTCTAGATTCTAAATTGATTTAAAATTTAAATTCATCATTCATCATTCTAGAATCTAATTAGTTCTAAGAAAAATAGACTATAATAGATACTGAAATCTAAAGTCTGGAATTGTAAATTGATATAACTAAAACTCAAAAACAGTGGAGTGATGAGTCTAAAAGTCACTCTAAAATACTCAGAGGGCTTGCTGCTCTTGATTAATTACTAATTCCATACCCTTGTACGTGACAAAATGCAATGGAAACATTGCAATCCATCGAATCCTGAATTCCTGAAAAACTGTTAAGTCTGTTGGATTTTGAGTGAGATCTAAAATTCTACTTTCTCCATATGAAATCCAATGAGGTCGGAACCACTCTCAAACATCCTGAGTCATTTCATGGTAATGTTAAAAATTTAAGTAAAAGGATGAAAATGAAAGATAAAGGAGAGTGTCACTTTTACTTTAAGAATTTAACATTACCATGAATTGCATAGCATTAGTAGGGAAATATGGTCAAATATTAGGTTTTCTCTGTCATAAACCATTGTTTACAAGCAAATTTAAGGGGGGACGCATAGCCCATTTTGAAGGGGGACACCCTTTTGGGGAGTCGCATCCCCACACTGGGGAAACGTCCCCACATGCGTCTCCCCGCGTCTCCCCAAAAGGGGGACGTGGGGAAACATTTCCCTAGACGTCCCCCCATCCCAGGTGCGTGGGGTGTGGGGGGTGTGCGCACCCGACCCCGGGGGACGCATCCCCGTGGAACACTGCTTTTTCTTTAGTGAGATTTGCTCTTGTAATTTCACTCTAAGTACTTCATTCATGCTCTTGTGTCGAACATTATAAGCATTAAATCTTAAGTAGTTTAACTTGAAGTACTTAAAGGTCATTTAATAATATCACTTAAAGCTATCACTCATATCTAGCATATCATTCTAGGATTAAGTGCGCATTAATAAATTCACTTCCAAGCATAAGCTTGTTGGAAAGAAGATAGGACCACTTTTCTCACCCAGCTTGCAAAGTTTAGACCCTCACTTGTGGTTAACACGGTAGTCATCAGGGCTACAATCCCTGCAGCGTCGGAGGCACTCAGGTGGCTAGAACTCTAGGGTAAGTATCGTTAATAATGCCATAGCCTTCTTCCCCTGGGTTTCTCTCCACAACCTACATTTGAGACTAACTTCAAAACAATTAAGAGAAGGGATTCACTTAGAATAGGCATTTAATCTAAAATTAGCCAGGAGTTTGCATTTCACTTAGTTCTAGGCGTCGAATCTCATATAGGATAGTTTTCATCCTAGTAGCGATTGTTCATTTGGTAACTTAGAAATTAATCTATATTGTGCAAGTAAATTGACTTTTAAGGCACTGGTCTTTAATTGATAATTTCGATAAATCTAATCAAGTTGTGCTAAATAATTAAGCTTGCTAATTATTTTGACCAAGTTGCTAGGCCATTCAGTTGTGTCTCCTGAATTCGTCATTTCATCTGTAGGGACTACCCCCCTTAGCCATCTATAGGGAGATAACTTAAATGGAGAGGGTCGAGATCAGAGTGACGACCCGTTCCCTGAGCTTTTTCGCATTCACATGTACAATTTGAGCGACAATTGGTTGAAAGGACAACTTCCAGGTAAAGCTAAATGCTACACTCGAGAGAAGGTGGAGCAAAAATTTCCTCACCTCATTTAGTAGAAGCTTTTAGGGACCAAAACTAAGTTGCACGAAACGGGGAAACGGGTACGAGTTTCTGAAACGGGAAGCGATACGAAACGCGACCTCCCCAAATTTTCGAAACGGGGAAACGCGAATATATATATATATATATATATATATATATATATGTGCAATCATAAAGCATAAATGATACATTATAATTTATTACACTTAAACATTAAGATTTAATTTACATCACATTTACTCATGAATGATCACATAATGAAAATAAAAATATCGGAATATGCAAAAGCAACGTTTACTATATATCCAAATCTCAAAATCAGCCTTTATTTATATTAATATATGAGGCTGCAAGTACAATAAAGACTATAAGGCTGCAAGAGAGAGATCCAAATCAGGATTTTTTGCATCCACATCCCATTCTTTAGAAGGACCACTGTTGTATTGGGAGTCTCCTCCTACATAGTCGAA
This sequence comes from Pinus tabuliformis, assembly GCA_031772625.1. Taxonomy (NCBI): domain Eukaryota; kingdom Viridiplantae; phylum Streptophyta; class Pinopsida; order Pinales; family Pinaceae; genus Pinus; species Pinus tabuliformis. The sequence goes on along the minus strand of CM062820.1, from coordinate 350,122,495 downwards.
CGACCTTAGTGCTTTTGATTAAATACACGTTTCATACCCTAGTACCCTACATGATCTTGATTATTGGGAGTTTCCCCTTCATAGAGGGCTTGATTCTCTTGATTAAATACAAGTTCCATACCTTAGTATATGATAAAATCCAATGGAAACATTGCAATCCCCCCAATCCTGAAATCCTGAAAAACAAATAAGTCTGCTGGATTTCGAGTGAGATCTAAAATTCTACTTTCTCCATATGAAATCCAATGAGGGCGAAACCACTCTCAAACAGCCTGAGTCATTTCATGGTAATGTTAAAAATTTAAGTAAAAGGATGAAAATGAAAAATAAAGGAGAATATCACTTTTACTTTAAGAATTTAACATTACCATGAACTGCATATGCCTCAAACTTCCTAATGAACTGCATATCAACACTAGGGCAAAAATTCACTTTTATAACTTTAGACACATATCTAGAAGTCACGAACATACCCTAAAAGTAAATTAAAAAACAAATTAAAAAAAAATTTAAAAAACACAAGTTAATGAGGAAACGTGGGTCGTACGGCCCTGAAACGCGTTTTCGGCCGCACTAGCCACGTTTCCTTTTCGGGAAACGTGGCAGTGCGGCCAGAAACGCGTTTCATGGCCGTATCAAACGCGTTTCCGCGTTTCGTACCCGTTTCCGTACGAAAACAGACCTCTATGCCACGTTTCTTGCAACATAGGACCAAAATCATCCCAAAATTGGGAGGTGTGGTCTGAATTGGATCATTATAATGTTTGTCATCCATCTTGATTCTTTCAAAGTGAAAAAGGTGGAGGAATTAACTTATTGTACCATTTTTACTAGCGGGACCTAGTTTGGAAAATTAGGGTTTGAAACCTCTCAGGAGCATTTTGAGGCATCAAACACCATTTTTTGGGGGGTAAAACTTAGTTTCTTTAGCGCAACACCTTTTTTTGCATATTATATACACAAAGACCTTTCCAACGACACAAGAATCATGTCAATTGGAGTTCATATGCAAAAGTTATGCCACTCATAAGTTAACCTTCCTGTTTTCACAACCATAATTCGAGAGGATGTCACATCATCCCCCATTATTCATCGTAAAGGGCTAGCCACGTGATTATGATGAACAAGACTCTAGAAGAGTCCATATTGTAACTTTGGTTAAGAGTTGAGGCAGTCAAACCTAACCACTAGTAGGCTATGACGTTGTGTTATAACCAAGCCACTATGAGGAAAAGGGGTTTCATTCTTTCGAGTGCATTTGTTCCATAGATGAGCAAAAATATTCGAGAGGGATAGGAGATAGAGAACACAAAGAAGATTTATGCACTGTAGTAGCCCATGGGCCACATACCATACTTCTTTGTACTCGCAACCATTTTCTATTTAGAGAAAGAGCTTAAAGCAGTCTCACCTTCTAATTGGGTTTTCTCCCAAAAGGGTTTCCCAGGTCATATTTTGTGTCAAATCGTGGTTTGTGATTTTTTATTTCAGTGTTCTCTATTTTCTGCATAAATTTTATTTTGCATGCATACACAATTAACAGTAATCTATAGATCCAAAAATCTAAAGAGAAATAAAACCCTAATAGTATAGATTTCAAATTTTTAAATATAGTTTTATCATATTTGTTGTGATGAACTGTCCAGTGGAATATGCACTATAGTTTATAGATCAACTCACAGTGTTGTCCCCTGGTCTAGTCCTTGTTTTGTGAGGCCTCTCCAAATACCTACTAGATTTTGAGGCAACACACGCAGAGGAGAAAAACAAAATAGGAACTAGAAGTTTTACTACATCTTGCTCAAATTTTCCTTAATCACTTATGGTTCCATTGAACCAACAACTTTTGTAGAAGTAATGAAGTATAAGGGACGACAGATGCTAGCATACCATGGTGGATGAGTATGATTTAGTAATTGCAAATGGAACAAGGAAACTTGTTGTTTGTCCAATAAATGTTAAAACCATTGACTGCAAATGGGTTTACGAAATCAAGTATAAAGCAAGAGTTGTGGCTAAAGGTTTTGCACAAAAGGAAGGGATAGAGTATGAAGAAATATTTTCCTTGACAACAAAGTGGAAAGCTATCAATATGGTAATAAATTTGGTTGCACAATAAGGTTGGACACTTCACGAAAGGGATGTCAAAAATGCCTTTCTTAATGGTGGTTTTATGGAAGAAGTTTATATGACTCGGCCCCTTGATTTTGAAGTTGAAGGACGAGCACAAAGTTTGTAATCTCATCAAAGCTTTGTATGTCTTGAAACAAGCACCTAGAGCATGTTATGCCAAAATGGATGAATACCTTAGGCATGTTGTTTTTTATCGCAATGAGTTTGAAGATATTCCATATTTTAGGATGCAAGGTCAAAACTTGGTTTACATTGTTCTTTATTTTGATGACTTAATTATTACAGGGAACCATGAAGATCACATCAAGCAAGTGAAAAAAAAACCTCAAAAAGGATTCAAAATGACAGACTTGGAACCACTTTGATATTATCCTGGCATGGAAGTTTCACAACAACATCATCAAATCTTCCCTAGTCAAACCAAATTTGCTACAAAATTGTTGAAGAAGTTTGGCATGGAGAATTGTAAGCCCTCTATTACTCCTATGGAGTAAAACTTAAACTTTCAAAATTTGAAGAGAGGGAATTGGTAAATAGTACTAGCTATAGACAATTGATTGGAAGTTCAATTTACTTGACAACCACTTGTCCATATTTGTCATTTGCAGTCATCATTCTTTCTAGATCCATACAGGAACCTAGAAAAAGTCATTGGAATACAACAGAAAAGTATAAGTTAAGATAATTTTATTAATGTCAACCTAAGAAAAAGGGAACATTGACAAGGTTGAGAGTCCCGAATTTGCGTGTCAAACATGTGGATTAGGGACATCCAGGTCCTACATAATGCAAATCCTACATCTCTGGAATAACATGTTTCATATGTGTCGGACACTCAAGCCCCACATATTCCAACATGTGCTACACCTGAAACACCAAATATTTAAAAAAAAATAAATAAAAAAAGGTTTGACGTGTGCTTGAGTAGCACAGAGTGGACACAATGGTGTATGTGCACACCAATTTGTCTTATATGCAAGGTGAGGGAAGAGTGGTTGAGGCAAAGGAAGAAGATGTGGGATGTATTTCTTGATTATATGGGTGTGAGATGCAAGGGAACGAGATATATTCCATGACTCAGCCACTCGTGATATTCTTCTACAAATCTACTCTATTTTGGATGTCATTAGTATTCCGTCTATAATATGATAGTATAGCAATATCGTTTTTCACTTTCATGATTACGTGTTATCTATGTAATATTTTTTATGACACTGAATGAGAAAACTACAAAACTTTTAACCCCTTTGTGGTTCTATTACCCATTATATATGTACGATCTATGGTTTATTGTTATATGTTTTTATCATTTGATATATTTCTATTTTCTAAATGTTTAAAAAAATTACCTGTCTATATCTATATTCTACTTATGTGTTTTTTAAATATATCTATCTATGTTCCACGAGTTCCTGAATGAGGGGGGTTGGTGAGAGTGTGGGATTAGCTAGAATAAACCCCAAAATTTTTCAATGGATGATATATATATATATATATATATATATATATAAATATAATGCAACATGAAAGAAACAATTATCATCTACAACGACATAACATCACCCTCAATCAAATAAGCCGAGAGAGAAGTTTATCAAGACAACCAATAATAGATAGTAGGTAACATGATTTCGAGGATTTTGATACCACAAGACAATTATCGATGTAAACAATGAACTATAAATTCAATTCTTTCTAGATGCATTCCAAAGTAAAGAAAAAGTTAAAACTGGTGTTTATAATTTAAATTAATAGACAAGAATAACTTGGAGGCTGATCCCAAAAGTTAAAACTGGTGTTTAAAATTTAAATTAATAGACAAGAATAACTTGGAGGCTGGGGATCAGGGGAAATTTTAAGGATGGAAATTTAATTTAAAGTTTAGAAGCATTGAAAAATCAGTCCCTAAGATGTAAAATTTAAAATATTTGGCAATATTTTTTTTAAATATCGAAATTTGTAATAATTTTATATTGTCTTTATAAAATTTGGGTGACTTTTAAGGTAAAATAATTTTATCTTATAAAATTTGGGGGAATCATTTTTAGAGAAACTAGAAATTGGCAAAATTTCTTTTTGAAAAAACATGAAAAATTAGCCTATCTGCAAATATTAGCCCCTAAAATTTTCCTTGGTGGAAATCTGGAAACTGAAATATGCATTTCAGTGTTCAACTCACCAAAATGTTGTTTACTAGTTGCTGCAACTAGATAGTTGAACCTCCAACTGGCATTAGCAAGCTCCTTGAAGAGCGGTTCAAAGCATTACACATAAGCAGATAAGAGATGTGAGACGGCTCTGTAAGAACTTGAGAATGAATGGTGGCTCTAAATGAATTTATGCACAGGGAGATGTGACATGCTTGGTGAGAGTGAAATGAGGAATGAAAAGAGGGAATAGAGTTAGGTTAGGATTTGCAACTTAGATGAATAGGGCTCACATCAAAAGTAGGACTCTTTTTATATATTTTGCCAATTTTTAAACCCACTAGAAAGCACTACAGTGTGAAGGATGTCAAGGAATCCTTGAAAAATTAAGGGAGGCAGAGATGGTCCCCAAAACGATCCCTGAATTTTGCACGAAAAATGAGAATAGTCCCCTAAAAATCCCTCCAAAGTCTCCAATGGTGTCCCCACGCATGTCAGAACATTTCCAAGAAGTAACAACGTCCGAGAGATGCTTAATTGGTCAGAACGTGGGTTATAAGGCTGGAACTAATACTCTCACACACACACTCATATCTACATGCCCTGCTTTAGGGTTTTACTGTTGAAAATGCAACAAGAAATTCCTAATTTAATTTTCCCTTGAATTAAATTAGGAGAAATCAAAATTCCACATCACAAGACAAATAGAATGAGTTAATTGAGTTGTTATCACTTAGTTAATTCGAGTTGAGGGCTTAACTTGAGTTTTGTATAGTGATTCCCAAATTTTAGGAGCCTATGTTGAGTTAATTTCAGTTGTAACAATTTAATTTAGTTAAATTGAATTAAGGTCAGTTAAACTAGTTCCAACTGTTGGAGGAACTAGTAGGAGGTCTAGCAGTGATGTGCAACTTTGGTGTTCAACCAGTTCACTGATCAATCAACCTTAATTAACTCATGCATGCATGAAATTCGAGTTACCCAGTTGAGATTGGAGTTCAAGGGTAGTGTACTATTAATTGTATAATTATCCAAGTTGTATAGGTGGTGCATGTAGTCAGAGAAGGGGCCTATAGGGATTGCACAATTCTAATTGGGAATTTCCCTAATTAATAGGGGGTTAATTCCTTGAGGAACAACACAAGGAAATAGGGACTTGGGTAGGCTTGGATTTGGTTAAGTATTGACCAGAGCTTGTCTAGGAAGCAGTGAGATAGATTATACTAGTGCAGAGGTTGCTCGGGCTTGAGCAAGCATTGTATTTATTCTCTATTTTTTGACTAATGCAATACAGATAGGAAGGGGTTTTGAGCAATTTCTTTCTCCTTAGATAAATCTCTGAGCATATGTGATTGAATATTGTCTCATGTTGATGTGATTTCTCAATCGCTTATTTGTTTAAGTAGAGTAGATTCAAGTCTTTTGTTTTAGCAAATTACATAAGTAATTTGAATCTACAAGGAATTTCTACATGGTATCAGAGCAGGAATCACAATAGAAGAGAAGAATTCGAGTTTGTCTTTGTTGAGAAATCTAGGGCATAGCAATTAGGTGATTTCTCTTCTAATGATAATTGTTTGTGAAAGCTTTTTACTTCTTTAGATTAGGACCTTTTCTTTACTTAAATTATTATAGTGTTTTTCTTCATCAAACAACTACCAATTCATAAACAATAAAGAGACAAGAGACACAGAATATAGGTGATCAACCAGGGAAAAAACCTCTCCAACTTGAGAGGAAAACCCACAACGAATTTTTCTTCTTATAGAGACTTCAATTGACGAATACCAGGACCTAGACCCTTGACCAAGAGCCGTGTAAGACCAAGTCAACCTTGCCTCTAATATTTGCACTTTTAGCTTCAATTCTTCCTTCACTCTACTTCGACCCTTTCACTGCACTTCACTTTTGCAATTCTGAAATTTTAGGATCTGCAATTCGTGCTGTAGAAACCCTAGATTAATTTGATCATGGACAAAACTTCCTCCCTTCTCCCTCGCTTGGATGTGGGTTTCTTGTTCTTTAATTTGGCTTCCAATAATGATCCTTTCTTGCGTGATTTTGGCCTTCTAGGATAGTTGTATTATCTCGGTCTAGACTGCAGTAAGGAGATACCTTAACCCTTTGTACATGTGGGAGATTTGATCTAAAACAGGGCCAAACAATTCGGTTCTTCCTTCCTTTGCTAAGCTATAAGACTTCCTTTTATCCCTTGATTGAACTTCTCTTATGCTTGAGTGTGTTGCTTTCCAATGAGGTCGATGGCTCTATATATAGGCTTTTTGACACATCCTTTGAGGCCGACTTGAAGTGTCCTTAGGTCGACTTGCTGCTCCATGAGGCCGACTTGAAGTGTCCTTAGGTCGACTTGCTGCTCCATGAGGCCGACTTGTTTATAGCACTTGGATTTGGTCTTGGAGGTTCTTTTGACTCTTATAATGACTTCAATAAATATGTAACATGCCCAAGAAGGGTCTTTCATACATGACATTGACTCAATTTAACTTTATGACCAATCCTAAGAGCTCATAATGGGAGCCTTAACTGAAAATAAAATTCCTTGCCCATGAAACCCATGAGACAAGCATTACAAAAATAATTTTATTTTTCTCCTTTACATCAATTACATAAAATCACAATTACACGTGTCATTATGAAGACCGAACCAAGTCACACTTTTCAACACTCCCTCTAAACTAGGGAGGTATTCATAATCCATACAAGGTACCTAGACATTCTCAATCTGAAGAATTCTCATAAGAAGAGTCGAATTGGCAACCCATTTGTATATCATCATATCATCCAACATTGTCATATACCAAGGCCTTGACTAACTTCTCTATCTCTCCACAAGATCATAGCACAATGCTGGTGAGACCAATGATGTATAAACACCCTCATCATTGTCTCTCTTGGAACATACCCCACCCGGGTTATCTTAGAGTATGTTAGAACATGACTTTTCTTATCGTGGATTCCCTGTCTTCAAAGAATATCGGTCCTCCACAACTACTCTTATCTTGAATGCCCTAACTCATCCTCAAAGATCATCGGATGCCAGATGTTTATCTAATCCTCTATTTTGTCTTCCCAAGTGAAGACAAGAATGATGTGTTTTTGTCTCCCTCTCTACTTAGGGAGGATATGCCTATTCCAATGAAGGAATGTACTCTTTCCTATGGAAGGAATGTACCTAAGCTCCCTCTTGGCTTAGGAATTTGCTTTCAAGTTTCTACCAAGTTAGAAACTTGTTTCCAGGGTCCCTCTTAATTAGGGACCTACAACAACTCTTTAGGTGGAGATGATGGGACCCAGTTGCTCGAAGAACTCCTCCTCACGATGTCATGAACTTCTTTTCTTTATTTAGGAGTCTTCATGTTTTGTGACTTCTTCATAAGGCACAGACCATCCATTACTTTCATCCATGAGTCATGTCAGTCATGTCATCATTCCTTTCATTGGAAAGTGATCCATTAGTTCATATTTGACCTTCCTTCATGCCATGCTGCCTTCTTCACGCTGTGTCTCCTTAAGGATCTTTCATCCTGCTACATGGGCATTAGTTGTGGAAGATATCCCTGGTTATTCCCTTGCAACCCTGCATTAGCCCATCCAGATATTACTCAAAAATAAGAAATGAACATTAAATCAAAATTACATTTGTGATGGTTTTTCATCATGACATCTTTCTGTTTACATCAACATCCTACATACATATTGACACATCTCCAAAAGATTTATACTGTCAGGGATCTCTTTCTTTTTCAGACTTCATCAAATTCTTCATATCTTTCATGGAGATATCCTAGTCAAATCTCTCAGTCCTCAGATGTTGATTGCCTTTTCCATAGTTTCATATTTCATGATCTCTTCCCTTCTTTCTTCACACATTTCTTCCAAGAACTTCCAGTCATAGTTCCTCAAATTTTGTCAACCACCTCATATTTCATATGAGGACATATTATGTTGATTTCATCTAGATAATGTGTGACCTATGCCTTTCTGCATCTTTCAAAAGAGGAGATCCTTTCTTTTGATCATGCTCTCGAGATAGAGCATTTATCCATGTTACCTACAACCATATGACATGACTCTACGAATATCGAACACAAGCATACATACCTCATTTTACTTTAGATCATCTTAGACTTCCTTTCAACAACTTCCTTGATTGAAAGAACTTCAATCCCTTGATCTGCTTCACCTCTTTTGCCATCATAAAATCATCCGATAAATTCCCACAAGTTGGAATTCTTGATGAAACACTTGCTTCCTTTAGATTGGTGAACCTTCCAATGAGGATTCCTGTTGATTTTAGGCAACAATGGTATGTTCTATGCTTTAGAGCAATTTTACTTCAATTTCTTTAGTAGCCCAATATCAATATTCAGATTAGCAATCACATCAACATGACAGTAAAATGCAACTAGAACATAAACATAAACAATAGAAGACAAGCCAAGACAAGAGGACAGAAGATGTGGCACCAGTTAGGGACAAACCCCAATGTGGGGAACCCTTGATCAAATCTTCTTTTAGTCTTCAATAGTTAAGTAGAGAGAGATAGTACAATTTAAAAATCTGATAATTTATAACAACAACAAAAAAGCCCTAACTAGAAAAGTCAACACTGGTCAACAGGGAAGATTTGACCCTCAGCAAATCGATCAACTTCAGTCAACTTTGGCCTCCAAACAAGATAAAACAACCCTCAAAACAGTGAAATTCAGCCCAGTCAAAGTTTGGTCAAACAACCCACCTGCGATTAGTCTTAGCTGCGGTCAATGCTGGTCAACAGTCAACGTTTAGCCTCGATTTCTGTGCCCAGAAATGCAACCTGCCCAAATAGAGATATCCCTCACAAAAACCTAGTCAAAGGAGGTCAACGCATGCTGGTCAACGCTTGGTCAAACTATCCAGAAATTTGGTCTCTTGAAATTTCGACATCCTGAAATTTCGGACGTGTGGAGAGAGAGAGGCCCAAAAATCTGTACCCAATCAATGAGGGGAGGGTGAGAGAGAGAAGTGTGAAGATGAGTGTGTCCAAATGAGGCTAAGTCACCTTCTATTTATATGCAATGTTGAGGATTAATAGACATGACTACTAGGCTTCTGAGCCTATGTAAGTTCACTGGCCGACCTTGACAATTTGACCATAATCAAAATAGATTCATAACTTCATTTGTACATGTCAGAATCGAATGATCTTTAGATCAATCCTACACCTCTCTGAGAGAGGAATCCAAGAAAAATATCAGTTGTCATAAATAAGATGACCCTTGTAAAGTTTGGCCCTAGTTGCCAATTTTAAGAATTCCAATAGATGATCTTGAGTATCCTCATCCAACAAATGTTTCCTTTTGGCTGATGTATGATGAGCTTTTGTACTAGATGGCTTTTTCGTTTTCCCATAAGTACCACTTATGCTTGTAATGAGGTTACCAAGAGCTATATCCTTCCAAGGGTGACTGTCATAGACTTCTATTTCAGCTATTTTTCTCTATGATCATTTCATGAGCTCTCATTTTCAATGCTTCTGTTGTCACTCACTGCAAAATATGCTTGTAGTTGTGAAAAGAGTGCAGAAGGGCAGTGAAGTTAAAGACATTTCCCAAGCCACAAAATGTTATCAGAGTTTAATTAGATCCCCACCATTGCACAGTGCTCGGAAAGAGCTCTCCAAATGTATATGGAAGTTCAAAAATGGACTTCTGGATTAGAAGTTAAAGCAGATTAAAGATAACCTTGGAAAACCTAGAAAGCAAGGAGGAAAGGACCAAATACAAAGGCAAATCGACATATCGGTAGTTGGGGGCCCCAGGGACAGAACATCCCACAATATCAATGATCGACGCATCAGCATATCGGCAGAGCAAAGGGCTACCACTCTAAAAAACTTGCGGGGGGTTGATTGTGCGATGTAGTGTTACATCGTTGGGGGAGGCCGAGAATCAAGGAAATGTGGAACAAAAACAAGATCGGGCCGCCCCCTTTCTCTCTCCTCCGTGTGGCGGTACGGAAATCGGCCATCCCGCAGTCCCGCAATCTCGCATCCCGCATCCGACAACATCACAACAAATCCTGCATTCCTGCAATCCCGCATATCTGTCGTATCGCATCTCGCATTCCCGCGATATCACAATAAATCCCGTGTTAAAATTTGGGTACCAGAGGAGAAGTGGTTCCCTAAGGCTTTGATCTTTGGTCTAGGGAAAAGTGTCCAAATTTATTTTTTACTTTTCTCTTAAAGTGACTTTATAAGTGGTAAAGTCAATTCAATATAAAAGTGAATTTATAAGTGGTAAAGTTACATTCTAATTTAAAAATGACTTTATAAGTGGTAAAGTTACATTCTAATTTAAAAGTGACTTTTTAAGTGGTAAAGTTACATTCTAATTTAAAGGTGACTTTATTAAAGTGAATGAAGAATTAGAAAGTGAAAAAGTGACTATGAAAATAAAAGGCTAAGTGGGTCTTTATTTAAGTGGGTGAATTAAAAAATAGAAAGTGAGAATTAAATGCACATTTATTCTCATCCCTAGATCTAAATGAATCTCAACCATTAGATCTTAGGGTAACCCAAAAGGTCATTTAGAGAATAAAAGGAGAAGAGAAGAGGAAAAAATTAATTCATTCTTTCATGAGCATTTGAGAGAAAGAGGAGGGAGCAAGGAGAAAATTTCTGAGCAGTGAAGGAGGGCAGCAAGAAGACATTTCAACAAATCTGGGCAGCAGCATTTATTGGCATGCATCCCAAGGAAAAACCGTACAGCAGGAGAAAGGCACATAAATCGATGAAGAGGGACAAGTTCTGGGCACGTTTTTCGAGGCTGGACGTACAACATTTAATGCTGTTTTATTGCTTTAAAAATTTCTATTTTGGCTGTTCGCTGATTGGCATGATTTTTGAGGTGGAGTTCAAGCACGGAAATCGAGATAAGTTGTAATTTGTGGTTGCTGGAATTTTTACTGTGTATTTCAGTTTCTTTGTAAAAGCATTTTCAGAAATAAAGAAGAGCTCTCAAATTGGTTTTCCCCAAGAGTTGTAGAGGGTTTTTCCAGGGTCACATTGACAAAAATAACTGTGTTATTTTCTGTGTGTCTGTCATAATTTTGCTGTGTTTTATTTCTGCAATTTCAGCAGTTGTGAAATCTCTAAATTTGTATTTTCAGAAAAATATTATCATTTCCAGATTTTAGAATTTTTATCATGCTTGGATTTAAAACTAAATGCATGGAGTGATAAGGAAAACTGATAACCGGAGTAGGGGTTGAAATTTCTTCAAGTTGGCAATCGACATGGCAGTGAGTTTCTAACTTTAAGAACCTTGTGATATCGCCGATTTGCGATACAATGTTAGATTGTTGGGGGAAGGCCTAAATCATTTACCAAAGGAAATGCATGCAAAACCAAGACCTAGCGGGCCATTTTCTCTCTCCTCCAAGGGGCCACATGGTGCAATCCCATTATGTATGACATGGCAGTACGAAGGACAAGTGGCATTCAAATTCAGCATTTTCAGGGGTCGTATAGGGCATTTCCGGGTGACACGTGTCACCACTCATAGGGTGACATGTGGCAGCGATGGCGTCACCCCCTGCAGATCGGCAATCGGCGATCACACACAACAAAGTTCATTCTTTTGCTGAAGTTCCTTCCCGGCCCGCAATTGCGATATGCAGGAACTCGCTGGACACGATATTTTATACACTGGAGTTATAGGGATGTTGGGTCCGTCCCTTTCAAAAGTCTCACGCTCATTCAACACTCTGTAGATTGGTGATCGCAAGTGTCAACAGGAAAAGGCTAAAGCTAAAATGCTATCAAGCGTTGGGGTGCGGGATTCCAAGTAACAAAGGAAAAAGGCCCCCGGGACGGGAGCCTGAAGGCCTTAGCGCCCAAGGGCTAAGCCCTTGGTCATAGCCCCTGGTCATATGAAGGAAGTCGTAGAAAGGGGCTGAAAGCATGAGGGCTTAAAGGGAAGTCAGAACTCGCCAACAGTGAATTGCCTCAGCAGCAGAAAAGAGCATGATGACAGAGACGTGGCTTGATCAGAAGCCTTCACAGGAACCACAAAGGACCTCTTCCTCCATCTTCCGCCTGTTTCTTATTATTTTCTATAGTTTCTTATTTCCAGGAAAGGGAGTAGATCCCAATTGTAATCTTTGGGCAATGGAGCCTTACAGTGGCCTGTTCCGTCTTATTTTTGTGTTAAAGGCCCACACCCAACAGAGTGCTTGTTACATCATAAAACACATCCCTAGGTGTATCAGAGCATCGAAAAGGATTGCGCAGAGCTTTAAAGCACGTATGGTTCGGCAGCTAGGGTGTTGAATGAAAGTATGGAGCATTCAAGTCAGGTATGGTCGCATTCAAGATAAGGCCCTCTCGTAACATGCATCCAGAGTCTGTGCCGAAGGCATTTAAGGGAGAATGGACAGTGAACTGCCTCAGCAACAAAAAAGAGCATGATGACAGAGACGTAGCTTGATCAGAAGCCTTCATAGGAACCACAAAGGACCTCTTCCTCCATCTTCCTCCTGTTTCTTATTATTTTCTGTAGTTTCTTATTTCCAAGAAAGGGAGCAAATCCCAATTGTAATCTTTGGGCAACAGAGCCTTACACTGGACGAGACAACTAGTCTGGCAGACAGTTGGAGATTAGGCCAAGATATTTGTTTTAACTGTAACCCAAGCTCTTCCCCTCTTCTTATAAATATGGGAAAGCAACATTATACAAAGGTTCTGCAATTTCTCACCTGATGGGTCTGAACTTTGTGATACCAATTTGGCTCATAAATCTGTAAGAGAATGACTTGTATTTCAGACTGTATTACTTTACACAGGCAAATCTTTCAGACTAAGGAAAGAAATGGTGGTGATTCCCCCTTCTAAGTATTACAGTATGTTATCCTCATGTTTAACTCCATTGTGTTCATATTCTTCTTTGCATTCATGCTATAATAGCTGCTAGAGATGATTTCATGCTTCCTTGCAGATCCATGTGTGTTGATTTATTAATGCATATGCATGAATGAAGGTCTGAAATTATATCTTTAAACTGATCTATATGAATCATAGCACCCATCCTCTCTTCAGTCCATTATCTCTGCTTGTAACTCAAACAACTGTAGAATTTCCCATTGCTTGCAGCTCTAGGCGTTCACTATAGAACTCTGGATGTTTTGGGCTCTATACGATGAGTTATGCTCTCTCCCAATCCTCTCTCATTTACTCAACAAAGCCTATTAAGTTGTAATCCCCTTTGAAGTAATTGACCTCCTATGTTCTATGTGACACTTCTAGGAACTGTGTGTGTGAGGAAGTACCAAAAATACATAACTCATACCTTTGGAGGAATGAACCGAGCCCCCTTATTATCTTTCATTACGTGACAATTGGAGTGCTGATAACCCCTCACATATAATCTTTCATGCACTCCTCTATTTAAGATGTCCTAGGAACTGGTCTACAATCAACCCAGAGACTGTCTCTAGGAGGCTTTCTATCTCCCCTGCAGCACTTGTGCCACAAGGTGCTAGATTTAGCTACAACAGCTTTTATGATGCCATGATGCATCCTATCAAGCTCCTTAGTGACTCATGATGACCATATCTTACAACACAAAACTTGAAAAATAGAAACTTGAGGAAGACTATCTCAAACATAGTAGAGATGTTTTACTTCCGCTTTCTTGGATTTCTTCTTCTCAGCTTCCTCCACTTCTTCGGTGATATAGGTTTCTTCTCTTCTTCTTTTGTTATTGCCCTTTTGGAGCTTAGGACAATCTCTCTTGTAATGCCCATATTTTTGACATCCATAGCATTGAACCTTAGCCATATTCTTCTTCTTTTTTTGAGGACCAAATTTCGCAAATTTTTCTTTTCTTTTTGTCATTATAGCATATGTTTGATTTTTCTCATTTGATCCTACGTCAATTTTTACCTTCAACGTGGTTTCTTCAATCTTGCATAGTGACCATAGATCCTTGAATGGAGTAGATTCCTTCTTTTCATAAATGCTTGATGTGAAGTTACCCCATTTCTCTGGTAGTGCATTTAGTACTACGGTGGTCATCTCTTTGTTGGACATTATTTCACCCAGATCTTAAATTTGATACCTTATTTCAGATATCCTCATAAAGTATGAGGCTATTCCTTCTTCTTTTGATATCCTTAGCTTGTAGTGTTCTTGCCTTAGAGAGATAACTTCTCCTGTTGTGATTACAGAAAAAAACTCTACCAATTTGTCATATATTTCTTTTGAGGTGTCGAGTTTAGATACATATGGAATGAGGGGATCCTTGATGGATTCTATGAGAATCCTTTGAGCCTTCACTTCCCCTTTCATAAACTTTGTAAGTGCTTCAACATCTTTTTTCGCTGGTTTGGTGATAGATCCTTTGATATGATTCATAACCTCATTTTCAATGAGATTCAGATTTCTTCCATGCAAGATAGTTTGAAGCCCCAACCAATTTGTTGCTATCCTTGCAAAAATACATTTTGACAGATTTAGACATAAATATACTTACTTGTGAAGATGCTTCTCCACTTGCTGCCTCCTTGAATTTTGATGATGATATAGTTATTAGAGAGCTTCTCCTTGATGAAGATAGTTCTCTTCAAGAATGATGGTGATGTCCTTGTTGATGATGATCAATGATGAATGATGACTTGATGTTTCTTGGATGATCTTCTACAATGGTAAGGTCCTTGCTTCAACAAAAGGAAATTGCCTTAGAACTTCTGAAGATGATGACAATGTCCTTGATCTTGTTTCTCTAGTGAGAAACTTGATTTATAAGTCCCTTCATCTTGAGTAGGGTCTTTGTGGTCCTTTTGATGACTTGAGGATCCCAAGACTTTTGTTGGTGTAGAATTCTTCTTCGATCTAGGGTTTTGATACTTATTTGTAGGTCTTGACTCCAAGATGATCTTCTTAGTTTTGCTTTGATGTCTTTCTCGAGATTTGATCCTTGAGTGTCCCTTGATAAAACGCCCTTCCTTAACTTTGTCACCTTAGCTCTAATACCATGTTGATGTTGATTTGTGGTAGCATCGGATGTGCTCTAGCCATGAAAATTGGTGGAGAGGCTAAGGCACATAAGATCTCCAAGACCCAGAAATGGTTTGGGGAAATTCCACCTGGTTGGAGAGATATTAAAATAATTAATATTTTTAATGGGGTTCCTAAATCTAAACTTAAGAAAATTAAAATATTAATGGGTATTAATATAAAACTGGGTGAGAATGTTCTAAATGACATGGATCAAGCTGAATATAATCTTAGTTGTTGATTAGGGACTTAATCTCGGCCGTTGAAGACTTAACAGGAAAAGTATAAGAGGAGGCTTGAGAGTCAGTTGGAGATACACCAAAATTGATCAGTTAGTTCGATTTTCTGGAGCGGGGTTTTGTTGAGAGAATCGAGCTAGTGATCTGTTGCAGCGAGGGGTAGTTCGGCACGAGGCCAAGAATACATAGCAGAGAGGCAAAGATAGTGCCAGAGAGAAAACGTAGAGCCTGGCGAGGCTGACGCAGAGGCAGTTGGGACTTATGCAGAGGCTGAAGAGGCCAGCGTGAGTGACGCAGAGGGCCAGGGAGCTGACGTGGAGAGCCAAGGGGCTAACGTAGAGGTTTCAATAGTTGCACAAAGGCTAGCAGAGCTGACGCAGGGCCAAGAGGCAGCGCTGGGAGATTTTTGTGGGGCAGACTGAGAGTTGGTGAGCCGAGAAGGGTGATGCAGTCCCTGCAGAGTGACGTAGAGCAACAGAGAAGCTTGGAGTAGCTTTCACTGTCTAGCGAAGGAGTTGCCATTGTTTCTGTGGGACATTCATCCAGTGTTTGATCAGCAGGAATATCTGTCTTCGAGGAGAGGTACTACTTCCGAGGGCATTCTCTGTTGGGTGAGCCATTTCTAGCACCCTAGTTGTATTCAAACACTGCATAATAATAAAACCCTCATATCTGTTGCACCGGTTTTCTAGCATTGGGTTTTTTCGGGACGATTGTCCAAAAATAACGGTGTCCCTTGTGTGTTTGTTTGAGTTATTTCAGTTGTTGATCTGTATATGAGTTAAGGTTGCATTTGTGTTTATTTCAGTATTTATATTTATAAATAAATTGTTAATGGAATAAACAAGTAGGAGAAATTAAACTAGATAATGCAGTAGCGATTTCTAAAATGTCAGACTTAGAAATTTCAACATGGTATTAGAGTATTGCAGATCACAGGAGCACTGAAGGCACCAACAGTAATCTGGAGAATTTGCAACAGTAACAGCTGTTTTGAGAGACAGTGGTGTTCCAGTGCTGAAGCAGCAAAGAAGAAGTGAAGCAGAAGGCCTTCATCATCATTTCGAGCCAGGAGGAGGGTCAGCGCAGGAGCAAAGAGGGGTAGATCAGACCTACGCAGTGCCCGATCATCTTTCTCAGCCAGGAAGGATTGACTGTGTGGCCAGGAGGAGCAATTCTACCATTACTGGGATTGCACGGAGTCTGAAAGGCTCAGTTTCTTCAGTTGTCGAGGCTTGGGGAGCTGTGGGAAGATTGTGATTGAGACGCTGGTGGGGTGTTGGTTCTGTCAGAACAAAACAGTACCTAAGGAGACAAAACCAAGGTAGATGGATTCGCTACCTTGATGGATTTCTAGCCAAGAAATCCAGATTTGAGTTGCAGTTGCAAGGAGGATTAGAGAGGAGCGGTTCGACCACTGGCCAGAGGATCCTAAAATCAGGACTTAGAGGGAGATTTCGAGGAGGGAAGTCGAATCTAAGAGGGAGTCTAGAAGAGGAGCTGAAATGGCAGTGAACGAACTAAGGGATCAGGACAGGTTGGACGGGGCTTCCAACTTTGTCATCTGGAAGGCTAGGATCCTGGCAATCCTGGATCGACGTCGCATCAAGGACTTTGCCTTGAGAACCATACCTACTCCGTTCGACCCAGTTGAGAATGAAAAGTATGCGGATGTAATGGCGAGGGCGAAGTGCATGATCCTTGACGAGGTCAAAGATCATGTCGTTCCACATATTGCTGAAAAGAACACGACAAAAGAGATGTGGGATACTTTTAAGACCTTGTATCAAGGCTCTTTTGTGCAACAGAAGATGCTATTGGAGAATCAACTACGGTCGTATTAGATGCAGAAGGGAGAGCAGATAGATCTGTTCCTCCTCAGATTGCAGGAGATTCGTGACCAACTTACTTCTGTGGGGTATCCACCGGATCTAGAGTTTATGGTGAGGACCACCCTGAATGCAGTCTCCGAGGAGTAGGAGACATTTGTCCAAAGTATTTTCAGCAGGGCTACTCTTCCAGGGTGGGAAGAGATGTGGGAAACTCTTCGTCAAGAAGAGATCAGGAGGTTGATCAAGTCAGGGAGTAGTGGCAAGGGAAGTTGAATCAAGAAAGAGGAGGAGGAGGATGCGGCTCCAGCATCTGCGGGACAACAAGGGAAGAGGAAGGACATCTCCAAGGTGAAGTGCTTCCATTGTGGGGAGTTGGGACATTATGCATCCAAGTGTCCAAGGAAGGAAAACAAGGGAGAGGCTTTCGACTCCAAGACAGCTCCAGCTAAGGCGGAGAAAGAGGTCGAGACTGATGATGATTGTGCCATGAGTGCTCATGTACCTCTAGACAAGAGGTGGGGAGACATTGAGTTGTAGGCAAGAGGACTACAAATTAGGGGCAAGATCCTTGAGGTGCCCAAACTCTTGGATCATATCCGGCTATGGGAGCTCTTAATGATAGTCACAGAATGCCAGATATCGGGGGGAACAAAGTGTAGTGGAGTAGCAAGGCAGTGCTTGGGTGTAGAAAATATGAGGCAATGTAGTGGAGGATGCAACAGTGCGAGAGGCATAGAAGTGTATGTAGCAGCGCAGTGGCAGCAGAGGGAGCACATGATTGTAGCAGAGGCAGCTTCAGTTTCACGAGGCTTCCAGATTGACTGGGATGTCAGTATTTGGGAGAAGTCAGTTACCTACTTCTCAGTAACCGAGTTGCATTGTAATATTCGTAATTAGCCATGGCTAATTGGAATATTCGATTTTGTTCAATTTTTGCCTTATATAGTTATTTGTGAATAAAAAAAGTGAGGAAGGGGGACATAACTCACTTTTAGAATAAAAAGTCACTTCCTAGTAGCACAACGTTGCGACTTAAAGGGGAGCCAAGGGGGCCAAAGGGGGATGCAGAAATGGAGCCCACTTAGACACATGGAGGCACTGCGCATGAGGGAAGAAACACGTGGCAAGAGGGGAATCACGCAAGAGGAGGTGAGCCTTGGGATTGAGAGAGGCAAAGGCTATAAAAGAGAGAGGAGCCCCCTCATTTTGATCATTCCTGTTATGAGCATTTGTGATAGTCATTGCGACTTAGAGCACGCTGGCTGTTTAGCTAGTTTGCAGCACTGTTTAGTGCATTGAGTGTCTCCGTTCGGAGATCTCACCCTTAGCCCCGGGGGATTTCGAGTGCCTACTCGAGCAAGGTATTTCTATTGGCATTCCAGCAGTAGTTTCATCAGCGTTTTGGAGGACTGCGGAGCACTGAGAGGAGGATGCAGTGCTTTCTGGCAGGAGTCTGGGTTGAGGGTTTGCAGGAGGATTTGTGCTGAGAGGTAGAGCAGGGGATCAACTCTTGCATATTGGAGAGTTTTCGCAAGGGTTTTAAGTAGTTTCCTGGAGGGTTTCATTTAGTGGTAGCGCAGAGCATTGAGGGACTGCGCAGAACCCCTAGGGGGTGATTTTAGGGGGTCGGCCATTTCAGAAAAGCTTTCTGGGATTTTCTGGGTTTCTTGAGTAGAGTCCGATTCTAGAGTTTTAGTCTTTTCTGAGGAGGGGAGCAACCCCAAATCCTCAATTGAATTCTAGCAGCAGCAACAGCACGACAATTCTCCAGCAGCTTGGACATAGTTCAGAGAGGGGCCATTCCTTTGCTATTCTGAGTGTATTTCTTCACTTGCTTGGTGCAAGTCGAGGTGCCATCTTTCTGATCACCTCCTGTACTCATTCTATTACTCAGTATAATAAAATGGCTCAGCATTCTCTCTGCATTTCTTGAGTATCTGCTTATGGTTATATTGTTATATGTTGCATCATTGTTTTTTGTATCTCTTTGAGCATTCTCGGCTTTTATACCACTTGTGTGTTTCTCGTATACTCTTAGACAAAGTTTGGAAAGGGCCATGTAGCCTTCGGATCTCGTCCTCTTTTTAGAGGCGACATATCTGGTAAATGCCCTCCCAGTCCATCTCTGGTTGGAGTTTTGCTTGTGTTTGAGGAATATTCCTAGTAAAGGGTATTACGTGCATTGCAACGGTTAGCAGTGGTAGTGTTAGGGGCAAAATGGGCAACATATTGAGAGGAAGCTGCAATACAGATGTAGCAGTGACAATGGTAGTGTCATGGGCAATAGTGTAGGAAGTAGCAGTGCAGATGATGTGAGGCAGCAGGCCAAGCATCAACATAGGTACCAGTGCTGAGGATCAGTGTGATGTTTCCATGGTGAAACATTATTAGAGCACATTTTTCGCTAAGAGGGAGTGTTGATTTGTGGTAGCATCAGATTGTGCTCTAGCCATGAAAATTGGTGGTGAGGCTAAGGCACATAAGATCTCCAAGACCCATAAATGGTTTGGGGAAATTCCACCCGGTTAGAGAGATATTAAAATAATTAATATTTTTAATGGGGTTCCTAAGTCTAAACTTAGGAAACTTAAAATATTAATGGGTATTAATATAAAACTGGGTGAGAATGCTCTAAATGACATGGATCAAGCCAAAACTAATTTTAGCCATTGATTAGGGACTTAATATCGACCGTTGAAGACTCAACACGAAAAGTATAAGAGGAGGCTTGAGGGTCAGTTGGAGATGCACCAAAATTGATCAGTCAATTTGATTTTTCGGAGCGAGGTTTTGCTAAGAGAATTGAGTTAGTGATCTGTTGTAGCGAGGGGCAGTTCGGCATGAGGCCGAGAATACATATCAGAGAGGCAGAGATAATGCCAGAGAGACAGTGCAGAGCCTGGAGAGGCTAACACAGAGGCAGTTGGGACTTACGCAAAGGCTGAAGAGGCTAGCGTGAGTGATGCAAAGGGCCAGAGAGCTGACGCAGAGAGCCAAGGGGCTGACACAAAGGTTTCAGTAGCTGCGCAGAGGCTAGCGTAGCTGATGCAGGGCCAAGAGGCAGTGCTAGGATATTTTCGTGGGGCAGACTGAGAGATGGTGAGCCGAGAAGGGTGACGTAGTCCCTGCAGAGTGACGCAGAGCAGTACAAAAGCTTGGAGCAGCTTTTGTTGTCCAGCTAAGGAGCTACCATTGTCGCCGTGGGATCATTCATCAGGTGTTTGATTAGCCGGAATATCTGTCACCGAGGAGAGGTACTACTGCCGAGGGCATTCTCTGTTGGGTGAGCCATTTCTGGCACCCCAATTGTATTCAGAAACTGCATAATAATAAAGCCCTTATATCTGTTGCACTGGTTTTCCCTCATTGGGTTTTTTTGGGGACGATTGTCCAAAAATAACAGTGTCCCTTATGTGTTTGTCTCAGTTATTTTAGTTGTTGATTTGTATGAGTTAAGGTTGCACTTGTGTTTATTTCAGTATTTATATTTATAAATAACTTGTTAATGAATTAAACAAGTAGGAGAAATTAACCCATGAAATGCAATAGGGATTTCTAACGTGTCAGACTTAGAAATTTCAACAGTTGAGAAATCTAGGGCATAGCAATTAGATGATCTATCTTGTAATGATAATTGTTTGTGAAGGTGTTTTACTTCTTTAGATTAGGATCTTTTCTTTACTTAGATTATTATAGTGTTCTTCTTCATCAAACAACTACCAATGCATAAACAATAAAGAGGCAAGAGACACAGAATATAGGTGATTAGCTAGGGAAAAAAACTCTCCAACTTGAGAGGAAAACCCACAACAAATCTTCTTCTTATAAAGACTTCAATTGACAAATACCAAGAACTAGACCCTTGACCATGAGACCTCCAAGACCAAATCAACCTTGCCTCTGATATTTGTATTTTCATCTTCAATTCTTCCTTGACTCTACTTTGACATTTTCACTGCACTTCACTTTTGCAATTATGAAATTTTCGAATCTGCAATTCATATTGCAAAAACCCTAGATTAATTTGATCATGGACAAAACTTCCTCCCTTCTCCCTCGCTTGGATGTGGTTTGCTTGTTCTTTAATTCGGCTTCCAATAATGATCCTTTCTTGCTTGATTTTGGCCTTCTAGGACAACTGTAGTATCTCGGTCTAGACTGTAGTAAGGAGATGCCTTAACCCTTCACACGGATTTGATCCAAAATAGGCCCAAATAGTTCAGTTCTTCCTTCTCTTGTGCTTCTCCTTCCTTCGCTAGGCTATAAGACTTCCTTTTATCCCTTGATCGAACTTCTCTTATGCTTGAGTGTGTGTCTTTCAAATGAGGTCGATGGCTCTATATATAGGCTTCTTGACACATCCTTTGAGGCCGACTTGAAGTGTCCTTAGGCCGACTTGCTGCTCCATGAGGCCGACTTGTTTGTAGCACTTGGATTTGGTCTTGAAGTGTCTTTTGACTCTTATAATGACTTCAATAAATATGTAACATGCCTAAGAAGGGTCCTTCGTACATGACATTGACTCAATTTGACTTTATGACCAATCCTAAGAGCTCACAATGGGAGCCTTAACTAAAAATAAAATTCCTTACTTGTGAAACCCATGAGGCCAACATTACAAAAATAATTTTATTTTTCTCCTTTACATCAATTACATAAAATCACAATTACACATGTCATTATGAAGATTGAACCTAGTTACACTTTTCAACAGTCTTTGTAGGTGAATCGAATTTGCAATATCATTCTTCAGAGCCAACAAGATGTTGTTCTATGGATTGAGACTTGAGTGTGCCCTTAAGGGTAGCTCGAATTATATTGCTTGGAAGGACAGGATGGAGGCAGTGTTGGAAGATAACGAGCTTGAAGGAATTCATAGACAATGATATTTCTAAGACTCCAACAACCGATGCTCAAGATTTGGCAAAGTGGAAGAAATGTGTGGCAAGGGCGAGGAGGATCATACCAGGAGTTCAATATCATATTGTCTTGAATCTCCATGGGAAGGATACCCCATATGCAATGTGGCAAGCCTTGATAGGCTTGTTTCAGAACAACAATGACCACAAGAAGTTGGCACTGAAGGACAAGCTTCGAAAGATCAAGATGGAGAATGGCAACACAATGCCATAGTAACTGAGCAGGTTCATCCAATGTCGGGATGAACTTGGGAGTGTTGGTATTATAGTTGTAGAAGATGATCTGGTAATTCTAGCACTTCTAAGCCTTCCCAAGAGTTGGCACAACTACCAGGATTCGGTAAATGGGAGGGATAAGCTACCAAATTGGGAGCGATTGTGGTTCGACTTGATGCGAGATGAAATAAGGCGAAATACGAGAGACAATACCTCATCTAAGCATGATGATTGGGAGAACTGTGACTTGGATGGAAAGGCAAAGAAAGGGAAAGGGAAGAAATCCCAATCCAAAGGGGATTCGACAAGAAGAAAGACTTGTCGAAGATCAAGTGCTTTCACTGTCATGAATTGGGACACTATGCCACGAAGTGTCCACACAAGAAGGCGGGTAAGAAGCCCTCAGGAGGAGCGGCAGGTGAAGCTCTTGCTTCACAATTCGAACTTGATTTCACCCTCATCGCTTGTATGGTGAGCACCGTGATGGGTAGTGTGTGGTATCTGGATAGTGGAGCCTCATTCCATATGATGGGCAACCGAGAATTCTTCAGTGACTTGGAGGAGAAGGACCTCCAGATGCACATCGAAATGGGAGATGATGGAAGGTATAGTGCTACCGGTATTGGTACAGTTACTTTTTAGAGGGAGTTTGGCTCCCCTCTCAAATTAAAAGATGTGATGTATGTTCCGAGTCTGAAGAAGAATCTCATTTCAGTTGCTATGTTGGAAGATCGTGGCTATGATGTGATATTTAGCAAAGGAAAGGCTTTCCTTAGACACATCGCCACAGGACAAGTGAAGTGGATCAGGGTTCGGGTGAAGAACCTCTACAAATTGGATGTAGAAGATTGTGCAGCATTGAGCACAAAAGCAGAGAAGGTGCAGAGCCGAGACATCGGTGAATTATGGCATAGAAGATTGGGCCATTTGCACCATGGAACCTTGAAGATCATGTAGTAGATTTCTACAAGACTTCCCAAGGGTGCACTGGAGCAGTGAGATACATGCAAAGGGTATACATTGGGGAAGTACACGAAAGCCACCTTCAATGAACAGGACAGTAAAGCGCAAGCAGTCCTTGAAAGAGTTCACTCAGATGTGTGTGGACCTTTCTCGATAGCCTCCATGGCCAAGCACAGGTATTATGTGATATTTGTAAATGATTTCTCACGGAAGTGTTGGATCTTCTTCATGCAGAAGAAAGACCAGACATTCTCCAAATTTGTTGAATTTAAAGCACTTTTTGAGAAAGAGACTGGTAGGAAAGTGAAGGCTCTCAGGAGTGACAACAGTGGAGAATGTGTCGAATGAATTTAAGAACTTTTGTGCAAAAGAAGGCATTCGATGGGAGTTGACAACACCTCATAACCCACAGTAGAATGGGGTGGTTGAGAGGAAGAACAAAAGTATTGTGGGAGTTGCACGGGCCATGTTGCATGATGAGAGCCTACCATTGCACTTGTGGGCTGAAGCATGCAACACATCTGTTTATTTGCAGAATAGGAGTGCTCACAGGAATCTTGCCATGAGTTCACTAGAGGAAGATTTTTTAAGGAAGAAACCAGATGTGTCACACTTCAGGATCTTTGGATCATCAGTTTACTATCATGTTTCCAAGGATGCAAGGAAAAATCTAGAGCCTACAGCTGAGTTGGGCATATTTGTGGGGTACATTGATACACCTCACAACTATCATGTGTACTTGCCATCTCTCAGGATGACAGTTTTCAAAAGAGATGTGAAGTTTGATGAGGAGAAGGCAATGAGGTGTTCCCTTGAGAGGGAGCTTCAGTTGCATTCAAAGTAGGAGATTTTGGCTCCAAAGGAGGAACCTTAGGAAGTTGTGGAGCAACCACAAGCAGAGGTAGAGAGAGTGGAGACTTCCACTCAAGCAGAGACATCCAGAGATGGAAGGAAGTGCACCAGAGAAGTTGATAGATTATTGCATGATGCTAGAGAGAATGTGGGAGCACCCACATCACAACGCAGACAGAGGAGGTCACCAGATCAGTACACTGGTTACATGGCTCTAATGAGTGAGCTTGTAGAGACTGAGCCATCCTCATTCGAGGAAGCAGTGCAACAACCAATATGGGTTGATGCCATGGTAGAGGAGTATGACTCCATTATCAAAAACAATGTTTGGGAAGTGGTCCCAAGACCAGAGGACAAGTCAGTGGTAGGTTCCAGGTGGATCTACAAGGTGAAGCAAGCAGCAGATGGAAGCATCGAGAAACACAAGGCCAAATTTGTGGCCAAGGGGTTCTCTCAGGTGGAGGGAATTGACTATGAGGAGACCTTTTCTCCAGTTGCAAGGTACTCTTCAATCAAATCAATTCTAGCTCTTGCAACGCAGATGGGATGGAAGATACATCAGATGGATGTGAAGACACCATTCCTCAATGGAGTGATTGAGGAAGAGGTGTACATTGAGTAGCCGAAAGAATTTGAGACCTTCGACAGAGAGTCGTGTGTGTGTAGACTCAAGCAAGCGTTGTATGGATTGAAACAAGCACCCCGTGCTTGGTACACCAGGATCAATAGTTATCTCACTGGGTTGGGCTTCACTAAAAGTGAAGCAGATGCAAACCTTTACCATATTGTTGTTGAAGGTAAATTATTGATTATAGTATTATATGTCGATGATTTAATTTTAATTGGTGATGAGAAGCTGATCAAGTCTTGCAAAGAGGATTTTGCAAGAGAATTCGAGATGAAGGACCTAGGGCTCATGCATTATTTCCTCGGTATGGAAGTATGGCAAGGAGATGGGGAACTGTTTGTCTCTCAGGGAAAGTATGTCAACGAGATACTAAAAAAGTTCTACATGGAGAGCAACAAACCCATGGAGACTCCTCTAGCAGGGAATTGGATGAAGGAAGATGTTACTTCAGGTGAAATAGTTGAGGCTACCATATACAAACAACTTGTGGGTTCACTTATGTATTTAGTGAGCACATGACCAGACGTGTAATGCAGTTAACCAGCTTAGTCAAGCCATGGTTAAGCCAACCAAACTTTATTGGAAGGCAGCAAAGCATGTGTTGAGATACCTCAGAGGCACCACTCAATTTGGTCTGTGGTACAGGCGGACAAAGGGAGTGAAGCTGCAAGGCTTCATTGATGCAGATTGGGCGGGTAGTTCATCAGAGAGGAAGAGCACATAAGGAGGAATTTTCATTGTTGGGTCTACAAGGGTTTCTTGGTACAGTAGGAAGAAGCGATCTGTTGCACTCAACTCAACAGACGTAGAGTATATGGCTGCTAGCCAAGCAACATGTGAGGCTATTTGGATGAGAAAGATCCTTGATGGGTTATTTGGTCAGATGATGGATCCTACAGTGACTTACTGTGACAACCAAAGTTGTATCGAATTCTCTGAGAATCTAGTTTTTCATGATCGGTCCAAGCATATCAACATCTGATATCACCATCTATGAGATTGTGTGCAAAGGAGAATCATGTTGTTGGAGTACATTCCTACAGAGGAACAGGATGCAGATATTTTGACAAACACATTGTCAAGAAGAAAATTCGCGTTCCATAAAGGTAGGATCAGGGTAGCAGATAATCCCTTTCTTATTGAAAGGGAATGTTGAAAATGCAGAAAAAAATTCTTAATTTAATTTTCCCTTGAATTAAATTAGGAGAAAATCGAAATTCCACATCACAAGACAACATGAATGAGTAAATTGAGTTGTTATCACTTAGTTAGCTTAGTTAATTTGAGT
Organism: Pinus tabuliformis; assembly: GCA_031772625.1. NCBI lineage: Eukaryota > Viridiplantae > Streptophyta > Pinopsida > Pinales > Pinaceae > Pinus > Pinus tabuliformis. The sequence goes on along the minus strand of CM062820.1, from coordinate 350,096,219 downwards.
TGAGGGCTTAACTTAAGTTGTGTATAGTGATTCCTAAATTTTGGGAGTCTAGGTTGAGTTAATTTAAGTTGTAACAATTTAATTCAGTTAAATTGAGTTAAGGTCAATTAAACTAGTTCCAACTGTTGAAGGAACTAGTAGGAGGTCTGGCAATAGGGTGCAGCGTCAGTGTTCAACTAGTTAATTGATCAATCAACGTTAATTAACTCATGCATGGATGAAATTCGAGTTACCCAGTTGATATTCGAGTTCAAGGGTAGTGTACTATCAGTTGTATAATTATCCAAGTTGTATAGGTGGTGCATGCAGTTAGAGAAGGGGCCTATAGGGATTGCGCAATTCTAATTGGGAATTTCCCTAATTAATAGGGGGATAATTCCTTGAGGAATGACACAAAGAAATAGGGACTTGGGTAGGCTTGCATTTGGTTAAGTATTGACCAAAGCTTTTTTAGGAAGAAGTGAGATAGATTATACTAGTGTAGAGGTTGCTCTGGCTTGAGCAAGCATTGTATTTCTTCTCTATTTTCTGACTAATATAATACAGATAGGGAGGGGTTTTGAGCAGTTGCTTTCCCCTTATATAAATCTTTGAGCATATGTGATTGAATGTTGTCTCATGTTGATGTGATTTTTCGATTGCTTATTTGTTTAAGTAGAGTAGATTCAAGTCTTTTGTTTTAGCGAATTACATAAGCAGTTTGAATCTACAAGGAATTTTTACATCTACATGCCCTTGTTGGATGCTCAAATCCCCATGTTAGGAGATTTAGATGTCCACAAATGATAATAAGTGTAGGTCAGTTGGACCCAAAAATGATGGATTGTAGGAGTGCTAGAGCTAAAAGTGAAGCACAAACTAACAGAAGATAAACTATTGAATGAGAGAAGTAAACAAAAAACTATAACCCTAAAAGTAACAATAGAAAAGACTTCATATTATCAATAGTGCATAAAGAAAATGGCAAGGAAAACCCCTGCACCCATATCAAAGATAGAGGTATATGTAGAGGAGGAAGAGGATGGAAATGTCCTTGCGGGATCATCTACCAAGGAGAAAAAGCCAATACACTATTTGACAATATCCCAAGGGGAAAGTCCAAACAGACAGGGTGTGAAATCTTGAGAGGAAGTTTGCACTGATCCATCGAAACTCTTGTAACAAGAGGTTTTTGGACAGAACCTAGTGATGACAAACCTAAAGATGAAACCTACATTGAGATCAGGAATTGGAACTCCTGAAGAGCCTCCTGGGCGCTGGTTTGCTAGCCAGAGAGCAAGAGGAGGTCTGTGAGGTATTTCTTTATATACCTGTTGCTTTTTATCACCAGCAGACAAGACAGAAGGAAAGAAAGAAGTGATGCATCAGATGGAGTTTGTTTAAGGAGGTCCTCATAAGATCCGAGATTTGTGTCCAAAGTTCAAACACCTTCCACATAGAAAGAGATGGGTATCTCTGGTCTATATAGTGGAAGAAAGTAGTAAAGAAACCCCTAAAGGGAGTGGATCCTCCCTCTAATCTCATAGTAAATGGAAAATATGAAAATGAGGTGTTCCTCTAACTCAACCTCCTGTAAGTGACACAACTGGCAAATCTTCTTTGATTGTGGGATATATGATGATTTGTCTCAATTTGACATTGATGAGAGCACACTCTGAACTGGCTAAAGGGGATCCTGAAGCTATGCATCCAGTTTCTTCATGTATATGTAAGTTTGACAATAAGATCATTAACTCTTGCATGAAATGCTCAAAGTAGAAGGCTGTCATAGTGCTGAGGCCCTCCACAATTGGCTGGGGGGAGGTTGGGGGAGAAGGTGTGATCTTCCATCCTATAATATCCTCTCCAGTAACCCTATTCGACTCCGGGAAGGTGACCCAGAGCACATCCCAGCAATAACTAAATCAATTAATATAAAATATTTGTAGTTCTTAATGGACGTGTACACAAGCAAATACCCATTTATCTCATTCGAAATGAAATATTTATGTGTAACAAGGTCAATTCTTATTTCTCAGTTTTGTTTGTTAGTAATCAAGTATTAACCTATAGTTTTTGCACATTTCGAATTTCTAACTGTTGAATGTTTCTTGTGCAGGGTGGGAAACATTCATGGATCTCTTTTTAGTTACCCTAACAGGCCCTATCTCGGTATCCGTTGTGCAAAGATTATAACATATATTCACATCTTGGAAGTTGTATAGCAGAAAAGTATTCATTGGATGATAGTTATAATTGCTCTAGGTATTTCATTTCAAGCTACCTAGAAATAGTATGAAAGCTAAACTATAGGTCTTGTAAAATCAGTAGCAATGTCTGTCACTATAGATCAGAAGGGGTATCAGATTTCACAGTGGACATTTTTGAATCTCTCAACCTTTGGATCCTATTAATTATATAATTTATATAACCAGTTCCTTAATTGTATAGGTTAATATATTCTGAGGATCAGATTTCAGTTTAATGATATTCTTCTTCAAGGCTCATATAATTAATTGCTGGTAAAACACACCTTGATCTGTATAGGTGGGCAGATTCTCCTATTTTCTCAGCTAAGGATGAATCAATTTTAAGAACTTTTTTTACTGAAGTCAAGCATCTATTTATGGTCGTGTGTAAAGGGAATTGACAAAAGGTCTTTTTCGTTTAGAAAATGCCTTTTCCAGCACTCGGATTTGTTTCTCTCAAATTACAACTCTTCAATTTCTGTCAGGTAATTGAAGCAATTCCAATCATCGACTGGACACATTGTTATTGTCAGGCCTTAAAGCAGCAGGCACTCTTTTATGACACACATATCAGCTGTTCTCGTCCACCCATCTCCCCATGGCACACCATCTCACTTGCGTTCATGCATTCTTTATGACAGTGTATTATACGTACAGTTAATAAAAGGCACCATTAATGTGGTGATCCAGATAATATACAAAGAGCTATATCATGACAGATAAATGTGAGAGGCATGTGCGAGAGCACAGGCTTGTGTATATGAAGTACAATTTGATAAACGTACAACACAGGTGTGGTTTCCTTCCAATTTGAAGTTGAAACTATGTAAAGATTGCCTTACTTTGTTTGAGTTCCTTGTTCAGCAGCAAAGTCTTCATAGACAAGCAGAATTATATACGAAGTCAGAGATTATCTCCACCTGGAGTGTAACCTCCACAGACAAACGTCCCCCGCACACTTTTGGGAAAAAAAAGCGTCAAGTGTTGAGAAGACCAGGTCAAATGTGAAAATCAATGATCAAAGCAAGTGTATGATAATAAGGGTGCAAGCCTATGATCGATTAGCCATTCCATAAGAGAGATGGGATTTAGACAGCAAGTGTTTGAGAGTTCTAGTTAGCTCTTCTATAGGGCAATGCTCGTGCATTAGTTGTGCACGGAGGTAGTGAGCTTAGATAATTTCTATTAGCTATTCGGCAAGTATGAGTAGGTGAGTGAGTGCTGCAAATCATTTGGATCAAATGCTTGAGTGAGACTTAGGCTGTACACAGTATTTGGTTGCAGAATCATACAACGGTTATATGATGGCCCTGGTGCCACACGCAACATTCTGCGATTGTATTTATGTATTGTCTGTCTGTATTTTTTCAGTTGAAAGAATAATAGTTTTACTGAAGGAATCTTTAGTGCATGGCTTAACTTTCACATGATAATATCATAATTATTATACATCAATTTTGAGTGTCCTTTTAAATTAAGTGCAAGTTAAAGATGTGTTTGCAGTGGTGTTGGTGATTGCTTATTGTCGCAGCCTAACCCCTACTCCCTTCCACGCTCTGGTTCCAAAGCGCGCAATTAGAGGGAGCGTTTTAGAAGCATCTTTCTAGAATGCTCCTTGTTACTGCTCAAACTAGTAGGGGATCTAAAGGGCAAATGCTAGGCCCTAGGCAACAAATGGAGACTTAGCTGCTAGGCCACGAGCAACAAATGGAGACTTAGCTCACTGTCACCTCAGCTAAGGCTCTCTTCGATTTACGGACTTTCACCGATGGGAGGAGACTCGGTATATTATGGAGTCGCCGATGAAGGATAACTGAGTGAGATGATGAGGGTGACCTTAACAATCCCTTTCTTGAAAGAGTTAGAAAGATAAGGCTTACATGCTTTCTAAGTAAGGTATAATGTCTTCTAGGGAAAGGAAGGGGGGATTTAAGGGTTAGGTTTATGAGATATGACTTATGAAGGAACTTCCCAATCCATCAAATCTTTATTATAATTAGTATCTTGGATGGTTCTTGAAGAATTGCCATTTCAAAGGAGTGGGACCAAGTGGACCCGGTCTAGGATATGAGGAATGAGTATGGCAACCAATGATGTTCTTACCCTAGACAAGGTGAGAAAGGATCAAAGAAAGGATTTTACTTGAAAGTATTGATTTGATTCTATGAGGTGCTAGCCTTGGGGATGCTAAGGCAAAGTTTGATCCCGAAGCTAGGGTTGACTTTTCTCCCAACTCCATTGTCGGAATGGTTTCGAAATTGGAAAAGGCCTCGAGGAAACACCTGCGCAAGAGACCCTAGGAGATCGAACTTTTTGGAGGGCCCATTTGTCGGGAAATTGATGCACTAGTTACCCCAACTTGGCTATACCTGAATGAAGGTGAAAGGATGTGATTTTTGGTGACCACCTTTTGGTAGATCAGTGCCTTAATCTTGGGAGAATGAAATCTATGATGAAATAATGAGTAGGATTCTTGATTCTTGGCAAAGGAGGCCTCAAGATCACTTCACTAGCCTTCTAGGTCAAGGAAAAGCAATCTTGCAACTTTTATACTTCGATGTGCAAAGGAGATGACTTATCAAGGTAGATTTCTTTTATAGAATTACCCCTAGGATATTTCGTTCATATTACATGGCTTATACATTGAGAGATGTTATAATAGTGACAAAATTTCACAATTTTAAGCAGTAAATGCATGCAACAATTCACCCTAGAATTAGCAAAAATCCTTGTCCAATGTATATGAGATAGTAAACAAGAATAACATTAAAAGAATGCACTTACATGTAACAGAGTATATCCAACCATCCACAATTGACAAAAGAGAAGCTCCAAGATAAGATAGACCAATATCCACACATCAAAATTCATTCATAAAGCTCTAATTCATCCTCTAACCATCCACAATTGACAAAAGAGAAGCTCCAAGATAAGATAGACCAATATCCACACATCAAAATTCATTCATAAAGCTCTAATTCATCCTCTAGAAAAAGTTTGAAATTCTCAAGTGAGAGAAGAGATCCAATCCAAAGTGATGATGAGAAAATGAACTCATCTCACTTGTATTTATACACAAATTAGGAGTTCGAATTAGCCTCCTTGGCCTACATAAGCCCCAAAAATAAAATAATGTTCTAATAATTCAACTTTTGGTGACAAGCCCAACAAACTAGTTCATAAATTAAAGAGTAAGCCTCTCAAGACATCAAATAATAATTTGTGCATGTCGTAGGGCCCTCTAAGAGGCCTAATGAGGTCCATGGGTGCCACAATGAAGAATAGGACCCTCAAAAGCAGTGGACAAGGGGTTGGCCCCTTGTAATAACCTATGGTGCTCCAAATGACATGTGGGGACACAAAAATGTCCTAATGGGTCTCCAGACAAATCGAAGATGCTTGTAGATCACCTACAAGGGCTAGGATTATGGGTGTAGATGATGCCACATCATCGTGCAAGTCCTGGATCATTTGCCAAGCGTATGGTGCAAATCTGGGGCCAACTGGGTATGATGGATCAGGTGCATCTTCCTCGTACAATAAGTGAACCATGAGCAATCTCTGAATGACCATCAGGATCAATGGAATGCTATGTAGTGCTGTGGATGCGCATGACTCTTAATGCACCCTACATGTGCCAATGTAGCTCTTTGGAGGATTAGGACCCGGTATAGAGAGACCAAACCCAAGATGGAGACCATTTGCAATCTTGCATAAGATCCAATGTGTTCCCTAGCTTTCCAGTACAACAAGTTATTAGAGAAATCGAGTAAATGAGCTTACCAATCACAGACTGTAGGTGGGGACTTCATAATGGCCTGCCCTTCCATAATGGGCTTCAGGATGTGCCAATGTCTCCTAAACTCCAAATGGGGTTAGCCAATGATCATATTAGGTGGTTTCTACATCTAAAGGGGATAATATAGTCAAGTTACATCCTTCAAAAGGTGGTAGCATGCGAGAGATGGGTGAATGAAGTGGGGAATGAGAAGGGGCAACCTTGGGTCACACGCTGGGGTACAAGGGCAGCTAATGAGAGGGGATCCCACATTGGGGTTTATAATGTATAGGAGGGAGTAATCGTGGTACATGACGTGCCCCAGCCTTGATTTTTCCACCCTTCTTTATAGGCCTTTTGTATTTTTATAATTTTTTTTATTAATTATTTGGGGCTCAAGGGATAAGAGCATGATGTATAAGATATAGTAGTGACTACCCCTTTTTAAGGTGGGGCGGTTCATTGCCCACTAGGGGTTGGGACAATCATGGTTTCCTATATGATGAAGGAGGCTCATAGAACCTGTAAGAACCAAGGTGATGCCATGATGATGGGGCAGAGCTCATGTATTGAATTTTGTCCACGTGCTAAATGTGTTTGTCCCAACCATCTTTTGCATTTTTTGGTACATTTTCCTGTTGAATGTGGCCATATATGCTTTTATCTTTCTTTTTAGCTGCATCAACCTTCGGGCTTCATTCTAGGCCATGACCCAAGGTGTGGGCAAGGGGAAGGGGCATGCTAACCCTATGTGGACCCAATGGGGGAATGTGGACCCAGGTGGGAGAAATGATGAATGGAGTGATAATGAATGGAAAGTGGGTAATATAAGCGGATAGGGAGTAGGACCACGCAACCAAAATCGGGGTTTCCCATGAAATACCATTCCTAGAGCCAAATGGTCAGTAAAAGAGATCCCACGGGACTAGAATCCAAGGTTAATAACTAAAAGGGGTCTAGAGGACAATAGCATAGACCTAGCCCATTCTTTCCGCCGAATCCCCCCATTAATCCATGCCCATAACTGTCCATGATAATCAAACTACACTACTCAATTTCCAAATGACAAGGCATACCTTTAATTCGGGAGGCCTATATTCAAACATATGATCATGGTAGATGGGCGAGGGACCACATGGCTGGCTCAGGTGGCAGAGAAATGGCACAATGAGCTAGCTGGTGGCTGCAAGGGGTTGCTAGTTGCCAGCTGAGGACCATCTTGGAGAAAAAATTCTCCTAGGGATATTACCCACAAAATGGTGGGTAACATCTTGCTCCAACTGGGACGTGATCTTTCGAAGAAGTGGGAAAAGCAACTTGAACGGGAGGTCACGAGAACTCCAGATATCTCTTGGTTACTGTGGACCTGTCACTTGCACATATAATAGATGGAAAAACACGGGGCAACATGCTTTCGCAGCATCTCATGATCGCACATGCTATATGTTAGGCCATAAAACCAACATAAAATAAAATATGTAGATATGCACCTATCTACCATGAGAAATATCATAAGATGTTATTCCTAATGCAAAAATCAATATGCAATGCATTTTACTCTACCATGCATATGATACAATGTTAAGTCTCAAGGAAGGAGGTGATACGACTTAATTTGACCAGCTCAGGCCAAAGTTCGTTGTTAAGTTTGGCAATGTAGTAGTAGTTGTCTCCAACCTTTCTATGAATCTTGATAAGTATGGGATCTTTATCAACGAAGACCAAGTCTCCAACATTATATTGTTTCTTAGGCTTCCACTTTTTGCTTGTTTGAGAGATTGGTCGTTTGAGGATACAAATTTCCTGGGTAGGGAGAATATGGGAAGGTTTCTCAATCTTACATGTTTCATAGTATGGTCCAGGCTTGATCACATGCGGTAAGTAAGTAGGTTCCCTATAAATGATAAAAGGGGTTTCATCGATTGTGGGATGGTTGTGTATGATAGGTCCATTTGGATGTGTCCCCCAACGGTAGCTCCCCATTTCCAGGATAACATCATCCCCCACACGTTGGAATATTAATGACAATAATATCCATGAGGAGGGATATATTGAGATTCTTAGCTAAAGAAGCCTTAAGGTCTTTGATGATACCTTCCACTTCTATGGATTTGGAATTAAAACCACACACCCTTTTATATGACCGGGTGATGTTGAGACTCAATTGCTTTATAATAGTCAAATGCATGATATTAGGAGAAGCACCCAAGTCTAGCATGTAATTGTCTAAGAAGAGGTCATTGATAACTAAAGTAAGCAAGAAAGATTTGTGCCCAGGGTTTCGATTAGGAATATGAATGTTGTGTAACTCTTCAAGTAGTTCTTCCTCTTGAATCCCCAGGGCCTTCTTAAGTTTTTGTTGTTGCTCGGGAAGCTTTGCAATCTCCTTTAAGGGAACACGTATAGTCATCTTTCCCACTGCAACCCCTATGTTGATGTCGAGTTTAATTTCTTTCCCCTTATCCTTCTTCTTGACATATTCTTTCCTAGGAGGATTCTTTTATGGGTTGTTTTAGTTGGGGGATCTGGGAGGAAATTTGGGGATGGATTGTTTAGGAGGGGGTTTCTTAGGTGATGGATCTTCCTTAGGTGATTCCTTAGGAGGTGAGGGGTCTTTGCCCTTTTCCTTTCGGGAATATTGAACCCCTTTGAATCTTCCCTAGATATCAAAATTAAGAATTAATTCTTCCTTTTCCTCCTTAAGGGTGACCTCACTAATGGGAGGATGTGTATGACCCTCTCAGCAAAATGTTGAAGACGTCAGATTCCATAAGATTGGCTTACTCATAAGTTTGTTCACCTTCACTTTCATCTCCCTCACTTTTCTCATCCTCAGATGAAGAGTCTAGCTCGACGACATTAGTTGGAGCCAATGTGTTTGGGATTTGAGAAGAGCTTGGCCTATCTTGTTCACTTTGCTTTTTGGATAAAAGCCTTTCCTTTAGGGATATAACTCGACTTTTGGGCCCTTTCTAAGGCGGTGATTTTGTTCATGATAATCCTGTCACATGCATTGGATTCTTCAGTGAACTTTTCTATCCTTTTGGGAATGGCAAGGAGATTTTCCTCATGTTGATCTTTGGACTTATCCTTCTTGATTTCATCCTTAGCTCTAGGGTGGTCATTGATATCAACCTTTGAGATTCATATGTTTTCTTCAACTTCCATTGCCATTTCTTTAACCTTTGCGAAAGTGTATGGTTTCTTATCCCTTAACACATAAGTGAGGTGACCACCCATTTCCTTGATGAACTTGTCAAGGATGTTGGCTTCAGATGACTTCAAATGATTAGGTATATCTTTGACTACCCTATCAAACTTTTGAATGAACTCTCGGACATGTTCCCTACCCTTGGTTATTTGGTAAGATTTTTCAATGTTGAAGGTCCCTTGGGCATTCTATGACCATCTTTTCATGAATAGGTCCTCAAATTCATCGGAGTCTTTTATGCATCCGGGGGGGAGGCTAAGTTACCAATCTCTTGCTTGTCCCTCAAGTGATAAGGCAAAAAACATCATGAGCCTATCTTCATCAAATATCATTCTAGGGGACATTTGCCACTAAAATTCTTTAATAAAACCATGCGCAATCCAAGTAGCATCCCCTTTGAATTTGGGTAACCATCGGCAATATTTTTCAGGTAATGGCTTGGGATCATTACTCGGCTTGAAAGGGCCAAAGACACTAACCAAGTGTCTTTCACTCTTGGTCATTTTGGGTTGATCCTTTTCGGAGTCAGTGCTTGAACTAGATGGCATATTTGGAGATGTATCACTGACCATCTCAAATTTAGGGAAAAGGGCAGTTCCAACGGGCAATTCACTCTCCCCTTTTTGCAACAACCCTAGTTAAAGGAGGAATGTTGTTGCCTTCAAGTAAACTAGGGGATTAGACAATGAATGGAGCCACCAAAGGAATATTTTACAAATGTTGTCAATGAATCAATTCCTCAATGATTCACTAGGGAGGTAGACCTGCGTCCTCCTTGACAACAGTGCCAAAATGTTACCGCTCAAACTAGCAGGGTACCTAAAGGGGATCCCTAAAGGGAAAATGCTAGGCCAAGGGCAACAAATGGAGACTTAGCTCACTGCCACCTCAGTGAAGGCTCCCTTCTATTTACAAACTTTCACCGATGGGAGGAGACCCGATATATTATGGAGTCACCGATGAAGGATAAGTCAATGAGATGATTGGGGTGACCCTAATAATCCCTTTCCTGGAAGAGTTAGAAAGATAAGGCTTGCTTGCTTTCTAAGCAAGGTACAATGTCTTCTAGGGAAAGGAAGGGAGGATTTAAGGGTTAGGTTTATGAGATATGACTTATGAAGGAACTTCCCAATCCTTAAAATCCTTATTATAATTTGTATCCCGGATGGTTCTTGAAGAATTGCCATTTCAAAGGAGCGGGACCAAGTGGACTCGGTCTAGGATAGGAAGAATGAGTATGGAAACCAATGATGTTCTTACTCTAGACAATGTGGGAAAGGATCAAAGAAGGATTTTCACTTGAAAGTATTGATTTGATCCTATGAGGTGCTAGCCTTGGGGATGCTAAGGCAAAGTTTGATCCTGGAGCTAGGGCTTGGCTTTTCTCCCAACTCCACTGTCGAAATGGCTTCAAAATTGGAGGAGACCTTGAGGAAACACTAGCGCAGGAGACCCTAGGAGATCAAACTTGTTAGAGGGCTAACTTGTCTGGAAATTGACGCCTTAGGTACCCCAACTTGGCTAGATCTGAATGAAGGTGAAAGGATGTGATTTTTTGGTGACCACCTTTTGGTAGATTAGTGCCTTAGTCTTGGGAGAATGGAGTCTATGATGAAATAATGAATAGGATTCTTGATTCTTGGTCAAGGAGGCCTCAAGATCACTTCACTAGCCTTCTAGGTCAAGGAGAAGAGATCTTGTAGATTTTATACTTCGATGTGCAAAGGAGATGACTTATCAAGGTCAAATTCTTTTATAGAATTACCCATAGGAGATTTCATTCATATTACATGGCCCATATGTTAAGAGATGCCATAATATAGACAAAATTCCACAATTTTAAGCAGTAATTGCATGCAACAATTCGCCCTACAAATAGAAAAAATCCCAGTCCAATGTATATGACAAAGTAAACAAGAATAACATTAAAATCATGTACTTACGTGTAACAAAGTATATCCAACCATCCACAATTGACAAAAGAGAAGCTCCAAGAAAAGATAGACCAATATCCACACATCAAAATTCATCCATAAAGCTTCAATTCATCCTTTAGAAAAAGTGTGAAATTCTCAAGGGAGAGAAGAGATCCAATCCAAAGTGATGATGAGAAAATGAACTCATCTCACTTGTATTTATACACAAATTAGGAGTTCAAATTAACTTCTTTGGCCTACATAAGCCCAAAAAATAAAATAATGTTATAATAACTCAACTTTTAGTGACAAGCCCACCATACTAGCTCAAAAATGAAAGAGTAAGCCTCTTAAGAGGTCAAATAATAATCTATGCATGTCGTAAGGTCCTCGAAGAGACCTAATGAGGTCCACGGGTGCCACAACGAAGAATATGACCCTCAAAAGTAGTGGACAAGGGATTGGCCCCTTGCAATAACCTGTGGTGCTCCAAATGACATGTGGGGGCACACAAGTGTCCTCATGGGTCTTCATAAAAATCGAAGATGCCTGTAGATCGCCTGCAAGGGTTAGGATGATAGTGTAGATGATGCCGCATTATCATGAAAGTCCTGGATTATCTACCAAGTGTATGGTGCAAATCCGGGGTCAGCTGGGTATGATGGATTAGGTGCATTTTCCTTGTCCAATAAGTGAACCACGAGCAATCTCTAAATGACTATGGGGATCCATGGAGTGCTATCTGCTGCTGTGGAGGCCCATGGCTCTCAACGAACACCCTACATGTGCCAATGTAGCCCTTTGGAGGATTAGGATCCCGTATAGGGAGACCAAACCCAAGATGGAGACCATCTGCAATCATGTATAAGATCTAGTGCGTCCCGTAGACTTCCAGTACAACAAGTCCTTAGTGAAATTTATTAAATGAGCTTACTAATCATGGACCACATGTGGCGACTTCATAATGGCCTGCGCTTCCATAATGCGCTTTGGGATGTGCCAATGTCTCCAAAACTCCAAATGGGGTTAACCAATGATCATATTAGGTGGTTTCTACTTCTAAAGGGGATAATATAGTCAAGGTACATCCTTTAAAATGTAGTGGCATGTGACAGGTGGGTAATGAAGTGGGGAATGAGAAGGGGAAACCCTATGTCAAATGTTGGGGTACAAGCGTAGCTAATAAGAGGGGAGCTCACACTTGGGTTTATAATGTATAGGAGGGAGAAATTGTGTTACATGAGGTGCCTCGATCTTGATTTTTCTACCCTTATTTATATGTTTTTTTACCTTTTTATGATTTTCTTTGATTAACTGCTCGAGGCTCAAGGAGTAAGAGCATGATGTATAAGATATAGTAGTGACTACCCCCTTTTAAGGTGGGGTGGTTCGTTGCCCACCAGGGGTTGGGACAATTATGGGTTCTTATATGATGAATGAGGCTCATAGAACCTATAGGAACCAAGGTGATGGCCATGATGATGGGGCAGAGCTCATGTATTGGCTTTTGCCCATGTGCTAAATGTGTTTGTCATGACCATCTTTTGCATTTTGTGGTACACTTCCCTGTTGAATGTGACCATATATGCTTTTATCTTTCTTTTTAGCTACATAAATCTTCGGACTTCATTCTAGGCCATGACCCAAGGTGTGGGCAAGGGGAAGGGGCATGCTAACCCTATGTGGACCCAATGGGGGAATGTGGATCTAAGTGGGAGAAATGATGAATGGGGTAATAATGAATGCAAATAGGGTAATATAAATGGATAGGGAGCAGGACCACAACCAAAATCAGGTTTTCCCATGAAATACCATCCCTAGAGCCAAATGGTCAATAAAGGAAATCCCACGGGACTAGAATCCAAGGTTAATGCCTAAAATGGGTCTAGAGGACAAGAGCACAGACCTAGCCCATTCTTTCTACTGAATCCCCCCATTAATCCATGCCCAGAAGTGTCCATGATAAATAAACTACACTACTCAATTTCCAAATGACAAGCCATACCTTTAGGTTCGAGAGGCCCCCCTTCAGACATATGATCATGGCAGATGGATGAGGGACCACATTGATGGCTCAAGTGGTGTAGAAATAGCACAATGAGCCAGCTGGTGGCTGTAAGGGGTTGTTGACTTCTGGTTGAGGATGTTAGACACATACATGACAAACACAAAGTGTAAATGATAAACATGAGTGTGTATCTATTATTGACAATGATATACATTTATAATACATTCGTGTGACCGTTGGGTTCCACATCCCAAGGTCTTTTGGACTCTCATAGCTGTTCACATTCTACACCAACCCATAGAGGATTAGGTGTCCAACATTCCCCCCCTTAATCCTAAGGCGTATGTATGAGTCCAAGAAGAGATCTATAATACAAAATGTGCAAAAATGCATGGCAGCACTAGGCTGAATGTGCTCTCTCAAATGTTGGTATAAGGGAGGTGGTTTGAGGATGACCACCAACACTGGAACGCTTAGTGCAGTTCCTAGAACTCTTCCAAGTCTGGCATGAAGCTCAGGTCTTCTGCTAGAGGAAGTGTTCCTGATATTTTGAAGAGGGAAACCTTCAACCATGAAAGGGAGGTCTCACCCGGCATAAAAGGGAGAACCTCAACCTAAAAGGGGAGGTCTCAACCTGTGATGGTTTAAGGATGACCAACAACTCTGGAATGCTTAATGCAATTCCTGGAACTCTTCCAAAACTCGCAAGAGGCTGAAGTCTTCTGCTAGAGGAAGTGTCCCAAATTATTTGAAGAGGAATCACCAACTGAAGGCATGATCAGGGGCATCTTTGTCTCTGGCTACAACTCTGAATCTAGTATGACAGGTTGTGGCTCAGGCTCGCTTGATATGGATTTGAAGCTTGTAGATGACCATCATTGCCCCCCCTGTCAGATACAAGGTGAGATGATGGAGAAAACGCAACTGCAAGACTGTTCAATACTCTAGAAAAAGTTTGGACATATGACTGAAATATCTTCTTCGCTGTTGATGCCCATTGCCAAGAAGCGATCCATCCAAGATGAATCTTTGTTTTTGCAAGAGGCTTGTTTTTGAAGCATTTGTTTGAAGAATGACTAGTTTTATGACAATGCTTACATGGGTGAAGATCAAAATAGTGATCTTTCATATGGCCAACTCGGTCACACTGTTGGCATTTCACAATCTGTTGTTGTTGTTGTGGAAGAGGAGCAGAATCTGGAACAACTAAAGGTAAACTGTCATGAAGGAATCCAACACTCTGAAACTGGATGGGCATTGAGTAATCTGGAATATGAAAGGACACGTCCTTGTCAAATCCAAGACCAGTTCTGTGCTTGTTGTGGACAAGCTCTTCCCAAGGTCTGATGATGGGCTTGGGAAGTGCAGACTAAATTTCTGCACCTACATGTACAACTGCTCCTGAGAGGGGCTCAATGATCTGATTAATTTCTGGTTGTTGATGGGAGTGTGTCTCAAACAAAGAATTGTCCTGAACAAAGACAAGTTCAGAATCATGACTATACTTCTGTAACTCCTCTTGTAGTAGCTGTGATTCAAGCTGCAAAAAATCAATCTGTTCTTGTGCATATTGTAGACAGGTCAGAATTTTTGAGAGAGAGCCTTTGCTGATTTGGAATGTGTCATCAACAGTAGATTGTATCAGAGTTTTTAAGAACTCTAATACTTCATAAAATTTGGCCATTTTCAGGACTTCAACACGTGGACTCAATGCTTCAACCAACCAACAACAATGATGCTTCAACAAATTTGAATGAAGAGCGAACATAAATTCATGCAAAGAGGCTCTCCATGTTCTCCATTCTGACTGGTATCAATAACTAGTGCCAGAACACTAAAATATATTGAATTGAATTGAAGTTTTTTTTTTTTTTTTTTTTTGCAATAAAATGTCTGAAATTGTTTCATAACCTCGAAACAGAACTACATGATTCTATTACCGCGTGCAAAAATATTTTTAGAATGCCAATAATAACAAATTACGGGGAGAAAATCTAGCAACAGCCGGTGCCAGAACACTAAATATATTGAAATTTTCTCAACCTACGCAGTGCTCACAGAACCAGCAGTATGTCTTAATTCTAAAATATTTATTTCTTCTTTGTGTCACGAAGATGAGTCCATCCTATGATCAACTGTGATCTCGTTCAATCCATCTCTTGAGTTTATTCAATTCCACATGCAACACAACAAAGGCTTTTTGTATCGGAGGGTATTTTTCTACCTCTGAAAACTTTTCCTTCGTCTCTTGAACAAGTACTTTCAAGCCCTCTTCATCATTGTTCCTTTCTGCCTCATCCACCTTTTCTTTCAATTTTTCAAACATATCAATTTCCCATTCGAGGACGTCTTTGAGACTTTTGTAACAGCCGTATAGCCTTTCGAACAACTCCTGTACGTGATGGAACACCTTTCAAATATTCAAGAGAAATGGGGATTGTAATGCGTTAGCGTAGAGCAGAATCGTTTGGCCAGGGAATGCCAAGAGTCGTTAGGCATCTACGATCAGAAGAGTAGATCTCCAAATTTGCTTCTGCTTGTGTTTATTGATTGTGGTTTCTTCCGAGCCCGCCTAGCAATGGTCGAATCTAAGGTCAATCACACCTCCATACCATTGACCGAAATTAATACTAAAGAATCCAAACCAGTTTTGGAAGGCGAGGTCTGGATCCAACTTGCTCTCAAGATATCTCTGTGCAAGGGGTCGACTATGGGTCATTGGCTCAGGGTTGAAGGAAGGAGAGTTATGGTCGATTGGAAGGCAGAGGCGATAATGTGGTAAGTAGAGAGTGGAAGAGTGCAATATAAAATGTGTAATATAAACATATAAATAACGCAATATAAACAACGTGGTTAAAGGGTGTTGATTGATCAACGTATGGAGGAAACCGCAATGCAAATCTCGACAACAGAACCACAGTGGTATGGAGGTTGAGTGCGAGGGCTACATATGGCAGTGGCAACACAGTCAATGGAGGTCGAGCACTGTGCGTATGGAGGTCAAGTACTGGTATATAAGAACCACAATGGTGTGGAGGCTCAGTACTGTGTGTGGGGTTAGACGACGGAGGACACCCTCCGGGACTACCTCAAGCGCTACGGTGAGGTCGTGGACAACATGATAATGCGGGATCAAAACACAGGGACTGCTCACGGCTTTGGCTTTGTAGTCTCCGCATATTATTACATGGCAGAGAGGAGCAACGATTCGGTGAACTGATACTACTGAGCCAATGGAGGGTTGGAGGGACGACTGAGCTAATGGAGGGTCGAATGGCCAACTGTTCGGAGGGCCGACTCACCAATTTATCACCAAAATCACATTCCTCTAGGTCATTTGCACATGCTCACTTGACTATTTCAAAACCAAGGATTGGAACGAAAACCAGAAACACTTATTCACTTGATGCACATAAAAGACCACAAAATTAGTGGCAGATTTGAGCAGGGCCAGAATTGGTCGGCTCTAATACCATGTTAGACACATACATGGAAAACAAAAAGTGTAAATAATAAACATGAGTGTGTATCTATTATTGACAATGATATACATTTATAATACATTCGTGTGACCATTGGGTTCCACATCCCAAGGTCTCTTGGAATCTCATAGTTGTTCACATTCTACACCAACCCATAAAGGATTAGGTGTCCAATAGAGGACCATCTTGGAGAAAAAATTCTCCTAGGGATATTACCCACAAAATGATGGGTAACACTCCTGACGTGCACCTCACTTTTAGAGAACTCCCTGCCACTGTGAGGAGTGCTTAGGGAGTGGCACTCCACAAATGCTCTTGTATATCTCTTGCAACTAGGAAAAATGTGGGAACTAAGGAAAGGTTCCAAAAAGTAAACTAAGATATGGTTAAGGTTTTTTCGATGGATGAAAACAACCATTCACTCCATAGTTTTGAGTGGGCTTCTTGTTAGTTGTTGAGGAGTAGATTTGTGGGAGCTTGGAAGGGAGATTGAAGTCTACCATTTGTGAAAGTTTGGAAGGGAGATTGAAGACTACCATGGTTACATTCAACCACCATTAGAGATTTGAAGAGGTAGGCTCTAAAGCCTATTCTTCTTGTTTTCTTGTGTTGTAAACTTGAATATTTTCTATGTTGATACTTGAGTGTTCTATTCTCCTACTCTTTCCCATTTCTCCTCCTCCATATTCTATTTCTAGAAGAAAATTATTCTCAATAAGAATTATGGGTATGTGGTTTATCTTTTTGGTTTCATTTTTTATTATGATGGTGGTGTTGGGAATATGGAACATCATTGATGAGGAGGAAGTAGGTAATGGCACATGCCATTAAGAAAAGGAAGAAATGGAAGGGGATGATGGTCATGACACGAAAAGTGGTGATGGAAAGAAACTCAAAGAGAGTTCAACACCCTTGTGGAATTATGGGACAAAGCTTGAGGGAAGGAAAGGGAGCAAAACCACAAAATTAAAATTTAAAATAATTTATACAAGTTCGTATACCCATGTGAGCAAGCATCTCTATGGGATTATGCCATGTGATGAAACTAAGACTATAGGAGTCCAAACCTATGATCAGTGTCAACGAGAAATTGAAACAATCATCTCTATGGGATTATGCCATGTGATGAAACTAAGACTATAGGAGTCCAAACCTATGATCAATTGTCAATGGAAAATTGAAAAAATTATGAGAGGGAAGAGGAGGAAGCACAAAACAAATCCAAAAAATGAAAGGTTGAATTTGAGACCTCAAGCTCACATAGAATGTTCAGTGGTCAATCCACATCCCCTCATGTTAATGGATTTTCACCAAGGCATTAAGGGTGTAGAACAATATCAAATTTCCTTGACCAAAGTTGTAGGGTAATGTATGTGACATAAATTTGTAAGGGTTCTCCATGTATGTGACATACCATTCAATGTTCCTCACCCACTCTATTGCCATGAAATGGTACAAGCCAACAATGGTGCCCAAAAAGGATACAATAGCCTCAAGCATAACAAAGCCACAACCATCAGACTTATAAGGAAATACACAAAATCCATAATGCTCTAGGACTATTTACAAATGATTAGACAAAATATGCTACACCCATTATATCTGATTTTTGGACAAATGTCAAGGCAAAGCATTGATAAATATTCTTGGTGTGTTTGCTAGTGGTGTGGTCTTCCCTTTAGCCTATGACTATTAGATTGTTACCTATATAAATATTGCAAATCCCTTATTCAAGAGATTGGGTCATATAATGTTATTCAAGTCATCATTGACTCATGCTATTGATTGTAAGGCAACAAGAGCAATCATTGAGGACATGTACCCTACACATTTTGGTAAGGGTGTTCGGTTCACATATTGAACCTCTTGATCTATGATATTATTAAGATGAAGAACCTTGATTTTAAATTGATTGGTGCATTGTACAAGAAATGGAAGAGAATGGTAAAAATTTATTACCAATCATAGCCATGCCTGCTACATTTCCACAATCTCTTTGAGTTGGAGCTACTTAAGATTGTAAAGATCAAATTTGCTAATTGTTAATTCACCTTTAGGCACTTCTTGAAGGTAGAAAGGGCATTGACAAGCATGGTCTTGAGTGAATCATGTCATGGTTTTAAAGATAGGGTTGCATTCGCCTATGATAGACATGGATTTTAGGAGGTGGAGGATACCATTCTCAGTGATTAGTTTTGGACATATGTTAGATATGTTATACAATTCACCAATCCCATTGATAAATATGATTCAATTTGGAAATACAAATCAACAAGTGATTGGGGAAGTTTATGAGCATATGGATGGCATGCCAAGCCAAATCGAAGGCATTATTGAGGTGAGAGTTGCGATCCTATATGTTCACATTAATGAACATGTGGTAAAAGGTTCGATAATTTGAATGTTTTTCTCCATGCGTTTGCAGATGTCCTTACACAAACATTATTCTCCATCTTGGATGGCCTAACCAACATTTTTTTTTGGGGGGGTGGTTAGGATAAAACCACATAAATATCCTAAAACACATAGTGGCTATGTACTTTCCTTAGACAAGTTGGTCCTTAATGAAGAGGAGTTTGTTTAAGAACAAAGAGAATTGAGCAAATACATTAGTGAACACGGGGTATTTGTTAATCTGCATGCAACTAAAGGTCGAGATATGTTGAATCCTATCATATGGTGTAATGTGTTTGGATTATGTACTACACATCTACAAAAACTAGCAATGAGGGTGCTTTCATATGTGGTTAACATGTTTTTGCAATGAGGTGTTGGAGCATCTATAGCTTTATCCATAGTGTGATGAGAAACAACTTGCATATATATTGAACATAAAGCTTGGTTTATGTGCTTTACAACTTGAATTGTTGCCCCAACATTGTGAGGCACAAAAATTGATAGAACATCGGCCACAACAATTTGAATGGGGCTAATTTGTTGAATGGAACCATGGTTTTGGAGCACTTGGAGGCTAATATTTTAGGCAATCATGATGGTGATTATATTCATGTAGCAAAGGATTCAACCCCATCCACTAGTGGATTTTTTAGATATAGGAGCTTTGCCTTTAGCTTCACAACCTCCAATGTCGCGCGGGTGGCATGTAGTTTTTGGTCGTGTTCTACAACCACTTCCAGTGCTTCCTACTCCTTTTGTTCACAGGTAATTGTAAAAGAAGCTAAAAGTTTCTCGTGGCAACAAGAAAGTTTAATAGATGCTAGATTATTGTTTAGAATTTGGTTTGTGGAACTTAGTACTCTTTCTTTAATATGACATTCTTTAAATAGTGTATGATAGTTTAAGTTTAAATTTTGAAATTTGAATGTACCTTTGATTTATTCACTACATTTTACAACTCTTTGGTAATGAATATGATGTTTTGTTTCATTTCATGGTTGGTGTTACCTATTATAATTTGTTGATGAAAAATGCATATGTTGAAACTTGAAGGTTGATGTTATGGTTGACGATTGATCATATGATGACTAGAACTAGACATGTTTAATGAAATAAAATCCCTAAAACCTCCTACAAATCCATCCAATGTTAAGTCCTTCTTGGGGACATCGTGTATTATAGAAACAAATTCAAAAGATATGTTAAAAATTGCCTAGTTGGTGGAGATGCTAGTGAAAAAGAAGAAAAAAGACCATTCAAATGGAGAGAAAAATACTAGAAAGGGTTTGAAACATTGAAGGTAGAATCGTCAATGCACTAATACTAAGGTAGTGGAACAAGGTATTTCACATGTATGTAGATATCAAGAAATATTAACATAGCCATGAGAGAAAGGCATGGAATACCCAACATACTATGTAGGAAAGAAGCTTTTTGTGGTACAAAGGAACTATAACACCCCAAAGAGAGAAGTTCTAGGTATATAATTTGTCGAGTTCATATGTTTAGACATTACTTGCTAGGAAATAAGTTCAATTTTTACTTTGATAAGTGAACAATAAAATACATTGATGAGCCCTAATTCTATTGGGAACTTTGAAGATGGTTTATGTTTTTTTAATGCCTAAATCAAAGGCATTATTGAGGTGGGAGATGTGATCCTATATGTTCATATTAATGAAAACATGGCCAAAAGGTTCGATAATTTGAATGTTTTTCAACATGCCTTTGTATATGTCCTTACACAAACATTATTCTCCATCTAGGTTGGCCTAGCCAATTTTTTTTTTTTTTTTTTTAGGGGGGAGGGGGTTAGAGTAAAACCACATAAATATTCAGCAACACATAGTGGGTATGTATTTTCCTTTGACAAGTTGGTCCTTAATGAAGAGGAGTTTGTTTAAGAACAAAGCGAATTGAGCAAATGCATTAGTGAACATGGAGTCTTTGTTAATTTGCATGCAACTAAAGTGTTGGAAAATGTAACTAGGTTCGGTCTTCATTTAATGTATTTGAGTCATCTTGTAATGTATTTGTCAAAAGAATAAATAAAATAAATTTTATTATTATTATTGTGACTTATTAAAGCATGGGTTTCATGCTTGGGTCACCATGTTTTAGGTCAAAGTCTGTTGATTTGAGGTAGCATCAGATGTGATCTAGCCATGAAAATTGGTGGAGAGGCTAAACCACATGAGATCTCCAAGACCCATAAATGGTTTGGACAAATTGTACTCGGTTTGGGAGATATTAAAATAATTAATATTTTTAATGGAGTTCCTAAGTCTAAACTTAAGAAAAATAAAATATTAATGGGTATTAATATAAAACTGGGTTAGAAGGTTCCAAAAGTCATGGATCAAGACAAATCTAATCTTAACCATTGATTAGAGATTTAATCTCGGCCGTTGATGGACCAACGAGAAAAGTATAAGAGGAGGCTTGAGGGTCAGTTGGAGAACACACTAGAGTGATCAATTATTCAATTTGCTAGAGCGGGGTTGCTAAGTCAAGTTGAATCAGTGATCAACAATGAGGGGCAGTGAGTACGAGGCAGATATGCAGGTACAATACTGGGAGACTAGCAGAAAAGCGGAGAGAGCCAGACCAACAGTCAGTCTAGGCTACGCAGAGCCCAGAAGAGGCAATGTAGAGCCCAGAGAGACTGCGTCATCCACACAGAGGGAGTGACACAGAGGCTCCCAGAGGCTGCACAGTGCCTCAGAGGGATGACGCAGAGGGTCCTGGGGCTGACGGAGGTCAGCAGGAGGCTGATGTAGAGGCCAGAAGGGCCAGTGTTGAGCTTCATTTGTGCTAGAGCAGTTTTGTGGGACAAGTTTTCTGAATACCTGTTTCCGGATATAGAGGTATTATTGCTTTATATTTTTCTCTGTCGGGTGAGTCAGTTTAGGCACCCAGTTGTACTCAGATAAAATGCATAATAATATAACCCTCTGAATAGCTACACTGGTTTTCCCGCATTGGGTTTTTCTGGGGACATTTGTCGAAAAATAATGGTGTCACTTGTGTGCTTGTTTTCTTTCAGTTGATGATTTGTAGATGTTGATATTGTACTTGTGTTATTTTCAGTATTTACATGGTAAATAACTTGTTAAGTAATTAAACAAGTAGGTGAAATAAACCAGATAGTACAGGAAGAATTTCTAATGTGTTAGACTTAGAAATTCCAACATGGTATCAGAGCATGGTTACAGATCATAGGAAAATTGAAGGCATCAGCCGAGCAGAGCATTTGTAGCAGATTCAGATGTCCTGAGGCACAGAGTTGATCCTTGCAGAAGGCGACAAAGGAAGGAGTGACGCAGAGGGGCTGTGTCATCATTCTAGGCTAGAGAAAGGCAATACAGATGTAATGACCAAACACAGTAACTAGAATCTGAAATACAGAAAGCCTGAAGAATTTAAATTTGTACTTACCTTAACTGCGGCTGATTCTGCTGGTGCTGCTGATTCTGCTGGTGATGTCGTGGCTATTTTGATCCAGTCTCCGGGAGACCAATACCACCCAGCCAGATTGAGCAAACCTAGCTGCTCAATCCAGAAAACTTCACAACAGAAGCTCTCTGTCCCTCCGTGCCCAGAACCTCAGACGGCTTAAAGCTCTTCCAATGGATAATTATCTTCCTCCTGGTTTTCTCCTGGTGAATTTCTGCTCCTGGTTCTTTCTGCTCCTCTCTTGTTTCCCCCCCTTCTCTCGGTTCAGGCCTCTGCTTTTATCTACGGGCCTGGCGGTGGCCGCCCTCCTACCTGCAGCCACCGCCTTCCACGCATTGATGGCTCTTAGATATTTTCCTACTGTCCTCTGCGCTCTGTTATAAATATTCAGTTGGTCTTTAAGCGCCCCCTTTTGTATAAGGGTCCTTTTGATTTTTTTGGTATTTTAGTATATAGTTTAGTTTATTAAAGTTTTAATTTTTATATGTTATAAAGCCTTAAATTATATATTTTATAAGTTAAATTTATATATGTTATAAAGTCTTAAATTTATACATGTTATAAAGTCTTAAATTTATATATGTTATAAAGTCTTAAATTTATATTTATAAGATTTAAACATATTTATTATTTAAAACTCATCATATTTGTTTTATTATAAAGTTTAAAACTTTATATAGTGGATCAGCTTATATGGGTCGTTACAACAGAGGCCAAGGGAGGGAAAATCAGGCTCATGCAGAGCCACACAAAGGCCAGGAGGGCTGACACAGTTGGCTGGGGGAGCTGATTTGCCATACTAGGATTGCGCAGAGCCAAGTGGCTCAATCCTTCAGTTGCTAGGGTATAGGAAGCTGTGGGTAATTTGCGGAGCGAAGATGGTGGGGTACTATGGTTAGAACAATATCTAATAAGGCAAAACCAAGGCGGAGGGAGTTGCTGCCGAGGCAGATTTCTAGCCAAGGAATCCGGACCAATGGTGGAGTTGCACAGACGATTGGAGTGGGGAAAATTGATGTTGGCAGAGGAATTTCCAGAAGGGAAATCGAGACTTAGAGGGAGTCAAACCGAGAACTTCCAGATGGGAAGTTGAAATACTCTGTATGAGTTTAAAAAAGGACTTCTAGGAGGGAAGTAGAGAGATTCAGAGGAGTCAAAAGAAGAGAAACGAGATGGCCGTGAATGGACTGAGAGATCAGGATAGGCTGAATGGAGCGTCCAACTTTGTGGTTTGGAAGGCCAGTATCTTGTCCATTCTAGACAGACATTGCCTTAAGGGCTTCGTCTTGAGAGTGATAACTATCCCAGTTGACCCGGTAGCTAATGAAAGGTACGAGGAGGCAATGGCTAAGGCTAAGTGCATCATCCTTGATGGGGTCAAGGATCATCTGGTACCACATATTGCCGAGAAGGAAATGACAAAGGAAATGTGGGATGCCTTGAAGACATTGTACCAACATACTTCCGTGCAGAGGAAGATGCTCCTAAAGAATCAGCTAAGGGCATACTAGATGCAGAAGGGAGAGTAGATAGATGTCTTCCTCGGTTCGTTGAAGGAGATCCGTGACCAACTAACTTCCATAGGGGCCATGCCGGATGAGGAATTGATGATGAGAACTGCACTAAACGCAGTTTCTGAGGATAGGGAGGTATTTGTCTAGATGATACTGGGCAAGAAGAGTCTTCCAGATTGGGAAGAACTGTCGGCGGCTCTTCATCAAGAAGACATCAGACGGCTGACCATGGCAGGGAGTAGTGGAAAAGGGGTCAAGATCAAGAAGGAGGAAGAAGAGGATGCAGCTCTAGCATCTATGGGAAAATAGTAGAAGAGGAAGAAGAAGGACCTCTCCAAGGTCATGTGCTTCCATTATGGGGAACTGGGTCATTTTGTGAACCAGTGTCCTAGGAAGAAGAGTAAGGGAGAGGCTTCGGACTCAAAGGCAGCGCCTGCAAAGGCATAGAAAGAAGTCGAGGAGGAGGACGATTGTGCCATGAGTGCTCATGTGCCACTTGAGAAGAAGTGGGGAGACATCGCGCTGTAGTCAGGAGGACTATAGGCGATGAGGGGCAGGATCCTTGAGGTACCCAACCTCTTGGATTATACCTTGCTACGGGACCCTTGAAGAGGAGTAGCAGGACTGACGGATGTTGGTAGAGACAGGATGCAGCTGGAGTGACAGAGAGTGCTACAATGCAGGAGTCTCGGGACAGTGCGAGGCTAGTAGGTTGAAATAGTGCAAGAGGCACGAGAGTGTTGCACCAGTGCAGGATGGCACAAAGAGGTGTGCAACTGTGCGAGATGGAGGGAGTTGTTGCAGCAGAGCAGAGGTCAGTAGAGGGAGCACTTGTTAGCGACAGAGGGAGCTTAAGCATCGGGAGTGTTTCTAACCTGACAGGAATGTCAAAATTTAGGTGGATTAGTTACTTCTCGGTAACTGAGTTGCAGTGCAGTAGCACGATGTAGCATGATGAGAGGGGATGCAGTTCTGGGAGGATGGACCAACAACAACACGGATGCAGAGGGAGCTGCCGTATGGATGAAAAAGTGGCAGTGGCAGAGCCATGGGCAGTAGTACAGGATGTAGCAGTGCAGAGGATGTTGGGCGGGGAGGCCTAGCATCAGCACGAGGACCGATGCCAAATAACCAGGGTGATGCTCAGTGTGGAGTATTACTAGAGCACAGTCCTCGCTAAGACGGAGTGTTGATTTGGGATAATATCGGATGTGCTTTAGCCATGAAAATTGGTGGAGAGGCTAAAGCACATGAGATCTCCAAGACCCATAAATGGTTTGGATAGATTGTACCCGATTTGGGAGATATTAAAATAATTAATATGTTTAATGGAATTCCTAAGTCTAAATTTAGGAAAAATAAAATATTAATGGGTATTAATATAAAACTAGGTTAGAAGGTTCCAAAAGTCATGGATCAAGCCAAATCTAATATTAGCCATTGATTAGATATTTAATCTCGGTTGTTGATGGACCAACGCGAAAAGTATAAGAGGAGGCTTGAGGGTCAGTTGGAGAACACACTAAAGTGATCAGTCATTCAATTTTCTAGAGCGAGGTTGCTAAGCAAAGTTGAATCAATGATAAAAAATGAGGGGCAATGAGTACGAGGCAGAGAGGCAGGGACAATATTGGGAGACCAGCACAAAAGCGGAGAGAGCTAGAGCAACAGTTAGTCCAGGCTACGCAGAGCCCAAAAGGGGCAACGCAGAGCCGAGAAGAGGCAACGCAGAGCCCAGAAGAGACTGCGTCATCCACACAGAGGGTAGAGGGAGTGACACAGAGGCTCCTAGAGGCTGCACAATGCCTCAGAGGGTTGACGCAAAGGGTCCTGGGGTTGACGGAGGTCAGGAGGATGCTGACGTAGAGGCCAGAAGGGCCAACGCTGAGCTTCAGTTGTGTCGGAGAGGGTTTCATGGGACAGGTTTTCTGAATACCTGTTTCCAGAGATAGAGGTATTGTTATGGTATATTTTTTTCTGTTGGGTGAGCTGGTTTAGGCATCCAGTTGTACTCAGATAAGCTACATAATAATATAACCCTCTAAATAGCTGCACCGATTTTCCCGCATTGGGTTTTTCCGGGGACATTTGTCCAAAAATAAAGGTGTCACTTGTGTGCTTGTTTTCTTTCAGTTGATGATCTGTAGATGTTGATACTATACTTGTGTTTATTTTCAATATTTACATGGTAAATAACTTGTTAAGTAATTACACAAGTAGGTGAAATAAACAAGATAGTATAGGAAGAATTTCTAACGAGTTAGACTTAGAAATCCCAACAAAGTCCCCATTGAGGACTTCTAGGATTTATTCAGAGTCAATTGAGTCATTGTACTTTTAAAGAAATACTTCTTGGGCTATTGAATTATGTAAAAAGGTTCAATATTAAGTCAAATGTAATTTATGTATCCTTCATATCAAGTCAACCTAAGGACACTAATTCGACCTCACATGGAGCCTATAAATACAAGCAAGTCGAATTCATTTGGAGCACACTCTCTCACAAGATGTTCGATATCTCTTGAAGCCAGAGGAAGTGCGAAGTACGAAGCTGGGAAGCCAAAGGAAGTGCGAGTTTGGCAGAGTCTAAGGAGAAGAAGAAAAATGAAATTTTGGTGCCTCTCTCTCTCTGTTTTGTGTCCTAGATTGGGATATTGAAGTCTTCCAAGTTTCGTTGATGTTGGAAGTTCCATGATGTCTGAAGCTGCTACAGAGTCGAAGTTGATGGAAGAAAGGTTGAAGATCTGGGAGGTTGACTTGGTGTGGAGGGAAGGTCTAATCTTTGTCTACGCTGAAGAGTCTCGAAGAATACTAATGAAAGGAAGAGAATTTTGATTAGGTTTTCCCCTCGAGGGTGGTTTTCCCTAGCATAGTGCCTACATCTGGTGTCCATTGTTTTATGTACTATTGCTTTGGTAATTGCTTGATGAACTAAAAGAAATAAGATATAAAGAATCGTAATAAAAAACCAAGAATATCACAAGTAATTATCAAGTATAAGAAAATATTTATGCCTTTCTGATTTTCTAACATGGTATCAGAGCTTTGGTGAAGAAAGTAGAAAAAGGCAGTCTCAAGCACCTAATCAAGGAACCATTCTAAAAGGTTTAGGATTGAATGATAGAGTCTAAAATCCCAAACTTTTGAAGTATTAGTAATGTTGGGTTTGCTATGTTTCTACATTGAAACCCTAACTCATTAGGGTTTGGTGGAATGTGCAAGCAAGTCCCTTATAATGTCTTAAAAATGATTTCCTTGGTATGTATGTGTTTGTCTGATCAAACATCAGTCTAATCAAGTTTTTCGTGTATTTGTGAAGTTGGGTTTGACTAACACATGATATGAAATGCCATTGCATGATGATAAAGTCCCAGATGTATGAGTTGACTTGTTTTTAAGTGGCCATGAATCTTAGGGTTTGGAAACAAGCCTTAGTCAAAGTTTGTCCTTCTAAGATTATAGTATTTGTGAAATTCTAGGGTTCTGAAGCTAAACCTTAGTAGAAGTGAAAATATCTGATGAATGATGACTATATAACAATTTGAGATTTGTGGAAGATTGTTGAAATATGAGTTTTAGTTGGGATTGATGTTTGATTGAAAATATAGGTTTTGCAACAAACCCTAGTGGAAGCTGGTCATGTCAATGACTAAGTTGTGATTGGTTTTGATTGATTTTTTTGTATAACATCTAGGATTTGTATGAATCCCTAGTGGAAGTATAACTGTTATACAATATTTTGTCACACCTCCTGCACTTCCCTGTGACATACCCTAAAGTGCCCGAAACATGATCATTATATAGTATACTCATCCATGTATACAGATCAGATCCCTCCTTTAACTTTGCTTGGAGAATATCTGGGGCTTTCCCTGAAAAAATGGATCTTAAAACCCTAAAATGAGAGTCATCGCCCTTATGAAGCTCAAAACGCGATGATCACCTGTTGCATCTTGTTAATCCAACAATGGCATCACTTTGTTCTCTCCCATACTCACGATGGTCTCAAAAAGGAAGTTTTCCCAAAGAGGATGAGAATCTTTGTGATCTAAAGCTTCCAGAGTAGCGAGCTGGCGATGGTTTCGCATAGATGAGGTCAAATCCTCCTAATTTAACCTCTTGGTATCATCCCTATGAGCTACCTCCTTAGATGTGGGCCTAATCCTATTTTTGGAAGAAGCCTAACTCCCTCTCCCAGCCTATAAATTCCTCCTCTACCATTCCCAAATGGTTGATCTATGTCCATTTGCACCCCTATGTTGAGCTTGTGCTTAGAGTTTATTCATTAGACTTGAAGAATGAGTGTTGGAGAGTTTCTTGGCTTGGACTTGGATTACCACTCAAGGAGAGCCTTCCAACATCAAGGCTATGGTTGTAAGCTTCACTTTATTCTTTAAATAATAATACAACTGCTGGTTCATCTTCCCAAAATATATATGTTCATGTATGTATTGGTTTGACATTCCTTGATCAACTAAATAGGTTATTATTGGATTTGCTATTGGTTTTGGCATGCTTTGTAGCCTCTTAGTCACTTGTGTAGGTACATAAGCGCTAAAAGAAGCAGGAATAAGTCCGTGACACAAGCATTTTGAGGATCTCAACAAAGAAAATCATATTAGCATTAGAGCAAGGTAGGCTACCTCTCTTTTTCTACTTTTCAATTATAATCTAGGAATATGTCTAGTTGATTGTCCCTTCAATTGCTAGACCCACTCATTGAGCTAGAGGGATCATCTCTGTCCGCAGAGAGGATTAACCTTGTCAACAATAACATATGAATTCTGAAAGTTGTTAGATGCCTTGTAGATCTATACTTGTTTGAATTGTTTCTAGGGTTTTCTATATGTTGTAGTAGGGTATGTTACACCTTTGAAAGAAACATTGAAACCCTATATGGAATGAAAGTTGTTATGAAGTAGTCTAGGGTTTATGACAAAGTCGCTAGCAAGATGTTAAAGAGTATATGTCTCTTGTTTGTAATTAAGTCTAGGTATTTGATATGTATAAAGTTGAAATGCTCCTGTGATTTTGATATGGCTAACTTCATGCTTCTATAAATTTGGTTGTACTTGCTATCTAAGTTGTGTAGGTACACACTCTTCAATATGGTGAAGATGCTTGATGTGATAAGCATGATGAGGATGATAATAACTCTGATGAAATGGTTGGAAGCCACGAACTATTCTCCGATGATGAAAATAAGAAGTTGATCTCCCCGAGGAAGCCTGAATAGAAGAGATTTCCCTTAGATTAAGAGGGAGTCTGGATAAAGAGATGCTCCCTTGTTGAGAGGGAGGGCATAGCTTGGTTTTGATTGAAGAATAAATTTCAGAGGATATGTTGGTGCATGAGAAGTAGGAAAGAAAAGTGTATGATTGGGGAATCTTCTGTCAGAGATTCGGTTGATAGTCCTACTATGAAAAGTTGAGAAGCAACATCAAGACCCCAAATGTTTTTATTTTGATTATGTACATAAATTATTCATTGAGGATGTGTTTGTACAAGTGAATCTCTTGAAGATGTTGATAGCATGTTGGTTACCAATCAGTTTGGTTGGGGGAGATTGGTTATCCTTGATCTGCTGGATCTAGGAGTGTTGAGGCTTTGTGAGTGAAGCATTGCCAAGGAGGACATTTGTTTGGCACTTTGTGTTTATGTCTAGGTCTCGAAGTTGGAAAGGTGGTGTTGATTATAGAGCTATGTTTTTGGATACACATGGATATTTGGGTTGGTGGTTAGAAAGTAAGTCTGATGGTACCTAGAGGGCTTGAAAGCTTGAGTCCATATTATTCCCACTTGGATAGATTTCCCTGGTTAGGAATCTAGTCCATGGCATTGCGATGCCTAAATTGTTGAGAGACCAATGGATAGATTGCCCTGGTTAGGAATCTAGTATGTGGCATTACAGTGCCTAAATTGTTAAGAGACCAATGGATAGATTGCCCTGGTCAAGAATCTAGTCCATGGCATTAGGGTGCCTAAATTGTTGAGAGACCAATGGATAAATTTCCCTGGTTAGGAATCTAGTCTGTGGCATTGCGGTGCGTAAATTGTTGAGAGACCAATGGATAGATTGCTCTGGTTAGGAATCTAGTCCATGGCATTGCGGTGCCTAAAAATTCTTTGTGGTTCATATAGTTGAGATCTTCCTTGTACTTGTATATGATGAATACCTCCCTAATTAAGAGGGAGTGTTGGAAAATGTAACTAGGTTCGGTCTTCATTTAATGTATTTGAGTCATTTTGTAATGTGCTTGTCAAAAGAATAATGAAAATAAATTTTATTATTATTATTTTGACTTATTAAAGCATGGGTTTCATGCTTGGGTCACCATGTTTTAGGTCAAAGTCCCCATTGAGGACTTCTAGGATTTATTCTGAGTCAATAGAGTCATTGTACGTAAGAGACCCTTCTTGGGCTTTTGAATCATGTAAAAAGATCAAGTATTGAGTCAAAGGTAATTTATGTATCCTCCACATCAAGTTGGCCTTTCGACCTCACATGGAGCCTATAAATACAAGCAAGTTCAATTCATTTGGAGCAGACTCTCTCACAAGAAGTTCGATATCTCTTGAAGCTGAAGGAAGTGCAAAGTACGAAGCCGAGAAGCCAAAGGAAGTGTGAGGTTGGTGGAGTCTAAGGAGAAGAAGAAAAACGAAATTTTGGTGCCTCTCTCTCTCTATTTCATGTCCCAGATTGGGAGATCGAAGTCTTCCAAGTTTCGTTGATGTCAGAAGTTGCCTAATGTCGAAAGCTGCTACAAAGTCAAAGTTACTGGAAGAGAGGTCGAAGATCTGGGAGGATGACTTGGTGTGGAGGGCAGGTCTGGTCTTTTTCTAGGGTGAATAGTCTTGAAGAATACTATTGAAAGGAAGAGAATTTTGACTAGGTTTTCCCCTCGAGGGCAGTTTTTCCCTCGCATAGTGCCTACATCTGTGTCCATTGTTTTATGTACTATTGCTTTCGTAATTTCCTGATGAACTAAAAGAAAGAAGATATAAAAAATCATAATAAAAAATCAAGAACATCACAAGTAATTATCAAGTATAAAAAAATCTTTTTGCCTTTATGATTTTCTAACATAAAGGTCGAGATATTTTGAATCCTATCAAATGGTGTAACATGTTTGGCTTCTCTACTACACATATACAAAAAATAGCAATGAGGGTGCTTCAACAGGTGGTTAAAATGTTTTTGCAATGAGGTGTTGGAGCACCTATAACTTCATCTGTATTGTGAAGAGAAACAAGTTGAATATATATCAAATATAAAGCTTGGTTTATGTGCATTACAACTTGAATTGTTGTACCAATATTGCGAGGCGCAAAAAATGATAGAACATGTGGCACAACAATTTGAATGGGGCTAATTTGGTGAATGGAACCATTGTTTTGGAGCACTTGGAGGCTAAAATTTTAGGCAATCATGATGGTGATTATACTCATGTAGCAAAGATGCGAGCCCCATCCACTAACAGGTTTTTAGATATAGGAGTTTTTACTTTAGCTTCACAACCTCCAATGTTTCGTGGGTGGTGTGTAGTTGTTGGTCATGTTCCACAACCACTTCCAACAATTACTACTTTTGTTCAAAGATCAAGGTAAAATAAACTAAACGTTTCTCGTGGCAACAAGAAAGTTTAATAGATCGTAGATTATTATTTTTTTATTTTTTAGAATTTATATTCTGGAACTCAGTACTTTGTCTTTATTATGACATTTTTTAAATATTATAGGATAGTTTAAGTTTGAACTTTGAAATTTGAATGTACCTTTGATTTACTCACTACATCTTACGACTCTTTGGTAATGAATATGATGTTTTGTTTCATTTCATGGATGGTGTTACCTATTATAATTTGTTGATGGAAAATGCATATGTTGAAACCTAAATGTTGATGTTATGGTTGATGATAGATAATTTGATGACTAGGTCTAGACATGTTTAATGCAATAAAATCCCTAGAACCTCCTACAAATGCATCCAAAGTTAATTCCTTCTTAGGGTCAGGGTGTATTATAGGAAAAATTTCAAAAGATATGTTAAAAATTTCCTAGTTAGTGGAGATGCTAGTGAAAAAAGAATAAAAATGATTCAAATGGATAGAAAAATGCTAAAAAGGGTTTGAATAATTGAAGGTAGAATCATCAGCGCATTGATACTAAGGTATTGGAATAAAGTATTTCACATGTATGTAGATATCAAGAAATATTAATATAGGCATGAGAGAAATGCATGGACTACCCAACATGCTGTGTAGGAAAGAAGATTTTAGTGGTACAAAGGAACTATAACACCACAAAGAGAGAAGCTATAGGTATATAACATGTGGAGTTCATATGTTTAGACATTACTTGCTAGGAAATAAGTTCAATTTTTACTTTGATAGGTGAACAATAAAATGCATTGATGAGCCCAGATTCTATTGCGAACTTTGAAGATGAT
This sequence comes from Pinus tabuliformis, assembly GCA_031772625.1. NCBI lineage: Eukaryota > Viridiplantae > Streptophyta > Pinopsida > Pinales > Pinaceae > Pinus > Pinus tabuliformis. The sequence goes on along the minus strand of CM062820.1, from coordinate 350,063,780 downwards.
TTATGCTTTTTTAATAATATAAATTTAGCATCCTTGTAAAAACTAGAAAATATTGTGAATGACTTAATCACCTTTCAATAATAAGCAATGGTGAATATGAGAAATAAGGGGAAGGAGACTTCTCAGTAACCCTTTCAAGTACAAGTTGCACCAAGATATTTGGAAGACATTTTCCATTTCATTCAATATATACAAGCACCTCAATGATTGAACATTGCATGATGAAGAATCTTGGGACATAAGGCATTAAAGTTTAAAATACAATATGTAAACCTATGCAAGATATGCATGGATAGAGTTATAGGGAGATGTGTTGAACCCTTGTAAACTAAACAATTGATTAAAGAAGCCCATTATGTAATGGTAGGTGGAAAAATTTCAACCTACAAAATAGCATAATAGATAATGTATAGGATTTTGGTGGCCCACATTATTCAAAGCTTGTTTCAATAGTCATAAAATGGGAACAATTTCATAAGGCAAGAAATAAATCTCAAAGAAGAGTTTGTCTTAATTTGCAATTTGGTTGGTTGTTAAAGCATGTATATGTCATCTTCAGTATCAGTGGCTCTAATCATAGCCAAGTCTTCTTGTCACAATAAAACATGCCTCAACAATCAAAGAAAATTTTTATGATACCAAATTGATATATATTGTAGTGGGAAAATTCCCTATCACCCATTTTATCTAATCGATTGATTTATTTTCTCATTGTATTGTGTGATTTTCTTTTATGCTTTATGTTTATGCTTAGCGTGGTTTATTGGTTTACTCGAAATGTAAACCAATAACAACCATCACATAGAGAATAAACCAACAAGAATACACAAGACACCAAAACCATTTTAACAAAAGAACGCCTTGGGAACTAATGTAGCAATTAATTAATGAGTATGTTGGTCGTTGGAATGCTTACAACTTGCAATGCTTCTTCTTTGAAATTTTCTAACCACATACCTACAATGCAATGTTTGACAATGTTGACAATGGAATAAAAAACCTTCATCAATAGTATCTATTCTTTCCCTCTCTATGAACTCTCTATGAGCTCTCAATTGACCAACTCTTTTCATGTTACTTATGCCCCATTTTATAAGACATATTTCAAGCATCAACTACCATCAATTCTAGCAACGATACTAATTTGTATTATCTAACTATTCAACTACCCAATTGTTTATGGAACTATTATAGAACAACACGTGTTAGCTAGAAAAAAGATGATATGGCACTAGCATGATGACTCAACCCTTACATTATATATAAACCCAACATCTTTTCATTCTCTCATTTTCCCTATCATGGTTTTCTGTAAATCCCCCATAAGATAAAAATTCAAGCACGTTTTTCGTAGTGCCTCTCGTTTCATCTTCTTTAGGTTTTGTTTATGAAGTTTTTGGGTCTTCCTCATAAGCCAAACAATTCTAATCTTAAAACATCATCTTCATTTCACCTTCACATTGGGTTGTCACCTAACTTCCCAGGTTTTTCACTTCCACTGGGTTTTCATATGTTTTTTGTGTTTGCTCTCCGATTTTGCTAAATCTTTCTTGTTGATGGAAAAACTCAGTGACAAAATTTTTGATGTTCATGTTACCTATCTAGTTGGCAAGGATTCAAAATTTCAAGCAAATTCCTAGGATGGTGTTGATGGTGTTGGATGTTACCAACAGGCAGGGGGTCTCCCCTGTGTGAGGTCCCAATTAGGCCTCACACCATTTAGGATACGAGCCCCATTCGGTATGTGGGCCTAGCTACCGCCATGAATATCTTGCTCATGGCTATTAAATGTGTAGCCATTAGAATAACAAGGAATAAATGCATGGATTATGGGAGTGAGGTCAACCCATAATTAACAGCTTGCAAAATGAGATACAAGGATGCAACACTAATAACAAGGAGAAGTATGCCATGAGAAGGATCAGTGAGCCGAAACCCAATTAGGCATACATGGACAAGAACATGCCAGAGGTTATTCACAAATTAGTTCACAACAGGTCACCGACATGGAATGGAGTAAGAAAGGAAGGATTCAAAGTAGACATGCAAGAAATGAGTTACGAACTTGTTCATTAGTGTATTACTCGCATGAAAACACACATACAACCACAATGGAAATATTGAAGTGTTACTGAAGGTTGTCATTGATGTCAATATGGCATTGTTTGTGATGGAAAATTCTTGTGATAGGTGATGTTTCCCATTGATATCCATTGATCATAATGCCGATAGTGATGAAAGTTCTATGAAGACGCCATATAAAGAAGATGGTATATGATGATACGATGAGATGGAGGACCCAAGGATTGAATACAACATATGGATTGAATATATATATAGACATAGTAGAAGCAGTGGACCCAAGGATCATCACAAGGAGGAAAGATATCAGAAGCTGAGGAAAGCCATCAAAAACCATCAGGGAAGCCATCAAAAAGACATTGGAAGCCATCGGAAGTCAAGAAAAGAAGCGAGAGAAGTAGTTCATCGAAAGCCATCAAAGAAGAGATATCAGAAGTCACATGAAGATAAGCCACAAGAGTGACAAGCTGAGGAGGAGCAGATCCATGAGAAGACCGCATAAGCTTAAGAGAAAGAGCTAAAAGGAAGAACAACAATATTGGAGGAGAAAAGAGGAACACATTAGCAAAAGAATCATATCGATGCTTTATTATGTGTTACCACTCAAAAACCCTGATCTCCGACCTTTGATTTGAATGAACCTCCAATATCACAACTATCGATATGCGGACCCGATCAGTTTATTGTAACATGATTTAATATAATATCACATCCGCAATATCGCAAGTTTAAAGGGATGTAACGTTAAAACCTCTAATTGTGATATGTATTGCGGACCGGACTACACCATTATAACATGAATTAATATAATATCACATCCACAGTATCACAAGTTTCAAAGGGATGCCATGTTAAAAGCTTTGATTGCGATAAATTTGTGGACGCGATTGATTTATCAAAAATAGTTTAATATAATACCGCATCCATCAATGGTCAGAGCATGATGTGGAAATGGTTGGGAGTATCAAAACGGGTTTATTGAATATCACGTCCGCTATGTCGGAAGTAGGGATGATATGTGAATATTGCCTATGTTGATACAGGAAGATAGAGCATGAGCACAACTTGAAAACCTATGATATTCATGAGGTTTCGATTGTGGGATTAATGCAATGATGTGGCATGTGGGCCCTGTTAATGAAGGTTGTCATTGATGTCAATATGGCATTGGCTGAGATGGAAAATATTCTTGAGATGCCTAGTGAACATCATGAAACCTTAGAATGTGATGATAAGTTTGAAGACAACAGATGCCTAGTTCCAGATGATAATTTCATAAGGTATATGTTGAACAAACTCTTATTTAAGGATGCCATCAATGAAGATGTCAAGATGTCAAGCTATTGATGAAGGAGTCCCGCCTTAAGAAGTCCTTGACCTAACTATGATGTTGCGAAGCACCAATCATGTGCCTTGATTGACGATCTAGACCAATGATGTATGTAATAAACAAATCCTTGATGACATATGGAGGACTATACTTGATGATGGTCTTGATGACATGGTTGGCAGACTTTATGATGTCATGGAAGATCTCATTTGATGATTGGAAGACTACTTGATGAGCTCTCCTAAAGGAAAATTAATGGATGTTGCACTATGACATATCACTGCACTAGATTATAATGACATTGATACGTAATGTTATTACAATGACATGGATGCTACATGATGGCACTATGATCCTACGATGAAACAATGGAGAGGCCATGTTGTCCTAAACATTTCATGGATGCAAATTTAATGACAGTCACAAGAAAATATTTTTTACCACCTTACAGGCATCCTTCCAAATTGATTTCTATACTATATGAAAGAGGACTTTTTCCTCTTTCTAATGAGCCTTTACTTTCCCCGAAATTCCCAACGGTTGATGAGACAATGAATTGTTAAGGTAAAAAATATGAAATTGCAGGCTAGCTGACCTACACTTGTCATCCATGTCGACCTAATTTATGAAGACGTGTCCCTTCGGTTTTATTGGAAAAGACACTATTAATACAAGTATTTTGACTTGGTTTCTCATCAACAAATTTCGGTGATTAATACAAGAAAACATAGCCACTGTTCACAACTTGTGAACATCTAAGGAGGAAGCTTAAAAACTCGAACTATTTTAAGACTTGAACAAATCATCACCCAAACTTAGGTTGACTGGCTTAGACATAAGGTTCCTTTTGGCAGCGCTGTGGTGGATATAAGCAACAGATTCAGCTGTTATCTTGGTGAGTAACTCCAACAGCTCAGAAGTCACCTCGGACTACAAAAATAGTGGCTCAGTGCTCAGATTGATGTAGTTGGCACAACCATATCCTTTGGTGCCTCGGATCAAGTGCTCATATTTGGTACAACTCCCATTTCAAAGGCTCAAAGCCTTCATCTTGACTGCGATTGCACCTATAGCAACTCAGTCCTCATATGGACTGTGGTGTCTCCTATTTGCTAGGCATAACTTGATTGTGGAACAATGTTCAACAACTTATCATGGATAGTGGCTCAATATCTCTTGTGTAGACTATGTATCATCATACAATCATCATCCTCGTGACACTTGGACCATGATCCTCTGTGGATTGAATTCTCTTACAAAGTAATTTCCATTGTGAACAATCACCTCATTTGTGCGGGCCGTGAATCTTCAAACTTTGGACTGAATATAAAATATCTTGGCGAACAATGGCTCATATAAATTAAATAAAGTAGTGTGTACCTAAAGCTATTCTTGGACTATGGAGATCACACCTAGTTTACACTTCCAGATTTAGTTTGAAATCATGATTGCAACATAGCAACAGTGAAGTCTAGTGTTGGAGCTATTTGAAGTCAACCTCAAGTTAAGTCAAGCACAAGTCAAGCACAAGTCAATCACTAGCAAAGTCAAGGACAAAGTACATTGAAGAGTTAAGTTTCACATATGAAGAATTGAACAGTGAATATTCCAGTTGAGGACATACAAGTAAGTACATCACTCATTGAAGTTAGTGAAGGGTTTTAGAGACTTTGACTGAAGCCTTTATGGAGTGACCTTGAAGAAAATTGAAGATATTTTGTTGAGAAGACTTAAGTGATCTTGAAGATAACATTGAAGACCATGATGCATCACTGATGTCATCATGAGGTGACTTGGAGAAATTGATTGGGTCATATGAAGAACAATGGAGACACCTTCACGTGAAGAACAAGGTTGTCATTGATGACATGACGTGGAGACTAAGTGAAGGATAGTTGAAGAGTGATAGGGTTCGTTGAAGAAGACATTGGGAGCCGTGAAGTATAACCAAATATATCTTGACGAAGTAAAGCTAAGGGTTGGAGCCTTGAAAAGACAAGGTTGGTGCCTTGGGGGATAGGGTTGGAGCCCTAGAGGATCAGAGTCCTTAAGGAACTAGGTCGGAGCCTGAACCAAAAATAGGGTTGGAGCCCTTGAGGTTGGTGCCTCAAAATTGACAAGGTTGGAGCCTTTGGAAGTCCAAGTTGGTGCTTAGAAAATACAGGTTGGAGCCTGGGGGATTGAAGATTGGTGTCTTCATCTAGGGTTGGAGCCCTAGATATATTGTACTTGATTTATTTAAGAAATTAATAAAATCATTTATTCTTATTGTTCATTTTGTGTTCTAAATATAAGTGATCTAACTAGAAAATGTAACAATTGAAAAGGAATACTGATTCACCCCGCCTCTCAGTATTTCCAACAGCATCTCTAGACATCCATTGTAATGTGGGTATAGCCTCTCCTATGCTACTATGTGGTTTTCGTAAATAACAAGTCTATGGTATATTTGGTTGAATTTTAACAAAAGGCCCCTCCAATATATTTTTAATGTGCCACCTCATGCACAAGTCAACCTCTCCTCGAATGAATGTGTCTTTTCGTTTATTGGAAAAACTCATATATATACAAGTTAAACACTTCACTTCAAGTATGTGAATCAGTCATCCATTATAGAGAAGAAGAGACAGTTCACAACTCATGAACTTGAAGGAACAAAGGAAAGGAAGCCGAAGGTCGAGCAGGAAAATAAATTATTTTGATTCGGTTAATCTTTCAAAGGCTCAGACCTATGATGAATTCATCTATAGAAGAAGTACAAACCACAACCTGAAGAACAGTTCTGTGAAGGTTCATTTAGCAACTCAGTTTAGTTTTGTATCGCTATCTCAGATTTGTGGAAAGATTAGTTATCTTATCGATATATCCTCGGATTTGTATGACCTCGAACCAATGAAGTAAGGTTTCATCTGTCATCGTTGGAAGGGAACAATAGGTGACACCAACATTGAAGTGTTTGTGAGTTTGTTCCTTGGAAGTATGATATCACAAACCTAGGAAGTAGTCACTCCTGAGGTAGTTACTGCAACAGTGAGAATGTAGGCTCAAAACAGAGAATTGTTTCGTGCATACATTTAGGCTTAGCACAACCTATTAAAGATATCTTGTTGAAAAGATTTAGCAAATCTTAGAGACATTATTGGAAATCATGATGCATTGTTGAGATCATCATGAGGTAACTTTGTAGACTCTGTTTGGGCAATATGAAGAGTTGTGAAGACTCCTTCATGTGAAGACAGGTTTTCATTGATGAAGTGATGTGGATATTGAGTGGAGGCATTGCTGAAGATTGACAAGGCTCGTTGAAGAAGAAATTGGGAGTTGTGAACTATTACTAAACCTAACTTTACAAAATTGAAGCAAGAGGTTGGAGCCTCATATTGATAGGTTTGGTGCCTTGGAAGATAGAGGATAGGAGTCCTCATTATATCAGGTTGGAACCTCCAACGATGAGAGGGTAGGAGCCCTAGAGGATAGAAGTCCTCAATATATCAGGTTGGAGCCTACACCAAAGAGAGGGTTGGATCCCTAGAGGATAAGAGTCCTCAATATATTAGGTTGGAGCCTACATTGAAGAGAGGGTTGGAGCCCTAGAGGATTGAAGTCCTAAAAAGACTAGGTTGGAGCTTGTACGAGAAATAGGGCTAGAGCCCTAGAGTTTGGAGCCTCAAAATTGACAAGGTTGGAGCCTTGGAAAGTCTAAGTCGAAGCTTAGCAAAATACAGGTTGGAGCCTGGGAGATTGAAGATTCGAGTCTTCATCTAGGGTTGGATCCCTACACATTATTGTATTGAATTTATTGTAAAGAGGATTGGAGTTCTCATCATTAATTGATAAAAGTATTTATTCTTATTATTCATTCTTTGTGTTCTAATGATAAGTGATCTAGCTGGAAAATAATAACAATTGAAAATAAATATTGATTCATCCCCCTTCTAGTGTTTCCAACAATTGGTCTCAGAGCCAATACCTTCTCTCAAAACCTAATAGCTTGAAGGTTGATCCTTAAAACACAAATGGAAAAGCCAAGGAAGAAAGCCTCCAATCCTTCTACATATGTCTCTTCCTTAGCCATGAAAACTGAAGAGAATCATATTTGGAAAGTTCCATTGTTCAATGGAAACTTTGATGTATGGAAGGTAAGAATGAGAAACTTCTTAATGGCTCAAGGCGTTGAAGTATGGGAATCAATGATTACTAATAGTATAATGGAAAAATAATCCAAGGAATATAATACGAAAGCAATGGCATCAATCTTGAATGGGCTACCTGATCCTATAACAACGAAAGTGGAAAATGTTCTTCAACAAAAGGTATGTGGGAAAAACTTCATGATCTTCACTCGAAAGGAGCATTGACCGTGACTGCTAGTCAAGAATATGATGGAAAGCAAGAAGGAAATCCAAAATCCATTAAGGAAATTGAAAACATGAGTGAAGACTTCAAAGCCAAGGAAGATCTAGAAGATGAAGAGAGTAAAGATGACTTTGAAGGATATCTCATGGCGAAGCTTGTAGCTACCCTAGAAGAGATAAGAAGGTTGAAAACGGAGAATGAGGAGCTCAAGAAGCAATCACAAGATGGTGACCATGACCTTGTCAAGACAAGGAAGGAAGCTAACTTATTCAAGCTTCAAGTTTAAGAAGGAGATGAGGATGTCACCAAGCTTAAGAAGGAATTTCATCAAAACAAGAGGGAGCATCATGAAGAAGTCATATCCATGAAAAATCAATTGGATAGGACAAAGAAAAGGGAAGAAACTTTGTCAAGCCACCTTGAAAAAATACACAATATCTTGAATAAACTTGAAGCATAAATTCGTCAATACAAGGAAGATGTCTTCTCCCTTAGATCTCAACAAGAAGAAACAAAGGAACAAGCACAAGGAGGTAATAAGGTGATGGAAGCTTTTTCTCTCATAGAAGGACAATTTGATGATGCAGAAAAGGAAAGAAACACCATGATATGCCAACTAGAAGAAAAAGATGAAGAGATCTTCAAACTGAATTCAGATATCAACTTGCTCAAGGTCGAAACATGTGAAGCAACAAGGATGAAGGAAGAAATGGGGAACAATCTAGCAAAGGAGAATGAAGAAATCTTCAGGATGAAATCAGATATCATCTCCCTTAAAGTACAAGCTAATGAAGCAACATGAGTCAAGGAAGAAATTGAGAAACAACTAGATAAGAAAAATGATGACTCTGGAAAATTGGAATAAGAGATTGTTTCACTAAGGAAAGAAGTTGAATTGCTGAAAAAAAGCTTGAAAAGTTCTCAAGCCTTGGATGACTTGCTCAACCATAAGAGATATCCATTTGATAAGACAGGTCTTGGTTATATAGGTGAGTCCTCAAACAAAAGTAAAACAACTCTTGGTGCTTCAAACAACAGAGATGTGGAAGAATCTGGAAGAAATATTGATGTCCTCAGTTCCAACAAAGGAAAATAGAAGACTCAAGATGACATTGGAAGAAACACTGCTCCAAGAAGATATGAATATAATGTCAAGACTACAAGCAGATATGGATATCAATAAAGAGATCTGAAGCAGAATACTTCCAGAAGTGCATCAAGGCAACCATCATTCCCCATGTACCAACATTTATTTTATGGTTATTGTTATTCTTGCTCAAATTTTGGACACATGGCTAAGCACTGTAGTGCATATGAAGATTCCTATAAGTTCTCCAGAACAAGATTTACAAAAGGAAACTATGCTCTCTCTTTCATGTTTAAGACTGGGTGCTTCAAATGTCATAACATTGGACATATGGCTCACAATTGTAGGTTATCTTGGGTTCCTAAACAAGTTCAAAGCATAACTATTGAGCCAAAAAATAAAGTCACACAAATCTGGAGAAAGAAGTAGATTGGATTAAAAATCCTCTTGAACACTCAAGCCAATAACACATGTTGTTGATCCAATGAATACATTTTTGACATATTTTGATGATATGATTCGGCCAAGAAGAGACCATCCATACTATTAGGGGGAGCTTGCATTTCTGAACTTACAAGAACCATCGATGAAGAACCCTATAAGACACTTGATGAGTTACTTATGTATAGTTGTGCTATGAGGGATATCTCTCAATAGATCATCTCCCGGAAGTAACTTCATTGAAGAAAAATCATCCATTGATCACTTGCAACAATATTTATTGTCTGAAGCAAACAGAAGAGATAGAGGAGTCTATGTAGACAAGGGGACTTGATTGATCATCTATAATTCGATTATAGACAGTCATTATCATTGAAAAAATTTGGGTTGCTGATATTGAACTGATAAGCAGAAGGCAGTAAATGCTTGGTAAAGAAAAAAAATGAAGCTACTGAAAAAAGCTAAAATCTGGAAGTAACTTTTGTAAGAAGACCATAGTTAATTATGATGGACATACAAACAACTACATAGTATTTGAACTGGTATTTGAGTCTCTACAAAGAATAATGTACAACCAAAGGTTATAATACTTGAGGAATGAAGTAAAACAAACCTAGATCAATACAGAACCATTGAAGAACTATAGAACATGATGGCAGAGGTGATTGAGAAACATGATGATGACAGAAAGGGGAAGCACAGGTTCAAGGGGAGTAATACAAGACACTGTCTAAGCAACAACGGAAGAAGCAACATGACAAGAAGTAGCGTGATAGGGGGAGTACTTTGGCACCCAATTTTCAATTCTTGTCAAAGGGGGAGAGAATATTGAAAGAAGAAGAATATTGGCATCAATGACAAAGGGGGAGATTGTTAGTCAAGCTTGTCATTGATGTCAATATGGCATTGTTTGTGATGGACAATTCTTGTGATATGTGATGTTGCCCATTGATGCCCATTGATCATAATGCATATAGTGATGAAAGTTCTTATGAAGACACCATATCAAGAATATGATATATGATGATATGATGAGATGGAGGACCCAAGGATTGAATACAACATATGGATTGAATATATATATGGACATAGTAGAAGCAGTGGACCCAAGGAGCATCCCAAGGAGGAAAGTTATCGGAAGCCAAGGAAAGCCATTAGAAGTCATCAGGGAAGCCATCAGAAAGACATTGGTATCCATTGGAAGTTAAGAACAGAAGTCAGAGAAGCAGTTCATCGGAAGCCATCAAAGAAGAGCTATCAGAAGTCACAGGAAGATAAGCCACAAGAGTGACAAGCCGAGGAGGAGCATATCCATGAGAAGACCACATATGCCTAAGAGAAAGAGCTAAAGGGAAGAACATATCAATGAAAAAATCATATCAGGAAATCATATCGGCGCTTTATTATGTGTTGCCACTCAAAAACCCCCATCTCCTATCTTCAATATTAGAACTGTTGATATGCGATCCAATCAGTGTATTGTAACATGACTTAATATAATATCGAATCCGCAGTATCGCAAGTTTCAAAGGGATGTCACGTTAAAACCTTCGACTGCGATATATATTGTGGACCCAACTGCACCATTATAACATGACTTAATATAATATCACATTCGCAATATCGCAATGTTCAAAGGGATGACATGTTAAAACCTTCGATTGTGATAAAGTTGTGTTCTCGATTGATTTATCAAAAGCAATTTAATATAATATCACATCCATCAATGGTCAGAGCATGATGCAGACTTGATTAGGAGTATCAAAATATGTTTATTGAATATCGTGTTTGCTACGTCAGAAGTAGGGGTGATATGTGAATATCGATGATGTTGATACCAAGAGATAGAGCATGAGCACAACTTGAAAACCTTTGATATTCATGAGGTTTCAATTGCGGGATTAATTCAATGACGTGGAATGTGGGAGCTCCAGACATCCATTCTTATGTGGATATAGCCTCTCCTATGTTACTATGTGGTTTCCGTAAATAATAAGTCTATGTTATATTTGGTTGAATATTAACAAAAGGCCCCTCCGATATATTTTTAATGTGCCACCTCATCCATAAGTCAGCCTCTCGTCCAATGAACGAGTCTTTTCATTTATTGGCAAAAATCATATATATACAAGTTAAACACTTCACTTTAAGTATGTGAATCGGTCATCCATTACAGAGAAGAAGAGACAGTTCACAAGTCATGAACTTGAAGGAACAGAGGAAAGGAAGCCGAAGGTTGAGCAGGAAAACAAATTCTTTTGATTGGGTTAATCTTTCAAAGGCTCAGACCTATGATGAATTAACCTATAGAAGAAGTACAGACCGCAACCTGAAGAATAGTTCTGTGAAGGTTCGTTTAGCAACTCAGTTCAGTTTTGTACCGCTATCTCGGATTTGTGGAAAGATTAATTATCAGATCGATATGTCCTCGGATTTGTATGACCTCGAACGAGCGAAGTAAGGTTTCATGTGTCATCGTTTGAAGGGAGCAATAGACAACACCAACATTGAAGTGTTTGTGAGTTTGTTCCTTGGAAGTAAGATATCTCAAACCTCTGAAGAAGTCACTCCTAAAGCAGTTACCTCGACAGTGAGAACAAAGGGTCAAAACAGAGAATTGTTTTGTGCATACATTGAGGCTTAGCGCGACCTATTAAAGATATCTTGTTGAAAAGCTTAAGTAGATCTTAGAGACATTATTGGAGATCATGATGCATTGTTGAAATCATCATGAGGTAACTTTGCATACTATGTTTGAGAAATATGAAGAGTTGTGAAGACTCCTTCATGTGAATACAGGTTGTTAGTGATGAAGTGATGTGGCGATTAAGTGGAGGCATTGCTGAAGATTGAGAAGGCTTGTTGAAGAAGAAGTTGGGAGTTGTGAACTATTACTAAACATAACTTTACAAAATTGAAGCAGGAGGTTGGAGCCTCATATTGACAGGGTTGGTGCCTTGGAAGATAGAGGATAGGAGTCCTCATTATATTAGGTTGGAGCCTACAACGATGAGAGGGTAGGAGCCCTAGAGGACAGAAGTCCTCAATATATCAGGTTAGAGCTTGCACCAAAGAGAGGGTTGGAGCCCTAGAGGATAGAGTCCTCAATATATCAGGTTGGAGCCTACAATGAAAAGAGGGTTGGAGCCCTAGAGGATCGAGTCCTCAAAAGACTAGGTTGGATCTTGTACCAAAAATAGGGTTGGAGCCCTAGAGGTTGAAGCCTCAAAATTGATAAGGTTGGAGCTTGGAAAGTCCAAGTCAAAGCTTGGAGAAATACAGGTTGGAGTCTAGGAGATTGAATATTGGAGTCTTCATATAGGGTTGGATCCCTACACATTATTGTATTGAATTTTAAAGAGGATTGGATTCCTCATCATTGATTAATAAAAGTATTTATTCTTATTGTTCATTCTTTGTGTTCCAATGATAAGTGATCTAACTGGTAAATAATAACAATTGAAAAGAAATAATGATTCACCCCCTCTCAGTATTTCTAACAAGAAGAGCCAATATAATCAAGCTGAAAAGAACGAGAATTAATGTAGAAAATAAATCACTTCTTATTAAAGTTGTAGCAAAGACAAGTACATATTCAACAAACCATTAGAGGCCAATAGTGGAGAATGGGTTGCTTCTTCCATTATCCAATACAAAACCCTAGCCTCACTACAACTCACCCTACTAGTTGATAAGAGATGAGTGCCTCCAGCTCTTAAGCACAAATCAACTATCTCACCCTAGCCCCAACTCAAGTGTTAAAACTCCCCCACAAATGAGGCATGAGGGTATATTTATAGAAATAAGGAGGATGACATTTCACCTTCTCCTGTGACCTTTCATCTACCCTCACTGGACTCTTTACCTTCCCCACTCTTCTCTCATGCCCATTGACGATTAGGTTCCAAATTGATCTATGCATATTTTTGGGCATCATGATAAGCAATATGTATATATTAATAGAAGAGTGATTGTGAGGAGAATGAGTAGGGTTGTTGGAAACCCTAACGATGTTTCATAGTCATGATGAGATACTGAACAAGGTTGCAATCCCTTTTTTCTATTAGAAAGCTCCTTGTAGTTTATATTGTATTTTCCTCATGGATCCCCTTCCCATTAACAATGCTTTCAAAGTCACATCTCTCAATTACATGTATGTTCAATTTTGGTTAACTTCCCAATTTTCCTAGCCACGTTTATTCGAGAAAGTAAATCCTCAACTCTCATGCCAAAATTAAAGATGCCCACAAAATCTTCCATATTTCTTTGCCTAGGAACATTTACATTAATAGACAAATCCTCCAAACCACTCTATTCCAAAATTGTACAAAAATGCCTAGAACTTCTCATGATAACGCACTACCAATCAAATTGCATTCCCTTAATTGGACCTTGAGGTTGAAACTACATATATTTTGTTTCCTCTTAATTGATAAACTTCCCTAAACATCATTTGGTTCAACCTTTTCCCTTTCTTGAACTCCATTGGAGCGTCCTTTTGAGGTGGAAATCGAGTAGTCTCTTCAATGTCATAAAAACGTCAATATCAGATTAAAAAAGGTATGAGAGCTTTATTAAGCATACAGGTCGCATTTTTCTACGTATGTAGAGCAAGTCACAATTTGAAAAGTGAGGAAATTCACACTTTTGGGAGGCTTGCCCGAGGCATTGAAATGTGATCCTGCGACTTGGGTGGAGGTGTGACTTAATGAAAGTCGCCTAGTCACAATATAAAGATGGTTGCACGTCTAGGTTACATCCTTAAGTCTTAGTCTTGTGAATTTCCGTCCTATAGAGCACTTTTCATTTGTCAATGTTAGTTATGATGCAAATCGCAGGTAGAGTGCTAGGAGTAGTCATTTTTAGAAATGAAACCTCTGGAGGTCGCAGAATTTCACTTCCACACAAATCACATCTCCAGTTGTCAGTTCTAGATTTTGCAATGCAATTTTTGTGACTTTTGGAGGTCGCACAGTCGCGGTTGACGACAAGTCACACTCCTAATAGCTTGCTTGAGGATTTAAAGTGTGACTGTGTGACTTGTAAGTGGTCCAGTGGTATACCTGCATACGAGAAAGGAAACCTTGATTCAATTGGTGATTTGGAGATGACTCAATTGAGTTACAACTTGCATCCAAACCTGGAGATGCACATTAGATCCTTGGGCATTCTTTTCCATGGCTGAATTTTAAATCTCTGTGATGATAATATTGTGCCTCTTTATGTTACTTGGGTTAGAAGATTGTAGGTCAAGCTAACACACTCCACTGAGTGCACACACAACCACTCCACGCCTTTATTTAAATTGCAAAGTCTTCATTGCTTATGATGAGGAACCGATCTACCCATTCACTAAAGCTCATGCGATGGATGGAAAAGCCACTATCCCTTCATTGCTTAACTTATGTTAGTCAGTCAGTGACCAATGACTGTGTCACTTGTTGGAATTTCCATTCAACATGCAACCCTTTTGAATATTTATACCCTCAATGTAACTTGAACATGGCTTTGAACATCGAGTTCCAGCGCTGAGCCCTATTTGTATGATTTCATATGACTTCAACGTATTGTTTGTGTTGTAAGGACATTAGTAATCAATTTGAGATGTCTATATGAGTGATTATTCCATCAGAGTGTTTCAACCTTTACCAAACATCGCCCTCATTATAATTCAAATTAGGGAAGTGCTATTAACACCCAGTTTCAATCATGCTTCTTACATATTTATGCCCCTTTTATGATTCAAAATCCTTTCACGAGAACATAAACTAGGTCTCTGTGTGGGCATGTATATAGCGCCTAGGTGCCCTTCTTCTTTGCGATGTCATGATAGTTGTAGCATGAGTTGCAAACATTGCTATGAAAGGCTTATAGTATACCATCTTTGTGCCAAAATCGTAGCGCAATTTCCTCCCCAATCTTGCATCATGATGCGCGTTAAAAAAAACGACCCCAAACATCTTTAGTGAGTTTTTTGTTAACATACTTCATGTTTATTGTCCCTCACAATGTACATTTTGTAACATTCTTTACTCACCAATATGTAGAGCATTATAATGCCCTTAACTAAATCTTGCCATTGTGCTCTCCTCATATGCTTGTGCATATGAGAGCATGCCTCTTTATATAGATCTACAAATAGATGTGACATTATATACATTTTCCCCTTGGTGAGATGAAGAATTCTTTAGTTCTTCCTTTTGGTGTTTTCCTTTGAAACACCATTCTTTGTTTTTTAAAGAAAAGAAAACAATTTAAACCTTGGCAAGGATGGTGAAATCATCCTTAATCGATGTAGATGCTGCAGTGATTACAAATAAGGAACTTTAGATGACTTTTCCAATGAAACTAACTTAACTGTTCAATTGTTTCCTCTAAAGATTGATATTCCAAGCAGAAAGAGAATATTAGACAATTTTAGTCTCTCACGTATAAAAGAAACTTCTCTTTGGGAATCGAATTCCTATGTTCATGGACATTAAAGGAATGATGGATGTGATTGGTGCAACTATAAATCGTTTGAATTTGGTGGAGAGTGAGCTAAGTAATGTGAGCCAAAGTGAAACTCAAGGGACTTAGTTTTAACCTTTGATTCTTGGTTATGATAACTCAGGGTTTTAAAATTTGTTGAAAAGACAACAACCTTCCAAACCTTAAAGTAATTGAAGGCTCAAACATATGCCTCTCTCTTTCAAATGCATACTAACGGATAGATAATGCCTAATAGTATATTACGACGACAACCACCTACCAAAATCTTAATGTATTTAGAAGGGATGAGGACTGATGCAGGATGAGGTTAATCCATGAGGTACCCCTGCAAACCCTAATGCATCAGCCTGATCAAGTTCGAGGGTAAATCCAAAAGAATAAAGATAACATATATTGTAGAAGTGCGAGCATTGATAGGGTTTTTTAGGAATAGGTCGAGGAGAGGTTGACTAATTGAAGACCTGATCATAACACTAAAGGCTTGAAGCAAGTAAAGGGGGACCCAAAAATTTGAATATGCCCAAAATTTTGGGTGTTGTCGTAACAACTACAAAAATTGGTGAATCACTAGTAGAATCCATCATCTTTGATTACATCCCTGCAATAGATTGAGTCTGGATAATAATGCAAGGAAGTATTAAACAGACACTATGGGTATGTCTTGCATTACTTTGACCTTTACAGATGTTCCCTTTCCTTATGTCTCAGCTAGTTTCTGTTAATCATTAAACACAATATTAGAATTTCACACATGCTAGTAGTTGATGATGGTGCAGAGGACAAGGTAGAGGGCTTATTGTATTCATAATTGTAAAATATGGTTTATGGTGTTGCTCCGCTACCAGCAGGCCTGGATAGTACTTCAATGGAGTCACTTCAAGAAATCACAGATGTTGCTCCACTATCAGCGAGCTTGGTCAGTACCCTGGTGGAGTCGTTGCATCACCTCTCTGCGAAGGAAACCTTTCTCAATCCTTTACCCTTTATTTAATTTTATTTTCTTTCATGTGTAGATTGGTACTTATTATTGGACGTTTATTATGCCAGGGCGGATGAGGGATCCCGACTTATTTTATGAGAAAGAGAGGTTGTTTCTTGTTTAACAGAAACTGAAAGATATTTTTATTTAATTTTGCTCTCATGCCTTGTTTCCATGTCACATCCCTAATCAACAGGTGAACAATGAACACACACTAGGAAATATCCAGGACCAAGCCGGAAATAAGGTTTAGGTTACAAATATAGGTCATTTGAACTGATTAGAGTTCCCCATGAGTACCTGCTCATATTTTCCTCGTTAATGAGATAAACATATATGAGACATGTTGGAGGTGTAGTTTTGATTACTGGTTCTACAAGAGGTTTCCTCTCGGAGCAACCATTATAATCGTAGGAAACTGTTAGGGTTAGGGTTTCATCACTAGGGCAAGGTGACCAAGGAATCTCTTCAATGGTTTCAACATGCATGAAGAGGTCAAAGCAATCTTTAGGGTTCACATGCGTGAAAATAGGCATAAGAAATCTTATCACCACACCAAAGGTTCGAAGGGCTCCCTACTTACGAAAGGTCATGCAATAGCATGCAAAAAAAAGCAAAGCAAAGGAAAGGTCAACAACATGTTATGCAAGAAGGTGAATGCACGATGTAATGCAGCAGGTAATGTTACAATGTAATGCTATGTTATGTAAATGTAAGGAATAAATCATATAATAAAATGAAAGATGTAAATTTTTGGTATGTTCTATGCTTAAGAGAAATTTACTTCAAATTTCTTATAAGCCCAATATCAATTTCCAGATTGTCAATCATACCATCATGATAGTAAAATGCAGATAGAACATTAAATATAAATAGTGGAAGATAAGGCAAGACAAGAGGACACAAGATATGGCACCAACTAAGGACAAACCCTAATTTGGGGAAACCCTTGATCAATTCTTCTTATAATATTCAATAGTTTAGCAGAGAGAGAGATAGTATAAATATACAAAACGGATATTTTATGACAACTACAACAAACCCTAGCCCAGAAGAGACTGCGTCATCGACACAAAGGGCAGAGGGAGTGACACAGAGGCTCCTAGAGGCTGCACAATGCCTCAGAGGGTTGACGCAAAGGGTCCTAGGGATGACGGAGGTCAGGAGGATGCTGACGTAGAGGCCAAAAGGGCCAACGATGAGCTTCAGTTGTGTCGGAGAGGGTTTCATGGGACAGGTTTTCTGAATACCTGTTTCCAGAGATAGAGGTATTTTTGTCGTATATTTTTTTCTGTTGGGTGAGCTGGTTTAGGCACCTAGTTGTACTCAGATAAACTACATAATAATATAACCTCTAAATAGGTACACCGATTTTCCCGCATTGGGTTTTTTGGGGGACATTTGTCGAAAAATAACGGTGTCACTTGTGTGCTTGTTTTCTTTCAGTTGATGATCTGTAGATGTTGATACTATACTTGTGTTTATTTTCAATATTTACATGGTAACTAACTTGTTAAGTAATTACACAAGTAGGTGAAATAAACAAGATAGTACAGGAAGAATTTCTAACGGGTTAGACTTAGAAATTCCAACAAAGTCCCCATTGAGGACTTCTAGGATTTATTCAGAGTCAATTGAGTCATTGTACTTTTAAAGAAATACTTCTTGGGCTATTGAATTATGTAAAAAGGTTCAATATTAAGTAAAATGTAATTTATTTATCCTTCATATCAAGTCAACCTAAGGACACTAATTCGACCTCACATGGAGCCTATAAATACAAGCAAGTCGAATTCATTTGGAGCACACTCTCTCACAAGAGGTTCGATATCTCTTGAAGCTGGAGGAAGTGCGAAGTACGAAGCTGGGAAGCCAAAGGAAGTGTGAGTTTGGCGGAGTCTAAGGAGAAGAAGAAAAATGAAATTTTGGTGCCTCTCTCTCTCTGTTTTGTGTCCTAGATTGGGATATTGAAGTCTTCCAAGTTTCGTTGATGTTGGAAGTTCCATGATGTCTGAAGCTGCTACAGAGTCGAAGTTGATGGAAGAAAGGTTGAAGATCTGGGAGGTTGACTTGGTGTGGAGGGAAGGTCTAATCTTTGTCTACGCTGAAGAGTCTCGAAGAATACTAATGAAAGGAAGAGGATTTTGATTGGGTTTTCCCCTCGAGGGTGGTTTTCCTTAGCATAGTGGCTACATCTAGTGTCCATTGTTTTATGTACTATTGCTTTGGTAATTGCTTGATGAACTAAAAGAAATAAGATATAAAGAATCGTAATAAAAAACCAAGAACATCACAAGTAATTATCAAGTATAAGAAAATATTTATGCCTTTCTGATTTTCTAACATGGTATCAGAGCTTTGGTGAAGAAAGTAGAAAAAGGCAGTCTCAAGCACCTAATCAAGGAACCATTCTAAAAGGTTTAGGATTGAATGATAGAGTCTAAAATCCCAAACTTTTGAAGCATTAGTAATGTTGGGTTTGCTATGTTTCTACATTGAAACCCTAACTCATTAGGGTTTGGTGGAATGTGCAAGCAAGTCCCTTATAATGTCTTAAAAATGATTTCCTTGGTATGCATGTGTTTGTCTGATCAAACATCAGTCTAATCAAATGCCATTGCATGATGATAAAGTCCCATATGTATGAGTTGACTTGTTTTTCAGTGGCCATGAATCCTAGGGTTTAGAAACAAGCCTTAGTCAAAGTTTGTCCTTCTAAGATTATAGTATTTGTGAAATTCTAGGGTTTTGAAGCTAAACCTTAGTAGAAGTGAAAATATCTGATGAATGATGGCTATATAACAATTTGAGATTTGTGTAAGATTGTTGAAATATGAGTTTTAGTTGGGATTGATGTTTGATTGAAAATATAGGTTTTGCAACAAACCCTAGTGGAAGCTGGTCATGTCAATGACTAAGTTGTGATTGGTTTTGATTGATTTTTTTGTATAACATCTAGGATTTGTATGAATCCCTAGTGGAAGTATAACTGTTATACAATATTTTGTCACACCTCCTGCACTTCCCTGTGACATACCCTAAAGTGCCCGAAACATGATCATTATATAGTATACTCATCCATGTATACAGATCAGATCCCTCCTTTAACTTTGCTTGGAGAATATTTGGAGCTTTCCCTGAAAAAATGGATCTTAAAACCCTAAAATGAGAGTCATCGCCCTTATGAAGCTCAAAACGCGATGATCGCCTGTTGCATCTTGTTAATCCAACAATGGCATCACTTTGTTCTCTCTCATACTCACGATGGTCTCAAAAAGGAAGTTTTCCCAAAGAGGATGAGAATATTTGTGATCTAGAAGCTTCCAAAGCAATGAGTTGGCGATGGTTTCGCATAGATGAGGTCAAATCCTCCTAATTTAACATCTTGGTATCATCCCTATGAGCTACCTCCTTAGATGTGGGCCTAATCCTATTTTTGGAAGAAGCCTAACTCCCTCTCCCAACCTATAAATTCCTCCTCTACCATTCCCAAATGGTTGATCTATGTCCATTTGCACCCCTATCATGAGCTTGTGCTTAGAGTTTATTCATTAGACTTGAAGAATGAGTGTTGGAGAGTTTCTTGGCTTGGACTTGGATTACCACTCAAGGAGAGCCTTCCAACATCAAGGCTATGGTTGTAAGCTTCACTTTATTCTTTAAATAATAATACAACTGCTGGTTCATCTTCCCAAAATATATATGTTCATGTATGTATTGGTTTGACATTCCTTGATCAGCTAAATAGGTTATTATTGGATTTGCTATTGGTTTTGGCATGCTTTGTAGTCTCTTAGTCACTTGTGTAGGTACATAAGCGCTAAAAGAAGTAGGAATAAGTCCGTGACACAAGCATTTTGAGGATCTCAACAAAGAAAATCATATTAGCATTAGAGCAAGGTAGGCTACCTCTCTTTTTCTACTTTTCAATTATAATCTAGGAATATGTCTAGTTGATTGTCCCTTCAATTGCTAGACCCACTCATTGAGCTAGAGGGATCATCTCTGTCCGCAGAGAGGATTAACATTGTCAACAATAACATATGAATTCTGAAAGTTGTTAGATGCCTTGTAGATCTATACTTGTTTGAATTGTTTCTAGGGTTTTCTATATGTTGTAGTAGGGTATGTTACACCTTTGAAAGAAACATTGAAACCCTATATGGAATGAAAGTTGTTATGAAGTAGTCTAGTGTTTATGACAAAGTTGTTAGCAAGATGTTAAAGAGTATATGTCTCTTGTTTGTAATTAAGTTTAGGTATTTGATATGTATAAAGTTGAAATGCTCCTGTGATTTTGATATGGCTAACTTCATGCTTCTATAAATTTGGTTGTACTTGCTATCTAAGTTGTGTAGGTACACACTCTTCAATATGGTGAAGATGCTTGATGTGATAAGCATGATGAGGATGATAATAACTCTGATGAAATGGTTGGAAGCCACGAACTATTCTCCGATGATGAAAATAAGAAGTTGATCTCCCTGAGGAAGCCTGAATAGAAGAGATTTCCCTTAGATTAAGAGGGAGTCTGGATAAAAATATGCTCCCTTGTTGAGAGGGAGGGCATAGCTTGGTTTTGATTGAAGAATAAATTTCAGAGGATATGTTGCTGCATGAGAAGTAGGAAAGAAAAGTGTATGATTGGGGAATCTTCTATCAGAGATTCGGTTGATAGTCCTACTATGAAAAGTTGAGAAGCAACATCAAGACCCCAAAGGTTTTTATTTTGATTATGTACATATATTATTCATTGGGGATGTGTTTGTACAAGTGAATCTCTTGAAGATGTTGATAGCATGTTGGTTACCAATCAGTTTGGTTGGGGGAGATTGGTTATCCTTGATCTGCTGGATCTAGGAGTGTTGAGGCTTTGTGAGTGAAGCATTGCCAAGGAGGACATTTGTTTGGCACTTTGTGTTGATGTCTAGGTCTCGAAGTTGGAAAGGTGGTGTTGATTATAGAGCTATGTTTTTGGATACACATGGATATTTGGTTTGGTGGTTAGAAAGTAAGTCTGATGATACCTAGAGGGGTTGAAAGCTTGAGTCCATATTATTCCCACTTGGATAGATTTCCCTGGTCAGGAGTCTAGTCCATGGCATTGCGATGCCTAAATTGTTGAGAGACCAATGGATAGATTGCCCTGGTTAGGAATCTAGTATCTGGCATTACAGTGCCTAAATTGTTAAGAGACCAATGGATAGATTGCCCTGGTCAAGAATCTAGTCCATGGCATTAGGGTGCCTAAATTGTTGAGAGACCAATGGATAGATTTTTCTGGTTAGGAATCTAGTCTGTGGCATTGCAGTGCGTAAATTGTTGAGAGACCAATGGATAGATTGCCCTGGTTAGGAATCTAGTCCATGGCATTGCGGTGCCTAAAAATTCTTTGTGGTTCATATAGTTGAGATCTTCCTTGTACTTGTATATGATGAATACCTCCCTAATTAAGAGGGAGTGTTGGAAAATGTAACTAGGTTCAGTCTTCATTTAATTTATTTGAGTCATCTTGTAATGTGCTTGTCAAAAGAATAATGAAAATAAATTTTATTATTATTATTTTGACTTATTAAAGCATGGGTTTCATGCTTGGGTCACCATGTTTTAGGTCAAAGTCCCCATTGAGGACTTCTAGGATTTATTCTGAGTCAATAGAGTCATTGTACGTAAGAGACCCTTCTTGGGCTTTTGAATCATGTAAAAAGATTAAGTATTGAGTCAAATGTAATTTATGTATCCTCCACATCAAGTTGGCCTTTCGACCTCACATGGAGCCTATAAATACAAGCAAGTTGAATTCATTTGGAGCACACTCTCTCACAAGAAGTTTGATATCTCTTGAAGCCGAAGGAAGTGCAAAGTACGAAGCCGAGAAGCCAAAGGAAGTGTGAGGTTGGTGGAGTCTAAGGAGAAGAAGAAAAACGAAATTTTGGTGCCTCTCTCTCTCTATTTCATGTCCCAGATTGGGAGATCGAAGTCTTCCAAGTTTCGTTGATGTCAGAAGTTACCTAATGTCGAAAGCTGCTACAAAGTCAAAGTTACTGGAAGAGAGGTCGAAGATCTGGGAGGATGACTTGGTGTGGAGGGCAGGTCTGGTCTTTTTCTAGGGTGAATAGTCTTGAAGAATACTATTGAAAGGAAGAGAATTTTGACTAGGTTTTCCCCTCGAGGGCAGTTTTTCCCTCGCATAGTGCCTACGCCTGTGTCCATTGTTTTATGTACTATTGCTTTCGTAATTTCCTGATGAACTAAAAGAAAGAAGATATAAAAGATCATAATAAAAAATCAAGAACATCACAAGTAATTATCAAGTATAAGAAAATCTTTCTGCCTTTATGATTTTCTAACATAAAGGTCGAGATATTTTGAATCCTATCAAATGGTGTAACATGTTTGGCTTCTCTACTACACATATACAAAAAATAGCAATGAGGGTGCTTTAACAGGTGGTTAAAATGTTTTTGCAATGAGGTGTTGGAGCACCTATAACTTCATCTGTATTGTGAAGAGAAACAAGTTGAATATATATCAAATATAAAGCTTGGTTTATGTGCATTACAACTTGAATTGTTGTACCAATATTGCGAGGCGCAAAAAATGATAGAACATGTGGCACAACAATTTGAATGGGGCTAATTTGGTGAATGGAACCATTGTTTTGGAGCACTTGGAGGCTAAAATTTTAGGCAATCATGATGGTGATTATATTCATGTAGCAAAGATGCGAGCCCCATCCACTAACAGGTTTTTAGATATAGGAGTTTTTACTTTAGCTTCACAACCTCCAATGTTTCGTGGGTGGTGTGTAGTTGTTGGTCATGTTCCACAACCACTTCCAACAATTACTACTCCTTTTGTTCAAAGATCAAGGTAAAATAAACTAAACGTTTCTCGTGGCAACAAGAAAGTTTAATAGATCGTAGATTATTATTTTTTTATTTTTTAGAATTTATATTCTGGAACTCAGTACTTTGTCTTTATTATGACATTTTTTAAATATTATAGGATAGTTTAAGTCTGAACTTTGAAATTTGAATGTACCTTTGATTTACTCACTACATCTTACGACTCTTTGGTAATGAATATGATGTTTTGTTTCATTTCATTGATGGTGTTACCTATTATAATTTGTTGATGGAAATTGCATAAGCTCGCAGAAAGGCATGATCCAATGTAGTACTGTCAAATAATTCCACCTATCTATGAAACATGAGCAACAAACAAGTACTAAACTGACTAATGAGTACCTCTTCTACTTCCTGGATGTTTAGTTGAATGTGCAGTTTTTAGAAAAGCAAAATGTATTGCTGGGCATTCTGCTGCTGAAGTTGGAGCCAACGACCCAGCAAATTCTGTCTATAACCGAGTGGGTCAAATAGATAATTTGATGACTAGATCTAAACATGTTTAATGCAATAAAATCCCTAGAACCTCCTACAAATGCATCCAAAGTTAATTCCTTCTTAGGGTCAGGGTGTATTATAGGAAAAATTTCAAAAGATATGTTAAAAATTTCCTAGTTAGTGGAGATGCTAGTGAAAAAAGAATAAAAATGATTCAAATGGATAGAAAAATGCTAAAAACGGTTTGAATAATTGAAGGTAGAATCATCAGTGCATTGATACTAAGGTATTGGAATAAAGTATTCACATGTATGTAGATATCAAGAAATATTAATATAGGCATGAGAGAAATGCATGGACTACCCAACATGCTGTGTAGGAAAGAAGATTTTAGTGGTACAAAGGAACTATAACACCACAAAGAGAGAAGCTATAGGTATATAACATGTGGAGTTCATATGTTTAGACATTACTTGCTAGGAAATAAGTTCAATTTTTACTTTGATAGGTGAACAATAAAATGCATTGATGAGCCCAGATTCTATTGCGAGCTTTGAAGATGATTTATGATTTTTTAATAATATAAATTTAGCATCCTTGTAAAAACTAGAAAATATTGTGAATGACTTAATCACCTTTCAATAATAAGCAATGGTGAATATGAGAAATAAGGGGAAGGAGACTTCTCAGTAACCCTTTCAAGTACAAGTTGCACCAAGATATTTGGAAGACATTTTCCATTTCATTCAATATATACAAGCACCTCAATGATTGAACATTGCATGATGAAGAATCTTGGGACATAAGGCATTAAAGTTTAAAAGACAATATGTAAACCTATGCAAGATATGCATGGATAGAGTTATAGGGAGATGTGTTGAACCCTTGTAAACTAAACAATTGATTAAAGAAGCCCATTATGTAATGGTAGGTGGAAAAATTTCAACCTACAAAATAGCATAACAGATAATGTATAGGATTTTGGTGGCCCACATTATTCAAAGCTTGTTTCAATAGTCATAAAATGGGAACAATTCCATAAGGCAAGAAATAAATCTCAAAGAAGAGTTTGTCTTAATTTGCAATTTGGTTGGTTGTTAAAGCATGTATATGTCAGCTTTAGTATCAGTGGCTCTAATCATAGCCAAGTCTTCTTGTCACAATAAAACATGCCTCAACAATCAAAGAAAATTTTTATGATACCAAATTGATATATATTGCAGTGGGAAAATTCCCTATCACCCATTTTATCTAATCGATTGATTTATTTTCTCATTGTATTGTGTGATTTTCTTTTATGCTTTATGTTTATGCTTAGCGTGGTTTATTGGTTTACTCGAAATGTAAACCAATAACAACCATCACATAGAGAATAAACCAACAAGAATACACAAGACACCAAAACCATTTTAACAAAAGAACCCCTTGGGAACTAATGTAGCAATTAATTAATGAGTATGTTGGTCGTTGGAATGCCTACAACTTGCAATGCTTCTTCTTTGAAATTTCCTAACCACATACCTACAATGCAATGTTTGACAATGTTGACAATGGAATAAAAAACCTTCATCAATAGTATCTATTCTTTCCCTCTCTATGAACTCTCTATGAGCTCTCAATTGACCAACTCTTTTCATGTTACTTATGCCCCATTTTATAAGACATATTTCAAGCATCAACTACCATCAATTCTAGCAACGATACTAATTTGTATTATCTAACTATTCAACTACCCAATTGTTTATGGAACTATTATAGAACAACACGTGTTAGCTAGAAAAAAGATGATATGGCACTAGCATGATGACTCAACCCTTACATTATATATAAACCCAACATCTTTTCATTCTCTCATTTTCCCTATCATGGTTTTCTGTAAATACCCCATAAGATAAAAATTCAAGCACGTTTTTCGTAGTGCCTCTCGTTTCATCTTCTTTAGGTTTTGTTTATGAAGTTTTTGGGTCTTCCTCATAAGCCAAACAATTCTAATCTTAAAACATCATCTTCATTTCACCTTCACATTGGGTTGTCACCTAACTTCCCAGGTTTTTCACTTCCACTGGATTTTCATATGTTTTTTGTGTTTGCCCTCCGATTTTGCTAAATCTTTCTTGTTGATGGAAAAACTCAGTGACAAAAATTTTGATGTTCATGTTACCTATCTAGTTGGCAAGGATTCAAAATTTCAAGCAAATTCCTAGGATGGTGTTGATGGTGTTGGATGTTACCAACAGGTAGGGGGTCTCCCCTGTGTGAGGTCCCAATTAGGCCTCACACCATTTAGGATACGAGCCCCATTCGGTATGTGGGCCTAGCTACCGCCATGAATATTCTGCTCATGGCTATTAAATGTGTAGCCATTAGAATAACAAGGAATAAATGCATGGATTATGGGAGTGAGGTCAACCCATAATTAACAGCTTGCAAAATGAGATACAAGGACGCAACACTAACAAGGAGAAGTATGCCATGAGAAGGATCAGTGAGCCGAAACCCAATTAGGCATACATGGACAAGAACATGCCATAGGTGATTCACAAATTAGTTCACAACAGGTCACCGACATGGAATGGAGTAAGAAAGGAAGGATTCAAAGTAGACATGCAAGAAATGAGTTACAAACTTGTTCATTAGTGTATTAATCGCATGAAAACACACATACAACCACAATGGAAATATTGAAGTGTTACTCAAGGTTGTCATTGATGTCAATATGGCATTGTTTGTGATGGAAAATTCTTGTGATCGGTGATGTTTCCCATTAATATCCATTGATCATAATGCCGATAGTGATGAAAGTTCTATGAAGACGCCATATCAAGAAGATGGTATATGATGATATGATGAGATGGAGGACCCAAGGATTGAATACAACATATGGATTGAATATATATATATAGACATAGTAGAAGTAGTGGACCCAAGGATCATCCCAAGGAGGAAAGATATCAGAAGCCGAGGAAAGCCATCAAAAGCCATCAGGGAAGCCATCAAAAAGACATTGGAAGCCATCGGAAGTCAAGAAAAGAAGCGAGAGAAGTAGTTCATCGAAAGCCATCAAAGAAGAGATATCAGAAGTCACATGAAGATAAGCCACAAGAGTGACAAACTGAGGAGGAGCAGATCCATGAGAAGACCGCATAAGCTTAAGAGAAAGAGCTAAAAGGAAGAACAACAATATTGGAGGAGAAAAGAGGAACACATTAGCAAAAGAATCATATCGATGCTTTATTATGTGTTACCACTCAAAAGCCCTGATCTCCGACCTTTGATTTGAATGAACCTCCAATATCACAACTCTCGATATGCGGATCCGATCAGTTTATTGTAACATGATTTAATATAATATCACATCCACAATATCGCAAGTTTAAAGGGATGTAACGTTAAAACCTCTAATTGTGATATGTATTTCGGACCCGACTACACCATTATAACATGAATTAATATAATATCACATCCACAGTATCACAAGTTTCAAAGGGATGCCATGTTAAAACCTCTGATTGCGATAAATTTGTGGACCCGATTGATTTATCAAAAATAGTTTAATATAATATCGCGTCCATCAATGGTCATAGCATGATGTGGAAATGGTTGGGAGTATCAAAACGGGTTTATTCAATATCACGTCCGCTATGTCGGAAGTAGGGATGATATGTGAATATTGCCTATGTTGATACAGGAAGATAGATCATGAGCGCAACTTGAAAACCTCTGATATTCATGAGGTTTCGATTGTGGGATTAATGCAATGATGTGGCATGTGGGCCCTGTTAATGAAGGTTGTCATTGATGTCAATATGGCATTGGCTGAGATGGAAAATATTCTTGAGATGCCTAGTGAACATCATGAAACCTTAGAATGTGATGATAAGTTTGAAGACAACAGATGCCTAGTTCTAGATGATAATGTCATAAGGTATATGTTGAACAAACTCTTATTTAAGGATGCCATCAATGAAGATGTCAAGATGTCAAGCTATTGATGAAGGAGTCTCGCCTTAAGAAGTCCTTGACCTAACTATGATGTTGCGAAGTACCAATCATGTGCCTTGATTGATGATCTAGACCAATGATGTATGTAATAGACAAATCCTTGATGACATATGGAGGACTATACTTGATGATGATCTTGATGACATGGTTGGCAGACTTTATGTTGACATGGAAGATCTCATTTGATGATTGGAAGACTACTTGATGAGCTCTCCTAAAGGAAAATTAATGGATGTTGCACTATGACATATCACTGCACTAGTATATAATGACATTGATACGTAATGTTATTACAATGACATGGATGCTACATGATGGCACTATGATCCTACGATGAAACAATGGAGAAGCCATGTTGTCCTAAACATTTCATGGATGAAAATTTAATGACAGTCACAAGAAAATATTTTTTACCACCTTACAGGCATCCTTCCAAAATGATTTCTATACTATATGAAAGAGGACTTTTTCCTCTTTCTAATGAGCCTTTACTTTCCCCGAAACTCCCAACGGTTGATGAGATAATGAATTGTTAAGGTAAAAAATATGAAATTGCAGGCTAGCTGACCTACACTTGTCATCCATGTCGACCTAATTTATGAAGACGTGTCCCTTCGGTTTTATTGGAAAAGACACTATTAGTACAAGTATTTTGACTTGGTTTCTCATCAACAAATTTCGGTGATTAATACAAGAAAACATAGCCACTGTTCACAACTTGTGAACATCTTAGGAGGAAGCTTAAAAACTCGAACTATTTTAAGACTTGAACAAGTCATCACCCAAACTTAGGTTGACTGGCTTAGACATAAGGTTCCTTTTGGCAGCGCTGTGGTGGATTTAAGCAGCAGATTCGGCTGTTATCTTGGTGGGTAACTGCAATAGCTCAGAAGTCACCTCGGACTACAAAAACAGTGGCTCAGTGCTCAGATTATTGTAGTTGGCACAACCATATCCTTTGGTGCCTCGGATCAAGTGCTCATATTTGGTACAACTCCCATTTCAAAGGATCAAAGCCTTCATCTTGACTGGGATTGCAGCTATAGCAGCTCAATCCTCATATGGACTATGGTGTCTCCTATTTGCTAGGCATAACTTGACTGTGGAACAATGTGCAACAACTTATCATGGATAGTGGCTCGATATCTCTTGTGTAGACTATGTATCATCATACAACCATCATCCTCATGTGACACTTGGACCATGATCCTCTGTGGCTTGGATTCTCTTACAAAGTAATTTCCATTGTGAACAGTCACCTCATTTGTGCGGGCCGTGAATCTTCAAACTTTGGACTGAATAGAAAATATCTCGGTGAACAATGGCTCAGATAAATTAAATAAAGTAGTGTGTACCTAAAGCTATTCTTGGACTATGGAGATCACACCTAGTTTACACTTCCAGATTTAGTTTGAAATCATGATTGCAACATAGCAATAGTGAAGTCTAGTGTTGGAGCTATTTGAAGTCAACCTCAAGTTAAGTCAAGCACAAGTCAAGCATAAGTCAATCACTAGCAAAGTCAAGCACAAAGTACAATGAAGAGTTAAGTTTCACATATGAAGAATTGAACAGTGAATATTCCAGTTGAGGACATACAAGTAAGTACATCACTCATTGAAGTTAGTGAAGGGTTTTAGAGACTTTGACTGAAGCCTTTATGGAGTGACCTTGAATAAAATTGAAGATATTTTGTTGAGAAGACTTAAGTGATCTTGAAGATAACATTGAAGACCATGATGCATCACTGATGTCATCATGAGGTGACTTGGAGAAATTGATTGGGTCATATGAAGAACAATGGAGACACCTTCACGTGAAGAACAAGGTTGTCATTGATGACATGACGTGGAGACTAAGTGAAGGATAGTTGAAGACTGATAGGGCTCGTTGAAGAAGACATTGGGAGCCGTGAAGTATAACCAAATATATCTTGACGAAGTAAAGCTAAGGGTTGGAGCCTTGAAAAGATAAGGTTGGTGCCTTGGGGGATAGGGTTGGAGCCCTAGAGGATCAGAGTCCTCAAGGAACTAGGTCGGAGCCTAAACCAAATATAGGGTTGGAGCCCTTGAGGTTGGTGCCTCAAAATTGACAAGATTGGAGCCTTTGGAAGTCCAAGTTGGTGCTTAGAAAATACAGGTTGGAGCCTGGGGGATTGAAGATTAGTGTCTTCATCTAGGGTTGGAGCCCTAGATATATTGTACTTGATTTATTTAAGAAATTAATAAAATCATTTATTCTTATTGTTCATTTTGTGTTCTAAATATAAGTGATCTAACTAGAAAATGTAACAATTGAAAAGGAATACTGATTCACCCCGCCTCTCAGTATTTCCAACAGCATCTCTAGACATCCATTGTAATGTGGGTATAGCCTCTCCTATGTTACTATGTGGTTTTCGTAAATAACAAGTCTATGGTATATTTGGTTGAATTTTAACAAAAGGCCCCTCCAATATGTTTTTAATGTGCCACCTCATGCACAAGTCAACCTCTCCTCCAATGAATGTGTCTTTTCGTTTATTGGAAAAACTCATATATATACAAGTTAAACACTTCACTTCAAGTATGTGAATCAGTCATCCATTATAGAGAAGAAGAGACAGTTCACAACTCATGAACTTGAAGGAACAAAGGAAAGGAAGCCGAAGGTCGAGCAGGAAAATAAATTATTTTGATTCGGTTAATCTTTCAAAGGCTCAGACCTATGATGAATTCATCTATAGAAGAAGTACAAACCACAACCTGAAGAACAGTTCTGTGAAGGTTCATTTAGCAACTCAGTTTAGTTTTGTATCGCTATCTCAGATTTGTGGAAAGATTAATTATCAGATCGATATATCCTCGGATTTGTATGACCTCGAACCAATGAAGTAAGGTTTCATCTGTCATCGTTGGAAGGGAACAATAGGTGACACCAACATTGAAGTGTTTGTGAGTTTGTTCCTTGGAAGTATGATATCACAAACTTATGAAGTAGTCACTCCTGAGGTAGTTACTGCAACAGTGAGAATGTGGGCTCAAAACAGAGAATTGTTTCATGCATACATTGAGGCTTAGCACAACCTATTAAAGATATCTTGTTGAAAAGATTTAGCAAATCTTAGAGACATTATTGGAAATCATGATGCATTGTTGAGATCATCATGAGGTAACTTTGTAGACTCTGTTTGGGCAATATGAAGAGTTGTGAAGACTCCTTCATGTGAAGACAGGTTTTCATTGATGAAGTGACGTGGATATTGAGTGGAGGCATTGCTGAAGATTGACAAGGCTCGTTGAAGAAGAAATTGGGAGTTGTGAACTATTACTAAACCTAACTTTACAAAATTGAAGCAAGAGGTTGGAGCCTCATATTGATAGGTTTGGTGCCTTGGAAGATAGAGGATAGGAGTCCTCATTATATCAGGTTGGAACCTCCAATGATGAGAGGGTAGGAGCCCTAGAGGATAGAAGTCCTCAATATATCAGGTTGGAGCCTACACCAAAGAGAGGGTTGGATCCCTAGAGGATAAGAGTCCTCAATATATTAGGTTGGAGCTTACATTGAAGAGAGGGTTGGAGCCCTAGAGGATTGAAGTCCTCAAAAGACCAGGTTGGAGCTTGTACGAGAAATAGGGTTTGAGCCCTAGAGTTTGGAGCCTCAAAATTGACAAGGTTGGAGCCTTGGAAAGTCTAAGTCGAAGCTTGGCAAAATACAGGTTGGAGCTTGGGAGATTGAAGATTCGAGTCTTCATCTAGGGTTGGATCCCTACACATTATTGTATTGAATTTATTGTAAAGAGGATTGGAGTTCTCATCATTAATTGATAAAAGTATTTATTCTTATTATTCATTCTTTGTGTTCTAATGATAAGTGATCTAGCTGGAAAATAATAACGATTGAAAATAAATATTGATTCATCCCCCTCCTAGTGTTTCCAACAATTGGTCTCAGAGCCAATACCTTATCTCAAAACCTAATAGCTTGAAGGTTGATCCTTAAAACACAAATGGAAAAGACATTGAAGAAAGCCTCCAATCCTTCTACATATGTCTCTTCCTTAGCCATGAAAACTGAAGAGAATCATATTTGGAAAGTTCCATTGTTCAATGGAAACTTTGATGTATGGAAGGTAAGAATTAGAAACTTCTTAATGCTCAAGGCGTTGAAGTATGGGAATCAATGATTACTAATAGTATAATGGAAAAATAATCCAAGGAATATAATACGAAAGCAATGACATCAATCTTGAATGGGCTACCTGATCCTATAACAGCGAAAGTGGAAAATGTTCTTCAACAAAAGGTATGTGGGAAAAACTTCATGATCTTCACTCGAAAGGAGCATTGACCGTGACTGCTAGTCAAGAATATGATGGAAAGCAAGAAGGAAATCCAAAATCCATTAAGGAAATTGAAAACATGAGTGAAGATTTCAAAGCCAAGGAAGAACTAGAAGATGAAGAGAGTAAAGATGACTTTGAAGGATATCTCATGGAGAAGCTTGTAGCTACCCTAGAAGAGATAAGAAGGTTGAAAACGGAGAATGAGGAGCTCAAGAAGCAATCACAAGATGGTGACCATGACCTTGTCAAGACAAGGAAGGAAGCTAACTTATTCAAGCTTCAAGTTTAAGAAGGAGATGAGGATCTCATCAAGCTTAAGGAGGAATTTTATCAAAACAAGAGGGAGCATCATGAAGAAGTCATATCCATGACAAATCAATTGTATAGGACAAAGAAAAGGGAAGAAACTTTGTCAAGCCACCTTGAAAAAATACACAATATCTTGAATAAACTTGAAGCATAAATTCGTCAATACAAGGAAGATGTCTTCTCCCTTAGATCTCAACAAGAAGAAACAAAGGAACAAGCACAAGGAGGTAAGAAGGTGATGGAAGCTTTTTCTCTCATAGAAGGACAATTTGATGATGCAGAAAAGGAAAGAAACACCATGATATGCCAACTATAAGAAAAAGATGAAGAGATCTTCAAACTGAATTCAGATATCAACTTGATCAAGGTCAAAACATGTGAAGCAACAAGGATGAAGGAAGAAATGGCGAACAATCTAGCAAAGGAGAATGAAGAAATCTTCAGGATGAAATCAGATATCATATCCCTTAAAGTACAAGCTGATGAAGCAACATGAGTCAAGGAAGAAATTGAGAAACAACTAGATAAGAAAAATGATGACTGTGGAAAATTGGAATAAGAGATTGTTTCACTAAGGAAAGAAGTTGAATTGCTGAACAAAAGCTTGAAAAGTTCTCAAGCCTTGGATGACTTGCTCAACCATAAGAGATATCCATTTGATAAGACAGGTCTTGGTTATACAGGTGAGTCCTCAAACAAAAGTAAAACAACTCTTGGTGCTTCAAACAACAGAGATGTGGAAGAATCTGGAAGAAATATTGATGTCCTCAGTTCCAACAAAGGAAAATATAAGACTCAAGATGACATTGGAAGAAACACTGCTCCAAGAAGATATGAATATAATGTCAAGACTACAAGCAGATATGGATATCAATAAAGAATTCTGAAGCAGAATACTTCCAGAAGTGCATCAAGGCAACCATCATTCCCCATGTACCAACATTTATTTTATGGTTATTGTTATTCTTGCTTAAATTTTGGACACATGGCTAAGCACTGTATTGCATATGAAGATTCCTATCAGTTCTCCAGAACAAGATTTACAAAAGGAAACTATGCTCTCTCTTTCATGTTTAAGACTGGGTGCTTCAAATGTCATAACATTGGACATATGGCTCACAATTGTAGGTTATCTTGGGTTCCTAAACAAGTTCAAAGCATAACTATTGAGCCAGAAAATAAAGTCACACAAATCTGGAGAAAGAAGTAGATTGGATTAAAAATCCTCTTGAACACTCAAGCCAATAACACATGTTGTTGATCCAATGAATACATTTTTGACATATTTTGATGATATGATTCGGCCAAGAAGAGACCATCCATACTATTAGGGGGAGCTTGCATTTCTGAACTTACAAGAACCATCTATGAAGAACCCTATAAGACACTTGATGAGTTACTTATGTATAATTGTGCTATGAGGGATATCTCTCAATAGATCATCTCGTGGAAGTAACTTCATTGAAGAAAAATCATCCATTGATCACTTGCAACAATATTTATTGTCTGAAGCAAACAAAAGAGATAGAGGAGTCTATGTACGCAAGGGGACTTGATTGATCATCTACAATTCGATTATAGACAGTCATTATCATTGAAAAAATTTGGGCTGCTGATATTGAACTGATAAGCAGAAGGTAGTAAATGCTTGGTAAAGAAAAAAATGAAGCTACTGAAAAAAGCTAAAATCTGGAAGTAACTTTTGTAAGAAGACCATAATTAATTCTGATGGACATACAAACAACTACATAGTATTTGAACTGGTATTTGAGTCTCTACAAAGAATAATGTACAACCAAAGGTTATAATACTTGAGGAATGAAGTAAAACAGACCTAGATCAATACAGAACCATTGAAGAACTATAGAACATGATGGCAGAGGTGATTGAGAAACATGATGATGACAGAAAGGGGAAGCACAGGTTCAAGGGGAGTAATACAAGACACTATCTAAGCAACAACGGAAGAAGCAACATGACAAGAAGTAGCGTGATAGGGGGAGTACTTTGGAACCCAATTTTCCATTCTTGTCAAAGGGGGAGAGAATATTGAAAGAAGAAAAATATTGGCATCAATGACAAAGGGGGAGATTGTTAGTCAAGCTTGTCATTGATGTCAATATGGCATTGTTTGTGATGGACAATTCTTGTGATATGTGATGTTGCCCATTGATTCCCATTGATCATAATGCATATAGTGATGAAAGTTCTTATGAAGACACCATATCAAGAATATGATATATGATGATATGATGAGATGGAGGACCCAAGGATTGAATACAACATATGGATTGAATATATATATGGACATAGTAGAAGCAGTGGACCCAAGGAGCATCCCAAGGAGGAAAGTTATCGGAAGCCAAGGAAAGCCATTAGAAGTCATCAGGGAAGCCATCAGAAAGACATTGGTATCCATTGGAAGTTAAGAACAAAAGTCAGAGAAGCAGTTCATCGGAAGCCATCAAAGAAGAGCTATCGGAAGTCACAGGAAGATAAGCCACAAGAATGACAAGCCGAGGAGGAGCAGATCCATGAGACGACCACATATGCCTAAGAGAAAGAGCTAAAGGGAAGAACATATCAATGAAAAAATCATATCAGGAAATCATATCGGCGCTTTATTATGTGTTGCCACTCAAAAACCCCCATCTCCAATCTTCAATATCAGAACTGTTGATATGCGATACAATCAGTTTATTGTAACATGACTTAATATAATATCGAATCCGCAGTATCGCAAGTTTCAAAGGGATGTCACGTTAAAACCTTCGACTGCGATATGTATTGTGGACCCAACTGCACCATTATAACATGACTTAATATAATATCACATTCGCAATATCGCAATGTTCAAAGGGATGACATGTTAAAACCTTCGATTGTGATAAAGTTGTGTTCTCGATTGATTTATCAAAAGCAGTTTAATATAATATCACATCCATCAATGGTCAGAGCATGATGCGGACTTGATTGGGAGTATCAAAACGTGTTTATTGAATATCGTGTTTGCTACGTCAGAAGTAGGGGTGATATGTGAATATCGATGATGTTGATACCAAGAGATAGAGCATGAGCACAACTTGAAAACCTTTGATATTCATGAGGTTTCAATTGCGGGATTAATTCAATGACGTGGCATTTGGGAGCTCCAGACATCCATTCTTATGTGGATATAGCCTCTCCTATGTTACTATGTGGTTTCCGTAAATAATAAGTCTATGTTATATTTGGTTGAATATTAACAAAAGGCCCCTCCGATATATTTTTAATGTGCCACCTCATCCATAAGTCAGCCTCTCCTCCAATGAACGAGTCTTTTCGTTTATTGGCAAAAATCATATATATACAAGTTAAACACTTCACTTTAAGTATGTGAATCGGTCATCCATTACAGAGAAGAAGAGACAGTTCATAACTCATGAACTTGAAGGAACAAAGGAAAGGAAGACAAAGGTTGAGCAGGAAAACAAATTCTTTTGATTGGGTTAATCTTTCAAAGGCTCAGACCTATGATGAATTAACCTATAGAAGAAGTACAGACCGCAACCCGAGGAATAGTTCTGTGAAGGTTCGTTTAGCAACTCAGTTTAGTTTTGTACCGCTATCTCGGATTTGTGGAAAGATTAATTATCAGATCGATATGTCCTCGGATTTGTATGACCTCGAACGAGCGAAGTAAGTTTTCATGTGTCATCGTTTGAAGGGAGCAATAGACAACACCAACATTGAAGTGTTTGTGAGTTTGTTCCTTGGAAGTAAGATATCTCAAACCTCTGAAGAAGTCACTCCTAAAGCAGTTACCTCGACAGTGAGAACAAAGGGTCAAAACAGAGAATTGTTTTGTGCATACATTGAGGCTTAGCGCGACCTATTAAAGATATCTTGTTGAAAAGCTTAAGTAGATCTTAGAGACATTATTGGAGATCATGATGCATTGTTGAAATCATCATGAGGTAACTTTGCATACTATGTTTGAGAAATATGAAGAGTTGTGAAGACTCCTTCATGTGAATACAGGTTGTTAGTGATGAAGTGATGTGGCGATTAAGTGGAGGCATTGTTGAAGATTGAGAAGGCTTGTTGAAGAAGAAGTTGGGAGTTGTGAACTATTACTAAACATAACTTTACAAAATTGAAGCAGGAGGTTGGAGCCTCATATTGACAGGGTTGGTGCCTTGGAAGATAGAGGATAGGAGTCCTCATTATATTAGGTTGGAGCCTACAGCGATGAGAGGGTAGGAGCCCTAGAGGATAGAAGTCCTCAATATATCAGGTTAGAGCTTGCACCAAAGATAGGGTTGGAGCCCTAGAGGATAGAGTCCTCAATATATCAGGTTGGAACCTACAATGAAAAGAGGGTTGGAGCCCTAGAGGATCGAGTCCTCAAAAGAATAGGTTGGATCTTGTACCAAAAATAGGGTTGGAGCCCTAGAGGTTGAAGCCTCAAAATTGATAAGGTTGGAGCCTGGAAAGTCCAAGTAAAAGCTTGGATAAATACAGGTTGGAGTCTAGGAGTTTGAATATTGGAGTCTTCATATAGGGTTGGATCCCTACACATTATTGTATTGAATTTATTTTAAAGAGGATTGGATTCCTCATCATTGATTAATAAAAGTATTTATTCTTATTGTTCATTCTTTGTGTTCCAATGATAAGTGATCTAACTGGTAAATAATAACAATTGAAAAGAAATAATGATTCACCCCCTCTTAGTATTTCTAACAAGAAGAGCCAATATAATCAAGCTGAAAAGAACGAGAATTAATGTAGAAAATAAATCACTTCTTATTAAAGTTGTAGCAAAGACAAGTACATATTCAACAAACCATTAGAGGCCAATAGTGGAGAATGGGTTGCTTCTTCCATTATCCAATACAAAACCCTAGCCTCACTACAACTCACCCTACTAGTTGATAAGAGATGAGTGCCTCCAGCTCTCAAGCACAAATCAACTATCTCACCCTAGCCCCAACTCAAGTGTTAAAACTCCCCCACAGATGAGGCATGAGGGTATATTTATAGAAATAAGGAGGATGACTTTTCACCTTCTCCTGTGACCTTTCATCTACCCTCACTGGACTCTTTACCTTCCCCACTCTTCTCTCATGCCCATTGACGATTAGGTTCCCAATTGATCTATGCATAGTTTTGGGCATCATGATAAGCAATATGTATATATTAATAGAAGAGTGATTGTGAGGAGAATGAGTAGGGTTGTTGGAAACCCTACCGATGTTTCATAGTCATGATGAGATACTGAACAAGGTTGCAATCCATTTTGTCTATTAAATGTTGATTTGGATGTTATTGTTCCTACCATCATGGTTGACACAGTGGTTTAGGAAGCCACATGGATCCAACTAGCTTGTTTATTGAAACCTTGATTGCATGGATTATTGCAAGAAACCCTATTTTTCTCCACACAAATCAACATCCCCCACCTACAAGCAAATAACACATTTCATATAAATTTGTAGATAGAGAATAATGCTAGAATCATGATGAATTAACTTAAAGTAACACATTAATTTGGACCCCTGTATAGTCCTTTTCTACACCACATTGTTTTTATAGTATGTAGTCCACATAAGGTGATATCGAGTCATAATTTTGAGATGAGTTCACAAATTGTATTACAATATGTGACAACACTGGTATATTCTAGAAGAGAGCAAATTTACCAACTTGGTTGGCACCGTGCCATATCCACACTATTACCACGGGTTGTATGCATGACAAAATAATATAAGTATCTTTGGAGATATTTTTGTCAAGAGGCAATTACATTCTTCTTGCATACAACTTATTCAAAGAAATCTCAGTGTGCAAGTTGACAACTATGCTCAAGATGAAGTGGTATGTCATGAGATGTTCAAACCAATTGGTGACAAATTTTACTCTCTAAATCCCCCTAAATGCATCATTTATTTTGCTGATGGAGATCATACTCAAGTTTACTAGGTTATGAGTTTATCATTGTAAATTTAGAAGTTTATAGAGACCATCGTCATGTCAAAACCTATGCATCCACACTTAAGGATATGAAAATATTAGAAAGCTCCTTGTAGTT
Source organism: Pinus tabuliformis (assembly GCA_031772625.1). NCBI lineage: Eukaryota > Viridiplantae > Streptophyta > Pinopsida > Pinales > Pinaceae > Pinus > Pinus tabuliformis. The sequence continues at coordinate 350,024,956 of CM062820.1, read as the reverse complement.
TATATTGTATTTTCCTCATGGATCCCCTTCCCATTAACAATGCTTTCAAAGTCTCATCTCTCAATTACATGTATGTTCAATTTTGGTTAACTTCCCAATTTTCCTAGCCACGTTTATTCGAGAAAGTAAATCCTCAACTCTCATGCCAAAATTAAATATGCCCACAAAATCTTCCATATTTCTTTGCCTAGGAACATTTACATTAATAGACAAATCCTCCAAACCACTCTATTCCAAAATTGTACAAAAATGCCTAGAACTTGTCATGATAACACACTACCAATCAAATTGCATTCCCTTAATTGGACCTTGAGGTTGAAACTACATATATTTTGTTTCCTCTTAATTGATAAACTTCCCTAAACATCATTTGGTTCAACCTTTTCCCTTTCTTGAACTCCATTGGAGCGTCCTTTTGAGGTGGAAATCGAGTAGTCTCTTCAATGTCATAAAAACGTCAATATCAGATTAAAAAAGGTATGAGAGCTTTATTAAGCATACAGGTCGCATTTTTCTATGTATGTAGAGCAAGTCACAATTTCAAAAGTGAGGAAATTCACACTTTTGGGAGGCTTGCCTGAGGCATTGAAATGTGATCCTGCGACTTGGGTGGAGGTGTGACTTAATGGAAGTCGCCTAGTCACAATATAAAGATGGTTGCACGTCTAGGTTTCATCCTTAAGTCTTAGTCTTGTGAATTTCTGTCCTATAGAGCACTTGTCATTTATCAATGTTAGTTATGATGCAAATCGCAGGTAGAGGGCTAGGAGTAGTCATTTTTAGAAATGAAACCTCTGGAGGTTGCAAAATCTCACTCCCACACAAATCACATCTCCAGTTGTCAGTTCTAGATTCTGCAATGCATTTTTTGTGACTTTTGGAGGTCGCACGGTCGCGGTTGAGGACAAGTCACACTCCTAATAGCTTGCTTGAGGATTTAAAGTGTGACTGTGTGACTTGTAAGTGGTCCAGTGGTATACCTGCATACGAGAAAGGAAACCTTGATTCAATTGGTGATCTGGAGATGAATCAATTGAGTTACAACTTGCATCCAAACCTGGAGATGCACATTAGATCCTTGGGCATTCTTTTCCATGGCTGAATTTTAAATCTCTGTGATGATAATATTGTGCCTCTTTATGTTACTTGGGTTAGAAGATTGTAGGTCAAGCTAACACACTCCACTGAGTGCACACACAACCATTCCTTGCCTTTATTTACATTGCAAAGTCTTCATTTCTTATGATGAGGAACCGATCTACCCATTCACTAAAGCTCATGCGATGGATGGAAAAGCCACTATCCCTTCATTGCTTAACTTATGTTCGTCAGTGAGTGACCAATGACTGTGTCACTTGTTGGAATTTCCATTCAACATGCAACCCTTTTGAATATTTATACCCTCAATGTAACTTGAACATGGCTTTGAACATCGAGTTCCAGCGCTGAGCCCTATTTGTATGATTTCATATGACGTCAACGTATTGTTTGTGTTGTAAGGACATTAGTAATCAATTTGAGATGTCTATATGAGTGCTTATGGCATCAGAGTGTTGCAACCTTTACCAAACATCGCCCTCATTGTCATTCAAATTAGTCAAGTGCTATTAACACCCAGTTTCAATCATGCTTCTTACATATTTATGCCCCTTTTATGATTCAAAATCCTTTCACGAGAACATAAACTAGGTCTCTGTGTGGGCATGTATATAGCGCCTAGGTGCCCTTCTTCTTTGCGGTGTCATGATAGTTGTAGCATGAGTTGCAAACATTGCTATGAAAGGCTTATAGTATGCCATCTTTGTGCCAAAATCGTAGCACAATTTCCTCCCCAATCTTGCATCATGATGCGCGTTAAAAAAAAAAGACCCCAAACATCTTTAGTGAGTTTTTTGTTAACATACTTCATGTTTATTGTCCCTCACAATGTACATTTTGTAACATTCTTTACTCACCAATATGTAGAGAATTATAATGCCCTTAACTAAATCTTGCCATCGTGCTCTCCTCATATGCTTGTGCATTTGAGAGCATGCCTCTTTATATAGATCTACAAACAGATGTGACATTATATACATTTTCCCCTTGGTGAGATGAAGAATTCTTTAGTTCTTCCTTTTGGTGTTTTCCTTTGAAACACCATTCTTTGTTTTTTAAAGAAAAGAAAACAATTTAAACCTTGGCAAGGATGGTGAAATCATCCTTAATCAATGTAGATGCTGCAGTGATTACAAATAAGGAACTTTAGATGACTTTTCCAATGAAACTAACTTAACTGTTCAATTGTTTCCTCTAAAGATTGATATTCCAAGCAGAAAGAGAATATTAGACAATTTTAGTCTCTCACGTATAAAAGAAACTTCTCTTTGGGAATCGAATGCCTATGTTCATGGACATTAAAGGAATGATGGATGTGATTGGTGCAACTATAAATCGTTTGAATTTGGTGGAGAGTGAGCTAAGTAATGTGAGCCAAAGTGAAACTCAAGGGACTTAGTTTTAACCTTTGATTCTCGGTTATGATAACTCAGGGTTTTAAAATTTGTGGAAAAACAACAACCTTCCAAACCTTAAAGTAATTGAAGGCTCAAACATATGCCTCTCTCTTGCAAATGCATACTAATGGATAGATAATGCCTAATAGTATATTACGACAACAACCACCTACCAAAATCTTAATGAATTTAGAAGGGATGAGGACCGATGCAGGATGAGGTTAATCCATGAGGTACCCCTGCAAACGCTAATGCATCAGCCTGATCAAGCTCGAGGGTAAATCCAAAAGAATAAAGATAACATATATTGTAGAAGTGCGAGCATTGATAGGGTTTTTTAGGAATAGGTCAAGGAGAGGTTGACTAATTGAAGACCTGATCATAACACTAAAGGCTTGAAGCAAGTAAAGGGGGACCCAAAATTTTGAATATGCCCAAAATTTTGGGTGTTGTCGTAACAGCTACAAAAATTGGTGAACCACTGGTAGAATCCATCATCTTTGATTACATCCCTGCAATAGATTGAGTCTGGATAATAATGCAAGGAAGTATTAAACAGACACTATGGGTATGTCTTGCATTACTTTGACCTTTACAAATATTCCCTTTCCTTATGTCTCAGCTAGTTTCTGTTAATCATTAAACACAATATTAGAATTTCACACATGCTAGTAGTAGATGATGGTGTAGAGGACAAGGTAGAGGGCTTATTGTATTCATAATTGTAAAATATGGTTTATGGTGTTGCTTCGCTACCAGCAGACCTGGATAGTACTTCGATGGAGTCACTTCAAGAAATCACAGACGTTGCTCCACTATCAGCGAGCTTGGTCAGTACCCTGGTGGAGTCGTTGCATCACCTCTCTGCGCAGGAAGCCTTTCTCAATCCTTTACCCTTTATTTAATTTTATTTTCTTTCATGTGCAAATTGGCACTTATTATTGGATGTTTATTATGCCAGGGCGGATGAGGGATCCCGACTTATTTTATGAGAAAGAGAGGTTGTTTCTTGTTTGACAGAAACTGAAAGATATTTTTATTTAATTTTGCTCTCATGCCTTGTTTCCATGTCACATCCCTAATCAACAGGTGAACAATGAACACACACTAGGAAATATCCAGGACCAAGCCGGAAAGAAGGTTTAGGTTACAAATATAGGTCATTTGAACTAATTAGAGTTCCCCACGAGTACCTACTCATATTTTCCTCATTAATGAGATAAACATATATGAGACATGTTGGAGGTATATTTTTGATTACTGGTTCTACAAGAGGTTTCCTCTCGGAGCAACCATTATAATCGCAGGAAACTGTTATGGTTAGGGTTTCATCACTAGGGCAAGGTGACCAAGGAATCTCTTCAATGGTTTCAACATGCACGAAGAGGTCAAAGCAATATTTAGGTTTCGCACGCGTGAAAGTAGGCATAAGAAATCTTATCACCACACCAAAGGTTCGAAGGGCTCCCTACTTACGAAAGGTCATGCAATAGCATGCAAAAAAAAGCAAAGGAAAGGAAAGGTCAACAACATGTTATGCAAGAAGGTGAATGCACGATGTAATGCAGCAGGTAATGTTACAATGTAATGCTATGTTATGTAAATGTAAGGAATAAATCATATAATAAAATGAAAGATGTAAATTTTTGGTATGTTCTATGCTTAAGAGAAATTTACTTCAAATTTCTTATAAGCCCAATATCAATTTCCAGATTATCAATCATACCATCATGATAGTAAAATGCAGATAGAACATTAAATATAAATAGTAGAAGATAAGCCAAGATAAGAGGACACAAGATATGGCACCAGCCAAGGACAAACCCTAATTTGGGGAAACCCTTGATCAATTCTTCTTATAATATTCAATAGTTTAGCAGAGAGAGAGATAGTATAAATATACAAAACTGATATTTTATGACAACTACAAAAACCCTAACCAACAAAGTAAAAGTTGGTCAAACAGGTCAGATTTGACCTCCAATCAACTCGGTCATCAACCTTGACAACTCGACCTCCAACGACAAGGAGAAGCAGTCCCAAAACTATTCGAAAATCACTATAAACTTCAGTCAACTGTAGTCAGCCTTGCGCCCAGCCCTAGCACAGTCAACACTGGTCAATGTAGGGTTAAGGAGGGGTCCAAAAGGCTGCCCAAAACTGCGGCCTGCGTAGGAGAGGCAGCCTAACCCAATCCGCAGTTAAGGAGAGAAGACGCTGTCCAAAAATGCAGTCAAAACCCTTCTGCAACTTTGGTCAACCTTCAATTAACGCTCCCCTAACATAAATCAGAATTCGACATTCCACACGTGTGAGAGAGATAGCTCCAGTAATGCGTACCAAAACAAGGGAGAGAAGGATGAGATGAGATGATGAAATGAAGCCATGAGGTCTCCTCTTTTTATAGCAATGTTGAGGATAAGTTCAGGGTGAAAAATAACTAATTTGTTTGTTGGCTGACCTTGACAAATTGTCAAGAATATAAATAAATTCATATCTCCATAAATACATGTTAGAATAATATGATCCATAGATCAATCCTACACCTCTCGGAGAGAGGAATCCAATAAAAATATCAGCTATCCCAAATAAGGTGACCCACATGGACTTTGGCCCTAGTTTCCAATTTTAACACTCCCTCTCAACTAGGGAGAACTCCATCTACTAATCCATATGTCTGTCAGTACTATCTTTGCCATCAATGCATTGCTCTACTATGCTCTTCTGAACTCTGAAGAAGAAGAAGTGATCGAGAATGTATCATAACATTCTCTACTGACCTGTGGTCAGTCCCTGATAAAAGAGAGTGTCTCCTACCACTCTTACTGAACCGAAGTCAGTTCCAGATAAAAGAGAGTGTCTCATACCACTCTTATTAACTCGAAGTCAGTTCCAATTGATCCCAGATCAATATAATCCTAACATAGGGAGTACAGTAGTACATGATGCGTCCATTGGTAGTACTATGGTCCCTATCCTCATTTCCCTACTCATTGGCCAAATGAGAGGTACATCCCATGAGTCCCAGACTGCACGGGTAGGATGTCTCAACAGAAGAAGGATGAACCACTCATCCTACCTACATGTCGCCACGAGGTATCACAGGGGAAGGCTGAACCACTCACCCAGTATATGGAAAACCACTAGGGAAAGGTTGAACCACTCACCCTATGGTTTCTCATTGCTCCAAGAAGTACCATAAGCCCCCTGGAGCTCCTAGAGCTAAGTGTTTATATCATACAGGACCCTCATAAGAGGGTCTCTCCATGACTCCTAGTTGTTCTCGGAAAGTCAATAATTTTATCTTTCCTAGGGGCTTCGTCAGAATGTCGGCGACCTGCTCATCAATCCCAAGGTGATGGAGCCTTATTCCTCCTCGTTGTACCATATCTTGGATAAAGTGGTACCTGATATCAACGTGCTAGGAGCTATCATGAAATACGAGATTCTCTGATAAACAGATCCCAATCTGGTTGTTGCAGAGGATCACAGTGGTATCCAAAACATGACCAAACAACTCATTGAAGAGATTCCTCAAACAGACAGCTTCACAAGAGGCCATACTTGCATCTATGTATTTGGACTCAGTGGTGCTCAGAGCAACCAACTTCTGCTTCCTTCTCATCTAGGATATCGAAGCAGAACCCAAAGAAAAACAACAACTGGAAGTTCTCTTGTGATCCATCACACTGCTTGCCCAATCAGCATCAGAATAACCATGCAACCTCACATCTCCGGTAGTGTATCTCAGTCGATGAGTGATTGTGCCCTAAATATATCTTAGAAGATTCTTGGCACCAATCCAATGTGAGTGATGAGGCTCAACCATATATTGTCTCAATTTGTTGACTGCAAAACATATATCTAGACGAGAGTTCACCAAGAATATCAATGCTCCTACAATTTGATGATACTCAAAAGCATTTCCCAATTCAGGTCTGGCAGCACTACTACATAGCTTCTTAAAGTTAAGCTCCATCGGGGTAGTCACGGGCTTGCAGTCGACCATCCAAAATATTTCCAATATCTTCGCCACATATTTTCCTTGAGATAGGAAAATTTCTCCTAGATTTTTCTAGACCTCCAACCCTAGGAAGCAGTGGATCAGTCCTAGGTCCTTCATCTCAAATTTGGAAGCCAAATCCCTCTTACATTTGTGAATGAGAAGGTTTTCACCAGTCAGAAAGAGGTCATCCACATAAAGCACTAGTATGAGAGGTCTATCATCTTCCACCTTAAAGTAAAGGTTTAGATCGACTTCATTCCTAGTGAATCCCAACTTCATCAAATAGTTATCGATCCTCTCATACCAAGGTCAGGGTTCTTGCTTCATCCCATAGAGAGATTTATTCAACCTGCATACGTGAGATTCCCAATCATGAATCTCAAACCCTTTGGGTTGTTCCACGTAGACTTCCTCTTTAATCGAACCATGCAAGAAAGTGGTCTTGACATCCATATGATGTAGGTTCCATCCTTGCGAAGCAACAAGGGCTATGATCGAGCAGGTGGTGGTGTATCGTGCAACAGGTGAAAATATCTCATCATAATCTACACCTTCCTTCTGAGAGAAGCCTTGAGCAACAAAGCGAGCCTTGAACTTTTCTGCACTCCCATCAAATCCATGCTTGATTTTGTAAATCCATTTAGATGTGACAATTTATTTTTCCTGGGGTATAGGGACCACATCCCAGACATCATTCTTCATAATGGACTCGTATTCTTCATTCATATCATCCTTCCATACTTGATGCTTCACGACTTCTTCGAATGATGTAGCCTCGTTTTGAATGATAGTGCTCATAATGGTCAAGTATCCCTGATACCTGGTCGGCTTCTTACTTTCACGTAAAGTCCCCCTTGGTGCAATATGTTTCCCGGCATCTTTGAGAGTCTCCCTAAGCCATGAGGGCCTCTTCTTGGAGGAGGAGGGCTCTTGAGGAGGGGGATCAATAGGATCCATAGGTTCATCTACATCCGACATCATTTCATCTTCTTTTTCATCTTTCTTTTCGGTGTCAACTTCTTTATCCTTCATTGGAATAGGAAGATTGTCAACCTTGCTAAGAGCCATATCTCTGTCAAAGGTGACATCATTACTTATCTCAACTTCCCTTTGACCAGCCACATAAATTCTATAGCCCTTATAATTTTTTCTATAGCCCACAAAGATTCCTTTCTTTCTAGATGCACCCAATTTGCTTCTTTTCTCTTTTGACACATGAGAGTATACGAGACTTCCAAATATTCTAAAATGAGAGCCATTGAGTTTCTTACCAGTGAACATTTCTTCGGGAGTCTTGGAGTCCAATGCTTGATGAGGGAATCAGTTTTAAACATACACGACGATATTCACAGCTTCGGCCCATAGAAACTTTGGAAGCCTTTGATCATGAAGCATGGCACAAACAAATTCCATAATAGTACAGTTCTTCCTTTCAGCCACACCATTTTGCTCAAGAGTGTATGGTACAATGGTCTCCCTCTTAATGCTAGCTTCTCTGCAATAGTCATGGAATTCATTGGATTCATACTTGGTCCCATTATCCGTCCTCAATATCTTAATTCTCTTCTCGGATTGATTTTTGATCATGGCTTTGAAGTGACGGAACTAGGTGAACACTTCATCCTTATTTTTCAAGAAGTAGATCCAAGTCTTGCTAGAATAATCATCTGTAAAAGTGAGATAATATAAATACCCTCCCAAAGAGTTTACGAGCATCATACCAAATATGTCAGAGTGGACCAACTACAATATATATGTGGTCTTGTTATTACTTGAGGGGAATGGTCCCATTTTGATTTTTCCTTCGGCACATCTCGGACATATTCCTTCATGCTCTACTTTGAACTCAGGCATCCCTATCACCATCTGTCTCACATCGGGTAGGTCCTTATAATGAAGGTGGGAAAACCTCCGGTGCCATAGTTTAGATTGTAGAGATGTGTTGCAAGACATGGCCCCTAATGGACTTCCTCCAACTTGATACAATGTGTCAACCCGAAACCCAAGAGTAAAAGCATATTTAAAATTATTTTTCCAAACACGTACCTTTCCATCGATGAATGCCACCTTGTAGCCTTTGTCTTCCATTTCCGAAATGGACACTAGGTTCTTCTTGAGATCAGGTACATATAGAACTTCTTGTAAATGAATTGTGTTACCTTGATTTAATTGAAGGGTAACATTCCCTACACCCTTTAAGGGATAGGTGGCATTGTCTCTGAGAATAATCTCCAAGTTTGTCTCCTTCTATATCAAATTAGAGAGAGCTTCCTTGTATTTGGTGAAGTGCCTTGAGGCACCACTATCAATAAGCCAATTCCCCAAAGAGTCTGGAGGAGAGGTAGTGGAGAGCACCGATATAAGATAATACTCATTTTTATTATTGTTAACAACATTTGATTCTTCATACCCGAAGTTCCTTGCTTTATTGGAGGGTTGACCATTTCCATGATTTCTTGCATTACTTTTTCCTTTGCCATTGAACCTGCGATTCCTTTGATTGTTTTTGTTGAAGTTTCCCCTAGAGTAATTATGATCATCATCATGAGATGTGTCCTTTCTATTTGGACACTCCCTCGCATAGTGGCCAATTTTATTGCAAAAAATGTATCTTCCCTTTCTTCCACCTTTACATCTGGGCTTACCTTTGAAATGTCCTTTAGACCTAGAATTATTTATCCTTTTCGCATGTGTGGAGAAAGCAGTGGGGTTGCCTCTATTTGAAGGAATTTATTGCTCCACCATTCTTGTCTCTTCTTGAATGCATCTCAACATCAATTCTTCAAACCCTGGAATTCGATCATTATTGAGAAGAGTGGTTCTAAATATATACCACTCGGATGGGATCCCTCCAAGGGTAGTGGTAGTAAGTTCCCTATCAGGAATGATTTCTCCAATCGATAGAAGATCATTATGTTGAAATTTGGTACCGGAGGACAGGTGGTTCCCTTAGGCTTTGATCTTTGGCCTAGGGAAAAGTGTCCAAAAGAATTTAATTTTTCTCCTAAAGTGACTTTATAATTTTATAAAGTTAAATCTAATTTAAAAGTGACTTTAAGTGATAAAGTTATTAAGTCTAATTTTAAAGTGACTTTTATAAAGTCAATAAAAAATTAGAAAGGAAAAGTGACTTTGGAAATAAATGACTAAGTGGGTCTTTATTAAAGTGGGGTGAATTAAAAAATAGAAAGTGAGATTTAAATGAGCATTTAATCTCAACCATTGATCTAAATCTATTTCAGCCATTGGATTTAGAGATCACCCAAAAGTCACTTGGATCACCCAAAAGTCACTTGGAGTTATATTAAAGGAGGAAAAGGAGGAAAAGGAGGAAAAGGTCATTCATTCTTTCATGAGCAGATTGGGAGAAGGAGAGCAAGAGAGATTTCTGAGCAGGGAGGAGAAGGAGACAACAACTTGGCACACATTCCAAGGCAGCAGTTGAGCAGATTTGTACAGCTGATTCAGCACATAGTGAAAGGCAGATTTTTGCAAAAAAATCGAGGAGCAGTTTGCTGATTTTTCTACACACAAAACAGAGGCCGTACAACATTTATTGCTGTCCTGTTTGCTGTAATTTCCAGATTGCTGTGAGGCACGGGAAATGAGATAAGTTGTAAATTTGCTTGTTGATTTTTTGCTGAATAATTCTCACTGTAAAAAGGCAATTTTCAGAAATAAAGAAAAGCTCTCAAACTGGTTTTCCCCAAGAGTTGTAGGGGGTTTTTTCCAGGGTCAAGTTGACCAAAAATATCAATGTTTTAATGTGTTTTAATGGATGTTTTTGATTGCTGATTTTTAATTCTGCAATTTCCAGCATTCTGAAAAATTTCCAGAATTTGTGTTTTCAGTAATATTTATTTTTTTCAGTCTGTTAAATGTATGGTTATGGGAATGGGCATTTAACTACATGGGAGAAATAAGGAGAAACTGAAAACCGGGGTGGGAAAACAAATTTTTTTACATGGTATCAGAGCTTGAGTGCTGAAGGGCAGTTTGGGACAGTAAAAGGAAAAATTACAGTTGCTGATTTTTCACTCAGAAAATTCCAGCAAGCTGATTTTTTCATAAACAACAGTTTTATCTTTACTACAGCAGTGCTATTTTTCAGTTTTAGGACAGCAGGATGTCATTGGGATTGAGGGTGGAGGATAGGTTGGATGGGCATATAAATTACAGCGTTTGGAAGGAGAGAATGCAGAGTATCTTTGAGGAGGCAGAAGTCTGGGATATCATGGTGCATACCGCACAGAACCCTGTTGTTGTGCCCACTGATGTTACTCAGTTGGCTGAGTATAAAAAGAAGAACAATAAGGGTAAGAGGCTGATTCTAGACGGAATCAAAGACCATTGCATTCCTCATGTGAGAGGAAAGAGCAATGCCCATGAGATGTGGACAGCATTGTCCAATCTCTACCAGAGTACCAATGAGAACCAGAAGATGGTCCTGAAGGAGAAGCTGAAGAACATTAAGATGGGGAATGATAGTGCAGCTGGATATCTCACAAAGATTACCAATGTGAGAGATGAGTTGGCAGCGATTGGAGAGGCCATTCCATCCACTGAGTTGGTGCGTATTGCAGTGAATGGCCTCCCCCGTTCATGGTTGAACTTTGTTGATGGGGTTTGTGCACGTGAGACCCTTCCCACATGGGAGAGGTTTTGGGATGATTGCATTCAGACAGAGATCAGGAAAGGACAGCTTGGGGCAGCCAAGCCAGTTGAGCAGGATGAGGACGTAGCACTAGTGGCAGGAGGCAAGAAAGGCAAAGGGAAGAAGCAGGCTTCCACAAGCAGTGGTGGTGGCAAAGGCAAAGGTAAAGGTAAACAGGGGAACACACAGAAGGACTATTCCAAGGTGAAGTGTTGGAATTGTCAGAAGATGGGACACTATGCAGTTGTGTGTCCGGAGAAGAAGAAGAAGAAGGGGAAGAACTAGGACGTGGCAACTTCAACAGAGATTGAGGACTTTGCTGGTCGTTTTGACCGAGAGTTTGCGTTCACTACGTGTGAGTCCTCTAGTGCAGGATCACCTGCCACACAGGTTCAGAGGGAGCATGCTTTTCCCTCGATTAGCGGAGCATCTACAGGTATCTGGTATGTGGAAAGTGGGGCTTCACATCACATGACAGGAGTCCATGAGTACTTCTCAGAGCTTTCAGAGAGTGGCACTGATATCGAGGTAGTACTCGGTGATGACAGAGTTGTTAGAGCAGTCGGGGTGGGGACAGTGACATTTCAGAGGGAGTCCAAACCTCCCTTGAAGGTGTCAGAGGTTCTTTATGTGCCAGGGATGAGGAAGAACCTCATATCCGTCTCAGCTTTGGAGGACAGAGGATATGAGGTACTGTTCAGGGGAGGACAGGTGTTGATGTATCCCAGGGGCACTCCAGCTGATTCAGCTAGAGTGATAGGTGTATGCCATGCAAAGGTGTACAAGTTTGCATTTCAGCCCCTTTTGGCATTGAGCAGTAGTACCGACAGCAGAGCTAGCAGTTCTGAGCTGTGTGAGATTTGGCACCGCAGGATGGGACATATGTATCATGGAGCCTTGAGGACATTGCGGGAGATCACTACAGGTGTGCCAGATTTCAGTACTGATCACTTTGATACTTGCAGAGGTTGTGCGATGGGCAAGTTTGCCAAATCCCCTTTTCCCAGCAGTGACAGCAGAGCGACTGGGATACTTGATATGATTCATTCCGATGTGAGCGGTCGGATGTCTCATGTTTCCTTGAGTGGATATGAGTACTATGTGTTATTCATTGATGATCACTCCAGGAGGACCTGGATTTATTTTTTGAAGACCAAGAGTGAGGTCTTCAAGCGGTTTCAGGAGTTCAGAGCTCTTGTGGAGACTCAGACAGGTCGAAAGATCAAGTCCTTGAGGTCGGACAATGGAGGAGAGTACACCCTTGGAGAGTTTGTTGACTATTGTGCGGAGGCAGGAATTAGGAGGGAGTTCACTGTTCCTTACAACCCCCAGCAGAACGGGGTTGCAGAGAGGAAGAACAGATCCATCATAGGGGCTGCCAAAGCCATGTTACATGATCAGGGGTTGCCATTGTTCTTGTGGGCAGAGGCCTGCAACACAGCTGTTTACTTGCAGAACAAGAGTCCGCATCGTGCCTTGGGGCACATGACTCTGGAGGAGGCTTTCTCTAGGAAGAAACCTGATATTGGTCATCTTCATATCTTTGGATGCATTACATACTCCTATATACCCAAGGAGAAGAGGACCAAACTAGAGCCCACCGCAGAGAAGGGTATCTTTGTGGGCTACAGCGAGACCTCAAAGGCCTTTCGGATTTACATTCCTGCACAGAGGAGAGTTGTTGTCAGACGGGATGTGAAGTTCGAGGAGGAAAGGGCCTTTAGGAGGTCACGGGAGTTAGAGTATCTGGATAAGCCAGACCCTCAGCAGCAGTTGAGTCAGTCGCAGGGATCCAGTGGGCAGGGATCAGAAGGATCAGGAGGTACATCTATGAGGATGTCAGGTCCGTCAGTGAGCAGTGGCTCATCGAGCCAGAGGGGTGGTGCTCCGGGCAGCATGCAGAGCAGTTCACAGAGCAGTTCACTAGGGAGTCCACTGATGGACAGTTCACACGGTACCTCAGCTTCTACAGGTTCAGGTGCAGGCAGGAGGACAACAGACAGACAGTCAGGAGTTCAGGCTATTGATGGTGATGAGGAGGAGGAGTTTCATTCTCCTATGGGAGAAGCATGCTCAGGGAAGAGGAAGCCCAAGTGGCTTCAGGACACCTTGAGAGATGCCACATCTGTTGCTGAGCCGAAGAGGCCGGTCAGAGAGAGTAGACCACCTGAGAGGTTTTGTAGTTATATGGCGATGGTTACCAGCATCCTTGACTCTGAGCCTTCTAGCTATGAGGAGGCAGCTAGCCAGCAGGTCTGGAGAGAGGCCATGCAGGAGGAGTATTCTTCTATCATGAAGAATGATGTTTGGGAGGTGGTGCCGAGGCCTGAGGGCAAATCCGTGGTTACTTCCAGATGGCTTTACAAGGTAAAGCATGTTGCAGATGGCAGCATTGAGAAATTCAAAGCGAGGTTTGTGGCTAGAGGGTTCTCCCAGGTAGAGGGAGTTAATTATGAGGAGACCTTCGCTCCCGTGGCTCGATATACTTCGATCCGCTCCATTATATCGATAGCAGCAGAGATGGGTTGGAAGATCCACCAAATGGATGTGAAGACCGCATTTCTCAATGGCTTCATACAGGAGGAGGTGTACATTGAGCAGCCACAAGGCTTTGAGGTGCATGGGAAGGAGTCCCATGTGTGCAGACTGAAGAAGGCCCTTTATGGCCTGAAGCAAGCTCCCAGAGCTTGGTACTCCAGGATAGATACATACTTGCAGGGGATGGGTTTCACAAAGAGTGAGGCAGATCCGAACCTTTACTTTATTGTGATTGGTGAGGAGCCTCTCATTCTGGTGCTGTATGTGGATGACTTGATCATTACAGGTGCAGAGAGACTCATAGAGCACTGCAAGAGAGATCTTGCGGCAGAGTTTGAGATGAAGGACATCGGCTTGATGCATTACTTTTTGGGTTTAGAGGTGTGGCAGGAGGAGGGGCATTTCTTCCTGGGGCAGGGGAAGTATATTGTGGACATCCTTAGCAGATTCCACATGGAGGATTGTAGACCCATGTCGACACCGATGATCACCAACTGGAAGAAGCTTCATGCTTCGGATTCCGAGTTGGTGGATCCCACATTGTACAGGCAGCTGATTGGTTCCTTGATGTATTTGGTCAACACTAGACCAGATATCTGTTTTGCAGTCAACACGATGAGTTAGTTTATGTGTGAGCCTAGGAAGGTTCACTGGGTGGCTGCAAAACACATTTTGCGGTACTTGCAGGGGACAGTGGATTATGGTCTGGACTACAGGCAGGGAGATGGAGTGAGATTGGCAGGATACACTGATTCTGATTGGGCAGGTTGTGCTTCTGATAGGAAGAGCACTTCAGGGTGCTGTTTTGGGTTGGGTTCAGCAGTAGTGTCATGGTTCAGCCGGAAGCAGCAGTCAGTAGCACTGAGTTCAGCGGAAGCAGAGTATATGGCAGCCAGTCTAGCTAGTTGTGAGGCCATCTGGCTTTGCAAGATGTTGTTTGGCTTATTTGGTCAGCCGTTGAGACCTTCAGTGATTTACTGTGATAATCAGAGTTGCATTAAACTCACGGAGAATCCAGTATTTCATGACAGGTCAAAGCATATCGGGATCAGATATCATTTCATCAGAGACTATGTTCAGAAGGGAGCTGTGAAGCTTGAGTATATTTCCACTGATGAGCAGGTTGCAGATATCCTTACCAAAGCCTTACCACGGGGCAAGCATGTCTACTTCAGGGACAAGATGGGTGTGGTGAGGAACACCTTCCTCGGTAAGAGGGAGTGTTGAAATTTGGTACCGGAGGACAGGTGGTTCCCTTAGGCTTTGATCTTTGGCCTAGGGAAAAGTGTCCAAAAGAATTTAATTTTTCTCCTAAAGTGACTTTATAATTTTATAAAGTTAAATCTAATTTAAAAGTGACATTAAGTGATAAAGTTATTAAGTCTAATTTTAAAGTGACTTTTATAAAGTCAATGAAAAATTAGAAAGGAAAAGTGACTTTGGAAATAAATGACTAAGTGGGTCTTTATAAAAGTGGGGTGAATTAAAAAATAGAAAGTGAGATTTAAATGAGCATTTAATCTCAACCATTGATCTAAATCTATTTCAGCCATTGGATTTAGAGATCACCCAAAAGTCACTTGGATCACCCAAAAGTCACTTGGAGTTATATTAAAGGAGGAAAAGGAGGAAAAGGTCATTCATTATTTCATGAGCAGATTGGGAGAAGGAGAGCAAGAGAGCAAGAGAGATTTCTGAGCAGGGAGGAGAAGGAGACAGCAGCTTGGCACACATTCCAAGGCAGCAGTTGAGCAGATTTGTACAGCTGATTCAGCACATAGTGAAAGACAGATTTTTGCACAAAAATCGAGGAGCAGTTTGCTGATTTTTCTGCACACAAAACGGAGGCCGTACAGCATTTATTGCTGTCATGTTTGCTGTAATTTCCAGATTGCTGTGAGGCACGGGAAAGGAGATAAGTTGTAAATTTGCTTGCTGATTTTTTGCTGAATAATTCTCACTGTAAAAAGGCAATTTTCAGAAATAAAGAAGAGCTCTCACACTGGTTTTCCCCAAGAGTTGTAGGGGGTTTTTCCAGGGTCAAGTTGACAAAAATATCAGTGTTTTAATGTGTTTTAATGGCTGTTTTTGATTGCTGATTTTTAATTCTGCAATTTCCAGCATTCTGAAAAATTTCCAGAATTTGTGTTTTCAGCAATATTTATTTTTTTCAGTCTGTTAAATGTATGGTTATGGGAATGGGCATTTAACTACATGGGAGAAATAAGGAGAAACTGAAAACTGGGGTGGGAAAATAGAAATTTCTACACATTATTGATTTCAATGATCCTTAAGAAGTAGGATCGAATATTCTTGTCCTTGCCCTTCTTAATATCCGTCAATTTATTTTTGAGGAACAAAACTTGATTTGTATCTCTAACCTTAAACATGCTTACCAATCTGTCGTATATTTCCTTGGAGGTTTTCAAATCAGAGATGTAGGCCACTAGATGCTTGTCAATGGAATCTTTGATAATATTCTTCACTTTGACTTCACCCTTAGTGTACTTATTATTTGTAACATCCGATGCATTTGATGGAGGCTCAGGGATTTTACCCTTCACATATTTGAACACTTCTTGTTCTTCCAATGTTAGATCAAGAGACATCTTCCATCCGTGATAGTCAGACTTTTCACGGAGCTTGTCTTCAGCTAGGAAGTGTGAGGAGGAACCCATTAAGCCATTTTTCCTTTCCAAATATCTTAGGTTATTTCTCTTTCACTCTTTCTTGGGCTTTGTCTTCACCTCAACTCTGATTCCATGTAAATTTTTGGTATGTTCTATGCTTAAGAGAAATTTACTTCAAATTTCTTATTAGCCCAATATCAATTTTCATATTAGCAATCACATTAGTATGATAGTAAAACGTAGATAGAACATAAACATAAAAAGTAGAAGACAAGCCAAGACAAGAGGACACAAAATGTGGCACCAGCCAGGGACAAACCCCAATGTGGGGAAACCCTTTATCAATGCTTCTTATAATCTTCAATAGTTCAGCAGAGAGAGACATAGTACAAATATACAAAATTGATATTTTATGACATCTACAACAAACCCTAACCAACAAAGTCAAAGATAGTCAAACAAGTAAGATTTGACCTCCAATCAACTCGGTCATCAACCCAAACAACTCGGCCTCCAACAGCAAGGAGAAACAATCCCAACATTGTCCGAAAATCACTGTAAAACTTCAGTCAACTGCAGTCAACCCTAACAAAGTCAATGGTGGTCAACGAAGGGTTAAGGAGGGGTCCTAAAGGCTGCTCAAAACTTTGGCATGCCTAGGAGAGGCAGCTTAACCCAATTTGCAGTCAAGGATAGAAGATGTTGTGCAAAAACGCAGTCAAAACCCTTATGCGACTTTGGTCAAACTTCAGTCAATGCTGCCCTAACAGAAATCAGAATTCAACCTTCCACACGTGTGAGAGAGACAACTCCAGTAATGCGTACCCAAACAAGAGAGAGAAGGATGAGACGAGATGATTAAATGAAGCCATGGGGTCTCCTCTTTTTATAGCAACGTTGAGGTTAAGTTGGGGGTGAAAAATAACTAATTTATTTTCCGACCGACTTTGAAAAATTGTCAAGAATATAAATAAGTTCATATCTCCATAAATATATGTCAGAATCGGATGATCCTTAGATCAATCCTACACCTGTCGGAGAGAGGAATCCAAGAAAAATATTAGCTATCACAAATAAGGTGACCCACATGAAGTTTGGCCCTAGTTGCCAATTTTAACAAAAGAGCTATGAAATAATAGAGTCATGAAATGCATATGCAGGGAGTTCGTTACAGTGATGCAGTGATGAGAAATGCAAGAACATAATTGCAATATAAATACATAATACCATGCAATAAACTAACTTCCTACAAAGACAAAAGCATGAAAAAGAATAACTAAACCTTAGCCTTAAAAGCTAGCCCTAATGAAAAATAAACCCTAATTAGCAAATTAATAAGCAAAATCTAAAATCTGACTAGTCTAAACCCTAAAACCCTAATTAAACAAGAGAGGAGGTCGGTTTAGGTGAAATCAAACTTATAATGCAACCACTGTAGCAATTCTTGACCTGCAAAAACAAAGATGTCCATGATCAGAACCAATATGAATAATTGTTCAAAGACAACAATGCTTACCTGTAAAACGTGCACAAGAGAAAGAAGGTCAAGTATACTTATAGGATAATGTGCCAGAAAATATTGTTGAAGCCAAGTTGTCCTATCTTGGTAAATAGACTTATAAAGTTGAAAACCATGATCATCTAGCCATGGTACGCATTGATTTGTGCTTAACCCTAAATCCAGTGCAAGTGAGGCAAGATGTTTCCTTCTTGCAGAGAAATTCGCCAGATAAGATCCTTCAAGCGAATCAACAATCCTATCATGATATTGAGGATGATAAACTTGATTAATTTGAAAAGATGGGCCTTTTTCAAGTGAACTCAGATATCATAGGATTCAAGCACAAAAACCCTAATTTCATAAACCTTAGTTTTAACTTGTTGATGGATTTCATCAAGGATGTGAGGACCGACATAACCATCAACTGAAGTTGAAGTGCCTCACCGTCCTGACAAATATCTGAACACTCAAATGGTAGGTCACCAAATATCATAGGTTTTGTAAGATCAACAAGAAAATTCATATGGTCATTATCAACCATGACAAAACAACCACCAGTGAATATATTGCTGATTTGATCAGATGTCCGAGCATTGATAGATTGGCAGTTCAATAGATCAGATTCTTTAGATTCCCAAAAGTGAGGTTAATCAATCAAAATAGTCTAAGGAAATAGAGAGGTTAGGGGATTGGTACCCCACATATAGTGGGCTATAAGACATCACCTTCTTGTACCTGATCACAATCTATACTGGCTCGACAAGGGTCCAAAATATTTGAGACAATGGTCAGTGTACTCTCTTCAACAAACAAATCATGGTATAGAGGTTGATTCATATCAGTTGACAGAGGATGGAAAAATTTTCTCAGGGAAACATCACTTGAATTAGAGGCTTTCAAATATGAGCTTGCATCTAACAAGATGATGCTCAGAGGAGAGTGGATCATGGAAACCCTAATTTCAATTAGTTCAGATGACTCATCAGGATTGTGAGAACTTGACATAACCATCAATAGAAGATGAAGTGCCTCAACTTCCCAATGATTCCCAAAGGCTTTGAAAGGTGAATCATCAAATTATGGTGGCTTCGTAGGATCAACATACGGATACGAATGGAAATCACTAGAGGTGTGAGCAAATTTTTTTCGATAGAATCACAATCATTGAAGCCACCACCTTTATCAGGTTGGGTACCTTACACATAAAAATCTTTTTGGATTAAAAATCAAGATGAATCAATGAGAGAACCATATTGAATTGGCCAAGACGTAAGGTCTTCTTCTTCACTTGTTAAAGACTGCGGATGGAAGAGATCAGGAACAAGATATTCAACATTTTCATAGTGTGATTGTGAAAAATCATCCTCATGTACATGATCACAATCAACACCAATAGGATAAATATTTGAATGATTTGTAGAAACTGCTGGTGTAGTAGAATCATGAAATAAATCGGGGTATAATGGATGAACAAGTTCAGATGAAGGGGCACCAACTTCAACCAAATTTAGTTTAGAGCTCAGACCCTGAACATTGATGTTAATTTGAGAAAGAAATGAATCAACATGCATATTATGCTCCATGGAATTGATCGAAACTTTAGTATTATCTAAGAGATGAAATAGGTTATGGTCAAAAAATTAAGGAGGGAGCATAATATGAGAAGATGCAGGGACATATTCAGGAAGATGATTAACAGGCTCATGTTGAATCTCGTCAACAGGGAAAGATATGAATTCAACTTGATCCTTAGGTTGTCCAACTTCAACATGATGTACGAGAGGTTCGGGAGCCAAACCACTTGGTCCATGACCTTGCAAACATCCTTCATCATCTGAATTGTTTATGGCTGGAATTTCGTTAGGTGATGAATCTGAATGAGGATGAGAAATTTCAAAGGCAATAATTTCCTCCTTAAAGGTTTGAGACTTTTCTCGACTCACAAAAATTGGAAAGAAAGAATAGGGATAACATCAGGCCAATTTGTAACTTGCATATTATCATGATGATCATAAGAATTGGGATTTGTTTCAGATTGAAGGTGTTGCAGAGAAATGTAAACCAACCACTGAAAAGTTTTCATTTAAATACATCAAATCGAGATCTCTCTCTAGAAATTCACATCAAAGATGAAAAAACCTAGCAACAAAATCCTCTAATGATTCTTCATGTTTCATTCTAAGATTATTTATCCTTTTAAACACATATTGAAAATCATACTTGTCAAAGGATTGTCGGAGCTTACTAATGAGTTTCTCGAATGAATGGATGGAAGTTGATGGCAACGTGTGGTACCATTGGTTGACATGGCCTTCAGGCATGAGGGTAAACAATCTTCTAATAATGTCTTTGCAATGTTTTCTGTTAGAGTGACAGAATGTTAGAACTTGAAGCACATGTCCAAAACCATTGTATGACCCTTGCCATCAAAATTCCACTGTGACAAGTGATAGATAATTTCTGTGAGCACTGAAATATTTACACTTTTAGAAAAAAAACCCTGGATGGAGTCATTTACAAATATGAAACTAATTACAGGCTCCAAGGGCTCAGCTTGTGATCTGGCCCTCTTTCTAGTGCCAAAATCTCTTAACAGTGCCAAATGTCGCCAAAATCTGGGGGGTCTCCTCGGTGTGAGGTCCCAAATAGACCTCACACTGTTTGGGATAGGAGCCCCATCCGGTATGTGGGCTCGACTGCCACCATGAATATTTCACTCCTAGTTATTGAATGTGTAACCATTACAGTAAGAATAAGGAATAAATTCCTGGATTATGGGAGTGAGATCAATGCACGATTAACAACTTGAAGAATGAGATACAATTATGCAACAACAATAACAAGGAGAAGTATGCCACGAGAAGGATCAATGAGCTAAAACACACATACATGAACAAGAACATGTCAGAGGTTAGTCGTAAATTAGTTCACAATAGGTCACCGACATGGCATGGAGTGTTGAAGGAAATGTAACTAGGTTCATTCTTCATAAATGTACTTTTGATATTTGTACTTATTCAAGAAAATAAATATTATTTTTATAATATATATCAATGAGTTTCTTGCTCATTGAAATAGGTCTAGCACATGTTAAGTGATATAGGTGAGTAAAATAGTCAAAAGGAAATGTTGAAGGCCTTAAGGGCATGTTACACCATGTATGATTATGTATTAGGGTCAAGAGAATACCTCCAAGAAAATTCAAGTCTTCTACTAGCAAAGACACCATCAAAAGAAGCAATGGCACCATTAAAATCACCTATCGTAGCAAAGAAAGACAAGTCGACCTACAAGTTAGCCTAGAGGAGGGACAATCCTCTATATATAGAGGTTGTCCACTCCTCTAAAGATAACACATTCATAACCTTTGAAATCAGTGAAGGTGTAAGGCAAGTAAAGGGTAATAAGAAGACAAGTAAAGGGTCTCCAAGGCAGCGAAGAAAGGAGGAAGTAAAACCGAAGTCTTAAAGGGTTGTTACAATCACACGTGCGAAGAAAGGAATCCCTACCTGCGGTCAGAACAACACCACTATAATAGTTAGATAATTTCATTGATTGGGCTAGATCGTTAGGCCTATAAGGTCTCTCTCTCAAGCGTGGAAGAAGGCTATACAAGTGAAGCTAGAAGGAGTAGTCTAACATAATACTTGTGAGGGTATTCCCTCACATGTGCGAAGAACTAGGGCTATGTTACTGCTGCTCTAAATTCTGCAATATTTGTGATAGAGAAGAAGGCTCTGTTGGGAGGCAACAAGAACATCTCCTTAAGTTTGAAAGGATCCATCACTAGAAAGGGAATAAAAGATCAAGAGTCACTCTAAAGTATACAGTCAAAGGTCTCTACAGTTGCCGGAAGAAGTGGCAAAGGAAGAAAGACTAAGTGCTAGAAGGAGGAGGACAAAGTGCTACAAGAAGAAGTAATCTTGAAAGGGCTTGACTTATGATTGAAGGATATTCTTGTCAAGGGTCTAGGGTTTGGCATTGGTCAACAAGAAGCTTCAATAAGAGAAACTTACTTAAGGGTTTTCCTCTCAAGAGAAGAGAGGTTTTGGCCCTGGCAGAGAGCCAACATCTTGTGTTATTGTTCTATGTTTAGATAGCAGTTTGATGAAGCACACACAAATACATTAATAAGAAAAGAAGAATATTAAGCTAAAAATAAAAGTAAAAAGACATCACAAATTGTTATCTAGTCCTGAAGAATCACTCTACACCTAGTTTCCCTAGATTCTTCAACATGGAGTAAGAAAGAAAGGATTCAAATTAGACATGTAAGAAATGAGTTACAAACTAGTTCATTAGCGTATTAATCACATGAAAACACACATACAACCATAATGAAAATAATGCTTGACATAGTGCTTTGGGAAATCACATGGATCCAACTAGCTTGTTTATTGAAACCCTAATTGCATGTATTCTTGCAAGAAACCCTAGTTTTCTCCACGCAAATCAACATCCCCCACCTACAAGAAAATAACACAGTTCATATAAATGTTTAGACATAGAATAATGCTAGAATCATAATGAATTAACTTAAAATAAAACATTAATTTGGACCCCTATATAGTCCTTTTCTACACCATAGTGTTGTTATAGTATGTAGTCCACATAAGGTGATATCGAGTCATAATTTTGAGATGAGTTCACAAATCATTTACAATATGTGACAATACTAGTAGATTCAAGAAGACATCCACATTTTCCAACATGGTTGGCATCGTGCCTTCTCTATACTGGAACCACGGGTTGTATTGATGAAAACATAGTATAAGTGTCTCTGGAGAGATTTTGTCAAGAGGCAATTAAATTCTTATTGCATACAACTTATTCAGACAATTATCAGTGTGCAAGTTGACGACTATGCTCAACATGAAGTGGTTTGTCATGAGTTGTTCAAACAAAATGGTGAGAAATTTTACTCTTTGGATCCTCCTAATGGCATCATTTATTCAGCTGATGGAGATCATACTCAAGTTTACTAAGGTTGTGAGCTTATCATTGTAAATTTAGAAGTTGACATGGACCATCATCATGTCAAAACTTGTGCATCCACATATGAGCACAAGCAAATATGAAAAAGCTCCATGTATTTTATATTGTATTGTCCACGTGGATCCCCTTCCCATTCACAATTCTTTCGAATTTCACATCTCTCTGGTTAACTTCTCAATTTTCTTAGCCACAGTTGTTCGAGAAAGTAAATCCTCAACTCATTCCATAATTAAAGATGCCCACCAAATATTCCATATTTCTCTTCCTAGGAACATAAATGTTACTATACATATCCTACAAGCCACTCTATTCTGAACCTGTACAGAAATGCCCAAAACTTCTCATGATAGCACACTTGCAATCAAACTACATTATCTTAATTGGACCTTGAGGTTGAAACTGCATATGTTTATTTTCCTCTTAATTGATAAACTGCCCTAAAAATCATTTAGTTCAACCTTTTTCCCTTTCTCGAACTCCGTTGGAGTGTCCTTTCATGGTGGAAATATAGTAGTCCCTTCAATGTCATAAACACATCAATACCATATTCAAATATGTATGAGAGATTTATTAAGCATACAGGTCACATTTTTCTGCATATGTAGAGAAAATTGCAATTTCAAAAGCATGGCAAGTCACACTTTTTGGAGGCTTTCTTGAGGTGTTGAAATGCCATCCTTTGACTTGGGTGGAGTTGTGACTTACTGGAAGTCGCCTAGTGACAATATAAAGATGGTTGCACTTATGGGTTACATCCCCAAGCTTTAGCCTTGTGACTTTTAGACCTGCATAGAAATTGACATTTACAAGTGTCAATTATGACGAATGCTGTAGGTCTAGGGCTAGGAGTATTCACTTTTAGAAATGAGATCTCTGGAGGTTGTAGAATCTCACTCTAACACAAATCAAATTTCTAGTTGTCATTTCTAGATTCTACAATGAGACTTTTGCGACTTTTGGAGGTTGCACGGTCGCAGTTGAGGATAGGTCGCACTCCTGATAGCTTTCTTGGGGTTTTAAAGTGTGACTTGTAAGATGTCCAGTAGTATACCTGCATGTGAGAAAGGAAACCTTGATTCAATTAGTGATCTAGAGATGACTTAGAATGAGCTTCAACTTGTTTCCAAACCTGGGGATGCACATTAGATCCTTGGGCATTTTCTTCCATGGCTTAATTTTAAATCTATGTGATGCTAATATTGCACCTCTTTATGTTACTTGGGGTCAGAATATCACAGGTCGAGCTAATGCACTCCACTGGGCGCACGCACAACCACTCCACACATTTCTTTACATTGCAAAGTCTCCATTGCTTATGACGAGGAATCAATCTACATGTTCACTAAAGCTCCTGCGATGGTGTTGACAGTGTTGGACCCACCAACATTCAGGGGATATCCTCAGTATGAAGTCCCAACTAGACCTCACACCGTTTGGTGTAGGAGTCCAATTCGATACGACTGATTGCCATTATATTAGATATTTTCCTTAGCTATTTCTATTCAACACATGAGAGTGTTATGCTTGTAACTTCAATAAAGCAAGGTCAATATGCCTGGTGAGTGCACAATGTAACTTTGTGTCCAGGTTCTCTTACTATAAGGGAGAGGGTAAAAGTGAGCCTCTAGACAAGAGGTAGTAGTACCACCCAGGGAGAGACACACACGAAAACAACAAGGGTCTGTCCAACATCTAGCGGAATAGTCCACAGTGGATGCGGTAGTCGTTAAAACCAATGTGCAAGGGAAAACACGTACATCGTCCAGCAGAGTAGTCCACAAGGGGATGATGGTCGTTATAACCAAGAAACAAGAATGTTCTGTCTAGTGTCCAACAAAGTAGTCCATACAGGTGAGACAATAATGATAAACAATACAACACATCTTCAACAATGTAAGTACTAAAATAACCGAAGTAGTTTAACTATCTTAGTACATGTTAAGCAAACATGCATTACAAACATTTAAAGAATAGTCTTATAAACGAATACAAAAAATGCATGAAAACGTGCTAGCTTGAGACAGGCTTCTGAATTAAGAAAAATTTCCAAGACACATATGTACACCATACATCACTAGCCCCATTAGTGGGACATTGGAACCACTCCTCACTCCTCAAAGAATAGACTATAGACTCTCAAGGCTATGTGGGAGGAGCCAAGGTGAAAAGTCCTTTACTCATACAATGAGGGGGTATATATAGCCAAGGGGAATACTTGACCCTTGTCACCCTTCAACTTCCCTCAAGACTATTTGAATTCCTATGACTTTTCGACTTACATGACCCTTCATTTTCATATGCGCGTCACTTGGAATTTCACATGAAATTACATTAGATTACAACAAGTATGGCCCATAGTAGTGATATAGCCGAGACAACAACTCGACATGACACTGTTGACATGTACTGGCTAACTTTGGTGTTCGCGTCGAGTTGCTATGCTGCTGAGTGATGGGTGTGTTCTCGGTGTATCATGTCTTCACCTCTGCATGATAAAGTGTACGAGATCTTCGATGGTCTTTGTCTTTGATTGATGGTGCATGCATATGTGTCCCTTTCGCTTAATGCTCAATGTGCTTCGTACATTCGTTCAACTGCAAGCAAGTCTTATAGCATGCACTCCTTCTTCATCTTGTTCATTGTCATGCAATGTTTCATCAATGTACCTGTCCCTGCAATCACTCATGATGAGACGACATCAAATCCAAAAATATCCTATTCTAGCATGATGCATTGTTTTTTGCTTTGGGTGCAGGTGACCGGGAGGGAGGGAAAGGCACTGAAACTACATAGAGCACAACTCAAGCTGAGATGAGAGGCTTCAGAGCAGTATTGGGAAAAATTGCACATATGTCACTAGGAGGAAAATTTGTGCAATCCGAGACAACAGTGACAATTGCAAGGTAGAACCCAGCTAGGTAGAACTGTATCGTTCCTGGGAGGAAGACAAAGCAGGGTGTCAAGAGGAATTGTTGGGAAATTCTGCACAAGTTTTAGGATGAGGACTAGGCAGGTCATCTGGGGGTCCAATTGGGAATTTGTGCAGTTTCTCTGAGGAACACAGAGTGGAAAACGGGAGGCACTGGCAGACATTTCTGCGCAGTTTTCCAGAGTAAGGCTGGAACAGATTACGGGGAGCTACTGGTCACAACTGCGCAATTTTGAGGGACAATGTCAAAGAGGTAGTAGGGGGCTTCCCAACACATGTACGCAGTTTATGGGATGAGTACAGAGTAGGGCATCAAGGAGAGTGCCAGTCAAAACCACATAATTTTCAGATACAGAGTAGAACAAGCTAGCAGGGGGGCCTTCCAGTCAGATCTGCACAATTTCTTGGAACAATGTAGTGCCAAGAAGAAGAGGCCTGACTTACATGACTGTGCAGTTTCTGCAGGAAGTGAAAGGTAGGTAGCTGGGCATGTCTATGCAGTTTTGGAGAGAAGTGCAGCCCAGGGTCACAATGCAGTTCAGGTTTCCGGTACACCATAGGGAGGCTTGATGATTGATCTTGAGGGAAGCACATATTGGATCTGACTTGGGGACAACTTCTGCGTAGTTCTAGGAGATAGTCAGCTTGCTCACCTCTAGGATTTTACAGTGTAGGCTGCCCCGAAGGATAACCTCAAGCTCTGCACATTTCTAGGCAACAGAGCAAGGTCACTGAGAGGTGAGATTGCGCAGTGCAGCTCAGTCGGGGTCTGGTTGAAGGAGGGTTGCCAGGTCAAATGATTTTAAGGAAAAATGGCTAAGTGTGAGAGCTAGTGAACTTGTGCATGCATGACATTGTGATCAGACACTTAGCATGACTTGACAACATGACACCTCAAACCAACAAGACAAACATATGCTCAGTGAGACTGTCTTAAAGGTTAAGAGCAATAATTGCGACACTTGAGATAGATCTTCGAACGACTGTGACGACACTTGCGTGATAGTGCTTGCAAATTTGTGTGTGAGTACGACTGATGTTCACAGAGAAAAAACAACTCACACACACAAAGACAAACCTTCAAAATTGCCAGGACAAGATCGCAAGCATGACATAACAATTAACATGCCAAAATATGACTGGTGGTCGATAAGAAAAAATGGTGTAAAGATTCGACAAGAACTCATGGAATGAGCCCGAGTGTTTGCAACCATCAGGGGAAAAACCAAGGAAGGCTCCCAAATTTGGATGTAGGCCAAAAGTTTGGAGGGTGTTGCAGTCGCTACAACAGATGGATGGAAAAGCCACTATTTGTACATTTTGTAACTTATGTTAGCCAGTCAACGACCAATGACTGTGTCATTTGTTAGCGTTTCCATTCAACATTCAACCCTTTTGAATATTTATAGCCTCATTGTAACTTGAACATGGCTTTGAACTTCGAGTTCCAATGTTGAGCCCTATTTTTATGATGTCATACGAATTTAATGTATTGTTTGTGTTGTACAGATAGTAATAATCAATTTGAGATGTCTGTATGAGTGGTTCACCCATCAAAGCGTTGCAACCTATACCAAACATCACCCTCACTATCATTCGAATTAGGGTAGCACTATTAACACCCAGTTCCAATCATGATTCTTACATATTTACGCCCCTTTTGTGATTCAAAATCATTTCATGAGAACATAAACTAGGTCTTTGTGTGGGCATGTATATAGTGCCCAGGTGTCATTCTTCTTTTCGGTGTCATGACAGTTGTAGCATGCTTTGACAACATTTCTATGACAAACTTTATTTTTGATGCCCCATGCATTGTCTTACCATTGTTGCCTTCATGGCGTGATATGCTTAATGTACATTCCATTAGCACTCATATATATGATGAGTCTTTGCATGGTTATGTGTTATAATATTCATATGTTGAGGAAGGGTCAGCCTTTCATTGGTCAAATAAATACCCTATAACATATTATTGTTGTTATGCATGATTGGAATGGGTCATGCTTATAGTATGCCATTTTTGTGCCAAACTCATAGCGCCATTTCCTCCCCACTCTTACATCATGATGCACACTTTTTTTTTTAAACAACCCCCCAAACAATTTGAGTGAGTCTTTTGGCAATGTACTTCATGTTTTATTGTCCCCCACAATGTACATTTCGAAACATTCTTTAGTCACCAATATGTAGAGTATTATAACACCCTTAAGTAAAGCTTTCCATAGTGCTCTCCTCATATTTTGGGCATTTGAGAGCATGCCTCTTTATATAGGTCCACAAATGGATGTGAAATTACATACATTTTCCCCTTGGTGAGATGAAGAATTCTTTAGTTATTCCTTTTTGTTTCTCCTTTTAAATGCCATTCTTTGGTCGTTGAAGAAAAGACAAGAATTTAAACCTTGGCAAGGATGGTGAAATCATCCTTAATCAACGTAGATCCTGCAATGATTACAAATAAGGAACTATAGACGACTTTTCTAATGAAACTAACTTAAATATTCAATTGTTTCCTCTAAAGATTGATGTGCCAAGAAGAAAGAAAAGTTTAGATAATTTTAGTCTCTCATGTATAAACAAAACTTCTCTTTCGGAATCAAATGCCTATGTTCACGGAGATTAAAGGAATGATGGATGTGATTTATGTAATTGTAAACCATTTGAAGTTGGTGGAGAGTGAGATAAGTAATGTGAGCCAAAGTGAAACTCAAGGGACTCAGGTTTAACCTTTGATTCTCGGTTATGATAACTCAGGGTTTTACAATATGTGGATAGGACAATAGTCTTCCAAACCTTAAAGTAATTGAAGGAACAAGGGAACATGCACAATATTACCAATGACGAAAACATATGCCTCTCTCTTGAAAATGCATACTAATGGAGATATAATGCCTAATAGTATATTACAACAACAACCACCAGCCAAAACCTTAATGAATTTAAAGGGGTGAGGACCAACGCAGGATGAGGTTAAGCCATGAGGTACCCCCGCAAACCCTAATGCGTCAACTTGATCAGGCTCGAGGACAAATCTAGAAGAATAAAGATAGCATATACTGTATAAGTGTGTGCATTGATAGGGTTTGTTAGGAATAGGTCAAGGAGAGGATGGACGATTGAAGACCCGATCATAACCCTAAAGGCTTGAAGCAAGGAGAGGGGGACTCAAAATTTTGAATATGCCCAAAACTTTGGGTGTTGTTGTAGAAACTACAACAAATGGGAACACATAGGATAAGGATTTATTGCCACTAGGATGGGAACACATAAGACAAGGGTTCATTTTTACCACGAGTCGAACCCTAACTCTTTAGGCCCAACTTTCTCCTAAAAGAATAAGGGAGGATTCTGACTCAATCCTCGAACCAAATCCCAATAACGCTAGTGCCCTAAATGGGGTCAAGAAAAGGTGGAGATAATTATGATTGTTGTTATGTTAATTTATGTATGTAAGTGTTCATAAAAAAACTAAAAATAGTAAATAACTACACCAATTGATATTAAATATGGCATATAAGTGTTTAAAAATGACATAAAAGAAATACACTAACTAGTAATGATGTTATTTTAAGCTTAGATTATTGGTTAGAGGATTTGTAGAGAAAATCAATGTGCTTCCCTGAATTGTTGACTACAAGATCTATGGTAAATTGCAGGGACAACAACATGTTTCACTTAAATAAACCACTCTATGAGTGCCTAAGCACTCGTATATCAAAAAATCTAGGGGTGGGGAGGTTGAAAGGTGATATATAGATCTTAAGAAACCAATTCCAAACCTTAGACATCATAAACTATTTTTAGCTTGTACTTTTTTGAAGTTAGGGTCAAGTCTCACCGGGTGTTTCCCTAGAAAATTTATAGCAACTATATATTTGAATAAAGCAGCTAAAATTATGTATTTTCATGACTCCAAACCAATAAATTAGCAATGTATGATTATTATCATTATTATTATTATTATTATTGTAAAAGTCTAAAAGCAAGATTCCACCAAATTTATTACTTGGGAGGCATAGGAAACCTTGCAATACTTGCAAATTTACATTGTGACAACCACGTGAATATGTTAATAGAGGGGGTGAAACTTGTATTATAATAATCCAATTCATTGTATCAAAACATTAGCTGAAATATATTTAAATATCTGCAGTGAAATACACTTAATATAGGGGTAAAACATGTGCTATAATAATCCAATTCATTGTATCAAAACATTGGCTAAAAGATATCTAATTTTAAAGAGTCCAAAATAAATTATCTTCTTATGATGAGATGAAACTTGAAAAAACAAGTAGCAAAATAAACTAAATGAAAATACAAATAAATAAATAAATATTTCTTTTTAAATAAAGTGGTTGTTGTAATTCTTATCTTGTGCCAAAAATATTTTACCTCAAAGCTAGGTTGTGAAACACACCCCTTAAGTTGATGTTGCACCTTATTAGAGAAGTGGGATTTGTCTTTAAAGGAAGTTTCCCCCACCCGTGACTTAATATTTCTTCCACTATTTGGACCCAACTAGGATTGGCCCCTAGCATGACATTTTGTGGCCTTTGGTTTGAGTGTGTGGCGAAGTACAGATTCCCTTCCTGATTGAAGCTCCCTTTTGGTATAGTTCAATTTTCATTGGAACGATTCACCCCAAAAAAAAGACAATGATATTTCTTTCTAGTTTGTCTGCTCCACATGTCTATGTATCCCCTCAATGGTTCAATTCAATATATTTTGTTTCTTACTAGTTGGAAAAAATAATAGATTAAAATGAATACCACAATATATCAAGAAAAGAAAATATAATAAGACCAACTTGCACAATGAAAAATTATTTCATCGATTTGCAAATGAAGTTATTTATTATTGGCATCGATTTCATAAGACAACAATAATATTTGCTAGAGTGGAGGCTAGCCTTTTATAAAAAAAAATCTAATAGCTAGTTGGACTCTAGAAAATTATTTTTTACTAGTCACCCACATGGAAAAGACATAGTAATTTCATAAAATATTACATTATAATAATCATTTTGCGCACTAAGGGGTTGAATTAGTTCACAGAGCCCAATTTGGTCAACGCCCCATCCCAAGATCATTGAGGAAACTTGATTTGGTCTTTAAGTGGTTCAATTTGTTCCTTGAGTTGATCCGTTAAGTTCATAACGATTGGTTGATGGTCCTTTCCTTAAATTCACGGTCCAAGATACCTCCAATGACTTATTTTACCCTTCAAACAACTACTTGACTCTCAAAATAACTAGTTCCATTGACTTTTTTGTAGAAATTATGATGTAGAATTGTAATTGCTCATGCAATGTTATTCTAAATCACAAGACAAAATCCTACTCTACTACTTTGCGGAATTCAATTAACAATTTAGAACATCAATCAAAAACATGCAATGAGAAATCACACATGAACACAATGTTTTTCCAGGGGAGAGAAATCTGCTAAAAACCCCTTATGCATGTTTGCATTGATCTGATGAATAGAGATGTATTACAATTGTTTTTCTCAATTGAGCACAACCCGCAAGTGAATAACTTATCTCTCTGCTCACTAAGAAGCTCTCAACCATAATTAGTCAATTTCTCCCTCTGCTTGAACCCCTGTTTCCTTGTGCAATTCCTGAGGAAATTAGGCCCCTATTATCTATGAATTTCCTCCAAAATGCTTGTGTAATTCCCAAGGTTGATCATTTGACTGCATGCAACACCTGTACACTAAACAATAGTCTACAACTAATGTTACATTGCCTTGGAATATCCATAGTTTAGGAACTCAAATTCTTTGCATATACTAGCTATTTTGGGTTGGTTGATCAATTAGCTAGATTATAACTAAGTTAGACTGTTGTCCTATTGCAAAACTGACCTTCCAGTAGTTCCTCCATTAGTTAGAACTAGTTTAACTGAAAACAACTTGAAATAACTAACCTTGATTACTACAAATTAGCGATCACACATGCTTAACTGAACTCCAAATCCTCTAACTCAAATTTACTGAGCTAACTGAGTAACAAGAGCCATGCCACACAAGTTAACTGCCATTAGGGGAGTTTTGAGGTCTAAAATGGGCCTCCTAAGGAAATTATAAAATAATAGTGGAAATAATAAAATAATATTAGATCACATCATCAAATTTTAGAGGGAAAAAAGAAAAAAACTAATATTTCAACTCGTATTTTCAACTTATCTCCTTATGGGTTTACTCAAATTTCGAGTGGGAACACTCGTTGGATACAAAATTTGATTCGTCATCCAAGGAGTACCCATGTTGCATAATTTCGATGGAACCTACTACACGAAAAATGATAAATACATGAAAAATGTGATTGCAATCATGTTTTTTCATGTATTTCTCATTTTTTGTGTAGCAGGGTTCGTAAAAGGTATGGAACATGGGTAATCCTTGTATGAGGAATTAATTTTTTCATCCGATGAGTACTCCAACTCGAAATTTGAGTAAAATATTAGGGAAATAAGTTGAAAATACGAGTTGAAAAAGTAGTTTCATTATTTTTTAATCTTTTTACCTTTTTACTCCAAAAATGGTGAATCATCCCACATGGTTGACATCATCATGTTGAATCCTATTGGTTATTATAAAGTTTATTTTGGTTGTACATTTTTCTTAGGAGGCCTATTTCTTGTTTCATTTTTCAACACTCCCTCTCAACGAGAAAGGGATTATCAACCACCCCTATCTTGCGCACGTGGAACTCGAACTTCCTTCTTCACAAAGCCTTTTTTAAAATTTCAACATCTTGTTCCTCCGTCAGAATGTGTTGTAGCAACATTATCCACCTTTGCACACAGTACCGCAAATGGTGATACCAAATATTTATATGCTTGGATCGATCGTGAAATAAAGGATTCTTAGAGAGATTAATGCAACTATGATTATCACAATAGATCACAGTTGGATCCATCATTTGACCAAACCATCCCACAATTTTATTTCTCATCCAGATTGCCTCACATGTTGCTTCACTGGCATCTGTGTATTATGCTTCTATCAAGCTGAGTAACATAGATATTTGCTTCTTTTTGTACCAGGAAACAATTGTGGAGCCAACACTAAAAATTCCACCAGATGTACTCTTTCGGTCAGATGGACTCCTTGCCCAATCCGCATCTGTGAAGCCACACAACTTCACTCCCTTTTTCCACTTGTACCATAGTCCAAACTAGGTAGTTCCTTTGAGGTACCATAAAACATGCTTAGCTTCCTTCCAGTATAATTTGGTTGGCTTGACCATAACTTGGCTCAGTTGGTTGACTTCATAGCACATATCTAGTCATGTGTTCTCAAGATACATCAGTGAACCCACTAGCTCCCAATAAATGGTAGCATCCACTTCTTCACCTGAAGTGGCATCCTTCTTCCTCCAGTTGGTCGCTAGAGGTGTCTCCATGGGTTTGCAACTCTCCATGTGAAATATCTATAGTATCTCATTTGCATACTTGCCTTGAAACACAAATATTTCCCCTTTGCCTTTCCATACTTCCAATTTAAGGAAGTAGAGCATGAGACCCATGTCCTTCCTTTCAAATTCCTTTACAAGGTCCTCCTTGCAAGATATTTTCAATTGCTCATCACCAATTAAAATAAAATCATCAACATATAAGACAATAATAAGAAATTTACCTTCTTCCAAGATACGATATAGGTTTGCATCCGCTTCACTTTTAGTGAATCCCAAACTAGTGAGATAGTTTTCGATCCTATTGTACCAAGCATAGGGTGCTTGTTTCAGACCGTACAACACTCGCTTGAGTCTGCACACATGAGAATCCTAATCAAATGTCTCAAAACCTTTTTGTTTCTCAATGTACACCTCCTTCTCAATAAACTTTTGTCATTGCGACAAACACCCTCCAAATATTTAAGTACACTCTAATTTTGGAGCCTACTGTGGATCTTGCGATCTGTCGTTCCGTAGTCACTTCTTGGTTAGTTTATGCTTTTGATCTCCCTTGGATTGGAAGTGTCGAGGGTACTTTCTCACACATGCTCAATCCACAACAAGTTAATAAGCGCATTCTTTAAGAAAGATTGAACAGGCATAGCATGGTCCATCAAGATTGTGCCTGTGCGATCTCCAATCCATGTCGATAGTCTGTGCACACTAACATCATCAATTTCTCACTTCTAGTCGTGTTTGTACTTATATTTCGGTGAGTTTTTCAAATTGTCGCTTTTGCGCCCTTTGTTTTTGTGAATGTCATTTTCATGTTTTCAGATGTCCTTGTTTATTTCTTTCACTCTAATTAGTGTCATTTTCATGTTATCTTCTCTCTGGCATGTGTTTCTTTCATTGTCGTTCACATATCGCAAGTGTCATTCACACTTTAGCACTTGTTGCCTTTTGGGATGTTAAGAGTCACACAATGTACATACACTTGTTTTGGTTGTTTCAGGAGGTTCTCCTTGTGTAAATGAGTCGATCTTACCATGTAAATATATGTCACGCTCATTTCCAAAGTTTTAAGCATTATTGTACAAGTGTTGTCATAGTAGTCACAAAGTGTATCTTTAGTGTCACACTTGTCGTAAAGGTTGTCACAACGAGGGAAGTATGTTGTTAATGTGTTCCATATGATCTATGTTGTGCCGTCAAGCACTCTAAGTTTGTGATCACAGTCAAGTCATATCACTATTCACATCAGTTTTGTTGATCCCACACTTAGCGAAATTTAGAAAATTCCCAGCAACTTAGCCTCATATGGCCTTCCTGAACTATGCATTGTGCAGTCCCAAACCTCAAGCTACAACCCTGCCTCTTGACACTACGCATTGCGCAGTTCCTGCATTCCAGGATTTCGTATTGTGTAGTTTCAGTGCTCAAGCTCGAACCCTGGCCTCCAAAATTCTACAATTCAACCCTCCAGCCTGGCCCTAACTACACACTACGTAGTCTCTGACCTCAAGCCCAAACCCTGAGCTCTTGAACTCTGTAATCACCAAGTCTTCTCTACCTACCAGAACTATGCAATTAACAGATACAGTGCAAAACCCTACAACCTGACTCACTAAGTCTCAAAACTACGCAATTTTCCTACACAGTCTAGCGTGAACTATGCATTGCACAATATCAAGGCTCAACCCTCAGCCGTAAGATATTGAACTACGCAATCACCTGGGATCCTTCATATTCTAGAATTGCGCAATGGGAAAAATCAATGTTCAAGCCCTCAGCCTGGCTCCCTGAGCTGCCCAACTGCACAATATTTTTGCTTAGTCCAAACCTAAATTGTGCATTGCGCAGTCTCAAGGCTCAAGCTTGACCCTTGACTTCCCGAGTTGCAAAATTGCGTAGTCACTAAGCCTCTCCCTCAACTTTCCAGTAAAGAAATTGCACAATTGTTGATCTAAGATCATACTCACTTGCTAATCTGAGATTACCTATGCATAACTCTCTTGTTCCAAACTTTGTAGTCAAGGAAAGCCTATAAGAATATATGGCAGCTAGGTCGATATCCTGTATGGGGCTCCTATTTCAAATGATGCGAGGTATAATTGGGACTTCACATTGGGGAGACCCCCTTGGTTGATGGATTTACAACATGATTAATAAAATGGTGCTAGAAGGAGGGAAGACGATAGGTTGTGCCCATTGAGTCTGCTTTGAATCTCCTATCCAAAATGGCTCTTCCCCAAATCATAATCCCGGGATGTTTTCTAAAGAGCTTAAGCTTACCATCCCTATGGAAGTTTTCCATAACTTGTCCCAATTTAAGTTTGATGGTGAGGGTAAATTGACTCTTTGAAAACATTTGTTTCAAGTTTTCTATTTTTTCCTTTCTAATGGAATACATTGCAAGGATGTTACGGCTAGATTTCTCACCCTCTCATTTGAAGGTCGTCTTAAGAGATGGTATCATACATTACCTTCTTCTTCGATCCAGTCATTCAAACAACTTGTGAAGAAAAATCATTTGATAGGTATGATTACCGGGATGTTCTTAAAATAATTAATCAACTAAGAATGAAGCCTAATGAATCAATTGAGGATTTCTTTGATCATTTCCTTCACCTTTGCTATGAATTTCCTAAAGAAAATATGGATTGGGATTTCTTTAAACAAAATTTCAAGTGTTTGGTTCATATATCTTTGCATGGTGAATCCAAACCACCTAATGTTTCTACTTCCCCAACTCTTGTAAACCATGAGACACCCCTAATTTCAGAGGAGGAACCTACTATTCCTTGTTCTTTGTCCTTCTCCTTTTCCAGTTTCGATGAGGGTGCCTCCTTACGATGATAATAAAGTTGGGAGATATGCTAATCAAATTCCTAATCCATCTCTTCATTCTTCTTCCTCTTGTCACGACTCAAATTCAATGGAGGAAATCCCAAAATGGATCATGAAGCCCATGGTGAAGACTAAATCCTCCATTCTGCAAGAGGATGTTACTATTCATAACTCTAGTATCGAATATGATCTAGATTTATGTTCTCCTGTATCATCTATGTGTCATGACTCTTTGTAATGTGATCCACTTGATCAATCTTCTCCACCAGATATTTTTTCACACTCTCTTGATTTTCGAGTTGCTGGTTCAAATTATGGTCAGATACAAGGTAGTCACATTACACAGGTAGAGGAGTAGGAGGTGAATATTCTCTTAATATTTCTTCTCTTTTTCAATATCCTCCATGTCAAAACAATGTGCTTCCATTCTTGAATGATTCCCAATATGCTAATCTCGGTGGTGAATCAAATGCAATCAATTCTTTCAATCAATCCCTAGTCTTGGGAAACAATCATTCTGATGATGTTGAATTTATTTATGTATTCGATCACAAATGCCCAGGTGCATCATCTGATCTTTTAATTTCTCATGAAGATGTTACTCTAGATCTAGAATCTTATTTGGTCAAATAATATGTCCTTATCGAAACTTCATCTTCACCTCACTATCCCTTGTGCTCTATCGTTCATGATGCATCTACTAGCGACGAAGATACTCCACGCTCCTCAAGTTTTTTATTCGATGAGTTAACTTCTCAATTGACACAAGGTGGTGAGATTATCCATGATGAAAATGAAAACAATCAAATCATTGAGTACTCTTTCCATCCATCATCATCTCTTCTCTTGCATGAAGACAATTCTCCGAACCATCTTGCTCATGAAATTTCTCTGATTCATACATCATACTTGCGATCAAATGAATCTTTCAACTTGAGTAATTTGGTTGTTGAAGTTGAAAAATATGGTCAAGCCAATGAAAAAGATGGCTACCATCTGGTGAGAAGTGGTCTTATTAAAAACAATGTTAGCACTTATCCTCACACCATGCACAGTTTGGTTCAATCTTCAAAATGTGATTATACGATCCTTGAAAGTTTCAGGACTTGTCAGGGAGTTGAGGCACTTCAACTTCCGTTTATGGTTATGTGAGGATCTCGCAAATCTGGTAAGCCCCCCGAACTAAGTTAGATTTGGTTTCTTTCATACAATCCTTCTCTTTGCATGGTTTCACTCGATGTAAATCTATTTCTGAAATATATTTGGTATTTCAGATGTAATATTTCAAACTTTCAAGATTTGATTTCTGATCGGATTTAGGAACCTTCTTTAGTTGATCCATCTTCATGAAAATCTCTCGCATCAAACTCGGGTTTGGAATGTGTATCTCTCATAAAGTCATGGAATTGTGAAGTTGATCATTTTGAAGACTATCTTTGGCCAAAGGAATCATGCCTATTGGATTCATTTCTTAATAGCTGGCTCTTGGTTCTTGTGAATTTTATATTTTGAATCTTTCCCTTCATCGCACCAGAAATCCCTTGAGTAATAATAAATGCACAAGTTATTGTGCAAATCAAATTCTTCTCCATTCACTATGTCTTGACTGGTTTCATGTGTTTGTTGTGTTGGAATTCCTTTTAAATTCTTTTGATGATTATGATGCTTGTAAAATTTATCACCAGTTACAGGAAAATGGTTTGTCACATTCGGCTTGCGGCGAAGTTGGTTTGATTGTTCAGATCATTCACATAGTTGTTCAAATTGATTTATCTTCATTAACTACTAACTGGGAATATAATGCTTTAATCAGTCCATTCATTTTATCATTTTGCCACCAGTATATTTGATGACAATTGTTTCACATCGATTAATATTTATGGTTCATCTCACTATCCAGGTACTTGTCAAGCAGTTGAGCAGTTCCGCACTTGCGAATGGTTATGTCAAGTCCTCATTGTCTTGATATGCCTGTTGAACATGATCATATCTATTTCTTCTCACAAGATTCTCATCGTAATCCTGTGCCTTTAATTGAAAATTCATCTTTTCAAAGGTTTCAGGGTTTTAAAGAGGACTATCATGAATTTTACGATCCAATTGTTGAATGGTTGGAACAATCTTACCTGGAAAGTTCTATCACAAATAACAAGTTTCAATCTTTCCTCATGCTTCCTAAGGAGTTTGGTGTATACGAGACACACCTATGAAAAGATTATGAGGTTTGTTGAATGATGGTTCTCATCAAGAGGGCAAGAATGTGAATTGTTTAAAAGTAGTAACTACAACATATCTTTCTGCTGACAGGCAAGACCTTCAGTTTTTTG
The DNA here is from genome assembly GCA_031772625.1 of Pinus tabuliformis. Taxonomy (NCBI): domain Eukaryota; kingdom Viridiplantae; phylum Streptophyta; class Pinopsida; order Pinales; family Pinaceae; genus Pinus; species Pinus tabuliformis. The sequence goes on along the minus strand of CM062820.1, from coordinate 349,986,624 downwards.
TGCAAGTTATACAAGATCTTATCTTTTCCATTGCACATTGTTTTATATTTGTTTTAATCAATCAAATCTTTGTGATTGCAGGTCAGGAACAATTATGGTGGCTAAATTGGATATTCCATTATATGTGATCCCGATCTTCTAGTTGGTTAGGTTAGGAGTAGGTCTAGTTTCATTTTAGTTTACCACATATTCATCCCACATTCGTTTCCTATAGTTTATCTTGTATTTTCTGGTTTTTGTTTCACATCATGTTTTGCTTTAGCCACTTTCTGTCTTGTATTTTGGTTTTGTTTCCTTTCATTTTGTGAGACCTTGCATGAAGATGCCCTGTTGGATCAAAATGGAATGTGGCAAAATATGAAAGGATTTTATGACACTACAACATTTGGTTAAATCTTTGTCCTTCTTCCTTGTTGGGTTACATATTTTGTTCGATGATGTTCTGACAATAAATACGCTCCTTGTGTCGAACCATGACCTCCATGGTTATTTTGGAAACCTCATGCATGCACTGGGGTTTTTATGTTTTGGATTTTTCAAGATGATCCAATCGAGTAGAGAAGGACAAGGGAAAAATCTAAACGAGTAAACCTAAATTGTAGGCCTCTATATTCTTCTCTGAAGGAACAACCTCTCATGATCTCAATAAGTGATGAGCCTTGGTATTGCAACAATAATGTTGCAACTCCCAAGGCTACTGACTTTAATTATCGACCCAGGGTTCGTACAAACTTAAGAGGTGTTGGAACTATATGTGCAACATAAAATGTGTCATTCCTTTGCTGTCATGATGTAATGGAGTGCATGTACTAAAATAAAATCCTAAACTAATTTCAGAAAGTAAACTGCTTGAGATGGAAACCCTAACCTACTGCAAGAAATAAGGTACAAGGAAAGTGTTGGGTCCCTATAATACTAGTGATTACCCCATTACTATTGTAGTTATACCCCTTATTTATATTGTTGTGCTCATATTACCCCCATATTGTTATTTCTGTGCCCCATAGAATCCCTCTATTGTTATTTTTGTGGCTTTATATTATTATTGTTAGGTCGGCTGGATCATATTGTGACTCCTTAGACTCCTATATATAGAAAGGAGGTTTTGTCATTTGTATCATCCAAGAATTGTTCATTTATGTAATGTAAAGGAGGTTGCCCCCTCGAAAAGGCTGAATTCTAAGGCGTTGATCTATCTTTTCTATCTTTTCTTGAGCTGGTTTCATAACATTTGGTATCAGAGCTTTGGATTCTAGGGTTTCGCTGCTCCAAACAGGTCATCGTGGCATTTTTGCTATAACTTTTTTTCTGTGACGTTTCAGAAGTCGCAAAAAAAACCCATTTGAGAAGAAATCGCGCTGAACCTTGGGTCCGAATTTCAGAGCTTTTTTGCGCGATATTTGCGGAGATATGATCTGAGGAAGTTGGTATTTTTGCAGACTCCTGAATTACATTCAAAACAGGTGACCTGGGGAAAATCGTCATAACTTTCTCTCTGGGGATCGGATTGAAATTTCGTAAGAAGGTAAAAAAAGAGGACGGACTGTAGTTTCTTTTGTGTGTGTTTCAGATTCAAAGGTTGAAATAGTGACTCGTGGCACGTCGTACAAGTTCGCTCTACTGAACTAGTCTAAAAGCAAGTCACTGTGGGAGATTTCACATAACTCTTCCTTGGAGAATCCAATTTAGCTCAGACTTGTGGCATTGGAAAGAGGACGCAGAAGGCTACTACAGGTAGCAATTTCAGAACTGGATGATCTGAAATTATAGAGATACATCAGATTCAATATCAGGGTTCTGTAAAGTGAAAAAAAGGTGTGTAGTTTTTTTTTAAATTTTTGTGTAAGCTTGGTTTAACGGAATTCAAAGGGCATAGTAAAGCATTATTATCGGTAACTGATGCCTCGAGGAAAGAAAATGCAAACACCTAGTAAGGAACCTGAAAGCTCTAGCATGACTCATGAAGAAGAGGAAGAAATGCTACATGATATATCAAAATTACAAGAACAAGTGCAACAAATGTCACGCTCACAAAAGCTAACAGAAGCTAAGATAAGTGGCATGGAATCTAAGATAAATGGCGTGGAATCTAAGATAAAGGGCATGGAAGCTAAGATGGATGATTCGAAGACAGATTTGAAGAGAGACATGGCAGATTTGAAGATAGATTTGAAGACATACATGGAAGAATTGAAGAAGTTGCTACAAGAAAGGGTCACTAATGGTGAAAAGGTAGTAAAGGAAACTCATGATGAGAACAAAAGAAATGTTAATCATGATTCCATAGACGCTAATGTTGGATCAAAGAATCACCATATTCCAAAAATTGATATGAGGAAGTTTGATGGCAAGGATCCCGCCACATGGATATTACAGATGGAGCAATTCTTTGATCTCAATAATGTGCAAAACGCACAAAAGGTACGTATGGCAACTGTATATTTGGAACCAAATCAGTTTGTATGGTATCAATGGCTTTGCTCTCGTAAAAAATTTATCACTTGGGCAATTTTTACGGAAGAATTGATAGCACATTATGAAGATACAAAAAGCAACACTTTTTTTAGCCAATTGATAAGTCTCAAACAAAAGGGTTCCGTAATGGATCACATTGAGGAGTTCCAAAAATTGAACATAAGGGTAAAAGATATTCCAGAGGAGCATAGGATTGACGTGTTCATAGGGTCTTTAAAGGATAATATCCAACATGATGTTCACCTTTAGGAACCTGATTCATTAGAGAAGGCATTTAGGTTAGCAAGAAAAATGGAAAGCAAAATTATGGCAACCAGGAAGCATACAACTCACAACTATAAAGACGGAAGTGTTGTTGCCCCTAGTCTTCCACAACCTATAAGGTTGACACCACAACAATTGGAAGAAAAAAGAGCAAAAGGGCTTTGTTACAGTTGTGATAGAAAATACACTAAAGGTCATAAGTGTGCTGAGAAGAAATTATTGTACATAGATTGTGAAGAGGAAGAAGAAAAGGAGCAAGAAAGGTCAAAAGAAGAAGATATACTCCAGGAACAAAGCCTAGATGAAGAACAAATAAATCCGACCATATCTTGTAATGCATTGATGGGAATTACCACTCCTCAAACCATCAAGATAGAATGACAAATCAAGAAGAAAAAGGTAATAGTGTTGATTGATTCAGGAAGCACCCACAATTTTATTCATTGTAGGGTAGCAAAAGAATTGAATTGCTTCCTATATCCAGCACCAGAGTGTCAAGTGATGATTGCAAATGGAGGAACAATAAATTGCTCTGGAAAGTGCCATAATATCAAGCTATCCATGGGAGAATATGTATTGACTAGCCTAATGCTTTCCATTCCAATGGGAGGTGCTGATGTTGTACTAGGAGTCCAATGGCTACAATCCTTGGGTACAATAGCTTTTAATTTTCAAGAACTTTTCATCAAATTTTCTACGGAAGGAAAGGAAGTTGAATTAAGGGGTATTGCAGGGAAACCAGGAAAGATAATCAGCTCTAATGGCATGACAAAGCTTCTAAAAAAGGAGCAAAGAGGTGTAATTGCACAATTATGTTCGCTAGATGTTTCCACATTGGAATCATCTATTTCTCCAGATCTCCAAAAAGTCTTGGACAATCATTCCAAGGTATTTGAGACTCCAAAAGGTCTCCCACCTATGCGTGATCATGATCATGCTATTCATCTGATTCCAGGAAGTGTTCCTCCAAACATCAGGCCGTACAGATATCCCTATGTCCAAAAAAGTGAAATTGAACGTATGGTTGCAGAAATGCTAGAGGCTGGTATAATTCAACCGAGTCAAAGTTCTTTCTCAGCTCCAGTAGTATTTGTGCACAAGAAGGATGGATCATGGCGCATGTGTCCGGATTATAGGGAGCTCAACAAGCTCACTATTAAAGATAAGTTCCCCATTCCTGTTATTGATGAATTACTGGATGAATTGCATGGATCAATTTACTTCACCAAGTTGGATCTTCGTTCGGGATATCATCAAATCAGAATGAAGATTGAAGACATTCCGAAAACGGCATTTAGAACTCATGAGGGTCATTATGAATTTTTGGTCATGCCTTTTGGCCTTACCAATGCACCTTCAACATTTCAAGGTTTGATGAATTCAATTTTCAAACCATTCCTTAGAAAATTTGTGTTAGTATTTTTTGATGATATACTAATCTACAGCAAGTCTTGGAAGGATCATGTTGAACATGTTGACAGGGTGCTACAACTATTGGAGGAGAAACAATTATATGAAAAAAGATCCAAATGTTTCTTTGGAGTCCAGGAGGTGGAATATTTGGGTCATATTGTATCTCATGAAGGAGTTAAGGTAGACCCTAGCAAAATTAAAGCCATTAAGGAATGGAAAATCCCCACATCCATAAAGCATCTGCGAGGATTTCTTGGGTTGACAGGGTATTATCGCAAGTTTGTTAAGAATTATGGAAGAATAGCAGCACCTCTAACAACATTATTGAAGAAAGATTCATTTTCATGGACTCTGGAAGCAACAAAGGCCTTTGAACATCTTAAAGAGGCAATGTGCCAAGCACCGGTCTTAGCTACACCGGACTTCACAAAAACCTTTATTGTGGAATGTGATGCTTTAGGAAATGGAATTGGTGCTGTTCTAATGCAAGATGAAAGACCCATTGCTTTTGAAAGTTGTCCAATCAAGGGAAAGTTTTTAAGCAAAGCTATTTATGAGAAGGAAATGTTGGCAATACTCCATGCACTTAAGAAATGGCGACCCTACCTAATGGGAAGACACTTCAAGGTAAAAACAGATCATGATAGCCTTAAATACTTTTTAGAACAAAGATTATCCTCTGAAGAGCAACAAAAGTGGGTCACAAAGATGTTGGGTTATGACTTTGAAATCATCTACAAAAAAGGGAAGCAAAATGTGGTGGCAGATGCACTCTCAAGAAAGGATGAGGATGTGGAAGCATTGTTGTGTGCCATTTCTATTATCCAACCAGATTGGATAAACGAAGCAAGGGAGGAATGGAAGAATGATGAAGAAGTGTGGGCACTTATTCGAAAGATACAACAAGATTCCAGTACTTCTGATACATTTAGCTGGCAAAATGATTCGTTATGGTACAAAGATCGCTTATACCTCTGTAAGAATTCCCAGCTAAAACAAAAGATTCTTATGGAATTGCACACTTCTCCCTTAGGAGGGCACTCAGGATTTTTAAAAACTTACCACAGGGTTAAGAAGGAATTTTTTTGGGATGGCCTTAAATCAGATATTCAAAAGTTTGTGGCGAAATGTTTGGTTTGCCAGCAAAATAAAGTTGAAACAATTAAGACACCGGGTCTATTACAACCTTTATCCATTCCAAGCCAACGTTGGGAGGAGGTTTCAATGGATTTTATCACAAGTTTACCCAAGTCTGAGGGAAAGAGTGTCATCATGGTGGTAGTTGACAGACTTACCAACTTTTGTGCATTATCACATCCATTTAAAGCCAGTACAGTTTCTACTGCATTTATGGAAACAGTTCAAAAGCTACATGGAAACCCAAAGATTATTGTAAGTGATAGAGATCCCATTTTCACTGGAAATTTTTGGATAGAATTATTTTCTTGTCTTGGTACTCAGTTAGCTCATAGCTCATCTTATCATCCTCAATCTGATGGGCAAACTGAGATAGTAAACAAATTTTTGGAAGGATATCTTCGTTGCTTTGTATCTGATAAACATACACAATGGGTCAAATGGTTGCCTCTGGCTGAATGGTGGTATAACACTTCCTTCCATACAACAACAAAAATGACCCCATTTATGGCACTTTATGGGTATCAACCACCATCCATCACATCATATTTAAGAGAAAATTCTAAGGTTCAGGAAGTGGAACATCACATCGAACATCAACAACAAGTCCTCCAACTCTTAAAGGATAACCTCGTGTTGGCACAAAATAGAATGAAACAACAGGAAGATCAACATCGCAGTGAAAGAAGTTTTGATGTAGGTGATTGGGTATTCCTACGGCTACAACCATATAAGCAAATGTCCCTAAAGTACGCTAAGAAGGATAATAAATTATCACCAAAGTATTATGGTCCGTACAAGGTGTTGCAAAAGATTGGTACTATGGCATACAAATTGGAGCTTCCTGCAACTTCTCGATTGCACCCAGTTTTCCATGTTTCATGTTTAAAGAAGGTTATAGGTGACAAGCTCCCAATTCAAACAATATTTCCAGAACTTGACGAGGAAGGAAAAATTATATTGGAACCGGAAGCAGTCACAGAAACAAGAACTCGACAGCTATGAAATCGATCAATTTCAGAGTATCTTATCAAGTGGAAGAACTTATCCACTGAAGATTCCACATGGGAGGATGAGAATTTTATGCAAAAGTATCCAGAACTACTCAAGCGTTGAGGACAACACTTTTTTGAAGGAGAGGGGCATGTTGGGTCCTTATAATACTAGTGATCACCCCATTACTATTGTAGTTATACCCCTTATTTATATTGTTGTGCCCCTATTACCCCCATATTGTTATTTCTGTGCCCCATAGAATCCCTCTATTGTTATTTTTGTGGCCTTATATTATTATTGTTAGGTCGGCTGGATTATATTGTGACTCCTTAGACTCCTATATATAGAAAGGAGGTTTTGTCATTTGTATCATCCAAGAATTGTTCATTTATGTAATGTAAAGGAGGTTGCTCCCTCGAAGAGGCTGAATTCTAAGGCGTTGATCTATCTTTTCTATCTTTTCTTGAGCTGGTTTCATAACAGAAAGAAACATATTCTAATCGCATAAAGATCATGAACTAAATGTAAAAGAAACCTAACTTAACCCTATTTATCACATGTGATGATTTGAAATAACTAAGCATGGAATCTAATCTAGGGAGTATTAACTGCTGCATGCATGTGCTAATTAAGAAATAAAAAGAAGTATTTTTCTTTATCTTTTCATTTTATAAATGCAAATGCTAATCTTTCCTTGTTCTTTGGTAGGGGAGACAAGTGTGGAGGAAGAGGGGTACAATGTTTTTGATGGCTTGGAGGTCAAGTAGAGGCCTAATCCTAACATAAATGATGTTTTTTCTCAATTCCGGCTCAAAACAGGCCGTTACAGGATTTCTTACATGATGTCTATAGGATGTACTAGTTCCTATAGGATCCCCTATTTTATTACAAGAACATGCTGAAAGCTTAGGCAATGGTCTAGAAGGTGGAATGAAGCTTGGGAAAGGTGGATAATTGAAGAATAAGGCATGGAGGTGGTGGACACTACCCGAAACTCAAGTAAGGGCTTCAATATGGGTGGATTTTCTCATTGGAAATGACAATTTTTGCTTATAAAACAAGTCTAATTCAGATTGAGATTTTAGTGGATTTTTTCGACATGGGTGGATGAGGCTTGGATAAGCCGAACGAGATGATGTATCCCTGAAATGTAGAATATCCTACAACAACACATATTATTGTCTGAATCTATCCACAAATTCATCCATACATGGGAAAGATTTATTAAATAACGGAAAATTACTAGTCTAAAATCTAGAAATTCGAGAACTAGTGTGATAGTAAATCTATCAAATGCCTAACCTAATCAAGTGAAAATGAAATTGGGTAAATTTTGTTATTAAATATAATGTTTTTGTGATCTAATACAAGTGGAATCAACTTGATTGAAGCTCGTTAGCATGCTCTAAAAAATAGTAGAGATTTACTGTTCTTTGTTACAAAGGAGTCCAGAAATCTAGATTTGGGAATAAGAAAACTAATCCAAGTATATAAATCATTAATATGACCTTCCAAAGCTTTTCCAAGGATGAAATGATACTTGTGATCCTAAAAAATAACTTACGTCAACCATTTAACCCAATCTTACAACAAGAAATCATTAATATTAAATGCAGAAATAGAAAGAAACAAGAACAAGAGATGCTTATGAATAAGAAGTCAAAAGAACAAAAAACAAATGATACAAAAGGGCTCTGAGAATCCTGGGATGGCCAAGCCCAAGGAAAATCAAAGTCCTATGGAGGAGAACAAGATTTAGAAGCTGAACATGACACCAATCTTCATTATTTTCATCAATACAATTACATCCCTGCAAAAAAATATAATGGAGCTGCAAAAATACGAGTTCTCTCCACAAGAAGAATGATACAAATCTATCCCTAGAGACAAATTCGACTTGGTACTTATACAAAATGATTATGAATCATTCCCCATGAAATGAGGAAGCTTTCCCCACCAAAATCCCTTGATTAGTGGATCTGGTTCCCAATACTAGGAATCTGCATTAAATGGCAGGGAACACATTCCTAAATTTTCTCAATCATTGGAGTTCCACAATATGTGCCATAATTCCATAATATATTGTTGATTTATTATTTAATATTGATCCTACTATAGTAGGGATCAAGTCCCTAAATTATCTCCTCCTCCAAATTTTTATAATCTGCCCAATATTCTCATAATATTCCACCAAAATAAATAGTATTGGGCACTGTTAAACACACATGGAAAACATAGAATAGGAAAGATAAATCATGTGAGTTCATTTTTTTATTAACAGGAGATGTACATTTATAATACAATGTTGTGACTCTTGGGTTTCAGATCCCAAGGTCTCTTGGACTGCTTAGTCTTTTCGGCTTCCACACTAACCCTTTAGGATTAGGTGTCCAACATTCCCCCCTTAATCCGAAGGGTTATGTATGAGTCCAAGAAGAGAGTTGTAATACAAAATGTGCAAAAATGCATGGCAGCACTAGGCTGAATGTGCTCTCTGAAATGTTGGTATAAAGGGCGGTGGTTTAAGGATGACCACCAACACTGGAACGCTTAGTGCAGTTCCCGGAACTCTTCCAAAACTGGCAAGAAGCTGGAGTCTTCTGCTAGAGGAAGTGTTCTTAATTTGTGATGGTTTAAGGATGACCAACAACTCTGGAATGCTTAATGCAATTCCTGGAACTCTTCCAAAACTGGCAAGAAGCTGGAGTCTTCTGCTAGAGGAAGTGTTCTTAATCTGTGATGGTTTAAGGATGACCAACAACTCTGTAATTCCTGGAACTCTTCCAAAACTGGCAAGAAGCTGGAGTCTTCTGCTAGAGGAGGTGTCCCAGATTGCCAACTGAAGGCATGTTCAGGCATCTTGTCTCTGGCTACAACTCTGAAACTGGTGTGGCAGGTTGTGGCTCAGGCTCGCTTGATGTGACTTTGAAGCTTGTAGATGACCATCATTTCCCCCCCTGTCAGGTACAAGGTGAGAAGATGGAGAAAACTCAACTGCAAGACTGTTCAATACTCTAGAACAAGTTCTGACATGCGTTTGGAATATCTTCTTGGCTGTTGATGCCCATTGCCAAGAAGCGATCCATCCAAGATGAATCTTTGTTCTTGCAGGACGTTTGTTTCTGAAGCATCTGTGTGAAGAATGATTGGTTTTATGACAGTGCTTACATGGATGAAGATCAAAACAGTGATCTTTCAGATGGCCAACTCGATCACAGTGTTGGCATTTCTCAATCTGTGGTTGTTGTTGTTGTTGTTGTTGCTGTGGAAGAGGGGCAGAATCTGGAACAGCTGGAGGTGAATTGTCATGAGGAGCAAGTGAACTGTCATGAAGAGCAAGTGAACTGTCATGAATGAATCCAGCACTCTGAAACTGAATGGGCTTGGCATAGTCTGGAATATGAAAGGACAAGTCCTTGTCATATCCAAGACCAGTTCTGTGCTTGTTGTGGACAAGCTGTTCCCAAGGTCTGATGATGGGCTTGGGAAGTGCAGACTAAGTTTCTGCATCTGCATGTAAATCTGTTGTTGTATTAGGCACAGAATTTGCAACATTAGTGTCTTGCTGTTTATGGGAGTTTGTTTCAATTTTCTGAACATAAACAGGTTCAGAATGGTGTCTATTTTGATGTAGCTCTTCTTGCTGTAGCTGTGATTCAAGCTGCAAAAAATCGATCTTTTCCTGTGCATTTTGTAGACATGTCTGAATTTCTGAGAGAGATCCTTTGCTGATTTGTAATGTGTCATCAACAGTAGATAATATCAGAGTTTTAAGGAACTGTAATACTTCACTGGTTCTGGCCATTTTTTTTTTCTTCAATGTCTGATTTACACCTTAACAAACTGATCACAACTACTACTCAATGCAGAAAAGTAATATCTACTCACAGTACACAACAATACCCTTTATAAATGTCAGCAAATGATCAGTGTGCAATATAAAAGATTACAATCAGTTCACCAGAATCTTTATGCAGCAGTGGAATCAAGGAATCAATGCACTATAATGAAATCTAAATACAAAGCCACACTGGGGCAGCAGCAACTGCAAACTTGTTTGGATCCTTCAAGTTTTCCTTCACTTTCAAATCAGCGTCAGCAACAAGTTCCCAGAATCCAGGTTCTTTAAAACGGACTAGTAACATGCATCTCAGCTTTTTACCCAAATCAAAAAACCTCAATAGCTGGAAATTTCACAACTGTACCATTGCATGCGGAAGCTTATCTTTCATGTGATTCAAAATCATTCACCATTGATTTCTTACTTTCATTAAAAGCCATCATATATGGAATTATCTCAATTCCAATATCTACTCATCAATAGGAAAATTCATAACTTCTTAAACCCAATGACTCAAATCATTCAGATGCTCATCAACGAAATAAACATCATTCATATATGACCAAAATTCAATGAAACAATGTAACCATGTTTTAACATTATTTTAATGAATGAAAGGCTTGGACTTGTCCTTACTAAATGCGCCCTTGATCTTTTAGCAGTAGTACAAATGATCCCCAATAAATCTCAGCCTCCTAAAATGATGAGGAATTCGGTCTTCCAGGCATCCGGAACTCCTTTGCTCAGCAATGTCTATATTGTGATTGTTGTCAGTAGCAATGCTAATGCAGCCTGTGCCTTAAAGTTTGTGGTTGAGGCAGTGGCGCTGTTCAAATCCTACTTTGGTGGTGCATTCGATGAAGATGCCATCCGGAATAATTTTGTGCTAATTTACGAGCTTCTTGATGAGATCATGGACTTTGGCTACCCACAAAATCTTTCTCCTGAGATTTTGAAGCTTTACATCACACAAGAAGGGGTTCGGTCTCCTTTCTCATCAGACAAACCCGTACCCAAGTGCTTGGCAAATGTTCAAAAGTCGAGAAGAAAAAAACTACTAATAGCAGGATCATATGATGGTTTCAAATACCACTGGACAACGCACATTCAATATTAAAAACAGCGCACATTCAATATTAAAACAGCGCATTCAATATATATCACCGTATATATATCAATTTAAAACAGCGCACAGCGCATTCAATATGTAAACTGGCTAGAACATTATAATAGACAATCACACAATGTACTGGAACATTGTCCAAGCCAAACGCTCCATGCAAGGATCCGGGCTAAACACTCGGTATAAAACCCTGATTCCAAAATTTCACGATACCTAGCAACTGAAATGGACTATATGCACTAGCCCAGATCCATCCTAACCGTGGATCTGTTACGCGCTGAGAGGTATCAAAAGGTCGATATGCCAATACCAACGTTTTTGCACTATTGAGTAAGCACATTACCTATGAAGGTAGCCAGGGAAATAGCAGAACTTACAGAGATTGATGAACAACCACCCTCTTGAGTATTTCAAAAGTTTGAAATTCTTGGACGTTTTGATGGGCGTAGCGTTGTCTTTCTTCAGCCACATTTACATTGGCTAAAGCATAAACTTTAACTTTAGTTATTGCAGGAGGAGCGGCTTCAAACCCGATGAGTGCATTTCATATTTGATTGAAGGACATGTATGAAGAAATGTACTGCGAATTCAAGTCTGCTACAGCTTATTGAACACTGCCTTGAACTGATACCTCAAGACCCACGGGGCCCATGACTAAGACGCAGATGGGTAGCGGTCGCTTGCGTATAGTGCAAGGGGCATTGAAACGATTTCTTGTAAAAATTAGAACTCTGGAGCATTCCCACGCGGCGTTGATACCCACGGAGGTACAGGGCTCAAAGTCACTCTAACAAACGCGCAAGGTAATCACGTTGGAGGGACAGCTGTATGCCTCATAGCGTACGATACCGTTTGCGTTACTGTTGGCACAGTCATGAACATCAACAGGGACGTGCTACATGGGACGCTTCCCGGACTATTGCTTTCTCCAGCCGCAGTGACTGCGCAGCAGCACGTCCAATCACCCACTTTGATGACGGTGCAGCAACAAATTGACTTCCAATCACCCTCACCTACGCAAAATGTAACTGTGACTGAGAATTTAAACAGGGAAATCTCAAACAGAGAGTAGGAGATCATCTCATTCTGGATGCAGATTCTATGGGTCTTTATCGAACAGAAAATTTGTTTTCAGCATGGAAACCCGAGCAACTGATAATAATAATAACCATTCGAAAACTCAGCACCAACTAACGGCTAGAGGACACGATGAAATTCTTTGCGAGTCTTTGAGAAACTGCAAAGTTTTGATTACGGTAACCAGATACTATAAAACACATTTATTTATTGCAGACGACTGTGATAACCAGAGGAATAGTCACTCGTTCGAATCTCATAGCGAACGAACTCTAGCGTTCAAACCAAGTGGCGAAGGAAATGCAGGTCCAGAACGGCGAAATGGGTCTCCTTTAAATCCTCCCTTAGATGTTCGTTTTCGCGCCTGTGGAACCGACCTGAACACGTTTGGTGCAAACGGTTCAATGGAGCAGAGCGGTGGCAATAATTAATGTCAGCAAATTGGCAGAGCTCGCAGGTCTCATAAATAGAATATGGAAGACAGACATCTCAGAACGGCTTGGACAGATGCGTTATATGGCAAAGGCAACATGTCAGGAGCGCTGGAAAAGAATATGGCAAAGGGCCAAGACTGACATGACATGCACATAACAGGCCACAGAAAAACAAGCGGCTCTGATACCATGTTAAACACACATGGAAAACATAGAATAGGAAAGATAAATCATGTGAGTTCATTTTTTTATTAACAGGAGATGTACATTTATAATACAATGTTGTGACTCTTGGGTTTCAGATCCCAAGGTCTCTTGGACTGCTTAGTCTTTTCGGCTTCCACACTAACCCTTTAGGATTAGGTGTCCAACAGGCACAAATATGCAATTATTCATAAACCTTCCTAATGAACATATTAAAGTTAAAAATACATTATCTAATGAAAAAAAAGAGGTTTAATATGTTGAAGGATGGTTAGATGGGTCTTAATATATGTTTAATTTAGAGGCATGGGCTTTAATTTATGTCTAATTTAGAGGCCCATCATATCCCCTTGTTGAAAGTGTTGCTCATCCTTTGAGCAACTTAGTGACCTCATTGTGCCTCATTCATGGCCCTGGTGGCCTCTCTCTTGTGCATTCCTCAATCCTTTCTCTTAAGAATCTTGGCTGTAAGTTCTGTAAGGACAAGCACAAAATTCTATTTGTGCATAGAAAAATCACTATTTCTTGAGACCATTAGCTTTCCTTCTTCCCCTTATTCAAGATGGGTTCTTGAATATTTTTTAGTTTGAAAAGGTATTCCACATCCTTATCAGCCTTCTACTACCTTGTTCCACCTTTTGGACCTTATGAAACCTTCAAAACATCTTTTAGGCCTTGGACAAAAGCTAGAAAGAGATTGAGACCTCTTGGAAAGCCTCTTTTCATCAATGTAGTTTGAGTTCTGTTTTGATGGTGAATGTCTCATTTTCTTTTGTTTCCTTATTCTTCTCTCTTATGGACTAGATGATTTCCTTATGGCCTTGGAGTTCTTAGTTTTTATTAGGTCTCTCTTAGGCATTGCTTTTTTTTGTTTTTGTTTTTTTGGTTTTAGCACCATTTGCTCATTTCTTCCTCCTTGTAGCAACATTCTGTCTTCCTGTAGCAACAATTCCTTCTCTTTCAGAGTCTTTTAACTGTGTGGGAGTGATGAGAAATGATGTACAGGGTTTGGAGGATGATGCTAGGGCTCAGAGGGAGTAGTGTAGGTTTGTGAAAATGGAGAGGATTCTTTGTTTGTTTTTTTCAAGAAATGTTCAGGGTGAGACGGAGTGTAGGGTTTGTTATTGAAATTATGAAATGGGATGGATGAATGATGGATAGATGGTGAATATGAAGTGGATGGAGGGTTTGGAGTGTTGTGGATTTGGCCTTTGCAAAATTTTCATCTTTTAACTGCTGCCCCCATTCCTTGAAATAATCACCCTTCATAATTTTGACTTTTCAACATTTCATGAGTGAAGGAGTGAGCTACAATTAACTAGTTGAAGGCAGCTGAGACTGCTGACCCATCCTTAGCTTATAAAACTTCATCTCTCATGCATTGAAAATAAAAATCTAACTATAATATGCTCAAGAGAAGAGGTCAATAATATTGCATACATGTACCTACTTGATGGTTGTTGGAGAGACATGCATGCTGTTGTTGAGTTGATGTTGTTGTGCTACTAATGACTCAGGTACATCTTCTTGACTGCCTTTTTCTTTTTTGTTGATCTCATTTTGCTGATGGGTTGTATTCTTGTTGATGTGCAGGTGTTGGGGGACCTATATCAACCTTCCCTAAAGAATACCTGACCTTTTGACCCATTTCTCCATCATATTGCCTCTTGTAGCTTCTTCTCGGCCTTCCTGTAGAGATCTTGTAGTAATTCAGGATAACCTCTTGTAGCAGACTTGTTTTGTCCATATCTCCCAAACAGTAGAATGGATTGACCTGAAATTTTCTGAGCATGTTTCCATCATCATTATGCACCTCCCCATAAAAAAATCTTGGCCAATGGATGCACGAATCTCGAGAAAAACTAAAAATGGCTGAAGGTGATGGAGGTCGATTTCTTGGAAACCATGCACTGAAATTTTTTCAAATTTCTTGGGCATGTTATCATCATCCATATACATCTCCCCAAGCAACAAATTTTTAAATGGATGCATGGATATCGAGAAAATTCAAAAATGGTTGTAGGTGATGGAGGTTGATTTCTCTAAAAATGTGCACTGGAATTTTCTGAAATTGCTTGAGCATGTTACCATCATCCATATGCATCTCCCCCTGAAACAACTTTTTAAATGGATGCATGAATATCGAAAACAATAAAAAATGGATATAGGTGATGGAGATTGCTTTCTCGAAAACTGTGCACTGAAATTTGTTGAAATTACTTGAGCATGTTACCATGATCCATATGCATCTCCCCCTAAAACAACTTGGAAAATGGATGCATGGTTGGCAAGATATGGCAAAAATAGTTTTATGCTCTATGTATTTCTGTTTCCTGTAGCAAAACAGAGCCTTCCTGTAGTATTCTGGGGCAATAAGGAAAATGAATGGTAGAAGTTTGGAAATGATGAGTGGATGGTGGAAATAGATGAGGGTGATGGATTTGCATGGACTTGGTCATGCTGGAGCATTTGAGCAAAGGAGGAGAAAGTCAAAATTTGACTTCTTTTGACTAGGTTTGACCTGTTTTTTCTTTTGTTGGTGCTTTTTGTTGCTTGTAGATGTTGGAGGACACCTATATTCATTAGAGAGATACATGGAGCACATATTTTTTTATTTTTTTATTTTTTTTTCCTTCTAGGCCACTAGCCGCCTCAATGAGGTTTTCAACTAGTAGGGCTTGCCTAGGTGCCTCAAAGGAGGTTTTCACCTAGGATCTTTTTTTTTTTCTCTTTTTTCCAACCCAGTGACCGTCTCATGGAGGTTTTCAATCAATGAGCCAATCTCAGGCACCTCAAAGGAGGTTTTCACTTGAGATTTTATTTTTTCCCTCTTATTTTTCATTTTATTTTTTCTACCCTACTCTACTTGAAAAACAAAATCACTTTCAAGTATAAGAATACTTCCAATGGAGCCATGTGCACATAAAAATGATAGAAAAACTGATGTGTAGGTTTTCAATAAATGATTTGACATGTACCTGGATTTCAGAGACCAAATGATTTGACTTTGAAAGTATTAAGCATAGTTGAAGAAGAGAGTGATGCTCCATCTTGTTGATTTTTTGGAATCAAACCTCAATATAACTTTGATGCCCTTGGTTTTCTTGCTTATCTAGATCATTCTTCATGTTTTATTCTACCATGACCTTCAAATATTCCTCTTTTTGTTGATTGTTCTCTTGAACACATGGAGGATTTGATGGTAACTATGAGGGAGATTTCTCAATCTCTGATTTTGTTGTCTTCTCTTCATCAAGTGCAACTCATGATTCTTTGATCTTCTCTTTTCAATCTTATTTTTTTGCATGTTGTCCTTCAATGGAATCAAAAGAATCTATTTTTTTGAATATTCTCCCTGAGCTGAGATGAATACCATTGAGATCGAAAGGAGATATTTGGAAGTATTATACCTCAACATTGTAAGTGAGTTGAGCTACTTCAATGTGTGGGTTTGGAAATGGTGGTACAGGTAGTTGAGTGGGAGTGCATATTTGAGATGGATGTGGTTGGGGTTTTGGTTGTGGTGGAGGTGAATGGTAGGGATAACATGGAGTTGGGTATGGAGGATATTGAGGAAAATATTGAGGATATTTTGGATGCCTCCCATAATTTCCTTGCCAACCTTGTTGGCAAGATTGGTTTTGGGGTTGAGATGGCCAATGTTGCCAAGGAAAGGGTGTGTTCCAATTACTTTGAGATGGATGTGCATAAGCTTGAAATTGTGAATTACATTCTTGAATCATAGAATAGGTTTCCATGGTCCTCTTGGAGCTACATAACATAGATGCATTGGCAATTGAATTTCTCCATTTGTTCTCTTGGTGAACTTCCTTCAACCTTGGTAATGAGGAGAAACATTTAACATCATGTGATTTTGCATGGACGACATGAATATCAGCATCTTCTCTTTGCACATTTTGTATGCTTAACATTTCTACTTGTTCACTTAAATTGCTAAGAATTTCTATTTTAAAGTTATTAAGTAAATTTATAAGTTTAGCTTGAATTACCGATCTTGATGTTGATTGACTTACTCTTGCCCACGAGAGCTTCACTCAATGAACCTCTGACATAGCGCGTGCATTCGTGGCATACTAAAGAATACCCTTAATTTGACTACATATTGGAAAATACCTCTAAAAGTCACATTATTTAACCCCATACCAATATGAACCCAATACACCTACTAATTTAAAAAACCCCTACTTTCACTAGATATTGTAGGTATCCATTTTGTCATTAACAT
Source organism: Pinus tabuliformis (assembly GCA_031772625.1). Classification (NCBI taxonomy): domain Eukaryota; kingdom Viridiplantae; phylum Streptophyta; class Pinopsida; order Pinales; family Pinaceae; genus Pinus; species Pinus tabuliformis. Next base: position 349,969,414 of record CM062820.1, on the reverse strand, counting down.
TTTTTATACCCTTTATATTTTCTCATTAACTTTGAGCTTAATTTTTTATACCTGCCAATATAAGAACCCTTTACCCCCTATTATATGCTCAATATATTATGTCATTTTTTCCTCAATATATATCCGCCAATATGAATGCACGTGGTATGGTATGGCTCCCCCAGTGAAGCCCTCGTACTCTTGCCATTTCTCTTGATATGTGTTTGTATGTTTCACACATTTATTCAAATGATAATTGGTATACATCACCTCTAGTCATGAGATCAAGGAGATCAATCCATTCATCCCTAATTGTTCTAAAAGGGTTTTTAGTGTGTTGGATCCTAAATGATGCAGTTTTTCCCTCTTTACATTATACATGAACCTCTCTATGAGATTCTCTAAACTCTCATCTTCTTTTTGATTCATTGTAAAGATTTCTTCTTTAAGATCACGATCTTTATATTTTTTATAAATATCTTTTGCATATCATTCCATGATCTTATTGAATTAGTCCCTAAACTCATGAACCATTTAAGAGCTCTATCCTTGAATGTTGCCAGAAACAATCTTAGTTTTTGAGTTTTTAATAAGTAAACATAATATCTATAAACAATTTCAAATTCAAAGAGAAAGGTTTCTGGATCCTTTGACCTTAGACCATGAAATTTGGAAGAAAAGATGGAGGTATGTTCTTCATGTGCACACTACCATCAGTATCTTGAATGGGAAATCCGAGAGGATCTTCCTCATTGTCATCATCTCCATCCATTTCTTCTACATTCTTTACCATATTCTTCTTCTACCTACAAAATTGAATGGTTATGTGGCTCTTATTGCACCATGTGGTCAAATGGGGGGGATGGGTTGGTGTTGGAGATTTTTTTGTTTTTATGATTGAATGAAAACATGATGCAATGCACTTTTCTATTTTTGAAATGAAATATGCCTAATGCAATTATTTTTTGTTTTTGCAAAAAGTAAAAAGAAATGAATCAACTAGGGAAGAAAACAATGCATACTTTGACACCTCCCCGGAAACAACGTCAAAAAGTGATGTGTCTCGGTATTGTAACAAGAATGCTACAACTCCCAAGGTTACTGACTTTAATTATCAACTCGTGGTTCATACAAACTTGAGAGGTGTCGGCACTGCATATGCAACATACAATGTGTCCTTCCTCTGCTGTCATGATGTAATGGAGTGCATGTACTGAAATCAAATCCTAAACTAATTGCAGAAAATGAACTGCTCGAAATAGAAACCCCAACATATTGCAAGAAATAAAGTACAAGGCAAGAAACATATTATAATTGCATAAATATCATGAACTAAATGCAAAATAAACCTAACTTAACCCTATTTATCACATGTGATGATTTGAACTAACTGAGAATGGAATCTGATCTAGGGAGTATTAACTACTGCATGCAAGTGCTAATTAAGAAATAAATAGAACTATTTTTTATTTTATTTTTTAAATTCTAATCTTTCCTTTTTATTTGGCAAGGGAGAGAGGTGTGGAGGAAGAGGGGTACAATGGTTTTGATGGCTTTGAGGTCAATTAGAGGCCTAATCCTATCTTAAATGATAATTTTCTCAATTCGAAATCAAAATAGGCTGCTACAGGATGTCTACAAGATGCATTAGTTCCTATAGGATCCCCTGTTTTATTACAAGAACAAGCCGAAAGCTTAGGAAGTGGTCTAGAAGGTGGAATGGAGCTTGAGAAAGGTGGATAATGGAATAATAAGGCATGGAGGTGGTGGACACTACCCAAAACTCAAGCAAGGGCTTCAAGATGGGTGGATTTTCTCAATGGAAATGGAAATTTTTGCTTATAAAACAAGAATTCGGATTGAGATTTTAGTGGATTTTGGTGACATGGGTGGATGAGGCTTGGATGAGGAGAATGAGATGAGGTCTCCTTGCAATGTAAATATCCTACAACAACACACATTATTGTCTACATCTATCCACAAATTCATCTATACATGGGAAAGACTTATTAAATAATGGAAAATTACTAGTCTAATGCGGGGGGGTCACAGGGGGGTGGGTAGCCCCCCTCTATGGGGCCCGGGGTAGCGCCCCCAGAAATTTTTTTTTGGACCCTATATTAGGTTGGGCGGACCTACCTATGGTTTTTCAGTCCATGGTTTTGGATGCGATGATTTTCGGTCCATGGTATTGGATGCTTTGGCATGTATAAATATGTATTATAACATTGAAAGGACAATAATGAAAAATCAATTTGGTAGTCCCAGTTTTGGGATCCTGGGGAAAATATCTGTGTATATGTGTTTTATGTGTTATGCTCTTGCATTGTTTATTTTCTATGTTTTAGAATTCGTATGCAGGTAATTTATGTACGGGGTTAAAACCTACATTTGGTATCAAAGCTGTTTTGGCTTCAAGGGGATGCCTTTGCTACTGAGGGGTTTTGCTCGGACTTGTGGTAGACCCTTTTCAGTGGGAGATCTGTGGGATCGATTCTGGCGGTGAAAGAAAATGGTGAGCAGTGGAATGATAGAGATCAAGAAATTTAATGGTCAGAGTTTTGAGTTGTGGAAATTCAAGATGGAGGATCTGTTAGTGGATAAACATTAGTGGATCGTGGTAGATCCGGGTCCTAAAACAACGGGAGTGTCTGATGAAGAATGGAAGAAATTGGATCGGAAGGCAAAGAGCACAATACGATTGTGTGTCTCAGATTTAGTATTGCTGAATGTATCAGGGGAAGCTATGGCGAAGGATTTGTGGGACAAGTTAGGGACTTTATACCAATCTAAGTCTTTGTTGAATAAATTGTTCCTACGGAAAAAGATGTACAACCTGAGGATGAAAGATGGAGACTCTGTGATAGAGCATCTAAATGCATTTAATACTATGGTAAGTTAGTTATTATCTATTGATATTAAAATTTCAGATGAAGATAAGTGCATCAGTTTGTTGTGTTCTCTACCAGATTCCTGGGATACTTTGGTTATTGCAATAGGTAGCAATGCAATTGCCTTGCAGTTTGATGAAATAGTATCATCCTTACTAACGGAGGAGATGAGACGGAAAAATATGGAGAGCCAGAATGTTGATGCCTTGTCTGTACGAGCACGGTCTAGAACATAAACAAAAATAAGTCATCGAGTGGGAGATTTAAATCTAGAGGGAGATATAAATCTCCAAGAAAACCTGTAAAGGTGGTGTGTTGGAAATGCGGAAAGAAAGGGCACTACAAAAGGGACTGTAAATCTAAAGCTCCTGTCAAAGGAAAGGGATCTGATGATGCTTCTTATGTAGAGGCGAAAACCACCTCAGATGAAGGTGGGGATGTGTACTTGGCTTCTTCAAGTACACATGTAGATCATGAGGCATGGTTGATTGACTCAGGTGCATCCTTTCACTTCACTCCCCATAGAGAGTGGTTATGTGATTATGATAAATACGATGGTGGTGATGTCTTCTTAGGGGATGATAGGAAGGCTAGAATCATTGGTCACAGAAAAGTAAAGTTGAAGTTGCAAGGTGAAAGGTTTAGAACACTTCCAGGTGTTCTGCATATTCCTGCATTAGCCAAAAATCTGATTTATGTAAGCAAGTTGGATGATGCAGGTGTAAAAATAGTGTTCAAGAAGGATACCTGCAAGATGGTTTGGGGAACACTGGTATTGATGCGGGGAGTTCGGACTGGAACTCTATACATGCTGCAAGGTAGTACTGTTGTTGATGGGTGCAACACTTCTATGGTTCTTGAAAGTGGAGCAGAATATCTAGTGGTCTTTGGAGAGAAGACTATGCTGTGGCATCAAAGGCTTGGACATATTGGAGAGAAGGGCCTTCGAATACTTCATGGTAAAGGTATGGTAGAAGGTATGAGTAATAACTCTCTATATTTTTATTTTTGTGAAAATTGTGTATATGGGAAGTAGAATTGGGTGAGTTTCCCCTCTGGTGTTAAGAGGGCGAAACAGATATTAGAGCTTGTGCACAGTGATGTGTTTGGACCTGTGAAGGTTCCATCACTGGGTAAGTCTGTGTACTATGTATCATTTATAGATGAGTTCTCAAGAAATACATGGATATATTTCCTTAAGAAGAAATCTGAAGTCTTTGACAGGTTTAAAGAATTTAAGGCTCTGGTGGAAGACCAGACAGAGAAGAAGATAAAGGTGTTGAGGATAGATAACGGTGGAGAGTTTTGTAGTAAGGAATTTGAAGAATTCTATAAGAAGTGTGGTATAGCATGGCAGAAGACTACTCCATATACACCTCAGCAAAATGGAGTTGCAGAAAGAATGAGCAAGACGTTGATGGAAAGGGAAAGAAGCATGCTCGGTCGTGCTGGGTTAGGACATGAATTCTGGGTAGAGGCGGTGGAGACAGCATGTTACCTGGTCAATAGATCACCTTCATTAGTGTTGGAGGATAAGACTCCACAAGAGGTATGGACTGGTAAGAAACCCTCTCTTTCACATTTGAGGGTATTTGGATGTGATGCATATGTACATGTTCCAAAGGAGAAACGAACCAAGTTGGATAGTAAATTTGAAAAGTGCATCTTTATTGGGTATAAGGATGGTTTAAAGGGTTATAAGCTTTGGAACCCAGCAACAAGGAAGGTTGTGTACAACCGAGATGTGGTGTTCAGAGAGTTGAAAGATGTTATTAAACATGAAGTCCAACCAAAGGAACCTGAGAAGATAGAGTTTTAGCTAAAGGAGGAAGAATTAGACTCTACAGCAGGGGAGGAATCAAAAGATGAAGAGACACAAACTCTGGGTGTAAGAAGATCAGTTCGAGAAAGAAGGCAGCCAGAAAGGTATAGTCCATCTACCTTTTGTTCAAGTTTTTCCTTATCTATTATTGATGGTGATACCAGAATTGTGAAGTAAGAAGTAGATTCAGAGGATGGAAAACTTTGGAAGGAAGCCATGGTTGATGAAATGGCATCTTTGCACAAAAGTGAAGCTTGGGATCTGGTGGAGTTGCCGGCTGGAAGGAAACCCATTGGTAGCAAATGGGTGTTCAAGAAAAAGACAAATGCAGAAGGAAAGGTGGAGAAATACAAGGATCAGTTGGTAGCAGAAGGTTATTCCCAGGTGCCGGGAATTGATTTTGGTGATATTTTTTCTCCTGTTGCCAAGGTAACTTCTATTAGATTACTTTTATCTGTTGCTGCTGCTTTTGATTTTGAGGTAGAACAGATGGATGTGAAGACAACATTTCTTCATGGGGATCTGGAAGAGGAGATCTACATGAAGCAACCTGAAGGCTTTACGGTGAAGGGTAAGAAAGAACTGGTATGCAAGTTAAAGAAGTCTTTGTATGGGTTAAAACAGTCACCAAGGATGTGGTATCAAAAATTTGATACATTTATACAGGGACTTGGTTTCACTAGAAGCAAAGCAGATCACTGTGTGTATTTCAAATTAATTGGTAACTGTGTTATTTATATGGTCTTGTATGTGGATGATATGTTGCTGGTTGGAAATGACAAAGAAATTATCTAGGATTTGAAGACCCATTTTTCCTCCAAATTCGACATGAAAGATCTTGGTGCTGCAAACTATATTTTGGGCATGGATATTAAAAGAGATCAGATAAAGAGGAAGCTCTGGTTAAACCAGAGCAAGTATGTCAAGACAATATTGCAAAGGTTTAATATGCAAGACAGTAAACCGGTGAAGGTTCCTATTCTTGTAGGTGTAAAGTTATTTGTTGAATAGTGTCCAAGACACAAGAAGAGGAAGAGGACATGTCCCGTGTTCCATATGCAAGTGCAGTCGGTAGCCTGATGTATATGATGGTTTGTACTAGACCAGACATTGCACCATGCAGTGGGAGTATAGAGCAGGTTTATGTCAAAACCAGGGAAGTAGCACTGGACAACATTGAAGCGGGTTTTCAGGTATTTGCGTGGCACTAGTGATTATGGTTTGTGCTACCAAGGAAGACTAGGATTGGACAGAGTGTTGGATATTCGTGGCTTTGTTGATGCAGACTGGGTTGGAGATCTGGATTAGAGAAGATCTACAAGTGGTTATGTGTTTAACCTATTTGGAGGTGTAGTCAGTTGGATGGGTAAGAAACAATCTATAGTGGCACTATCAACTACAAAGGAAGAATACATGGTAGCCACTCATGCAAGCAAGGAAGTAGTTTGGTTGCAGAGATTGTGCTCAAGTATGGGGTTAGTACAAGGAGCTATAAGGATAGATTGTGACAGCCAAAGTGCAATTTTCTTGGCAAAGAACCCTGCTTACCATTCAAATACAAAGCACATTGATGTTCAATATCACTTTGTGAGGGATATGATAGAAGACAAAAAGGTGTTGCTATTAAAGGTGGACACTTTGAAGAATATTGCAGATGCATTGAAAATATTTGTGAGCTCTGAGAAGTTCTATTGGTGTAGAGAAACAATGGGCATTTCAGGGCTGAATAAATGACTAAGCTCTCCTGTGGCTCCCTGTGCAAAGAAAACAACAAGTGGGAGAATGTTGGGTTGTGTTATATTAGGTTGGGTGGACCTACTTATGGTTTTGGACGCGATGGTTTTTGGTCCATGGTATTGGATGCTTTGGCATGTATAAATATGCATTGTAATAGTGAAAGGACAATAATGAAAAATCAAGCTGGTAGTCCCGGTTTTGGGATCCAGGGGAAAATATCCATGTATATGTGTTTTATGTGGTATGCTCTTGCATTGTTTATTTTCTATGATTTAGAATTTGTATGCAGGTAGTCTTTGTACAGGGTTAAAACCTACAGTTGTCCCACTGAGGAAAGTATGTTATTAATGTGTTCTGGATTATCTATATTGTGTCATCAAGCACTCTAAGTATGTGATCATAGTCAAGTTCTATCACTATTCACATAAGTTCCACTGATCCCACACTTAGCCAAATTTTGGAAAATTCCCAGCAACTTAGCCTCATCCGGCCTTCCTAAACTACAGATTACGCAGTCCTATCCCTCAAGTTGTAACCCTACCTCTTGAAACTACCCAATGTGCACTTCTTTCCTTCCAGGGTTGCGCATTACACAATTTCAGTGCTCAAGCCTGAAGCTTGGCCTCCAAAATTGCTCAAATCAGCCCTCCATCTAGGCCCTAACTATGCATTGTGTAGCCTCTGAGCTCAAGCCCAAACCCCGATCTCTTGAAATTCACAACTGCACAATCACCAAGTCTTATCTGCCTCCCAAAACTACGTAGTTGATAGAAATAGTGAAAAACCCTGCAGCCTAACTCACTGAGACTCAAAACTACGCAATCTTCTTGCATAGTCTAGCTTGAACTGTGCATTGTGCAGCCTCAAGGCTTAAGCCTTAGCTCTGAGCTCTTGAACTGCGCAACTGTGCAATCACCTGGGCTCCTTTGTCTTCCATAATTTCGCAATGGGAAAAATCAGTGTTCAAGCCCTCAACCTAGCTCCCTGAGCTCCCCAACTGCGCAATCTTTTTTCTCGGTCCAGCCTAAACTGTGCATTGCATAGTCTCAAGGCTCAAGCCTAACCCTTGATTGCTTGAGTTACACAATCACGTAGTCACTGAGCCTCTCCCTCAGTCTTCCACTCCATTCTAGCTCAATTAGTGAATCATCATGCAACATCTTAGACTAGGGGTTTATCGGATTGATGTCATCTTGTCATGAATGGATTACAGATGCAGGAACTCTATCATGCTATGGAAAGATGACGAAGAAGGAGACAAATAAGGAGGACATGCTAGGATACATATATGGAGTTGAAGAGATAAGATGATCATCAAACAAGAAGATGAATGAACACTAGGTTACAATAGAAGATCAAAGATCAAGACTGCATAAAGTCTCCATCTGATTCACAACCCTTTGGAGGGTGGATATGAATAACAAAGCATATGTCTCATGAAGATGAAGCATTTCACATCTCTTATTGAATACAAAGGAACAACAAAGGACAGTGTGGCATTGCCACATCATCATGCAGTCCATGTCATTAGTGTCATGGCATGTCCTCTCACGAGTCATCATATGCCACATCATTATTGTGGATTATGTAATTATCTATTCAAGATGTATTGTAAAGTGGCATTCCAAAGGACACGTTCATAATATGAAGAGTGATGTAAAGTAAAAAATTCATGGGATGTCAAATAGTCATGAGGGTATTCAAAGAGTTACAAGGAAGGTGAAGCATCACCTCTTGGTTATATATACACCCTCATTGTATGAGAAAATGAATTTTCACCTTGGCTCTTCCCACAAGGAATTATAGAGACAAGCTAGTTCTTTTGGGGAGCAAGGAGTGGCTCCAACTCTCCACTATTGAGGCTAGTGGTGTTAGATGTATACATGTGTCTTGTGATTTTTAATTAATAATTGAAGCCTGATGGCTGACACGTTTTCATGCATGGATTGTGAATATTTGTAAGATTGTTTTGTGAATATTTATGATTCATGTTTTTCTTTCACCTGTACTAAAGTAGTTGAACTATTTCAGTTATTTTATTGCTTATCTAACGGATAATGTGTTGTAATGGTTTATATAACTGTCGCATTGGTGAGCTCCAGTATTGTAGCAATAATGCTACAACTCCTGGGGCTTCCTGTCTCTCATTTTATCAACCCGGTAGTTCGTACAAACTTGGAAGCGACGGTGCTGTATGCACAAGTACTAGCTCTTGTCGCAGCTGTCACTTGGTCAGCTGGCACAAGTCCGCTAGGGCTCAAGCCAACTTCTATAGGCTCTCAGAAGAAGCTTGCTAATTGATGGACGAAAGCTATTCTCAAAGGAAAACTACTCTACTTGACAAAATGGACTGAAAGCAAATCAAAGCATGTAAACCTAGGAAACCCTAATTTAACTAGTCTAACCTCTACAATGCAAAACATGTGAATGAAACTTCTACCAATGCTGCTGTTACCTCTAATAAGTGCAAATGCATGGATCTAAACTACTTGCATCATGAAAGATATGTTTTTGTATTTTTCCCTTAAGTGTGTGGAATGATTGTGATTTTGTGCTAACTAGGGTTTGATTGTGCAGATGGGATGGAGAAGGAAGGAAAGCATGGGACATGTTGGGAAGGCTAAGAGAGGTCCCTAGGGATCCTTAACATCCATCCACAGAGGTTCCTCGCATTCAGATGCTCAGCAACCGAGAGCGTGGCCTCCTACAGGATGGCTGCAGGGGATCCTACAGGATACTCTGGTTTCTACAGGATGTCTACAAATGGCTACAGGATGACCTTCCGTGAGTGTTTGGCGTGATGGAGGGATGATGAAATGGTAGAGGGAGATGTGTAAGGTAGGAATGAGGCTGGTGATAGCTGTAGAAGTGGAAGAATAGGATGGGAAGTGAGTGTAGGGAGTAGGTTGGAAGGTAAAGGGCTATGTCAACGAAAGGGATAGAGAATGGAAGTACGTGAGGAGTGAAAGACTTTGGGAGATGACAGAGTAGAGCAGGGGTCAAAGATGTGTTTGCATGCGTGATCAAGATGGAGGACGAAGTAATGGAACGAGAGAAAGCAGTGTAAATGGAACAAATGCTTGTGACTATCACCAAACCGAAAATGCATTAACTTAGACTACCTGTGCTTATAAATTCAATGAACATCAATCTAAACGCGAAGGAGAATGTGCATGAAGCCGTGGTAAAGGAGTGTGGTGCAGGTGTGAATCATGTGACAGCATCTAACATAACGTGACTGTGTTTGCAGCAATCATGGAATAAAGAAATGCGTATTTTTGGTGGTTAGTCATGGACTTCACTCCAATCCCAGATGAGGTGGCAGTGAGCCTTAACAACCTTTTTGTTGGAGCTCCAATCGATTATATCTATCCTCTGCTACGCTAAGCAAGTCGAAACAAATTCACCATAAGCAACTCCTATCTAACTCATGAAAAAGACCAACTTAACAACCTGTAATTCGAATTGCATGTGCAAATGAAAAGCTCAAAGTGCTGAAATGAAATGGAAACAACACTACAGCAGAGGGGATCTATGGCTCTCAGGTTGGGCCCTAACCTGAGAGCTATAGTCTCCTTAAGAAAACTCAGAACTAGATCAGAATCTGCCTTCTTTATTCATAATCTGATATCATGCCAAATTGGCTTACAGAAAGGAACAAAAACTGAGCTGTGCTCGAAAATTACAATAGCAATACGAGAGTTTCAACAACCTATCCAAGGCTAAGGCCTCTACACTTATACAAAAACGATGATCCAACAAGTGTCCTTGATTTTAGGAGCTCGGCTGTCCAACTAGAGTTTAACTGCTGATCCTGTAGGACGGTCATAACTGCTGTTCCTGTAGAGCAGTTTATAACTGCTGTTCCTGTAGAACAGCTGGCTGCTTCTAAGCTCGGAGGGGAGATGGATTGGAGCTCGGAGTTCTTGGTGGGAATCATGAGGAATGTCCCCAAGACCGTGGACATCCTCTCCTAAAAGTCAGCAGTGCCACCTCATTGTCTCCTTGTCTCCTTTTTCGTTGTCTTTTGCTCCCTTTTAATGCCAAAACCTGGAATCACAATGCATTAGTCACGTAGATAGAGTGCCTACCCTTCTTCCTACAAACAACATGAATAAACTAAGAAATGCATGCATAAGCAGTAAAAAAATGAATGGTTTGAGCAAGTAGAATAGGCCAAAATGAGCCCAAATTGTACCAAAATTGGGGCTCATCACGCATCCTTGTAGACTATTCCACTAGATGTTAGATAGATATTTCTTGTTTATAATGGTTGTAATGAATGTCACATCTTTTTGGACTATTTTGTTGGATGTTAGACGAATATCTTATGTGTGTGTGTCTCTCTCTATTATGGTGGTACTATTACCTCTCTGCTGGAGGCTCACTTTCATTTTCCTCCACAGTAGAAGAATCTTGACACACATACAAACAAACACTCACCAATCATACTCACTTGTTGATCTAAGATTACTTGTACATAACTCTCTTGTGTTGAACTTTGTAGGCAAGGAAAACCTATAAGAATATATGGAAACTAGGTCGTTTACCTAGATGGGGCTCCTATTCCAAATGGTGTGAGGTCTAATTGGGACTTCACAATGGGGAGACCCCCTTGGTTGATGTATTTCCAACACCGTCAACATAACCCCATTGAGAAATGTTGTTTTTACATCCATCTGGTGGATCTTCCACCCCATCTGCACAACGAATGCAAGAATTGATCTGATGGATGAGTACCTTGCTACAAGAGAAAATGTCTCCTCATATTTAATTCCCTCAACTTGAGAGTATCCCTTGGCCACAAATATGGCCTTATACTTCTCTATGCTTTTGTATGCTACATGTTGTACCTTGAAGATCCATCTCGAACCCACAACTGATTTATCTGTTAGTGTTGGGACCACTTCCCAAACACGATTCTTTACAATGGATTTGTATGCTACCACCATTGCATCAACCCATACAAGTTGCTCTACTTCTTCCTCAAAATAGGATGGCTCAGTCATTAGAGCCATGTATCTAGTGTACCATTTAGGTTACCTCCTCTGTCTGCACAAATTTGAAGGAGCTCCCACATTCTCCCTCACATCTTGTACTAGTCTATCAACTTCGCTGGTCCTTTTTTTCTTCTCTAGATGGTTCTGCTTGAATAGATGTCTCCACTCTCTGCTCCTCAATTTGTGGCTGCTCCAAAACTTCTTGAGGCTCCTCCTTTGGAGCTAAAATCTCCTCTTCTGGTGGGATCTAAAAATCCCTCTGAAGGGAGAACCGTATCGCTTTCTCCTCATCAGAATTTACATCCCTTTGCGCAACTTTCATTCTAAGGGAAGATAAGTACACATGGTAGTTATGTGGAGTTTCTGTGTAACCCACAAATACCCCCAACTATATTGTCGGCTCAAGCTTCTTCCTTGATTCTTTGGATACATGGCAGTAAACAGAGGCTCCAAAAATCTTGAAGTGCGACACATCCAACTTTCTCCCCAAGAAATCCTCCTCCAGTGTAATCATACCAAGAAATTGATGAGGACTCTAGTTCTGCAAGTAGACTGTTGTGTTACATTCATTTTCTCACAAATGCGGTGGTAGGCATTGGTCATGTAACATATCTCTCGTTTCTCCCTCAATGCTACGATTCTTTCTCCCAGCCACCCCATTATGTTGTGGGTTGTGGGGTGTTGTGAGTTCTCTTCAAATGCCTTCTTTCACATAGAAAGTTTTCAATTCATTCGAAACATACTCACCTCCATTGTCACTCATGAGAGCCTTCACCCTCTTGCTGATTTCTTTCTCAACCAGTCCCTTAAATTCTACAAAATTGGAGAATGTCTCATCTTTCTTATGAATGAATAATATCCAACACTTCCTTGAGAATTCATCAATAAAAATGACAAAATATTTGTGTTTATTAGTGGAGGCTGTCGAGAAAGGTCCACAAACATCAAAGCGGATCCTTTCTAAGAATGCATGTGATTTGCTGTCCCGGTCATGGAATGTGGATTTTTCATACCTCCCCAAGGTACATCCTGCTTCTCAAGTGCTCCTTTGGGGAGGCCAGTGGTTATTTTTTGTATAATATTTAAGGCGCCTTGATGCAAGTGGCCAAGTTTTTTGTGCCAAAGTTCATTGACATCACGACCCTGTACTTTCTCTATCTTACTTATTAATGCAACACAGTATTCCATGTCTAGCTTATACAAGTTCTTCACATGAACTTCAATATGCTTCACCTATCCCATGGCTATGTGTCTCAGGAATTCTTTCCCTTTGTTGAAGATCACATCATAACCACGGGATTCCAAAACTGCAACAGAGATGAGATTTTTCTTTAGGCCTAGAACGAACATGACACCCTTGAGTCTGAGAGGGGATATTGACTCCCTATGAAAGGTTATTGTACCAATATTGGTAGTGTTTTACATTCCATCATCCCCTAGCTCAATGTGCATTTGGAGATATTTCTCCTTGAAGTGACTGAAAAACTCTCTACAACTTGTCATGTTGAATGATGCACTTCAGTGCAAGTACCACACACTCACCATCATTGTGCTTGCCATGCATGCAAAAAGGGTGAAGTCATAGCTTGAAATCTGAAGCCAAGGCTTCACCTACTACTCCTCTCAAGTTCTTCTTGCTCAAATTTTTGTGTAGACATTTTGTCTCATAGTGCCAGAATTCATGACAATTGAAGCATTTATGTTAGGCCCCTATAATACTAGTGATTCCCCCATTACTATTGTCATTGTATCCCTTATTGTTATTATTGTGCCCCTATTGCCCCCATATTGTTATTAGTATTCCCTATAGAAACCCACTATTGTTACTTTTGTGCCCTTATGTTATTACTGTTATGTCGGTTTGATTACATTGTGACCCATTAGACTCCTATATATAGAAGGGAGGTTTAGTCATTTGTATCATCTAAGAATTGTTTATTTGTGTAATGTCAAGGAGGTTTCCCCCTCGAAGAGGTTAATTTCTAAGAAATTCATCTATCTTTTCTATCTTTTTGTGAGCTGGTTTCATAGCATTTAGTATCAGAGCTTTGGATTCTAGGGTTTCGTTGCCCCAAACAGGTCATCGTGGAATTTTCGCTATAACTATTTTTATGTGACATTTCAGAAGCTAAAAAAAAAATCCATTTAGGCTGAACTCATTCGGAACTTCGAGTATGAATTTCAGAGATTTTCGCACTATATTTACGAAGATATGATTTGAGGAAGTTGGCGTTTTTGTAGACTCCTGAATTACATTCCAAACAAGTGACTTGGGGAAAATCATCATAACTTTTTTTGTGTTCATCAGACTGAAATTTCGTAAGAAGTTTCAGAAAGAGGATGGCCTGTAGTTTTTTGTGTATCAGTTTCAGGTACTAAGGTTGAAACAATGACACATGGTACATCGTACAAGTTCGCTCTACTAAACTATTCTATAATCAGGTCACCGTGGGAGATTTGGCATAACTCTTCCTTGGAGAATCCAATCTTGATCAAACTTGCGGGGTTAGAAAGAGGACTCAAAGGGCTACCATAGGATGAGCTTTTAGATATTCAAGATCCACAGTTACAGAGATACAATAGATTCAATGTTGAGCTCTTACAAAGTGAAAAAAAGGTGTGTAGCATTTTTTGAATTTTGCATAAGATTGGTTTGAAAAATTAGTTTGAAGAAATTCAAAGGGAATAGTGAAGAATTATTAGCATTAATTAATGCCACGAAGAAATAAAATGGAAACACCTAGTAAGCAACCTAAAAGCTCTAGCATGACTCGTGAAGAAGAGGAAGAAATGCAACATGCTATATCAAAATTACAAGACCAAGTACAACAAATTTCACTCTCACTAAAAGTAAATGAAGCCAAGATGAATGGTGTGGAAGCTAATATGAATGGCATGAAAGTTAAGATGGATGGCGTGGAAGCCAAGATGGATGGTTTAAAGAAAGGCGTAGAAGCTAAGATGAATGGCATGGACGATAATATGGAAGAATTGAATATAAATTTGAATAAGTTGCTACAAGAAATGGTCATTAATGGTGAAAGGGTGGTAAAGGAAACTCATGAAGATAGAAAATAGAATGTTAATCATGATTTCATATACTCTAATGTTGGATTGAAGACCCACCATGTTCCAAAAATCGATATGAGGAAGTTTGATGGTAAGGATCCCGGAACATGGATACTACAAATGGAGAAATTTCTCAATCTCCATAATGTGAAAAACACACAAAAGGTACGTATTGCAAATTTATATTTGGAACCAAATCAGTTTGTATGGTATCAATGGCTTTGCTCTCATAAAAAAATTGTCACTTGGGAAATTTTTACCGAAGAAATGATAGCACATTATGAGGATACAAAAAGAAACACCATTTTTAGCCAATTGATAAATCTCAAACAAAAGGGTTCAATGATGGAGCACATTGAGGACTTCCAAAAATTGAACATAAGGGTAAAATATATTTAGAAGGAGCATAGGATTTATGTGTTCATCGGGACTTTAAAGGATAATATCCAACATGAGGTTCACCTTTGGTAACCTAATTCATTGGAGAAGGCATTCAGGTTAGCAAGAAAAATGGAAAGAAAAATTATGGCAACGAGGAAGCCTACCAATCACAACTATAAATATGGAAGTGTTGTTGCCCCTAGCATTCCACAACCTACAAGGTTGACACCACAACAATTGGAAGAAAAAAGAGAAAAAGGGCTTTGTTACAGTTGTGATAGCAAATACACTAAAGGTCATAAGTGTGCTGAGAAGAAATTATTCTACATAGATTGTGAAGAGGAGGAAGAAAAGGAACAAGAAATGTCAAAAGAAGAGTATATACTCTAGGAACAAACCCTAGATAAAGAAGAAATGAATCCGACCATATCTTGTAATGCATTGGCTGGAATTACCACTCCTCAAACTATCAAGATAGGACATATTAAGAAGAAAAAGGTAATAGTGTTGATTGATTCGGGAAGTACCCATAAACTATTCATTGTAAGATAGCAAAGGAATTGAATTGCTTCTTATATCTAGCACCAGAGTGTCAAGTGATGGTTGCAAGTGGAGAAACCATAAATTGCTCTGGAAAGTGCCATAATATCAAGCTATCCATGGGAGAATATGTATTGAATAGCCCAATGCTTTCCATTCCAATGGGGGGTGCTGATGTTGTACTAGGAGTCCAATGGCTACAATCCTTGGGTACAATATATTTTAATTTTCATGAAATTTTCATGAAATTTTGTGCAGAAGGAAAGGAAGTTGAATTAAGGGGTATTGCGGGGAAACCGGGAAAGATAATAAGCTCTAACGGTATGACAAAGCTTCTAAAGAAGGAACAACGAGGTGTAATTGCACAATTATGTTCGCTAGAGGTTCCCACATAGAAATCATATATTTCTCTAGATATCCAAGAAGCCTTGGACAATCATTCCAAGGTATTTGAGACTCCCAAAGGTCTCCCACCTATTCGTGATCATGATCATGCTATTCATTTGATTCTAGGAAGTGTTCCTCCAAACATCAGGCCGTACATATATCCCTATGCCCAAAAGAGTGAATTTGAATGTATTGTTGCAGAAATTCTGGTGGCGGGTATGATTCAACCTACTCAAAGTTTTTTCTCTGCTCCAGTAGTATTGGTGCACAAGAAGGATGGATCATGGCGCATGTGTCCGGATTATAGGGAGCTCAACAAGCTCACTATTAAAGATAAATTTCTCATTCCTGTCATTGATGAATTGCATGGATCAATTTACTTCACCAAATTGGATCTTCGTTCAGGATAACATCAAATCAAAATGAATACTGAAGACATTATGAAAACAATATTTAGAGCTCATGAGGGTCATTATGAATTTTTGGTCATGCCTTTTGGCCTTACCAATGCACCTTCTACATTTCAAGGTTTGATGAATTCCATTTTCAAACCCTTCCTTAAAAAATTTGTGTTAGTATTTTGTGATGATATACTAATCTACAACAAGTCTTGGAAGGATCATGTTGTACATGTTGAGAGGGTGCTTAAACTATTGAAGAAGAAACAATTATATGCAAAATTCTCCAAATGTTTCTTTGGAGTACAAGAGGTGGAATATCTGGGTCATATTGTATCTCATGAAGGTGTTAAGGTAGACCCTAGCAAAATTAAATCCATTAAGGAATGGAAAATCCCCACATCCATAAAGCATTTTCGAGGATTTCTCAGGTTGACAGGGTATTATCACAAGTTTGTTAAGAATTATGGGAGAATAGCAGCACCTCTAACAAAATTATTGAAGAAAGACGCATTTTCATGGACTCCAGAAGCAACAAAGGCATTCGAACATCTTAAAGAGGCAATGTGCCAAGAACCGGTCTCAGCTACGCCGGACTTCACAAAATCCTTTATTGTGGAATGTGATCCTTCAAGAAATGGAATTGGTGCTATTTTAATGCAAGATGAAAGACACATTGCTTTCGCAAGTCGTCCAATCAAGGGAAAGTATGTACACAAAGCTATTTATGAGAAGGAAATGTTGGCAATACTACATGCACTTACGAAATGGTGACCCTACCTAATGGGAAGACACTTCAAGGTAAAAACAGATCATGATAATCTTAAATACTTTTTAGAACAAAGATTATCCTCTAAAAAGCAACAAAAATGGGTCACAAAGATGTTGGGTTATGACTTTGAAATCATCTACAAAAAAGGGAAGCAAAATGTTGTGGCAGATGCACTCTCTAGAAAGGATGAGGATGTGGAAGCATTGTTGTGCGTCGTTTCTATTATCCAACCAGATTGGATAAAATAAGAAAGGGAGGAATGGAAGAATGACGAAGAAGTGTGGGCACTCATTCAAAAGCTACAACAACATCCCAGTACATCTAATACATTTAGCTGGAAAAATGATTCGTTGTGGTACAAAGATCGCTTATACCTATGTAAGAATTCCCAACTCAAACAAAAGATTCTTATGGAATTGCACACTTCCCCTTAGGAGGGCACTTAGGATTTTTAAAAACTTACCACAGGGTTAAGAAGGAAATTTTTTTGGGATGACCTTAAATTGGATATTCAAAAGTTTGTGGCGGAATGTTTGGTTTGCCAACAAAATAAAGTTGAAACAATTAAGACCCCAGGTCTATTACAACCTTTATCCATTCCAAGCCAACGTTGGGAGGAGGTTTCAATGGATTTTATCACAGGTTTACCCAAGTCCAAAGGAAAGAGTGTCATCATGGTCGTAGTTGATAGACTTACCAAGTATGCACACTTTTGTGCATTATCACATCCATTTAAATCTAGTATAGTTTCTTCTGCATCTATGGAAACAATTCAAAAGCTACATGGAAACCCAAAGATTATTGTAAGCGACAAAGATCCCATTTTCACTGGAAATTTTTGGACAAAATTATTTTCGTGTCTCGGTACTCAGTTAGCTCATAGCTCATCTTATCATCCTCAATCTGATGGGAAAATTGAGATAGTAAACAAATGTTTGGAAGGATATCTTCGTTGCTTTGTATCTAATAAACAGACACAATGGGTCAAATGGTTTCCTCTAGCTGAATGGTGGTATAACACTTCCTTCCATACTGCAGCAAAAATGACCCCATTTATGGCACTTTACGGATATTATACACCATCCATCACATCATATTTAAGAGAAAATTCTAAGGTTCACGAAGTGGAACATCACATAGAGCATCAACAACAAGTTTTGCAACTCTTAAAGGATAACCTCGCGTTGGCACAGAATAGAATGAAACAACAGGCAGATCAACATCGCAGTGAAAGAAGTTTTGATGTAGGTGACTAGGCATTCCTACGACTACAACCATATAAACAAATGTCCCTCAAGAAAGCTAAGAAGGATAATAAATTATCACCAAAGTATTATGGTTCATATAAGGTGTTGCAAAAGATTGGTACCATGGAATACAAATTGGAGCTTCCTGCAGCGCCCCGAGTGCGCCTAGTTTTCCATGTTTCATGTTTAAAGAAGGTTATAGGTGACAAGCTCCCAGTTCAAACAATATTGCTAGAACTTGATGAGGAAGGAAAAATTGTATTGGAACCGGAAGCAATCACAGAAACAAGAACTCGAAAACTACGAAATCGATCAATTTCGGAGTATCTCATCAAGTGGAAGAACTTATCCGCTGAAGATTCCACATGGGAGGATGAGAATTTTATATAGAAGCATCCAAAACTACTCAAGCATTGAGGACAATGCTTTTCAGAACGAGAGGGGCAAGTTAGGCCCCTATAATACTAGTGATTCCCCCATTACTATTGTCATTATATTCCTTATTGTTATTATTGTGACCCTATTGCCCCCATATTGTTATTAGTATGCCCCATAGAAACCCACTATTGTTATTTTTGTGCCCTTATGTTATTACTATTAGGTCGGCTTGATTACATTGTGACCCATTAGACTCCTATAAATAGAAGGGAGGTTTAGTCATTTGTATAATCCAAGAATTGTTCATTTGTGTAATTTAAAGGAGGTTGCCCCCTTGAAGAAGCTAATTTCTAAGATGTTCATCTATCTTTTTGTGAGTTGGTTTCATAAAAATTTAATTTTGGAAAAATATTTCTTCTTGCCCCCTTGGTTGGATTTTGGTTTGGTTTGATATTCTTCCCTTTTCCCTTCTTTCCCTTTCCAACCAATGAAATTTTTTCTTCATCCTCGCCCTTCAATGAAGTTCCATCTCTGGTGTTCTGCCTTATCTCCTCTTGTACCAAATCAGACCATCATCATTCCCAATTTTGTAATTTCTCCCTCCTATTCACCGAATCTTGGTAGGTGTGCCAGCTTTTGGGAAGTCCTAGAAGAGCTAGGCTTACCAAGTCATATTCTTCAGCGTTTACACCAACCCTTCCAAGCTCATCACAAACTTATGTGAGCCTACTCAGATACTACAAATAGTGTCATTCTTCTGCATCTAGATATTTCAAAGTTTATCTTTTAGTTTCGGTTTCCTTTGGTTGTTGCTATTCTCGAACAATTATGTTAGTGCTTTCCACATTGTGAAAGGAGTTTCTTTCCCATGGAGATTTGAGACAATGTGGCCTCACACTTCCTCCAATATTATTCTCCTTGTCATGGCTACATCTTTCTTCCACTTAGCTAGATTTTGTGCATCATATGCCTATGGTTTTTCTATGTTTGTCTTGACATATTCTATCAATCCATTTTCATCCAACACTACCTCCATTCAATCCTTCCATGCAATGAAATTAGCCCTACCTTCCATGGAATACTTTAGTCTCAGCCTGTTGAAGGTCATCTTCCCAATTGTGCATAGATCCTACAACATTGAACTGCAAATTCGACCCTCCTGAGAAACAACTTCGAAATTCATTCTCTAATGTGAATCCTGCTCCGATACCATGTTTAAATTATGATATAGAATTATAATTTCTCATGAAATTTTAATCTAAATAACAAGACACAATCCTACTCTACTGCTCTGTGGAATTCAATTCAAAATTTAGAACATCAATCAAAATCATGCAATGAGAAATAACACATGCACACAATATTTTTCTATGGGAAAGAAATTTGGTAAAAACCTCTTATGCTTGCTTGCATTAATTCGATGAATAGAGATGTATTACAATTGTTTTTCTCAATTGAGCACAAGCTGCAGGTGAATAACCTATCTCTCTTCTCACTGAGAAACTCTGACCTAGACTTAGTCAATTTATGCCTCTGCTTGGGCCCCTATTTCCTTGCACAATTCATAAGGAAATTAGGCCCCTATTATTTAGGAATTTCCTCCAAAATTCTTGCGTAATTCCCAAGGTTGATCATTTGACTATATGCAACACTTGTACACACAAGACTAGTCTACGACTGATGTTACACTGCCTTGGAATCTGCACCACAGTTGGGGAGTTTGAATTCTTTGCATGCACTAGCTATTTTGGATTGATTGATTAGTTAACTAGATTATCACTGAGTTAAACCATTGTGCCACTACAAAACTAACCTTCTACTAGTTCCTTTAATAGTTATAACTAGTTTAACTTAAAACAACTTGAAATAACTCACCTTTATTGCTACAAATTAGCAATCACACATGCTTAACTGCATCCAAATTGTTTGCTAATGTGGAAATTAGAATTTTCTTAGTTTGACTAAGGCAAAATCAAATCTAGATTTTCTTGCTACATTTTTCAACATTTTCCTCCTTAATAAACTCAACTTTTCCACTTGTGCTCTAGATACCCAATGCCTTGATGATTTTGACCATTCTGATGCTTATGTTTGTTATTTTCCCTGGTTTGAACTAGGTGTGCCTTCAATTTTCCATATCATGCTTAACATCACCACATCATCATTGTCCTATACACGTCATCATGCCCCTATGCTAGTTCTCTAATGCCCTGGTGAATTTAAGGATTTTGAGACTTGGGTTTTGTTTCTCTTCTTCTATAGACCATTTCTAATGCAATGCATGTCCAAATATGTTCGTTGTTGACCTTGTTCAATTACTTGGAAACATGCAATACATGTTTGACCACCTTGACCACTTGTAACTTGAAATTGCATTCTATTTGATAAGCCCCAAAAATGGGTAACGTATTGGGCTCATTTTTCCTATTATTCTCGATTAATCCACCATTCTTCATAGTTTATGCATGCTTTTGAATATATTTATGTTAAATGAATGAATGAGAATAGTCACTTGACCATGAAGTCTAATACGTGCTTATTGCAGATTTTTGGACATCTTTTGGACCAAGGTCAAGCATTTATGAGCCAGTTGACAGCCAAATACAAGGAAACAAGGCTGAGGATTGGTAGGAAGGGTGTCTCCTGCACTAAATGACCCCTTCCTCAAGTTCTCCACCATCATCTCGGAGTTCAACAACCCACCAAAGATGATTTCCAGGGGCAGCCGAGCAGATTTTGTGAAGTGGCTGACTAACTGCAGTTTTGAGCAGCCAAACCCCTCAAGTTAAGGAGAGCTGTTGGAGGTCCTCATGGTGCATAAGTAGGAAGGCTTCAAGCCTTGGTAGTTTTTTTAGCTCTTGAACAGTTGTTTTTCATACTTTGGTGTTGCTCTGCCTTTCAGCTCATTTTCTAGCTTTTGCTGTAACATTTTTGTGACATGGTTATTTTTTGAGTAATGGAGATAAATTTCACTTTGCACCAGCTCTGAGCTTTTCTTAGGAGGCTATAGATCTTGGGGTTGGGCCCAACCCAAGTGCCAGTACCTCCTTTGTGTACTATTATGTGTTTTCTTTGCATTCATAGAATAATTTCTGCTATTTAGGTTAAGATCTTGCTTTGTTACTTAAGTTGCTTTTGATGATTAAAATAGCTTTTCATGCTTTAGGATGATTTGAAAGTTTGATAACAGAAAATATCTGCAAAAAGGCCACCAATCAATCCTTGATCTCATCTCTCCCTCCTTGGGACCATGAGCTGAGACCAAGGCATACTTGCTGCAACAAA
This sequence comes from Pinus tabuliformis, assembly GCA_031772625.1. Classification (NCBI taxonomy): domain Eukaryota; kingdom Viridiplantae; phylum Streptophyta; class Pinopsida; order Pinales; family Pinaceae; genus Pinus; species Pinus tabuliformis. The sequence goes on along the minus strand of CM062820.1, from coordinate 349,947,528 downwards.
AAAACTGTTTTGCCTTTCAATGCAATTGCAAGTGTTGGATTTTTAGTTGGAAAAGTTGATACCAGTTGTGCTTGAATATTTAGATCTTTTCTTGCTTAGGTTTCCATAGTTATCTTGCATGATTTCCTGGTCACAACTTGTTGTTCATCATGTTTCTGGTTTTTAGGTCAGATTAGGTCAAAGTAGATAGATCTCTAATTTTTCTAGTCTTTCTTTGATTAGTTTTGAGAAATAGTGTGCAGATCACCTGCAATACATCCCTGCCTATCCTTCCTTCATCACACACCCTGCTCCAAACCCAAATTCCGAATTCCTTCCCTTCATTTTCCACACTTTTCCAATTTGACCTAATTTCTACATTTTTGTGCAACATTTCTCCCTCCATCCTTGGACAAATCCAACCATCTTCATCACTCCTTAGCCTCATTTACTAGGTCCTAGACCTCTTCACATCCTCATCGATCCTCCAGTTCCACTTTCCCACCGTTTTTCCTCCATCAACCCTCAAAATCCTCTCTGGGCCCTTCCTGTAGAACATCCTGTAGAATCCCTGCAGACTTCTTGTAGAAGATCATGTGCGCAGTTTCTCAAGATCTGATTGCTGTGAAACTCTCTGGAAGGGTGATAGGGACCCCTTAGGCCCTCTTCTCACCTTCCCAACCTCCTGCAAATGCCCACTCCATTTCCATTCGCCAATATAATAATTCTGCAAAATTACTCAAAAATACAAAAAGATGTGTTTTCCATATTTTCCTTCAAAAGTAGCTTAGTCACATGCATTTCACCTTTCCATGAGTCAATCGCATCCATTTCTACAACTTTCATCTCTTTTCTTGCACCAGTAGGGTTAGTTGGTAAAACTAGGGTTTGCTAGGGTTTACATTTTCTTTCAGCTTTCAGCTTCTTTCTACAACTAGATTAGCCTAATTTGAGTTAGCTTTCATCCATCACAGTTAAAAGCTTCTTCTAAGAGCTCATAGAGGTTGGCTTAAGCTCCTAGCGGACTTGTGCCAACTGATCAAGTGACAGCCTGCAGCAAGAGCTAGTACTTGTGCATACAACACCGTCGCTTCCAAGTTTGTTACGAACTACCAGGTTGATAAAAGTAAAGAAAGGAGCCCCAAGAGTTGCAACATTATTGCTGCAATACTAGAGCCCACCATTATTATCCAAAAAAAAATTACATGGCATTTTATCCTCTCATCAAGTTGAACAAAATGAGACCAAATTGACTTTAGTGACTTTAAGGACCACCTATGTAAGAAAATGTGAATTTCCAAAGAAAACATGAATTTTTTTATGTGTGAGGTTGCAAAGTATGAAAATTGTCTAAACACATAAATTGTCTAAACACATAAACACATAATTACGTTGTAAGATATAGGTGCACCTTGATGTGGGCCAAATTAGCCCATATGTATACCAATGATCATGCCCTACAAAAAGTGAGTTCCTCTAAAACGATGTTCCTTCATATAAGCCCATCCAAGGCCCTCCAATCCTATCCGAAAGTAAAGGAACTAGAGGTGAACACAAAGGGACTGGCCATGGTCCAACAAAACAATTTTGGGGCACGTAATACAAGGGCCTTTCATGGTTGTTACAAGGTTTGTGTCTTGTGATGTTGGGCTTAGAATGGTGGTGAAATGTGCTACAAAAATATGTATGGTGTTGTTACCCTTCTGATGAGCCCCAGAAATGGGTAATTATATGGGCTCATTATGCCTATTATTTTCATTTAATCCACCATTCTCAATAGTTTTGTGTATGTTTTTGAATATATTTATGTCAATAGAGTGAATGGGGATGGTCACTTTGCCATGTGGTCTAATGAGTGTTTATTATAGATTTTGTGGACAATTTTGGACAAGGACCAGGAATTTAGGAGCAAAATGACAGCCAAAATTGAGGAAACAGGGATGATGACTTATAGGAGGGATGTCCCCTTCATTAAATGACCCTTGCCTCGAATTCTTCACCAACAGCTCAAAGTGCAAAGGCCCACATTGATGATCCCAAGGGGCAGCCGAGCAACTCAAGTACGGCTGCTGTTATCTTCAGTTCCAGGCAACCAAGTTCCTTAAGTTTAGGAGGATTGTTGGGAGTCCCCACTTGTATAAATAAGAAGGCTTCAAGCCTCAGTATGTTAGCCATTTCATACTATAGTTTTGCACTTTTGTGCATCGTTGTACTCAGCTCATTTTCGAGCTCTTTTTGAAGACAATTTTGTGATGTAACTGCTACTTTTTGGTAAATGAAGATGAATCTAGTTTTGAACCAGCACTGATCTTTCCTAAAGGGATAAAGCTCTTGGTTTAGGGCCCAAACCAACTTGCCCAACACCTCCTTTGTGTATTTATATGCTTTTTCTTGCATTCATGAGATAATTTCTGTTGTTTAGGTTAAATCTTGCCTTGTTAATTAGGTTGCTTTTGATGGTTAGAATAGTTGTTCTTGCTTCAAATTGATTAGATATTTTGCTGCAGTAACAGGAAAAAGATCCAAAAAGGCTACCAAGCAGGCCTTGATTTCCTTTCTCCCTCCTTGGGACCATGATTTGAGATCAAGACACTATTGCCTCCACCAAAAACATTGTTTTTGATTTCCCAATGCAATTGCTAGTGTGAGATTTTGAGTTGGAGAAGTTGATATCAGTTTGGATTCACATGCTTAGATCCTCTCTTGTTCATTTACCATGGCTTTCTCGCATAAATTTCTGTTCATAAAGTTCTGTTCAACAGTTCTCTGTTTTTAGGTTAGATTTTAGGTCAAAATAAACAAACTCTGTTGTTTTTGGTTTTTGCTTGGGTCAGTTTTGAGAAGTAAGTGTGTAGCTCACTTGTAGAACACTCTAGCTTATCGTTCCTCCATAGCATAGCCTGTACCAGTCCATCTTTCAAAGATTTCCTCACTCTTTCGCCATATTTCGCCAATCTACCCTAATTCCTACATTTTTCCATAAAGTTGCTCTCTTGACCTTTGAACAAATCAAACCATCTCCTTCATCAGAGTTCTAGACCCTCCCACACCTTCATCCAGCCTTCATTCCCCCTTTTCCACCATTTTTCCACCTTCAGACCTCCAAAAACTACTTTTGGCCTCCTCCCGTAGATCCCCTGCAGCCTCCTGTAGAAGTTCATGCGAGTGATTTTTCGAAGTCTAATGGCAATGGAAGTCTCCAGAAGGGTACTAAGGACTTCTTAGGACCCCTCCACACCTTCCTCACCATCTGCAAAAGCCAATTCCATCTTCTTGGGCCACCGAACCTCTGCACAGTCACAACTAGTCAAATCACAAGCATAATAATTCCACATAAAAATACTCAAAAGTACAAAAAGATGATTTCTTCTCATTTCACTTCCAAAGTAGCTTGAGTACATGCATTTTATCTTCTCAATAGTCAATGGCACCCATCTCAGTAGTCTCCATCTCTTTTCTTGCAAAAGTTGGGTTAGTGGGTAAAACTAGGGTTTGCGTTTCATTTCAGTTTTCATTCTCTTTCTGCAAGTAGAATAGCCTCTTTCGAGTTAGCTTTCTTTCATCATAGTTCAAACTTTCTTTTGAGAATTCATAGAAGTTGGCTTAAGCTCCTAGCAAACTTGCGCTAGCTGATCAAGTGACAGCGTGCAGTAAGAGCTAGTACTTGTGCATACAGCACCGTTGCTTCCAAGTTTGCTACGAACTACTGAGTTGATAAAAGTAAAGTAGGGAGCCCCAGGAGTTGCAGCATTGTTGCTGCAATACTGGAGCTCGCCACTCTTTTTGGCGTCATTGCCGGGGAAGCATTAGAGTATTTTGTGATTACTGCTTTTCTTCTATTTTCTACTGCAACATTCTGCTAAGTAGTTTATTTTAGCAAGAGTAGAGTAGTTGTTTCATTTCAATTCTACAATTTCATTTCAGCAAGGGTAAATTAGACATTTCCTGCTTTCATTTCAATTCTTTAATTTCATTTCAGCAAGCGTAGATTAGGAATTTCCTGCTTTCATTTCAATTCTGCCTTTTCATTTCAACAAGCGTAGATTAGACATTTCCTGCTTTCATTTCAATTCTGCAATTTCCATTCCAACAAAGTAGATTAGACATTTCCTTGCTTTCATTTCAATTCTGCAATTTCATTTCAGCAAGTTCATTTCAGCTAGTTGCAATTTGTTGTTCAATTAATTTCAGTTTTTGTAGGTACAAGCAGAAAAAGAAACACAAAAAATCACCAAAAAAGAGATTTCCATTCATGCCTCATAGGAGCAGAGGCAATTCAGGAAAATTCCTACCCAACACGCCCACTACATCACTAAGTCACCCTTCTCTCTTCTTTGGTGGCAGTGATCCAGAAGAACCTATAGGTGAACCTCCAGAGATATACGAAGATCCTATAACAGAAGAAGAGCAAGAAACCATTCCTCCTGAGACCGTGGCTGAAAACAAAAATGTTAGGGGAAATGGGGAGAGAATAGAAGGTGCCTTTCCTATCCAAGAGACCAATGGGGACACAAAAATGAAAAACATTAGTCCTTCAGCCTTACCTCACTTCCATGGATTGACTACCGAAGACCCTGATACCTTCTTGTTTGAGTTTGTTGTTCTCTGTCGAACCTATGACTATGCAAAAGACGAGCATAAGTTGAAACTCTTTCCCTCTACCTTTAAGGATGCAGCATTACGCTAGTTCATGGGGTTACCTGGAAACAGTATCACAACTTGGGCTCAGATGTAGCAAGCCTTTAACAACAAATACCGGGACTACTGTAGGTAAAAGGATACCAAGGAAGAAATCTTCCGAATGACCATGGGAAGTGATGAATCTTTAGAATACTATAAAGAGAGGTTTCAACTCAGTTATAAAAGGGCCAGGTGCACACTTGACCCCGAATCTCTGAAGTTGGTTCTGCTCCGAGGAGTCCCTGAATACCTTCTATATACCCTCCATTTGCTGGCTAGGGGAGACATCTACGAACTACCTTATGATGACATAAATACTGTGTTTAGAAACCATTCTAGGGCAGTTAGAAAGAGAGGTATGGGAAGTCAACCTTTAGCCAGTACCCCCTTATCTAGTTCATCCCTTAAAAACGAACTTGAGAATTAGATGGAAGGTTTCAAGAGTGAGATGAGGCAGACTCTTGCCATGTATATGGACACCTTGCAGATCCAAAGGAAGCAAGAGGCAGCCGAGAGGGCTTTGGCCATCTTTTGTCCCAAGTGCACTAGAAAGCATCCTAGGAACGAATGTCCATTGCACTCCATAGAAGTGTGTTTTGTCTGTGAAGAAGACCATCCTACAAATCAGTGCCCTTCCTTACTTGGATTTAAAGCTATGTACCAAGGGGCTGAAGGAGCCACTGAACCACTCTATTTCATGAACCAAAGGAGGCCACATGGACCTAGACCTTACCAGCAGGGAATGCAAGGGACATCCCAGACTTATTACAACCCCAATCAAGCCACTTCCATGCCTTCTTGGGGTCCCCTTGCTCATCCTTCCTGGTCCACACCCCCTCCTTGGTCGTATCCATCTCAATATCATACTCAACTAGCTGCTCATTCATTCCACTCTCATGCTCAGCCACAACCTCAGTGGAATGCACCTCATCAGGGGTGGAGGCCCCAATACAACTCTCCTCCCGCTCTTTTTCCTCCACCACCTGCTCAACCACAACCATTACCTCCTGCTCCTCCAAGACAACCCCAAATACCTACTCAACTGAACCCGAACCCCAATAATAGACATGCCCAATAGGTATATATTGGAGAAACAACATGCCCTACTTATGCTGTGGAGATTAAGGAGATCAACCTATGATCTAGGAAGGTTCTCCTAGATAGCCGACCTCCTCCTAAGGAGGATGAGGAAGAGAAACATGAAAGTGAACCAAAACCCATTCCACCCTTTACTGAGAGACTAACTGGAACCACATAACTGACCCCAGAAGAAACTGAACTTCTGGGAGAACTAAAATAGTTATGTGTAAAAATACCACTTTTCCAAGCCATAAAATATGTACTAATCTACAACAAGTTGATCAATGAGAAGTGCTTCAGGCACCCAGGCAGGCGCAAGAGAGATTCCCCAACTATCAATGTCATAGGACAACTGTCCGACCTGATGTTGGGGTAGGTAATCTGTCCGAAATATCCGGACCCTGGGTGTCATGCCCCCAAGCTGGTAGTAGTCTTCCAACCGCTCTTAGCGAGGTGCGGCACCACTGAGCACTTTCTTTTCAACAATACTTATGTTCATGGACTATGCCTAATTCACTTCCTCTTACTTAGTTTGTGTTTCTCAACCAAGTATTATTATGTTTAGCCTTTATACCAATGAACACCCATACTCATTCATTATTAACAACAACTATAACAAGAACACAATTGCACAGTATAAAGGGAGGGGCAACTCCCTGAACAATGAGTCTGCCCAAAATATATGTATTAATCAATCTTTCAACAATACAAGCTTTTACAAGTATCCTTGGCAAAATCCAAGTATATACATAGCCAATTTACAATCACGACAAAATTGCCTTCATGCACACTTGCACGATGGGCGGGTGCTCACCCGAGTCACCAAGACACCCACGCCAAGACTTCGTGCACCCACAACCAACCCACGGGCACACCTTACCCAACAGCTTCGTCTTTCTCCAAGTGCGATCTCAAACCATGCACAAGTCCAACCTTAGTGCATGAGCTATGTGCTCATACCAATTCCTTAGTGCGCACTTCTAAACCTGCACCTCTATGCGAAGTTGTCTTGAACGAATGGTTGTTGAATGATGTTTGAACGCTCCAAACATGCCACAATATATATGCGTTGTAATGGGGTGGTGGCTCACCCAGCCGACCACCAAAACATGGTTTACACACCCCTTCCCAAGCATTGAACATGTCAGCCTACTCTCCATCGCAAGTCGGCCTCCAACCCCATCGTTCCACGCTCCAAGTGGTCGTATAAACTCCCATCGCAATCCTTTGTCACATAAGTGTTGCAAAGTTTCGTCACATCTCTGTGTGTGCTAACTCGTTGGTTGACCCGCATGCACCTGTTGCGTGTGCGCCAACTCGCCGGTTCACCTGCGCCCACGCCTAGCGTGTGTGCCAACTCGTTGGTCACCCGTGCCCGTGCCCAGCATGCGCCCCGACTCGCCTCTCGCCCGCATCGCACCCGGCGTGCGCCCCGACTCACCTCTAGCCCGCGCGTCCGCCGCATGACTGCGCCCGCGCCCGGTTCGCCCGGCGCCCAACCGCATGTGTGCCTGAGGACCTTACATCCTCCTCCACCTAAAATCGTTGTCGTCCTCGACAACATACCATCCCAGTAGCCATCCATCAAGATCATCAATATCCATGATGTCAACTCCTCCACATACGACAAACATCCCTGCAACATATGTAGAACTCCATCTCCACCATGTCTCGCTTCAGCAACCATCTATCATCAAGCTCCCCCATACCAAGGTATACACCTCATCGGTATATCATACATCAGATATCCTCTCAATCCATGATCATAGATCACCCTGTCACAATCTCCACATGCTGCTCTCCATCATGGAAGACTGGTCCTTCCATCCAAGCTACATGCCCATTGCAACATCTCGTGTCGACCCCATCATGTGCCATCCCTCCATGTAGTCTGTCTGTCAAGTGTAGAACCAATACTGAAACATCTCTGCACATTGGTACCCCTCATGACTCGAACTAGTCCAGTGATCAGTCCAACCATACACCCAAATCACAAGAATGCACATCCTTATGCCACCACAAGTCTTTTCTTGACTTCTGCTACATCTCGGACTCATCAAGGATCTGCTCTCAATCCCATGTTCAGGTCCATGGAAACTCCATCTTATTTGCAACATGTCCAAGCCATGGTCTTGTTACACAAGAGTGTACAACTTCTCCACTAGCTCATACATCTCCATGTCATAACAGCATCTGCACAACATCCCTTGCTTCGGTACTCCCCATAGAATGTCCATGAATGACGCCTCTACACATGCACCTGCTTTATGTCCCTACATAACTGCCATGCTCTATATCCCCAACCTGATGTCCATGACTCTAGTTGTCCATGATGTCCAACCCATGTAGACTCCATCCCAACATCTGGCCATCTGCATCCAAGTCTGCAATCTGTCGTAAAGAAGCCTCCTCTAAGGCCCCTTGCAAAGTTGGTGTGGTCCCTTCCTACCAAGGCCAAGGCCTCCACACCAACCTCCCTCCAAGGTTGTCTATAGAGAAAGGAGGGCCAAGAAGTTTCCTCCCCGACTCTCATCCACCCATGTATCAGATTGATGTTGTGTTCTCAAGTATCTGTGCATAGCCTCAATCTCCTCACATGTACACCCAAGCTCACCTAGGTTGTCCCTTGTCAACTGAAAGTCATATATGCCCATAGCATACCTGCAAAAGTCCACTATCCCAGTAGGATCTCTACCTCCATAATCCTCATCAACCACTGCCTCTGAAGTAGTACTCGGACTCCCTTCATTTGCAACTCCATTGTGAAGATCATCAGTAGAAGATGCTCCTATCAAGTGTCTCCATGTTCGTGAGATTGCCTTCTCACTTCCTTCATTCTTCCCAGCTCTTGCAATGAAGTCAACCAACTTCCTTTCCTTTGTTGTTTGAGTCACACTCCCAAGTCCTCTTTGCTCCACATCCTCATGCTTCACATTCGGATCTTTGGGATACAAAGTCATAGAAGTCATCCTTGGTCTATACCCCAAGCAACTCCTTCTATTCATCGGTACCATCATGGTTTTTCCTTCAGCTGTGATCAAGAGAATGTCTCGGTCCACCATTGGTATGGCTTGTGCAAGCCTCATGAAATCTTGCCCCAGCACCATAGAATGATCATCCATGTCTACGATCCTCAAGTCCAACTTCCCAAACCACGATCCCACTCTCACCTGAGTGTTCTCCATCACACCATCAACAACTTTCATGGTAGAGTTGACTGCTTTGAAAGCACTCCATTCCCTCTCCATCTTTGCTTTCTTCCCAAAAGACTTTGCTGCCTTCCTGCTTAAGAAGCTATGAGTAGCCCTTGTATCCACTAAAGCTGCAAATCTCTTGCCCTTCACGGTCACCTGAACAAAACTCAGCTTCAAGGAATCACCTCCTTCTATAGGATTTATCTTGTGTCTCATATCAACAAACTTCTTTAAGAATTCGACCTCAGAAGTGTCAACTGCTCATGCTCCATTTTGACCTTTCTCCTAAGGTACTTCACTTCCTTGCTTGGCTCTTCTAAGCAATTCGATCCTGGTCCATTTTGACTTCCTTCAAGCTTGTCCTCCATCGCATCCTACTCAAGTGCACCAACCAAGTGTCCACTGACTAAGTTCATAGAACTAAACCTCCGAATATCCTCTGGATTGTCTCGGTAGTGAGTTCCCAACCTGTCAATGTAGTCGAGCTCTTCCTGCTCAATCACAATGATCTTGTTACCAAGAAGCTTCTTCTTTATCTCTTCCTCAACTTGCTTGATTTCGGCTTCCACCCTGGCACTTTCCTTCCTCAATCGGGCTCTTTCATCAAAGAGCTCTTGAAGACCAAGACCATTCTATCGGATCTCCTCATCAAGTTCCTTGAGTTCAACATCTGTCGTACTTCTGCATTGGCTCTTGAGTTCTTCAAGTTCCCTCCTTAGTTCCGAACAGTTTTCCTGAATCTTCATGTTCTTAGCCTTCATCGAAACCCAGTTAGAACTCCATCGACCCATCTGTTCCAACACTTTGTACCAGAAGACTTCAACTGCATTATGGCCAGATTCACCTATCATAGGCTCATCCACCATCTTTGCCTTTTTAGTCTCCTCCATATTCACCAAGTATCCTGCAACCATGAACGAGCTCTTGTTCCACTTGTATGTGAAATCAGATTCCTTCACCTGCAAGTGCCTGTCACGAGCAACCCTGCTCTGATACCACCTTCACTTCAGTGGAGGTGTGTAGTAGCTTCAACCTGCAATGCCCGAATCAGCTGCTTTGATACCACCTGTCACGCCCCCAAGCCGGCGGTAGTCTTCCAACCGCTCTTAGCGAGGTGCGGCACCACCGAACACTTTCTTTTCAACAATACTTATGTTCATGGACTACGCCTAATTCACTTCCTCTTACTTAGTTTGTGTTTCTCAACCAAGTATTATTATGTTTAGCCTTTATACCAATGAACACCCATACTCATTCATTATCAACAACAATTATAACAAGAACACAATTGCACAGTATAAAGGGAGGGGCAACTCCCTGAACAATGAGTCTGCCCGAAATATATGTATTAATCAATCTTTCAACAATACAAGCTTTTACAAGTATCCTTGGCAAAATCCAAGTCTATACTTAGCCAATTTACAATCACGGCAAAATTGCCTTCGTGCACACTTGCACGATGGGCGGGTGCTCACCCGAGTCACCAAGACACCCACGCCAAGACTTCGTGCACCCACAACCAACCCACGGGCACACCTTTTCCAACAGCTTCGTCTTTCTCCAAGTGCGAGCTCAAACCGTGCACAAGTCCAACCTTAGTGCATGAGCTATGCGCTCATACCAAGTCCTCAGTGCGCACTTATAAACCTGCACCTCTATGCGAAGTTATCTTGAACGAATGGTTGTCAAATGATGTTTGAACGCTCCAAACATGCCACAATATATATGCGTTGTAATGGGGTGGTGGCTCACCCAGCCGACCACCAAAACATGGTTTACACACCCCTTCCCAAGCGTTGAACATGTCGGCCTACTCTCCATTGCAAGTCGGCCTCCAACCCCATCGTTCCATGCTCCAAGTGGTCGTATAAACTCCCAGCGCAATCCTTTGTCACATAAGTGTTGCAAAGTTTCGTCGCAACTCCGTGTGCGCTAACTCATTGGTCGACCCGCACGCACCCGTCGCGTGTGCGCCAACTCGCCGGTTCGCCCGCGCCAGCGCCCAACGTCTGTGCCAACTCGTTGGTCACCCGTGCTCGCGCCTGGAGTGCACCCCAACTCGACTCTCGTCCGCATCGTGCCTGATGTGCGCCCCGACTCACCTCTCGCCCACGCGCCCGCCGCATGACTGCTCCCGCGCCCGGTTCGCCCGGTGCCCAATCGCATGTGCACCTGAGGACCTTACACTAGGAGTCCTGTAGTCGATGTCCACATCAATGGCACCATAATCCCCCACACCTTGATTGATCTAGGGGCTGCCATTAATGTGATGACTAGGGACACTATGCTCAAACTCAACCTTTAGGGTTCCCTAAGAAAGACCTCAAAAGTACTGCAGTTGGCAGACCGCTCCACCGTGACCCCTGAGGGGATTGTGGAAGATGTGATGGTCTCTATTGATTCCTAGGAGTACCCTGCTGATTTACTGGTTCTTCAGCAAAAGGAAAAACTCACTGGGTATCCTCTCATCCTGGGAAGGCCTTGGTTGGCCACTGCAGATGCATACATCAGTTGTCGAGCTAGGATAATGACCATCAAGAATGGGCATATGTCCAAACATCCAGTCCTCTATACTCCTGCCCAACCTCTGCTAGAACATGATTTACCTCTCTGGTTGGAGGAGGAAGACGAGGATGAAGTCTACTCCGCACCATTGTGCACAGTGGAAGCCAACATTAGGGGTCCACAAACCGAGGATGATCTCATTGAGAACTTGATTCAGAATCCACCCCCCAGTGTGTTGCCATAAGAAGATTTGGTGGAAGAAACCCAAGCAAATGCTTTAGTTGATCTCTGTGTGGCTGATCCAACTTCTCTTCGAGTTAAGAATGTGGAGTTCGGCCAAGAAAAAACTTTGAAGATCAACTCATCCCTATCCACCTCTCAGGAGAAAGAACTGTGTAGCTTATTGAACAACCACTTGGATGCTTTTGCTTGGAGCTATAAGGAGATGAAGGGAGTCCACGCTTCAGTCTGTACTCATCATATTTACATTAAAGAAGATTGTAAACCAGTCAAGCAACCTCAAAGGAGGATGAATCTAGCCCTTAAGGACATTGTCAAAGAAGAACTGCAATTGTTGCTGGATGCAGGATTCATCTACGCCATCTCTGACAGCGAATGGTTTTCTCCTTTGGTGCTAGTGCCGAAGAAAAACGGGAAGTGGAGAATCTGTGTAGATTATCGGGAACTAAATAGGGCCACCAAGAAGTACCATTTCCCTTTGCCTTTCATAGATCAAGTGTTAGATGGCCTGGCAGGGAAGAAGTTATTTTCTTTCCTAGATGGGTTTAGCGGGTACAACTAGATCCAAATCAGCCTGGAAGACCAAGATAAGACCACTTTCACTTGTCCATGGGGTACTTTTTCCTACCAGGTCCTTCCCTTTGGGTTGTGCAATGCTCCTGCCACTTTTCAGAGAGTAGTACTGAGCATATTTGCTGAACTGGTTCACGACCCAGTGGAAATCTATATGGATGACTTTACCCCTTATGGTGCTAACTTCCAAGAATCTTTGACTAACCTGGGAAAAGTTTTAGCCAAGTGTATTGAAATGAACCTGTCCCTCAGTCCTGAAAAATGAAAATTCCTGATGATTGAAGGGACCATGCTAGGTCATACAATTTCTCAGAAAGGATTACAGGTGGATCCCAACAATATTGCTATCATCTAAAGGGTCCCACCTCCTCAAAAGTAAGAGATGTTAGGAGTTTTCTCGGCTTAGCAGGGTATTATAGAAGATTCATTAAGGATTTTAGTAAGCTAGCTTCTCCATTATTTGGTCTTTTGGGAAAAGATACTGAGTTGATATGGACTGACAACTGTCAAGAGGCTCTCGATGCCTTAAAAGGTAAGTTGGTAACTGCTCCAATCTTGAGAGGTCCAAACTAGGCCCTACCTTTCCACATTCACACAGGTGCCTCGAAAAAAGCTATAGGAGTAGCCTTAGGGCAAGTTGAAGAGAAGCTGTCATATGCCATCTATATTGTCAGTAAAAACCTGTCCAAGGCAGAATTAAACTACACTGTAATCGAAAAAGAGCTCCTGGCTGTAGTCCATTCCCTAAACAAGTTCAGACACTACATCACTGGTTATCAAACATTCCTACACACTGATCATGTTGCAATTAGGTATTTGATGAATAAACTTGATGTAACATTAGATGGTTACTTTTATTGCAACAATTTGATTTGACCATTATTGATAAGCCAGGTAAGGAAAATGTTGTTGCTGATTTTCTGTCTAGACTAGATCTACCTGTAGGTGAAGAAGGAATGGTGGATGATCAAATGACAGATGAACACCTATTTGCTATTTCGGTACTCTCTCCATGGTTTGATGATATAGCAAATTATTTTGTTTCAGCACAGTTTCTGCCACACCTATCCTCAAAAGAGAAAATCAAGATCGTGAGGAAAAGTGCCCCATTCACCTGGATTGGGGGCAATCTTTTTAAACTTGGTCCAGATCAGATTTTGAGGCGATGTGTCAGGGAGGAGGAATTTTTTGACATCCTCCTAACCTGTCACGATGGGCCCTGTGGGGGCCAATTTGCAGCAAAGAGGACTGCCTACAAAATTCTGCAATCAGGTTACTATTAGCCACTCTTCATCAAGATGTCAGGAGGTATATCAACCAATGTGACTGGTGTCAAAGGATGGGGAAACCTACTCCAAGGGATGAGATGCCCCTGCAACCTCAAGTGACTTTCGAGCCATTTGAGAAGTGGGGCATGGACTTTGTGGGTCCTATCAACCCTCCTTCAAAATAGAAATATTACATCATTGTGTGTATGGATTACCTGACAAAATGAGCAGAAACAAAAGCGATCAAGGCAACAACAGAAGAAAAAGTAGCTGAGTTTTTGAGGGAAAATATCTTCTACAAGTTTGGCTACCCAAGAGAATTAGTCACAGATCAAGGAAGTTAGTTTACCTCCAATCTGATTGAAGACCTGCTCACACATCACAAGATTAAGCACAGAACTTCCACCCCTTATCATCCACAAGCAAATGGACAGGTGGAAGTCACTAACAGAGCTTTGGAAGGGATTTTGACTAAGGTAGTGAGCAGCAGCATAAAAGATTTGGCAGAATGATTGGTTGAGGCCACCTGGGCCTACAACACTACTTGGAAAACCACCACAGGTTTCACACCCTATGAGCTGGTCTATGGGAAGAAGGCTTTGCTGTCCATAGAATTTGAATGTAACACATTAAGGATGGCAGCTCAGCTGGACCTAGATCTCAGCCATGCACAGAAGGAAAGATTGCTTCAACTAAATGGATTGGATGAACAAAGATTGCATGCCCTTATCCACTCATAGGTAGTCCAAATTCAAAGAAAAATATGGCATGACAGACACCTCAAAGAAAAACAATTCCAGCAAGGAGATTGGGCACTGCTGTATGACTCAAGATATAAAGATTTCAAGGGAAAACTGAGGACAAGATGGCTGGGACCATACATAGTAGAAAAATGCAATGACAATGGTTCAGTCCTTATCCAGACCATTGATGAAGAAGCCATCCCCATGCTCGTCAATGGGGAAAGATTGAATATCTATAGGAAGCCCCTTTCCAAGCAAGAGTTCATTGAGAATCTGGGTAAATCAATGTTGGTAGTGGAGCAGGTCCCTGTCTCCACTCCATCCACACCCTGAGCAAAAAAAAAGAAAAAGAAGGAAATGAAATAAAAGATCCCTGGGTGAAAACCTCTTGGAGGCGCCCAGGGTAGGTAGTGAGGGTGAAAACCTCCTAGAGGTGCCCCAGCTGTCTAAAAAAAAAAAAAAGAGAAAAAGAGAAAACAGAAAAAAGAAAAAACCTAACTTCTTCTGAAAAAATTGCAGGTTGCAGGAGGGTCACACAAGAGAAAAAGACATGGCCAGGCTGCATACACCCTTCATAGTCCATTCCTACATCGTCATTATCCTTTCCCAAGCCTTGGTCTTATTTGTTTTGAAAATTTCGCATCCTACAGGAAACTCTGTGTATTCTACAGGAGGTTCCTATAGAAATCACAGAGAGGCCAAAATCAAGTTCAGAGAAGAACCCAAGGGCTGGAAATTTGTCTAGAAGGCCTATGAACCTCCCTGCCACCATCCATCCTCCTATTTTTCCATTCCATCCCTGCACACCCACATGTCCACTCGCTTTTCTTTCCCTGCATAGACAAATACAAAAATTATGTTTCTTCCATTTTGAAAACACAAGAAAAGGGTGACAAATAAAGTAGCAACATTCTTTGCTTATTCCTACCTGATACCTTCCAGCTGCTATTTCTTTTCATTCGAGACCTTCTTCAGCAGTTTTTAGCCCCTACTCAAGCATCAACTTGAATTTCAGAAGGAGAAGCAGCTATAGGAAATCCTACAGGATTCTTGTAGCAGCTGATCCCTTTGAAAAACAAACTCCAGAGATAGGGTCAGCGTAGCAGGATGTATGAAGCATGCAAGGAGCAGAGCTTAAACGAGAAATCATTAGCATAAGCCAAGGGCCAAGCATGCAGAGCAGCAGCAGCAACAACAACGAGGAAATAAAGTGCCAAAGTCCGAAGCATGCAGAACACAACAGTGATTAGTAGGTAAGTGGCTAAACCTATTCCTCGATTGCATGAATATTATTTACAAACTGCATGAACTATGGGAATGGTCACGATTAAATGGAATCAGTGGCCAGCTAACTGGCCACCCTAGTTCATTTCACACACCCTCGTGGAGTTCAAATGAGCATCGTCCAAATTCAAACCACAGATCAGATACGCAGTTAGCGTGTGTGGCCCATCAACTTGGGAAGAAAGAGCTCATAACCGGTAGTGGTGGCGATGTATAATGGGACTGAGGGAGGTGATGGCAGTCAGACAGCATGCAGAACCATAATGACAATAGTGTAGGACCATCGGTCTAGATGGGGATAATGTACCCATCCGGCCACCTCACCTCCTCATCGCGGATTACGCCATCAGTTAAGTACAGTGCCGTCTAAGCCTCCACCACCCTTTGTTTCATTTTCATTTATGAAATTCTTGACTGTAGTACTCACCTACCACCTTCAGAACAACGAACCAGTCGTTTTTTGCCAGTTTTTTCCAGTCTTGCAAAGCCCGCCTGCCTATCGGGCTCTACAGGAGCACTATTGCATTCTACAGGAGCAGGAACACTGTCTACAGGAAGATTTCTATAGGAAGGGTAGAGAGCAGCTCTGCAGAAGGAAAATCCGAGATTTTTGTCAAAATTCGAGCTTGAAAAGAGGTAGGCTCGGGAAACCGCTCTGCACACGATATATTTGTATAAGGTGGTGGATTAAAAAACATTGTATTGGGTTGAAAGAAAGGAAAGTGAAGCTTAAAAGTCTGCCTGTATTTTTTTTGAGTTCCACACAGTCTCTCCATTTTCTTCTCTGCATTCAAAGTCTGTCTTCTTCTTCCTCACATTCTTCTGTAAAGAAACAGAGGATGCAACCATAGAAACCAACCTGTGAAAAAAACCAAATTTGCAAGTCTGCCTACTCTCTGAAGAAAAAAACCCTGTGTTATTTATTCTCTGTTATGTCAAAAAAATGATTTTTTCCAAAAACCGAGAATCACATTTAGGATAAAAGCAAGTTGAAAAGGGGAAAAATTTCAAATTGATATTGTGAAGAGAAAGCACATGGAAAAATTCCCTCTCTGGTAAGAAAAAGACAAAACTCAGCTGTCCCTCTGTTTCTAGTTTTGGAAATTATTGTCTCCTTGCTCACTTGAGCATTTTCAGAAACCACTAAACACCATGCCAGGAGGTTTTGTGAGAAAGGAGCCTTTGAAATCTAAAAAATTGCATGAGCACCCCGAAGTGGTGGCCCTCTTCACGAGGGAAAATTGGATGTCTTTCTTTGAGAGAATTCATGGACATGATGAGGAGGTGAATGAAGAATTTTTGATGTCTTTAAGACCCCATTCGAAAACACATGCTACAGTCAGTTTCAGGGGTCTGACCCTAGAGATTACACCTGATTTTATTAGCAGAATCACATCTCTTCCACTTGGGCTCCCTTAGAGCAAAGAGGAAAAACCATTGTGACAGGTTGCTAAAAAGACATTCTTTTAGCCTGATGAACATCATGTAGAGGATAAAAATGGGGTCAGAAGGACAATCTTACCTCCTCCATAGAGTGAAGTCAGCTACCATATCATGAAATACATCACTCGTGAAGGCAGATTCAGTATAGTTTATGGTTATCACTTCAGGTTATTGCATGAGTTGAGATATGGGATGGACCTACTTGCAGCTAAAAAACTCAGTCTCCCATATTTCCTCCTCCAATATTTGATAGAATGTGGCACCAAGTTAAATGCAGGGGTTCCAGACCAGCTAGCCCACCATGGGCTCATCAAACTATTGGTAGAAGATTCCCTACACACATACACCATCCCCATAGCATGGGAAATTTTCAGGAATATGTGTAGAGAAGATGACATCAAAACTTTGACTGAGGACATTATCCCATCTAATAGTGAAGAGGAGGAGAAAAAAGAGGAAACTGAGAAGGAAATTCATGAGGAGGCACAAGATATTCAAGCAGAAGGAAAATCAAAGGAGAAACAGAAAGAAGAGGAGAAACTTGACAAAACCACTGTTGAGCCTGAGGCAGAAAAGAAGGCAGCATCAGAAACAGAGAAGAGGAAAAGGACAAAAGCTGAGAAGAAAGAGCCCAAGAAAGCCTAGAAAAAGACTGCCACAGGAAAGGTAGGGAATCAACAAGAAAAGGAGAAAACACCACTAGAGGAAGCATAGACAAAAGCAAAAATAGTAGACACAGGAAAAATTGCAGGAGATAAAGAAGAAGAGCAGTAGGAAGAAACATCCCCTGAAACACTGGCAAGGGAAGCAGCAGTTGTGCTTGCTGCATTAAGCACTCTAGCAAAACAAAAGGGAAAAATAAAAAGGCAAACCTCTATGTATTTCAAAGCCAGAAGGAGCACCAGGATTAAGGTGGGCAAGCCCCAGCCACCATCAAAGGAACCCATTATCATTGAGGATGCACCTACTGAGAAGAAGGAGGAATCTCCCTCCAAGATCTTTATCACCTATGAGAGAGGGAGTCCCAAAACCTCCACCTGGAAGGAAATAATCAAATTGATGGACTCCAAAGAAGTTCTACAAGAAGCTCAAACCTCTCTACAAGAGACACTAGCCAAGCTTAACAAAACTGAGAAATTGGAAAGGCAGGCAGAAGAACAGTCACAAGAGGAAGGAAAGGAAAACTAAATACCTGAGCCAAGCCCTCAGCATAATTTAGGCTCCTATTACAATCTTCTAGAAGGTGGGAAGATCATCTCACAAAAATTTGTTGTGCCTCTTTTCTTTGAATTAGAGAAAGGAAGGGTCAGAACCCACACCTGGATGCAAATTTCTAAATCTAAAGGAGTTGAAGATATAGGGAATATGGAAGACAAGTTGAGAGATCTGAGAAGGGAGTTGGGCATGGTAAGGCACCTAGAGAGCATTAGAAGAGCCCAACTACAGGAAGAAAATGAACTGCTAAAGAAGCAATTACAGGAACGGGAAACTCAAGGGGGAGACAAGTTGCTAATCTCGGAAGGGCAGCAACAGCAAGAAGGACCCCTAACAGATAATGAAGCAGCACAGAAATAGCAGCAAGAAGAAGAACCACAAAGGGATGTTGAAACATTAATGAAACAACAGTCAGAAAAAGAATCTCAAGCAGCAACTAAAGTGATGATTTTGAAACAGTAGTTGTAGGAAAAGGAAGCCCAGATGGCCCACATGGCCAGCTGGGCAATGGAAGCCTTGCAGTGCAGACAACCAGCTAGATCCTATGCATTGTATCTCAAAGACCAGTGGCTCCAATTCCAGATTAAAACATTGGCCGAAAGGGGCACAATCCCATTTGAAGATTATGGTCAGTTTATGCATTTATGTGATAATAGTTCAGCCGAGGATAAGGCCAAATTAGCATAATTTTACCTCCACAATATGGCACTTCCAGACATGAACCTATGGGATCCGAATGCTACATTGGGAGACCTACAACTCATGGCTATGGCTTCCTGGATGAGCCATGAGGAAAAGAGAGCCGGGAAAATTCAAAAGATAATGGCAAAGGAGCTAAGTGAGCCCCTCATGATAAGGGCAAAACCAGCAGATCCATTAGCTCTCATTTATGCCCATCAACACCTTGCATCCAATCCTCAAGTTCTCCCTGATTATGTTGACAGACAAGCACAAGCTATCGCTCATTTTGAAGATATGGAGAGATTATTTAGTGATGACTACCTTCATGCATGCATGAGAAGGTGGAATACACTGTCACATAGCCTAAAGATCAGGGAGTATCACTCCCCAACTAGAATGAGGGAAGCTATGCTAAGAGTGCCTCTATATAAACAATCAATGCAAAACTTGAAAGCCAACTGGATTGGTCTTAAGTTCAGTCCTCCCCTACTATTAGGACTATTGGAAGGGGTTAAGGAGGAAGAAGAACAGAAACATTGGGAGGAAGTGGACAGAAAAGCAGGTTTTCATGACAGGGAAGAAGACATCACATCAGAGGCTTGGGATGTCAGGGAGGTTGTTAAAGCTATTAAAGATGAAGAACTGGATTAGTTGCTTAGAGGATGAGCAACCCATTCAGTAGGGGGGTGATGATGAGCCCTAGAAATGGGTAACTATATGGGCTCATTATGCCTATTATTTTCATTTAATACACCATTCTTAATAGTTTTGTGTATGCTTTTGAATATATTTATGTCAATAGAGTGAATGGGGATGGTCACTTTGCCATGTGGTCTAATGAGTGTTTATTGTAGATTTTGTAGACAATTTTGGACAAAGACCAAGAATTTAGGAGCAAAATGACAACCAAACTCGAGAAAATAGGGCTGAGGACTTATAGGAGGGATGTCCCCTTCATTAAATGACCCCTGTCTCGAATTCTTCACCAACAGCTCGGAGTGCAAAGGCCCACATCGATGATCCCAAGGGGCAGCCGAGCAACTCAAGTAGGGTTGCTGTTATCTTCAGTACCAGGCAGCCAAGTTCCTTAAGTTTAGGAGGACTGTTGGGAGTCCCCACTTGTATAAATAAGAAGGCTTCAAGCCTCAGTATGTTAGCCATTTCATAGTATATTTTCTCACTTTTGTGCAACCTTGTACTCAACTCATTTTCGAGCTCTTTTTGAAGACAATTTTGTGATGTAACTGCTACTTTTTGATAAATGAAGATGAATCTAGTTTTGAACCAGCACTGATCTTTCCTAGAGGGCTGAAGCTCTTGGGTTAGGGCCCAACCCAAGTTTCCCAACACCTCCTTTATGTATTTATATGCTTTTTCTTGCATTCATGAGATAATTTCTGTTGTTTGGGTTAAATCTTGCCTTGTTAATTAGGTTGCTTTTGATGGTTAGAATAGTTGTTCTTGCTTCAGGTTGATTAGATAGCTTTCTACAGTAACATAAAAAGATCCAAAAACGCTACTAAGTAGGCCTTGATCTCCTTTCTCCCTCCTTGGGACCATGATTTGAGATCAAGGCACTATTGCTGCCACCAAAAACACTGTTTTTGCTTTCCCAATGCAATTTCTAGTGTGAGATTTTGAGTTGGAGAAGTTGATATCAGTTTGGATTCACATGCTTAGATCCTCTCTTGTTTATTTACCATGGCTTTCTCACATAAATTTCTGTTTAGCGGTTCTCTGTTTTTAGGTCAAAATAAACAAACTCTATTTTTTTTGGTTTTTGCTTGGGGCAGTTTTGAGAAGTAAGTGTACAGCTCACTTATAGAACACTCCAGCTTATCATTCCTCCATAGCACAGCCTGTACCAGTCCATATTTCAAATATTTCCTCACTCTTTTGCCATATTTCGCCAATCTGCCCTAATTCCTGCATTTTTCCATAAAGTTGCTCTCTTGACCTTTGAACAAATCCAACCATCTCCTTCATCAGAGTCCTAGACCCTTCCACACCTTCATCCAGCCTTCATTCCCCTTTTCCCACCATTTTTCCACCTTCAGACCTCCAAAAACCACTTTCGGCCTCCTCCTGTAGAACCTCATGTAGATCCCCTGCAGCCTCCTGTAGAAGTTCATGCGAGTGATTTTTCGAAGTCTGATGGTAATGGAAGTCTCCAGAAGGGTACTAGGGACTTCTTAGGACCCCTCCACACCTTCTTCACCATTTGCAAAAGCCAACTCCATCTTCTTGGGCCACCGAACCTCTGCACAGTCACAACCAGTCAAATCACAAGCATAATAATTCCACATAAAAATACTCAAAAGTAAAAAAAGATGATTTCTTCTCATTTCACTTCCGAAGTAGCTTGAGTACATGAATTTTATCTTCCCAGTAGTCAATGGAACCCATCTCAGTAGTCTCCATCTCTTTTCTTGCAAAAGTAGGGTTAGTGGGCAAAACTAGGGATTACTAGGGTTTGCGTTTCATTTCAGTTTTCATTCTCTTTCTGCAAGTAGAATAGCCTCTTTCGAGTTAGCTTTATTTCATCATAGTTAAAAGATTCTTCTGAGAATTCATAGAAGTTGGCTTAAGCTCCTAGCGAACTTGTGCCAGCTGATCAAGTGACAACCTACAGTAAGAGCTAGTACTTGTGCATATAACACTGTCGCTTCCAAGTTTGTTACGAACTACCGGGTTGATAAAAGTAAAGTAGGGAGCCCCAAGAGTTGCAACATTATTGCTGCAATACTAGAGCTCACCACCTTCATCATGTGCTTCAAGAAATTGATATATCGGAGCCAGGGCTAAGATCCAAAATGTCTTTTAAATCATGTCCTAAGTCATTAGTAGAGCCTCCTAAAGTGACAGGACTGCTAAATCAATTGTGGGGACCACTACCAAGGCCTAGAGATGTGTTGAAAGGTTTAGCAACACAAGAGCCACTTATCAGACCCCTATTGGGAAAGAAAAAAGGGAAGAAGGGAAATTTTTATACAAGCGCACGTCATCAATTAAAGATCGATTATCTCCCGTGTGGATTGTTGTCCATCTCCACTCGGACCCCCCCGGAAGCATTTTGCGAGGGGGGGTAATATGCTTGGGCGATAAAAAAGCACCCCCTCCTGAAACAAATCTTGAGTTTTGGATCCGATAGTCTATATTTATTCTAGGGGGGTGCAGGCTTCAACCTCCTACCATCCGACCCACCGGAGAATGGTTGGAGTGGGGACCACGTGCCACCTGGACTAATCAGCGGATAACCTTTCAAGCGAGCATGAATTCTAAGGTAACAGTAACTCAACCCACCCCCACTCCTATCCACCTGTCCTTGCCATCATCTAATCACATCCAGTCGTGTGTCCTCCTCCATGACATCACCCCACACCAACTGACCGTTACCCCCATGCTAATTATAAAAACCTTATGGCCTCATCATTTTTAAGCATTTTTCACTGCTGCATCACTCTCCCGCCAGTTGCTTGTCTAGAGCGCCATTCAATCTCTTTCGATCGAGTACCTCCTCTTAGCATCATTTTATGCCCTCTCCATGACAACCAGGTAATCCAATTGCTCCTGTATACCTGTAATTTATTTTAGGAATTCATAACATGGAGAAAGCATCCTCCCAGACACCAAAGGCCCAAGATGCAAAAACGTCTTCTAGCATGGAACCCCTCATGGATAAAAAGGCTCAAGTAGTTGACTCATCTTGTGTCTATCATCTGGATGACCTCTGCTTTGACCTATATGGAAACGATGTCAGGGGGTAGGACCCATTCCATGTCGTCAACTCCAACCTGAATTACCAAATCGCACCCACTATACACCATTTTCCATATTTTTTTTCCTGGTTGGTCGTAGCGTACATTGATTAAAAGAACTTATTTGTTTCCTCCTCTAGAGTAAAAATCCTCATTTTAACCCCAGAACTAATCCAAAAAGCCTCGGTTTACCCTAGTTCTCCAGAACCCTAGTAGTTTACTGATGTTATCCTAGTGTATCATTACTCAACCCTCCCAGTTGATGAGCAGTAGTCTTTCCTGTAGATGGTCTTGGCCCCTAGCCTACAAGCCTTGTCTATAGCTAACAACTTCCCTATCTCCATATTTGTTGAACCTATCCAACCCATCTTGTCCTTAATTTCCCATATGCTACGGGATGACATGCCAACATAACCAACACATCCACCTTAGTGTTATTAAGACAAATGATGTAGCCTTGCCACCTATTTGAGCTGAGGCCATAAGGATTTGGCTACATCTTTTTTCCACCACATATTATTTCAGGTAATATTCTTTGTTGTTCTACATGTTTGTTCATATGCATGTGGATGAGTTGCCTTAGCATGGTGGATGGAAAAAAGCAGAGGAAGTTTGTTTTGGACTGGGACATTGTTGTTAGAAAGAGGTCAGATGTTGATGGTTACTCTCAATTCATATCCACTTATATGGCCATCTCATATAATATTATCCATGACTTTTTCCCCTTAGAGTTCGTCCCCAGCAAAGAGAGCTTCTCTAGCTTACTAAAGACACTAGGGTAGGGGATTTGTACCTTTCTTTGGATCACACTGAGATCAAGGTTTATGGTTGTGAGCTTCCCCCTTACCATCTACCTGTGTTCATGCCTATGAGGATATTTTCCCTAGAATTTATCAAGCAGAGTCTCAATGCAGACCAACTCCACTTTGTCCCTGCAAAGAAGGGACATATGTTTAAATTGGGAAAACCTGTGGGGAATTTTGTTGTCAACTCCAAGCAGGCCTTCAAGGTAGTTGAATATTTACTGAAGAAAATGAATTTCGAGCTACAAGATGTCTGGAATTATGACCCTCATGGTGTCATTTCTCAAAGGAGGGATAAGATCAAAGATTTGACTTATGAACATGAGCATAGGCCTGAAATTGAATGAAAGCTAATCTTGATTCATGGCCTATGGATACAAAAATTGACACTAAGCCTCTAGTAGTCAAGGAATAAGAAAAAAAGAGGACTGTGGACTAGACAAGAGATACAGAGATGGAGGATGTACATACAACTAAGAAGGCCAAGACCTAAGAGACAGAAGAAGAGGAACTTGAAACAAGGTTAGTGGAGACAAGGCCATATCAACCATGTTTCCAAGTGACCTTGGAGGAACCATCATAGGTTGATGCCTCATCCTCTTCAGAGGTAGCCGTTTTAGGTGCAAAAGGAAGTGCAACTACTACTAGATCAAGCTGGTCTACTGGAAATTCCATTGAAGAAAGAAATAAGAAGGTGAGAGAGGAGATGCAGTAGCAAATGGCATCACATTGAGTTCCATACCAAACCAGACTAGAAAGAAACCAGATGAATTTTTCACTTCAGCATCCATTAGCACATTCTTTACCTTCAAGTTCCCATTTTATAGCCTTGGATATTTTGTTGGACCTAACAAGTGTTCCCCTGCTAGACAAGATAAACTTCCATAGGAAATTTGGAGAGAGGTTTTATAGCGAGCTCAACTAAAATGAAATGACCATCAACAAGGATGAGAAGCTACTGGAAAAGTTTGCAACCAGGTTGAAGCAAGAGAGAGCCAATTCAAGGGATCTCCCCATGAAAAATGAGAGCTTCATGGAGCTGGTCATGAAGTTAGGAGTGAATCCCGAAGACAAAACTTCTTTTGAAGCTCTCCTCCAAAGATCCCAAAAATAAATCCAAGAGCTGAGGCATAAGCTAAAGATGTTAGGTAGTGAGCATGTCCAATCCAAGGAGCTTGCACAGGTAGAAGAAGAGAAGAAGGTATTGGCCAAAGAGCTCATTGACAGGAACAATAAAATAGTGGCCTTGAAGCAACTGGTAGCACAAATGCAAAAGAGGATAGGTTCACATATATGTGTAGTGATAGTGTCTAAATATCCTCAAATACCAACTGAAGAACTCACTAAGACCCTCACTAAACTCTAGATTTTAGAGGGGGAGCTTAAAATGGAACAGAATGATCTGGATGCTTCCCAAAAACGCCTCACATAGAAAGAGAAGTATCTAGAGACTACTAGGACAAATGCAAAAATCATTGGTAAGAACCCACAAGTAGAAAACTAGGACATATCTGAGCTCAAGGAAAAGATGAAAGGAAATATGTCCCTGCTGCAAGCCAAGCAACTAATTTGGGATGATATTATTGAAGAGGTTAAGAACCACTGGTAGTTTATAACCTTAATGGATTATCATAGGGTTGTAATCAAGGATTATGAATGCTTCATCTTGTTAGCCAAAGAAGAGGGAGAAAAGAACTCCCAAATTACCAAAATTTTCATTCAGTTTGTGAATGAGAGGCCACTCAGTGAGATGAGGCCCATAGATGTGGTGGACAGGGTAACTACTATCATGGAGATTTCTAGGGTTGTTAAAAAGGAGGAAGCCAAGGTCAAAGTTGAGGAGTACCTAGAGGTGGTATCAAAGAATTTAGCTACCTTAAACACCACATTTGACAGGATTGTCATTCCCAACTACTGAGACTTTGGGGGAGTGCTGATCTAGTGGGGACAATACAATCAGAGACTACTGGAGACAAAAAGAAAGGTAGACTCTTCTCACGAGAATACTGGTACTCTAAAGGGTAATACTATGGTTAAATATTTGAAGAGGGACTTTCATCTATTGGGGATGGTCAAAACCTTATTTCTCCCTAGATTGAACTACATGAGTCTGACCAAACTCAAGATCGCATATAAGTGGTTCTTCTGATCTCCTCTACCAATGCCAACCCTGTGGAAAATATGTGATCAGTTCGTCAACCCGTATGTGCTTCAAATCATCGAGTATTCTATGCAGCCTCAATAGCCTACCCATCATGAACACTGATACTGCATATCATATCGATTATGACACTCTTTTATTCTTGTTTAAGTAAATATTTTATTTTTAGCCAGTCAGTTATGGTTTCAGTTAGTACAATTGTGCCTTAGAGCATGCTAAGTTTTTTTTTATGATTTTCCATTGTAATGAAATCAAGAAGGAATGTTTTGTAATGGGCCCTCCCTCCGAGTCCCTATAAAAACAGTTTTATGAGACTGAACCAAGGGTTAATTTTTTTTTTTGTTTTCCAATAAAGAGGTTTTGTTTACTGTGAAATGTAATGTATTCCCTGTGAAAGATTAATACAATTTTTTGGCAATTTTGGCTCATCCGAATTTGAAGCATGTGCTCCTTTTGTGTTTGTTCCATATTTCTTCATTGTTCTTCTCAGATTACATGTAATAGTAGCTTCTTGAAGTGTTTTCATGGATTTATAGATTCATCTTAGTCTAATGTTGATAAAAGGTGTCTGTATTGATATAAGAGCTAATCGTTAAAATGTGTTCCATGTGTCTTTGCATTCCATTCAATTATTTGTTCGAATTATTTCACTCTCAATTTTGATGCATTAAATTCTTAAAATTAAGTCATGTGTATCAATTTTCCTTCTTGTTATAGTCTTCTACCAAATATACTATAACGACTAAAAATCTGCACGTTCATGTGATGTTGGCTGCTACAGATCTAATGTTAATACTTCTTGTTGACCACTACCGGTCAACCGCCCATAGCAATACACCCCCTTTTTCTTTGCAAAAAGGGTAGCGCTTGATCGACATGTCCGTGCCATTCTTCAATCATCGACAGCTTGATCAATTTATGTTGTAAACCCAGTCTGCATGTATAAATTGTAAATAATCGTAGCAGATATGAGTCATGTCTGTAAATTGCCTAGGTGGACCTAATTTTCTAGGTGATAATCTACGTCCCGGAAGGTTTTTCGTCTCACCGATCCATGATCGGCAGAGTTTTCCTTTAGCCTAACCCCAAAGCTGGGATGGATTTTGTCACTAGAATCTTAGGAGAATCCTAGTGTGTTAATCTGCTAGATTATAGTTGTGTCGCAGAACTGGGTGGTTTATGAGGGTCTATGTTAAATGGGTTTTTTCCCCTTAAGATGTAAAATTGTAAAAGTCATGATGTAAAGTGTCTTGAGGGTTGGAAAATGTTTTAAATCCCCTCATGAGTCCTAAGTCCTAGGTCCTAGGTGATTTTTCCAAAGGCTAAGTTCGAGGATCCATTTAAAAATGAATTAAAAAATAATAAAAAAATTATAAAATAAAGCAAAAACCCTAAAAAATAATAAAATAATAATATTTTGAGTAAATACATGCAAAATTTCATTTTTTAATGAATTAACAAATTCAACGGATGAGATTAAGAGATGTCTTGATCCTCATCGACGGTTGAGATCATTTCGACATGGATCACTCGAACTAGCCGTTGGGATCATTTCCTTTAAATAGGGTGCTAGGGGTCATTTAAGAACATTGGATCTGTGAGTCTTGTGCTCAAGAAGCTCTCTTGTAGTTCATTTTTTTGTGCAATAAAGAAGACTTTGGGGTTAAAAATCTTGCTGGTGTTACTCTCTGGAAGTGCTGTGAGCTAATTTATTTTCTGCATATTTTATTTTTCAGCCATTAATAATAGCTTATTGTAGAGTATTGTGAGCACAGGTATCTTGTTCACTTGCTAGGGTTTGAATGGTATTAGGGTTTCTGGAGCAATGGCAGGTATCTCCATTGCTTTTTGAGATCTAGTATTATTTTCTCTCTCTTTACTGATGGTTGAAGTGAGCTGTGCAGGAAACCCTTATTAAAGAAGATTAGCGGGTGTTTCGGGAAGTTCTTGGCTGAACCAGCCAACTCCCGCAAGCAATTTTCTTGCTGAGCCCAGCTGGTTTTGATCCTGGGTCTATCATTCAGTTTATTTTTCTAATTTGCATGAGAGATTTTCTGAAGTTCATCATAGTGAAAATCTGAGATTTTCTGAAAAATATTTCTGCTCTTATTGCTAAGTCTGGCTATCCTAGAGCTGTAATTTTTTGCGATTTTAGATTATTTTTGAAGGGTTTTTATCTTTGCATATATCTGTCGGGTTTTGTTTTCTATTTACAGGTTACAGGCCTGAGATAAGATCTGGAGGATAATTTATTCTTTGCAGGATCTCTGTCTCAACTATCCAAGGGTTCCAGATATCATTTGTTTTCAGATCTGCAGCCACACTCTACGCTGCCTGCTTTTCATCTGCATGACAGATTTCATTGTTACCATCACACCTTTCGAAATATCACCCTCAGCCATACGCATTTTCCTAATCTGTCATCGAATTTGCCTCATCTGCAACTTTCTAAGCTACCCACGTCCCCCTTCCACCTGCATCTGTCTGCTCCTTATCTGCGTCATGCATTTCCCATTTGTGGCCAGACCATTTATCGCTATTCTTCTGCCATCAAGCAAAATCCCGCCGTCCTGATTCAACCCTGTAAGCAGTCACGCAAATAAAATTTGCAGCCTAAATATATCTGCATGCAAATCTGGGAGTAGTTCATCATCTTCTTGGCACAGTCAGTTCTAAAGTCAACTTCACATCATCGGATTTCCGTGATACATCTATAATTTTTTCAATCATCTCTCGGAAACACTTGCCTATCATCGTTGGTGGCTCAGACTCCTACATACAGCTATTTCCTGGTTTCGACGTGATCAGGCGTTTGTGTTTCGATACGGGCGTGGGCAAGGAGGGTTACGTGACTATTGGAAACTTCAACCTGCAGTAAGAACTGTCTAGGCAATCACTTCATGCATCGGTGCGTTGGTTGGACAAAGGAAAACGCGTTTACTCCATCCACCTGTCACTGCGTCCAGTGTGAAAGGATTTCAAGTGAACCGGCGGTGGGTATTTTGCGTGGAAGCTTCAGGTTTACCAGGTAATGACTGCAATCGTAAGCTGTCCGCCATCTTCACTCTCGGGCCAGGTATTTTCTTTGCAATGTCTGTGTATCGTTTTATCGTCTCAGCGTGAGCGAGTCTTGAGTATTTGTCTAGGGTTACGACATTCGTTTTGATATCAGCGCTCAGCATTTTTAGTAGATTTATTGTTCTAATTTTGACGTTATGACATTTACTTGCGTAGGTTGTAGTTTAGCATTAGAAAGGGTCTCTTTTTAGGATTCGTTTTAGGTTTTATTTTATTTTCTTTGTGTTTAGTTCTAGTTTAAATGTTAGATTTATTTCAATAGTTATTTTTAGATTTTATTAAATATAAAATAAAAGGAAGAAAAAGGGTTTAATCTTTAGTTTTTATTTAGCTTTGTTTTGTTTTTTACTTTAAAAAAATAAAAAAATAAGAAATATAAAAAATTCATAAAATATAAAAACATAAAAAATATAAAAAAGCAGTTTTGGGTTATTTTTTAATTTAGATTTATATTTCATTTTAGTTTTATTTAAAAAAAAAAAAAAAATTAAAAATTTTGAAAAAGCTTAACAAAAAATTGAAAAAATCATTTTGTTGTCTTTTTGTGATATTTTTCTATAGCTAAGTGCATTTAATGTTAATTTATAAGTTGGCTACGTTAAAGTGGTGGTGACCAGCATTTAAATTTTATGATCTTTTAAAGCATTTATTTTTTCTTGAAGTTTAATTGTTGGATCATCGTTAAGGCGTTGTGCATTTGTGGAAAATCTTGCATCGCTTATAAGTGACTGTAAATCATGGGATTATAAAGTTCATAAGCAATTGTTTAATCATTAACTTCATAAGGCACTGGTCTATTAACTTAATAAAATCATTTTAGTGCTGGTTGTCCTTCGTGTCTCCCAACCCAACTGATTCACAGTTGGCCATCCATTTTCCTATAGGGTCTACCCCCCTTAGCCGCGGGAGACATGCTTAAACAGAGAGATCGGGGATCAGGCTGACAGCCCCCGGTCTGAGCGTTGTCGTGACAATCTGTACGACAACACTTCTGTCAGTAATAGTTTACACTAGGCTTTTACATTCCTCCTCTCAAGGAAGGCTCTGAATCGATTTTCTATTTAAATGATAAACACTATGTGTTATGTGAATTTCCATCAAATCTTTAAGACACTCATTAAGATGTCCTAGGCACTGGTCTCTCCTCAACCCAGAGGTTGTCTCTAGGAGCTACAACATCTTCTTTCATTGTTGTCAGGGACGAATCAGAATACCTTCCCTGGGTACGACATTTATACACCCTTTTGTAAGCTGAGCAGAATGGGTGTGAGTTGAAAATATCTCACCTTGGCGACTCCACTATCTAAATTCCATTCTGACCACCCCTGGATTTCAAAAGCTCACACACATGCTCAGATAATTCACAGTAGATAACTTCTCTTGTACTTGACCCTGAAAGGGTAATATCTAGGTGGATATGGAAGGAAAATACCCTCGTCACCCCTGTTCTTGTGACCCCCTTTCTAGAAGTATCCTCTTCCAGCTCTCAAAAGGTTGTGATAAACTAGTGAGATTTTCCCTCTAGAGTTTTGGAATGTCCTCAAGAAAGTGGTCTACCATTTGATACTTTATTCTCATGAGTGAAAAACAAAGAAGCCTCTGTCAGTTCACCCTCTTTCTCATCTCATCCATCCCCTGAAGCTGAAGAGGCCAAAGATATTCTTATAAACAGTTCCAAACAGAGTGTGAATAGTTTCCCAACCCAAATCCATTCAGTCGCCATTCAGATAACTCCTCCGCAGGGACCAGTTATAAACCTCCTACCACCTCCCTTGCTCAATATTTGTGTCCCAAGTTTTCTCCTAAACAAGTATTCTCTATTGGACTTGCCACAACCCATAAATGGTATGCCAAAAGTCTATCTTAAACTCTTGCTAAGATCCATAGGAGAAGATGACATTCCAGCACAAAGACATAAAATTTTTCTATGCATTTGCTGAGAACCTTAATGTGGAACACCTAGATGTGGTGTTAAGGCTTTTTGTCTAGTTTCTAGATGGGTAAGCCAGAAAATTATTTAAATCCCTACCTAATGCTTCAATCACTACCTGGGAAGGGTTGGAGAATTATTTCATGCATAAATGGGGGGGAGAAGAGGGACCATGGGTGAATCTTCATCGAATTTAATGCCATGAAGAAAAAACATAATGAAGATGTATCTGAATTCATAAAGAGGTTCAATAAATTGTACAATAGCCTTCCTGCTGAAATCAAACCTCCACAGGATGCTACTAACATGGTCTTTGCTTAAGCTTTTGAGCCAGATTTTGGTTTCACTCTTAGAGAGAGGAAGTCTATCTTATTGGACTAGATCCAAACAGATGCTTTAGAAGTTGAGGCAAATTTTACCTCTATTGGGAAATGGAGAGGTAGAACTGATCATGGAGATAGGAGAAGAGGAAAGGAAGAGGCCAGTTCCTCATGCCAAGGAAAGGAAACTCACGAGTAGAAACTTGAGTAAATGAATAAACTGATAAGAAACATGTCTAACAAGCTAGTGAAACTGGAATTGGAAAACAAAAACTATCCTAGAAAAAACCAACCAGCTCCTAAGTGAAGTTTCAATCCTCAATATAGGAGACCCCCTTTACATCTCTTGCAGAGGGAGAGAAAGTAACAACAAGATCACATTCAACCTCCACTGTACTTAGAGAATGATCCAGAGGATCATGTTGAAGAAACTATGGAAGTTCAGGAAAATAAAATTTCTCCTTTTTTTGATGAGGAATATGAAGTTGAATCACATGAGGAAGGAGGGGATGATTTAGACGCACCACTAGATGATGATGATGTTGAAAATTACTGTAGGTATCTTGCTAACTTCATGCAAGCATAACTACATCAGAAATATGATCTTAGATATTCTAGGAAAATATCCAGAATGCAAGACCAAAATGAGGAGTCCTCTCCGTTAAATCCTCCAAAAACAGCTAAGAAAGGAAATAAGCCTATAGATCAAGCCTCACCCAAAAAAAAGATTCTCCATATTTCAGTCTCCATAAGCCTGAGGTCTCTAAAATAGAGAAGTCACCTTTACCACCCAAGCCAATTTGTGAGAAAGAGAAAGAGCATGTTGATGTTGTCATAGCTGATAGGAGCTCTTCTGCTTTTAATCTTTAAAAAGAGCTGGAGAAGGTCAAAATCTTTGTCCCTTTGACTAAACTATTGAAACAACCTAATTATAAATCTTAGGTGTCTTAGTTTATGTGTCCATCCACCATAGCTCCTTCGCATGATAGTCTGAACCTCCAGGAAGAAAGGCCCATGGTTGTATTTGGACCTCATGTTGAGGAACAAGACTCTTCCATTACCCCTTTTTATGTTACTTTGGTAGTCCATGAGCTTTTATTACACAATTTCATGCTTGACTTAGGAGATTCTCACAATTTGATGCCATTGTCTGTTATGGAGCAATTGGGATTGCAAATTACAAGGCCATACAAAGATCTATATTCTTTTGATTCCAAAAGAGTAAAATGTTTAGGGATGATTAAAGATTTGGTTTTCAATTTAGCCCAGATCCTTGCAAAAATCATGGTAATGGATATTGTAGTAGTTTATATCCATGCAAGGTTTAGTATTCTCTTGTCCAGGTCATGGGGGTCTAAAATCAGAGGATCCATCAAATTGGATTTAACATATGCTACTATCCTGGTGTTTGGTGGAGTAGAAAGATGATTGCATGAATAATCAAGATTTGTAAAGACATTTACAACAGTTGATTGTTCCAATAATGCCCCTGTGTATGGTAAAGAGAAAGAGTTCTCTTGCTTCTTGTTAGAGGAAAATGAGTTAATCCTAGAGGAAACACAGGTAGTATCTTCAGTCTAGCTAAATCAACAATCACTATAATGCAATAAAGTGTGGAAGTTATACTTCGATGGTGCATATTCCAAGGAAGGAAATGGGGTAGGTGTGTTTTTGGTGTCCCTAGAAGGAAGATTGATCCCTCTATCCTTCAAGTTGGAGTTTGAAGCTAGTAACAATGTTGTTGAATATGAATCCTTTCTACTAGAAATATTAATATTGGATGCTTAGTTGTGTTTGGAGATTCAGAGCTTGTAGTGAAACAGATCAGGAATCAATGTCAAACCAAAAATCCAATATTGAAGGCTTGCCAAAATAAGGTCTAAGATTTAAATGATAATTTTTTCCTAGCCTTTGATATCCATTTTTTTCCCAAAGAAAGAAATGAGATGGTTGATTCCTTGGCTATAGCTGCCAACAAATTTAAACCTTTTGAAAATCCACTGCTTCAATACGAAGTTGAGGTCATATATAGACCATCAGTACCAGATAATGTCAGACATTGGCAAGTATTTGAAGACGAGGAGCATATCAAATGCTTCATGGAAGTTATAGGAGAATTCTCAAATTCAGTAATTAACCAGGAGGAAGAGAGAGTGATAGATGAACAACATGCCAGTTGGGAAGAAACCATTGCATGACACAAGATTTTATAGCTTAAGGGTAACACTATTCCCAGAGGTTTTGTTCCTTTAGAAATATTGTTCAACTCAAATGATGTGTCTACCAAGCCAACTGAGAAAGAAATGGAAGAACAAGTGGAAGGTTGCAACATTGGTTCAGAGAAGAATCCCCGGATAATTAGGTTGGAAAAGGGAGTTCCTCATAAATACAAGCAAAGGTACCTAGACCTTTTCAAGAGTTATATGGATGTGTTTGCTTGGTATTATGAATATTTTAAAATATTTGATACTTTTTTTATTCAACATAAGATCCCTTTGAAGGGTGGGGTGAAACCATATAAACAAAAGCTTAGGTAGATTAACTCTTTGTTACTCCCATCTATTCAAAAGGAGGTAAGGAAGTTACTCCAGGACAAAATCATTTCACCTTTGAGATATTTATACTGGATAGCAAACCTAGTCCCTGTCACGAAAAAGAATCGAGAAATAAGGCTATGTTTGGACTTTAGGAACCTCATCAAAGCCTCATTAAAAGACAATTATCCTTTGTGTAAAATGGATTACATTCTACAGAAGGTGGTAGGATCTTACCGGATTTCAATGATGGATGGTTTCTCTGGGTACAATCAGGTAGTTTTGCATCAAGAAGATCAAAATAACATTTCTTTTACCACCCCTTGGGAAACATTCATGTATGCTAGAATGTCTTTTGGCCTCATAAATGCAAGGGCCACCTTCCAGAGAGCCATGGATACAGATTTTGTGAGAGAGAAAGACAAGTTTGTAGTAATTTACTTAGATGATGTCATTGTATGAGGAAAACATCAGACATCTGCGTCTCAATTTTGAGCAATGCAGAAAATACGGTCTGTCCTTGAATCCTAAAAAATCACAGTTTGCTCTAAGTGAAGGAAAGTTATTATGGTACATAGTGGAAAAACAGGGGGTGAAGATTGATCCCAAGAGGGTGGAATCCATCAAAAACATCCGATTTCCAAGAAATAAGAAGGATATTCGTATTTTCTTGGGTAGAATCAACTTTTTAAGGAGATTCGTACCTAACTACATTGAGATACTCAAGAAAATCCCAAAGATGTTGTTAATTTTTTCAACTACTGCAAAATTCCACCTTGGATAGCTCAAATGACTGAGATAATAATTTCATTAGATTCCTCTTTTCGAGAGGACCAAAATCGCCCTAAAGATCACCCAATTTGGTTAAGCAGAAGTTGAATTATGAATTATTTTATTCATACATGTATTATGGAATGGGTCGGACCTAACCACATGAGTAACTTCTTAGGTCAGTCTTAACCCCAAGTGAACCATCAGAAAGCCCATAAATAGAATGTACCTCAAGATCATTTGGACACATCTTCTCTTCTCTTTTTTCTTGGTTCACACAGGTTTGACAGAAGGAGTTCACTCAAGGGCCTGAAATCATGGGCAAAAGGTTCGCTTTGGGTTAGGGTTTTCTAGATCTTGGTCGTTGGCATAGAATAGGGCATTCTGGTCCCTGGTCATAGGAACATAATTCTATGAGAGTGACTATAGACCCTTGGATGTTAGCACAAAGACTTATGGGAGCAATTATGGCTTCAGATTCACATCGAAAGGTTTAGGTCCCAGGGTAGTCTTGAGAGCAACCAGGACATCTCAGTCACTCGCACAACAACAGTAAGGGAGTGACTCTAGTTTTTAGTTTTATTTGGCCATAATCTCATGCATAAATACTTCCTGATAGCAAACCTGCAGCCACAAATGCTCACATATAGTGACCAAGAGAGTGACCAAGGAGTTTTGGTCGCACACAAATAGTTTTGATGAGAGCGACCAGAGTTCAGATCTAGGGTTTGACATATTGGCTTTAGTTGACTTCAGTGATCTGGTATATCTAGGTTTCTTTATACATATGTGTATATCTATAAATATGATTTGTTAGTTTCCACTGCCAACATATGTATTGGGCTCATTGACAGAGACAAAAATTCTTATCAGTGTTCGACACAGTGATATTAGTATACAACAATTGACATCAGTTTGTGATAGCACATTACAACCATCAGTATGAGAGTTTTGATTCCTAGCACGATTAGATCTATTCCTTAGATATCATTATTGTTTTGCTGCATACACAAAGTTATGGATCATTGTACTCTCTTTTGTTGCATCATTTTGATGATGATCTAAGAAGAAGAAGATTTGCAAGGGTTTCCCCCATAAAGGGTTTTTCCTTGGTCTTGGACCAATCCTACTGTCTCTATATGTGTGCATGCTTTTCTTCCACTATTCCTTTTATGTTCCGCTGCATTGATGATGTTTTTTTCTATGTAATTGCATATGCTGATGTATAATGGTGTAGATCTAAATAATGCATGATGATATGGGGTAAATTAATGTATTAATGATGAAACACAACTATCATAGCAAAGAACAATGTTGTTCTAAGAAA
The DNA here is from genome assembly GCA_031772625.1 of Pinus tabuliformis. Classification (NCBI taxonomy): domain Eukaryota; kingdom Viridiplantae; phylum Streptophyta; class Pinopsida; order Pinales; family Pinaceae; genus Pinus; species Pinus tabuliformis. Next base: position 349,911,961 of record CM062820.1, on the reverse strand, counting down.
ATTTAACAGATGCTAAAGAAAGATAAAGAAGTGAAATGGAATGTTGAATCTCGTGAATCATTCTCCGGAATTAAAAGGGATTTTGTAGAAGCTCCTTTGTTAGTCAGTCCAGATTATCAAAAACCATTTTTCATTTTTTCTTTTGCTTCTCCTCACACAATGGTTGTTTTATTATTGCATAAAAATAGTGAGGGGCATTTGCCAACATCATTCTTCAGTTAGGTGTTGCAAGATGTTGAGCTAAAGTATAACATTGTGGAGAAGCATGCTTATGCCTTGTTCAAAACCCTGAAGGCTTTTAGAATTTATGTCCTGCAATCAAATATAATTACTTATGTTCCTACAACTGCAACAAAAGGCATTCTAGTTCAGGGTGATAGTGATGGGAAGAGAGGAAAATGAATTGCTAAAATTCAGGAGTATGACATGGATATCCAACCTACTAATCTGATAAAGGGACAAGGCTAGGTAAAATTCTATCTGAAGCAAATTTCCAAGCACTGGGCATAAATTTATTGGCAAGAGGAGAGAAAGTGAAAATTTGGAGCAACAGTAAGAGATTGAAACATCAGCACAGAGAATTCAGATGAAGTATGTTGTGTCTCCTTGGTAATAAAAACATTGTTCACTACCTGCTTTTTATGAGGTGCCCAGTGAATTTTGATAAGATTAAATATAGGGCTTTGAGGTTGCAAGCCCATGAATTTGTTATCTCAAATGGTTAATTGTACTGAAAGGATCCTATGGGGATTTTTATTTTGTGTTTGGTTGAGAAAGAAATCCACAAAGTAATGGATGAATTTCATAATTATGTCTGTGGAGGAAATGTTAGGTTCCTATAATACTAGTGTATTCCCTAATTTTTATTAGTGTATTCCCTAACTTTTATTAGTGTATCCCCCTTATTGTTATTGCTGTGCCCCATAGAAGCCCACTATTGTTATTATTGTGCCCTTACATTATTATTGTTATGTCGACTCTGATTATATTGTGACCACTTAGACTCCTATATATAGAAAGGAGGTTTTTTCATTTGAATCGTCCAAGAATTGTTCATTTGTGTAATTTAAAGGAGGTTTACCCCTTGAAGAGGCTAATTTTGAATTCATTGATCTATCTTTTCTTCTATTTTGTGAGTTGGTTGCATAACATTTGGTATTAGAGCTTTGGATTCTAGGGTTTCGCTGCTTCAAACAGGTCATCATGGAATTTTCACTATAAAAAATTTTCTATGAAGCTTAAGAAGTTGAAAAAAACCCATTTGACGAGACATATTGAAGAACTTCGTGTCAGAATTTCAGATCGTTTCTCGCAAAATTGTCAGAGATATGAACAGAGGGAGTTAGGGTTCTTGCAGGCTCCCGAATTCCATCCCAAACAAGTGACCTTGGTAAAATCATCATAAATTTCTCTCCAAGCATCTAATTAAAATTTTATAATTATATATAGAAAGAGGACGAACTGTATTTTTTTGGGTATCATTTTTAGGTCCGAAGGTCGAAACAATGACACGTAGAACTTTGTACAAATTCACTCTACTGAACCAATGTATAATCAGGTCATTGTGGGAGTTTGAGCATAACTCTTTCTTGGAAAATCCAATCTTGATTAGACTTGTGGGGTTGGAAATAGGACTCAGAATTCTACGACAAGGCAAAATTTTAGACCATGGAGATCCGAAATTTCATAGATACATTAGATTCAAAATAGAGCTCCTACAAAGCAAAACAAAAAAAAGGTGTGTATACTTTTTAAAAATTTGCATAAGTTTTGTTTGAAAAATTAGTTTGAAGTGATTCAAAGGGAATAGTGAAGCATAATTATCATTAATTGATGCCTCGAATAAATAAAATGGAAACACCTAGTAAGAAACCTGAAAACTCTTCTATGACTCATGAAGAAGAGGAAGAAATGCAACATGATATATCAAAATTATGAGACCAAGTGCAAAAAAATTCACTCTCACAAAAAGTAACAGAAGCTAAGATGGATGGTTTGATAGAATGGCATGGAATTTAATATTGTTGGTTTGAAGAATTGCATCAATGAATCAAAATGCAACATTGAATATTTGAAGAAAGGCGTGGAAGGTTTGAAGGGAGGTTTGGCAAAGTTGCTACACAAAATTATTCCTAATGGCGAAAAGGTAGTAGAGGAAACTCGTGATGAGAACAAAAGAAATGTTAATCATGATTTCATAGAATCTAATATTAGATTGAAGACCCACCATATTCCAAAGACTGATATGAAGAAGCTTGATGGCAAGGATCTCGTAACATGGATACTACAGATGGAGCAATATTTTGATCTCCATAATGTGCAAAACACACAAAATGTACGCAACAAAACTTTATATTTAGAACCCAATCAATTTGTATGGTATAGATGGATTTTCTCTCGTAAACAAATTGTCACTTGGTCAATTTTTATGTAGGAAATGATAGCACATTATGAGAATACAAAGAGAAATACCTTCTTTAGCCAATTGATAAATCTCAAACAAAAGGGTTCAATAGTGGAGCACATTGAGGACTTTCAAATGTTGAATATAAGGGTAAATGATATTCTAGAGGAGCATAGGATTGATTTATTCATAGGGACTCTAAAGGATAACATCCAACATGAGGTTTGCCTTTGGGAACTTGATTCATTGGAGAAGGCATTCAGGTTGGCAAGAAAAACTGAAAGCAAAATTATGGCAATAAGGAAGCCTACCACTCACAATGATCAATATGGAAGTGTGGTTGCTCCTAGCCTTCCACAACCTACAAGGTTAACATCACAACAATTGGGATAAAATATAGCAAAAGGGTTTTGTTATATTTGTGATAGCAAGTACACTAAAGGTCATAAGTGTTCTGAGAATAAATTATTTTACATTGATTTTGAAGAGCGGGAAGAAAAGGAACAAGAAACGTCAAAACAAGAAGATATACACTAGGAACCAACCCTAGAGAAGGAAGAAATGAATTTGACCATATCTTGTAATGCATTGGTAGGAATTACCACTCCTCAAACTCTCAAGATAGAAGGACATATCAAGAAGCAAAAGGTAATAGTATTGATTGATTTGGGTAGTACCCATAATTTTATTCATTGTAGGATAACCAAGGAATTAAATTGCTTCCTATATCCAACACCAGAGTGTCAAGTGATGGTTGCAAATGGAGGAACCATAAATTGCTCGAGAAAGTGTAATAATATCAAGCTATCCATGGGAGAATATTTATTGAATAATCTAATGCTTTTCATTTCAATGGGTGGTGTTGATGTTGTACTAGGAGTCCAATGGTTACAATCTTTGGGTACGATAGCTTTTAATTTTCAAGAAATTTCTTCAATTTTTTTTGGGAAGGAAAGGAATTTGAATTAAGGGGTATCACAGGGAAATAAAGAAATATAATCAAATCTAATAGCATGAAAAATCTTCTAAAGAAAGAACAACATGGCGTAATTGCACAATTATGTTCACTTGAGGCTCAAACATCGAAATCATCTATTTATCTAGACCTCCAAAAAGTCTTGGACAATCATTCCAAGGTATTTGAGACTCCCAAAGGCCTCCCACCTATTCGTTATCATGATCATGCTATTCATTTGATTCTAGGAAGTATTCCTCCAAACATCAAGCCTTATAGATATCCCTATGCCCAAAAGAGTGAAATTGAACGTATGGTTGCAGAAATGCTAGAGGTTGGTATAATTCAACCTAGTCAAAGTTCTTTCTCTGCTCTAGTGGTATTGGTGCATAAGAAGGATGGATCATGGCGCATGTCTACGGATTATAAGGAGCTCAACAAGCTCAGTATTAAAGATAAATTTCCCATTCCTGTCATTGACGAATTATTGGATGAATTACATGGAGCAATTTACTTCACCAAGTTGGATCTTCGTTCAGGATATCATCAAATAAGAATGAAGACTAAAGACATTCCGAAAAAAACATTTAGAACTCATGAGGGTCATTATGAATTTTTGGTCATGCCTTTTGGCCTTACCAATGCACCTTATACATTTCAAGGTTTGATGAATTCCATTTTCAAACCCTTCCTTAGAAAATTTGTGTTAGTATTTTTTTTATGATATACTAATCTACAACAAGTCTTGGAAGGATCATGTTCAAGATGTTGACAGGGAGCTCAAACTATTGGAGGAGAAACAATTGTATGCAAAAACCTCTAAATGTTTCTTTGGAGTACAGGAGGTGGAATATCTAGGTCATATTTGTATCTCATGAGGGTGTTATGGTAGAACCTAACAAAATTAAAGTCATTAAGGAATCGAAAATACCCACATCCGTAAAGCATTTGCGAGGATTTCTCGGGTTGACAGGATATTATCACAAGTTTGTTAAGAATTATGGGAGAATAGCAGCACCTCTAACAACATTACTGAAGAAAGATGCATTTTCTTGGATTCCATAAGAAGCTAAGGCCTTTGAGCATCTTAAAGAGGCAATGTGCTAAGCACTGGTCTTAGCTATGCCAGACTTCAAAAAAACTTTTATCGTGGAATGTGATGCCTCAGGAAATGGAATTGGTGTTGTTTTAATGCAAGAAGGAAGACCCATTGCTTTTCAAAGTTGTCTAATCAAAGGAGAGTATTTATATAAAGCTATTTATGAGAAGGAAATGTTGGAAATACTACATGCACTTAATAAATGGTGACCTTACCTAATGGGAAGGCACTTCAAGGTAAAAAAAGATCATGATATTCTTAAATACTTTTTAGAAAAAAAATTATCTTTAGAAGAGAAACAAAAATGGGTCACAAAGATGTTGGGTTATGACTTTGAAATTATCTACAAAAAGGGAATCAAAATATTGTTGCAGATGCACTCTCAAGAAAGGATGAGGATGTGGAAGCATTGCTTTGTGCCATTTCTATTATCCAACCAGATTGGATAACCGAAGCAAGGGATGAATGGAAGAATGATGAAGAAATGTGGGCATTGATTCAAAAGTTGCAGTAAGATCCTAGTACATCTGAGACATTTAGCTGGAATAATGATTCATTACAGTACAAGATTTCTTGTACCTCTGTAAGAATTCCCAACTCAAACAAAAGATTCTTTGGGAATCGCACACCTCTCCCTTAGGAGGGCACTCAGGATTTTTAAAAACTTACCACAGGGTTAAAGAGTTTTTTTGGGATGGACTTAAATCTGATATTCAAAAGTTTGTAGCAGAATGTTTGGTTTTCCAGCAAAATAAAGTTGAGACAATTAAGACCCTGGGTCTGTTACAACCTTTATCCATTCCAAGTCAACGTTTGGACAATGGATTTTATCATAGGTTTACCCAAGTCCAAAGGAAAGAGTGTTGTCATGGTGGTAGTTGATAGACTTACCAAGTATGCAAACTTTTGTGCATTATCTCATCCATTTAAAGCTAGTACAATTGCTACTGCATTTATGGAAACAATTCAAAAGCTACATGGAAACCCAAAGGTTATTGTAAGCGATAGATATCCTATTTTCACTGGAAATTTTTGGATGGAATAATTTTCTTGTTTGGGTACTCAATTAGCTCAGAGCTCATCTTATCATCCTCAATCAGATGGGAAAATTGAGATAGTGAACAAATGTTTGGAAGGATATGTTCGTTTCTTTGTATCTAATAAACATACACAATGGGTCAAGTGGTTACCTCTGGCTGAATGGTGGTATAACACTTCCTTCCATATTGCAACAAAAATGACCCCATTTATGGAACTTTGTGAATATCATCCACCGTCCATCACATCATCTTTACGAGAAAATTATAAGGTTCAAGTAGTGGAATATCACATTGAGCATCAACAACAAATTCTCCAGCTCTTAAAGGATAACCTCACTTTGGCGCAAAATATAATGAAAGAATAGGTTGATCAACATTGCAACGAAATAAGTTTTGATGTAGGCAACTGGGTATTTTTACGGCTAAAACCATAAAAACAAATGTCTCTCAAGCAAGCTAATAAGGATAATAAATTATCACCAAAGTATTATTTTCCTTACAAGGTGTTGCAAAATATTGGTATTATGGCATACAAATTGGAGCTTCCTACATCTTCCTGAATGCACCCGCCTTTCCATGTTTCATGCTTAAAGAAGGTTATAGGTGACAAGCTCCCAGTTCAAACAATATTGACAGAACTTGACAAGGAAGGAAAAATCATATTGGAACCTGAAGCAGTCACAGAAACAAGAACTTGACAACTACGAAATCGATCAATTTCAGAGTATCTAATCAAGTGGAAGAACTTACCCGCGAAAATTCCACATGGGAGGATGCGAATTTTATACAAAAGCATCCAGAACTACTTAAGCATTGAGGACAATACTTTTTTTTGAAGGAGAGGGGCATGTTAGGTCCCTATAATACTAGTGTATTCCCTCATTTTTATTAGTGTAGCCCCATTATTGTTATTGTTGTGTCCCATAGAAGCCCACTATTGTTATTGTTGTTCCCTTACATTATTATTGTTATGTTGGCTCTAATTATATTGTGACCCCTTAGACTCCTATATATAGAAAGGAGGTTTTGTCATTTGAATCATCCAAGAATTGTTCATTTGTGTAATGTAAATGAGGTTTCCCCCTCAAAGAGGTTGATTTTGAAGTCGTTGATCTATCTTTTCTTATATTTTGTGAGTTGGTTGGATAACAAGGCATTACAGTTGGAGGGCTACAACACACAAGATCCTTAAAGCAAGTTTTTACTGGCCCAAATTGTTTGGTGAGGTACATACTTATGTTCAAGCCTGTGAGAAGTGCCAAAAGTTTGCTGAAAAATAAAAATTATCATCTCTTCCACTAATCCCTATTTTTGTTGAGGAACCTTCAAACTTTGGGGTTAGAATTAATTGGAGAGATACACCCACCCTCCAACAGTCAACACAAGTGAATACTTACAACCACTTATTACTTTACTAAGTGGGTAGAAGCGTCCCCTACCAGGAATGCAACTGATGTGGTAGTTATTAAGTTCATGGAGGAAAACATCCTTGCCATATTTGGCTGCCCCAAGAAAGTTGCTACTAACAATGATCAGGTGTTCAAATCTACCAAATTTATAGGTTTCTACTAGAAATATAACACTATGGTAGGTCACTCTACCACCTATTACCCATAGGAAGATGGATTGGTTGAATACTCAAATAAAACCTTGGTGAGGATTCTAAAGAAAATAGTATCAGAAAATCAGAGGAACGGGGACTCACAGTTAAAATTTTCTGTATGGTCCAACAAGGTTACCACCAAGAGAGATACTGGAAAATCCCCTTTTGAGTTGGTTTATGGGAAGGCAACAATTTTTCCCATACAGTTAGCCATGCCAGTGGCTAAAATATTGCAATATATTGAGCAATATCCAAATGATTTGACTAGAAGGATAAATCATTTTTGGAACTTCAAGAGAACATTGAACGGGTGAATCAAAATCTAATTTGTTACTAAGAAAAAAATGAGGTCCTTGTTTAATAGAAAGGTGAAAGACATATATCTGTAGCTAGGAGACTTAGTACTAAGATGGGGTGTCAGGAGGGAAGACAAAGGAAAGTATGGAAAATTTGGTCCCCTTTATTTTGGACCTTTCATGATTGTTGAGGCAAAAGGTAATAACACCTTCATGTTGGAGAACCTAGAACGATAATTGCTTAGGATGCCAGTGAATGGGTAGTTTCTCAAGATTTAGTTCTAGCACTGAAAGGGTCCACTTCTATTCACTATAAATATTGGTGATCCATTTGTAAATAACCATTATTTCTCTCTGTTTTCTATTTATGTTTTTTTACTTATGACATTTTGGGTAAAATGACTCCAAGCCCAAGGAGTAAGGCACTAATTTGCAGGTTATCAATGCATTTTATCCAATACATTGTCCCCAGATGGAGCCAACGTTGTTATGCTTCAATAAATTGATAGATCAGAGCTAGGGTTTGGATCCAAAATGTCTTTTCAAGAACCTCTTGAGTCATTCGTGGAGCCTCAACAAGTCACAAGACCGCTAAATGAACTGTGGGGGGCACTATCAGGGCCTAGAGATGTGTTGGAAGGTTTAACAATACAAGAGCGACTTATTGGATCCCTATCGGGAAAGCATAATAGGGAAGAAGGGAAATTTTTATATAGGTGTGCATTGTCAGTTAAATATCGAGCATCTCACAGGCAGATCCTCATCCATCTCCACCCGCACCCTAGGGTAACCTACTTGGGCATTAAACAAGCACACCCCCCCCAACAAATGGATCTTCATATCTAGATCCGATAGTCCTAATTTATTCTAGGCAGGGAGCACAGGGTCCACCCTCCCGCTATCCAACCCACCGAAGAATGGTTGGAGTGGGGACCACGTGCCACATGGACCAATCAATAGACAACCTTGCAAGAGAGAATGAATTCTAAGGTAATGGTAACTCCCCCTACTCTTATCCACTTTTCCTTTCCATCACCCACTCACATCTAGTCGTGTGTCCTCCTCCATGATGTTAGCCAACCGTTGCCCCCGCGCCTATTATAAAACCTTCCCACCTCACCATTTTTAAACATTTTTCACTGCTGCATTACTCTCCCGCTAGTCTCTTGTCCAGAATATCATTCAAGCTCTGCTGACCGAGTACCTCCTCCCAACGTCATTTTCTACCCTCTCCACGAAAACTAGGTAATCGTTATTGTACACTTGTAATTTCATTCAGGAATTTGTAAGATGAAGAAAGCGACCCCCCAGACCCCAAAATCCCTGAAGGCCAAAAGCTCTTCCAATGTGGAACCTCTCATGGATACATAGGCTCAAGTAGTTAACCTAGCTTGTGCCTATCACCTGAATGGCCTTTGCTTTGACCTATATGGAAACCATGTCAAGGGGGAGGACCCATTCTAGGCAGTTGACTCTGTCCTGTATTACCAAATCACACCCACTGTACACCATTTTCCAGAATTTGTTTCCTGCTTGTTTGCAGCGTACATCAACGAAAAGAACTACTTTATTTTCTCCTCTAGAGTAAAATTCCTCGAACTAACCCCATAGCTAATCCAAAAATCCTTGGTTTACTCCAATTCTCTAGAACCCCAACATTTTACTAATGTCACCCTAGTGTATCATTACTCAACCCTCCCAGCTAATGAACAACAGTCTTTCCTACAGATGGTCTTGGCCCCTGGCCTACAAACATTGCCTATAGCTGACAGGTTCCCTATCACCATCTTTGTTGAACCTATCCAACCCATCTTGTAACTAATTTCCCATCTGTTGGTGGATGATGTCAGCATAGCCAACAAAGCCATCTTAGGGTTTTTAAGACAAATGATGCAGCTTGGCCACCTATTTGATATTCCAGCCTACCTAGCTGAGGCCATAAAGTTTTAGTTGCATCAATTTTCCACCACATATTATTTTAGGTATTATTATTTTTTGTTCTACCTATTTGCTTATACCCATGTGGATGAGTTTGAGTGCACGGGCCTCAGATTGGTGGATGGAAACAAGTAGAGGAAGTTTGTTTTTGACTGGGAAACTGTTGTTAGAAATATGCCAAATTTTGATGGTTACTCTCAATTCATATCCACTTATATGGCCATCTCATATAAGATTATCCATGGTTTTTCTCCCCCCAGAGTTCTTCCCCAGAAAAGAGAGCTTCTCCAACTCACCGAAGACACCAGGGTAGGGGACTGGTACCTTTTTGAGGATCACATCGATATCAGGGTTTATGGATATGAGCTTCCCCCTTACCATCTATCTTTGTTCATGCTTACGAGGATATTTTCCGTAGAATTTATTAGGTAGAGTCTCAATGTGGACTAGCTCCACTTTGTCCCTGCAAAGAAGGGACATATGTTTAACTTAGGAAAACTTGTGACCCACCATTTTTTGGGTGATATCCCCAGGAGAGTTTTTTTTTCTAAGATGGTCCTCAGATGACAGCCAACAGCCCTTGCAGCCATCAGCTAGCTCGTTGTGCTGTTTTCTCCACCACTTAAGCCAGGCATGTGGTCCCTCACCCATCTGCCATAATCGTATGTTTGAAGGTGGGCCTCCTGAACATAAAGGTATGCCTTATCATTTGGAAATTAAGTATTGTATTTTGATTATCATGGAAACTTTTGGGCATGGATTAATGGGGGTATTTGACAGAAATAATGGGCTAGGTCTGTGCTTTTGTCCCCTAGACCCCTTTTAGGAATTAACCTTGGATTCTAGTCTCGTGGGATTCTTTTATTGACCATTTTGTTTCAGGGATGGTATTTCATAGGAAACTCTGATTTTGGTTGCATGGTCTCACTCCCGTATCTGCTTATATTACCCTCTTTCCATTCATTTTTACCCCATTCATAATTTCTCCCACCTGGGTCCACATAGTGTTAGCATGCCCCTTCCCCTTTCCCACACCTTGGGTCATGGCGTGGAATGAAGCTCAGAGGTTGATGCAGCTACAAACAAAGATAAAAGCATATATGGCCACACTCAACGGGAAAATGTACCACAAAATGCCAAAATGGGACAAACACATTTAGCATATGGGGAAAAGCCAATACATGAGCTCTACCCATTCATCATAGCCATCATCCTGGTTCCTACCGGCTTTATGAGCCTTCGTCATCATATAGGAACCCATGATTGTCCCAACCACTAGTGGGAAATGAACTACCCCACCTTTAAAAGGGGGATTTCACTGCTATATCTTATACATCATGCTCTAACCCCTTGATCCCCGAGCAGTTAATTAAAGAAAATCATAAAAGGAAAAAGGCATTAAATAAGGGTGGAAAAATTAAGGTTGGGGCACCTCATGTACCATGATTTCTCCCTCTTATACATTATAAACCAAAGTGTGGGCTTCCCTCTTATTAGCTACCCTTGTACCCCAGCATGTGACCCAAGGTTGCCCCTTCTCATTCCCTACTTCATTCACCTATCTGTCACATGCCACCACCTTTCTAAGGATGTACCTTGAATATTGTCCCCTTTAGAAGTAGAAACCACCTAATAGGGTTCTTGGTTAACCCATTTGGAGTTTATGAGACATTGGCACATCACAAAGCCCATTATGGAAGGGCGGGCCATTATGAAGTCCACACCTATGGTATGCTATCACTAAGGGAAAACACTGGCTGTAGAGAAAAACCCTAATGTAACCTCAGAACCTCTTTTAGGGTCAATTTGTCCCTTCAACCTAGAGAGGGAATTCTCTGTAAAACTCAAATACCCTATGGTCATTGTAGTATAAGGTTTTGTGCAATTGAGTTCAGGTGGCCATATTTAGATGTAGGGATGAAATTGGTTGGGTGATCTTCAAAAACATTGGGAATGGAGTCCAACTATTAAACAAATGAGATCACAACTCCAATGAGCAGGTTGTACAAAGCATGAAATTCGCAGGTCCTTTGACTCTTTGGGAGATTTGGAAGAAAGTTGATTGAAGGAAAGCAGAGTTTATAGATGACTAGAATAACAAATATTAATGACTGATAATTTAAGAGAGGAGAATCAATGAAATCCAATCTCATAAACTAATATTCTCAGGCATTGAGGAAAACAATTATATAACAGATAAATATTGATAGGGAGAAGTAACACATGAATTTCCTACTAACGGCTAATTAAACGCTATGAATACATTCAATATTGCTCAATTAAATTTTGACTAAAAGTGTTTTTCCAATAAAATCCAACCTTATTTACATATTCATAAATTGTTTTTATAGTGATTTACATAACAGTTTGCAAAATAATAGTCATCACATAATACAGAAATTGAAATACTTTAATATCTTTCAAGTTCATGTATGCAAAGATAAACTTAAAATATTATGTCTTTCCTAGAATAACTATAGGAAAATATATTTGTATTTAGGAAAAAATAAATATCTGTCAACTGCCTCCCTTGAAAGTAGAATAGGTCCCTAAACTATAATTTAGATTTTTGCTATCATAATAGGTCTCTCTGCAACAATCCATCAAAATTGCTCCTTCGTTCTTCTTCAATTCTGCTAAAAAATATTTAGCCTTCAAATATGGAAATTGGTTTATTAATATTGATCCTTTGCCTTGGAATTTGGAGTGGTTGTAGTTGTTTTCATAGAAACTTGTTGTTTGTCCATTTAAAACTACCATTCCCCTCTTTTCCTGCGATGTCAACAGCTTCTGACTCATACATTCGTTAACATTTTTGTATGTTCTTATTGGAGAAGTTTTCGTTTTATTGTTTCACTGATACTCCTCAGTCCCTTGTGCTTTGTTCCTTTGGCCTTTATTTTGTTATATAACCGGGTCAGTGATTATTAGCTTAATTCTATAAGAGCCCCTTTATAACGTAACTTACGAGAATTCCAATTTGTCTTGGTTCCTTTTGCTTTAGCCCTTCCTGCATTTCTTCACCATAGCACTGAGGGTTGTGACCCACTACTTAGCTTTGAGGCGCTATGCATTTTGTTCATTGTCGGGGGCTATTTTCCTTTGTTAAATGCTTTAGTGCCTGAGGATATTTAAACCTTAACGACCACGTGCCAGCCCTAATATCGAAGTCCCCTCTCATTGAAACTTTCCAATCAGAGGATTTACTTTGGAGCTGCGATATTTCTTGATCCTCCAGTATGCGATCTTTGATATGATGTCATCACTGTCATGTGGCACCTCGTGAGTGATGACACATGTCACCTTGGTGTTTAGTCAATTCAATGTTCTTAAATTGCTTACATAAATTATCAACCAGAGTTGGTAAACTTGTGAAGTACAAGTCATTAGGGGAATTTTGAGGTCTAAAATGGGCCTCCTAAGGAAATTATAAAATAATGGTGGAAATAATAAAAAAATATTAGATTACATCATCAAATTTAAGAGGGAAAAAAAGAAAAAATTATATTTTAAACTCATATTTTCAACTTATCTCCCTATCGGTTTACTCAAATTTTGATCAGAAACACTCGTTGGATGAAAACTTTGATTCCTCATACAAGGAGTATCCATGTTGTATTGTTTCGATGGACCCTGCTACGCGAAAAATGAGAAATACATGAAAAAATGTGATTGAAATAATGTTTTTTCATGTATTTCTCATTTTGTGTGTAGTAGGGTCCATCGAAAGTATGCAACATGGGTACTCCTTAGATGAGGAATTAAATTTTTCATCTAATGAGTACCCCCACTCGAAATTTGAGTAAAACCATAGGGAGATAAGTTGAAAATACGAGTTAAAAAAGTAGTTTTGTTATTTTATTATTTTTTAATATTGTTACTTTTACACTCCAAAAATGGTGAATCATCCCCCATGGTTGACATAATCATCTTGAATTCTATTGGTTCTTATAAAGTTTATTTTGGTTGTACATTTTTCTTAGGAGGCCCATTTTAGACCTCAAAATTCCCCTAATGGCACTATATATGCTAGAAGCCGTTTTGAGTTTATTAAGATGATGATTGTGTTTGTTTTAAGGATTTTCTTTATTCCTATTTTTCTAATGAAACCCGAAGATTTACAATTAAATTCCTACAATCAACTCTTGAAAAGGAAAGTAAGACAAGCTATCATGATCCTATTTAACTCACTATTGTTAGTTTCAAAAGAATTACTATGCAAGGTGATTGAAAAGCAAAACTACTTTGTAAATTATGAATACTTCTTAAAGACAAATTGTGTTTTTTAAAAGAAATAAAAAGAAAGTTATTCTAAAAGCTATGAATAAACTACTTATGTTCTAGAAATACAATTATTTCTGCTCTAAAAGAACCACTTCTATTCAAGAATAAATTTATAAAGCAATCTATGTTAAGATCTACACACATTGCAATTAACAATTCTATTTGAAATAGTAAATCGAAAACTGAAGGAATTTGTTCTGATCAAACGTAATTGCTATGGAAAGAATAGGGTTATGTACATAGTCCTATTTTAGAAAGCATACAAATGATTTGAAATTGACAAACAAAAAACAAAAGATTGTAAACAAATAATTACAAAGAAATTGTTGTGATAACGCAATTCTAGAAATAACGAAAGTGAAACGAACTGAGCTAAAAATAGAAAAAGAACCTTGACTGTCTGAAGGGGCCCTCCACAAAACAACAGGTTTTAAGACTTTAATTCAATAGCTAACTGCGCATGAGATTGATGAGAATACTTCTTCAATTAAAAAGAATAGAGTTATGAAACTTCAAATTGTCAATTAAAGATTACATATATGTGTCCTCACTTTCTGTTTACAGAGTTATATATATAGAATTCGTGCTCAACAAATTGATACTTTTATGCCTTAAAAACTTAAAACAATCCTAATCTAAATTCTAATCTTATAACGGAGAAATAATGTTTCTCAATGATTTTCTATTTGGAAAGAAAATCAGAGAGTCATGATCTATTTGAACTCTCGTTGCAAAGTTTATCCACGTATTGACCTGCTTCTTTGACTGCGCCACTGGGAGATTTCCTTGATGATTTTTCTCGGACGAATAGGAGGAGATCAATCCCCATCTTCCCATGTGCTTCTTTGCTTGGCTGGCGTACTGGAATCCGACAAACCATGGAGATAGTTGCAAAATCATGAAACAACTGCATAATTGTGTTAATTTTGTAGCTATTAAAATTAATAAATATGAAAAATAAGACATCTGAGTACCTTACCATGTCAAAATCTATAGTTTACTATTTATTTGAGTTGATAGCAATGATAAAAAGAGGAAAAATGGATGGAAATGGTGTAAAAAACAAAAATAGTCATGAGACTCTACACCTAGTTTTCCCCCTTAGGATACCTCAAAATGCCAAAACTACCTACCACATGTCCCTCCATACCACCACGTCATGCTGATGTCAGATGCTATGTATCTTTATTAGAACCAATCATATGCCACCATGAAGCACCAAACCATAGGAGGTTGTTCACAGAGCACTCGATATCAAATAATTTTAGAAAAACGTAAGAATGAGAAAAGGCCCATCCAACTCTAGTTTTGCAATGAAATCCTTTGTTAACCCATTTTGGGGTTCCCTAGCGGTTTAAAACTATCGGCACTTTCCCGATGATTTTAACACTATAGGCATATTTATATCACAACATTGCATATGACACTTTTTAAAGGTTGTCACATTCTCCGATTTGGTGATTGTTGATTGTCGATATGCCCTAGACCTCTAATGCGTTGATCGCCGATTCACCGATCATCGATCACCGATATGATTTGGTTCACCAATATGCGATCGTCGATGTGCCCTAGACCTCTAATATTCCTTCCTTTCAAATGCTTTCAAACCCTTAAACTTAAATAGGCCATATATTTTGATTCAGGAGTCCATTTTTGGACTTCCACATACCGTTGGAAAGTTTTTTCAAATCAATTTCCAATGTAGAGGGTCCGATGTAGACTTTGAGTCCTTTTTCCACTTGGAAAATGACTGCAAACGTCTCTTCTTATTTAATCATATTTCCAAAAAGTATTAATAGCCCTGCTATCAACAAATTTTCCCTGTTTATTACAATTTTGAATAATGACACTACAACTGTCAGCATTTTCCAAAAAATATTAAAAAATGTGGAATGTTTATTGTGATAACAATTGGCTCCATGGGGATTTTGTCGACCAATGATGGCAGCAAGAACCCCCCATAGACCAGTTGCCTCATCCATTAAAAAAATTGACGAAAAGAAAAATTGATTGAGAAATAGAACTTCATATTTTTAAGAGATGATTTTACAGACTTTGAACTTGAAACTAGAAAATACGATTGTTTCTACAAAGCTTCTTATTTTTCTGATGAATATCAGCAGAACCTTAGGCCTTCACTTCAGGCTTCAAATCCTTTATAAAATTCATCCACACCTGCGAAATACTTTTCAAAATATATAGACATGTACAATGAAACTTGAAAATCACGATGTGTTTAAGAAATATAATGCTTCAGGAAACATCCATTGACTAGACCTCTTGGTAAATATTCTCCATGTAGACCTTCTAAGTTGAAACTATTTTTTCCCTAGAAAGTTGCAATTCTATATGGACCTTTCCAAATGTTCTCAAACTTCTCGTGTTTACCTTTATCCTCAACGCAGGAATCCCATTTTAGAAACAGGTCTTGGCATTTGAAGTCATCCTCTTTGGTTGTTTTGTCAAAAACATTTTTGATTTGATCTTGTATTTCTTGATTTTTTTTCATACACCCTTTCTCTAGTTTCCTACACTTTAATTAGCTGATTTATCCTTCTTTGTAGCTAATTTGGTTCTTCTCCCAACTCTTACGAATATTTCATTACAGGCATCCCAATTGAAACATGAAACAATGCATTAACACCATATACTATCTGGAAATGAGAAGTGTTGATTGACCTTTTAGTGCTAACTCTATCCACCCATAAGGAAAATGTAATATTTGTGTGCCAAGCCTTTTTGTTATCTTCTAACTACCTTTTAATAATTCTAACTAAACTCTTATTGGAGGATTCTTCAAGTCCATTACCTTGAGGGTAATAGGTTTGGGAATGGTTGAGTATGATACAGTAGCCTTCACTGAATTTTACTAACTTCTTAGACTTGAATCACTGTGCATTATCAGTAATTATCCTCTTTGGGCAACCAAACCTAGAAAGAATATTTTCTAAGAATTGAATAACCACAAGATCAGTAGTTTGCCTGCTTGGAAGTGCCTCAATCCATTTTGTAAAGTAATATGTCCCTGTCAAGATCCATCGATGTTGTGATGATGATGCCTGATGAATTTCACCTATAAAGTCAAGGTCCCATTGCTAGAAATGTGCCTCTACAGAGATAGGTTTCAAAGGTAAAGGCATTAGTTTTGACTTCCACTCAAACAACTGACAATTGTGACAAGCTGCTACTTTTTTTCTAACATCAGAAAATAAAGTAGGCCAGTAAAAACTAGCTCCCAAGATTTTATATATTGTGGCCTTCTAGTAATGATGCCCCCCACATAATCCTTCATGAAACTCTTTACTCATTTTCTTAGCTTCATCTTCTAGCAGGCAATTCAACAAAATACCCTGAGGATATTTCCAGTATAGATAACCATTCAAAAGACAATACTTAACGAATTTTAATCTAAAAAATCTATCCCGGGTCTTATCTATTCCTGGTGGTACTTGTAAATTTTGCAAAATGTAAACAACATCAGCATACCATAGTCATTATTTAAAAAAATCTTCAGCTCCAACTGTTGATTCTTCATTTGGCAGATTTGATAATTCAAAAACAAAATTTATACCAACAACATCAAGATTTGACTCAGTCATAAGTCTGGACAGACCTCATCCTTTAATCAACTTGGTAGTTTTGATTTCCATGTCGTACTACAACATTAGCAATCCATGTTCCTCTTTTTCCATCATTGTCTAGTTGTGCTAAAATACTCTTTATTGCAGCATTTGATACATACGCAATCACATCAGAATGAAAAAAAACACTCGATCATATTTTAGTGCTTTGATCAATGCATATGCTTGTTTGTCTAGAATATTTCACTTTAGTTCAACATCCCTCAATGCCTTGTTGAAAAAAGAGATGGGTTGTTCTTGTCCTGCATCATTCTTCTGAAGCAACACATTAGAGATAATGTGTTCAGAAGAAAAAGAAAAAATTATGAAATATTTTGAAAAATATGGACTAATGAGTAGAGGCACTTGGCCTAAGGCTATATTGATATCATTAAAATAATTATATGCTTGTTCAATCCACTTGATTTGCTCCCTTTCTTAAGCATTCTTGTTATTACTTTTAAGATTTCTATAAAATTCAGAATAAAACGTTGTAGAAAGTTTACTTTGCCTAAGAAAGATTGCACTTCCTTTTTACTTCTTGGCTATTCAATCTTTTGGATTATTGTCACTCTATTGGTGTCTATCTTGATGTCGTCCTTTGACACTATATGTCCCAATAGCTTACCCTCTCTCATGGAAAAATGGGATTTCTTCGGATTAAGAGAAATTCAAAATTTCATGCAGTTACTAAAAAGTGTTCTAAGATGTTTCAGATGGGAAGATTCAGACTTTGAGAAAAAAATAATATCATCTAGATAAATCACCACAAACTTATCTCTTTCGTCAGCAAAGCTAATGTCCATTGTGTGCTGAAAAGTGGCTTATGCGTTCATGAGTTCAAATGGCATCTTAGAATACATGAACTTACCCCATGGTGTAGTGAAGGAAGTGTTCTCCTGATCTTTTGGGTTGACTAGGATCTGATTGTATCCTGAAAATCCATCTAGCATGGAAATCCTTTCTGAACCAACCACCTTTTGGACAATGTGATCCATTTTCGGTAAAGGATAAGTATCCTTCATTGAGACCTTATTTAAATTTTTGAAATCCACACACAAGCGCATTTCCCCACTTTTCTTTCTTACTGGCACCAAGTTTACTACCTAATTGGAAAATCTGAGTGGAATGATAATTTTTGCAGTCAGCAACCTCTTTACTTCTTTCTCAATCAGTGGCAGTAGTTTCAAATTGATCCTTCTTAACTTATGTTTGAATGATTTCTCATTTTCCTTAAGTGGTATAGTATGTTGGATAATGGAATGATCATAAATTTTCAAATCTTCGTACCTCCAGGCGAATATATCAACGAATTCCTTCAATAATTCTACATACTGTGTTTCCTGCTCTTTTTTCAAAGCACTGGAAACTTTGACAACTTTTGGGTCACTTTTGGTTCCCAAATTGTAATCCTCCATCTCCCCTTAAATTGGCAGAATTCTTGGCTTCAATGCTACATCATTAGAATCAACTAATATTTCTAAAGGTATTAAGCCTCTAGGAATCAAATTATTACTAAGCTAAACAATTTCCTTTCCTTATACAACATTCAAATAGACTATTGTTTCAGATTCATTTGCAATTTCATTTTCATGCCTTTCTATCGGAGTGTTGAGGAATTCATCTATTCTCTCAAGAAATCTTTTGATCTTCTCATCGTCTTCAAAAACCTGCCAATGCTTTGTATTATATGGAATTGAAGGTTATTGTCTAAAGTTTATCTCATATTTTTCATTTGAATACAACAGAGCTCTGAATGTACTAGTAGCCTTTGCCATAGCATCTGAAATTCCATTCTTATCTCTTGGTATCAATGAGATTTCATGTTTAGCAAAGAAGTTAGAAAAATTCATTTTTGTAAGCTCTCGTTCTCAGATGACTAGATTGATAGACATATTTAACTTGGTTCACAACCAACTCTAAATCTCAAAAAATGTGAAAATTTTGTGCCTTTTTCTCTTGTAACATATTTAAACCAATAACGAGAGCTTCATACTCCACTATGTTATTTTTAGAATCAAACAATAGTTTAAAATAATGAAATTGACTTATACAATCTGGTGGATAAATCCACATACCTGCTCTTGAACCCTTCTCACATGTGGATCCATCAAAGTATAATTTATAGACCTCCCCTCAAGAAATCTGAACTTGTTCTTATTGAATATTAGTTTCATTTGTTGTTGACGTTTCTCCCTAAACACAACAATTGTTGAAAAATATTTGTGATCCCAACTCTGTGTCTACTGCATATATTGTATGATTATCCAGCTACATTTTGTTGCTCACCATATAGGCCATTTGAACTTCTCAATATAGGCTTTTCATTTCACCAAACAATGGTATAGAATCATAAGTCTTGTCCATATGTAAAGTACCTCCCAATCTTGCTTCCCAAGATCGAGATAACAACATGCCAAATCTAGCAAGAATGTCTTCCACTACTATATCCATCAAAACACTTTTAGCAGGAATCTGACCTAAGGTGACAACTAAATCCTTAATCAACCCTAAGAATTTTACTTTTCTGGAATCAAAGGAGAATAAATATTTATAGGGTCTAGTAATTTGGAGTCCTAGATGGTCCATGACTAATTTGGGCATGAGATTATGTGAGGCTCAGGAGTCTAACATTGGATTATGAAGAAATATATTATGTACATTTTGACTTACATAAAATGGGGGCACATCATCATTTCACTTGTCACGTTTGGTCCAAATGCAAATTCAGGAGCATCATCATCTAGGTTCAAAGGATCTTGTGAAACTATGTTAACTTGATCAATCTTTGAATTTTTAATCATAGTAGAAATTATTTTCCTATATTGCTCATTTCTTAAAAGTTTAGCAAAAGGAATGGACACTTTTAACTTACTAATTTTAGACTCCTATTAAAAGTTGACTATAATTTTTATGCATATTGGTCTCCTTTCTTACTTCTTTTGAATTGTCCTTCTTTGGCTCCTCTGGCCTCTTCAATATCTCTTTTCTAGGTTCATCTTGTTTTTTGGTTGTTGTCTTTTTTGGCGGAGCTTTGACAGGAACATTATAGTTTCTGAGGTTGTACTATCTTTGAAAATCTTCCACTGCATTATTGTACCCCTACTAATAAACAACTGAATCACAAAGATGAATGTTGTCCTTTTCTTCCGAGCATTTAGCAAAAACGTCATGTTCTTCTTTGGTGGAAAAAACTTGGGTCTTCTCATCATTGAAGCACCCAATTTGATGTTATTTCTTCATTAGTATCCTCATCTTCAAATGATTCTGGAAAAGGAGGCCGAACAACGGACTGCTATTATTCAGGATATTTTTGTTCCCTGGGACGATTTTGAGGAGCTTGGGGTCTCCTGAAATTCATATTTCTGACTTGAGGTTGATTCTCACAAGGAGGGGTCAACTTGTCCACCAATTTCTCCATAGTTTTCAGCATTACATCAAATTTCAAGTCAAGTGATGAAGATGACTCTTCTTTGAAACCTACTCTTGTTTTAACCTTCATTTTTTCCTTCTTTGCCAATAAATTGGCCTCCACTCCAATTGCATTACTTTGAATTTGCTCCAAAATAATAGGGTTTTTCTCACAAAGTTGATAAGCTAACTCGCCATAAAATCAGTCAGGCTAATGTAACAAAGCTAAACCAGGAGGGGGTTTGATTTCAGTTGGAATATAATTATAAATCTTATTAATTCTAACTATGAATTCTTGTACATATTCTCTTAGGTTTATTTTGAGTGCATTATACTTGGCTAAAATATGCAATGGGTTTTTATTTACTTCCCATATGGTGAGAAATAATTGTTCAAAATCCTCGAAGTTATTAATACTGGCTGCACGCAAAGATCTAAACCATTTATTTACCTCACCAGATATACTCTGTGCAAAAAGATTCAATTTTATATCATCATGGTCAACTTCTTCTAGATCTATGAAATTTTTGATTTTGTCTAGATGTTGTTAATCGGTATAATATCTAGTCTCATCAAACTGAAAATACATTGTCCATAAATATGTGGGAGATCATGGACCTGTGCTGGAAGATTCAAAGGTTCATATCGGCCATCCATAGGCCTACGATGTGAACTTGTACTAACAACAGGAGTAAAAACAATAGAAGGTATAGGTACTAAGATTGTTGGAATGGTAGTGGATGGAGTAGGCTTTTGAAAACCTTCAGATGAAAACTAAGTAGTTGGGGTAAACAAAGATGGGATGAAATAAGGATAACTCGGAGATTTAGCAACAACTTCTTGAAGTTCCTTGACTTTTTGTTCCAATTTCTAAAAGTGAGCCCAAATCTCAAAATTTTGGGGTAAAATCTCTAGTTCCAAGATAGAGGGCCCAGGGGTAAAGGTATTAAGACCCGTTGGATCTAACAAAGTTTCTGACAAATTACTCTTGGACTTAGATCTGAGTAAGTTACTTTCAAATTTAATATCTAGCACTAAGTCTTCAAAAGTTTCAAGTTTTACAGGTAGAGAGAAATATCTTTCTAAATCAATCGTACTTGTTTCCTTGCAAGTCTTTTTCCTGAACATATTTTCAGGGCTTGATGAAATCTGAGGTGGATTTGGATTTGGGTTCCTCCGAGTGTGAACACCTGTATGAGCCATAAATCTGTCAGTAAGAATCCTTCAGATCATAGTGTGGAGTCGCCATAGCAAACATCTTGCAGCCAAATTGATATACAAATTTTCTTTTCCCTTAGAGACCTGATCTTCAACAATAAAATTGTTAAGGGAAAGATATGATTTTCATTCCTAGACAATGATGCCAAAATGTTATCACTTAGGGAAAACCCTAAGGTAACCTCAGAACCTTTTTTAGATTGAAGCTGACCCTTCAACCTGGAAAGGGATCTCTTCGTAAAACTCAACTACCCTATGGTCATTGTAGTAGAATTTTTGTGTAATTGAGTTTAGGTGGCCAGATTTAGATCTAGGGATGAAATTGGTTGGGTGATATTCACAACCATTGGGCATGGAGTCTAGCTATTAAACAAATGAGATCACAACTCCAATGAGCAGGTTGTACAAAGCATGAAAGTCACAAGTCCTTTAATTGTTTGGGAGATTTGGTAAAAATCTGACCAAAGGAAAACAAAATTTATAGATGACTAGAATAAAAAATATTAATGGTTGATAATTTAAGACAAGAGCATCAATGAAATCCAATCTCATAAACTAACACTCTCATACGTTGCATAAAAAAATTATATAATAGAGAAATACTGACAGAGAGAAGTACCACATGAATTTCCTACTAACTTCTCATTAAACACTACAAATACATTCAAGATTGCTCAAATATATTTTGTCTGCAAGTGTTTTTCCAATAAAATACAACCTCGTTTACATATTCATAAACTATTTTTATAGTGCTTTACATAACAATTTACAAAATAATAGTCATCACATAATTATAGAAACTGAGATATTATAAATATCTTTCAAGTTCATGTATGCAAAGATAAACTTAAAAATATTTTGTATTTCCTAGAATAGCTATAGGAAGATATATTTGTATTTAGGAAAAAATAAATATATGTCAACTGCTTCCCTTGAAAGTAGAACGGGTCTTTAAAATGTAGTTTAGCATTTCTACTATCATAACAGGTCCCTTTGCAACAATCGATCAAAATTTCTCCTGCATTATTCTTCAATTCTACTGAAAAATATTTAGCCTTAAAATGTGGAAATTGGTTTATTAATACTCATCCTTTGCCTTATAATCTAGAGTGGTTGTAGTAATTTTCACAGAAACTTGTTCACTGTCCATTTCAAACTACCATTCCCCTATTTTCCTATGATTTCAACAAATACCAATCATACATTTGTTAACACTTATGTATGTTCTTATTAGAGAAGTTTATGCTTTATTGTTTCACTGATACTCCTCAGCCCCTTGCGCTTTGTTCCTTTGGCCTTTATTTTGTTATATAACTGGGCTAGTGATTATTGGCTTAATTCCATAAGAGCCCCTTTATAACGTAACTTACGCAAATTCCGATTTGTCCTGGCTCCTTTTCCTTTAGCCCTCCCCGCATTTCTTCACCATAGGATCGAGGGTTGTTACCCACTGCTTAGCTTTGAGGTGTTACACGTTTTTTGTTGTTGTCGGAGGGGGGTATTTTCCTTTGTTAAATGATTTAGCACCTAAGGTTCTTTAAACCTTAACGACCATGTGCCAACCCCAATATTGGAGCCCCCTCTCATTGGAACTTTCCAATAGGAGGATTTACTTTAGAGCTACGATATTCCTCGTCCTTTGATATGCAATCTCTGATATGATGTCATCATTTCCACGTGGCACCTCGTGAGTGGTGACATCTGTCACCGTGATTTTCCCCCTTAGGACCCCTCAAAACGGCAAAACTATCTTCCACGTGTCCCTCCATACTGCCACGTCATGCTAACATCAGATGCTATGTATCTTTATCAGAACCAATCATACGTCACCACGCATCTCACTAGAGGAGAGAGAAAAGGCTCATCCACCTCTGGTTTTGCGATGAAATCCTTTGTTAACTTGTTTCGGATTTCCCCGACGGTTTAACACTATTGGCTCTTTCTCGAAGGTTTTAACACTATCAAAATATTTATATTGTAGCTTTTTATATCGCAACATTGTATATCACACTTTTTAAAGGTTGTCACGTTCTCTGATCCGCCGATTGCCAATTGTCGATATGCACTAGACCTCTAATGTGTCGATTGCCAATTTGCCAATTGTCGATTGCCGATATGCTCTGGTTTGTGAATATGCGATCGTTGATGTGCATCAAACCTATGATATTCCTTCCTTTCAAAGGTTTTCAAACCCTTAAACTTCAATAGGCCATATCTTTTGATCCAGGAGTCCATTTTTGGACTTCCACATACTGTTGGAAAGCTTGTTTAGAGAACTTTCCAATGGAGAGGGTCTGCTATAGAATTTTAGTCCTTATGATTCTTTTAAAATGAATGCAAACTTATCTCCTTATTTACTCGGATTTCCAAAAAATGTTGACAGCCCTGATATCAAAAAAATTCCTTGTTTATTGCAATTTTGAATTCTGACACTACAACTATCAACATTTTCCAAAAAATATTAAAAAATTCAAAATTTTTATTTTGATAACATGGTCCATGATTAGGTAAGATCATTTACTCAATTTCTCTAATGACTTGTTGTACGGGAAGGCTAGGGGACACATTAGATCTTATGTAGGATTGCAGATGGTTTCCATTTGGGGTTTGGTCTCCCTATACGGGGTCCTAATCCTCCAGAGGGATACATTGGGACATGTAGGATGAGCCTTGAGAGCTAGGAGCCTCCATAGTATTATATTTCACTCCATGGATCCCGACAACCATTCATAGATTGCTCGTGGTTCACTTATTAGACGAGGAGGATGCACTTGATCCATCATGCCCAACCTACCCCATATCTGTACCATACACTTGGTAGATGATCCAGGACTTCCACGATGATGTGGCATCACCTAGACAATCATCCTAGCCCACAGAGAAACCTACATGCATCTTCAATTTGTTTGGATTCCCATGAGGACACTTGTGTGCCCCTATATGTCATTTGGAGCACCACAGGTTATTACAGGGGACCACCCCCTTTCCCACTTGATTTGAGGGTCCTCTTAATTATGGCACCCATGGACCTCATTACGCTTCTTAGAGGGCCCTACGACATGCATATTTTATTATTTGACCTCTTCAGAGGCTTACTTTTTCATTTATGAGCTATTTTGATGGGCTTGTCACTAAAAGTTGTATTATTAGCAGATTATTTATTTTTGGGGCTTATGTAGGCCAATCAGGCTAATTCAAACTCCTAAGATGTGTATAAATACAAGTGAGGTGATATCATTTCTCATCATCACTTTGGATTAGATCTCTCTCTTCTTTAGAGAATTTCACACTTTTTCCTAGAGGATGAATTAGAGCTTTTATGGATGAATTTTGATGTATGGTTGTTGTTTTATATTCTCTTGGAGCTTCTCTATCGTCATTTGTGAATGATTGGATATACTCTACTGCATGTAAGTACGAAATTTTGATGTTATTCTTGTTACCTTTTTCATATATGTTGGACTGAGATTTTCATTGTTTTAGCACTAATTGTTGCATGTAGTTATTGCTGGATATTGTGGAATTGTCTCTATTATAGTGTTCTCTCAGTGTATGGGCCATGTAGTGTGAGATAAATCTCCTAGAGGTAAAAATTGACCTTGATAATTCATTTCTCTTGTGCATTTGAAGTGTAAAAGTAGCAAAATTGCTTTCACTTGACCTAGAGGGTTTGTGAAATAATTTTAAGGCCTCCTTGATCAGGAACCAAGAAATATTACACATAATCAACATAGACTACATTATCCCAAGAATTAGGGCACTGATCTACCAAGGGAGGTCACCAAAACTCTTATTCTTTCACCTTCTCCCAAGTTTAGCCACATTGGGGTGCATAGGGCATCAATTTCCTGACAAGGTAGCCACTAAAAAATTCGATCTCCCAGGGTATCTTGTGTTGGCCTTTCCTATATCCCTCCTCCACATTTTAAGACATTCCAACAATGGATTTGGGAGAAAATCCAAGCCCTAGCTCCAGGACCAAAATTTCCCTTCCATCACCAAGTCTAGCACTTCCCAGGGTCAAACCAACATCTTTGAGAAATAATATTTTCTTTGATCCTCTCCCCACCTTGTCTAGGGTAAGGATATCATTGGTTGCTACATTCCTTCCTCATACCCTAGACCCAGTCCACATGGCCCTGTGTGGTCCCACTCCTTTGAAAGACCATTCTTCAAGAACCATTTAGGATGCCAATTCTAACAAGGATTTTAGGGATTAGGAAACTCCTTTACAAGTATTATTCCATAAACGTAACCCTCAAATACTCTCTTCCTTTCCCTAGATTACCTAGTACCTTTCTTACAAAGCAAGAAATATTTATCCTTCAAATTATGGGCAAGGGATATTCAGGTCACTCATATCCATTGACTTATCCTTCATTAGTGACCCCATACATATCATCTATCCTCCCATTAGTGAAAGTCCGCAAATAGAAGGGAGCCTTAGTTGAGGTGACAGTGAGCTAAGACTCCATTTGTTTCCCTTGACCTAGAATTTTCCCTTTAGGGATTCTCTTTAGGTCCCCTAATAGTTTGAACGGTAAAATTTTGGCGTCATTGTCGGGGACGCAAAATGTGTGTTTTATTCCCTATACGACATATTGACATATCATTATTGGCGACTCCATTGGAAGAACAAAGCCCTAGTTATTCATTGAACTTCAAAGGCAATGCTTGTAGGGTGAAGTAAGAATTTTTCAAGGCAATTTCATTCACCTTGGTGACTCCCATGTCATTAAGGACCCAGAAGCATGTTGACCACATATTTTCCTATCGTAGATATGACAAGGACCCCAAGATGCCCTTCATTGAAATCCACAAAGAATATGCCAATGTTGGATGGGGATCCACATTCTGCAACCAATCACGTGGTAAGGTTCATAAGGTATGTTTCAAAGAAAAACGTAACTCAACCTTGTGACCAAATGGAATTTTTGGTCGTATCCATTTCCCTAGGTACTAATTGGCTTGAATCACGTAAACCTAAGAGAATTTCTTCTCTTTTGATGTTGACTACGCAGTTCTTGTTGCATGAAGGGCCGAGTTTTGAATCTCATGAAGACATATCCCAAATGTTAGATATGGCCCTTCGAGAGGAGGAAGTTATTGAATATGGTTTTATGTTTGAAGAAGGGCCTCTTATTGATGCGTACTTTAATAATAATGCCAAGGGAGAGACTCATGAATTGGAAAGCGTATCCTATAAGGACAAAGAGGAAGATCTCAACCCGGAGAGCCCTCAGATATTACAAGAAACTAATGGCCACATGAAAAGGCTCTATAACATGAAAAGTATATATAAAGAGAATCCTACCAATGACCTTCTTCTTGAGGAATTTATTTGAAATCATGTAGTAAATACCTTGGAGATCATTCTTCGAGAACGAATGAAGGAGGAAAAATCCTCCCTTTTTAAAGAAGGGAATGATGGCATTCTAACCAACACCAAATATATAGTGAAGAATTTCAGTATTCTGAGGAAGATCATGATAATCAAATAAATGTAGAATCTATGAGTGGCTTTGGGGTTGTTGATTGGGGAATTAGGTATAATGATATAAATGAAGACCCATGGTTCCTCAAGTCCATAAGAATGAGCTTTGGGAAGAAGAAAATGTTTTTCCCCTTCCGAATAAAAATGTTGGTCCTTATGAAGCCCTTCCTAGTGATTGGAAAGGTCTTTTCTTTATGTTCCAATATGTTTCAATCAAAGAAGAGCCTTATTATATTGTGGGAAATTCTGATGACTCTAATATTAGAATAAATTGAGGAGGATGCTTCCCTAGGCCATGCCACCGATAAATGGTTTTTATTCATGTTTGAGCATTATCCCATGTGCTGTAACTAGAGGTTTGTGATGATGTTCATTCCGCTAGTCTTGATGAAGAGCTACTTTCCCCTATGAAGAATCAGGAATCATGGTTTTCCCCAAATACAATGATGAGTCCACTTCTTGTTTTCCTAATAACCCAAATAATATCATCCTAAATATGTGTGAGACATTCAATCCTTCTTACCTAGAGGGTGATAGGCCTGAGATAGTTCTTCATCAAAGATTCATTTCTATATTCTGGTTAGAAGACCAAATCCAATCTTCCTAGTTGACGTCTTTCACTTCTTCCAGGGTTCCTTTCTATATAATATGGGTCTTTTCCCACCTCCTGCCCCCTTAACTCCTCACATTATTATTCCCATTTATATTCTCGAGCCCATTACAAAAATAATCATGGAAGCATGCATTTTTGCATTGATCAATTGACATGTTGGTTGCATTAGGTCTATGGTTATACCTAGCACTTGACATTTTATCATATGCGTAGTAGGGTAGGTTGCATTTCATGTTTATTTCTACATTAGAAATAACACCATATGATATTTTTCATGGTAGATAGGTCTATATCTGCATATTTTATTTTTTGTTGATTTTATGGTGTTAAGTTATGGTATGTTCTATGCTTATAACAATTTACTTCTTTTTTCTTATTATATTCCACAGATTGGCAATCACATGTACATAAAGTAAAGTGCAGATAGAACATTAAACGATCGATGGAAAACAAGCCAAGGCAAGAGACACAAGATGTGGTGGCTAGCCAGGGACAAACCCCACAATGTGTGGGGAAACACTTTGATCAAATCTTCTTTTATCTTCAATAATTCAGCAGAGAGAAATAGTACAATAAAGTAGTAGCAAACCCTAGATCAACAGCATCAGCATTAGGGACTTCATCATCAAACTAGGGCAGACGATATCTCAGAAACCGACAGTCGGATCAGCTTGATTCCACCACCAAAATTTACAGCTTCCAGAGGAGGTTCAGATGAACCTACAGCATAGTTCAGATGAGAAGATATTCTAGTCCACGCAGGTCAATCTTTACTTCTGTAGTTGCAGTTTCAGTTTCGGCAGCTTCCGGCTTCAAACTAGGGCAGTCGATATCTTGCAAACCGTCCGTCGGATTGACTTGATTCCACCACCAAAAGTTGTGGCTTTCAGAGGAGGTTCAAATGAACCTACAATGCATTTTAGATGAGGAGATCTTCTAGTCCATGCAGGTCAATCTTTACTTCTGCAGTTGCAGCTTTAGTTTCGGCAGCTTCCGGCTTCACATGTGTGAGGGAGAGACCATTTTCTGCGCAGTAGATAAGAGACTCTTTTCTACGCAGTAGAGAGAGAAAGATGTGATGATATGAGTGAGTGCAAAGGAGGAAAAGTCCTCCTATATTTATACACCATTGTTGAAATTTGAATAGATGCGACTGTTGGACTTTTGAGCCTGCATGAGTTGTAGGTCGGCTTGATAATAATTCCATAATCAAAATAAATTCATATATTCATGAATACTTATCAGAATCGGATGATCTTTATATCAATCCTACACCTCTCGATGAGAGGAATCTAATAAAAATATTATCAGCCATGAATAAGATCACCCACATGAAGTTTTACCCTAGTTTCCAATTTTAACACTCCCTCTCAACTAGGGAGAACTTCATCTGCAATCTGTCTATCGGTCATTACTATTTATCCATCAAATGCATTGCCCTGTATAGCCTGACCCTTGCCCTGCTCTACTCTATTATGCCTATTCTGCTTTTTCTTGTTCTACCCTATACTAATATGTATGGCTCTGCTCTGTTATGTGCTGCTCTGCTTTGTTCTATTCTGCTCTTCTTTGTCCGAATTACGAAGAAGAAGAAATGATCGAGGATGTATCATACTAACTCAAAGTCAATCTCAGAGTATGTACCACTGGTCCCAAACCAGTCTCAACCAACCTGAAGTCAGCATCATAGTGAGTACAACTCCACTGGTCCCAGACCAGTATCATCCTCCACTAACTCAAAGTCAGTCTTAGAGTGCGTACCACTGGTCCCAGACCAGTCTCAACCAACCCGAAGTCAGCTTCATAGTAAGTACCACTCCTACCACTGGTCCCAGACCAGTATCGCAGTCTCAGAGAGTGTACCGCTGGTCCCAAATTAGTCTCAACGGACCCGAAGTCAGTGTCAATAGTATGTACCACTCTCATTGGTCCCAGACCAGTACTGCACTGACACGAAGTCAGTCTCAGAGTATGTACCACTGGTCCCAGACCAATCTCAACCGACCCGAAGTTAGTGTCATAGTATGGTACAACTCCTACCACTGGTCCCAGACCAGTATCATTGATCCCAGATCAATGGAGGTCATCCTAGCGTAGGGAGTATGGTAGATACAACGATGCATCCATCGATACTACTATGGACCCTAACTTCATTTGCCAGCTCATTGATCAGATGAGAGGTACTTCCCTTGAGTCCTAGACTGCATGGGTAGGATGCCTCGACAGGAGAACACATCAATCCTGCTATAATCGCCATGGAGAACAAATCAAGGCCTCACAGGAGAACACATCAATCCAGGCCTCACAGGAGAACACATCAATCCTACTACAATTTCCATGGAGAACACATCAATCCAGGCCTCACAGGAGAACACATCAATCCTACTACAATTTCCATGGAGAACACATTAATCCAGGCCTCACAGGAGAACACATCAATCCTACTACAATTGCCATGGAGAACACATCAACCCAGGCCTCATAGGAGAACACATCAATCCTGCTACACAGGAGAGCGAATCATCCTGCTCCACAAGAGAGCGAATCATCTTGTCCCACAAGAGAGTGAATCATCTTGTTCCAGTGCATACCACCAGGGGAGGGTGAGTCACCCTGTGGTTGTATGTTGATCCAGTAAGAACCGAAAGCCCTCAGAGCTCCCAGAGCTCAATGTATGCAACATGCAGGACCCTTGTATAAAGGTTTCTTGACGACTCCAAGTCATTTGGTAAAATCATAGATTAGATCTTTCCTCGGGGCTTTGACAAGGTGGATCGACCTATACATCATCTTAATGCGATGGAGCCTCCTTGCTTATCGACTTACCATATCCCAGATGATGTCTATCTACTGGAGCAATCGATGAATTTTGGATTCCTCAATAATCGAATCCCACCTCTGGTTGTTACAAAGAATCATAGTGGTATCCAATGTAAATCCAAACAGCTCACTAAAGAGCTTTTGCGACCAGATTACCTCATAGGAGGCCATGCTAGCAGCAATGTATTCTGCTTCGGCGGTACTCAAAGCCACCGACTTCTGCTTCCTGCTCATCCAGGATATCAAAGCATATCCCAAGGTGAAACAGCACCTGGAAGTGCTCTTACAATCCACCACACTGCCTGCCCAATCAGCATCAGTATATCCAAGTAGTCTCACATCTCCGACAGTGTATCTTAACCCATTAGTAATTGTGCCACGAAGATATCTCAGAAGATTCTTGGCATCAATCCAGTGAGGCTCAACCAAATATGAGCTCAAAATGCTAACTGCAAAACATATGTTTGGATGGAGGTCCACCAAGAACATCAATGCAAATGAGTTTATGAAA
Source organism: Pinus tabuliformis (assembly GCA_031772625.1). Classification (NCBI taxonomy): domain Eukaryota; kingdom Viridiplantae; phylum Streptophyta; class Pinopsida; order Pinales; family Pinaceae; genus Pinus; species Pinus tabuliformis. The sequence continues at coordinate 349,880,655 of CM062820.1, read as the reverse complement.
CTTAGAGGCATTTCCCAAATCTAGTCCGACATCAATACCATATAACTTCTAAAAGTTAAGATCCTCGAGGTAGTCACAGGCTTGCAGTCCATCATACCGAATCTTTCCAATATCTTTACCACATATTTTCCTTGAGATAGGAAAATTTCCCTTGGCTTTTGCCACACTTCAAGTCCTTGGTCCTTCATTTCAAATTCAGAAGCCAACTCCCTCTTACATTTGTGAATGAGAGGGTATGCCCCTGTTAGAAATAGGTCATCCACATACAACACCAGTATGAGAGGCTTGTCATCTTCAACCTTAAAGTAAAGGTTAGGATCGGCTTCACTCCTAGTGAATCCCAGCTTCATCAAGTAGCTATCTATCCTCTCATACCATACTCGAGGTGCTTGCTTCAGCCCATAAAGAGCCTTCTTCAACCTGCATACATGATATTTTCGATCATAAATCTCAAATCCTTCGGGTTTCTCCACGTAAACCTCTTCTTTGATCGAACTGTGCAAGAACGTGGTCTTGACATCCATCTGATGTAGGTTCCATCCTTGTGAAGCCGCAAGGGATATGATCGAGTGGATGGTCGTATATCTGGCAACAGGTCCAAATATCACATCATAGTCTATACCTTCCTTCTGGGAGAAACCACGAGAAACAAAACGAGCCTTATACTTTTTCATACTTTCATCTGCTGCATGCTTTATCTTGTAAATCCATTTAGAAGTGACAATTGTCTTGTCCTAGGGTCTTTGAACTACTTCCCAGACATCATTCTCCATAATAGACTCATATTCTTTGGTCATAGCATCCTTCCATACTTGATGGTTGATGGCATCTGAGAATGATGGAGGCTCATTTTGTATGATCGTGCTCATGATGGTCAGGTATCCCTGATACCTCTTGGGTTTCTTACTTTCATGGAAGGTTCCTCGGGGTGTAGCATGTCCTTCAGCATTATCAAGTATCCCCCTAAGCCATGAATGCCTCTTTCTAGAAGAGGTAGGCTCAAGTGGATAAATAAGATCCATTGGTTCCTCCACATCATGTATTGTTACATCATCTACCCATAGAGACATCTTCCACAATCATACGGTTCTTCCTTTCCACCACACCATTTTGCTCAAGAGTGTTAGAATCGGTCTTTTCATCCCTCTGTTAGCGATCAAAAACTCTTTTGTTGCATTTCATTTTTAGGTGTCTCATTCAGCTTGATCATCTGCATTCCATTAGGAGCATCAATCTTCTAGCGGAAGGGTCTTGCCTCCATACTTCCCTCATGTCATGTACTTGCTGGTTCGTGTCTGATCATTAAAGTTCATCAAAGTCAATTTTATAGTCATTATGGATGGTCCTTTGGTCAGCCAAGAGTCATCTTAGTCATTAGGTCTAGGGTTTCATCTTCAAAAAGTCTAATAATGTCCACAGGCACATGAGGATGTTCCTAATAAGTTTTCATTCCAAAATTTTCATTATCAATAATGCTTGAGAATGATTCTTCTTCAAAACTCTGTTTTGAAGAAGAAGTCGTCAAATTTATGGTTTGTAATAAATATGTAATTTTTAGAGTTTTTCAGTCATGGAGTATTTCAGGCACAGCCCTGGTCATCCTTTGCGGAAATCCAATGCCAACCATTCCTGCAAAAAGTGACAAAATTTTCATCATTCAAGTTAAAAAAGTCAAAGTGGAAGCAAAAACAGAGTTATGTGAAAGTGCCAAAGTCTACAACATTACAAAAGTGGGTTTGCCAAATGAAGAATCAAAGTCCATGCAATAGGAGATATTCTTGTGCTCCAATAGTTCATTTACACGCAAGAGAGCAAAGAGAAAGTAGTGGAGGAAATAAAAGTCAGTGTGAAAGCCGGACTATGTGTGAAATCTTGGTCGTGGCGCGTTGGGAGGCAGTCGCAGCGCATAGGTAAGTCGCGATGCATATAACCGTTTTCCACTATGTAAATTATAATGTGCGTGGCGCATATAGTGTGCGCGGCGCACTGGGTTGTGTGCACGGCGCACAGGGTCGACGACCAAAATTTTTATCATTTCTCCACAAAAATTCAAATCAATTCGGTCCTTCTCATTTCGAGTAAGTTTATGAAATTGCCATTAACTTGTTCGGTGTTGATTGAAGTGGGTTATGAGAATTTGTAATGCCAAAATTATCAACCCTATCACCATGTTAAAATTTGCTCCCTTAGAGTTTGAATTTGAGTTTTAAAATATTGATTTTGGTGCCAACTCCCTTCCCCACCTGTGGTTCCTCTCCCATTGCTGTTATTTCATCAACACACTATCCTCTTACACATTTAAGAGTCATTCACTCCTAAAGCCCGATTCCCTCATATCCCAAGTTACTCATTCCTAAGTCCCACTATCCCTATCCCTAAAGTCATTGCATTCCTTATCATTCATTTCATTTGTAAAATTCCCAAAACCTCAAGTTACCCCAACAGTCAAGTAACTATCCCTTGTTCCTACATTTGTCAAAATTCCAAAGGGCAAATTATCACTTGACAAGACCCCACTGTCCACATTGCCCTATTTCCCACAGTCCCTCCCACATTTGGAAATTGAAACAAAAGCACCAAATTCTCATTCTCCATCTCGTTGAAGCCAACACAGACTTTGAAACACCATGGAGACGGACACCGACACATCATATGACCGAGACAATGACTCTACAACTAAAACTGCATGCACCAGGAGAACACTAAAATGACGCAAAAGGCATGATAGGCTCCAAATATTGGCCAAAGCTTCTTTGGCTGAGCATGATACTTGATGATGGACCTTCAGTCCAAATTTTAGCAATTTTGGAGAAAATTTTGTCAATTTTGAATTTTTTTGGCTTCAAAACAGATTTTCCTGCCCAACGCGTAGCGCCACTTGGCGCGCGCTTATAATTGGGAGATCCTCTGGAGGAAAACCTTGCATTTCTAGATTTTTTATGAAAATTTATGCATGCCCATGAATTACCTAAGGATTTCATCAAGTTCTGGGTTGCCTAAAGGGTCAAAAACACACAAAAAATGACCTCTCTGCCACCTTTTGCACCCATAGGAAGCAGTGTTGGGAGATTGGATTTTTGGAGGGGAAAATGGACACAAAATCTAGAAAGTCCACTTGGGTTGGAAAGTAGACAGGTAGGGCTTTCCAACGAGCTATCTTGAGCTCAATTTGGACTTCGGGAAGGGCCTAAAAATCAGCTCCAAAGTTGTGCTACGCATAGAGATTTTGGGTGCGGCGCATAGAGAATTTTGGCCTATTTTTCACTCTTCAGCTCAGAATTTCGTCCAGTTTTTGACTAGTTTCACTTTTGATGTTACTCTTGATTTAAATTGATGTAACTTCATGACCATGAGGTAATTTTGGCACATTTTTACTTTTCTTAATAGACTCATTCACCAAAAGGTGAAATGTGAGTGAATGAATCAGTTTCCTAGCATATAGAGGCAAGTTGTTTCATTTCCTATTTTTCAGTTCCTTGTTTAGATATGGTTGAAATAGCTCCTAGAATGATGAGCTCGACCCCTAGAGGCATGGGAAGGAGTTAGGCTTGTCTATATCATGTAATTTCTTAGTCATTTTCAGGGTTGGACACTTGGGATTGCTTGGCACCCCATTGTACATTTGATTTCCGCATTTTTGGCAAAGGAAAGACCGGGGTTTGCAGCACTTTTTGGGATCCTTATGTCTCTGTGTTTTGATGGTGTTCTTCTCTATGTAATTTTTAAGTTCATTGATATTTGTGTGTACCATTTCCTTTCTCTTTTGCTTCTGAAATTAAACAAATGAGTGACAAAGGTAGAATTCATTAGCTTGCTGTGCTCTGCCTGTTAGTTTAGTTTAATTTTCAATGTTTTCTTCAGTTTGAAGAGGATTCTTGGTACCCTCTTGCCCTCTTCAGCTTCTCACCAGTCTAAACCCTCCATCTTTACAAATCAAAGCATCAAAATGATTACCTTTCTTGCCCCAATCAGAACTCTGCAAAACTGGCCTTCATCCCCGGACCCAAAATTGCCTTTCCCTTGATTCCAACAAAACCCCCAAAAAAATCAAATCAAATCCCTGCACTTCATACTTAGCCTAAAATCAGAAGATATTTTAGTCATCTCAAGCCCCAATCAATTATATTTTGCTGAGATTGACCCAGAGAGAGCCCTCTCCTGTCCTCATAGGGCTAGCTACGAGGCTGAGCATGGTTTGATGTTGGCCCTGGATCCTACCTTTTTAGCCTGAGGTAAATCTAGGCACTGACAAGGAGTATGTGGTGTGGTAGTCTCCCTCTTAATGCTAGCCTCAGATATGCTTGAGTGAACCAACTGTAATATGTCGTAGGTCTTGATTTGGCTTGAGGGGAATGGTCCCCTTTTGAGCTTTCCTTTGGCACATCCTGGACATACACCTTCTTTCTCTACTCGAAATTCGGGCATCCTTGTCACCATTTGTCTTACACCGGGTAGAGCTTTATAATGAAGGCGACAAAAACTCTGATGCCAAAGTTTGGACTGAAGAGATGTATCACAAGATATGACACCTAGCGGACTTCCATCGACCTGATATAGTGAATCAACACAAAACCCAAGAGTAAAGGCATATTTAACATTATTTTTCCATATACGTACCTTGCCATCACTGAAGGTTACCCTGTTGCCTTTGTCTTCCATTGCCAAGATGGACACCAGGTTCTTTTTGAGGTCAAGTGCACTTAATTCATCCTGGAATTTCTAGCCTTCTTGAATGGTTGTCCTCTTCCTTGATTTCCAGCATTCCTTTTACCTTTGCTATTGAATTTTCCATCCCTTTGATTACCATGAGAGGGATTTTGATCATCGTCACAGTGAGAGTCCTTTCTATCAGGACATTCCCTTGTATAGTGACCTGCTTTATTACAAATGTAACATCATCCTTTTCTTCCACCCTTAGGTCCAACCTTTCCTTTTGATTTAGTCCCGGAATTATTTATTTTCTTAGCATGAGAAGAAAAGGCAATAGGAGGACCTTTAGGCATGGGCATTTCTTGCTCTTCTACCCTTGTTTCTTTTTTTTAATGCATCTAGCCATTAATTCCTCGAAACCAGGAATTACATTATTGTTCAGAAGAGTAGTCCTGAACACGTACCATTTGGATGGTAATCCTCCAAGAGTCGTGAGTGCCATTTCCCTATCAGTAATAGTCTCCCCAATAGATAGGAGATCGTTCTTGATCTCTATGATTCTTAAGAAGTATGCTTGCATACTCTCATCTTTACCCTTCTTAATTTCCTTCAGCTTATTTCTAAGAAACAAAACTTGATTTGCATCATTTACCTTAAATAAACTCACCAGTCTATCATAGACTTCCTTGGAGGTGTTCAGGTTGGAGATGTAGGCCACCAAGTGCTTGTTGATAGAGTCCCGAATGATCTTCTTTGTTTTGACTTATCTGGTTTTCCATTTGTTCCTGGCAGCAGCAGATGCATTTGATGGAGGCTCAGCAATATTGCCTCTCACATGGTCCAACACTCCCTTATCTTCTAGGGTTAGATCGATAGACATCTTCCATTTGTGATAGTCAGCTTTCTCACGGATCTTGTCTTCCGTAGGAAAGAGTGTTGAGGACCCCATCATTCTTTTAGGATAGCCTTGCCAATCTTCTCTTTGGTGATTGCTCTTGCTCTTGCTCGGGCTTTGTCTTCACCTCAGCTCCGATACCATGTTAAGTTATGGTATGTTCTATGCTTATAATAGTTTACTTCTATTTTCTTATTATATTCCATAGATTAGCAATCAAATGTACATAAAGTAAAGTGCAGATAGAACATTAAACGATCGACAAAAAACAAGCCAAGGTAAGAGACACAAGATGTGGCGGCTAGCCAGGGACAAACCCCACAATGTGTGGGGAAACCCTTTGATCAAATCTTCTTTTATCTTCAATTATTCAGCAGAGAGAAATAGTACAATAAGCAATAGCAAACCCTGGATTAGCAACATCAGCATTAGCAGCTTCATCATCAAACTAGGGCAGATGATATCTCACAAACCAACCGTCAGATCGGCTTGATTCCACCACCAAAAGTTGCGGCTTCTAGAGGAGGTTCAGATGAACCTACATCATAGTTCAGATGAGGAGATATTCTAGTCCACGCAGGTCACTCTTTATTTCTGCAGTTGCAGTTTCAGTTTCGGCAGCTTCCGGCTTCAAACTAGGGCAGTCGATATCCTGCAAACCATCCGTCAGATTGACTTGATTCCACCACCAAAAGCTGTGGCTTTTAGAGGAGGTTCAGATGAACCTACAATGTAGTTTAAATGAGGAGATATTCTAGTCCACGCAGGTCAATCTTTACTTTTGCAGTTGCATCTTCAGTTTCGACAGCTTCCGGCTTCTCATGTATGAGGGAGAGACCATTTTCTACGTAGTAGAGAAGAGACTCTTTTCTGCGCAGTAGAGAGAGAGAGATGTGATGAGATGAGTGAGTGAAAATGAGGAAAAGTCCTCCTATATTTATACACAACTGTTGAAATTTGAATAGATGCGACTGTTGGACTTTTGAGCTTACATGAGTTGTAGGTCGGCTTGATAATAATTCCATAATCAAAATAAATTCATATATTCATGAATACTTATCAGAATCGGATGATATTTATATCAATCCTACACCTCTCGATGAGAGGAATCTAATAAAAATATTATCATCCATGAATAAGATGACCCACATGAAGTTTTTCCCTAGTTTCCAATTTTAACATATGGCCAAACATATAGCATGTGCGATCATGAGATGCCGCAAAAGCATGTTGCCCCATGTTTTTCCATCTAGTATATATGTGTAGGTGATATGTCTTCAGTAACCAAGAGATTGATGGAGTTCTCGTGACCTCTCATTTGAGTAGCTCTGCCCACTTCTTCAAGAGATCACATCCCAGTTGGACCTAGATGTTACCCATCATTTTGTGGGTGATATCCTCAGGAGAAAGTTTCTCCAATATTGTTATGAAACCAACTCACAAAAATATAGAAAAGAAAGATAAACGCCTTATAATTCAGCCTCTTCAAGGGGGAAACCTCCTTTACATTACACAAATGAACAATTCTTCATTGATATAAATGACAAGACCTCCTTTCTATATATAGGAGTCTAAGGGGTCATAATATAATTAGAGCCAATATAACAATAATAATGTAAGGGCACAATAATAAAAATAGTAGGCTTCTATGGGGCACAATAATAACAATATGGGGACTACATGGGCACAACAATATAATAAGGGGGTTTTACTAATAAAAATAAGGGGTTACACTAGTAGTATAGGGACCTAACATGCCCCTCTCCTTCAAAAATTGTTGTCCTCAACACTAGAGTAGTTCTTGATGCTTCTGTATAAAATTCTTCTCCTCTCATGTGGGATCTTTAGTAGGTAAGTTCTTCCACTTGATGAGATACTCTGAAATTGATCGATTTTTTTGGCTGTCGGGTTCTTCTTTCTATTACTGCTCCAGGTTCCAATATGATTTTTGCTTCCTTGTCAAGTTCTGGCAATATTGTTTGAACTGGGATCTTCTGCAACTTTTGAATGAGTGGCCACACTTCTTTGTCCTTCTTCCATTCATCCCTTGCTTCATTCATCCAATCTAGTTGGATAATAGAAATAACACAAAACAATGCTTCCACATCCTCATCCTTTCTTGAGAGTGCATATGCAACAACATTTTGCTTCCCTTTCTTGTAGATGCTTTCAAATTCATAACTCAACATATTTGTGACCCATTTTTTTTGTTCTTCTAAAGATAATCTTTGTTCTAAAAAGTATTTAAGAATATCATGATCCATTTTTATCTTGAAGTGTCTTCCCATTAGGTAAGGTTTCCATTTCTTAAGTGCATGTAGTAGTGCCAACATTTCCTTCTCATAAATATCTTGCTTGAGATGTAGCCGTAAAAATACCCAATCACCTACATTAAAAATTCTTTCACTGTGATGTTGATTTGCTTGTTGTTTCATTCGATTCTACACCAAAGTGGTGTTATCCTTTAAAATTTGGAGAACTTGTTGTTGATGCTCGATGCGATATTTCACTGCTGGAATCTTTTTCTTCTTGATATGTCCTTCAATCTTGAGAGTTTTAGGAGTGGTAATTTCTTCCAATGCATTACAAGATACGGTCGGATTCATTTCTTGATGCTCGATGTGATCTTTCACTTCTTGAACATTTTTCTTCTTGATATATCGTTCTATCTTGATAGTTTGAGGAGTGGTAATTCTAGCCAATGCATTACAAGATATGGTTGGATTCATTTATTCTTTCTCTGGGGTTGGTACATGGTGTATATCCTCTTCTTTTGATGTTTCTTGATCCTTTTCTTCCTCCTCTTCACAATCAATGTAAAATAATTTCTTCTCAGCACACTTATGACCTTTAATGTATTTGTTATCACAATTGTAACAAAGCCTTTTTTCTCTTTTTCTTCCAATTGTTGTCGTGTAAACCTTGTAGGTTCTGGAAGGCTAGGAGAAACAACAATTCCATATTTATAGTTGTGAGGGGTAGACTTCCTTTTTACCATAATTTTTCTTTCCACTTTTCTTTCCAACTTGAATGCATTCTCCAATGAATTAGGTTCCCAAAGACGAACCTCATGTTGAATGTTATCCTTTAAAGTCCCTATGGAGACAACAATCCTCTACTTCTCTGGAATATCATTTTCCCTTATATTCAATTTTTGAATGTCTTCAATGTGCTCTACCATTGAACACTTTTGTTTGAGATTTATCAATTGGCTAAAGAAGGTGTTTCTCTTTGTATCCTCATAATGTGCTATCATTTCCTCCGTGAAAATTGATCATGTAACAAGTGGTTTACGAGAATAAAGTCCTTTATACCAAAAAAATGATCTAGTTCTAAATAATTAGATCAAAATATTTCTCCATCTGTAGTATCCAATTTACTGAATCCTTGCCATCAAACTTCTTCATCTCACTTTTTCTTGATTTTAGGAGCTCGATCTTTAAACGACTATAACTTTGTAATTTTGGATATTTAAGTTCTGAAATTTTGCCCTGTAATAGTCGTATGAGTCATTTTTATAACTCCGCAAGTATGATCGCAATTGGATTCCTGAAGAAATATTTATTCCCAATCTCCCGCAATGACCTAATTATAGACTAGTTCAGTAGAGTGAACTTGTACGACGTGGCACGTTCCACTGTTTAAACCTTATGTTCTGAAATTATACTCAAACAAAATATAGTCCATCCTCTTTCTTTAATTTCTTACGAAATTTCAATCTGATGCTTAGCGAGAAAGTTATGATGATTTTCTCAACGTCACTCGTTTAAGATGTAATTTGGGAGTCTGCAAAAACCCTAACTTCCTCAGATAATATATCTGAAAATATAGCGAGCCAAGATCTGAAATCTGGACCCGAGGTTTAGAACGATTTCTTCTCAAATGGGTTTTTGTTTTAGCTTCTGAACCTTCGTAGTGAAAATGTTATAGCGAACATTCCACAATGACCTATTTTAGATGAAATTCTAGAGCTTGCAAAAACCCTAACTTCCTCAGATTATATCTCCGAAAATATAGTGATACAAGGTCTACAAATTGTACTCAAGGTTCAATGTGATTTCTTCTCAAATGGGTTTTTTTTTTCACTTATAAAACGTCTCAGAAAAAAGTTATAGCGAATTTTCCATGATGACCTGTATGGAGCAACGAAACCCTAGAATCCAAAGCTCTGATGCCAAATGTTATGAAATTAGCTCACAAAAAGATAGAAAGGAAAGATAAACGCCTTAGAATTTAGCCTCTTCGAGGAGGAAACCTCCTTTATATTACACAAATGAACAATTCTTCGATGATACAAATGACAAGACCTCCTTTCTAAATATAGGAGTCTAAGGGGTCATAATATAAGCAGAGTCGACATAACAATAATAATGTAAGGGCACAATAATAACAATAGTGGGCTTCTATGGGGCACAATAATAACAATATGGGGACTACATGGGCACAAAAATATAATAAGGGGGTTGTACTAATAACAATGAGGGGTTACACTAGTAGTATAGGGACCTAACATGCCCCTCTCCTTCAAAAAGTGTTGTCCTAAACGCTTGAGTAGTTATTGATGCTTCTGTATAAAATTCTTGTCCTCCCATGTGGAATCTTCAGTGGGTAAGTTCTTCCACTTGATGAGATACTCTGAAATTGATCGATTTTGTAGATTTCAAGTTCTTGTTTCTGTGACTGCTCCAGGCTCTAATATGATTTTCCTTCCTCATCAAGTTCTGGTAATATTGTTTGAATTGGTATCTTCTGCAACTTTTGAATGAGCGGCTACAATTCTTCTTCATTCTTCCATTAATCCCTTGCTTCGTTTAGCCAATATGGTTGGACAATAGAAATAGCACAAAACAATGCTTCCACATCCTCATCCTTTCTTGAGATCGCATCTGCAACAAAATTTTTCTTCCCTTTTTTGTAGATGATTTCAAAGTCATAACCCAACATATTTGTGACCCATTTTTTCTGTTCTTCTAAAGATAATCTTTGTTCTAAAAAGTATTTAAGACTATCATGATCCATTTTTACCTTGAAGTGTCTTCCCATTAGTTAAGGTCGCCATTTCTTAAGTGCATGTAGTATTGCCAACATTTCCTTCTCATAAATAGCTTGCTTGAGATGTAGCCGTAAAAACACCCAATTGCCTACATCAAAACTTCTTTCACTGTGATGTTGATATGCCCGTTGTTTCATTCGATTCTGCATAAAAGTGGCATTATCGTTTAAAAGTTGGAGAAATTGTTGTTGATGCTCGATGTGATCTTTCACTGCTTGAATCTTTTTCTTCTTGATACGTCCTTCTATCTTGAGAGTTTGAGAGGTCGTAATTTCTTCCAACGCATTACAAGATATGGTTGGATTCATTTCTTTATGCTCGATGTGATCTTTCACTTCTTGAGCATTTTCCTTCTTGATATGTTCTTCTATCTTGATAGTTTGAGGAGTGGTAATTCCATCCAATGCATTACAAGATATGGTCGGATTCATTTCTTCTTTCTCGATGTGATCTTTCACTTCTTGAACTTTTTTCTTCTTGATATGTCCTTCTATCTTGCGAGTTTGAGGAGTGGTAACTCTTGCCAATGCTTTACAATATATGGTCGGATTCATTTCTTCTTTCTCTAGGGTTGTTTCCTGGTGTATATCCTCTTCTTTTGATGTTTCTTGATCCTTTTCTTCCTCCTCTTCATAATCTATGTAAAATAATTTCTTCTCAGCACACTTATGACCTTGAGTGTATTTTCTATCACAATTGTAACAAAGCCCTATTTATCTTTTTTCTTCCAATTGTTTTCGTGTAAACCTTGTAGGTTTTGGAAGGCTAGGAGAAAAAACAATTCCATAATTATAGTCGTGAGTGGTGGGATTCCTTGTTTCCATAATTTCACTTTCAATTTTTCTTGCCAACCTGAATGTCTTCTCCAATGAATCAAGCTCCCAAAGACGAACCTCATGTTGAATGTTATACTTTAAAGTCCCTATGAAGACATCAATCCTTTGCTTCTCTATAATATCATTTACCCTTATATTCAATTTTTTAAATTCCTCAATGTGCTTTGCCATTGAACCCTTTTGTTCGAGATTTATCAATTGGCTAGAGAAGGTGTTTCTCTTTGTATCCTCATAATGTGCTATCATTTCTTTCGTGAAAATTGACCAAATGATAAGTGATTTACGAGAACATAGCCCTTTATATCATAAAAATTGATTTGGTTCTAAATATAAAGATGCAATATGTACCTTTTGTAACAGTTGAACCTCATGTATATCAAAATATTGCTCCATCTGTAGTATCCAATTTACTGGATCCTTGCCATCAAACTTCCTCATATAGCCTTTTCTTGATTTTAGGAGCTTGATCTTGAAACGACTATAACTCAGTAATTTCAGATCTCCAAGTTCTAAAATTACGTCCTGCAGTAGCCCTTTGAGTCCTCTTTCTAACCCCACAAGTCTTATCAAAATTTGATTCTCCAAGAAAGAGTTATTCCCAATCTCCTATGATGACCTGATTATATAATGTTTCACAAGACCGAAGTTGTACGACATGGCACGTGTCACTGCTTTGACCTTTAGATCTGAAAAATATACACAGAACACTACAGTCTATCCTATTTCTATAAATTCTTACGAAATTTCAATTTGTTTCTCAAAGAGAAAGTTATGATGATTTTCCCAAGGTCACCTGTTTAGAATGTAATTCGGGAGTCTGCAAAAACCCTAACTTCCTCAGATTATATCTCCGAAAATATAACGAGAAAACATATAAGATTCGGACCCAAGCTTCATTGAGATTTAGAATCAAATGGGTTTTAATTTCAGAGTCTTCACCTTCGTAGAAAAAATATTATAGCGAAACATCCACAATGACCTGTTTGAGATAAAATTCTGGAGCTTGCAAAAACCATAACTTCCTCAGATCATATCTCCAAAAATATAGCGATACAAGATCTGAAATTCGGACCCAAGGTTTAGAGTGATCTCTTCAAAAATGGGTTTTTTGTTTAGCTTCTGAAACTTCTTAGCGAAAAAATTATAGCGAAAATGCCACGATGACCTGTTTGGAGCAGTGAAACCCTAGAATCCAAAGCTCTGATACCAAATGTTATGAAACCATCTCACAAAAAGATATAAAAGATATATCAATGCCTTAGAAATAAGCCTCTTTGAGGGGGAAACCTCCTTTACATTACACAAATGAACAATTCTTGGATGATACAAATGACAAGTCCTCATTTCTATATATAGGAGTTTAAGGGGTCATAATATAAGCAGAGCCAACATAACAATAATAATGTAAGGGAACAATAATAACAATAGTGGGCTTCTATGGGGCACAATAATAACAATATGGGGACTACATGGGCATAAAAATATAATTAGGGGGGTGTACTAATAACAATGAGGGGTTACACTAGTAGTATAGGGACCTAACAAATATGGTCCTTAGTCGGTATCCAATAGCCCCTTGCAGCCACCAGTTAGCTCATTGTGCCATTTTCTCCACCACCTGAGCTAGCCATGTGGTTCGTCACCCATCTTCCATGATCGTATGTTTGAAGGTGGGCCTCCCAAATCTAAAGGTATGCCTTATCATTTGGAAATTAAGTATTGTAGTTTGTTTATCATGGACACTTTTGGGCATGGATTAATGGGGGGATTCGGTGAAAAGAATGGGCTAGTTTTGTGCTTTTGTCCCCTAGACCCCTTTTAGGAATTAACCTTGGACTCTAGTCCTATGGGATCTCTTTTATTGACCATTTTGTTCCAGGGATGGTATTTCACAGGAAGCCCTGATTTTATTTGCATAGTCCTGCTCCCGTATTTGCTTATATTACCCCCTTTCCATTCATTTTTACCCTATTCATCATTTCTCCCATCTAGTTCCAGATTCCTCCACCAGGTGCACATAGGGTTAGCATACCCTTTCCCCTTGTCCACACCTTGTGTCATGGCCTGGAATGAAGCCCAGAGGTTGATGCAGCTAAAAAGAAAGATAAAAGCATATATGGCCGCACTCAATAGGAAAATGTACCACAAAATGCGAAAGATGGTCGGGACAAACATATTTAGCACGTGGAAGAAAGCCAATACATCAGTTCTACGCCATCATCATGGTCATCACCATGGTTCCTATTGGCTTTGTGAGCCTCCTTCATCATATAGGAACCCATGATTGTCCCAACCCTTGGTTGCCAATGAACTACCCCACCTTTAAAAGGGGGATTTCACAACTATATCTTATACATCATGCTCTAACCCCTTGAGCCCTCAATATTTAATCAAAGAAAACCATAAAAGGAAAAATGAATTAAAGAAGGGTGGAAAAATCAAGGTCGGGGCACCTCATGTACCACGATTTCTCCCTCCTACATATTATAAATACAAGTGTGGGCTTCCCTACTATTAACTACCCTTGTACCCCATCATGTGACCCAAGGTCGCCCTTTCTCATTCCCTACTTCATTCACCTATTTGTTACATGCCACCACCTTTTGAAGACGTACCTTGAATATTGTACCCTTTAGAAGTAGAAACCACCTAATAGGGTGTTTGGTTAACCCATTTGGAGTTTAGGAGACATTGGCACATCCCCAAGCCCATTATGGAAGGGAAGACCATTATAAATTCCCCAATTGTGGTCCATGATTAGGTAAGCTCATTTACTCAATTTCTCTAATGACTTGTTGTACTCGAAGGCTAGGGGACGCATTCGACCTTATGCAGGATTGCTAATGGTTTCCATTTGGGGTTTGGTCTCCCTATACGGGGTCCTAATCCTCCAGAGGTATACATTGGCACATGTAGGGTGAGTGTTGAGATCCATGGGCCTCCACATCATCATATTACACTCCATGGATCCCCATAACCATTCAGAGATTGCTCGTGGTTCACTTATTGGACGAGGAGGATGCACTTCATCCATCATGCCCAATCAGCCCCAGATATACACCATACACTTGGAATATGATCTAGGAATTTCATGATGATGTGGCATCACCTAAACCAACATCCTAGCCCTGAGGGCAGCCTACAACCATCTTCGATTTGTTTGGATACCCATGAGGACAGTTGTGTGCCCCGAGATGTCATTGGAGCACCATAGGTTATTACAAGGGGCCACCCCCTTGCCCACTATCTTTTAGGGTCCTTCTCTTCATTATGGAACCCATGGACCTCATTAGGCCTCTTAGGGATCCCTATGACATGCATCGTTTATTATTTGACCTCTTGAGAGGCTTAGTTTTTCATTTATGAGCTAGTTTGGTGGGCTCGTCGCCAAAAGTTGCATTATTAACACATTATTTTATTTTTGGGGCTTATTTAGGCCAAGGAGGCTAATTTGAACTCCTAATATGTGTATAAATACAAGTTAGGTGATATCATTTCTCATCATCAATTTGGATTGGATCACTCTCTTCTTTAGAGAATTTCACACTTTTTCCTAGAGGATGAATTGGAGCTTTTATGGATGAATTTTGATGTATTGTTGTTAGTCTATCTTCTCTTGGAGCTTCTCTATTATCATTTGTGAATGGTTGGATATAATCTACTACATGTACGTGTGAAATTTTGATGTTATTTTTATTACCTTTTCCATATATGTTGGACTGGGATTTTCGTTGTTTTAGGGCTAATTGTTGCATGCAGTTATTGCTTAATATTGTGGAATTGTCTATATTATAATGTTCTCTCCATTTATAGGCCATGTAGTGTGAACTAAATCTCTTAGAGGTAAAATTTTACCTTGATAAGCCATTCCTCTTGTGCATTTGAAGTATAAAAGCTGCAAGATTCCTTTCACTTGACCTAGAGGGTTTGTGAAATAATTTTGAGGCCTCCTTGATTGGGAACTAAGAAATATTACACATAATCAACATATACTCCATTCTCCCAAGGATTAAGGCACTGGTCTACCAAGGGTGGTCACCAAAACTCTTATTATTTCACCTTCTCCCAAGTCTAGCCACATTGGGTGCCTAGGGCATCAACTTCCTGACAAGTTAGCCACTAAAAATATTTGCACTCCTAGGGTTTCTTGCACTGGCCTTTCCTTTATCCCTCCTCCAAATTTGAAGACATTCCAATGGTGGAGTTGGGAGAAAAGATAAGCCTTAGCTTTGGGACCAAAACTTTCCTTGCCATCCCCAAGGCTAGCACTTCCCAGAGTAAAACCAACATCTTTGAGCAATTATATTTTCTTTGATCCTCTCCCAACCTTGTCTAGGGTAAGAATATCATTGTTTGCTACATTTCTTTGTCATACCCTAGACTGGGTCCGCTTGGCCCCGTGTGGTCCCACTCCTTTGAAATACCATTCTTCAATAACCATCCAAGATACCAATTCTAACAATGATATTATGGATTGGAAAACTCCTTTACAAGCCCTATCCCATAAACCTAACCCTCAAATCCTCTCTTCCTTTCCTAAGATTACCTAGTACCTTGCTTACAAAGAAGGCAATCTTTATCCTTCAAATTCTTGGAAAGAGATATTCGGGTCACTCGTATCCATTGACTTATCCTTCATTAGTGACCCCATACATATTGGGTATCCTCCCATCGGTGAAAGTCTGTAAATAGAAGGGAGCCTTAGCGGAGGTGATAGTGGGATAAGATTGCATTTGTTGCCCTTGGCTTAGCATTTTCCCTTTAGGTCCCCTGCTAGTTTGAGCTGTAACAGGGATTTTTGTTGTCAACTCTAGGTAAGTCTTCAAGGTAGTTGAATATTTACTGAAGAAAACTAATTTTGAGCTAGGAGATTTCAAGAATTATGACCATCATGGTGTCATTGCTCAAAGGAGGGAGAAGATCAAAGATTCAACCGATGAAAATGAGTATAGGCTTAAAATTAAATGGAAATCTAATCTTGATTCATGGCCTATGGATACATAAATGGAGACCAAGCCTCCAAAATTCAAGGACAAAGCGAAAAAGAGGACCATGGATTAGATAGGAGATATAGAGATGGAGGATGTACATACTGTGAAAATTCGGTAATGCGAATCCTATTGCAGTAACTAGAAATGACTCTCCTAATTGTTAATTAAATTTAACAATTTATTTACTATTTCCTACAGCAAATATTGAATAACTCATACTGCAACCTACACAAATAAAACTATAGAATAATAAATGTTAGACAAAATGCTAGCACACACACATAAAATAACACAATTATTTTTGGATAAATGTCACTGGAAAAACCCAACATGGAAAATTGGTGCAGCAGCTAAGGGTTTTAATATTAAGCAACAGTGAAATAATATGAGTACAACGGGATGCCAAAACTAGAAATCCTACAGAGAAATACTGGCAAGAAAATCTATTGAGGAGAAATTCCTCACTCCACATGAAAATCCGGGCTCTGACCTCAGTTCAAATTGAGTCGTCCAAACTGGCTATGTGTAGCTACTACATCATCCTACTGCATTCACTTTTGCACTTAGTTCGAACTAGCTTCTCCTCAAGCTCCAGATTCGAGTTAAGGTTTAGGAAAATGTCTCTCTTGTCCTTCAGAACCTCTGTCCATCTTATGGAACTGAAACTTGACTTTCCCTAGCTATTTCAAAATTGCTTCTAGAGGCTACTGCACTACTCTGCATTAGCCTCACTGTGGCTCACTTGCCTCTCTGCAAATGCACTCATTGAATCTATAAATCTTCCTCTATCTTCACTGTCTCTTCTCCTCTCTCACTGCTTCGACCTCACTGTCTCTCTCTATGGCAACTAACTGTTGATACTCAGGAAATTGATTTTCCAAGAAATAGAATTACTCAAGTGTCTTCTAAGTTCCCATCAGCTTCTTATAATCCTCTGTTGGGACTCCAATGGCCAAGATTAAATTTGAATCGATGGCTAGGATTAACTTGAAGTCAATCTGTGCGATTTTCTAGAACATTCACACCTTGAATGAATTAATTCTGATTAATTAACCATATTCCCTATCTTTAGACTTAGGAAATATTTAAAAATTGTCTAATAATCTAATTGAGTCATTTCTAGGTGGAATTCCCAGAAACTATTTTTGGGTTTTGGAAATCTCCTTATTCTAGCCTCTCCACAGAATTTTTTGGCTAGACCATATTCAATGCTACAAAAATTAACACTCCCTCTTAGCAAGGAATGTGTTATAGTGCTCTACTACACATCCTATGACCGCACCCTATCTTTGCATCATCTCCTGTCATGTTGTTGATGTCTGGCTCTTCCTTCCACCAACCACTACGCAACTCTGATATTTGTTGCATCTGTGTTGCTGAACTCCCTCTTCATTTGTTGCTACTACTACTGAAAACCATCCTAAATACTAAATCAATTGTGATCAGTATGATGCATTTGTCTCTCGAGTCTTTGATTTCTTCTAGTCTCTTCACTGTCACTAAAGAATCTGCGTTGTTGTTGACTCTGCAATGTGCCAACTTCACTACTGCCAGCTATGCACTATGCTCCCCAACATCTGATTGCTACTAGTCTCTGCATCTATCACTCTAGCATCTGATTGCATCAATGATCATTGATCCATCTAGCTACTGAATATTGTGGGCCCCCATAGCAAGGTATTGATCCATGAGGTGGACTCCTTAAGGATCCTACCTATCTGTAGCACTCTAGGGTTACAAAACCAAATCACTCCACCTCACTCTTGGAGGTATGTCAGCAAACAAGGCAAAGTCTTCCTCTAGGCTGGAGGAAATCCTATTGATCTCTATTGATGCTGCCTGCTTCTCCTCCTTGTCATTCTTCCTAAGAGGACATTGCGTACTGTAGTTATTGATCTCACCACATCTAAAGCACTTAACCTTTGATAGGACCTTCTTCTTCTTCCTCTACTCTCCCTTCCCCTGATTTAGAACCTTAGATGTGAGGGCTCCTCCTCCTTCACCTACTTTAATATGCAACTACTATCGATGATGGAGCTCTTTAATAGAGCTTGTCTCAACTCCTTCTACTATAAATGGGCCCACATATTGTCCCACCTTAGAAATTTGCCCAATATACTTTGGATGAATACTTGCCACTCCTTGGAGACACTATTTAGTGTCAATCGTAATAGCTCTATGGGTTGAGGCATTTTCCCAAGAGTTGACAACTGGTCTCGGACCTCCTAAATACTGATGAGGAAGGAGTCTATGCCTTCCCCCTTTTGCATCCAGATGAGCCTCATCTTCTCCTCTAAGTACATCTTCCGCTACTCGGAAGTTCCCTGGTACAACATGGAAAGTATATCCCACATCTCTTTGGTTGTTCCCTTGGTCACTATATGTGATACCACATGATCTTGGACACCATATAGGATCAATATCTTTGCCCACACCATCTCCTTTCGGTACTCCTTTAGCTAATCTGCATCCAGAAGGAAATACATCCTTGCCTTCTAGATGACATAGTTGGAAGCTCCATCCAGCCTATCCTGATCACAAAGCCCAATAGTGGTCATCTCAAAAAATTTCAAAAATATACTATTCCCCTCTTCTTAGCTATTTGTACTCCCTTTTGGAGTGATAAACTCTTCTTGCAACTGCTTCTCTACAAGGAAAATCAAACTTCTTAAGGCTAGAAGTTCCCAGAGGAAAATTTTCCCTCAATGTGTGTTATTCTTCCACCTGACGCTAGCTCTACTCTAGCAAACTATTGTGTCTAACTAGAGATTTGTTCTGTGAAAATACTAGGTTTCTCCATCTACCTCTGGATTCCCTCGATCTAGAGATATTGGATTTTTCTATCCCTCGCTCAGAAAAATCAAATCTACTCAATAAACTCGACACCACGGTAAAGTGACTATGATGTCTTTGGGGTTTCTATCTGCTTCCCACACTGAACAATGAAACTCCTCCTATCTTTTCTACTAAGCTCTTTGTTTGATCAATTGCACTCTGATACCATGTGAAAATTCGGTAACCTGAATCCTATTGCAATAGTTGGAAATTATTCTCCTAATTGTTAATTAAATTTAACAATTTATTTATTATTTCCTACAACAAATATTTAATAACTCACACTGCAACCTACATACCCAAAAAATGTGGAAGAATAAACACTGGAAGAAATGATAGCACACACACATAAAATAACATAGTTACTTTTGGACAAATGTCCCCAGAAAAACCCAACTTTGGAAAATTGGTGCAACAGCTTAGGGTTTTAATATTAAGCAGTGGTGAAATAATATGAATACAACTGGATGCCAAAATTGGCAATCCTACAGAGAAATATTGGCAAGAAAATCTAGTGAGGGCACATTCCTCACTCCATAAGCAAATTCGACCTCTGACCTCAGCTCAAATTTAGTTGTCCAAACTGAATCTGCGCATCTACTGTGTCACCCTAACACAGTCACTTATGCTCTTAGTTCAAACCAGCTTCTCCTCAATCCATCTGATCTGTTGTTATTTGGGAAAATGTCTCTCCTGGCCTTTGGAACCTTTGTCTAGCTTCTGGCACTGAAACTTGGCTTTCCTTGGGAGTTTTGAATTTTCCTCTAAAGGCTACTGCGTTGCTCTGCATCAGCCTCACTGTGGCTCACTTGCCTCTCTGCAAATGCAATCACTAGATCTGGAAATCTTCCTCCTACTTCACTATATATGCCCCTATATCACTACTTCGATCTCACTTTCTCTCTCTCCAACAACTGACTACTTCTACTGAGAAAATCGATCTGCCAAGAAATCGAACTCTTCAAGTGTCTTCTCCAAGTGCCCATCGACTTCTTCTTATAATCCTCTGTTGGGACTCCAATGGCCAAGATTAAATCTTAATCGATTGCTAGGATTAACTTGAAGTCGATCCATGTGAGTTTCTAGAACATTCACACCTTGACTTAATTAATTCTGATTAATTAACCATATTCCCTAAGTTTAGACTTAGGAAATATTTAAAAATTGACTAATAATCTAATTAAGTCATTTCTAGGTATAATTTCCAGAAATGATTTCTGGGTTTTGGATATCTCCTATATTCTATCCTCTTCACAATATTTTGTGGCTAGAACACTTTCGATGCTACAAAAACTAACACATACAGCTAAGAATTCCAAGACTAAAGAGACAAAAAAGAGGAACTTGAAACTAGGCTAGTGGAGACAAAGCCAAATCAGCCAGGTTTCCAAGTGACCTTGGAGGAACAATCATAGGTTGTTTCCTCATCCTCTTGAGAGGTAGCTATTTTAGATGCAAAAGGAAGTGTAGTTTCTACTGGATCAAGTTGGCCTGCTGGAAAGGGCCATTGAAGAAAGAAATAATAAGGTGAGAGAGGAGACACATCAACAAATGGAATCTCATTCAATTCCATACCAGACCAGATTGTTGGCTGCTACAGATTTAGAAAGAAACCATATGAAGTTTTCAATTCACCACCCATTAGCATGGTCTTTTCCTTCATGTTCCCAGTTTAAAGCCTTGGATGTTTCATTGGACCTAACAAGTGTTCCCCTACGAGACAAGATAAAATTCCACAGGTAGGTTGGAGAGATGTTGTATAGCGAGCTCAACCGAAATGAAATGACCATCAGCAAGGCTAAGAAGATGCTGGAAAAGGCCGCAACCAGGTTGACGCAATAGAGAGCCAATTCAAGGGCCCTCCACATGAAAAATGAGAGCTTCAAGGCATTGGTCGTGAAGCTAGAAGTGAATCTAGAAGATAAAATTACTTTTGAATCTCTCCTCCAAAGCTCCAAAATGGAAATCCAGGAGCTGAGGCATAAGATGAATATGATAGGTAGTGAGCATGTCTAATCCAAGGAGCTTGCACAAGTAGAAAAAGAGAAGGAAATATTGTCCAAAGAGCTCATTGACAGGAACAATGAAATAGTGACCCTGAAGCAGCATGCAGTAGGGCTACAAAAGAGGATAGATTCACATATATGTGTAGTGATAGTGCCTGAACATTCTCAAAACCCATCTGAATAGCTCACTAAGACCCTCATTGAGCTCCAAATTTTAGTGGGGGAGTTAAAAGGGTGCAGAATGATCTAGATGATACCTATAAAAGCCTCACGTAGAAAGAGAAGCAGTTGGAGACTACTAGGACAAATGTAGAAATAATTGGTAAGAACCTACAGGCAACAAACCAGGAGATCTCTGAGCTCAAGGAAAAGATGTCCATGTTTCAATCCACACAACTAGTATGTTAAGAGATCATTAAAGAGATTAAGAACCACTGGGAGTATATAACCTTAATGGATGAATACAGGGTTTTAATCAAGAATTATGAAGGCTTCATCCTATTAGCCAAAGAAAAGGGAGAAAAGAACTCCCAGATTTTTGAAAGGTTCATTCAGTTTATGAATGAGAGGCCACTCAATGAGCTGAAGCCCATAGATGTGGTGGACAGGGTAACTGCTATCATGGATATTTCCAAGGTTTCTCAGAAGGAATAAGCTAGGGTCAAAGTTGAGGATTACCTAGAGGTGGTATCAAATAACATGGCTTCCTTCAACACCGAGTTTGACAAAATCTTCAGAGCAGGTTTTCCCAGCTGTTGGAACTTTGGGGGAGTGATGATCTAGTGGGGATAATATAGTCAGAGAATAGTGGAGGCCAAAATTAAACTAGACTCTTATCATGAGAATATTGCTACTCTCAAGGGAATGTTGTGGTTAACTATCTGAAGAGGGACTTTCAGCTATCGGGGATGGTCAAAACCTTGTTTCTCCTTAGACTGAACTACACAGGTCTAACCAACCTCAATATCGCATATCAACGGTTCTTCCAAGATCCTCTGCTAGCACCAGCCCTGTGGCAAAGATGTGAGTAGTTCGTTAACCCTCCTATGCTCCAAATCATCGAGCCTTCTATGCAGCCTCCACAGCCTTCCCATCATGACCACTGATACTGCATATTGTGTCGATTATGACACTTTTTATTTCCTGTTTATGTAAATATTTTATTTTCATCCACTCAATTAGGGTTTCGGTTAGTATATTTTAGCCTTGGAGCACACTGAGGTTTTTGTTATGATTTTCCATTGTAATGAAATCAAGAAGGAACATTTTGTAACGGGCTCTCCCTCTAAGGCCTTATAAAAATAGTTTTATGATATTGAACCAAGGGTTCATAATTTTATGTTTTCCAAGAGATAATTTATGTTTACTGTGAAATGCAATGTATGCTCTATGGAAGGTTAACACAATGTTTTGGTGATTACGGCTCATCTGAATATGTATTATGTGATCCTTCTATGTTTGTTACATATGTCTTCATTGTTCTTCTTAGATTACATGTAATAGTAGTTCTTAATCTCTTCAATGATCTCTTAGATCATTTGACAGATTAGCAAATTCAAAAATCTGGGGGTTGTTCCTAAATGTCCAAGGATGATGCAACGCTGGTCAAACTTAGTTATTTTAGCAAAAATTCCAGAATTAATGAGCAGATTTGAAATATTTGAGATTTTGCATGCCAAAATTCCCTTTTTCCCAGCAAGAGTCATTAACCATTTCTCATTATCCACACACACTTCCTTACATTTTCATCAAACCTAACCCACCAATAAAAACAACGAAGCTCATTTACAAGCTTTTGGTTCCACGTTACATATTCATTGGCAGTTTCCTTTTCCCTACCCTTGCAAACAAAACCTTGCTTCCATACACCATTGAGTCCATAGTCCTTGAGTCTAAATATTTTTCTAAAAACACCTTGAAGCTTGCATGCCTTAAGGGCAAGATATCATGCTGATAAACAAAGGGAATACGCCAATGTCCCTTGTTCATCAAATATTCTAAGTATTCGACAACAACAAATTCATTCATACTTAGAAATATGTGTTCGGGGCATCTTGACTCTCATCCACATCAAAGATGGGAGCTCTCGTGTTGACTAGTGGCATCCATTAATGGACACTAAGTTAACAAATTCTTGTTATGTTCGACACCAAAATATTTAGTCACATGACAAGAATTGTGCCAATGAGCGTTGAAGACTTGAAGACCAATCATTTTGTAGCAGAGGACGCAGATTTACTTTCATTACTTTTCATTTTTTAATGTAAATGACTTGAAGACAAGTCAATAAATAAGGCTGGGGGGGAAATGTAAATTCTAAATTTTGTATACCTTCCAAGCCTTATACATTTTCAGCTGCATTCAGCAGCAGATTCCGAACATTCAACAGAAAATCCAACAACAGAATTAGTAGCAGATGTTGCAACAATAAAAGATTCACTTTTTCGACTTCATCCACCATTTTCACAGCCAAGTGAAGAAGACTATGATCAGAATTTTGTGGCCACACATGCACAACTCTCATCCATTTTTGAAAGGGTAAGTTGTGGTATTATATTTTCTAACTTTTAACCATTTAATTCCTTGAAAGCTAGAATGATAATTTTTGGAAAAAAACTTCCTTTCCTCATTTCATAAAATTGCCAAAACCATCAGTTTGGTGGGGGATACATTTACATTCATACTTTGTCATATTCATATTTTTCCATATTCATATATAACATTCTAAAACCCATATACTTTCACAATATATTTACTATTACATCATCATGAGCATAAAAATGGCTTTGTAAAAGTATTTAAAAGTTAATTGGATGCAAACACAATCATGGTTGTTACACGAGAACCAACCATGATACATTCCAATGAAATATTTTGCAAGAAAAATCACATCATCATTATGCAAAGATCATACATTGAATTTTATTGCAACAAACAAAATATGGTTGAAACACAAGAACCAACCAAGTTGCAATTCAACAAACACACTTTGCAAACGTTAAGCAAATGATATCATGCAAGTTTGAGCCAGAGCTTAAGTATCAAAAGTAATGTAATAGATTGCATGAGGACATGCAAAACCTTCAGTTTGGGGGTATGTTGGGCCTAAGAATTATCCTTAAAATGCATCCACTTTCACTCCATTCAACATCCACTTTCTCTCCATTCACACATTTTATCACCTCTATTCCACCACCATGTCATCACATCCACTTCACTTTCATCATTATATGGGTTACCTTTGTGTTTTCCAAAACATTATTAATTCTTAGTATTTTTAAATCAATTTGTGGTTAAACTTTAGAAAATAATATGTGTATACTTATACCTAACAATTGGAATGATTTTGTTGACATGTGTAGGTACAAAGGAAGCTTCTAAAGCACCCTTATGTGGCACTCTATGTTCAAATTCGAATTTGAGAAGATCATGAACCTCATGGATAAGATCATGGACCACATGGAGAAGGTCATGGAGGATAGGGTTATGTGTCACCATTGGTTGAGAGATATGTGAATTTGAAGAGGGAATAGTGGATCATCATTATGAGTTTGTTATCATAACTTTTGTATAAATAGGAGTGTTATCTCCTTCATTTGTAACTTTGGAATTTAGAATTTAGAATTGAGAAGTTAGAATTTAGAACCTTAGGATTTTATAAGTTGTAACAAGAAGTTATAATTTGGAATCATTGTAATGGAGATTTTAGAGCCTCTTGGGATGTAGAACTTGTAATTGCAATTTGCAATTGAAGATAAATAAAATGGAGCTTCTTTGATCTTCTACATTTGACTTCTCTTTTGATGTGCTTGTGAATCCTTGGAAGGGTCCCCATTGTCTAGCAAGTACACTTTTGTTTTGGTAAGCTTTCATTTTATGTTTGTTTGTAAATTTCATTAGATTCATATGTTTGAAATATTAATTAATGACCTTTCATAAGAAAGTATTAATGTTTCTTTCAATGAATTTGATTTTTTATTTAATGTTTGATTTCATTAGTTTAAATAGTTTGTTGATTAAGATGATAGAAATATTAATGAACAGTCTCCTGTAAGGGAGCTTTGGAATTTCTTCACCTAGCTTAGTTTAGTTTGTCTCTAAGTCCATATATATTGGATGATCCTCGAAGTTTACTTACCCGGATTGATAGTAAATGAAACTCTAATTTGCATCCGCATTTTAGAACAAACATTTTGGCGTCGTTTCCAGGGAGGATGATTTGGAGATAGACTTAGGAAGTTAGTTTTATTGCAATTTCTTTTTATGGACTAACTTGTGAAACCTGGTGACAATAGGATCTTCATAAAGGAGTTCAAGTTTGAGCTTTTTTATTTTTTCGTACTTAGTTTCAAATTCAGTTTTTAAACCCCCCATTTCTTACTAATCCATCTATGGATGAGAAAAATGAAGATGTTGAACAGGTACTTCTTGGAGAGCAAGGACAATATTGAGGAATGGTTTCAAAAGAACCTTGCGCCAACTCCAAGAATAAGACAGGTTACTCACATGTTTGCAAATCATAAGGTAAAAGTTTTAAATCTTGATGTGAGCATTTTTTAATTTTTAGTCCATAGGTGGCTTCACTGAAAGCATTCTTTTACCTAGGAAATAAAAATAAAAAAATCTTTCAAGTTAAATAGAATAGATTAGACAAATAAATTTTCTTTTAGCCAAAAAAAAAATAATAAATAAATAAATAAATAAAATCATCCACATTTCTCATGAATAAATTTAGGTAAGAGCCACTTCATCCATGCTAACTTGCAAAAATAATAAAAACAAATCAATAGGTTTGTATGCTCTCTTCCTATGATTCAAGTGATCAGGAAGATTAGAAAATATTTTGATTTATTTTCAAAATTAAATAAAAAAATCTCTTGCTTGGAATTTACACAAATCATAAAAAATACAGCATTATAAGAAATCGAAATCATTTTAAAAAAAAAACTCATTTATTTTCGATTTCAAATTTAAAAATTAAATCTATAGCTTACCTTAAGAAAAGATGTTGGGTTAACAAGAAATGGCTATCAGAATACTCTCCAAGATTCGAATCCTTATTTTTCTTAGCCCACTTCAATTGAAATTCTGATAAAAACATAGATGAGCAAAGTGAAAACTTTCATTTGGAGAGCATTCATGCCTAGAGAGTGTTCAAATGGTTATTGAATAACGTTCAAATGTTCTTCAATAGTATTCAAATTTGCTTACCATTCCTGAAGAGCATTCAAATGTTTAGCAATTTATTGAATAGCCTTTAGAGCAGCGTATAATCTTATTAGAGAAACATTCAAAGTTATATGCCTTTGGAACAATGTATTGTTTGCATATCGGGCAATGCATTGGTTGCACAAAATGGGAAACATATTGTTTTTCACATAGAAGGTGAATTTTGAATTAAGGAATCCATGGTGAAATCTCCATCTATCCCTGTCAAAATTGATTCACCTGTAGCATACTCTTTGTTCATGTCCCTAGCAAGCCAACAAACTTGATGCACACATCTTCCACACCTGCCTCACTAAAAACATCCTTAAAATTGGGCAGTCTGCTTATCCGAGCCAAAGTCAAAGCCAATCTTAAGGAATAGAAGGAGAATTTCTAAACCGTTGCATTAAACCAATGTTTGACTACTTTCCTAGCAGAATCCAACATCTGAAATTCCTTCCACTAGTCCACACGAGATCTTATCAGTCTTGTGTCTCATTTTGCTATGACTCTTCCATATGGGCATCGCTGCTATCTCGATGGGTTTCAGAGTTCCATTTCATGTGACCAAACAAGCCTTTCGATGAACTAAATATTTGATTTTGTTACAGCATTGCTAGAAGACGCGGCATTTTTGACACGTCGTTTTGAAACATGCTCTGTAATCAAACCAAAACAAATCTAGAAAAACGAAGACATGGGTTTTTTCCGGAACGGAATGAGTTACATATCTCAGAAATCATTTCCTTGGATTCTTAATGGTTTGAGAGGAAATTGTAGTTCTTCTAGACCCTATTTTGGTGATTGCGTGAACAAAAAAACGGTTTTTTTTTTTTTTTAAATACTGAACACATCTTTCAAATAAGCCAAATCTGTATGTAAATCTGCAATAATCCAAATTCAATGTCAGTGTTTAAGGAAGAGGGAGGCTATTATACTTGGCCAAGGAA
This sequence comes from Pinus tabuliformis, assembly GCA_031772625.1. Classification (NCBI taxonomy): domain Eukaryota; kingdom Viridiplantae; phylum Streptophyta; class Pinopsida; order Pinales; family Pinaceae; genus Pinus; species Pinus tabuliformis. Next base: position 349,853,231 of record CM062820.1, on the reverse strand, counting down.
TTTGAAATGAAGATTCGTGCAACCTCTTTCCGCTTCATCATTTGTTCATTTACAGGTGGGAAGTCGAAGGTTCGATTCATCACTCCTTGAACCTTTATTATATATATTTCTCTTTTGTCCATAACAACATTGATGAGGTGGGTGGAACCAATTTCCTAGGGTTGGAAGAAAGCAAATAACTAAATAAGGGTTTCTCTGCGAGATTTGAGAAAAGTAGGGTGGTTCAAAATGTCGCTCTTTGTCTCAAACGTGGAGCTGCAAGAGGCGGCCAATAGCTGCAATATCACTGTTATTGTTCAAAAAGCAGAAGCGTACATCCACAAGTTACATGAACAGCTGGAGACATCAAAGGCCCAGGGTGACGCTACCACCATTACCACAAAACAGAACTGTGCTCTTCTCGAGCAGAAATATATTTCACTTTCTGGTCAATTTTCGCAGATAGAGAATGAGAAGTCGTAGCTCACCGTGGCTCTGGAAAAACATGCCACTTTAGCGCAGTTCAACCTCCTCTTAATGATGAGTTTTGACCTTCTTCCAGCAACTCGTGGTTCTCTTTAGCATTTCTGGCATGAATTTGAGCAAACATTTGAGCGATTTGATGATTGCATACAGATTTTGTGGCACGATTTGAGGGATTTGATGATTTGATGCAGATATTGTGAAGCTACTAATTAGGAAAGATATCGATCTTGAATCTTCGACCGCGCCTCAACCTCTACATCAATCAAATGTATGATTTCAGGGAAAACAATAATGAAGACTTAGTGGAAATGTTTATCTCTGTTTCACCAATTCTGCTATGAATCCATAAATCTTTATGGTAAATTTTGAATCCCGAGTTTTCGCTGCACATATGGAGTTAAATATCGTCCAGATCAGTCACCAGACAGTTGAGTTCCATGCAGTTTTGTGGTTGATCTGTTTCTACTAGTTTTAAGGCCTGTTGAAAATCCTATGATGCATTGTTCTGGTTTACCTTGGTTGGGCTTCATGAACAAAGGCCTCCTCATCTTAATCCACTCTTTTTAGGTTTTGTCAGCGATGAAATCAAATATATAATATACTTAAAAAAAAAGGGAAATGAATGTGAATTTGCTCCACGTGATTAAATGGAACATATTACTTGATTAGTGGAAAAAAGAAAAAAACGATTATATTTTATATTTTACTTTTTTTTGATACAAAATAAATTTTATTTTTAAATTTTAGCTAAAAAAAAACAATAAAATATATATAAAAAATCAAAGCAATTAAAAAATAAAAATAACTAAAAATAAATAAATAAAATCAAAATAATTTAAAAAAAAACTCAAAACAATAAGAATAAAATAAATAAATAAAATCAAAACAATTAAAAAAAACAAAACAAATAGAAACAAACAAACAAACAAAAAAAAAGAAGAAGAAAAAAAGAAAAGAAAAAATTAAAAAATTAAAAAACCTTAAAAAAATCAAAACAATTAAAAAAAAACATTTGGAGGATTATGCTTAGAGCTGGCATTAAAATCTATGCTTTCATTATGGTTGTATGCATTTACAAGACATATTAATATGCCGGAGACAACAAATCTATAATGCCAAGCTTTTTTCCATGCACATTCCATGAGCCATCTGACACAAACAGGAAGTAATTTATTTGTCATGGCTATTAATTAAAAATAGACTGTTATCAACATCATAAATTGGACTAAAATTATGCTTTCAATTTTCCTTAATTTGTTTCATTTTGGCATACAATTTTTGCGTAAGAATCAGGAAGGAATGGCCATTTCTTCTAAACACACTTATGTTCTTTATGCCAAGTTTTTTTTGTAGGATTTGGGAGATCAACTGATCATTAAGGAGACTACATTGTGTCGGCGATTGGTCTTCAAAAGGCTAATTTAATGAGAAATTCTAAACAACAAGTTCATGATCATAAAACGAAATTTCCAGAAAATTACAAGTTATTGCAACTTCCTGTAATAGCTTAATGGTTTGACATGTTTCATGATAGATTAGTAAATTCGAAAATCTGGGGGTTGTTCCTAAATGTCCAAGGATGGTACAACACTGGTCAAACTCAACCATTTTAGCAAAAATTCCAGAATTAATGAGCAGATTTGAAATATTTGAGATTTTGCATGCCAAAATTCGCTTTTTCCCAGTAAGAGTCATTAACCATTTCTCATTATCCACATACACTTCCTTACATTTTCATCAAACCTAACCCACCAATAAAATCAACGAAGTTCATTTACAAGCTTTTGGTTCCATGTTACATATTCATTGTCAGTTTCCTTTTCCCTACCCTTGCAAATAAAACCTTGCTTCCATACACCATTGAGTCCATAGTCCTTGAGTCTAAATATTTTTCTAAAAACACCTTGAAGCTTGCATGCCTTAAAGGCAAGCTATCATGCAGATAAACAAAGGGAATACACCAATGTCCCTTGTTCATCGGATATTCTAAGTATTCGACAACAACAAATTCATTCATACTTAGAAAGATGTGTTTGGGGCATCTTGACTCTCATCCACATCAAAGATGGGAGCTCTTGTGTTGACTAGTGGCATCCATTAATGGCCACTAAGTTAACAAATTATTGTTATGTTCGACACCGAAGCATTTATTCACATGACAAGAATTGTGCCAATGAGCATTGAAGATTTGAAGACCAATCATTTTGTAGCAGAGGAAGTAGATTTACTTTCATTACTTTTCAGTTTTTAATGTAAATAACTTGAGGACAAGTCAATAAATAAGGCTGGGGGGAAGTGTAAATTATAAATTTTCTATACCTTCCAAGCCTTATACATTTTCAGCCGCATTCAACAGCAAATTCCGAACATTCAAAAGAAGATCCAGCAGCAGACTTAGTAGCAGATGCAGCAATAATAAAAGATTCACTTTTTCGACTTCATCCACCATTTTCACAACCAAGTGAAGAAGACTATGATCAAAATTTTGTAGCTACACATGCACAACTCTCATCCATTTTTGAAAGGGTAAGTTGTGGTATGATATTTTCTAACTTTTAACCATTTAATTCCTTGAAAGAAAGAATGATAATTTTTGGAAAAAAACTTCCTTTCCTCATTTCATAAAATTTCCAAAACCATCAGTTTGGGGGGGGGGGATACATTTACATTCATACTTTGTCATATTCATATTTTTCCTTATTCATATATCACATTCTAAAACCCACATACTTTCAAAATATATTTACTATTACATCATAATGAGCATAAAATGGCTTTGTAAAAGTATTTAAAAGTTAATTGGATGCCAACACAATCATGGTTGTTACACAAGAACCAACCATGATGCATTCCAATGAAATATTTTACAATATAAATCACATTATAATTATGCAAAGATCATACATTGAATTTGAATGCAACAAAAAAATATGGTTGAAACACAAGAACCAAGCAAGTTGCAATTCAACAAACACACTTTGCAAACGTTAAGCAAATGATATCATGCAAAGTTTAAGCCAAAGCTCAAGTATCAAAAATAATGTAATAGATTGCATGAGGACATGCAATACTTTCAGTTTGGGGGTATGTTGGGCCTAAGAATTATCCTTAAAATGCATCCACTTTCACTCCATTCAACATCCACTTTCTCTCCATTCACACATTTTCTCACCTCTATTCCACCACCATGTCATCACAATCGCTTCACTTTCATCATTATATGGGTTACCTTTGTGTTTTCCAAAACATTATTAATTCTTAGTATTTTTAAGTGAATTTGTGGTTAAACTTTAGAAAATAATATGCTTATACTTATACCTAACAATTGGAATGAGTTTTTTGACATGTGTAGGTACAAGGAAGCTTCTAAGGCACCCTTATGTGCAACTCTATGTTCAAATTCGAATTTAAGAAGATCGTGAACCTCATGGATAAGATCATGTACCTCATGGAGAAGATCATGGAGGATAGGGTTATGTGTCATCATTGGTTGAGAGATATGTGGATTTGAAGAGGGAATAGTGGATCATCATTACGAGTTTGTTATAATAACTTTTGTATAAATAGGAGTGTTATCTCCTTCATTTTTAACTTTGGAATTTAGAATTTAGAATTGAGAAGTTAGAATTTAAAACCTTAGGATCTTATAAGTTGTAATGAGAAGTTAGAATTTGGAATCATTGTAATGGACATTTTAGAGCCTCTTGGGATGTAGAACTTGTAATTGCAATTTGCAATTGAAGATAAATAAAATGGAGCTTCTTTGATTCTACATTTGACTTCTCTTTTGATGTACACTTTTGTTTTGTTAAGCTTTCATTTTATGTTTGTTTGTAGATTTCATTAGATTCATATGTTTGAAATATTAACGAATGACCTTTCATAAGAAAGTATTAATGTTTCTTTCGATGAATCTGATTTGTTATTTAATGTTTGATTTCATTAGTTTAAATAGTTTGTTGATTAAGATGGTTAGAAATATTAATGAACAATCTCCTGTAAGGGGGCTTTAATATTTCTTACACTTGTCACAATGTCTTTAGATTTCATTTTGTTAAACGACTAAATAGGTGTTGGAGATCCCAATGAAAGACCTCCTATAAGGGAGCTTTTGGCATTTCTTCACCTAGCTTAGTTTAATTTGTCTCTAAGTCCATATATATTGGATGATCCTTGAAGTTTACTTACCTGGATTGATAGTAAATGAAACTCTAATTTGCATCCACATTTTAGACCAAACAGAAGTGTTTTCATGGATATATAGATTCATATTAGTCTAATGCTAATGAAAGATTCATGTAATTATATGGGATCTAATCCTTAAAATGCAGTCCATGTGTCTTGCATTCCATTCAATTTTATGTTCCAACTATTTCACTCTAAATTTTGATGCATCAAATTCTTAAAATTAAGTCATGTTTATTAATTTTCCTTCTTGTTACAGTCTTCAACCAAATATACTATAATGACTAAAAAGTTGCAAGTTCATGTGATGGCGGCTATAGATCTAATGTTAATACTTTTGTGAGTAATATTTTGCATCGGTCTTTTACATTCCTCCTCTCAAGGAAGGTTCTAAATCGATTTTCTCTATAAATGATAAACAGTAAGTGTGATGTGAATTTCCAGCAAATCTTTAAAGGCTCATTAAGATGTTCTAGGCACTAATATCTCCTCAACCTAGGGGATGTCATTAGGAGCTACAACATATGGTACCCCTACTAACACGAGATATAAAAATGGATCCAACTATAGAAAACATGCTTTACCTAGGAAGATGTGAGTAACCTAGAATCTAAAAATATCACCAAGACGACATAAAATATAGGGAGAGTTGAATTCAAGTCCTATCTCATCCTAACATGGAAATAAAATCCAAATGAAATAACAAATCACAAAATGACTTAACTAATATTATTTATATAGAAATGACAAGGAAAAATATGTAACTAATAAGAAAGTAAATAACATCACTCACACAAGAAAAGTTGGAACTATGCTAGAATGTAATTAAATGAAAACAAATAACGCAATTAATATAATCTTTATGCTAAATATTTTATTGTCCTTTTCCTACTTGGTCAAAAGGAATGAAATATGTTATATAAACTCATATAACCAATGTAATCAACATCTTGATTTACCATTACCTTGCATTTTACCTTCATGGTTGGTTGTTGTTGGGATGGGATCCCCTAGGTCAATTTTGGGGTTAAAATAACCCAAGTTTTGGTAAAGCCTTTGTAAATAATGTAAAGTCTCTGTAATTTTGTGGATGCGGAGTGCGTAGATGACTAGGAGTCAAATGGGTTTAACCCCTTGTTTTATGTAAAGTTTGAGTTGGTTTTGAGATTCACCCATGGTCCATGGACCATGGCATTGTATGAAAAAGTCTATAAATAGTGAGTCTTAGTGAAAAAAAAGAGGTAACGAATGAATAAATAAGAATATAGAGAATTGGATTGAGTGAAGAAGTCTAAGGCAGGAAGGCTTTGCTTCCTGCACTTAGATAGGGACGGAAAGGCTCCACAGAGCTATGTGCGCGAAGGCCTAGGTAGAGTCTGCAACTGATTGTGTGGACCCATGCAACTGAGTGTGCAGTGTGGTTTTGAATCTGTAACCTTGAATTGAAGATCAATAAAGACAGTTTCTGAAGAATTCTTGCGTATTTCTATGTATCTTTGTTATTGTTATATGTTGTCAATGAATAATGTGTTTTATGGAATATTGATTGAATGTTGCATGATTCTCTTGAATAAGTCTTAATAATGTACGCAACGCATGTTTAAGTACTTTTTCAAAGACTCTGATGAACTCTGTTATGTTTACTAATAAATTAAAGTAGATATGTGCAAACACTAATTTAGGGTTGTTCTCTGATGCACGTAAGTGGATAAATTGATTGTTAAAGGTCCGCAAAGATTAATCATAGACCTTCGCGAAGGTCTAAAGACTATTTTTACATAGTTGCAGTAACGTGCTCTAAGGGTTTATCGATCTGCACGAAGTCATATCTGAGGCGTTGAAAGACATCACACTAGTCTCTGGATGCAAAAACCTGGTTCTTGCATCCCCCCATACTGCTTCAGGTGAGACTACAGCCTACACTACGCGGGTTGTTGCCAATAGGGCCAGTAGTGTAAGGTTTTTTTAGTTGGCGCAGCTAACACCGAACTTGGGTCAGGAACCCCTAGGCCAAAAAATGGTTCTGTTGTCAGGATCGAGATCTTCTTGAAAAAGATGTGTGATTTCGTATCACTGGAATCTGACCAAGAAAGAAATTGAAAAGTGGTTGGATCAGAAAATTCACGAGTTCACAGCACAAGAAAATAAGAATTCGCGCCTATCAAAGGAAGAGTGGTTGAACATGTATCTTTATATGGATATACACGATATCTTCTTCTGCACCTTCCCCATTGCATTGTATGAGTGGTTGGCTAGATTGGTAAATAGCCAAGGAAGGTGGAAGCTCGATAATCATATAGTGTGGACTCCAAAATTATTGTGATAGTTAGAATCCTCTGAAAACAAGATTGCATGGATTGTCGATCACTGGCTCAATCAAATTATAGGAGGATTTGTTATAGAATTTACAGTTGATACCTCAGTCAGCTATAGCGAAGTGGAGCGAAGATTTTTCAAAGGACTGCGAGATAAGTACTTAAGATCTTTGAATACATGGATTAAAATGTTGTTGTCTGAAAACCGGGTGATGCCATTACCTTGATGTTCAGAGCTATGCGAAGTGGACAAATATTTAGAAACCGAGAAGGATCGGGATCAGAGTATAGTACATTGATTGGACCTCCTTTAAGTGATGATGAAGGGGCAAAACGGTCTCCGCCACAAAGTTTTGTTCAACTAATCACTCAGGGGATTCCTCGACTAAATCATCCTTCCACTCCGCCACCACCTCCACCTCCACCACATACACCTTTTCCCACACCTTCACCTCCACCACCACCATTCAACATGACGAATGTGATGAAGCTTCCAATTTTCAAGGGCATAGGAAGTGAAGATATGGAGAAGTTCTGGTTTGTTGTTAATGTTGTGTGGATAGTGCAACAGATTACTGATGACAATATAAAGAAGGTACAATTGGTTATGCTCTGCAGGATCACGAGCTAACTTGGTATATTAAGTATTGTTCTAATAATCCTCTTGCATTACTAGAAGAGACTAAGGTAGCTTTAAACAAGGAATTTAGTAAGCCTAAGTCTGACTCACAATCAGTAATCAGATTCAAATAAATCATGATGAGGGTGGATGAGACACCTTGGAAATTAGATCAACTGTTGAAGTGTCAGATTCAAGAAGCTAACATGCAGCTCACAGATAGTCAGCATCGCGAATGGTTTATAACTTCGCTTCTTCCCCACTTGAGATTTTCTTTGTCACAATAGAAGATAGGAATTTCTCTACACTTTGCCTTGAAGATGATAGCTATCCTAGTTGACCCCAGCTGAGAACGAAAAGTACGAGGAGGAAATGGCGAGGGCTAAGAGCATCATCCTTGACGGGGTCAAGGATCATGTAGTACCACACATTGTTGAGAAGGAAATGACAAATGAGATGTGGGAGGCCCTCAAAAAAGTGTACCAGCATACTTCTGTGTAGAGAAGAATGTTACTAGAGAACCAGCTGAGGTAATATCAAATGAAGAAGGGAGAACCGATTGACACCTTCCTCGGAGGAATAAATAAGATCCAAGATCAGTTGACTATTATAGAAGCCATTCTGGATCAGGAATTGATGGTGAGGACAACCCTGAATGCAGCCTCAGAAGACTAGGAGGTATTTGTCCAGAGTATACTAGGTAGAGGGACACTTCCACCTTGGGATGAGATGTGGGCAACTCTTTGCCAAGAAGAGATCAGACGACAATCAAAGGTGGGAAGCAGCAGTAAGGGGATTAGAGTCAAAGAGGAGGAAGATGTTGCCCTAGCATCTGAGGGAAAGAAATAAAAGTGGAAGAAGAAGGATCTCTCCAAGATCAAGTGCTACCACTATGGGGAGTTGGGTCATTATGCGACCTAGTGTCCAAGGAAGAAGAGTAAGGGAGAGTCTTCCGAGACCAAGGTAGCGCTAGCAAGGGCAGAGAAGGAAGTGGAGACAAACAATGATTGTGTCATGAGTGCACATGCACCACTTGAGTGGAAGTGGGGAGACATTGAGTTATAGTCAGGTGGACTACAGGCGATGAGGGGAAGGATCCTTGAGGTACTTAGCCTCTTGGATTAGACCTTGCTACGGGAGCCTCGAAGAGGAGTAGCAGGACTGGTTGATGTGGGTAGAGACGGATGCGTATGGAGCAGTAGAGAGAGCTACAGTGCAGGATTCCCAGGACAGTGCAAGGCTAGCAGGCTGTAGTAATGTGAGAGGAACGGGAGTGTTGCACCAGTGCAGGATGGCACAGAGAGGTGTGCAACGGTGCGAGATGCAAGGAGTTGTTGCAACAGCGTAGAGGTCAGAGAGAGAGCACTTGTCAGTGGCAGAGGGAGCTTCAGCATCAACGGGTGTCTTTAGCCCAATAGTGAGGTCAGAGTTGGGAGATCAATTACTTACTTCTCAGTAAATTCGTTGCAGTACAACAGTGGGCAGCATGATGAGAGGAGTTACAGTGCAGATGCAATGTTGGGAGAAAGGACCAGCAACAGCACGGATGCAGAGGGAGTTGTCGTACAGATGTAGCAGTGGAAGTGGAAGAACCATGGGCAGCAATACAGGATACGACAGTGCATAGGATGGTGGACAACAGGCCTAGCATCAACACAGGGACTGATGCCAGATGATCAAAGTAATACTCAATAAGGAGTATTGCTAGAGCACAATCCTCACTAAGAGGGAGTGTTGGTTTGTGGTAGCATCGGATGTGATCTAGCCATGAAATTTGGTGGAGAGGTTGGGGCGCATGATATATCCAATACCCAGAAAGGGTTTGGGTAGATTCTAAACAGTGTAGGAGATATTAAAATAATTAATATTTTTAATGGAATCCCTAAGTCTAAAATTAGGGAAATTAAAATATTAATGTGGACTAATATAAAAATGTGTTAGAATGGTCCAAAAGACATGGATCAAGCTAGATCTAATCTTAGCCGTTGATTAGGGACTTAATCCCGACCGTTGATATGTCAATGAGAAAAGTATAAGAGGAGGCTTGAGGATCACTTGGAGAGTACACCAGATGTTCAGTCATTATATTCTCTAGAGCGGGGTTTTCTAAGAGAGATAGAATTAGTGAATAGAGAGATACAGAGAGATAGAGAGGTAGAGATAGTGTTGGGAAAGTAGCGCAGGAGCCAGAGAGAGTGACGCAGTAGCAGCCAGGGCTCACGCAGGGCCACGCAGAGGCAGCAAGGAGCTGCGCAGTGCTTTAGAGAGGCTAGCATTACTAATGTAGAGGGCTAGATGGCTAACGCATGGCCTCCTGAGACTAACATAGACCCATTCAGGGTGACGTAGGGCCAGTGCTGGGTAAAGAGAGGCTAACGCAATCCAGAGAGGCAGACGATGGGGTTTCTGGGCCAGATTGGAGCTGAGGAGCTGCCAGAGCGTTTATTCGGGGTTTCAGCTAGGACATTTGTCTCAGACTTAGAGGTACTAATGCCAAGGAAATTCTCTGTTGGGTAAGCCGAATTTGGTACCCAGATTGTACTATGAAATTGCTTAATAAGAGAACCCTCAGATAGCTGCACCGGTTTTACCGCATTGGGTTTTTCCGGGGACATTGGTCCAAAAATAACGGTGTCAATGGTGTGAATGTTTATGTTTCCTTCAGTTGATGATATGTAATATGTTGAGCATGAACTAGTGTTATTTCTAGTATTTACATTGTAAATAACTTGTTAAGTAATGGAACAAGTAGGTACAAATAAATCAATAAAAGTGCATGGAGGGTTTCTAACTGGTAGACTTAGAAACTTCAACGCATGGATGAGCTGCAGGAGGTCATTATGTAGGTAAGGCAATTCACAGAAGATTTTGCCTGCAGCACTATGGTGGCCAAGGCTGCACAAGGATTCCAAGGCGTATTGTAAGGCATGCAATGCATGTGAATGAATTGGCAAATGATCACGAAGGTATGAGTTGCCATTACATCCTCAAGTATCTTTGCAGCCATTTGAGAAATGGGTGATTGATTTCGTTGGGCCAATTCAGCCCCTGGAAAAGAAAACAGGCACACACTATATTATCACGTGATGGAATATCTAACCAGATGGGTGGAAGCACAACCTGTTAAGGACTGTACAGGGGCTATGGTAGAAAATTTATTGTTTGAGTATGTCTTAACTAGATTTGGTTGTCGAAAGTGTTGATGAGTGATAGAGGTACGCACTTTCTGAACGAGAAAATCAACGCATTGACTGAAGAATTCCAGGTATATCTCCAAAAGAGTACACCATATCACCCTCAGGCCAATGGAACTATTGAAGCCTTTAAAAATATTTTGGAGAACGCGCTGATGAAGATCTGCAACGCACGGCAGAATGATTTGGATGTGCACGTACTTGCGGTACTATGGGCTTATAGGACTACTTGTAAGAAGTTGACAGGGCAAACACCATTCATATTAGTATATGGGGTCGAAGTTGTAATGTCGATGGAATACATTGTACCTAGTCTACGCATAGTAGCACTGAGCTTGAAGAAGATTGATTTTTGGCAGGATTCCATCAAAAAGTGCAGAAGGGTTGTAAAAAAGCAGGGCATGATCGCCATATAAGCTTCGCATATTCAAAGTAAATAATCTTGTCCTGTTATATGATAGTAAATTCACTAAATTTCCGAGTAAACTCCAGATGCATTGTTTAGGGACATATATTATCAAAAAAATTACAGATGGAGGTGCAGTTCAGCTCGCGAAGCTGAATGGGGAACCCTTCCTGAGAAGAGTGAATGGAAGTAGGTTGAAATTGTATACTGGGGATCCTGCGTAATGACTATATGGTGGCAAGATAATCCTAGTGCTCTAAGTAGTTGCAAGGGTGCACGAGACAATAAACTACACTGCCAGTTGGGAGGACAACGTAGCGAGTAGACTACCTGGAGAATGACAAAGAGGCAACCCAAGAAGTTGTGCTATGAGGGAAGGTCCATGCAGCATAGTAGGAAAATGACTATCGGAGTTATTATTCATGAATTGATGGCTAGAAGATGGTTAAGAGGAGTGGGGTGGCAAAATTTAAGGCAAAAATATTTAAAGATCTATTGCCAAAACAACATTTATTGTTAGAATTTGGGGGGAATGGTTGGATTTGAATTCAAAACTCCCTATAAATTACACGTGTTGGTCCAACAGAGAACACTTTGCACTCTCAGAATTGTTAGTGAAATTCATTGTTTGTTGGCTATGAACTGATCAATTTGGGAAGATTTAGTCGCAAGCCCCATATTTGCTAAGTTTCCTGCGATAAAATAGAAGTTTATTCTTGACAAAATGTCTCCACCAAGTCCTGCTGAAACTGTTAGTACTGGCGATGCTGCCTCTGAGACTGCTGCCCTGAAAGTTGTAAGTATGGAAGCTTCCGCTACTGTGCCTATAGCACTGAGGTCACCTAGGCCAAAGCCTACCCCTACCAGAGAAACTCAACCATCCAAATCAAAGAAGTCCGTGAAGGAAAAGCAGAAGAAGACGGTGTCGGTTCGCGCTGCCACAAGGAAGCATACTGAAACACAGAAGTAGAAGAAAGATAAGCAGTCGAAGAAAGTAGTGGACCTGGAGGTAGAAGAAGCCCAGGGAATAGAAGACATTGATGCTGAAGGAGTGGAACCCATAACAAGGCTACCCAATTATATCCCTCTGCAGAAGGGAAAAGAAAAGGTACGAAGGACCCGGATTCTGAGAAGTTCACCATATCTATGCCCCTACTACCTGAGCAGGTCCCTTTTCAACGCCTACGGCTCGCAAGGGTACCGCTACTGAAAATGGAGGATTGGGACCTCGCAGACCATGCTAAGTTTCCACACTTGGCGACAGATAAGTAAATGGTAGGGTCTATTATGTAGAATCAGGTGTTACAACATTGGAAACAGGGAAATGGGTATGTGGTGTCGAGCACTCAGGGTTACTCAATTTGCTGTGGGTGCCCCACTATCACCACACCCCCGTTAATACAATATCTATGCGCCAACTACTCCCATTGGTGCATGATGGGTGTTTATGGCTAGGAGGGCCTATCCCCATTATAGACATGCTAGTTCATAGAATCACGCACCTTCCTTATAAGGGCGTGAACCCAGCTAAGGAGTTTGGCAGAAAGACTAGGGAAAAAGACTTCGCATAAAGGATGAAGAGGGATTATGGCCTCCTTAAGAAGTCGAGAGGGTATTCAATTCTTTCTATAATAGACCCAGTAGTTCAATTGGCTGCCCAGATTTTACCAGGGAAGGTAATGCGAAAGTGCCACACGGATGAAGTTTCAGCACCAATATTTCTCTGGATGCAAAGTGCGCGAAAGGCGTATAGTTTAACTAATCAATATAATTTTGTTAGGAGTTCTTAGTGAACTAACGAGAGGCCCAAGATGAAACCAAGTTGTTCCACTACGCTTGGTTGTTGCTGTTGATTGTGCTCGGTGCATGGGAATTTTTGGAGGATAGCCAATTTCCTCCACTTGAGGAAGGATTACCAAAGGTAGCACAATTCGCTTCCTTATGGGCTACAAAGGATGCCGTGTGAATTATAGAGACAAAGATATTTTGGGTTCTTATGGAAATGAGTCTCCACATGGCCATCAATTAGCATCTAAAGTTGTCCCCAACCTTGTTCATGCAATTGTCAGCTTACGCGACATTCAAGGCCAACTTCCACAGGGTATATATCCAGGTGCGGAAGGATCCAGAGAAGAAATGGCATGACTTTCCCTATTTGGTCACAGAATCAGATGTGAAGGAGGTTGTAACAAAATGGCCTGCAAAGTGGAATGCCCCATCAGACTTAGCTGTTGGACTAAGCACGAGTGTGGAAAGTTCTACTGCATAGAAAAGACATGAGGCAGCTAAGTAGGTTGCACGTACTTAGGAAGCACAGAAAAAGTAGGAAGTCACAGAAAAGGCTCGTGTGGAGCAAGAACGTGTTGCCAAGGAAGTAGGCAGAATAGAAACAATGCAAGTTGCAAAAAGGTGACAAGTCACCTTTGCCTGAGACAGAGGAAGAAGAAATTTCAGGACAAGGCGGCTGTTATAGACATTTTTGGGCACTGCAACCCCGAGCATAAAATTTCCATAAACCAAGGGCTCCTAAGTCCCTAAAAGTGTTGTTATAACCCCTAAAGGAACAAGGTCAACTGATTACAACTTCTCCCAGAAGTTCTCCATGAAAAACTACTCAGAACTGGTCAAAACAGGATCATTTCAGCTGCTCCATAGGCAAAGTGCGTGCATCTCACCTAAGTACACTTTGTGGGTGCGGTGCATTTCAAAAAGCCCTTCTATGGGGTGCGATGGGTGAGAAGTGATAAATGGCAGTGTCAATCCACGAGGTGGAGAGGCATGGAACCTTCCAGAAACTTCTCCTGTGACACTTGCCTCTCTGAATTCGACCAAGGATGAGTAAGAGATCATCAATCTCCAAGTGGAAGCAAGAACTATCAGAGGGAAGACACTAATCAAATCACAAGCTGACTCATCTCCCTTACAGATATCTATATATGAATCCCTCATCCCAGAGATCCGGGGGCTGGAATTTTGCATCTTGTAAGGAATTGCTGTTGGTTTCTTGAGACAACATCATAGTGTTGGGTGATCTAAGCTTTGTATGAGGTGAAGAAGGGCTTACTTGCTGAGAGGATGATGCTGGGTCAGAACAACTGGTTGTAACTCCCTTGGCTCTTTCTTGATTATCAATAAAATCTATTCAAGTTTTCCTCCATACTCTTGTGTCATTTATGTTTTGTGCATTTGTATGGTCAATTTACATCTGATCCTAGATTGTTTATGATTATAGATCCATGTCCTTGTATAGTGTTATGCTACTTTTATCCTACAGGTACTCTGTGAAGCTGGGTGTACAAAGAAGCAAGTAGCGAAGGACTATCAGGAGAGAGAGGAATCGAACTACGAGATAAGCACAAGACAGAGGTTAGTCTCCTTTGTTCTTCTCTCATCTATATTTCATAAAGGAAAAACGAAAGTAGCTTTACTTTGTTTGTTTCAAGGTAGCTACCACGCCTTAGTGGGATAAGCAGTTCTGTGTAGACACTTTTCCCTGTAACAAAATGGCGACTCCGTTGGGGAGCGACTAGGTTGTTTGTTTATCTTCCTTGTTGTTTATTTTATAAACTTACAGACGGAGCCTGAAGTCGAGCTAGGTAGCTTTCGAACTGCATTTGCTATGCAAATGCAAAGTAGATAAATGGCGCTTTAGTCAATCTCCGGGATTTGTTTATGAATTAAACAACTGATTTACAAACTCTCTAATTGCCCTCGTGGTAGCTCTTGGAACCTCCTTAGATCTACCCTTGTTGTTGATTTACTGATTACCATTTGCTCGGCCAAAACCCCTGAACTGAACTACAAACTGTGACCCGAAACCCAAGCAAAGCCTCGTCTCTGGCCCAGCGCAGGCTCTGTTCTGTGAATCTGAAATTCAACGCACTTCCCGAGTGTAGTAGGTGCGCTGCATTTCAAGTTCACTGTGTTACAGGTGTGCTGATCAGACTAGGCATTGTTCCTCAGTTTTGGTTTCTGTGTTCATTCTTTTCAGTTCTATTCATGAGTTTTGCTGTTTGTAATCAGTATATCTCTATTTGAAACCCCTTTCCTTGCTGATATTCTGCCTCCATTGTGCAAAAGAACTGTAAATGTTTTTGTGTATTCGTTGAGTCATTTTCAATTCTCTTTTGCAAAAAGTAATGTAATTGTACTGTCGTTTCTTGATTTGAAAGTGTCGCAAGTGTCGTTTTCAGTCATAGGAGAGAGTTTGGTTGCTCTTGATAGTTGATTACCCTGTTACTATTGTATTTGGTCTGAATTTGTAGTTTTTCTAGTGTCGAAAGCAAGTATTCATTTCCGAATCGTAAAGTGTTGTGATTGTCTTCATTTTTTATTTTGAAAAGAAACTTGTTAGTAATTGTCGCTTGAAAAGTAATTCATATTTGCGCATTAGCTTTCTTTTTATCATTCACATACTAAGAAAGCCGAAAACAAATACATGCATGTGCATTTGCATTTAGATTGTTTGATTGATTTGATTTAGGACAATGCATTTAGTGTGTGTTCTTTGCTCTTTGTGAAAGAATATTGTCTCTCTTTCCTTAGTAGCTAGGATTTTCATTGCACAAAGAAGATAAAAGATTGTTTATCATCTTAGATTGCATTTTAGGAATTGTACATCTACATCTCGCGGTGAACCTGAAAGGCAAATTTCTTAAGCAAGATCAACCATAAAATAAATTTAATGAATCTAACAATGCTTTGGAACCTAACGCACAACATCTAGAAGTCTAGGCTAGAGACGTATTCCGGTGTCGTAAAGCCTGGTAACTGTTGTTCTCACTGATGGTTGGGTGATTCCTCCACTTTGAGACAATAAGTGCCAGTATGGACTTGTGCTCCCACGTACCGTCGAGTATATTTTGGGAGACCATAATAGGCTTAATCCTTTATCCATAGGAAGCCGTGTCTGCCGCCCTATCAATCGCAATGCACTGAACACAGCATTCGGGAAGATTGACTGCCATACCGTAAAAAGTATTCTGCAGTTTTGCGATTGGTTTGGTAATCCCTCTGCCTAGATTTCTAGAGCAGTCCCTTTTGTTCCTTTTCAGACTCCTTAACGAAAAAGGTCCATCTGAGCACTTGTCACTTCAGGCTCATTAAAAATCGAAGGCGACTAGAGTCATCTTTTGTTTTTTCTCGACTCTTTAAAATTGAAAAACAAGTTGTGTCAAAGCGTCTAAAATTTATTTTAAACGGAATAATCATCACCCTTTCCTATGTTGATCTTAGGTTGAGAAAATGGAATCCACCAACCAAGGAATTCCCCTTGGAGGAAATCCTAGTCCCTTCTCCTCTTGGGGAGATGTTAGTGCACCCCATATGGCCACATTGTCACTTCCAGGATTGACAATCGGCTTGCCCGTATGGCTCTTCTCAACCTCTGTAATTCAGAACACCGCAATTCCTGAACAATCGAGTCAGCAGCTAGACGAATCTAGAGTTACCCACCAACCTTCTACTTCCTCCAACTCTTCCTCTCCTCCCTCCTCTTCGCTTGATGGGGCTGGTAAAGCCAAAAATCAAGTACCTGAGAAGAAGAAGGAAAAGAAGAAGAAGGAGCCAAAAGTGAAAGGGGGCAACCAAGCGTCGTCTAGCGAAAATCCACACACTGCACCGACCAGGCCTAAGTCGCCATGTGTCATTTGCAAAGGAGACCACTATCATCAAGATTGTCCCTGCATCCCTCGGATCTTAAGGGACTGGTCTCCTCGTTTGCACAACCCAATGTCGTCAGCCTCTGATGATCATGTTGAAAACACACCGTCGACTAGTGAAAGTGAAGCCCCAGGACAAAAAGGAAAATATAGATTTCCTTGTAAACTGTGCGAAGGCGATCATGCCGTCCACCGTTGTCTCTTCTTAGATGAGGCTAAAAGAGTTTTGGACGATCGTCCGGTTTCACCGTTACGACTTCCTCCTGGATATAAAAAACTCTTGCCGAGTCTGTCACTAATTGAAAATCCGGCTGACCCGCCCAGGTGGTCGGCTGAAGCATCTATCATTGAAGATGAACCATCTGAACCCATACCAGACGAAAGTCAAAATGTCGAGGCAGCAGTTGACCCGGTCTTGCCTTCAGAGGTTCCATTTTCAGATCATACAGTCACAAAAGAGAATAAGGATGACACCGTCCAAATTCTTTTCATAAGCACAGACTCCGATGAACATGGGGGCAATTTACCCATTCCTTTACCGCAGGAAGGAAGTTCGTCAGAGTCGTACCCGGCCATCTATTCGGTCCCACCTCCAAGTAACCTAGTTGTTTCCTTCGACTGGAATCAACTAGGTAGACCCCGTTTACCGGCTAGTGTACCATTCTGAATAATTGCTCAAATATATAGAATGGTTATGGCTGGTACCATCATAGATGAAGGGGCTTCTGTGAGTATCCTTTCCTCGACTACTTGGAAAGCGCTTGGTTCGCCATCGCTTTTGCCTGAGATGAGAAATCTAACAGGCTTTGACAAAGGAACCAGTCGACCATTAGGGATCCTTCCTAATGTGCCCATAACATTGAGAGGGAAAACCATTCATATGAACGTAATGGTAGTCCAAGGACCCCTGGATTATAATCTACTCCTTGGACGAGACTATATTTATTGCATGGGAGCCATTGTCTCATCACTCTTTAGAGTAATGTGTTTTCCGCACGAAGGAAGAGTGGTCAAGCTCATAGACCAGCTTTCATTTCTCGGATCACGCATAGAAAATAGTCATATACCATCCCTAAATGGTCTTTTCACACAAGGAATGTCTCATCAATATCCAGTCCGTCCACTTGATGAGCGCGAGTGATTCAGGGGACATGACTGAAACCCAGGGGGCATGCACCCTGGTCTGCTTCGGCAGGAAAACTTCGGGTATAGGGTAGGTTTCCGCGAGAGATATATGACTAGTCTGTACTCCCATCCGTGGTTGGAAAAGGGGGTTAGACTGGAATAAGATTCCCTCGTCAAAGTTATGTGAGTGGATTGTCTCACCTTTGTCTATTTCGGTAGACATTGCTGAAGAAGTGTTTTGTTTGCGGTGTGAATAGAACAATCTTTGGTAACCTGAAAGAGGTAGACCTTTCCTGATAAAACAAATGTTTTGTCGGTAGAATGAAAGGTGACCTTGAAGCTTTATTTTATACCTGGGGGCATGCAAACCTTTTGGCGTGCAAGCAAAGAGCGACTATTTATTTTTTAAATTTGTAGGTCCTCTAACCCTTTAAACTCGTAGGATTGGTCGTTTCCTAACTTGCATAAAGAAAGGATGTGGGGAAAAACTCTAAAAATTGCCATTTTCATATATGAGACATTCTTATTATATGACTGGATTAATCGAGCAGTTTTAGCACATAGTTCAAGCTCGTTAAAAAATAAACATAAGTCATGAGCAAATGTTTCTCCCCGCATTTAAGCTCATTAAAAAATGAACTATTTCCCGGTAAATAACCATCGTGAATGTAGTACTTCAGCCTTTAAAGCCTTGGTCGTGTTCTCATCATCACCTCCACTCTGTATTGGCTGATCATTCACCTCCATTTGATTGTTTACCCCTTTTTGAGGAACAGCTGCGAAGAGTGATCCCACTAGCCATCCTTGTAACACTGCCGTGATTGGAAAATTCCAAACCTTACCTGGAATCAGCTGCTACCCAATTTTATCACTCGTTCCTCAAAAGACGAGTCTCCTTTAAGCTCTTTTCAACTGACTCGTAAAATATGAAAAGATTGCTGAGCCATTGGCCTCTCCAACTCGTTAAAGGGACCGGAAGTGTTATCCCTCCTTTAGATTTTAATCTTTTTGGACCTGAGGGATTATTACACAAAAAGATCAAGCGCTTGTTTTGTTCGGCTCGTTAAAAGTATCGAAAATTCATCCCTTCTGTATTGTTTTATGCTTTTTCGGACTTAAGGGATTAGATGACGAAAAATGAATTTTGGAGTTTCCTTTACGTCCCTTTTCAGGCTCTCTAAAAATGAAAAGGATCGAGTTATCTTTTTTGTTAAACTCGTTAAAACCTAATAGCGACAAACTTTTCCATAGCAGACAAGAACGAGTTTCACTATCGCTAGGCTCGTTAAAACATAGCGATGGGTTTGCCTGAAGGGCAAATTATAGAACAAGCATATGTTATCCTCCTCAAGCTTGACAAAAAGAAAGAGGTACTGGTTAGCAATGACTGGGGAAAAATTGGGAAGAAAACTTGAAGAAACTTTGTTGGTAGCAAGTCGCTCTTGAACATGACACTTTCACTCCGCATCCAAGTCGGGTTAGGTTGTTTCATTCACCGGTCACATCACCATGGTCCCATCGCACCATCCACATTTGGGTTAATGCTACCAATCCATCACGTCAGTGTCACCGATATGTTCAAGAGAAGTCATTCAGAGAATTCACCTGTGTCTCACCCGCTACAATACATTTACACTCCATTCTTTCATGACCGCCACCCTGAACCTTATATCACCAGATCGTTTTCACCTCCATTAAAATCATTTTCTCCATTCCGTGTCATTGATGTGGGATTCATTAAGGCCCTCCTATGACGGATCGCTTCTTGTCGACATCAGCTCATTATCCAAGAAGTCGGTCTAGGAACACCTCGTTCAGTACTTTGAAGCTTGCATGCCTCAATGGCAAGTTTCTCACTTCCGGCGACAGGTTTACATCAATGACCTTCGACCGAAAGATTTTGCGTGGTGTTCGACGCCAAGTTCTTTATTCACACCACGTGAATTGTACTGCAATACCTTGAGGGTCATTATCATTATCGGTGATTCCTCTCGTGCCTGTTAACAGCTTACATCATTGGATGGTAGTCAGGCGATGTCTTTCCATGTTTGACTCCAGAACATCTCTCACATGGATAGACTTGTACTTCGAGTGAAGATCAAACGAGATTTGAAGACCCCGGATCTAGTTTCATCCATCTGGGATACGATATATATTCAGGGAAATAAAGACATCAAATGTACATCATTGCTACACAGATAATCATCCAATCAAAGGGATGATGGCTCTACCAGAATCATCAGTCTACACTCAGACGATTGTCTGTCCTATGTACATGAAAATGAATTTATAAAGCTGAGCATGGGAATGCCCGCCTCAACTAGATCATGAAAATATTATGAAGATAATGTATTGTATTGTATCTTATTACAGGTCTCCTCCCAGCTTGAAAGAACTTCGGATCCTCATAATAAAGAATTTCACCCGACATCAAAAGATTAACAACCTCATGCTTTAGGGGGTAACTGTTATAGACATTTTTGGGCACTGCAACCCCAAGCATAAAATGTCCATAAACCAAGGGCTCCTAAGTCCCTAAAAGTTTTTTTCTAACCCCTAAAGGAACAAGGTCAACTGATTACAGCTTCTCCCAGAAGTTCTCCATGAAAATCTGCTCAGAACTGGTCAAAACAGGATCATTTGAGCTGCTCCATAGGCAAAGTGCGTTGCATCTCACCTAAGTACACTCTGTGGGTGCGTTGCATTTCAAAAATCCCTTCTATGGGGTGCGATGGGCGAGAAGTGACAAATGGCAGTGTCAATCCGCGAGGTGGAGAGGCATGGAACCTTCCAAAAACTTCTCTTGTGACACTTGCCTCTCTGAATTCGACCAAGGATGAGTAAGAGATCATCAATCTCCAAGTGGAAGCAAGAACTATTAGAGGGAAGACACTAATCAAATCACAAGCTGACTCATCTCCCTTACAGATATCTATATATGGATCCCTCATCCCAGAGATCCGAGGGCTGGAATTTTGCATCTTGTAAGGAATTGTTGTTGGTTTCTTGAGACAACATCATAGTGTTGGGTGATCTAAGCTTTTTATGAGGTGAAGAAGGGCTTACTTGCTGAGAGGATGATGCTGGGTCAGAACAACTAGTTGTAACTCCCTTGGCTCTTTCTTGATTATCAATAAAAGCTATTCAAGTTTTCCTCCATACTCTTGTGTCATTTATGTTTTGTGCATTTGTATGGTCAATTTACATCTGATCCTAGATTGTTTATGATTATAGATCCATGTCCTTGTATAGTGTTATGCTACTTTTATCCTACAGGTACTCTGTGAAGCTAGGCGTACAAAGAAGCAAGTAGCGAAGGACTATCAGGAGAGAGAGGAATCGAACTACGAGATAAGCGCAAGACAGAGGTTGGTCTCCTTTGTTCTTCTCTCATCTATATTTCATAAAGGAAAAATGAAAGTAGCTTTACTTTGTTTGTTTCTAAGGTAGCTACCACACCTTAGTGGGATAAGCAGTTCTGTGTAGACACTTTTCCCTGTAACAGCGGCAGAGGGGAAAAGGGGCAAAGCAGCCCATTTATTATGAAGAGACGTGGCAAGGAGCAACATGGTGGTACAAAGAAGAATCATAAATCGGATAAGTCACAAGGTGATCCCATGGTGTTATTAGAGGGCGACCTTGATGAGATCGGGGATAAAATTTGGGACACCACCACGGAAGTGTTGCAACAGTTTGACCAGTAATGCATGCAGACGCTGGGGAGAATCCAAAAGGATCTATGCAAGATGTAGATCCAAACAAGCAGACTATAGGTGGGCATTAGACAATCAAGCGTGGAGCAAGCAAGCTTGACACTCGGGACAAGCCAAGTAGTAGAGCTAGTAAGGACCCCAGACCTCAAAACTATACCATTTCCAAATGAGTCCATTCACGCAGAATCCATTGACGATCACATTACCCTAAGTACAATCAAGAACATGGGACTGAATATAGTGGCGCTCTCCAACAAGACCCTCCATGCGCTGCATACGAGGGTGGAAGATGAATTGAGAACCAAGGAGCAACACGCCTTCAACCTCATAAGTGAGTACAAAGTCAACAATGAGAAAATGTTCGCTGAAAAGATGTAGTATTTGAAGGAAAAGGAGGCACTTTAGATGCGTAGTTCAAGTCTGGAGTCAACAGTAGTAGAGACAAGCAAGACAATGCCTGAGATTCACATCCTGGAGGATGCACAGCTAGAAGCCAAAATTAGAAAACTAGCCGCTGGCGTGCGTGAGGCTAAAGCAAAAGTTGGACGAGTCATGTTTGAGTTCAACATGAAGATTGCAGAGCTACAGTTAAAGTTGCAGCCCAAAACTCTACTTGAGGTCCGAGAGTAGCATAAAGTTGCAATAAGGACAGGCATGGCTGCCTTGGATGCCACAGTCACTGACTGTGCGACATTGTTCGAGCAAGATATGGAGCTAGTGACCAATCTACAGGAGGATCTGAACCCGCAAACACTGAACATAGAGGTAAGGGATTTTCATTGGAAATATGATGAAGTTAGGGTAACTGCATGCTCATTAGCACCAGTGCAACACCTTGCCAAATTGCAGGAAGGAAAACAGTTACTAGCAGAGGTGGAGGAAGCATAGAAGAAGGAGGCATTGCTAAAGGCCAGGTTGCATCCTTGGTTAGAGGAGGCTTATCAAGTCATGGATACCATTCAAGATAAGCTTAAGGG
Source organism: Pinus tabuliformis (assembly GCA_031772625.1). Taxonomy (NCBI): domain Eukaryota; kingdom Viridiplantae; phylum Streptophyta; class Pinopsida; order Pinales; family Pinaceae; genus Pinus; species Pinus tabuliformis. Next base: position 349,830,572 of record CM062820.1, on the reverse strand, counting down.
GTTGCAAAAGAAACAAAAAATGATGAGACTGATTGTAGAAGGACTAGCCATAGAAAATTTGGTCGACAAGGTTCAATAGGAAACAAAGCAAAGCGCTGTTGAATTTGCAGTGGTTCAGTGGAGCTGGGGGGTCTTCATAGTAAGATCATAGTGCCAACAGAGTGACTTGACGGAAAGTCACAATCTTTGTGTTGGGGACCTGTTGGGATGAGGTCCCCTGGGTCAGTTTTGAGGTTTAGATAACCCAAGAATTGGTACAGTCTTTGTAAATAATGTAAAGTCTCCACGATTTTGTGGATGTGGAGCGCGTATATGACTAGGAGTCAAAGGGGTTTATCCCCTTGTTTTATGTAAATTTTGAGTCGGTTTTGAGATTCACCCATGGTTCGCGAACCATGGCATTGTTTGAAAAAGTCTATAAATAGTGAGTCTTAGTGAAAAAAAGAGGTAACGAAGGAATAAAGAGAAGAATATAGAGAACTAGGTTGAGCGAAGAAATCTAGGGCACGAAGGCTCTACTTCCTACACTTAGATATGGAAGGAAAGGCTCTGCAGTTGAGTGCGTAGAGGCCTAGGTAGAGTCCCCAGCTAAGTGCACAAACCCCTGCAGCTGAGTGTGTAGGGCGGTTTTGAATTTGTAACCTTGAATTGAAGATCAATAAAGATAGTTTCCGAAGAATTCTTGCATATTTCTATTTATCTCTATTAATGTTATATGTTGTCAATGAACAATGTGTTTTATGGAATATTGATTGAATGTTGCGTGATTCTCTCAAATAAGTCTTAATAATGTACACAATGCATGTTTAAGTACTTTCGCGAAGAACCTTATGAACTCTGTTATGTTTACTAATAACTTAAAGTAGATTTGTGTGAACACTAATTTATGCGTGGAGGCCTAGGTAGAGTCCCCAACTAAGTGCATGAACCCCTGTAGCTGAGTGTGTAGGACGGTTTTGAATCTATAACCTTGAATTGAAGATCAATAAAGATAGTTTCCGAATAATTCTTGCATATTTCTATTTATCTCTATTAAAATTATATGTTGTCAATGAATAATGTGTTTTATGGAATTTATGGAATATTGATTGAATGTTGCGTGATTATCTCGAATAAGTCTTAATAATGTAAGCAATGCATGTTTAAGTACTTTCGCAAAGAATCTGATGAACTCTGTTATGTTTACTAATAACTTAAAATAGATCTATGCGAACACTAATTTAGGGTTGTACTTTGATGCGTGTAAGTGGATAAATTGACTATTAAAGGTTCACAAAGGTTGATCCTAGACCTTCGCGAAGGTTTAAATACTGTTTTTATAGAGTTGTAGTAACGTGCCCTAGGATTTTATCAATTTGCATGAAGGTAGATTTGTGGCGCTGAAATACATCACACTAGTCTCTAGATGTAAAAACTTGGATCTTGCATTCCCCCATACTACTTCGGGTGAGACTGTAGCCTGCACTACGTGGGTTGTTGCTGAAAGGGCCAGTAGTGTAGGGTTTTGTTGGTTGGTTCAGCTAACTTTGAACTTGTGTCAGGACCCCCTAAGCCAACAGTTGCTAAGCAAAACAATGAAACATCAAAACCTGTAGCTGCTGTTTGTCAGAACTTCCTTCATGGTTTGTACCAAATCTGCGAGGGATTCTTCAACATGTGGAAGGAAATCAAAGAGTATCCAAGGTTTCTCTATGTTATTACAGGCTTCTTCAACCCATAGACTCTATGGGGCTAATATAATGATATTTCTCACTTTATCCATAATGCCTTTCATCAATGGATTTCATTGTATTGGTAAGCAAGGGAGGTTTTGATGGAAATTCTAACTAGAACTTGCATAAATATTTTGTCCTCCCTTATTGCCCTTAATCACATACACATAACATTAATGAGACAACTTAGAAAAATAAAAAATATTATGAAACCCACAAATTATGGTTATTTTCTTTAGAAAGGAATTTTGGGAGCTTCTAAAGTATCACTACTAAATATTGAGCCAATTTTCGATAGCTCTTTGTCTTTCTCGCGATGATCATTCGTAAATATAATGACAAAAAAGAGATTTTGCAAAGCATCATACATTTTACACAAAAAAATTCAACATATCCTTAAATATCATAATTTCAACGGTATTTATATCACAAATTCGATTCCAAGGCAGCCTCTTTGTTTCATCGAAACTAGACTCGAAATACCGAAGGAAACTTACATAGTTGTGACTGCTAGATAGCTTGTCTGTGATATTCTTGCATCTTTTAGGCATGGGAAAGGTAAAAACAAGACCAATGATCCCATTAATTCTATAAAGTATTTTTCAATGACCATGTCGGTAGTTGCGACATTTAGGTCATGGGAACTCTCGTTGCACGACCGACGATGCCACTAATTCTACAATGTATGTTTTGAAGACCATGCTAGGGTTGCGATGTTTAGGTCGTGGGAAGGACAATCACAATATTGATGATACCACTAATTTTCAAAAGTACCTTTTAATGACCATGTCATATTTATAATTTTGAGGTTGTGCGAAATTCTGTTGCAAGAGTGACAATACCAAAATTTTACTAAATATGTTGTGATGCACATGTTAATTTATGAAACTAGGGTCAAATTCCACATTGGCTAGCTCATGTGATAAAGATGATGATTTCATTAGATTCCTCTTTTTGAGAGGACCAAAATTGACCTAAATATCACCTCATTTGGAAAAGCAGAAGTTGGTTTTTGAATTTATGAACCCTCACATGTACATTGGGGTAGGTCGGCCTCACACATATATAAAATTGGATAGGTCAGCCTCAACATCAAGTGGACCCGCATGGAAGCCTATAAATACAAGAGACCTCAAGCTCATTTTTACATCATGATCAAGAATTCTCTTCTCTTCTTCTATTATTTGGTTCGCACAGGTCTGATAAAGGAAATTCACGCAAGGTTCGAAATTACAGGTTTGAGGCTTGCACATGTCTAGGGTTTCTGTTTTCCAATCGCACGCACGTCACAAGACATATTCGACTACAGTCGCACACTCGTAATGCTTTAAAGAGCGGTTGGGAAGCTGTAGTCACTTGCATAACATCCTAAAGGGAGCAGTCGGGGTTCTGAGACAGTTCCAGGGGGATCAAATCCTAGTCACAACGCTTGCATACAGTGTCTCAGGGAGTGACCGAGAAGTCACAGTCACTCATAGAATATCTTGATGAGTTCGAATAGGGTTCTAAGCTAGCTTTTTGTTGGGTTGTGTTATATTCTTTCCACGACTAGCCCACGAAGTTAACCGGGGGGTTAGAAGGGGGGCAGAGCCCCCCCTCCATTGCATCGATTGCATAGTGGGGGAAGTCACATGGGGGTTTGAGGGGTACATGTAACCCCACTCTATGGGGTCTGAGGTAGTGCCCAGGAAAATTTTGGTTTTGGACCCTATATTAGGTTGGGCGGACCTACCTATGGTTTTGTGCATGTTTTTCGCACATGGTTTTGGACGCGATGGTTTTCGTTCCATGGTATTGGATGCTTTGGCATGTATAAATATGTATTGTAACATTGAAAGGAACATAATGAAAAATCAAGCTGGCAGTCCTGGTTTTGGGATCCAAGGGAAAATTTATGTGTATATGTGTTTTATGTATTATGCTCTCGCATTGTTTATTTTCTATGTTTTAGAAATCATATGCATGTAATTTCTATACGGGGTTAAAACCTATATTTGGTATCGAAGTTGTTTTGGCTTCAAGGGGACACTTTTGTCATTGAGGGGTTTTGCTCGGGCTTGTGGTAGACCCTGTTAAGTGGGAGATCTTCGAGATTTATTCTAGTATTGAAAGAGGATGGCGAGTAGTGGAAAGATAGAGATCGATAAATTTAATGGTCAGAGCTTTGAGTTGTGGAAACTCAAGATGGAGGATTTGTTGCTGGATAAAGATCAGTGGATCACGGTAGATCCGGATACTAAACCAATGGGAGTGTCTGATGAAGAATGGAAGAAGTTGGATCGGAAGGCAAACAACACAATATGATTGTGTGTCTCAGATTTAATATTGTTGAATGTATCAGGGGAAGCTACGGCGAAGGCTTTGTGGAACAAGTTAGGGACTTTGTACCAATCTAAGTCTCTAGTGAATAAACTGTTCCTACGGAAAAAACTGTATAACCTGAGGATGAAAGATGGAGACTCGGTGACAGAGCATCTGAATGCATTTAATACTGTGGTAAGTCAGTTATTATCTGTTGATATTAAAATTTCATATGAAGTTAAGTGCATCAGTTTGTTGTGTTCTCTACCAGATTCATGGGATAGTCTAGTTATTGCAATAGGTAGCAATGCAACTGCCTTGCAGTTTGATGAAATAGTCTCATCCTTGCTGACGGAGGAGATGAGATGGAAAAATATGGAGAGGAAAAATGGTGATGCCTTGTCTGTACGAGGATGGTCCCGAAACAGAAACAAAAATAAGTCATCGAGTGGGAGATATAAATCTAGAGGGAGATCTAAACCTCCAGAAAAACATTTAAAGGTGGTGTGCTAGAAATGTGGAAAGGAAGGGCACTACAAAAGGGACTGTAAATCTAAAGCTCCTGATAAAGGAAAGGGATCTGATGATGCTCCTTCTGTAGAGGCAAAAACCACCTCAAATGAAGGTGGGGATGTGTACTTGGCTTCTTCAAGTACACATGTAAATCATGAGGCATGGTTGATTGACTCAGGTGCATCCTTTCACTTCACTCCCCATAGAGAGTGGTTCTGCGAGTATGAAAAATATGATGGTCGTGATGTCTTCTTAGGGGATGATAGGACAGCTAGAATCATTGGTCGTAGAAAAGTAGAGTTGAAGTTGCAAGGTGAAAGGGTTAGAACACTTCCGAGTGTTCTGCATATTCCTGCATTAGCCAGAAATTTGATTTCTATAAGCAAGCTAGATGATGCAAGTGTAAAAACAGTGTTCGAGAAGGATACCTGCAAGATGGTTTGGGGGGCACTGGTATTGATGCGGGGAGTTCAAATTGGAACTCTATACAAGCTGCAAGGTAGCACTGTTGTTGATGGGTGCAACAGTTCCGTGGTTCCTGAAAGTGGAGCAGAAAATCTAGTGGTCTCTGGAGAGAAGACCATGATGTGGCATCAAAGGCTTGGACATATTGGAGAGAAGGGCCTTCGAATACTTCATGGTAAAGGTATGCTAGAAGGTATGAGTAATAGCTCTCTGGATTTTGATTTTTGTGAAAATTGTGTATATGGGAAGAAAAATCAGGTGAGTTTCCCCTCTGGTGGTAAGAGGGCGAAACAAATATTAGAGCTTGTGCACGGTGATGTGTTTTGACCTATGAAGGTGCTATCACTGGGTAAGTTTGTTTACTATGTATCATTCATATATGACTTCTCGGGGAATACATGGATATATTTCCTTAAGAAGAAATCAGAAGTTTGTGACAGGTTTAAAGAATTTAAGGCTCTGGTGGAAAAGCAGACAAAGAAGAAGATAAAGGTGTTGAGGACAGATAAGGTGGAGAGTTATGCAGTAAGGAATTTGAAGAATTCTGTAATAAGTGTGGTATAGCATGGTAGAAGACTACTCCATATACACCTTAGCAAAATGGAGTTGCAGAAAGAATGAACAAGACGTTGATGGAAATGGCAAGAAGCATGCTCAGTGGTGCAGGGTTAGGACAAGAATTTTGGGCAGAGGCAGTGGAGACAGCATGTTATCTAGTCAACAGATCACCTTCATTAGCTTTGGAGGATAAGACTCCACAAGAGGTATGGACTGGTAAGAAACCCTCTCTTTCACATCTGAGGGTATTTAGATGTGATGCATATGTACATGTTCCAAAGGAGAAACGAACCAAGTTGGATAGTAAATCTGAAAAGTTCATCTTTATTGGGTATAAGGATGGTTTAAAGGGTTATAAACTTTGGAACCCAATAATAAGTAAGGTTATTTATAGTCGAGATGTGGTGTTCAGAGAGCTAAAATATGTTATTAAACATGAAGTCCAACCAAAGGAACCTGAGAAGATAGAGTTTGAGCTAAAGGAGGAAGAATCATACTCTACAGCAGAGGAGGAATCAAAAGATGAAGTGCCACAAACTCTGGGTGTGAGAAGATCAGTTCGAGAAAGAAGGCAGCCAAAAAGGTATAGTCCATCTTCTTTTTGTTCAAATTTTTCTTTATCTATTACTGATGATGATCCCAGAACTGTGAAGGAAGCAGTAGATTTAGAGGATGGAAAACTTGGGAAAAAGGCCATGGTTGATGAAACGGCATCTTTGCACAAAATGAGGCTTGGGATCTGGTGGAGTTGCCGAATGGAAGGAAACCCATTGGCAGCAAATGGGTGTTCAAGAAGAAGACAAATGCAGAAGGAAATGTGGAGAAATACAAAGCTCAGTTGGTAGCAAAAGGTTATTCCCAGGTGCCGGGAATTGATTTTGGTGATATTTTTTCTCCTATTGCCAAGGTTACTTCAATTAGATTACTTTTATCTGTTCTTGCTGCTTTTGATTTTGAGGTAGAACAGATGGATGTGAAGACATCATTTCTTCACGGGGATCTGGAAGAGGAGATCTACATGAAGAAACCTGAAGGCTTTGCGGTGAAGGGTAAGAAAGAACTAGTATGCAAGTTAAAGAAATCTGTGTATGAGTTAAAACAGTCACCAAGGATATGGTATCATAAATTTGATACATATATATGGGGACTTGGCTTCACTAGAAGTAAAGCAGATCACTATGTGTATTTTAAATTAATTGGTGAACGTGTTATTTATCCGGTCTTGTATGTTGATGCTATGTTGTTGGCTGGAAATGACAAGGAAATTATCCAGGATTTGAAGACCCATTTGTCCTCGAAATTCGACATGAAAGATCTTGGTGCTGCAAACTATATTTTGGGCATGGAAATTAAAAGAGATTGGACAAAGAGGAAGCTTTGGTTAAACCAGAGCAAGTATGTTGAGACAATATTGCAGAGGTTTAATATGCATGATAGTAAACTGGTGAAGGTTCTTATTCCTGTAGGTGTAAAGTTATCTGTTGAACAGTGTCCCAAGACACAAGAAGAGGAAGAGGACATGTCTCGTGTTCCATATGTAAGTGTAGTCGGTAGCCTGATGTATGTGATGGTTTGCACATGCAGTGGGAGTATTGAGCAAGTTTATGTCAAAACTAGGGAAGAAGCACTAGACAGCAGTGAAGCAGGTTTTCAGGTATTTGTGTGGCACTAGTGATTATGGTTTGTGCTACCAAGGAAGACTAGGATTGGACAGAGTGTTGGATATTCGTGGCCTTGTTGATGCATACTGGGCTGGAGATCTAGATCAGAGAAGATCTACAAGTGGGTATGTGTTTAAACTATTTGGAGGTGCAGTTAGTTGGATGAGTAAGAAAAAATCTATAGTGGCACTACCAACTACAGAGGCAGAATACATGGAAGCCACTCATGAAAGCAAGGAAGAAGTTTGGTTGTAGAGATTGTGTTCAAGTATGGGGTTAGTACAGGGAGCTATAAGGATAGATTGTGACAGCCAAAGTCCAATTTTCTTGGCAAAGAACCCTGCATATCATTCAAATACAAAGCACATTGATGTTCAGTATCACTTTGTGAGGGATATGATAGAAGAAAAAAAGGTGTTGTTGGTAAAGGTGGACAATTTTAAGAATACTGCAAATGCATTGACAAAATCTATGAGCTCTAAGAAGTTCTCTTGGTGTAGAGAAACAATGGGCATTGCAGGGCTAGATAAATGACTAAGCTCTCTTGTGGCCTCATGTGGAAAGAAAACAACAAGTGGGATAATGTTGGGTTGTGTTATATTCTTTCCACAACTAGCCCACGTAGTTAACCGAGGGGTTAGAAGGGGTCGGAGCCCCCCCTTCATTGCGCTAATTGTGTAGCGGTGGGAGTCACAGGGGGGTTTGAGGGGTGCAGGTAACCCCACTCTATGGCGTTTGAGGCACCGCCCCGGAAAATTTTGGTTTTGGACCCTATATTAGGTTGGGCGGACCTACCTATGGTTTGTGCATGTTTTTCGCACATGGTTTTGGACATGATGGTTTTCGGTCCATCGTATTGGATGATTCGACATGTATAAATATGTATTGTAACATTGAAAGGAACATAATGAAAAATCAAGCTGGTAGTCTCGGTTTTGAGATCCAATGGAAAATCTCTGTATATATGTGTTTTCTGTGTTATGCTCTCACATTTTTTATTTTCTGTGTTTTAGAATTTGTATGCAAGTAATTTCTGTACGGGGTTAAAACCTACAGGTTTGAAAGTTGACCGCAGTTGGCTACAGATGTCTGAAGGCTGGAAAGTTTCTTTCTATTGTACAATAATTCTTATTTTAATTGGGTAAAGATTTACTAGATGATTATGTATTGGGCTAATTGTACTCTCTGTTGAATTTTTTTATGAAAATATAATAAGAAGAAGATTTGAAATGTTTTCTGCCCATAGTGGGGTTTTTCCCTGGTCTTTGACCAATCTTTGGTCTCTTGTGGTTGTGCTATTGTCTCCTTTTTCATTGCGTGTATTGTTATATCTTCGATTATTGTTTATGATTGGAAACATTGTTAATAATTGGATGCATTGTTAAATGAAGAATTTATTTGAGAAGAAGTAATTGAAACGACATACAACAATCTGGAAAATTAAGTGGGATCAGATATGAGGTGAAGTACAATCCCAAAAGGAGACAAGATTTGAAGCAATCATCTTTGGAAAGTTGAAAGAGATGATCTAGTCAAAGTCAAGATGACTTCCTTCTTCAAGAGTGATGAGAAGTTGGGTGACTCATCCAATTTTTCTGCATGGAAATTCAATTTTGGATATCATAGCCGATAAAAATGATGTTTTGGACTATATTCAAGGAAGAGCACCTGAGCTTCCAAAGAATGCTTCCGCTATTGCCAAAGACAAGCACAAGAAAGCTGAGTGGAAATCAAAGCAAATTATAGTTGATGGTTTACAAGATAATTTACTTGCATATGTTGGAAACTTGAGAAGGTATAAAGACATGTATGATAATATAGTCAGCATGTATGAAGTCAACAATTTGAATGAAATCATCTCCTTGAAATATCAACTCAAAGACGCCAAGATGAACAAAGGACAGTTTGTGCAATCCTACATAATGAGGATATCTCATCTTAGAAATCAATTGCAAAGAGTTCAAGAATTTGTGCCTGGCAGGGAATTGGTGATCATGACTCTAAGAGGTCTCCCTCCTATTTGGGAAACCTCCATTAATGCCATAAGAAACAACAAAGTCCTCCCATCATTTGATGAAAATGTTGTAAATCTTATAGAAGAAGAATCAAGGATGATATCAAGAAGAAGGGTTCAAAAACATGAAGAAGGAGAGCTTGTTGCATTTATCACTCATGAAAAAAGGAAGAAGAAAGGAAAAGGAAGTCCATCAAGAAATCCTCCTCCTCAAAATGAAAAAATAAATAATGCTAGAACATCATCTCATATTGAATGTTATAATTTTCACAAGAAGGGTCGTTATGCACAAGATTTTCCCAAGAAGAACAAAGGGCCACGCTACAACATTAGAAGCAACAACAACAAATACAATAATAAAAGAATAAAATATGACTAAAGAAATGGCTGCAATAAAAGATAAGAAATTTGAAGAAGATATACCTCAAGCGATCGTGAAGAAGATAGTCGTCCTCAAAATAAGTCAAGATTTCCCAGGTATGAAAGTAATTCTCTAAATAAATCTAAATACATTCTTATTCTTGCACTTACTAGTTCTTCTCCTCCATATTCGTGGGATAGTTGGTTGGTTGATAGTGGGGCCACTCATCATTTCTCTAGATATAAGGAAGTTCTCTCTAATCTAGTAGAGAGGGAGACTAAGATAAATATTATTCTTGGAGACAACTCCATTCATCCTGTAAAATGTTTTGGGTCTGTCAAATTTCATTTAAATTCTAGGGAATTAGTTTTGTTGCATGATGTTATGTATGTGCCACAATTAATGAAGAATTTGGTATCTATATCCTCTTTGGAAGATAAGGGGATGAGGGTTTCGTTAATCAAGAGAAAAGCTTTGGCTTGGTCTACTGGTTCTCCTATGAGAGATGCATTCACATTAGGATCAAGATTTGAAGGACTCTATAGAGTCACTAGAAGGCCTATTCTATCATTCATTCATAATACTAATCTCCTAAGTGAGTTATGGCACCAAAGATTGGCTCATCTACATTATGATGCTCTTCCGAAATTAAGGAAATTGGTCTCTGGTATTCCTGATATCCAAGCCCATCATGATGGAGTATGTCCATGTTGTGTGAGTGGAAAGAAGACAAGGGGGTCATTCTCCTCTAGCGAGAACAATACAACGGATATCCTTCATCTCATCCATTACAATATATGTGGTCTTATGCCCTTATAGTCTATTGGTGGTCATCTCTACTATATCACCTTCATTTATGACTTCTCGATAAAAACATAGATATAGTGTTTAAAGCACAAGAATGAAGCCTTCGAAACATTCAAATAAATCAAAGCTTTGATTGAAAATCGAACAAGGAAGAGAATCAAAGTATTCAAGTCTGAAAATGGTGGGGAATACATGTCAAATGAATTCATAGAATTTTTCAAGAAAGAAGGAATCAAGAAGGAGACAATTGTGCCATATACACCTGAAAAAAATGGATTAGCGAAAATAAAGAACATGTTTATATTAGAAGTTGATCAAAAGTTGCCAAAGTTCCTTTTGGGAAAAGTAAAGCATATTGTTGTATATGTTCAAAACAAGGTACCTCATCAATCACTTGAAAACAAGACCCCCAAAGATTTTTTCATAGGTGTTAAGCTTGACATAAGCCATCTTTGTATCTTTGGTTGCCCCATATATTTTCATGTAATGAAGGACAAAAGGAACAAGTTGGAGGCAACTGGAAGAAAAGGTATGTTTGTGGGTTATTTTTAAAATTATAAAGCTTATAGAATATATATTATTGGTCAAAGGAAGGTTGAAATTAGTAGGGATGTAATATTCGATGAAGATGCTACTCTTGGAAAAGTAAAATATCTTCCTCCACCTCCTCCTCCTGAGAAGAGGAATGATGACAGGGATATTCTAGATGGTCCTTGTTATAGAAATTTTTGGGCCCTACAACCCCAAGCATGAAATGTCCATAAACCAAGGGCTCCTAAGTCCCTAAAAGTGTTGTTCTAACCCCTAAAGGAACAAGGTCAACAAATTACAGCTTCTCCCAGAAGTTCTCCATGAAAAACTGATCAAAATTGGTCAAAACAAGATCATTTCAGCTGCTCCACTGGCTAAGTGCGTTGCATCTCACCTAAATACACTGTGTGGGTGCATTTCATTTCAAAAATCCCTTCTGTGGGGTGCGATGGGCGAGAAATGACAAATGGCAGTGTCATTCCGTGAGGTGGAGAGGCAATGGAAACTTCCAGAAACTTCTCCTGTGACACTTGCCTCACTGATTTCGACCAAGGATGAGTAAGAGACCATCAATCTCTAATTGGAAGCAAGAACTATCAGAGGGAAGACACTAATTAAATCACAAGCTGACTCATCCCCCTTACAGATATCTATATATGGATCCCTCATCCTAGAGATCCAAAGGCTGGAATTTTGCATATTGTAAGGAATTGCTGTTGGTTTCTTGAGACAAACATCAGATTGTTGGGTGATATAAGCTTTATTTGAGGTGAAGAGGGGCTTCTTTGCTGGGAGGTTGATGCTAGGTCAGAACAACTGGTTGTAACTCCTCTTGGCTCTTTCTTGTTTTATCAATAAAAGCTATTCAAGTTTTCCTCCATGCTCTTGTATCATTGATGCTTGCTATATTTGTATGGTCAATTTACATTTGATCCTAGATTGTTTATGATTATAGATCCATGTCTTTGTATAGTGCTATGCTTCTGTGATCTTACAGGTACTTTGTGAAGCTGGGCGTGCAAGGGAGCAGGTGGCTAAAGACTATCAAAGAATAGGGGAATCAAATCAGGAGATTAGTGCAAGACAGAGATTGGTCTTTCTGTTCCTCTCTATCTATAATTCATAAAGGAAAAATGAAAATAGCTTTTCTCTATTTGTTTCTAAGGTAGTTGTCACACCTTAGTGGGATAGAGCAGTTCTATATAGACACTTTTCCCTGTAAGAGTCCTTCCATGCCCAAGTTCAAGTCTTATATTGTCGATTATCCTGTTACTATTGCTTTTGGTCTGAATTTGTAATTTTCTAGTGTCAAGGACAAGTATTCATTTCAAAATCGTAAGGTGTTGTGATCGTCTCCATTTTTTATTTCGAAAAGAAATTTGTTGATATTTGTCGCTTGAAAAGAAATTCAGATTTGTGCATCAACTTTCTTTTTAGCATTCATATACTAAGAAAGTCAAAAACAAATACATGCATGTGCATTTTCATATAGGCAGTCTGATTGGATTGATTTAGGAAAGTGCATTTAGAGTGTGCTCTTTGCTCTTTGTGAAAAGATTCTATCTTTCTTTTCCTTAGTAGCTAGGATTTTCATTGCACAAAGAAGATAAAAAGTTTGTTTATCATCTTAGATTGCATTTTAGGAATTACATCTACATCTTGCGGTGAACCTGAAAGGCAAACTTCATAAACAAGATCAACTTAAAATAAATTCAATGAATCTAACAACGCTTTGGAACTTAACTCACAACATTTAGAAGTCTAGGCTAGAGACGTATTTTGGTGTCATAAAGCCTGGTAACTGTTGTTCTCGCTGATGGTTGGGTGATTCCTCCACTTTGAGACGATAAGTGCCAGTACGGACTTGTGCTCCCACATACCGTTGAGTATATTTTGGGAGACCCCAATAGGCTTAATCCTTTATCCATAGGAAGCCGTGTCTGCCGCCCTATCGATCGCAATGCACTGAACACAGCATTCGGGAAGATTGACTGCCGTACCGTAAAAAGTATTCTGCAGTTTTGCGATTGGTTTGGTAATCCCTCTACCTAGATTTCTAGAGCAGTCCCTTTCGTTCCTTTTCAGACTCCTTAACAGAAAAGGTCCATCTAAGCACTTGCAACTTCAGGCTCATTAAAAATCGAAGGCGACTAGAGTCATCTTTTGTTTTTTCTCGACTCTTAAAAATTGAAAAAGCAAGTTGTGTCAAAGCGTCTAAAATTTATTTTAAATGGAAAACTCATTACCCCCTTTCCTACGTTGATCTTGGGTTGATAGAATGGAATCCACCAACCAAAGAATTCCCCTTGGAGGAAATCCTAGTCCCTTCTCCTCTTGGGGAGATGTTGGTGCACCCCATATGGCCACATTGTCGCTTCCAGGACTAACAATTGGTTTGCCTGTATGGCTCTTCTCAACCTCTGTTGTTCAGAACACCACAATTCCTGAACAATCGAACCAGCAACTAGACGAGTCCAGAGTTACCCACCAACCTTCTACTTCCTCTAATTCTTCCTCTCCTCCTTCCTCTTCGCTTGATGGGACTGGTAAAGCCAAAAGTCAAGTACCTAAGGAGAAGAAGGAAAAGAAGAAGAAAGAGAAGAAGAAGAAGGAGCCAAAAGCGAATGGGGGCAAACGAGTGTCGTCTAGCGAAAATCCACACACTGCACTGATCAGGCCTAAATCGACATGTGTCATTTGCAAAGAAGACCACTATCACAGAGATCCTCTTTGCATCCCTCGGATCTTAAGGGACTGGTCTCCTCATTTGCACAATCTGGTGTCATCAACCTCTGATGATCATGTTGAAAATGCACCGTCAACTAGTGAAAGTGAAGCCCCAGGACAAAAAGGAAAATATAGATTTCCTTGTAAACTGTGCGAAGGTGATCATGCCGTCCACCGTTGTCCCTTCTTAGACGAGGCTAAAAGAGTTTTGGACGATCGTCTGGTTTCACCGTTACGACTTCCTCCTAGATATAAAAGACTCTTGCCAAGTCCGTCACTAGTTGAAAATCCGGCTGGCCCGCTCAGGTGGTCGGCTGAAGCATCTATCATTGAAGACAAACCATCAGAACCCATACCAGACGAAAGTCAAAAGGTCGAGGCGGCAGTTGACCCGGTCTTGCCTTCAGAGGTTCCATCTTCAGATGATACCGTCACCGAAGAGAACAAGGATGACACCGTCCAAATTCTTTTCACAAGCACAGACTCCAACGAACATGGGGGCAATTTACCCATTCCTTTACTGCGGGAAGGAATTTCATCAGAGTCGTACCCGGCCGTCTATTTGGTCCCACCTCCAAGCAACCTAGTTGTCTCCTTCGACTGGAATCAACTAGGCAGATCCCATTTACCAGCTAGTATACCATTCTGAATCATTATTCAAATATATAGAATGGTTATGGCCAATACCATCATAGATGAAGGGGCTTCTGTGAGTATCCTTTCCTCAACTGCTTGGAAAGCGCTTGGTTCGCCATCGCTTTTGCCTGAGATGAGAAATCTAACAGGCTTTGATAAAGGAACCAGTCGACCATTAGGGATCCCTCCCAAAGTGCCCATAACATTGAGAGGGAAAACCGTTCACATGAATGTAATGGTAGTTCAAGGACCCCTGGATTACAATCCACTCCTTGGACGAGACTATATTTATTGCATGGGAGCCATTGTCTCATCACTCTTTAGAGTGATGTGTTTTCCGCACGAAGGAAGAGTGGTCAAGCTCGTAGACCAGCTTTCATTTCCCGGATCACGCATAGCAAATAGTCATATACCATCCCTGAATGGTCTTTTCACGCAAGAAATGTCTCAATCCCCAGTCCGTCCACTCGATGAGCGCGAGTGATTCGGGGAGACATGACTGAAACCCAGGGGGCATGCACCCTGGTCTACTTCGGCAAGAAAACTTCAAGTATAGGGTAGGTTTCCGCGAGAGAATATGACTAGTCTGTACTCCCGTCCGTGATTGGAAGAGGGGGTTATTCTGGAACAAGATTCTCTTGTCAAAGTTATGTGAGTGGGGTAGCCTCCTTCACTCACCTTTGTCTATTTTGGTAGACATCGCCAAAGAAGTGTTTTGTTTGCGCTATGAATAGAACAATATTTGGTAACCTGAAAGAGGTATACCTTTCCTGATAAAACAAATGTTTTGTTAGCTCGAATAAAAGGTGACCTTGAAACTCTATTTTATACCTGGAGGCATGCGAACCTTTTGGCGTGCAAGCGAAGAGCGACTATTTATTTTTTAAATTTGTAGGTCCTCTAACCCTTTAAACTCGTAGGATGGGTCATTTCCTAGCTTGCATAAAGAAAGGATTTGGGGCAAAACTCTAAAAATTGTCGTTTTTATATGAGACATTCTTATCACACGACTGGATTAATCGATCTGTTTTAGCACATAGTTCAAGCTCGTTAAAAAATAAACATAAGCCATGAGCAAATGTTTCCCCCCGCGTTTAAGCTCGTTAAAAAATGAACTATTCCCCGGTAAATAACCATTCTGAATGTAGTACTTCAGCCATTAAAGCCTTGGTCGTGTTTGCACCGTCACCTCCACTTTTTCATTGGCCGATCATTCACCCCCATTTGATTGTTTACCCATTTTGAGGAACATCTACGAAGAGTGATTTCACTAGCCATCCTTGTAACACTGCCGTGATTGGAAAATTTCCAAACCTTACCTGGAATCAGCTGCTACCCATTTTATCACTCGTTCCTCAAAATACGAGTCTCCTTTAAGCTCTTTTCAACTGACTCGTAAAATATGAAAATATTGCTAAGCCATTGGCCTCTCCAGCTCGTTAAAGGGACAGGAAGTGCTATCCCTCCTCTAGATTTTAATCTTTTTGGACCTGAGGGATTATTACACAAAAAGATCGAGTGCTTGTTTTGTTCGGCTCGTTAAAAGTATCGAAAATTCATCCCTTCTGTATTGTTTTATACTTTTTCGGACTTAAGGGATTAGATGACGAAAAAGGAATTTTGGAGTTACCTTTACGTTCCTTTTCAGACTCTCTAAAATTGAAAAGGACCGAGTTATCTTTGTCGTTAAACTCGTTAAAATTTTAATAGCGACAAACTTGTCTATAGACGAGAACGAGTTTCACTATCGCTAGGCTCGTTAAAACATAGCGATGGGTTTGCCCGAAGGGAAAATTATAGAACAAGCATATGTTATCCTCCTCAAGCTTGACAAAAATAAAGAGGTATTGGTCAGCAATGACTGGGGAAAATTGGGAAGAAAACTTGAAGAAACTTTGTTGGTAGCAAGTCGCTCTTGAACATGACACTTCCACTCCATGTCCGAGTCGGGTTGGGTTGTTTCATTCACCAATAACATCACCATGGTCCCATCATACCATCCACATTTGGGGTTAATGCTACCAATCCATCACATCAGTGTCGCCGATATGTTCAAGAGAAGTCATTCAGAGAATTCACCTGTGTCTCACCCACTACCATACATTTATACTCCATTCTTTCATGACCGCCACCCTGAACCTTATATCACCAGATCGTTTTCACCTCCATAAAAATCATTTGCTCCGTTCCGTGTCATTGATGTGGGATTCATTAAGGCCCTCCTGTGACGGATCACTTCTTGTCGACATCAGCTCATCATCCAAGTTGATCTAGGAACACCCCATTCAGTACTTTGAAGCTTGCATGCCTCAATGGCAAGTTTCTCACTTCCGGCGACAGGTTTACGTCAATGGCCTTCGACCGAAAGATTTTGCGTGGTGTTTGACGCCAAATCCTTTATTCACACCACGTGAATTGTACTGCAGTACCTTGACGGTCATTATCATTATTGGTGATTCCTCTCGTGCTTGTTAACAGTTTACATCATTGACTGGTAATCAAGCGATGTCTTTCCATGTTCGACTCCAGAACAGCTTTCACATGGATCGACTTGTACTTCGAATGAAGATCGAACGAGATTGAAGACCCCTGATCTAGTTTCATCCATCCGGGCTACGATATATATTTAGGGAAATAAAGACATTAAATGTACATCATTGCTGCACAGATAATCATCCAATCAAAAGGATGATGGCTCTATTAGAATCATCAGTCTACACTCAGACGATTGTCTGTCCTATGTACATGAAAATGAATTTATAAAGCTGAGCATGGGAATGCTCGCCTCAGCTAGATCATGAAAATATTATGAAGATAATGTATTGTATTGTATCTTATTACAGGTCTACTCCCAGCATTGAAATAACTTCGGATCCTCATAATAAAGCATTTCACCCGACATCAAAAGATTAACGACCTCATGCTTTAGGGGGCAACTGTTATAGAAATTTTTGGGCCTTACAACCCCAAGCATGAAATGTCCATAAAACAAGGGCTCCTAAGTCCCTAAAAGTGTTGTTATAACCCCTAAAGGAACAAGGTCAACAGATTACAGCTTCTCCCAGAAGTTCTCCATGAAAAACTGATCAAAATTGGTCAAAACAGGATCATTTCAGCTGCTCCACTGGCTAAGTGTGTTTCATCTCACCTAAATACACTGTGTGGGTGCGTTTCATTTCAAAAATCCCTTTTGTGGGGTGCGATGGGCGAGAAATGACAAATGGCAGTGTCATTCCGCGAGGTGGAGAGGCAATGGAAGCTTCCAGAAACTTCTCCTGTGACACTTGCCTCACTGATTTCGACCAAGGATGAGTAAGAGACCATCAATCTCCAAGTGGAAGAAAGAACTATCAGAGGGAAGACACTAATCAAATCACAAGCTGACTCATCCCCCTTACAGATATCTATATATGGATCCCTCATCCCAGAGATCCAGAGGCTGGAATTTTGCATATTGTAAGGAATTGATGTTGGTTTCTTGAGACAAACATCAGATTGTTGGGTGATCTAAGCTTTGTTTGAGGTGAAGAGGGGCTTATTTGCTGGGAGGTTGATGCTGGGTCAGAACAACTGGTTGTAACTCCTCTTGGCTCTTTCTTGTTTTATCAATAAAAGCTATTCAAGTTTTCCTCCATGCTCTTGTATCATTAATGCTTGCTATATTTGTATGGTCAATTTACATCTGATCCTAGATTGTTTATGATTATAGATCCATGTATTTGTATAGTGCTATGCTTCTATGATCTTACAGGTACTTTGTGAAGCTGGGCGTGCAAGGGAGCAGGTGGCTAAAGACTATCAAAGAAGAGGGGAATCAAATCAGGAGATTAGCGCAAGACAGAGGTTGGTCTTTCTGTTCCTCTCTATCTATAATTCATAAAGGAAAAATGAAAATAGCTTTTCTCTTTTTGTTTCTAAGGTAGCTGTCACACCTTAGTGGGATAGAGCAGTTCTATATAGACACTTTTCCCTGTAACAGTCCTTCCATTCCCAAGTTCAAGTCTTATATTGTTGATGATCCCATGGAGCCTATGGATCCCTTTAATCCTCCTCCAAATGATCCTCCTACTAGGAAGATACCACTTTGGCTCTGTGACGCTCTACAGGATGCTAAGAGACATGTTCCCATTTAAAGATCATTTAGAGAAAGAAAGCATCCATGTAGGTACCAAGGATATGTTGCAGCTCTGAGCACTATGATTCAAGTTGAACCTTCCATAGTCGAGGAATATGAATCGATTATGAAGAATGATGTATGGGATGTTGTGTTGAGACCGAAGGGGAAATCTATGGTGACTTCAAAGTGGCTATTCAAGATCAGGTATGGAATTGATGGTAGCATTGATAAATACAAGGCAAGGTTCGTGGCTAGAGCATTCTCACAGAAAGAGGGAGAGGATTATGATGATATATTTTCACATGTGGCTTGATACACAACCATTCTGTTATGTAACCAGCTCACAAAATATAAGAAATGATATATCTACAACTTCAAAATCATCCTCTTCAAGGGGAAAACCTCCTTTATAGTACACAAATGAATAATTCTTGGATGATACAAATGAAAAAACCTCCTTTCTATATATAGGAGTCTAAGGGGTCACAATATAATCAAAGCCGACTAACAATAATAATATAAGGGAACAATAATTACAATAGTGGGCTTCGATGGGGCACAATAATAAAAATATGGGGACAATAGGGGCACAACAATAATAATAAGGGCTACAATGATAATAGTAATGGGGGAATCACTAGTATTATAGGGACCTAACATGCCCCTCTCCTTCAAAAAAGTGTTGTCCTCAACGCTTGAGTAGTTTTGGATGCTTCTGTATAAAATTCTCACCCTCCCATGTGGAATCTTCAACAGCCAAGTTCTTCCACCTGATGAGATACTCCGAAATTGATCAATTTCGTAGCTGTTGAATTCTTGTTTCTGTGACTGCTTCAAGTTCCAATATGATTTTTCCTTCCTCTTCAAGTTCTAGAAATATTGTTTGAACTGGGAGTTTGTCACCTATAACCTTCTTTAAGCATGAAACATGGAAAACTGGGTGCACTCAGGAAGATGCAAGAAGCTTGAATTTGTATACCATAGTACCAATATTTTGCAACACCTTGTACGGACCATAATACTTTGGTGATAATTTATTATCCTTCTTAGCTTGCTTGAGGGACATTTTTTTATATGGTTGTCCCCGTAGGAATACCCAGTCACCTACATCAAAAATTCTTTCGTTGTGATGCTGATATGCATGTTATTTCATTCTATTCTGCACCAAAGTGAGGCTATCCTTTAAGAGTTGGAGAACTTGTTGTTGATGCTCGATGTGATGTTCCACTGCTTGAACCTTAGAATTTTCTCTTAAATATGATGTGATGGACAGTGGATGATATCCATAAATTGCCATAAATGGGGTCATTTTTGCTGCAGTATGGAAGGAAGTGTTATACCACCATTCAGCCAGAGGCAACCATTTGACCCATTATGTCTATTTATCAGATACAAAGAAATGAATATATCATTCCAAACATTTGTTTACTATCTCAGTTTTCCCATCAGATTGAGGATGATAAGATGAGCTATGAGCTATGAGCTAACTGTGTACTAAGACAAGAAATTATTTTGTCCAAAAATTTCTAGTGAAAATGGGATCTCTGTCGTTTACTATAATCTTTAGGTTTCCGTGTAGCTTTTGAATCATTTACATAAATGCAGTAGAAATTGTATTGGCTTTAAATGGATGCGATAATGCACAAAAGTGTGCATACTTGGTAAGTCTGTCAACTACCACCATGATGACACTCTTTCCTTCAGACTTGGGTAAGCCTGTGATAAAATCCATTGAAACCTCCTCCCAACGTTGGCTTGGAATGGATAAAGGTTGTAATAGACCTGGGGTCTTAATTGTTTCAACTTTATTTTGTTGGAAAGCCAAACATTCCGCCACAAACTTTTGAATATCTGATTTAAGGCCATCCCAAAAAAATTCCTTCTTAACCCTATCATAAGTTTTTAAAAATCCTGAGTGCCCTCCTAAAGGAGAGGTGTGCAATTCCATAAGAATATTTTGTTTGAGTTGGGAATTCTTACATAGGTATAAGTGATCTTTGTACCATAACGAATCATTTTTCCAACTAAATGTATCAAATGTGTTGGGATCTTGTTGTAACTTTTGAATGAGTGCCCACACTTCTTCTTCATTCATCCATTCATCCCTTGCCTCGCTTATCCAATCTAGTTGGATAAAAGAAATGGCGCAAAGCAATGCTTCCACATCCTCATCCTTTCTTGAGATTGCATCTGCCACAACATTTTGCTTCCCTTTTTTGTAGATGATTTCAAATTCATAACCCAACATCTTTGTGACCCATTTTTTCTACTCTTATAAAGATAATCTTTGTTCTAAAAAATATTTAAGACTATCATGACCCGTTTTTTACCTTGAAGTGTCTTCCCGTTAGGTAGGGTCACCATTTCTTAAGTGCATGTAGTATTGCCAACATTTCCTTCTCATAAATAGCTTTGTGTAAATACTTTCCTTTGATTGGACAAATTTAGAAAGCATTCAGTATTTCTTCTTGTATTAAAACAACACCAATTCCATTTCCTGAGGCATCACATTCCACAATAAAGGTTTTTGTGAAGTCCGACGTAGCTAAGACCGGTGCTTGGCACATTACCTCTTTAAGATGTTCAAAGGCCTTCATTTCTTCTGGAGTCCATGAAAATGCATCTTTCTTCAATATTGTTGTTAGAGGTGTTGCTATTCGCCCATAATTCTTAACAAACTTGTGATAATACCCTGTAAACCCGAGAAATCTTCGCAGATTCTTTATGGATGTGGGGATTTTCCATTCCTTAATGGCTTTAATTTTGCTATGGTCTACCTTAACACCCTCATGAGATACAATATGAACCAGATATTCCACCTCTTGTACTCCAAAGAAACATTTAGAGCTTTTTGCATATAATTGTTTCTCCTATAATAGTTTGAGCACCCTCTCAACATGTTGAACATGATCCTTCCAAGGCTTGTTGTAGATTAGTTTATCATCAAAAAATACTAACAAAAATTTTCTAAGGAAGGGTTTGAAAATGGAATTCATCAAACCTTGAAATGTAGAAGGTGCATTGGTAAGGCCAAAAGGCATGAAAAAAAATTCATAATGACCCTCATGAGTTCTAAATGTTGTTTTTGGAATGTCTTCAGTCTTCATTCTGATTTGATGATATCCTGAATGAAGATCCAACTTGGTGAAGTAAATTGATCCATGCAATTCATCCAATAATTCATCAATGATAGGAATGGGGAATTTATCTTTAATAGTGAGCTTGTTGAGCTCCCTATAATCCAGACACATGTGCCATGACCCATCCTTCTTGTGCACCAATATTACTGGAGCAGAGAAAGAATTTTGAATAGGTTGAATTATACCAGCCTCTAGCATTTATGTAACCATACATTCAATTTCACTCTTTTGGGCATAGGGATATCTGTAAGGCCTGATGTTTGGAGGAACACTTCCAGGAATCAAATGAATAGCATGATCATGATCACGAATAGGTGGGAGGCATTTGGGAGTCTCAAATACCTTGGAATGATTTTCCAAGACTTTTTGGAGATTTGGAGAAATAGATAATTTTGATGTGGGAACCTCTAGTGAACATAATTGTGCAATTACGCCTCATTATTCTTTCTTTAGAAGCTTTTTCATTTCATTGGAGCTTATTACCTTTACCTGTTTTCCTGTGATACCCCTTAATTCAACTTCATTTCCTTCTGAAGAAAATTTCATGAAAATTTCTTAAAATTAAAAGCTATTGTACCCAAGGATTGTATCCATTGGACTCCTAGTACAACATCAGCACCACCCATTGGAATGGAAA
Organism: Pinus tabuliformis; assembly: GCA_031772625.1. Taxonomy (NCBI): domain Eukaryota; kingdom Viridiplantae; phylum Streptophyta; class Pinopsida; order Pinales; family Pinaceae; genus Pinus; species Pinus tabuliformis. The sequence continues at coordinate 349,808,392 of CM062820.1, read as the reverse complement.
GAATTGGGCTATTCAATACATATTCTCCAATGGATAGCTTGATATTATGGGACTTTCTAGAGAAATTTATGGTTCCTCCACTTGAAACTATCACTTGACACTCTGGTGCTGGATATAGGAAGCAATTCAATTCCTTGTTTATCTTACAATGAATAAAATTATGGGTACTTCCCAAATCAATCAACGCTATTACCTTTTTCTTCTTGATATGTCCTTCTATCTTGATAGTTTGAGGAGTGGTAATTCCAACTAATGCATTACAAGATATGGTTGAAGCCATTTCTTCTTTCTCTAGGGTTTTTTCCTGGTGTATATCCTCTTCTTTTGATGTTTCTTGTTCCTTTTCTTCATCCTTTTTACAATCTATGTGAAATAATTTATTCTCGGCACACTTATGACCTTTAGTGTATTTGTTGTCACAACTGTAACATAGCCCTTTTGCTCTTTTTTCTTCCAATTTTTGTGGTGTCAACCTTGTAGGTTTTGGAAGGCTAGGGGCAACAACACTTCGATCTTTATAGTTGTGAGTGGTAGGCTTCCTTGTTGCCATAATTTTTCTTTCCATTTTTCTTGCCAACCTGAATGCCTTCTCCAATGAATCAGGTTCCCAAAGGCGAACCTCATGTTGGATGTTATCCTTTAAAGTCCCTATGAACACATCAATCCTATGCTCCTCTGGAATATACTTTACCCTTATATTCAATTTTTGGAAGTCCTCAATGTGCTCGATCATTGAACCCTTTTGTTTGATATTTATCAATTGGCTAAAAAAAGTGTTGCTTTTTGTATCCTCATAATGTGTTATCATTTCTTCTATAAAAATTTCCCAAGTGAAAATTTATTTACGAGAGCAAAGCTGTCGATATCATACAAACTGATTTGGTTCCAAATATAAAGTTTCAATGCGTACCTTTTGTGCATTTTGCACATTATGGAGATCAAAATATTGCTCCATTTGTAGTATCCATGTTACGGGAGCATTGCCATCAAACTTCCTCGTATCGATCTTTGGAACATGGTGGGTCTTCAATCCACCGTTAGAGTCTATGAAATCATGATTAACATTTATCTTTTTCTCCTCCTGAGTTTTCTTTACTACCCTTTTGCCATTAGTAAGCATTTCTTGTAGAAAATTTGTCAAATTTGTCTTCAAATCTTCCATGTTGCCTTTAAGTTTTTCTTCTATACCATCCAACTTAGTCTCCACGCCTATCTTCTAATATTCCATGTTGCCTTTAAAATTTTCTTCTATACCATCCATCTTAGCTTCCACGCCATCCATCTTAGCTTCCATGTCTTTCTTTAAGCTATCCATCTTAGCTTCTATTACTTTTTGTGAGAGTGAATTTTGTTGCACTTGGTCTCGTAATTTTGATATATCATGTTGCATTTCTTCCTCTACTTCATGAGTCAGGCTAGGGATTTCAGGTTGCTTACTAGGTGTTTCCATTTTATTTCTTCGGGGCATCAATTAATGATAATAATTCTTCACTATGCCCTTTGAATCCCTTCAAACAATTTTTTCAAGCCAAACTTATACAAAAATTAAAAAAAAACTACACACTTTCTTCACTTTCTAGGATCTCGATATTGAATATATTGTATCTATGTAATTTCATATCTCCAAGGTCTAAAATTGCGTCTTGCAGTAGCCCTCTGACTCTGCTTTCCAACCTCGCAAGTCTGATCAAGATTGAATTCTCCAAGGAAGAGTTATGCCAAATCTCCCACGATGAGCTAATTATATACTGGTTTAGTAGAGAAAACTTGTACGAAGTCCCATGTCTCATTGTTTCAACCTTAGGACCTAAAACCTATACACATAAAACTATAGGCCATCCTCTTTCTACAACTTTTTATGAAATTTCAATCTGATGCTTAGAGATAAATTTATGTCGATTTTCCCCAGATCACCTATTTGATATATAATTTGAGAGCCTACAAAAAACCCTAATGTCCTTGGATCCTATCTCCGTAAATATAGCAAGAAAAGATCTAAAATTCAGACCCGAGGTTCCTCGCAATTTCTTCTCAAATGGGTTTTAATTTCCGCTTCTAAAACATCATAGAAATTTTTTTTATAGGGAAAATTCCATGATGACCTGTTTGGAGTAGTGAAACCCTAGAATCCAAAGCTATGATGCCAAATGTTATGTAACCAACTCACAAAATAGAAGAAAAGATAGATCAATGACTTCAAAGTCATCCTTTTCGAGGGGGAAACCTCCTTTACATTACACAAATGAATATTCTTGGATGATACAAATGACAAAACATCCTTTTTATATATAGGAGTCTAAGGGGCCACAATATAATCAAAGCTGACATAACAATAATAATATAAGGGCACAACAATAACAATAGTGGGATTCTATGGGGCACAATAATAACAATATGGGGAAATATGGGCACAACAATAACAATATTGAGCTTCTATGGGGCACAATAATAACTATATGGGGACAATATGGGCAAAACAATAACAATAAGGGCTACAATGAGAATAGTAATGGGGGAATCAATAGTACTATAGGGACCTAACACATTCATTCGATAATAGCCCTTGCCACGAGCTAAGGATGGACTCTTCTTCAGATGAGCATAAAGACTACATTCCTCTATGGCATGGACTCTGCTACAGATGAGCATAAAGACTACATTCCTCTATGGCATGTTACAATAATAAGTGTACGTTGAGCAGCCGCGGGGATTTTAAGTAGAGTATCGAAAGACACATGTTTGAAAATTGAAGAAGGAATTTTATGGTTTAAATCAAGCCCCTGGAGCATGGTACGCCCGCATAGACATTTATTTGGTGAAGTTGGGATTCACAAGAAGAAATGTTGATTCCAACCTATACTTCAAGGTAGCCCAAGGTATGTCATTGATTTTGGTTTTATATGTTGATGATTTCTTCTTGACAGATAGCAAGCCTCTAATGATTGAGTGTAAGAGGCAGATAGCCTTTGCATTCAAGATGAAGGACCTTGGACTCATGCACTACGTTCTAGGCCTTGAGGTGTGGAAAAAATCCGATGAGATTTTCCTTTCACAAGGAAAATATGTTTTTAAGTTGTTATAGATATTTGGAAATGAACTTCAATAAGCTATGTGGAGAAGTTACAGGACCCGGTATGGAAAATCCACCCGACTATAGATAGTTGATTGGGGCCTCGATATTCCTAGTGAACACCCATCCAGACATATGCTATGCAGTCAACACGCTGAGTCAATTCATCACCAAGCCTCTCCATACACATTGGATCACTTCCAAACACATCTTGAGATATTCACATGGGACGATCACACTTGGTTTGAGATATTATGTCGGAGATGTTCGACTTCATGGATACATCGATGGTGATCGGTCATGAAATTTTATGGACATGAAGAGTATGCCTAGATGTTGTTTTGGTCTTAGATCTGCCATGATATCCTGGATGAGAAGGAAGCAGAAGTCAGTAGCATAGAGTACTGCCAAAACAGAGTATATTTCCTCTAGCATGGCTAGCTACGAAGCTGTTTGGTTAAGGAAACTCTTTGGAGAGATATTTAAGCAGGTCATAGATACTAAAGTGATATATTGTGACAATAAGAGTGGGATCCATCTGGCAGAGACTCTCGTATTTCATGACAAGTCCAAGCACATAGAGATCCGATATCACTTCATTCGAGACATGGTGCAGAGGAGCCGTTAAACTCCATCACATATCGACAGATGATAATGTTTCATATATTCTCACCAAGGCTTTGTCAAAAGGGAAGTTATTGGTCTTTAGATAACAACTTAGACTGATGGATGTGACCCCTCCTAATAAGCGAAAACGTTGATCAAGGATACTGAGCTAGCTCTTCCCCCTTGTTGAGCTCACAGGATGAGGAATTGAGATAGAGGGTTCCTGGGGTTGAGGGATCTCTGGACAATAGGGTGTTACCCCTATCTGTTACCCATATAGTTGGATATGTTTCTCCCCTATCTACACATAGGGTTGGATATGTTTCTCCCCTGTTAGTTCTATGCAGAGTATATCCCAGTTGACATCATACCCACAAGCCAAAATTGTTTGTAGTACCACTCCCCATTTAGCCAATTGTTTGAGAGTGTACAAGTTGATTATGATTCAGGTGTTCTACCTCATTACCCTTAAGGGTCATTTATTTTGGAATTTCTAAGTCTATCCATTAGAAATTCTTCCTGTACTATCTGATCTATTTCTTCCTACTTGTTCAGTTACTTAACAAGTTATTTACCATGTAAATACTAAGAATAAATACAAGTACAATATCAACACATATAGATCATCAACCGAAAGAAACAAGCACAAAAGTGACACGGTTATTTTTGGACTAATGTCCCCGGAAAAACCCAATGCGGGAAAACAGGTGTAGCTATCAGAGGGTTTTATTATTAACCAATTTTAGAATACAATCTGGGTGCTAGAAATGGCTCACCCAACAAAGAATTCCCTCAGCAGTAGTACCTCTCAGTCAGAGACAGATATTAGCTCCAATTTGCCCCATGAAATCTCCCAGTGTCAGCCTCTAAGGTCTATGTAGCCTCTTTGGCCCAGAATCAGTCTATTTGGCCTAGCATCAGCCTCGTGGGGCTTTGCGTTAGCCTCTGGAGCCTCTGCGTCTCCCACGATGTCCCTCCTCAGGCTCTGTGCAACTCCTGGTTGCCTCTGTGTGGCCTCTAGTTGCTTTTGTGTGGCCTCTAGCTGGCTCTGCGTCAACCCTCTCCCGACTTCTGCGCTAATTCTCCCAATACTATCTCTGCCTTTATGCTACTATATTCAATGCCCCTCAACTGCAACTCTGATCACTCCTTCAATTTCCTCAGCAAGCCCTACCGCAGAAAATCGAATTATTGATAAACTCGATGTGTTCTCCAACTAACCCTCAAGCCTCTTCTTATACTTTTCTCGTTGACAATTCAATAGTTGAGATTAAGTCCCTAATCAACAGCTAATATTATATCTGGCTTGATCCATGACTTTTGGACCATTCTAACTCGGTTTTATATTAATTCACATTAATATTTTATTTTCCCTAAGTTTAGACATAGGGAATCCATTAAAAATATTAATTATTTTAATATCTCCCAAACTTGTTAGATTCAACCCAAACCATTTTTGGGTCTTGGAGATCTCATGTGCCTTAGCCTCTCCACCAATTTTCAAGGCTAGAGCACATCTGATTCTACCCCAAATCAACACTCCCTCTTAGTGAGGACTGTGCTCTAGTAATACTCCTCACTGAGTATCACCCTGATCATCTAGCATCGGTCCCTGTGATGATGCTAGGCCTGCTGCCCAACATCCTCTGCACTGCTGCATCATGTACTACTATCCATGGCCCTACCACTACCACTGCTGCATATGTACGGCAACTCCCTCTGCATCATGTTGTTGCCCATGGCCCTGCCACTGCCACTGCTACATCTACATTGCATCCCCTCTCATCATGCTGCATCATGTTGCTCATAACACTGCCACTGCTAACTGCTGCACTGCAACTCAGTTACTAAGAAGTAAATAACTGATCTCCCAACTGACATCTCTGTCAGGCTAGAATCACTCTTGATGTTAAAGTTCCCCCTATCACTAACAAGTGCTCCCTCTCTGACCTCTGCACTGTTGCAACAACTCTATGCATCTCGCACTTCTCTATTGGCATCCGCCAGTTATACTACTCCTCTTCAGGGCTCTCATAGCAAGGTATAATCCAAGAGGTTAGGTACCTCGAGGATCTTGCCCCTCATCGCTTGTAGTCCGTCTGAATACAACTCGATGTCTCCCCACCTCTTCTCTCAAGGTGCATGAGCACTTATGGCACAGTCATCATCAGTCTCCACTTCCTTCTTCACCTTAGCCGGCATAGCCTTGGTCTCAAAAGCCTCCCCCTTTCTCTTCTTCCTAGGACACTAGTTTGCATAGTGACCTAATTCCCCACAATGGAATCACTTGACCTTGGAGAGGTCCTTCTTCTTTCTTTTCTCCTGCTTTCTTGCAGACGCAAGAGTTGCGTCTTCTTCTTCCTCCTTCTTGATTCTGACCCCTTTTTGTTACTCCCTGCCTTGGACACCCGTCTGATCTCTTCTTGACAAAGAGCTACCCACAATTCCTCCCAATCTAGAAGGCTTGTCCTGCCCAATATGCTCTAGAAAAATACCTCCCAATTCTTTGAGACTACATTCAATGTGGTCCTCACCATCAGTTCCTAATCTGGTGTGGCCCCTATGGAAGTTAGTTGATCACGGATCTCCTTCAATCCAATAAGGAAGACATCTATCTTCTCTCCCTTCTGCATCTGATATGACCACATTTGGTTTTTAAGTAACATCCTCCTCTACACGGAAGTATGTTGGTAAAATTTCTTTAGGGCCTCCCACATCTCATTTGTCGTCTCCTTCTCAGCAATGTGTGGCACCACATGATCCTTTACACCATCAAGGATGATGCACTTTTCCCTAGCCATTGCCTCAACGTACTTGTCATTTTCAGCTGGGTCAACCGAGATCGTTATCATTTTCAAGATGAAGTGTTTGATGCGATACCTATCTAGAATGGACAAGATCCTAGCATTCCAAACTACGAAGTTTGAAGCTCTGTCTAGTCTATCCTAATCTCTTAGCCCATTCACTTCCATTTTGCTGCTCCTCTTTCGACTCTTTCAAGTGTCTCTAGTTCTCATCTGGAATTTCTCAGTTTGACTCCCTCTGAGCCTCAAATTCCCTTCTGGAAATCCCTCTACCAATCCTCGGCAGAAACTCCCTCCTCCTTGGTCTTGCCCTTTTAGGTATTGTTGTGACCACACTACCCCACCAGCTTCGCTCCGCAACTTTCCCACTATTTATTTGGGATAGCATAGGATGTGCTCTGGCCACGAAATTTGGTGGAGAGGTTGGGGCACATGATATCTCCAATACCCAGAAAGGGTTTGGGCAGATTCTAAACAGATCATGAGATATTAAAATAATTAATATTTTTAATGGAGTCCCTAAGTCTAAACTTAGGGAAAATAAAATATTAATGTGTATTAATGTGAATCTGTGTTAGAATGGTCCAAAAGACATGGATCAAGCCAGATCTAATCTTAGCCGTTGATTACGGACTTAATCTCAGCTGTTGAGATATCAAAAAGAAAAGTATAAGAGGAGGCTTGAGGGTCACTTGGAGAATACACCAGAGTGATCAGTCATTCTATTCTCTAAAGCGGGGTTTGTTAAGAGAGATAGAATTAGTGATCAAGAGAGCAGCTAAGGGGCATTGAGTATAGAGAGATAGAGAGGCATAGATAGTGCCAGAGAGCAGTAGAGTAGCCAGAGAGAGAGACGCAGGAGCAGCCAGTGCTCATGCAGGGCCACACAGAGGCAGCTAAGTGTTGCGCAGACCATTAGAGGGGCCAGCGTAGCTGATGCAGAGGCTTAGAAAGTTGACGCAGGGCTAGCATTAGGATACGAGAGGTTGACGCAGTCCAGATTGGGCAGACGTTGGGGTTTCGGAGGCATATTGGTGTTGAGTAGCTGTCGAAAGGATTATCTGGGGTTTTAGCCAATAGATTTGTTAGAAACTGAGAGGTATTATTGCCAAGGAAATTCTCTGTTGGGTAGGCCAATTTGGCACCCAGATTATACTCTGATATTGCTTAATAAGAAAAACCTCAAATAGCTGCACCGGTTTTCCCACATTAGGTTTTTCCGAGGACATTAGTCCAAAAAGAATGGTGTCATATGGTGTGTTTGTTATTGTTTCTTTTAGTTGTTGATATGTAATATGTTGAGCATGCACTAGTGTTTCTTTTCAGTATTTACATTGTAAATAACTTGTTAAGAAAAATAACAAGTAGGTAGGAATAAATCAGATAAGTGCATGGAGGGTTTCTAACTAAGTAAACTTAGAAACTTCAACATGGTATCAGAGCATGGTTGCAGATCATAGGAGGACTAAAAGACATCAGCCGAGTGGAGCAATAGCAGCAGAAAATGGTTGTCTCGAGGTGACAGAAGCTATTTATAGCAGCGCAGAAGCCAAGAAGTGTGATGCAGATCCAACCAAGGCCACACAGAGGAATCCAGGAGCTACATGGAGCCTCAGAGAGGCCAGCGTTGCTGATGCAGAGGGCTAGAGGGCAGATGCAGGGCATCCCAAGGCTAACGCAGACCCATCCGAGGTGACGCAGGGCCAAAGTGAGGCAAAGAGGGGATGACACAGTTCACAGAGAGGCAGTTGCTGGGATCTAAAAGGCTGCAGGAATATTGCAGAGTGGAGTTGGTGATGTACTGTAGTCAAAACAGTACCTGACAGAGTAGGGCCAAAGGAGTTGTTACTGAGGGTTTCTAGCCGAGGAACCTGGATCAGCAGTGCAATTGCATAAGATGATCAGAGTAGGGGGCATGTCGACAAGTGGCACAAGGATTTCCACAAGGGAAATCCGGACTTAGAGGGAGTCCAGAAGAGAACTTCCAGATGGGAAGTAGAGACTCGAAAGAGACAAACAGAGAAATTCTAGGAGGGAAGTAGAGGAGCATCATGGCACTACATGGGGTAAGAGACCAGGATATACTAGATGGAGCATCGAACTTTGCAGTCTGGAAGGCCAGAATCTTATCAGTGCTTGACAGGAATCATGTCAATAACTTCGCCTTAAAGGTAATTTCTTTCCCAGTCAACCCCAGTGATAATGACAGGTATGAGGAAGCGATGGCGAAGGCCAAGTGCATTATCCTTGACAGGGTCAGGGATCATGTGGTACCACATATAGCCGAGAAGGAAATGACATTTGAGATGTGGGAGGCTCTCAAGAAGTTGTACCATCATACTTCTGTGCAAAGAAGAATGCTGCTTGAGAATCATATGAGGTCGTATTAGATGAAGAAGGGACAATCGATTAACACCTACCTTAAAGGACTAAATGAGATCTGAGACCAATTGACTACTACAGGAGTGACACCGGATTAGGAGCTAATAGTGAGGACAGCCTTGACTGTTTTTTCAAAAGATTGGGAAGTATTTGTCCAGAGTATACTGGGCAGAGGGACACTTCCACCTTGGGGCGAGATGTGGGCAGCTCCTCACCAGGAAGAGATCAGACGACAGTTAAAGATGGGTAGTAGTAGCAAGGAGATCAAAGTCAAGTAGGAGGAGGAAGATGTGGCCCTAGCATCTGAGGGAAAGCAGGAGAAGCGAAGAAGAAAGATCTCTCCAAGATCAAGTGCTTACACTATGGGGAGTTGGGTTATTATGCAACCCAATGTCCGAGGAAGAGGAGTAAGGGAGAGTCTTCCGAGACTAAGGCAGTGCCAACACGGGCATAGAAGGAAATTTTAACAGACGATTACTGTGCCATGGGTGCACACGTGCCACTTGAGTGGAAGTGGGGAGACATCGAGCTGTAGTCAAGTGGACTATAGGTGATGAGGGGTAGGATCCTTGAGGTACCCAACCTCTTGGATTATACCTTGCTACGGGAGCCCCAAAGAGGAGTAGAAGGACTAGCTAAGTCAGGTAGAGATGGATGTGGATGGAGCGGCAAAGAGAGCTACAGTGCAGGAGTCCCGAGATAGCGTGAGGATAGCAGGGGACAACAGTGCGAGAGGGATAGGAGTGTTGCACCAGTGCAAGACGGCATAGGTAGGTGTGCAACGGTGCGAGATGCAGGAGAGTTGTTGCAGTAGCGTAGAGTTTAGAGAGGGAGCACTTTTCAGTGGCAAAGGGAGCTTCAGCATTAGTGGGTGTCTCTAGCCCAACAGGGAGATCAGTTGGGAGATGCAACATGATGAGAGGAGGTGCAGTGTGGATGCAGTGCTGGGAGAAAGGACCAGCAACAGCATGGATGCAAAGGGAGCTGTCATATAGATGAAGCAGTGGTAGTGGCAAAACCATGGGCAGGCAGTACAGGAGGTAGTAGTGCAAAGGGTGTTGGGCAAGAAGGCCTAGCATCAGCACAGGTATCGATGTTGGATGATCAGAGTAGTAATCAGTGAGGAGTATTGCTAGAGCACAACCCTTGCTAAAAGGGAGTGATGATTTGGGGTAGCATCGGATGTGCTCTAGCCACGAAATTAGGTGAAGAGGTTGGGGCACATGAGATCTCCAATACCCAAAAAGGGTTTGGGTAGATTCTAAACAGATCAGGAGATATTAAAATAATTAATATTTTTAATGGACTCCCTAAGTCTAAACTTAGGGAAAATAAAATATTAATGTGTATTAATATGAATATGTGTTAGAATGGTCCAAAAGACATGGATCAAGCCAGATATAATCTTAGCCATTGATTAGGGACTTAATCTCGACCATTGAGATATCAATAGGAAAAGTATAAGTGGAGGCTTGAGGGTCACTTAGAGAATACACCAGAGTGATCAGTCATTCTATTCTCTAGAGCAGGGTTTACTAAGAGAGATAGAATCAGTGATCAAGAGAGCAACTGAGGGGTATTGAGTACAAAGAGACAGAAAGGCAGAGATAGTGCCACAGAGCAATAGAGCACTTAGAGAGAAAGACACAAGAGCATCCAGTGCTCACGCAGGGCCACGTAGAGGCAACTAAGTGCTACGCAGAGAACTAGAGGGGCCAGTGTAGCTGATGCAGAGGCTCAGAGAGCTGACGCAGGGCCTCGTGGGGCTGATGCAGGGCCAGCGCTGGGCTAGGAGAGGCTGACGCAGTCCAGATTGGGTAGATGTTGGGGTTTCAGAGGCAGATTGGTGCTGAGTAGCTACTGGAAGGATTATCCGAGGCTTCAACCAGTACATTTGTCAGAAACTGAAAGGTATTACTGCCAAGGAAATTTTCTATTGGCTAGGCTAGTTTCGGCACCTAGATTGTACTATGATATTGCTTAATAAGAAAACCATTAGATAGCTTCACCGGTTTTCCCACATTGGTTTTTTCTGGGGACATTAGTCCAAAAAAAATGGTGTCATATGGTGTGTTTGTTCCTGTTTCTTTTAGTTGCTGATCTATAATATGTTGAGCATGCACTAGTGTTTATTTTCAGTATTTAAATTGTAAATAACTTGTTAAGAAAAATAACAAGTAGGTAGGAATAAATAAAATAAAGTGCATGGAGGGTTTCTAACTAAGTAAACTTAGAAACTTCAATACCCACAGCCTCCTATGCCACAACAGTTTGAAGGTTAGAGCCTCTAGGCTCTGCGCAATCCCGACACCGGCATAATCTACACCTCCTGGCCACAACGTCAATCCTTCTTGGCTGAGAAAGATGACCAGGAACTACATAGGTCAAGTATGCTCCTCTCTGCCTCAGCGTTGATCCTTGTTGGCTTGTATGGGCCTGACCCAGGTTCAAAGGTGATTTAGCTAAGTAAATCCCGGTACTACTGGCCCTTTCTACAACAGTTGGCGGAGCACAGAGTGAGGTCTCACCCGAAGTAGTATGGGAGGGTGCTAGAACCAGGTTTCCACACCCTGGGGATGTATGATGAGTTTCGGGGGGGTCCGTGGTTTGACCCTGTGCGCACTTGTTATTCCTTCGCAACCTATGATGTTGCTTCCAGGAAACTCGTATTATACCCAAGTTTTGTGCTATTTAATTTGTTATTACCCGATTACTTAACTTATTTGTGTAAGACTAGTGATTATTACAGCATGTTCAACAATCATATTAGTGTGCACGATAAATAAGACAGTATAAATGTAAAGAAGGCAATGCACAAACAGATACAAAAAAATAGGAATCAACTTCTCTTTATTATTCTTTGATCAAGATTACAGACTCGACACCCCCCAGTGCACTCAGTTGCAGGGGTCCGCGCACTCAACTAGGGACTCTACTAGGCCTCTACGCAATTAGCTGCAGAGCCTCTTCCTACTACTATGACTCAATACACTTATACTCTTACTATATGCTTGAACCGTGCGTATTCATCTCTCTTATTCCTTCCTCCCTTTACAACCTAGAGCCTCGCTCTATTTATACAATCCCATCGTCTGCGGACCATGGGTAGGCCGACATGACATTGTATTACAATACTTAGGGTGGACAACCCTATGGCTCAACCTATACTTCGCGATCTGCGCCCGCAATTCAAAGAGTCTTACAATACATTTGACCAAAACTTGGGCTTTGAGCCCCAAAACATGTTGTGGGGGGGATCCGATGCCCAACAGGCCCCCACCACAAACAATGTGACTCGCCCTCGAGTCACTCTGTTGGTGTGGAAATCTTGGCACAAAGCCCCTCCAACTGGTCCCGTACTGCTCGGAGATCCGCGGCGCACTATTCCACAGTTTGCTAGACCTGTTGCATACGCTCTTCCAATGCTTATTTGTGAGGATCAGCTGTCTGCCTTAGCGCGTAGAGTCCCTGAAACTATGCAAGCTTGCCCTCAATATCTACTATAATGGTGAAAGCCTCATCAATCCATGGCTGGACACGCACTTTGAGAAGTTCCTCTTTCTGTCTTGCGGCATCTACCTTCTCTTTTAGTGCCCTTGCTTTCTGCATCTTTGCCAACTGTTGGGTGAGGACAACTATTTGCGCAGTTCCCCTTACATTATCATACTGCTCCTGAAGCTTGTGCGCCTCTATTTCCGGGCGCTGTATGTTGGAGTCCTCCTGCAAGGATGTGAGGATGCCAAAGGCTTGGTCCAAGATATCGGTACAATCCTGCATTGCCCGTCCAATTTCTTCCAATCCTTTTTGAATAGCACTAATGCGTTGCTCTCTAACTTCCAGAGGAGTGGAAGGTTGTGCCTTCAGCCACAGCTCGGCAATCTAGAGATTCAGCACCAGCTGCACATGCGTTATTTCTTCACGCACGTTGTGGACTTCACTTTCCAGATAGTGGATCCTCATCTCTATTGGTAGGTCTGCGGCGATGGACAACTCTGGGACTCGCCGGCTTGCTTCATCAATTGTCTGCATGATCTGTTGGTTCTGTGACACCAGTTCGTCATGCTGCAGGCTAAGTTGTTCGATGTTGATCTTTTGCTCACTCATCACTTGAATCACGTGGCCCTCCCTGGCGCGGAGCTCTGTTGTTATGCCATCCTACAGTTGGTACAATGTGTCTCGCGGAAGGGTAGCCAAATTAAGGCCAAGTCCCATGATCTTGCCCGCTGCAGCTCTGTTGTCCTCTTTCTCTGTTTTTAGCGCTCCTTCTGGTAGCACTATGGTGTTGGCCATCTTTGCGCATAGCAGTTGCTCCGCTGCTGATGTGCCTATTGCGCCGTAGGTGGCTACGGTTCCTTCCTGTGGGGGCCACACCTGTAGTTCCTGCAACTGTGCCCTTAGGGACCCCAACACAATCTGCTACTCTAACATGGCTTCCTGGAGTGCTTCCTTAGTGACCTCGCAAATCGTGTCGTCGATGTCATAGAGGTCGCCTTCTGTTAACGTGATCAGGTCGATGGACAATTTGGATGCCTTGACCTTTTTTCGTGGACCCAATCTCTCTATGACACGCGACCTTTTCAGTTGGGTGGAAGTTGTGCCAGGGTATACACCTTCTTCTGCGAGGTATGTGTCCTCTGCTTCCTATCCTGTAGACAAGTCCTGGCCCTGCTCGTCCTGCGTTGTGGTGGCCCCTATTGCCTATGTTGTTGTTGCTTATTCGGCAGCCTTTGCCTACTCCGCGGCTACCCTTGCTGCCTCGCAGACAACCCTTACCTCCATGGTAGTTTTTTCATTGCACCTCTTCTCAGCCAACTTCATGACGTGTAACTTGACCTCGTCCTTTTGTTTTTGTGCTACTGTCCTATCCAGCTCCGCCAAATCTGGGGCACGTCACTCGGGAGGCCATGATTCTAGCACTGAAAAAATTGCATCATTAGTGGCAATGAAGGGGAGGTTGGTCCATTGCTACGCTGGATCCTTTCACACCTTGATGTAAACATTATGCATCTTCGCCTTGAAGTCTGCAAAGCTTTGTAGACTGTTGTGCATAGTGGGGGACAGGTGCGGCCTCTTATTAATCCACATCTGGATGCTCACCTCCATGAGCACCAAGAAGATCTTTATGTCGCGAACCCGGTTCACGTCCTTGGTATCCTAGAGCGGCGCATACTTTGCAGCCTCTGGTAAGTCTTGTTCAATGCTTATGAATTGACTATCCTCTGGCAGTTCTCCCGTTACTAGAAAAATGGATAAGAGCAACCACACGTAGTGGAAGTTCTTTCCTTGCTCCTGGGTTTCCTTGTAGTTGGCTCAGAATTCCTCGCAGAGGAACTCGGCCTAGTTAAATTGGACCACCTCTGCGCATTGTTTGGCCAATGCAACTACCGGCGCTGGCACTTCCTCATTACCTTTTTAGCCAAGAGTTGGGTGGCTACGCGCACCCCTTTATCTTTGATGTTGTTGATTGCGTAACCCCTCTTTTTCTTCTCAAGCTTGTATTTTTTCTTCATGGCCTCCACGAGCGCCAAATCTCTATTTTTTCCTACTATCGTTGTAGGGTCCTTTCCCTTATAGTGGAGCTAAGAAATTCTAAGGATGAGATCCACCGTGATGGGAATAGGCTCCTCTAGCCATAAGTACCCATCGTGCACCAGGCAAAGAAGTTTCCTAATGACGAAAATAGTGATAGGAACACGCTGAAAGTGTGGAATCCACAACAAATGAAGTAATCCAACCTTCTCCACACTGCGCAGCCATTTTCGCGAATCTAGTATTGTCACTAGCCCCTCCATGCTCTGCTTCATGAGGCTCTCTGTCTCTAAGTGTGGGAACTTCTTACTATCCACGAGGTCTCAATATTCAAACTTCATTGTGGGCATGTGACCCAGGTGTGAGCACTCAAACACAATTCCATCAGGGAGGAGCGGGGTCTGGAGTTCACTCTTAGTGGCATCCATGTCCTTTGGTATCTTAGTTTTCCCTTTCCGTGGAGGGACGTACTCGGGCAATTTCACTGTAGGGCGCACCAGCTGGATGTCTTCTTCCATGTCTTCTACTTCCTCTATCTCATCGACGAGAGCTTGTAGGTCCTCCTCCTCATCATTTGTTTTAATGGTGACAATCTTGCCTTTTTCTTCCATTGAGAGTTTACAGAACCGTGGATTCCTCGGGGACATATGAACTGGTCCCACTACCTGCTTATCCTTCTTAGGCCTCAATGTTTGAGGCAATTTCAGGATTTCTGATGTGACCCCAGTGTCTCCAAGAACATCATGTACCATGGGGTTCTGAGCGGCCTCATCGGTGGTTCCTTCTACAGAGCCCAAACCTCTCCTAGTAGTCGTCATCCTGTTTGAACTGTCTGTGGTCGTTTGCGAACTTCGGGGCTCAAATATTGCTCAGCGCTCAACACTTTATGCTCTAATCAACTGCTCAAATCTCAATTGAACAAGTGTTGCCCCATGGCTAGCCCCTAGAGTTTCATAGTGCCTTTTGAATTCAAATTTGACCGTTCCCCCCAATTCTGGGCCATCAATGCTTTCTTGGCAGCAAATTGCCCCAAATCTTTCCCTTAATTCGTGTCTTAAATTCCCGTCGCCTGCTCCCTTTTACCTTAAATCGGACGTCTTGTCATGAATAGTGACACCAACGGTCACTTCCCTGCCTACCTGTGCGGTAGCGCAGCCCCCCGTGCGTGGTCGCTACCCTTGTGACATGTTGATTTTTCACACACCTCCCTCATCATGCACCTCCCAAATAGACTCTTTTATAGTCTTGTGCTCTCTTGCAACTACCTGGAGCACTGAGACTATGCTCCCTATAGCTAGTCAGGTGGTCATACCACCTATGCGAGACTTCAAGTCACCTTTCAGTATAATCCTTAGAAACTCCTCAATTACTCTCGCGAAAGCCAGAACCGCACGCTTTACTGCACGTAGTGCACTCCCCTAGTTACTACGTTTGGTGAGGTGCGGTCATGGCCATGGTAGCAGATAAATTACCGATGACACGCTTCTAATCTAGTGGTATGATTATCCGCACCTTGTCTTGTTATCCTTGGTTGCTCGATGAGACCTGCTTGCTTGATCTTGTTTTCCAACCTTTTGATCTTGGAATCCACCAAATTGCTTTTCTTCCACAATCGTACCCAGTCCTATTTGAGTTTGTGAAGTCTAAGGTTCCCTCGCCGAATAGCTTCCTGAATCTCGATGTGTTCGACCTCGCATAGCCATGTGATTTCTTTGTCCTAGTCTTCGCGTACTATCACAACTATGAGAGATATTACGTGTGGATCCCTGTTTACATTCTCTTCAGAATTTATGGTCCCTACTCTGTTTCACACCTTCGGAATCTTTTCCACGGTCAGGGTTTTGCACATGGTCCTATAGGCCCAGCGAACTGCTGGTATGCACAGGTCCCAATCAGTGCATCTTGCCTGGTGAACCTTGTTCAGTACTCCGCACACCCTATCAAATGCTTCGTCATGGATAATTGGTAGCACGAGTTGCCTTTCCCGCTACTGCGGTTTGTTCCAATTCTCTGTTCTGGGGGTGGTGTGCGCTTGTGCGGGTTGTACAACATATGTCTGTATCCATTGGGAAAGGTGGGCGCAAGTTGTTCTACCCCTGCTAACTAGGTCTCGTTTGGATCTGGGGTTTTCCAAAACGTAGATGCATCATCCTTTTGCATCCATGCCAGTTCTTAAAATTTCCTTGATGCGTACCCCACAATTGTGTGGGCATCACACGCAGTGCCTACTTCAGTGCATCAAACTGCTGTTGTTATGGTACTGCACTTTCAAATTCACTCAGGAATTCATCCACTGCTAACAACCAACGCAGTGATCTAACCATCATGTTGCAATTAAGCGTTGTTACTTTGTGCAACCGATTCTGCCATCGCTCTATCTCTTCGTCTGAATCTGAGGTGCAGGAGCTTTCACACTCCCACGAAATCCTTCCATCTGCAGTCAGATTCACCCAATCCTCTTCTCGCGTAGTTATCTTGTAAATACAATCGAGATCATCATCACTATCATCCTCGCTCACTAGTTCAGTGAATCGCACTCCTTCGACTGGATCTAGCGATACTACTACGCGCAGTGATGTTTTCTCAAAGATCATTTTGTGCTTCTTCAAATTTATGACTCCATTCATATTGTCGGCCCAGTCTATTCCTAGTAGTGCAAGATATGGATTATTGTCATCGAAAATCTCTATCACTTCAAAATCCGCCTGCGTGCCCGCACCTTCAATGTCTATTGTTACCCCTTGCAATCTTCCCATGCGGAAAATATTTTGTTGGTTCACCATTCATAACTGGATAGAAGACCACTGTAGCATGGGTCTGCCCATGCATTCCCATGTTTGTTTTGGCAATACATTCACATCCGATCTAAGATCCAGGATTACCTAATCCATTTCATACTCGCCGATTTGCGCAGTCAACCTCATTTCCATTCCTGTGCGCAATGCATGCTTTCCAAGTTTCTGGACCACGCGCAGTTCTCCTGACCCCGTGCACCTAGTGATAAGTTCCTGTAGTCCTTTGACTGCCTTGCTATCGCACAACAGTTTCATGCATGTCTCCAGAAAGGTAGTGAGCATTGAAGGATCCATCCCTGGTTCTAGTTGATCCTTACTACCTGAAGTGGAGGCCTCCGTGAAGCTCTTCTTAGCTTCCATGAATGTCTCCTTCACGCATTCTAAATCAAATTCAGGTTCCTTTGTAGGAGCCTTGCGAACCCATGCACTTTCTTCTGACTGCTTCCCTTTATCATCGCCTATGGTCATACTGCTCCTGAGCATCATGTTTATATTTGGGTCTTCTTTGTGTGACTCAGACCTCATCATCTGCAAATTCTGAGTTGGAGGGGGCTAGAGTACCCCTTTTTTGCACATCCTCGCTATCAACGAAGGGCAGTCTTATGCCTCATGATCAAACTGAGTACAATGCAAACATGATGTCCTTGTCGGGTTTGTACAATCGCGGGCATAGTGCCCTCACCCTCTGCAATTGTAACAAATTAGTTGTCTACGACCCCTTCCTGGCCCCATTCCGCCTTGACCTCAACCACGCCCCTGAAATCCAGTGTGTGCCATCCATGCATTTGGGTCGACGGCTCGCATTTCGGTTTGCACCCTGTAGGCAAGAGTCTGATCCATCATTAGTTTATAGCTTCTGCAGGTGCGTTCATCATGGCCTACCGACCTGCAGAAATTACAAAACAATTGTTGGGGCGTCTGCGTATACTTCTGCAACAAATGACAATTATCTGTAGTGTGTTTTCCTCCTATCTAACAGATCACTCACTATAATGCAAGTGTCGCACTTGGTCTTGCATATGGCTCAAGTATTAATGGCATCTTCCCTCCTCCTGCCAAGTAGTTCGCTAACACTGCATAGTGGTCCTTGTCGTGCCCTTGGCCTTTGCATTTTATGCATCATACCTCCTCGCATGCCTTTGGCCAAGGTGTCCTGTCATGTTTCAAACTTTTCATTTCCAGACACAGGTTTTGCAATTGCACGTGGATTTTTTGGACTCCCAAACCAGGGTCTTGTATAGGGTTCTCATGCAATGTTATCACCATTTCTAAAGCTTCAGCCGGGTGGAAAGTTTTTGCTGCGACAACATTGTTCTTAAGTGCGGTGTCAGTGATGCTACAAACCATGCACGAAGCTATCCATCCGTCAACGTCACATTAGCTTCGTGAATCATACTCTTCAGCCTTTGGTCCAGATCCCAGGGGGTCTCACCCAAGAGCATCACGATCTCCTCAAACACGATGATTGATTGTGTCTCCAACTTTGGCGTGCTAAATTCCTTGTTCAGCGCTGCCTGGATTTCTGCGATTCCTACGTTTGGGTGGTCATTAGAATGCTTGATATACCAGGTTAATGCACGATCCTGCATCATGCTCACCAGTGTAGCCTTCTTAATATTTTCATCCACGACACCTTGTGCTTCCCCTACTGCTCTTACCATGAACAAAATTGGTCTGGATCTTCATTCCCTACTCCCCTAAATACCGGTAGTTTGATCGCACTCGCCATACTGAACTATGATGGTGGCGAAGGTGGGGAGGGTGGAGATGGAGGTGAGGAGGGTGAGGTGAGTGGCAGTGTAGGTGGAGGCGGTAAATGTGGAATTCGTTGCCTTATCAAAATAACCGCGCTTCTCGGAGAAACTTTGACGAGCTCTTCCTCGCTTTCCCACAAGGGTGAAATTAAGGGACTAGTTTCTAATTCCTCGCTACCTCCACCTTTGTAGATCTTCCCACTTTGCATAACTCCAAACATTAATTTATTCGCATAACCCGCTTTTCACACAATAGCATCTTAATCCAAGTGTTCAAATATTTAATATACTTACCTCGAGTTCCCTTGAGGAAACGTCGCTCCACCTCACTGTAGCTGATGGTCGTGTTTACCGCAAATTCAGTGATAAATCCTCCTATTATTCGGTCGAGCCAATGGTCCAAAGCTCGCGCGATCTTATCACCTAATGCTTCTAGTCTGCGCACTAATTCTAGAGTCCATACTATTGGTTTATCGAGCCTACATCTTCCCTGGTTGTCTGCTAACTTCGCGATCCACTCATACAGCTCAGAAGGAAAGGATGCAAAGAAAATTTCATGGGTTTCGATATACACGTAGTGATCCAACCACTGTTCCTTAGATACTCGTGGATTTCTGCCTTCCTGCGCCACGAACTGTTGAATCTTCTTGTCCAACCACTCTTCAATTTCTTTCTTTGTTGGATTCCAGTGGCATGACATCAGACATTCCTTATGCAGATCCCAGTCCCGGCAACGGAACCATTTTTTGGCTTGTATGGGCCTGACCCAGGTTCAGAGGTGATTTAGCCAAGAAAATCCCGGTACTACTGGCCCTTTCGGCAACAGTCCGTGGAGCAAAGACTGAGGTCTCACCCAAAGTAGTATGGGAAGGTGCTAGAACCAGGTTTCCACACCCTGGGGATGTCTGATAAGTTTCCAGGGGGGTCTATGGTTTGACCCTGCGTGCACGTCGCTACACGCATTTGTTATTCCTTCGCAACATGTGATGTTGCTTTCGCGTAGCCCTACTTGGGGCACAACCCATATTATACCCAAGTTCTGTTCTATTTAATCTGTTATTACCCAATTACTTAACTTATTTGTGTAAGACTAGTGATTATTACAGCATATTCAGCAATCATATTAGTGCGCACGATAAATAAGACAGTATAAATGTAAAGAAGGCAATGTGCAAACAGATACACAAAAATAGGAATCAACTTCTCTTTATTATTCTTCGATCAAGATTAGAGACTTGACACCGCCCTACGCACTCAGCTGCATGGGTCCGCACACTCAGCTGCAGACTCTACTAGGCCTCTATGCACTTAGCTGCAGAGCCTCTTCCTACTACTATGACCCAATACACTTAGACTCTTACTCTATGCTCGAACCATGTGTATTCATATCTCTTATTCCTTTCTCCCTTTACAACCTAGATCCTCGCTCTATTTATACAATCCCATGGTCTGCGGACCATGGGTAGGCCGACATGACATTACATTACTTTACAATACTTATGGCGGACAACCCTATGACTCAACCTATACTTCGCGCTCCGCGCCCGCAATTTGCGGAGTCTTACAATACATTTGACCAAAACTTGGGCTTTGAGCCCCAAAACATGCTATGGGGGGGATTCAATGCCCAACAATCCTCCTCCTGGCTCGAACTAATGACGCAGGCTCTCTGCGTCACCCTTTTCTTGTTTCTTTCTCCTAGGAACAACTTCTATCACTCGGGATAGTTGTTTTCACTGATGCTGCTATGTTTAATTGCTACCTTCATTTATCCTATGATCTGCAACCACGCTTTGATACCATGTTGGAATTTCTAATTCTATCTATTAGAAGTTCTTCCTATACTATCTAATTTATTTCTTCCTACTTGGTCAGTTACTTAACAAGTTATTTACCATGTAAATACTGAAACTAAATACAAGTACAGTATCAACACATATAGATCATCAACCGAAAGAAACAAGCACACAAGTGACACAGTTATTTTTAGACTAATGCCCTCGGAAAAACCCAATGCGAGAAAATCGGTGCATCTGTCAGAGGGTTTTATTATTAAGCATTTTCAAAATACAATCTAGTTACCAAAAATGGCTCACCCAATAGGGAATGCCCTCGGCAGTAGTACCTCTTAGTCAGAGACAAATATTAGCTCCAATTTGCCCCATGAAATCTCCCAGCATCAGCCTCTATGGTCTGTGTCATCCTCTCTAGCCTAGCGTCAGCCTATTTGGCCCAGCATCAGCCTCTCTGGGCTCTGTGTTAGCTTTTGGAGCCTCTGCATCTCCCATGCTAGCCCTCCTCAAGCTCTGCGCAGCTCCTAGCTACCTCTGCGTGGCCTCTAGCTAGCTCTGCATCAACCCTCTCCCAGCTTCTGCACTGATGCTCTCGATACTATCTTTGCCTCTCTCCTACTATATTCACTGCCTCTCAACTACAACTCTAATCACTCCTTCGATTTCCTCAACATGCCTTGCCCCAGAAAATTGAATTCTTGATCAACTTGGTGTGTTCTCCAACTGACCCTCAAGCCTCTTCTTATACTTTTCTCATTGACAATTTAATGACCGAGATTAAGTCCCTAATCAACGGCTAATATTAGATCTGGCTTGATCCATGACTTTTGGACCATTCTAACTCATTTTTATATTAATTCACATTAATATTTTATTTTCCCTAAGTTTAGATTTAGGGACTCCATTAAAAATATTAATTATTTTAATATCTCCCAAACTGGATAGATTCTACCCATACTACTTTTGGGCCTTGGAGATATCATGTGCCTTAGTGTATCCACCAATTTTCAAGGCTAGAGCACATATGATGCTACTCCAAATCAACAATTGATGGGAAAATCAACAACCAATAAGATTAGGTTGAGATTTTCTCTCCTTTGTGGTTCCGTGTTGAGAATGAGCTCTTAGATTTGATTCCAGGGTTGAGATGTGCTCCCTTGTGTGTTTGGATATCCATTATTCATTATGGGGTTGAGATATGTGACTCCCCCATGAGATAGAGGGTGGAAGCTAATTCTCCTTGATTCTTCTTCTTTTAGATTCGATAATGTTTCAGTAGATAGAGTTGAGTAGAGATGGACACAGAATGATGTCAGTATGACAGGATGATATTGGCAAGAGGAATTCTACCTAGTTGAGAGGGAGTGCTAATTTATGAAACTAGGTTCAAATTCCACATTGGACAGCTCATACGATAGAGATGATGATTGCATTGGATTCCTCTTTTTGAGAGGACAAGAATCGATCTAATAATCACCTCATTTGGACAAGAAGAAGTTGGTTTTTGAATTTATGAACCCTCACATGTACATTAGGATAAGTCGGCCTCACAGATACGTACAATTTGATAGGTCAACCTCAACATCAAGTGAAGCCTCATGTAAGTCTATAAATACAAGAGACCTAGAGCTCAATTTTACATCATGATCAAGCATTCTCTTCTCTTCTTCTATTGTGTGGTTCTGGCGAAGGAAATTCACGCAAGGTTCGAAATCACAGTTCTAAGGCTTGCACGTGTCTAGGACATATTTTTTCTGGTCACACACACATCACAGGACAGATTCGACTGCAGTCACACACTCGCAGTGCTTCAGAGAGAAACTGGGAAGCCACATTCTCTCGCATAATATCCTGAAGGGAGTGATCGGGGTTTTGAGACAATTCTGGGAGGATCAGACCCCAGTTGCTCACTTTCCATGCTTCAGGAAGCGACCAAGAAGTCATAATCACTCAAATAAAGTGCCTCAGGGAGCGACCGAGAATTCACAACCGCTTGCACAATATCTTGATGTTTGCGACTGGGGTTCTGAGCTAGGGTTTGGCAGTTGACCGTAGATGACCATAGATGTCTAAAGATTGGAAGGTTTCTCTCTGTTGTGCAGTAATTATGAATTTTATTGGGTAAATATTTATTGGATGGTTATTTATTGGGCTCATTGTACTCTCTACTGAAACATTTTATGACAATCTAATAAGAAGAAGATTTGAAATGGTTTTCCCCATAGTGGCTTTTTTCCCTGGTCTTTGACCAATCTGGTGTCTCTTGTGGATGTGTTATTTCCTCCTTTGTCATTGCATATATTGTTCTATCTTCAATTATTGTTTATGATTGGAAACATTGTTAATAATTGGATGCATTGCTAAATGAAGAATTTATTTGCATTGAAGTAATTGAAACAAAATAGAATAATCTGAAAAATTAATAGCACATGGCATGGGAAATATGTTGCAAGGCTGACGGCACCACCAATTTAAAAAAATGTGTTGTGATGGTTAGATCGTCACAAGACCAAAGGAGGTGGAAATTAAAAAAAAAAAAAAAAAAAATCATTAGTTGATAATATGGTAGTTTTTTATCTACCATATTAGATAATCATAAAGTTTTGACATGTTAGGCATTAACTTAAATTTTAGGTGTTATTTATCATACTATTCTAGCTAAAAAATTTACAATAAGTTGCTTGTGAAATAGTAATGATGTTGTGCACTAAATAATTCTCCCTGGATCTAGGAAACCACCACTACATGCACAATTAAAAGAATTACTTACAAAATAGTAATGATTTTGTCGACCAAATAATTCTCCTTGGATATATGATATTGTATGCATAATTAAATAAACTTTCACATTTTATTTTAAAATCAAAAAAATTAAATAGAAAATAGTTGGAGAAATGGTTAAAACAAGTGTTAAATATTTCAAGCTACTGAACTTTTCTAGTATGTTGGTTATTGATTTTAGGTCAAAACAATCCATATGAATACAAAATTTGAATCCCATGACAAATTTTCTCCTAGTTAGACCTATATGGAAAAATCCTAATACATTAAAATCATGTTTAGAATACTCAAAATCATCATCCACAAATTGTCAGGAAAAAGGAAATAATAACACAAGCAATTTCATGTATAAATAAATGATTATGACTAAATCATGATTCTCTGTTATCAAGAGTGCTTCCTAAAACTCCAGAACTCCATAAAGCTTTTATAGAAGGTTTGAAATAAGATATCCACAATAGTCAAACATTCAAAGATAAACAATACATGTGTAAACAATACTATAAAAACTACTCCTCTTGGATTGTGTTAACGCTCCGTAAATTTCCCTAGGCTGAGGAGAGAAATTCCAGAGGTAACCACAAACCAATTTTATGCTAGAATCTAGCCCTTCTATCCTTGGAGAGGGCTCTCTCACTTAAGCTTTTAAACTAATATGATATTAGACTAGGTATAGAGCTTAATAAGTTTTTTTTCAAAGGGTTGCTGGTAAAAAAGGAGACAGATCCATTGGGCATGGAATCATGTCAAAGTTATTATTTGTCCAGTGATCTGATGAAGAGAGAAATTGTTTTTCCACAGGGGCAAGGTAGGAAGTCTTGGTGATGAAATCAAGTTAAATCTTCTTAGGAGGGTGAGTATAAAAAAGGTGAAAACAACACTAGAGCATCAAAACTATACATGAATTATAAATATTGCTTTAAGAGGAAAATAGAGATTACTTGGGGAAACTAAATCAGAGCACCATTAAGATGAATTTTGAATTAAACATCTAGTTCTTCCAAGCATGAAGACATACATTCAAGATATGTAGAAAACATAAGAAAAAATTACAATATAAAATAAACACAACACCATCAAGATCTGACACATGAATCCCTGCAAATCACCTTTTTCTTTCATTCACTGGAAAAATATTCAGAAAATACAATGCACTCAAGGTGTCTCTCTCTCCAATCTGACCAACCCCTTTTCCATTACATGTACATCATAATATAGACTCAAAATATTCATTTCCCACCTCCAGGGGTCAAATTCCTCATTAAGAATATTGTTTCAAACTTCTGCAATTAAAATAGAATTCATTGCTTAATACTAGGGACTACATAACTAGATACTTTCTTAAGAATTTTACATTAATATCTTAGCTCCAATTGAGTTCATGACTAACTTCCTACTTTATCATAATTACAAAAATGATCAAAAAAAATTACATTAATTTTTAGCTAAGATAACTTGTTCAACATAATTCTGTCTAGAAACGCAGCACCAGTGCTATGCAAATTCCAATTTCTTTAATAAGGCAGAAACATAGTGCCAGTGAATGCAATGCTTGATGGTTTAAGTAATTGTGGTCGGTTTCTGAGTTGATTAACGACTCCAACACCTTCAAATGAATTTTCTCATGGTCACCTTCCCCTTCAAAAACTCATCTTTACCATACAATACCTCAAAATATGATAAAACCTCATGTGGGCAAAAACGCAACTCCTATTTCAAAACCACAATGTCATTTTCAATTTTATGGTTTAAGTGGTGACGATGGTTGTAGTAAATCCGCACACACTGGTGATGATGTTAAATTTCTAATAACCATTCCATATAATTATTTCAAACTTCCCTTCCTCAAAAATACCAAATGTCCACCTTGACACCAAAAATCCTAATGCTAGCTAGGGCACAAAATGTTTCAAAACTGCTTCTTCAGAATAGCTTCATATTTATGATGAAATATGGCTACTAAAGGAGCTTTTTGTAAAACATAAACACCTAGAAATTCAATCCTATAGATAATATTACTTAAGAAAAAATCTAAAAAACATAATTCTTTTACTACACATCCTTCCAAAATTCAAAGCTTGGTTTCCTTAGCCAATAGGTCTAGTTTGCCTCTTTCTTTCTCCTGTATCTCCCCTAGTTATTGCTTAGTGGCCATTATTTCTTTCCTCCTAGATATGTTCTGCTTGCATACATTCTTCATTTTCCTGTGAAGTGGAAGGAATCTACTCAACATGTATTTGGCATCATCCATGGTTGGTTGATAAATTTCCATAAGGTCACTCCATTGCTTCCTCATATGCTCATCTTGTTGCTTTAGCCTAGAAATTTCCTTGTGAGCCTCCTTTAATTGTTTTCTCATCTTGTTAAAAGTATGTTTTCCTTCATCCATCTCTACCTTTTCTTCTTATATGGCTTGTTCTTCTTGTTGTTGTATTTTTCCTTCTTGAATTTGCAGATTCACTAACCCTGATTACTAGAACCTCTACCTTCTTAACATTTTCTTTGATCACTTTCTCTTTGCCCTTGGACTTGACAGTGAGTGTAGTTTTAACCACAAGCACATATTCACTAGGTGGGGTTATTTTTTTCTAAAATAGTCTTCGTAAGTTTCTTATTTTCTTTCTGCAACTTTGCAATCATGAAATGAGCCTTCTCCAATTGTTCTTGCAATTCTAAAAATTCCTTGACTTCACCATTAGTCACTTCAACTTTTGGTATGGTCTCCATGATCTTCAATGTCTGCTCCAAGAGCAGCATTTTGGCAACATACCTAGTGAGAGTTTACTTAGGGGCAACTACCACCTCTAGATAAAATTGTAGTCTCTTGCCTTTATTTTTTCCTATATATTGCATGGTAGATGAGGGATTCTTTACTGAGCTTGTAACTGGTGATTTGAATTCCTTTACAACTATTGAGGGTGTTTCCTTCTTAATCAAGGGACTAGTTGGGAAATCATCTGATAATTTTGAAGAATCAATTTTTTTTTGCCATGATATATTTATTTTACTTAACTCCTCTAAAACCAACAACTTAATTAGGGGAAATTAAATAGATTAGGATCCAATTTAATTTGTTTTCCCTCTACCTTACCAGCCATATTACAGAGACTCCCAAACAAATAAAATAGTAAGTTCAAAGGGTTATTTCCAATTAAACTCATTAGGAGCCTAAAGTGGTATTGATATACTTGTACAAACCTTCCCTCACATCTAAAGTACCTTTGAATAGCTTGGAGAAGCTTGTTGTGATTTTCTAACAAATACTCCTTTGGCACAATGGACCCATACTCCTTGTTTCTATACTCAGACTTCAAAAAATCTCTGTAATGGGTAATATCAAGGGGCATGCCCTTGAACCATTGTTCTCCCTGGGGAGGGATCTATGTTGTAGCTGTTATGGTGACCTATGTAACTGGAAAGGTAAGTGTTCCAATCTTAGCTTTCAATCCATCAAAACTTTTGGAAAACTCCTTAGTCAATTGTAGATTGAACCCTTGAATTTTCTCACAAAACCTCATACACCCCACCTGCTCAAAATCCATTCTGATGGCTAGGTCTACATTAATAAATGTGACATCTTGTGGCTCAAAACAGATAATAGCACCTCCCTTGTGCTTCTTTTCCTCTGGATTTGACATGATTTTGTTTGCAGCAGTGAATAGTCTAGGGTTTAAGAAGCAAGATTTACAAAAAAGACTAATCAACACAAATTTTCTTCAAAAAACCCTTAAACAACTTACAAATGTTTGAAACTGGTGGTAGAGAATTCCAAGGGGCAGGCGCAACACCATAAGCGCAACGCATGAGAAAATGGATTTTCAAACACTTCTTAAGCACACAAATTTAGGGTGGGAAGGATTGAATTTAGTTTAAACATATGGCATACCTTGCAAATGGAAGCTCTACAGAGGAAAAAGTGATCTTGGCCACAAAAAATGCAGAGGATACAAGACTATGTGGAAGCACAATGATGGAGAAATTAGCTATTTTTTTTCAGGTTTTCAATGGTTTTGGCTGGCTCATGCATGCAATTGAGAATTCATTCATGACCAAGGAATAAATATAAGCTCAAGTTTGCACCTGTGAAAGAGATTTGACCACCGATTTGCAAGAAATGTATTGTTGTGTGGAAACGCAGTGCCCCTGCCTCCTTTGCACAACAATATAGCACAATTAAACCACAAGCCTTTGATGTGAATGAACAAGAACTGAGTGATGTAGGATGAAGGTAGCAGTGAAAATAACCTCCCAAAGCGGCCTGGAGTGGAGTTGATGGCGAAAAACTTGATTTGAAATCGTGATGATGAATGCGCAACACCTTGTGGAAAGCACAACAACCTGTCCTTTTGACCGTTTTACTTTGGTTGAGGTCATGACCACTCATGAAATGACATCTAAATAAAAATTTGTGCCCAATATTTTTCATGATTTCTTTGATGTAACTTGACCTCTAGTCTTAGGTGACTAACTCATGATGACCAAAAAAAATTATGACACCCTATGATTACTCCTTTAATAATGAAGCTTCAAGACATTAGACATTTGGAATTTAGCAAGATAGACAGACTTTGCATGACACTCAACCCAAAACTAGACCTTTTTAAACCATACTAGTTAGGATATCAAAACTGACTTTTACAAATTGACCTGAGATAAATAGAAAGACTAACATGACTAAGATCCCTATAATAAAATAATCTAACATATTGTTTGTACTATAAACAATACATGTGTAATAAGGATAAATAACATAAGTTTCAAAAACCTAATAATAATGACAGTGAGGGTTATTTCTAGAGGACAAATCCAATTGACAAGTTGTAGGGAGTGAGGATCTTCGAACAAAAATGATTAGTAAATCCTCCAAAGTCAATTGAAGAGAATAATTTCCTTCAAATACTTACATTCAATGCTACCTATGGGAATAGTGGACACAACTTACATAAATAGATTTCCATGTAGAAGAACATGAATATTATGGAAGTATATTGTTGTATGATTCCTATCGTGCACTTAGGAGGACATAATTTTTTATTTTATGTTAATTTTAAAAATTCTCTATGTTGTTTCAATTACTTTAGCCCAATTCAATTATTTAATTAGAAATATTTCAATAATAAGTAATATTTCCAATCATTAATAGTAATTGAAGATAGAATAGTAAATGCAATGACAATAGGAGACAATCAACACATCAACAAGAGACACTAGATCTGGTCAATGGCTAGGGAAAAACACCACAAGGGGGGGAAAATCTTAGTAATTATTCTTCTATTAGATTGTCATAAAATTTCCAGTAGAGAGTACAATGATCCAATACAAAATCATCCAATAAAATCAACTAAATAATATCCAAAAATATGATCTGAGCAATAGTACTGATCAGAGATAATTTTCTAGCATGCGGTGAACTGTCAAACTGAAACCCAAGTCTCAACTACACGGAGAGAGAGACATGTGTGTTGTTGAAACTTTCCAATCGCATGGATATTCCTATGAGTGTGCGGTTACAGCCAAAAATATCATGTGGAAACCATGAGGTTAGAACCCAAAAACACTAATCACACATGTGAGCTTCGGACCTTGCTATAGGAATTTACAGGGTAAGTTCCTCAAATAAAACACCAAAGTACACAGCTCACAAACAGATCACAGATCAATACACCAATATTCTTGACTTGGTTAAAACCATCAAATAGGGAAATAGTCCATGGCTTGAGACAACGCGGCCACTTCAGGCAATTTATTAATGGAAAATAAAGAAATTTACATAAGCTTCTCTCATGAACGGTCACCCTACAAATGACCCTCCATGCTCTTTAAATAGAGATCATGGACCAATCAGGTGTTAAGCCATGGATCAAGTGTCAATAATACCGAGGAGAGAATGAACTGTCAGATCACCTCATGTCTAGAACATATCATGACCGTCAGATTGTAAGTTACAAAAGTACATAGTAAAGAAACAAACTTTACCTAACTCTACACTAGACCAAGTTATACTTAACTATTTTCTATGTGTCGGAATATCCTAACATTCTCCCTTAAGAACAACTTGAGATAGGATTGAAGGATGTACAAATATGACATAATAGGACAAGGAAGGAGGAATTAGAGCCTATCTCCCCTTAGTGACAACTTCCTGAACTCCAACCATAAATCGAAGTTTAGTAAACTTCGCCTCTGTGAGAGCCTTTGTAAAGATGTCTACAACTTGATCATCTGTTGAACAATATTGCACTTCAAGAACATGGTCATGAATGAGCTTTCCGATGAAGTGCATGTGTAGTTCAATGTGTTTGTTGTGCTAATGTTGGACTGGATCTTTGCATAGTTGAATGGCACTTTGATTATCACACCAAAGTGTATTCGGATGCTGCTGCTAAAAGCCAAACTCTGACAAGACGAAGCCACAGGGCTTCCTTACTAGCTTCTATGGCACCACGATACTCTACTTTTGTTAAAGAAAGAGAAATGGCACTTTGTTTCTTGCAATCCCATGTAATATGTCCATAACCAAGAGTGAAGACATAACCGATAGTAGACTTCTGATCATCATGGTCACCAACCCAATCGGAATCAGTGAAACCAACCAATAGAGGAGATCCTTTTGCACTGTAATGAATCCCAAATTGAATTGTACCTCGAACATAAATAAGTATTATTTTAGCTGCTTTCGAATGAATTTCATGTGGGTTTTTCATAAATCAAGCAATAAGGCCAGCAACAAAGGAAAGTTTAGGACGAGTATGGGTCAGATACAAAAGTTTTCCTACAATCTAACAGTATAAGGTAGCATCAACTTCAAGGGAAGTACAAGTGACTGAAATTTTGGCTCCAGATTGAAAGGGATAAGGGGCTGGCTTATAGTCTTCCATGTGAAAGTGACGTAGAATATCACATGCATACTTGGACTGGGAAAGGGAAATACCTTCCTTGGATTGCAAGACTTGAAGACAAAGAAAATAATGCAAGTGTCCTAAGTCTGTCATTTCAAACTTCTTTTTATGGCTGGACTTCACATGGTTTATAAGATTGGGATCACTACAAGTAAGGATAAGATCATCAACATAGATAACAGTAATGATAAGAGACTTACCCACTTTCTTAGTGTAGACAATATTGTCATAATGACACCTAGAAAAGCCAGTATCTAAAAGAAAGCTATCCATTTTGGCATACCAAGCCTGAGGGGCTTGCTTGAGACAATAAAGGGATTTCTTAAGCCGAAATACAAGGCTGGAGTTTCTTTGTATAAATCCAGGAGGTTGTTCCATAAGGATTTCTTCATGCAAGTCCCCATGCAAAAAGACAGATTTGACATCCATTTGATGGACTTCCCATTTGAAAGAGGCAGCAAGGGAAAGAACAAGGTGAATAGAGTTCATTTTGGAAATAGGGGAAAAGGTTTCAGTATAGTAAATGCCTTCAACTTGTGAAAAACCCTTAGCAACAAGATGAGTTTTATGTTTATCAACTTTTCCATCTATTCCAAACTTGGTTCTGTAAACCCGTTTGCATCTAACAAGTTTTTGTCCCTTGAGAAGAGGAACAAGATCCCATGTATGATTTGCCAATAATGAATGATATTCTTCATTCATAGTTGCGTCCCAATCTGGATGGCCTAAAGCTTTTGCAAAGGTGTCAGGATCATAATTCACTGAAGCTTGAGCCAATAAAGAAGAGGCTCTATTGAATTGAGAACGTGTACGTCGTTGATCTATAGGATCACCTGCAAGAGCATCTACTGCATCCCGAGTAGTACGAACCCATTTTGGAAGATGAGGAGATGATGGAGGATCTTGAGAAGTTGGGGGGGGGTTCATCCTCGCTGTCATCATCTGAAGAAGAAATATTTTCAGAAGTAGAAGGGATAGAGAGAGGTAGCACATTCGCTAAACTAGGCTCGCAGGCTGATATATTTTCAGCAAACTTTACATCTCTTCTAATGATAACATTTTTGGACTTAAGTGGAATAAGTCTATATCCTTTGATATCTTCAGAATATCTAACAAAAATACATTTTTCACTCTTAGGTTCTAAATATTTATGTTTCTCATCTGGAATATGGGCCCATTCTTCACTTCCAAAAACACGAAAGTGACTTACATCTGGTTTAATAGAGCTCCATGCTTCTTCTGGAGTGATATTCTTTAAAATCTTAGTAGGAGTGTGATTTACTATGTAATTTTCACAGTTAATTGCTTCTGCCCAAAAATTAAGACTAAATCCTTTAGATTGAAGTATACAATTAGCCATTTCCTTTAAGGTGTGATTCTTCCTTTTAGCTACACCATTTTGTTTTGGAGTATATGGAACAGTATGTTGCATTTGAATTACATGCTCAGTGAAAAAGTTGATGAATTTGTTGTTAACCTATTCTCCGCCATTATCAGATCTAAGCTTAAGAATTTGATGTCCAGATTGTTTCTCAACAAAGGCCTTAAAGGCCAAGAACATGTTAAATACTTCACTCTTGAGTTTTAAGAAGTATACCCAAGTGCGTCTGGCAAAATCATCAATGAAAGTTAAGCAATACTTGTAGCCAGAGAATGAAACAACTGGAAGTGGACCACATAAATCACTATGCACAAGTTGTAAATGGGTTGAGGCGTGCCAAGAGGCATTTTTTTCAAAACTATCCTGATGATGTTTACCGAGTACACATCCGGAACAAACACCATCTCTGCAAGATACCATAGGAAGACCTATCACCATATTTTCTTTACATATTTTTTGAAGGGAGAGATAGTTTAAGTGACCAAATCGCTCATGCCAAAGTTTTCTCAAATCATCATTATGAGCAACAAATACTGAGGGAAGGTTTGATGACCGAAATTTGTTAAACTTATACAACCTTATATAATCATCAGCAATGCCAGTAGCTAAAATCTGTCTACGGTCTGTTAGGTCCTTAATTACAACATCATGAGGTGAAAATTGAACGATTTTACCTTCACCTGAATGAGTTATCTGATATACAGATAGAAGGTTGCAGGATAAGGTTGGAACACATAATACATCATTAAATTGACCATTGTCTATATGAACAGTTCCAGTCCCTACAACACTAAGAGATCTATCATCACCAACATATATATTTTTGGTGTTACAATCATTTAAAGAAGAAAACATGGCTTTGTTTTTGGCCATGTGATAAGAAGCTCCAGAATCAATGAGCCACTCATGAGAATGAGAAGAAGAAGAAACATTTAGTGCATATCCATTCCGAGATGCTTGAAAACCACATGCAGAAAATGCTATTCCTAAAGATGAAGTTGAAGTTGAAGAGTGCTCCAAATGGATGTTATGCCTCTTCATTGCTGCTTCCAAGGTTTCCATCTTCTCAAAGAATTTGGATTCTAAGTGGCCATCTCGAATACAAAAGTGGCAATGTCTATTAGTCTTCTTCCCCTTATTTTTATTTGCCTTATCATTTTGTTGAAATGAATTTTCATTTTGAGACTGAAATTGCTTAGGACCCTTGTTTGGTTTAGGACCATTCTTTTTTGGATACGGCTTCTTAGGATTCTTTGAATTTGGTTGTTGTGGAGCGGCTAAGGCTTTCTTAGAAGAGTTTCCAAGATTAAGAAGACCAAGATGTAAGAGTTTTTCTTGTTCTCTTATTAAAGAATCACAAAAGGCATCAAAGGAAGGGGACGTCTAGTCTTGTCTTTGAGAAATGAAGGCTTCTCTTGTAAAATGGAAGGTGGAAACAAACATAGAGTAGACTGGTCCCAACTTAGTAAGAATGGAATAGATAAGGCTACCATCTTCTTTCTTAACCTTAACACCTTCCAAGAGAATTCTAAGTGTCTTGAACTTGGATAAAAAATCTTCAATGGAAGAAAAATTATTGGGGTCCAACGTAAGCAACTCATTTTCAAGTTGATGGGCTCTAATTTCATTTTTAATTCCAAAAACTTTAGTGAGTTGTTTCATCGCTTCATTGGGGGTATCAAGTTCTGCGATATGGAATCCTAGGTCTAGAGAAATAGACATCTCTATCAACCCATGTGCTTGATCTTGCCTATTTTCCCATTTGGTTGCATGTTCTTCATCTTTTAGTTTGGTTTCTTGGCCTGAGGCTATTCTGTAAATACCTTTACTTCTAAGTAAATCCACAATGTAGGACCACCATTGGAAGTAGTTGGTGCTGTCAAGAATAACTTGGCATGGACTTTCCATTTTAACAGAAATTGAAGCTGTAGATGATGAAACTAAGTGTTCCAATGGAAAGATCTCGAAAATTAGGATGATTAAAAAAAACGGCTCCTGGATGAAGAAGTTATGGCTTTTTGAAGAAAAGTTGTTGAAGATGCCGACGAAGTGTGTGACTGTGTGGAAATGAATGATAATGTTATATTTAAAAAAAATCCACCCCCTTTCCAAACTTAATCTAATTAGCTCGATTTAGAAGAAAAAAATTATGTGGCTCACTTTTATAAATAAGTGAAAGTCACCTTTACAATGGTACTTTATGAGCTACCCACTAAATTGTAACTTAAATAAAAGATAAAAAGACTTTAGAATTATAAGTGACTCACTTTTTATAATGGTGAGAACATTTTTACATAAAGTAACTTTAAAACATAAGTTACATGTGATTTTTGAAAAAGTGACTCAACAAAAAGAAAGACTTGAACTCAAGACCTCTATTCTCATAAAGTAACTTTGGACCAAGTGAACTAGTTTAAAAGGTTAGTAATTTTTAGAAAAGAGGAAGTTTTTTTTTTTTTTTAGGTCACTGAAGCTTTGGCGTGCATGCTTACTTGAGAAAGCTATTATTTGCCTACAAAACAAAAACACAAAACCCAACACGGACATACAAAAAAAATAAACCTAGCTTTACCTGGAAACTAAATATTTTTCTCAATGTTTCTGATTTTCCGAGATCACACTAAGGCACGGCAGAAAAGAGCATACGCATGAGAAAAATGCTTCCTTTCTGTTTCTGATTTGCCCAAATCGCACAGAGTTGTGAGGAAAAGAGCATATGCAGAAATGAAAGGTATAGATCCGGTAATAAAAAAATAGAGAGCTAAATAAACTGAAATAATCAGAGAGAAAATAACTAAAAACTGCAAATAAACATTGTATACCTCCATATCTTAAAAATGGTGTAGCTAGGGCTACTAGAAACCTCTTTGTATCAAACGAAAGCATTTCCTTATTGGAACAAATGCTCCTAACACAATAGAGCAGCCCTATTGGCCCGAAAGCAGTCACAAACAGTAGATCTAGGAAACAGCAGTCGGATGCAGTTCTGCCGGCTTTAGATTTTGATCACCAACGGATGCGGCCCTCAAATAGCTATGATACCATGTAGGAATTTACAGGGTAAGTTCCTCAGACAGAACACCAAAGGACACCGCTCACAAATAGATCACAGATCAATACACCGGTATTCTTAACGTGGTTAAAACCCTTAAAGAGGGAAACAGACCATGGCCTAAGCCAACGCAACCACCTCAGGAAATTTATTAATAAAAGAATGAAAATTTACATAAGCTTCTCTCATTAATGGTTACCCTACAAATGACCCTCCATGCTCTTTGAATAGAGATCATGGACCAATCGGGTGTTAAGCCATGGATCAAGTGTCGGTAATACCGAGGAGAGAATGAACCGTCGGATCACTACATATTGTGGCCGTCGAATTGTAAGTTACAAAAGTACATAGTAAAGAAACACACTTTACCTAACTCTATACTAGACCAAGTTATACTTAACTATTTCCTATGTGTCAGAATATCCTAACATGTAGGAAGGTGTCCTATGTGCCCAAAGTGTAGGACTAAGAAGGACATTAAGCTTGCTAGGAGAGGCAAAAGTGTGGAGGTCAAGGGTTGACACTTTGAAGGATAAAAGAAGACAGCCAAGTGGACCAGTCATTGAGCCATAGTTTGTTGAAGAGAAGGACATCTTACAGTGAAAAGTGGGTAGCCTCCCAGCCATTGATTTGTCTTCATATAGCAACAGAGGAAGGCAGAAGTGGGAAACTTAGGAGTTGTTCATAAACAGAGTTGTCAACGACTCACAGAAGTCCCTATGTGTTGATGACTTGATGGACTAATGTTAAAAGTGGCAACTAGGGCCAAACTCCATGTGGGTCATCTTATTAATGGAAGATGGTATTTTTCTTGGATCTATCTCATCGAGAGGTGTAGGATTGATCTAAAGATCATCTGATTCGGATAAATATTCATGGAGATATGAATTTATTTGTGTTATGGGACAATTCATCAAGGTCGGCCAGCAACCAAATATCCCCCACTTGTGCTCAACGTTTTAGTATAAACAAAGGTGGCCTTCAATTCATTTCAACACACTTGGGATCTCTGATATATAGATAGAAGGTTGTAGGATAAGGTTGGAACACATAATACATCATTAAATTGACCATTGTCTAGATGAATAGTTCTAGTCCCTACAACACTAAGAGATCTATCATCACCAACATATATATTTTTTGTGTTACAATTATTTAAATAAGAAAACATGGCCTTGTTTTTGGCCATGTGATAAGAAGCTCCAGAATCAATGAGCCACTCATGAGAATGAGAAGAAGAAGATACAATTAGTTCATAACCAGACCGAGATGCTTGACAACCACATGCAGAAAGTACAATTCCTGAAGATGAAGTTGAAGTTGAAGAGTGCTCCAAATGGATGTTATGCATCTTCATTGTTGCTTCCAAGGCTTCCATCTTCTTAAATCATTTGAATTCTAAGTGGCCATCTCGATTACAAAAGTTGCAATGTCTATCAGTCTTCTTCCCTTTGTTTTTATTTGCCTTATCATTCTGTTGAATTAATTTTTCATTTTGAGATTGAGAGTGCTTAGAACCCTTGGTTGGTTTAGGACCATTCTTTTTAGGATATTGCTTCTTAGTATTCTTTCAATTTGGTTGTTACTGGGAAGCTAAGGCTTTCTTAGAAGATTTTCCAAGATTAATAAGACCAAGATGTAAGAGTTTTTCTTGTTCTCTTATTAAAAAATCACAAAAGGCATCAAATGAGGGGGATTTGCAATCTTGTCCTTGAGAAATAAAGGCTTCTCTAATAGAATGGAAGGTGGAAACTGTTGAGCCCCATAAATGGGTAATTATATGGGCTCATTTGCCTCCTAACATAGTTTAATCAACCATTCTTTTAGCTTATTTCATGTTTTTTTATTATATTTATGCTTATGGAGTGAGTTGGGTTGGTTATGATGCCATGGAGTCTAATATGTGTTTAATGCATATTTTTGTTGAATTTTTAAGACAAAGTCAAAGGTTTAATGGACAATTGGCAACAATGATTTGAAATGGACAAAGGAGAGTATTTATAGGAGGGAATCCCCCTCATTTATTACTCCCCACTTCGAATTCCCCTTCATGCAGCTCGGAGCACAAACAGCCAAATCAATGCACTAGGAGGCAGCCGAGCAAGTGGAGGATAACTTATGTTTATCTCGAGTTTTGGGAGCCAAGCCTCCCTGATTTTGAGGAAGTTGTTGGAAGCTTCATTTGTATAAGTAGAGAGGCCTAGGACCTCACTAGGGAGTTGGTCAAATTTTTGTTGAATTTTGTTGCAGTTTTGCTCTGGTCAACTTCGAGCTTACTTTTGGTGACAGTTTCATGTAATCCTATTACTATTTTGATAATAAAGAAGAGATTCTTCTTGAGCTAGAACTGAGTTACCTTAGAGGGTTGAAGCTCTTGGGTTAGGGCCCAATCCAAGCAGCCAAGCTCCTCTTGTTTGTATTTATATGCTTTGTTTCAGTTTATGGATTAGTTGTTGTTAGATGAATTTCTTTCTTGGTTAAGAATAGGTTGTTTTTGGTGATTTAGAAGGTGGTTTCCATTTATGTTTTCTATAGTAGGATAAATAGTGATAGAAAGAAGATACAGAAGGCCAGTAATAGTTCCTTGGCCTCCTTTCCTCCCTTTGGGACCATGAACTGAGGCCAAGACCCTCTTGCTACCACAAAAACACAGATTTTCCTTCTCCATAGGATTTCTAGTGTTGCAGTTTGTTAGAAGGTTAATGCTTTGCTGTAGATCTCTTTCACCATGCTCATTTTTTTCTCTACAATAATTCTTCTTCCATGCTTTCTTTCATCATAGCATTTCTCAGCGTTTCTTTCCATCGCTCATAAGTTAGATTAGCTTGATGCAAAATTATGTTTTTTGATGCACTTAATTTCTTGCTTGATTGGTTTCATTATTTGGATGTCAGATCTTTTGGAGCAGATTTCTCCTCACATTAGGTCAGTCTATCAACCATTCTCTCCCTGATCTATTCCCTACAGGTCGCCCAAATTTCACCTCAAATCTGCCTTAGTTTTCTGTGTTTTTCCATAGGATTTCTACCTCTCTCCCGACCATCTTTCCCTCTCCTAATGATCCTTAGTGAACCCTAGGCTCCCTAACACATCATCCCAACCTTCATCTACCCTTTCCACCCACTCTTACACCTTTAAAACCTTCAAACTGCTCTTGGCATCCTCCTGTAGACCTCTTGTAGACCTCCTGTAGATCCCCTGTGTCCTCCTGTAGATTTTCATGTAGGCTTCCTTTTGAAGGCCGATTGTAGGAAAAGCCTCCAAAAGGCCACTTGAGACCTCCTAAGACCCATCCACACCATCCTACATCCTCTCAAGTCCCAAAACTGCCCTCCATCTCCACCTATTTGTTGCCACATTCATAAACAAATAAATTACATGCATGACAAATTCACATAAAAATTCAAAAAGATGTTTTTTCCTCATTTCCCTCTAGAAATAGCTTGAGTAGATGTTGTTTACTTCCTTAAGTAGGTAATGGCATTCATTTCAAGGTTTTCATATTTCTTTCTGCAAAAGTAGGATTAGTTGGTTAAGTAGGGTTTGCTAGGTTTACTTTACATTTCAGTCTTTTCCCTTTCTGCAAGTAGAGTAGCTTCTATAGAGTAAGCTTTCCTTTCTTTCATCACATATAGAGCTTCTTCTAAATCCATAGAAGTTGGCTTGAGCTCCTAGTGATCTTGCACCAGCTTACCAAGTGACAGCCTGTAGTAAGAACTAGTACTTGTGCATACAGCACCGTCGCTTCCAAGTTTGTTACGAACTACCGAGTTGATAAGAGTAAAGTAGGTAGCCCAGGAGTTGCAGCATTATTGCTTCAACATTGGTGCTCACCTTCTTTTTGGCGTTGTTTCAGGGGAAGTGTCAGAGTATTTTGTGATTACTTCTTTCTTCTATTTTCTATCACAACATTCTGCTAAGTAGTTTATTTCAGCAAAAGTATACTAGTTGTTTCTTTCAATTTCTGCATTTCCTTGCTTTCGTTTTCAATTCTGCAAATTTCATTTCAGCAAAAGTAGACTAGTTGTTTCTTTCAGTTTCTGCATTTCCTTGCTTTCCTTTTCAATTATGCAAATTTCATTTCAGAAAAGTACATTTCAGTTAGTTGCAATTTGTGTTATTCAATCCATTTCAGTTTTGCAGGTACAATCAGTGAAAAAACAAAAACCAACCAAAAAGATTTCCTTTCATGCCTCGTAGGAATAGAGATAATTCAGGAAAATTCTTGCCCAACACCCCCACTACATCACACAGCCAACCTTCTCTCTTCTTCGGTGGTAGTGATCAAGAAGAACCTTTAGGTGAACAACCAGAGATATTTGAAGAACCTATAGGGGAAGAAGAAGAAGAAAACATCCCTCCTAAGCCAATGGCTGAAAACAGAAATGCTAGGGGAAATGGAGAAAGAATAGAGGGTACCTTTCCCATTTAGGAGACCAATGGGGACACTAAAATGAAGAATATAAGTCCTTTAGCCCTACCTCACTTCCATGGTTTGACTACAGAAGATCCTGACACCTTCTTGTTTGATTTTGTTGTCATCTATCAAACCTATGACTATGCAGAAGATGAGCAAAAGTTGAAACTATTCCCTTCTACTCTCAAGGATGCAGCATTGCGCTAGTTCATGGGGTTACCTGGCAATAGCATCACAACTTGGGCTCAGATGCAGCAGGCCTTTAATAACAAATATTGAGACTACTGTAGGTCAAAAGATACCAAAGAAGAAATCTTCTGAATGACCATGGGAAGTGATGAATCCTTGGAAGATTATGAAGAGAGGTTCCAGCTCAGTTACAAAAGGGCCAGGTGCACACTTGACCCTGAATCTATGAAGTTTCTTCTGCTCAGGGGAATCTCGGAAGACCTTCTAGACACCCTCCATCTACTGACCGGGGAGACATCTACCAACTATCTTATGAGGACATAAACACTGTCTTTAGAAACCATTGTAGAGCAGCCAGAAAGAAAGGTAGGGGGGGTCAACCCATAGCCAGCACCTCCTCTTCCAATTCATCCATCAAAGGTGAACTCGAAAACTTGCTGGAAGACTTCAAAAGTAAGATGTTGCAGACTCTTGCCACCAAATGGATACCTTGCATATCA
Organism: Pinus tabuliformis; assembly: GCA_031772625.1. Classification (NCBI taxonomy): domain Eukaryota; kingdom Viridiplantae; phylum Streptophyta; class Pinopsida; order Pinales; family Pinaceae; genus Pinus; species Pinus tabuliformis. The sequence continues at coordinate 349,768,440 of CM062820.1, read as the reverse complement.
AAAGGAAACAATAGGAAACAGAGAGGGCTTTGGCCATATTTTGTCCTAGATGCACCAGGAAGCATCCCAGGAATGAATGTCCATTGAACTCCATATAGGTTTGTTCAGTCTGTGAAGAAAATCATTCTACAGATAAGTGCCCTTCCTTGCCCAGACTTAAAGTTGTATACTAGGGGGCCGAAGGAGCCACTAAACCACTCTATTTCATGAACCAAAGGAGACCGCATGGACCTAGACCATACCAGTAGGGGATGCAAGGGACATCTCAGGCATACTACAACCCCAACCAATTCACTTCCATACTTTCTTGGGGACCCCCTACTCATCCTTCCTAGTCCACGCCTCCTCCTTGGTCCTTTCCATCTCAATATCACGCCCAACTAGCCGCTCATTCATTTCTATCCTATGCTCAGCCGCAACCTCGGTGGAATGCATATCATTATGGGTGGAGGCCCCAGTACGACTCTCCTCCTGCTCTTTTGCCTCCACCACCTGCTCAACCACAACCATTACCTCCTGCTCCACCAAGGCAACCCCAAATGCCTGCCCAGCCGAACCCGAACCCGAACAACAGACAGGCTCAGCAAGTATATAGTGGGGAACCATCATGCCCAACTTATGTTGTGGAGATTTAGGAGATTAACCTGCGATCTGGGAAGGTTCTCCCAGATAGCCAACCTCCACCTAGGGAGGTTGAGGAAGATAAAGAGGAAAGTGAACCTAAAGCAATTCCACCCTTTCCTGAGAGACTATCTGGGACAACACAGCCTACCCCAGAAGAAACTGAACTTCTAGGAGAATTGAAACAGTTATGTGTGAATATACCACTTCTCCAAGCCATAAAAGATGTGCCTATATACAGTAGTTCGATCAAAGAAAAGTGCTTCAGGCATCCAGGAAGGCGCAAGAGAGATGCCCCAACCGTCAATGTCATAGGACAACTTTCTAACCTTATGTTGGGACAGGTAATCTATTTGAAATATATGGACCCTAGAAGCCCAGTAGTTGATGTCCACATCAATGGCACCTTGATCCCACATACCTTGATTGATCTAGGAGCTGCCATTAATGTGATGACAAAGGACACAATGCTCAAACCTAACCTCTAGGGCTCATTGAGGAAGACCACGACAGTACTGCAGCTAGCAGGCCACTCCACCATGACCCCTGAGGGGATTGTGGAAGATGTGATGGTCTCCATTGATTCTTGGGAGTACCCTGCTGATTTCTTAGTTTTCCAGCTGAAGGCAAAGCTCACTGCGTATCCTCTCATCCTGGGAAGACCCTGGTTGGCTACTGCCGATGCCTACATCAATTGTCGAGCTAGGAACATGACCATCAAGAACGGGCATATGTCCAAACAGTTAATATTATACCCTCCTGCCCAACCCTTGCTATAACATGATCTACCTCTCTGGTTGGAGGAGGAGGATGAAGATGAATCCTATTCTGCACCACTTTGTGCATTAGAAACCGCCATGGGGGGAAAACCACAAGATGAGGATGATATCATTGAAAATGTAATTCAGAATCCACCCCCAGTATCTTACCATTAGAGGACATAGTGAAAGAAACCCAAAACAACCCCTTAACTGATCTCTGTGTGGCCGACCCGACCTCTCTCTGTGTTAAGAATATAGAGTTCAGCCTAGGAAGAACCTTGAAAATCAATCCATCTCTATCCACTTCCCAGGAGAAGGAGTTGTGCAGCTTGTTGAGAAAACATTTAGATGCCTTCGCCTGGAGTTATAAGGAGATAAAGGGAGTGCACCCTTCAGTATGTACTCATCATATATACATTAAGGAAGATTGCAAACCAGTCAGACGGCCTCAAAGGAGGATGAATCCAACACTTAAAGACATTGTTAAGGAAGAGTTGCAAAAATTACTTGATGCAGGATTCATCTATCCCATCTCTGATAGTGAATGGGTCTCTCCTTTGGTGCTAGTGCCAAAGGAAAATGGTAAGTGGAGAATCTGTGTCAACTATCGGGAATTGAACAAAGCCACTAAAAAGGACCATTTTTCTTTGCCTTCAATAGATCAAGTGTTAGATGGTCTGGCGGGGAAAACAAATTTCTCCTTCCTAGATGGGTTTGGCGGGTACAATTAGATTCAAATCAGCCCAGAAGACCAAGATAAGACCACTTTCACTTGTCCTTAGGGTACCTTTGCATACCGGGTCCTTCCTTTTGGTTTGTGCAACGCTCCAGCCACTTTCTAGAGAGCGGTATTGAGTATATTTTCTGAACTGGTTCTTGATGCAGTGGAAATATACATGGATGATTTTACTCCTTATGGTTCTGACTTTCAAGAAGTTCTATCTAACCTAGGAAAAGTCTTGGACAAGTGTATTGAGATGAACCTATCCCTTAGTCTGGAAAAATGTGAATTTTTTATGACTGAAGGGACCATGCTAAGTCATGCAATATCTCAACAAGGATTGCAGGCGGCCCCAACAAATTTGCCATCATCCAAAGGGTTCCACATCCTCAAAAGGTGAGAGATGTCAGAAGTTTCCTAGGCTTAGCTGGGTATTACCGAATATTCATGAAAGATTTCAATAAGCTAGCCTCTCCGTTGCTTGGTCTTCTAGGTAAAGATGTCGAATTTGTATGGTCGGAAAACTGTCAAGAAGCCCTAGATACCTTGAAGAGTAAACTTGTGACTGCCCCAATTTTGAGAGGCCAAAATTGGGCCCTACCTTTTCACATTTACACAGATGCCTCAAACAAAGCAATAGGAGCAACCTTAGGACAAATTGATGAAAAGTTACCTTATGCCATATACTTTATAAGAAAAAATTTGTCGAAGGCAAAATTGAACTATACGGTAACCGAGAAGTAACTCCTAGCTATAGTGCATTCCTTAAACAAATTCAGACATTATATCACAGGCTATCAAAATTTTGTGCACACTGATCATGCTACAATTAGATATTTAATGAAAAAACCGGATGTAAATGCTTGCATTATTAGATGGTTGCTTTTACTGCAGCAGTTTGATTTAACCATTGTTGATAAGCCTGGTAAAGAAAATGTTGTTGCTGACTTTTTGTCTTGAGTAAATTTGCCTGCAGGTGAAGAAGGAATGGTGGATGATCAAATGCCAGATGAACACTTTTTTTCTATCTCAGTACTCTCTCCATGGTTTGCTGGTATAGGAAACTACTTGGTTTCAACACAGTTCCCACCACACATGTCCTCGAAGGAGAAGAGCGAGATAGTAAGGAAAAGCTCCCCTTTCACCTGGATTGGAGGTAATCTCTTCAAACTTGGCCAAGATCAGATCTTGAGAAGATGTGTCAGGGAGGAGGAATTTTTTGACATCCTCCTGACCTGTCATGACGGGCCTTATGGAGGTCATTTTGCAGTAAAGAGAATTGCCTTCAAAATCTTACAAGCATGCTACTATTGGCCCACTCTTCATCAAGATGTGAGGAGATACACCAGCCAATGTGATCGGTGTCAAAGGATGGGGAAACCTACTCCAAAGGATGAGATACCCATGCAACCTCAAGTGACCTTTGAGCCATTTGAGAAGTGGGGCATGGACTTTGTGGGTCCTATCAACCCTCCTTATAAACAGAAGCAATACATCATTGTGTGCACCGATTACCTGACAAAGTGGACAGAAACAAAAGAAATCAAGGCAGCAACAAAGGAAAAAATAGTTGAGTTCTTGAGAGAAAACATATTCTATAAGTTCGGGTATCCAAGAGAATTGGTCACAGGTCGAGGGAGTCAATTCACTTCCAATTTGATTAAAGACCTGCTCACACATCATAAAATCAAACACAGGACTTCCACCCTTTACCATCCACAAGCCAATGGGCAGGTGGAAGTCACTAACAGAGCTTTGGAAGGAATTCTGACCAAGGTAGTGAGCAGCAGCAGGAAAGATTGGGCGGACAGATTAGTTGAGGCCACCTGGGCCTACAACACAACATGGAAGACCACCACAGGGTTCACACCTTATGAACTGGTCTATGGGAAGAAGGCTTTGCTGTCAATAGAATTTGAATTCAATACACTAAGGATGGCAGCTCAGCTGGACCTAGACCTCAGCCATGCACAGAAGGAAAGACTACTCCAGCTCAATGGATTGGATGAACAAAGATTGCAGGCCATTCTCCACATAGAGGTAGTTTAGCTTCAGAGGAAGATATGGCATGACAAAAATGTAAAGGAGAAGCAATTCTAAGAGGGAGATTGGGCACTACTCTATGATTCAAGGTATAAATACTTCAAAGGCAAGCTGAGGACAAGATGGTTGGGACCCTACACTGTGGAAAGATGCAATGACAATGGTTCAGTTCTAATCAGAACCATTGATGAGGAAGCCATCCACATGCTTGTCAATGGACATAGTTTGAAAATTTACAAGAAGCCCCTCTCCAAGTGAGAGTTCATTGAAGATTTGAATAAGACAGTGATGGTAGTGGAGCATGTCTTAGCCTCCACTTCACCCACTCACTAAAGAAACAGAAAGAGAAATAAAAAATAAGGACTCAAGTGAAAACCTCCATGAGGCGCTTGAGTCCCATCATTGAGTTGAAAACCTCTTTTGAGGCGGCTCAATGATGCCGAAAAAAAACAAACAAAAAAAAGAGAAAATAAAAAGAGAATAAGATCCCTAGGTGAACCTCCCTTGGAGGTTCCCAGGGCAGGAATTCAGGGTGAAAACCTCCTTGAGGTGCCCTAGTTGTTTTCAAAAAAAACAAAAAAAAAAAGAGAGAAAAAGAAGAAAAGAAAATTTGAATTTTAACGTGTATTGCAGGTTGCAGAAGGAAGGACCATAGGGAGCAAGAGAAGATGCCACAGAGCCTATTTCATCTCCTCCACACTCTTCTCAATCATTTCTGACCTTTCTTCCACCCCACTGTGTTTTTTTCTGGAAACTGTGTGTTCTACAGGAGGCCCTGTGTTTTCTACAGGAGAGAGCTAGAAATGGTTCCAAAAAGTAGTTTGAGGGGTTGGGAAGCTTCATGAAAATCATGTAAACCCTCCTACAGCTATCAACCCTCCTTGCCATACATTCCACACATGCATCACATCATCATCATCATTTTTTCCTTCCTGTCACAGAAAAACAAAAAAATCAGTTTTTAGAAAAAAAAAAAACAAAAAATAAAGGAAGCAACACCTCAAATATCACCTGCAGCTTACCTAGTACCTCTCCATCTCCATCAGCATCTCTGGCATCATCCTCATAGCTCCCAACACAAAAAATCAGCTAAAATTTTAAAGGGAGAAGCAGCTACAAGAGCCCCTGTAGGAATTCCTGTAGCAGCTGATCCCATTAAAATCAAGCCACAACAACAAAAGAAGTGCAACCATGGGATTGAAGAAGTCATCTGAAGCTAGATACAGCTAGAGGATACCTGCACAAGACAAGTATCCTCACATCAGATAGCATAGAGCATGCAGCAAAGGAAATACATGCATGCGGCAAAGGAAATACAAGCATGCAGTAGCAAAAGGAGCCAAAATACCTCACAGCACATACATTCGACTTACAGGAAGTGACTAACCCGCTCCTCTGTGGCATTTGTGTAATTGAAAGATATGCATAAGCAAATGAGATGGTTAGGGTTGAACAAGAAAAGGTGGCTAGTTAACTGGGTCACCTTCATCCAGTTGATTGCACTCATCCGAAGCTACCACCACACGTGCGCATAGTCAACTCAGAGAAAGATCCCAAGGACAGGTAGTGGAGGGTTTGCAGACTCCGATGCAATGATGAGAGGTGATTGTAGGAAGAAACCATGATGACAAGGCAGGTGGGTACCGATGGTCCAAATATGGCAACGTACATTTTTTCCAGCTCACCCCATCACCGGAAATATCTAAAAGAATAAATAAGTACTCCTCCTCGAAACTCCTTCACCACCTTTTCTTTCATTCCATCCTCGTCCACTTAGTTGCAGTAAGCTCCTTGTCACCCCACAACCTCGAAACCATCATTCTCCATCACTCTCACCCATCCTCCTACTATCATTGTTCTACAAGAGCACTTACAGGTTCTACAGGAGCACCTACAGGCAATTCTACAAGAGGGGCAGTGAGCTATTTTTAAGGAGAAAACACGGGTTTTTTGCTCAATTTTTGGCTTGAGGAGGTAGGCTCCATGCATACCCACCTTGATTATCAATATGTGCAAGGAATGATATCATTTTAAGGAGGAATTGAGTCCATAGAAGAAGGGGAATTACATTATATATATATATATATATATATATATATATATATATAAAATATAAATAAAAATAAAAATAAAAAAATAAATAAATCTGCCTATTTAAAAAAAAAACACACACAGTTTTCCTCTGTTTTCCTATTTTCTTCAAAATTCTTGTTTCCATCTCTACATTGGGTGTTCAAAAGGGGTATAAGCACAATGACAAGAGGATTCATGAGGAAGAAGCCCACCAATTCAACTAGGCTCCATGAACATCCCCAAGTAGTAGCCATATTCACCAGGGAAAATTGGATGTCATTTTTTGAGAAATTCCGAGGGTTTGATGAAGAAGTTGCTCAGGAATTTTCCCTTTCTTTAGTCCCTCACTCAAGGACCCATGCTACTATCACTTTTAGAGATCTTTCCATGGAAATCACCCCAGAATTTATCAGTAGGGTTACCACCCTTCCTCTTGGATTACCTTGGAGCAAAGATGAAAAACAAATTGGACAGGTTTCCAAGAAAAACTTCTTCCAAAACAATGAACATTCTGTAGAAGACAAAAATGGCATTAAAAGTACAAGCATAACCTACCCTTGGGATGAGGTCAGTTACCAAATCATCAAATATATTTCTTGTGAAGGAAGGTGTAGCATAGTATATGGCTACCATTTTAGAATCCTTCATGAGCTGAGATATGGCATGGCCTCTCCAACACCCCAGAAACTCAGCATCCCCTATTTTCTCCTGTAGACCCTCATAGAATCCGAAATTAAGTTAAAGGTAGGAGGTCCAAATCAGCTGGCTCACCATGGGTTAATTAAAATTTTAGTGGAATAAGCCCTCCATACCTTCACAATCCCCATAGCATGGGAGATTTTCTGGAACATGACAGCAGAACATGACAAAAGGCCCTCACCTATGATATCAATCCTTCTGATAGTGAGGAGGAAGAGCAGCAAGGGGGAGAAGGGGAAGAAACTGAGGAACAAGAAACAAAGAAGGAAGAAACCAAAACAGAGTAGGAAAAAACAAAACAAATAGAGATAGAGGAAAAGACAGAAAGAGGAGAAAGAGGGGAAGCAAAGACAGAAGTGTCTCCTGAGACCGCAGAAAGAGAGGCAGCAACAACTCTCACTACCCTCAGCACCCAAATTAAACCAAAACAAAAAAGAAAGAGGCAGACCTCAATGTATTTCAGGGCTAGGAATAGCACAAGGATTAAAACAGGGAAACCCCAGCCTTCTTCTAAAGTGCCTATTGTTATTGAAGATTCACTCTTTCCCCAAGGGAAGGAACCCCCTTGCAAGGCACCTATCACTAATGAAAGGGGGACTCCTAGATCCGCCACATGGAAGGAAAAAGTAGAACTACAGGACTCAAAAATAGTTCTACAGGAGGCACAGACTGTTCTACAGGATACCCTGTCAAGACTACAGGAGACCGAAAAACTTGAAAAAAGGGTAGGAGGACAGCCACGGGGGAAGGAGAAAGAAACAGAGGCACAAGAACCTTACCCCCAGCCTAGTCTAGGGTCTTACTACAATCTTCTTGAGGGGGGAAGAGTCATTCCACAAAAATTTGCAATCCCACTTTTCTTTAAGTTGGAGAAAGAAAGAATAAGGACCCACAAGTGGATGCAAATAGCCAAATCCAAGGGAGTTGAGGATATTGGCCATATGGAGAATCAACTCAGAGAAATGGGCAGAGAATTAAGTGTTGTCAGACATAGAGAAGCAATCACAAGAACTCACCTTGAAATAGAAAATGAATTGCTAAGAAGACAGCTGCAAGAAAAAGAGACACAATTGGCATGCATGGCCAGCTAGTCCATGGAGGCACTGCAATGTAGAACACCAGCAAAATCATATGGATTATACCTCAAGGACCAATGGCTACAGTTTCAGATAAAGACTTTGGCACAGAGAGGCACAATGCCTTTTCAAGATTACAGATAATTTATGGACCTGTGTGACCAAAGATCATCAGAAGACAAGGAAAAAATAGCAAAATTCTATTTGCATAACATGGCCCTCACAAACATGAATGTGTGGGACCCCAATGCTAGGCTAGGGGACCTGCAACTAATGGCCATGGCCTCATGGATGAATCATGATGAGTTAAGGGCAGCAGAAATAAGAAAGTTGATGATAAAAGAGCAGAATGAGCCTTTAATGATCAGAGATAAGCCATCAGATCGGGATTGCTCTCATCAGCACACACCAAATGCTTGCAAATAATCCTCAAATTGCCCCTAAATATATCAATGGTCAGGCTCAAGCCATTTCACATTTTGAGGATATGGAAAGATTACTTGGGGATGATTGTATTCATGCTTGTATGAGGAGGTGGAACACCTTACCACACAATTGCAGATCAGGGAGTATCACTCCCCAAAAAGGACGAAAGAGGCATTAAGGAGAGTTCCAATGTATAAGCGCTCCTTGTAGAATTTGAAGGTCAATTGGATTGGCCTCAAATTGAGTCCCCCACTGCTGCTAGGCATGCTAGAAGAGAGAAAAGAGGAAGAAGAGAAATAGTCGTGGGAAGAGGTAGACAAAAAGGTAGGATTCCATGACAAAAAAGAGGAGATCACATCAAAAGCATGGGATGTTAGGTAGGCCACCAGGGCTATCAAAGATGAGGAGATGGACTAAGTTGTTCAAAGGATGAGCAACACCTTCAGTAGGGGGGTGATGATGAGCCCCATAAATGGGTAATTATATGGGCTCATTTTGCCTCCGAACATAGTTTAATCAACCATTTTCTTAGCTTATTGCTTGCTTTTTAATTATATTTATGCTTATGGAGTGAGTTGGGTTGGTTATGATGCCATGGAGTCTAATATGTGTTTAATGTAGATTTTTGTTGAATTTTGAAGACAAAGTCAATGATTTAATGGACAATTGGTAGCAATAATTTGAAGTGGACAAAAGAGAGGATTTATAGGAGGGAATCCCCCTAATTTATTACTCCCCACTTCGAATTCCCCTTCATGCAGCTCGAAGCACAAACAGCCAAATCAATGCACTAAGAGGCAGTGGAGCAAGTGGAGGATAACTTATGTTTATCTCGATTTTTGGGAGCCAAGCCTCCCTAATTTTGAGGAAGATGTTGGAAGCTTCATTTGTATAAGTAGAGAGGCCTAGGACCTCACTAGGGAGTTGGTTGAATTTTTGTTGAATTTTTGTTGCAGTTTTGCTCTGCTCAACTTCGATCTTACTTTTGGTGACAGTTTCATGTAATCCTATTACTATTTTGATAATAAAGAAGAGATTCTTCTTGAGCTAGCATTGAGTTACCTCAAAGGGTTAAAACTCTTGGGTTAGGGCCCAATCCAAGCAGCCAAGCTCCTCTTGTTTGTATTTATATGCTTTGTTTCAGTTTATGGATTAGTTGTTGTTAGATGAATTTCTTTCTTGGTTAAGAATAGGTTGCTTTTGGTGATTTAGAAGGTGGTTTCCATTTATGTTTTTTATAGCAGGATAAACAGTGATAGAAAGAAGATACAAAAGGCCAGAAATAGTGCCTTGGCCTCCTTTCCTCCCTTTGGGACCATGAACTGAGGCCAAGACACTCTTGCTGCCACAAAAACACAAATCTTCCTTCTCCATAGGATTTCTAGTGTTGCAGTTTGTTAGCAGGTTAATGCTTTTCTTTAGATCTCTTTCACCATGCTCATTTCTGTCTCTGCAATAAGTCTTTTTCCATGCTTTCTTTCATCATAAAATTTCTCAGCATTTCTTTCCATCACTCATAAGTTAGATTAGCTTGATGAAAAATTCTGTTTTTTGATGCACTTAATTTCCTTGCTTGATTGGTTTCATTGTTTGGCTGTCAGATCTTTTGCAAAAAATTTCTCTTCACAACAGGTCAGCCTATCAGCCATTCTCTCCTTGATCTATGCCCTACAGGTCACCCAAAGTTCACCTCAAATCTACCTTAGTTTTCTACTTTTCGATAGGATTTGTTCCTCTCTCCCGACCATCTATCCCTCTCCTAGTGATCCTCGGTGAACCCTAGGTGCCCTAACACATCATCCCAGCCTTCATCTACCCTTTCCACCCACTCCCACACCTTTAAAACCTTCAAAACTGCTCTCGGCATCCTCCTGTAGACCTCTTGTAGATCCCTTGTGTCCTCCTATAGATTTTCTTGTACGCTTCCTTTTGAAGGCCGATTGCAGGAAATGCCTCCAGAAGGCCACCTGAGACCTCCTAGGACCCATCCACACCATCCTACATCCTCTCAAGTCCCAAAACTGCCCTCCATCACCACCTATTTTCTTCCACATTCATAAACAAATAAATTGCATGCATGACAAATTCACATAAAAATACATAAAAATCCAAAAAGATGTTTTTTCCTTATTTCCTTCTAGAAATAGCTTGAGTAGATGTTGTTTACTTCCTTGAGTAGGTAATGGCATTCATTTCATGGTTTTCATATTTCTTTATGCAAAAGTAGGATTAGTTGGTTAAGTAGGGTTTGCTAGGTTTACTTTACATTTTAGTCTTTTTCCTTTCTGCAGGTAGAGTAGCTTTTGTAGAGTAAGCTTTCCTTTCTTTCATCACATATAGAGCTTCTTCTGAATCCAAAGAAGTTGGCTTGAGCTCCTAGTGATCTTGCGCCAGCTGACCAAGTGACAGCCTACAGTAAGAACTCGTACTTATGCATACAGCACTGTCGCTTCCAAGTTTGTTACAAACTACCTTGTTGATAAGAGTAAAGTAGGTAGCCCAAGAGTTGTAGCATTATTGCTGCAATAGTGGTGCTCACCAGAAAAAAACACAGAGTAGGTTGGTCCTAACTTAGTAACAATGGAATAGATAAGTCTACCATCTTCTTTCTTAACCTTAACACCTTCCAAGAGAAGTCTAAGGGTCTTGAACTTGGAAAAAAATATTCAATGGAAGAAAAAATATTGGGGTCCAACGTAAGCAACTCATTTTCGAGTTGATGGGCTCTAATTTCATTTTTAATTCCAAAAACTTTAATGAGTTGTTTCATTGTTTAATTAGGGGCATCAAGTTCTGCAATATGGAATCTAAGTTCTGGAGAAATAGACATCCCTATCAACCCATTTGCTTGATATTCCTATTTTACCATTTGGCTGCCTTATCTTCATCTTTAGGTTTAGTTTCTTGGCCTGAGACTATTCTGTAAAGACCTTTACTTCTAAGTAAATCCATAATGTAGGACCACCATTGGAAGTTTTTGGCGTTGTCAAGAATAACTTGGCATGAAATTTCCATTTTAACAAACACTAAAGATGCAGATGTTGAAACTAAGTGTTCCAATGGAAATATCTCGAAAAATTAGTCCGATTAAAAAAAATGGCTTTGAAAACAACTTTCGGATGAAGAAGTTATGGCTTTTTGAAGAAAAGTTGTTGAAGATGTCGATGAAGTGCGTGAATGTGCAGAAGTGAATGATAATGTTGTATTTTAAAAAAAATCACCCACCCCCCTTCCAAACTTAATCTAATTAACTCACTTTAAAAAATATTTTATGTGACCCACTTTTATAAATAAGTTAATGTCACTTTTACAATGGTACTTTATGAGCTACCCACTAAATTATAACTTAAATAAAAGATAAAGAGACTTTAGAATTATAAGTGACTCATTTTTTATAGGGTGAGAACACTTTTACATAAAGTAACTTTAAAATATAAGTTACATGTGCTTTTTGAAAAAGTAACACAACAAAAAGAAAGAGTTGAACTCAAGGCCTCTAAAGTAATTTTGGACCAAGTGAGCTAGTTTAAAAGGTTAGTAATTTTTGGAAAAGAGGAAGGATTTTTTTTTTTTTTGTTAGTCACTGAAGCTTTGGGGTGCATGTTTACTTGAAAAAACTCTTTTTTTCCTACAAAACAAGAAACCACACAACCCAACACGAACATACAAAAAAAAACCTTATGGCTTAAAGTTATCTTTCGCCAGAAACTAAATATTTTACTCTATGTTTCTGATTTTTCGAGATCTCACTAAGGCGCAGCAGAAAAGAGCATACACATGATAAAAATATTTCTTTATGTTTCCTATTTTCCTAGTTCGCACAAAGTCACGGGGCAAAGAGAATACACATAAATGAAAGGTATAGACCTGGTAATAAAAAAACAGAGAGATAAATAAACTGAAATAAACAAAGAGATAAATAACTAAAACTGCAAATAAAGACTGTATACCTCCACATCTTAAAAATGGCATAGCTAGGGCTACCAGAAACCTTTTCACGTGAAATGAAAGGGGTTCCTCATTGGAACAGATGCTCCTAACACAATAGAGTAGTCCTCTTAGCTCGAAAGCGGTCAGAAACAGTAGATCTAGGAAATGACATTCGAGTGCAGTTGTACCGATTTCAATTTGGATCACCAATGGATGTGGCCCTCAAATAGCTTTGATACCATGTAGGAATTTACAAGGTAATTTCCTTAGATAAAGCACCAAAGGAGACTGCTCACAAACAAATCACAGATCAATACACCAGTATTATTGATGTGGTTAAAACCCTCAAAGAGGGAAACAGTGCACAACTTGAGCCAACGCAGCCACTTCAGGCAATTTATTAATGTAAAAGAAAGAAAATTACATAAGCTTATCTCATGAACGGTCACCCTACAAATGAACCTCCATGCCCTTTAAATAGAGATCATAGACCAATTGAATGTTAAGCCATGGATCAAGTGTCAGTAATACTGAGGAGAGAATGAACCGTTGGATCACTTCATGTCTAGAACATATCATGACCGTCGGATTGTAAGTTACAAAAGTACATAGTAAAGAAACACACTTTACCTAACTATACACTAGACCAAGTTATACTTAACTATTTCCTTGTGTCAGGATATCCTAACACTTGCAATTTCAGACTTGTACGAACCAATATCCACGAACTCACTTCAGACCTTTGTGAACCAATCCAAAGAAGAGAGAAGAAGTAGAAGCTTGATGATGAAGTACAAATGAGTGTCACTTGACTTGTATTTATAGGCTTCCAAGGGTGTCCAATTTTATTTTAGGGTCAACCTTTCCTTTTATGCACATGTGGGTTTCACTTCAAAAATTCACTTTCCCTTGTCCAAGTCTAGTGCTTCAAAGGTCAAAACTGGTCCTCTTGAAAAGAGGAATTTATTCCCATGGTTGGAATTTTCATTGAGCTGTCAAATTAACACACCCTCTTAGCTAGGGAGAAATTCCAACTGCATCATGTAATCATCATAAGTATCATGTCATCATATCATGTCCCATCTCTACTCAACTCTATCTACTGAAACATTCTCGAATCTAATGAAGATGAATCATCGAGGAGCTACAACTACCACCCTCTCGTGACAATGAGGAAGGTCTTATGGGACACTCTCACCTCATGTCCATGACAGTGGAGAAGGTTCTATGGGACACTCTCACCCTAGTTCATCTAATAGGGAAGCATACGTCTTCTACCCTATGTCAGATAATAGGCAAGATACAATATCTCATCCATCTTATTGCCTCCTGATCTTCCCAACAATGACCCTCAAGAGTCGTGTGGTAGAACACTTGCATCAATTGACCTTGGGTGAGATACTCAACTTACCTTGATAATTTATAGTTCATCCCCTATGGATACATATCCACTAGTTACAGAGTCATAATTTTGTCTAGTGCACCGGAATTTAGATTTGGTTTTCTTTCCCTTTCTGTTCCAGGCATGACTATTTTACTGTCCTTTCCTTGTCATTTTTCCTTCCTGCTTTATTTTCCCTTACTGCTTTTCTAAGGATCACACACCCCAAGCTTTCTCAATCCGTTGGCTAGATAGGGAGCTACAAGCCCAACAAGCCTGACTTTTGGGTATGATTCCAACTGGGGTATACTCTACTAAACCAAGATAGGGGAGATACATATTCCACCCTATGGGTGACAGATATGGGTGATACCCTATTTCCCATATATCCCTCAACCCCAGGATCCCTCAACACTCCATTCCCTCCTTGGGGATCTCAACCAAGTGGGAAGAGCTATGCTCAATATTCTCGATCAGTGATGCCCCTTATCAGGAGGGATCACATCCATCATTCCAAGTTGATCTCTGAAGAACAAGAACTTCCCTTTTGGAAAAGCCTTAGTGAGAATATTTGCAATCTTATCATTTGTCAATATGTGATGGAGTCTAACAGCTCCTCTCTCCACCATGTCTCAAATGTAATGATATTGAATCTCTATGTGCTTGGACTTTTCATGAAACACGATATTCTCTACTAATCAAATCCCACTCTTGTTGTCACAATATATCGTTGTAGTGTCCAAAACATGCTCAAGCATCTCTACAAATAGCTTCCTCAACCAAACTTCTTCGCATCTAGCCATGCTAGAGACAATATACTTTGTTTGGTTATTACTCAAGGATAAAGACTTATGTTTCCTTCTCATCCAATATATCATGGAAAATCCAAGACTAAAACAACATCCATAAATATTCTTCCTGACAACAACGTTTCCTTCCTAGTCAGCATCGGTATATCCATGAAGTCGAACATCTCCAACAAAGTATCTCGGACCAAGAGTGATCATCCCATGCAAGTATCTCCAAATGTGTTTGGTAGCAATCTAATGTGCATGGTAAGGCTCGGTCATGAATTGACTCAATGTGTTCATTGCATAGCGTATGTCCAAACAAGTGTTCACTAGCAACATCAGAGCCCCAATCAATAGTTTATACTTGGATGGATTTTCCAAATCGGTGTTAAAATTTGGGTTCCAGAGAACAAGTGGCTCCCTAAGGCTTTGATCTTTAGATTAGGGAAAAGTGTCCAATTTTATTTTTTACTTTTCTCCTAAAGTGACTGGTGAGCTCCAATATTGTAGCAATAATGCTACAACTCCTGGGGCTTCCTGTCTCTTAATTTTATCAACCCGGTAGTTCGTACAAACTTGGAAGCGACGGTGCTGTATGCACAAGTACTAGCCCTTGTCGCAGCTGTCACTTGGTCAGCTGGCACAAGTCCGCTAGGGCTTAAGCCAACTTCTATAGGCTCACAGAAGAAGCTTTATCAATGATGGACGAAAGTTAACTTCAAAGAAAGGCTACTCTACTTGACAAACTGAATCAAAAGCAACTTAAAGCATGTAAATCTATGAAACCCTAATTTAACTAGTCTATCCTCTATAATGCAAAGAATGTGGGTGCAACTCTTATGAATGTTGTCATTGCCTCTAACAAGTATGAATGCATGGGTCTAAGCTACTGGCATCATGAGAAATGTGTTTTTGTGTTTTTCCTTTAAGTGTGTGGAGTGATTGTGACCTTGGCCTAACTAGGGTTTGATTGTGCAGGTGGGATGGAGATGGAAGGAAAGTGTGGGACAGGTTGGGGAGGCTTGGAGAGGTTCCTAAGGATCCTCAGCACCCATCCACAGAGGTCCCTCACGTTCAAAAGCTCGGCAACGAAGTGAATGGCCTCCTACAGGAAGGCTGCTGGGAATTCTACAGGATACTCTGTTTTCTACAGGATGGCTGTGCACGTCTACAGGATGGTTGGTCGTGGAGATTTTAGGAGTGGATGGAGTGTTGGAGTGGTGTGGGAGGCTAAGGGAGATGGAGATGGACCTAATGATGTCTTAGGAAATGGCAAGTCAGACGAAGGAAGGGTGCATGCAATGGGTTGATGTTTTGGAAGGGTGAAATCAACGAGAGTGAAGGAAATGGAGCGGTACGTGGAATGAGAGAGTTGGAGGGCAAGTGAGTGAGGTAGAGGATGAATAGAACTTGCAGGTGGATGGAGAAAACGACGAAGGAAGTGGCTTGAGAAAGAGCAGCGTAAATGAAACAAATGACCTGTGCATCAAAACAAGAGATTCATTAACCTATTATGCCATGAAACCTACAAATCCAAAATGGAAAACAAGAAATGAAACTAATGCGTGAGAGTGCAGTATGGATCAATGTCGAGAATATATGAATGGATTTTCAATAAAAACGTTCATGTGGCAACTTGCGTGGAGATGAAATGACTGTTGTTCTTTTTGGTGGCTGATCATGGTCTACACCCCAATCCCAACGGTGAGATGGCAGTGAGCCTTTTGCAACCTGTTTTTGATGGAGCTCCAAGAGATTTATTCTACCAACCTATCAAACTCGAATACTGAAAGCAAAGCATCATACCAGTCCTATCTATGCTAATGAAAACAACTAAACCAACAAGCTGGAAATCCGAATTGCATAGGAAACTAAACAAACTCAAGTGCTGGAACTAATGGTAAATGCATTACAACACGGAGGAGGACTATGGCTCTCAGGTTGGGCCCTCACCTGAGAGCTATAGCTCCTTGAGAAAACTCAGAACTAACTCAAAAGTGGCCTTCTTTATTCATAATCTGATAACATGCCAAATTGGCTTACAAAAGAGAACGAAACTTGAGCTGTGCTCCAAAATTACAATAGTAATACAAGAGTTTCAACAACCTAACCAAGGCTAAGGCTTCTATACTTATACAAAACGATGCTCCAACAGATATCCATGATTCTAGGAGCTCGGCTGTTCAATCTATAGTTTAACTGCTGATCCTGTAGGATGGTCATAAATGCTGTTTCCTGTAGAGCAGTTTTGAATTGTTGTTCCTGTAGAACAGCTGGCCGTGTATTAAGCTCGGAGGGAGGCTGAAGTGGGCTCGGAGTTCTTGGTGAGGATCACGAGGAATGTCCCCCAAAACCGTGGACAACCTCTCCTTATGTCAGCAATGCCAACTCGTTGTCTCCTTGCCACCTTTTCGTTGTCTTTTGCTCCCTTTTAATGCCAAAACCTGGAATCACAATGCATTAGCTACGTGGATAAAGTGCCTATCCTTTCTCCTACAAACAACATGAATAAACTAAGAAGTGTATGCATAAACAATAAAAATGAATGGTTTGAGCAAGCAAAATAGGCCAAAACTGAGCCCAAATTGTACCAAAATTGGGGCTCATCATCACCCCCCAGCTGAACCATTTGCTCATCCTTGAGCAACCTTGCCCCTGCTCCTTGTCCTTGGCCGAGGACTCGGGACCGGAACAGGCTGTTTCTTTTCTGCTTTTGATGGTCCTGCCTTTTCTGCCCCTGATGGTGATGAGGGTGATGCTTCCTTCCCTTTTTCTATTTCCTTGAGTCGGGCTTCAGAAGGCGACTGGCCTATCTTTCGTGTCCAGGAAGTTATTTTTGGGCTCCCTTTTTCGGGGGTAGCTGATTGTTTAGAGGGGGTTCTTGCAATGGGTGAAGTAGGTACATCCCCTGAAGTGGTATGGCCACTGGGTGAAGGCTGTGGCTTGCTTGGGGACATCCTCTTGCTTCTCGTGGCTTCAGGTGGCAGAGGGGTCTCCCTCTCCCTTTTCTCTTTCGGTTTTGGAGGAGTGCTGAGGACAGCCAGTGCCGCTGCTGCCTCCTTATCGAGGATGTCAGCCTTTTCTTTCTTGTGTTTTGCTTTCTCGGAGCTCCTTGTAGAGGGCCCCTCCTTTTTAAATTTCAGGCTTCCTATGGAAGACCCTGCTTTGCCCGCTTTCGGGCCTCCTGTAGAAGATTCCTTCTTTGTCTTCGGGCTCTCTAGAGGAGGCTGTTTTTCAATGACCTTCGGGCCTCTTGTAGGAACCCCTCTTTCCAGCCTAGTGATTCTTGTAGGAGCCCCTGTCTCTGTCTTCGGGCTTCCTGTAGAAGCCTGTGGTTGTACTGTCGGGCTTCCTGTAGAAGCCTTTATCTCCATCTTTGGGCCTCCTGTAGAAGCCTTGGTCGTTGCTCTTGGGCTTCCTGTAGAAGCCTGCTCCTTACTGATCTTCGGGCTTCCTGTAGAAACCTTTGCCTTTGTTTTCGGGTTTCCTGTAGAAGCCTGAGTTTGCGTTTTCGGGCTTCCTGTAGAAGCCTGTGATTGCGTTCCTGCAGATGCAATTCTCACCACCTTCTCTTGCCTTGTTGCGTGGCTTTTGCGTTTGGCTTTGACTGCAGAAGCTGACGAGGTGCTTGGGCTGGCAGGGGCCACCTCAGCTTTGACTGCCCTGCTCTTCAACCTCTGTTCTCTTGCTGATAGGATGAGGGTGTCCTCTTTGACTTTGTCATCTTCTCCCTCCTCCTTCTTCTTTCGTTCCTTTTTCTGTGCTGGAGCCGGAACTTTTTGGCTTTTTCCTTTCTTACTCCCGGCTGCCGGCTCGTCTTCTTCTCCGTTAGAGGATTCCGCTTCTTCAAGCAACATTTTTATGTTCCCCGTTCTTGATAAGTTCCTAAATGATTCCCAAGCGAGGGGAACTTTATATGAGCGGAGAGCATCCTCCACGAGGAGCTTGACTAGCCCATGGTGGGCTATCTGGTCCAGAATTCCGTCCTTGAGCTTGGTGGAACACTCCATTAAGGATTGTAGTAGAAAGTAAGGAATGCTCAACCTCTGTGCTGCAGGGAGGTCAATCTGGTGTCTTAGTTCGTTAAGCAGCCTGAAGTGATACGCATATACAATGCTATATCGGCCCTCACAGGTGATATATTTCATAATTTGTAGACTGACTTCGTTCCATGGTGGCAACAGGCTTGCCCTTTTGACTCCATTTTTGTCTTCGATGAATGACTCTTCCGGTGGGAAGAACTCCTTCTTTGCTTGCTGGCTCTGCTTCCACTCTTCTTTGTCCCACGGCAAACCCATGGGCAACTCTGTAATCCGACTGATATGCTCGGGGGTGAGTTTGAGGCTGAGACCTCTAAAGGTTACCGTGGCCAACGTCTGTGATTTAGGCTGCAGAGCCTGCAAAAATTCCTCGGCTACTTCCTCATCGTAGCCCTGTAGTTTATCACAGAAAGGCATCCATTGTGCTCTAGTGAAGAGCTCAACCACTGCCGGGTTTCTCCTTAATGCATTTGAATTAGTGGGCTCTCGCCTGATAAACCCGCCAGGCATGATGAACACAGTGTTTGTACCAGAGGTGGTGGATACACAGGAAATTCGGTCTTAAAGACAGAACATGCAATGAATTTTCAGACCACAGTGTGATTATACAGCTATCCTGTAGGAGCGATAGTATAGGCACAGCAAACCAAAATTTTTTATGACCACACTGTGACTAATTGCCTTGCCACCTTTTTAAAAAACCAATTGCGGAAGGAGTTGCAGGGTTACCTCTTTTCTGCCACCTTTTTTTACGTGAAGACTTCACCTTCCTGTAGAGCCGCGTGCCTGTAGAAACTGCTTCCTGTAGGACGGCGTTCCTGTAGAAACTGTTCCTGTAGGAGCAGTGTGCAGGCTTCGGGAAGAGCTTTTAGCTGGCTGGCGGTCGAGAGGTGCTTTACTAGCGTTCAGGTAGCCGAGAGCTCGGCGTGTCAACATGCAGAGGTAAGCAGAGGATCTACTCGAGTTTTGAAGTGAGGTTGATGGAGATACACGCTTAATCGAGCCGATTAGATTTTGAATCGGCGCAGCTCGTGGCGCGGGGGTGAGCTGTCCCCGCCGGACCGTTGGGTGACGTCACCCCTCATCCGCCTGCACATTCGTTTGTTGCCGCATTCATTCCCACAGATCTGCCGCCGCCCTTTTCGGTTAAACTTCACTTCTCGGTTGACGGGACTGATCTTCACGTGCTTGCTGCGTGTGTCTCTCGTCGTGGCTGCCACCTCGTCCTCTGACTATCCCTTTACTAACCGACGTGGCCCATCACTGGCCTTTAGGCCGCTCAACCATTCACCTTTATGCCATGCAAAAAAAATCGAAGTAATAATCATGCAGTTTGATGGAGAAAAGGATTAGAACACTTACCTGCACGCGGCTGCACATGATTTCCAGATTTTTTTAGCGATGGATCCACCTGCCGCATGTGGCTGCACATTCCTGTAGGCTCGTGGTTACAGGATGCTAGCGATGGAGTGGATAGATCTGCGTTCATGCGCCCGTGTTTGATCTCAGATGGCGGTGCTGTGAACGGTCTTCACTTGAGCAGGTCGAACTGTTACAGGATCCCCGCGAGGGGTCTTGTCACCGTTCTTTCTTCTCGGGTGTATGCTGCATGCTGGCGGTTCTGGCTTCTCGATCATGATCCCAGCGCTTCTGATGTATCAACATGGATGTGGTATGGTTCTCGGTGCTTAGTTTCTCTTTGACAGGTGCTTTCTCATGAGAACTGATTACTTTGGTGTGCTGTTGCAGGGATCTGGGTTGCATGGCGACGAGGGTGGTGGAGGACGATAATGGCAATGTTCAGGGGTGCCATCATTGACATGCATGCATTCAATCCACTCCTCAGTCGCTAGATCTTCATTTGAAACACATTTCGGCCATCGTAACCTTCTACAGGAAGTTTCCTGTAGAACACAGAGCTTCCTGTAGAAATTTGGCACTTTCCTGTAGAAGATCCACGTCTTCCTGTAGGAAGACTGTCTGTTCCTGTAGAAAAACTGTATCCTCCTGTAGAAGATCCAAAGCATGATAATAACTGCACATACCTTAAAAAAATTGCTGTTCTTGGAGGAGGTGCTGATGACATCCTTTGCTAGCATGATGAAGGCCCCTGGCTTGGAGTGGAGAGGCTTCTTCTCCTCCATAGAACATCTGCATGCAAACCTTTTTATTGTGCTGATTGTTTTTTTCTTTTTTCTTTTTTCTTTTTTTTTTTTTTTTTTTTTTTTTAGAAAGACAATAGGAGCGCCTCGATGAGGTTTTCACCCCCACTGCCTGCCTTGGGTGCCTCAGAGAGGTTTTCACCCAAGGATCTTTATTTTCCTCTTTTTTCTTGAAAGACAATAGGAGCGCCTCAATGAGGTTTTCACCCCTACTGCCTGCCTTGGGCGCCTCAGAGAGGTTTTCACCCAAGGATCTTTATTTTTTCCCTTTTTTTCTTTTCTTTCCAACCCATTGACCGCCTCATGGAGGTTTTCAATCAATGAGCCAATCTAAGGCGCCTCCGAGGAGGTTTTCACCTTAGATTTTTATTTTTCTCTTTTTTTCATTTTTTTCATTTCTTTTTTCTCTTTTTTTTTATTTTTCTTTTTTTTTTCTACCCTACCCTACTTGAAAAACAAAATCATTTTCAAGTATAAGAATACTTCCAATGGAGCCATGTGCACATCGAGATCAGAGACAAAATGATGTGAAGGCTCGAAATGCATGTTTGGACAAGTATCCAGATCTCAGAGACCAAATGATCTGACTTTGGAAGTACAAAACATAGCTGAGGAGGAGAGTACTGCTGCAACTTAGTGACTGTTTGGAACCATGTCTCAATATAGCTTTGATATCCTTGGTCCTTTTGCTGATCTGAATCACTCTTCATGTCACCTTCTATCATGACTTTCTCATCTTCCTCCTTTTGCTGATCTTTCTCCTGAGTACATGGAGGATTTGATGGTAACCATGAGGGATCTCTCTCGATCTCTGATTTAGATCTCTTTTCTTCATCAAGTGCAGCCCATGGTTCTTTGATCTCCTCTTTTGAATCTTCTTTTGCTTTTGGTCCCTCAATGCTTTCAAGATGATCTCTTTTTTGCATTACTTTTCCTGAGCTTTGGTGAACATCATTGAGCTCACGAGGAATCATTTGCACATGTTGTGCCTCAGATTTGCAATGGGGTTGAGCTGCTCCATTGTATGGTTTTGGAAATGGTATGGGTAGTTGAGTGGAGGTGTGAAATTGAGATGGAGATGGATGGCATTGCGGTTGGGTAGGCATTTGGGGTTGCCTTGGTGGAGGATGAGGCGATGGTTGCGGATGAGCAGGTGGTGGAGGAAAATGAGCGGGATGAGAGTTGTACTGGGGCCTCCACTCCTGATAAGGTTCATTCCACTGAGGTTGTGGCTGAGCATAAGAGTGAAATGAATGAGCAACTGGTTGGGCATAATATGGATCTGTGAAGGAACAAGGAGAATATGACCAAGGAGGAGTTGTAGACCAGGAAGGATGAGCAGGGGGATCCCAAGAAGGCATGAAAGTGGCTTGATAAGGGTCATAATAGGTCTCGGGTATCCCTTGCAGCTCCTGCTGGTAAGATCTAGGTCCATGTGGCCTCCTTTGGTTCATATAATAGAGTGATTCAGTGGCTCTCTTGGCTCTTTGATATGCAGCTTTGATTCTGGGCAAGGAAGGGCACTGATCTGTAGGATGGTATTCTTCACATACAAAACACACTTCTAGGGAGTGCATTGGACATTCGTTCCTAGGATGCTTTTTAAGGCACCTAGGACAAAAAATGACCAAAGCCCTCTTGGCTTCTTCTTGCTTCTTTTGGATCCGCAAGGTATCCAGTTGCATGGCAAGAAACTGCCTCATGTCACTCTTGAAATCTTCGATCTGATTTGCAAATTCATCTTTGGACAAGATGTTGCTCCCAACATCTCTACTTGTAGCCATTTGCTTCAGAGGAATGTTTCTTTCTTCTTCTCCCCTAGAGGTTCTTCAGATATGTCTTGATGTCCACCCAGGGGTTCTTTCATCACAGCCATCAAAGAAGAACGTTGGCTGTGTGAAGCAGTGGGGGTGTTGTGCAATCATTTTTCTAACTTATCTCTACTCCTACAAGGCATGAAATAGATTGAACTGCAACTGACTATCTTGCGAAATTGAAATGAAAGCAGGAAAGGACTAATCTATTTTGCTCAAATGAAATTGCAAGAATGAAATGCTAGGCTACGCTTGCGAAATTGAAACACTAATCTACGCTTGCAGAATTGAAATGCGGAATTGAAAGGCTATTCTAGGAAAGCAGGAAATGCTAATCTATGAAAGCGAGAAATACTAATCTAGGAAAGCAAGAAATACTAATCTAGGAAAGCAGGAAATACTAATCTAGGAAAGCAGGAAATACTAATCTAAGAAAGCAGGAAATACTAGTCTAAGAAAGCAGGAAAGTCTATGCTACTTTTGCAGAATGGAAATGAAGCAAACTACTTAGCAGAAGGTAAGAGTAGGAAAGTAGAGGAAAAGCAACAGGTGCTAATACTCTGACGCTTCCCCGGCAACGGCGCCAAAAAGATGGTGAGCTCCAGTATTGTAGCAATAATGCTACAACTCCTGGGGCTTCCTGTCTCTTAATTTTATCAACCCAGTAGTTCGTACAAACTTGGAAGCGACGGTGCTGTATGCACAAGTACTAGCCCTTGTCGCAGCTGTCACTTGGTCAGCTGGCACAAGTCCGCTAGGGCTTAAGCCAACTTCTATAGGCTCACAGAAGAAGCTTTATCAATGATGGACGAAAGTTAACTTCAAAGAAAGGCTACTCTACTTGACAAACTGAATCAAAAGCAACTTAAAGCATGTAAATCTATGAAACCCTAATTTAACTAGTCTATCCTCTATAATGCAAAGAATGTGGGTGCAACTCTTATGAATGCTGTCATTGCCTCTAACAAGTATGAATGCATGGGTCTAAGCTACTGGCATCATGAGAAATGTGTTTTTGTGTTTTTCCTTTAAGTGTGTGGAGTGATTGTGACCTTGGCCTAACTAGGGTTTGATTGTGCAGGTGGGATGGAGATGGAAGGAAAGTGTGGGACAGGTTGGGGAGGCTTGGAGAGGTTCCTAAGGATCCTCAGCACCCATCCACAGAGGTCCCTCACGTTCAGAAGCTCGACAACGAAGTGAATGGCCTCCTACAGGAAGGCTGCTGGGAATTCTACAGGATACTCTGTTTTCTACAGGATGGCTGTGCACGTCTACAGGATGGTTGGTCGTGGAGATTTTAGGAGTGGATGGAGTGTTGGAGTGGTGTGGGAGGCTAAGGGAGATGGAGATGGACCTAATGATGTCTTAGGAAATGGCAAGTCAGACGAAGGAAGGGTGCATGCAATGGGTTGATGTTTTGGAAGGGTGAAATCAACGAGAGTGAAGGAAATGGAGCGGTACGTGGAATGAGAGAGTTGGAGGGCAAGTGAGTGAGGTAGAGGATGAATAGAACTTGCAGGTGGATGGAGAAAACGACGAAGGAAGTGGCTTGAGAAAGAGCAGTGTAAATGAAACAAATGACCTGTGCATCAAAACAAGAGATTCATTAACCTATTATGCCATGAAACCTACAAATCCAAAATGGAAAACAAGAAATGAAACTAATGCGTGAGAGTGCAGTATGGATCAATGTCGAGAATATATGAATGGATTTTCAATAAAAACGTTCATGTGGCAACTTGCGTGGAGATGAAACGACTGCTGTTCTTTTTGGTGGCTGATCATGGTCTACATCCCAATCCCAACGGTGAGATGGCAGTGAGCCTTTTGCAACCTGTTTTTGATGGAGCTCCAAGAGATTTATTCTACCAACCTATCAAAATCGAATACTGAAAGCAAAGCATCATACCAGTCCTATCTATGCTAATGAAAACAACTAAACCAACAAGCTGGAAATCCGAATTGCATAGGAAACTA
The DNA here is from genome assembly GCA_031772625.1 of Pinus tabuliformis. NCBI lineage: Eukaryota > Viridiplantae > Streptophyta > Pinopsida > Pinales > Pinaceae > Pinus > Pinus tabuliformis. The sequence goes on along the minus strand of CM062820.1, from coordinate 349,743,925 downwards.
AACAAACTCAAGTGCTGGAACTAATGGTAAATGCATTACAACACGGAGGAGGACTATGGCTCTCAGGTTGGGCCCTCACCTGAGAGCTATAGCTCCTTGAGAAAACTCAGAACTAACTCAAAAGTGGCCTTCTTTATTCATAATCTGATAACATGCCAAATTGGCTTACAAAAGAGAACGAAACTTGAGCTGTGCTCCAAAATTACAATAGTAATACGAGAGTTTCAACAACCTAACCAAGGCTAAGGCTTCTATACTTATACAAAACGATGCTCCAACAGATATCCATGATTCTAGGAGCTCGGCTGTTCAATCTATAGTTTAACTGCTGATCCTGTAGGATGGTCATAAATGTTGTTTCCTGTAGAGCAGTTTTGAACTGCTGTTCCTGTAGAACAGCTGGCCGTGTATTAAGCTCGGAGGGAGGCTGAAGTGGGCTCAGAGTTCTTGGTGAGGATCACGAGGAATGTCCCCCAAAACCGTGGACAACCTCTCCTTATGTCAGCAATGCCAACTCGTTGTCTCCTTGCCACCTTTTCGTTGTCTTTTGCTCCCTTTTAATGCCAAAACCTGGAATCACAATGCATTAGCTACGTGGATAAAGTGCCTATCCTTTCTCCTACAAACAACATGAATAAACTAAGAAGTGTATGCATAAACAATAAAAATGAATGGTTTGAGCAAGCAAAATAGGCCAAAAATGAGCCCAAATTGTACCAAAATTGGGGCTCATCAGTGACTTTATAAGTGGTAAAGTTACATTCTAATTTAAAGGTGACTTTATTAAAGCTAATGAAGAATTAGAAAGTGAAAAATTGACTATGGAAATAAAAGGCTAAGTGGGTATTTATTTAAGTGGGTGAGTTAAAAAAATAGAAAGTGACAATTAAATGCACATTTATTCTCATCCCTAGATCTAATCGAATCTCAGCCATTAGATCTTAGGGTAACCCAAAAGGTCATTTGGAGACTAAAAGGAGAACATAAGAGGAAAGGATCAATTCATTCTTTCATGAGCATTTGAGAGAAAGAGAAGAGAGAGCAAGGAGAAAATTTCTTAGCAATGAGGAAGTGAAGAGAGCAACAAGAAGACGTTTCAGCAAATCTGGACAACAGCATTTATTGGCACACATCCCAATGCAAAACCGCACAGCAAGAGAAAGGCACAGAAATTGAGGAAGAGGGATAGCACAGAAATTGAGGAAGAGGGACAGCAACAAGGGCACAAATTTCGAGGTAGCCATATTGCTGAAATTTGTATTGTCTGTACAGTGTGTACAACAAGTTCTGGGCACATTTTTCGAGTCAGGTCGTACATCATTTAATGCTATTTTATTGTTGTAAAAATTTATGTTTTGGTTGTTTGCTAATTGGCACAATTTTCGAGGTGGTGATCAAGCACGAAAATCGATATAAGTTGTAATTTGTGGTTGCTGGAATTTTTACTATGTATTTTAGTTTCTGTAAAAGCATTTCAAAAATAAAGAAGAGCTCTCAAACTGGTTTTCCCCAAGAATTGTAGGGGGTTTTTGGAGGGTCGCATTGACCAAAAATCACTGTGTTATTTTTTGTTTGTGGCTACCATAATTTTTCTATGTTTTATTTCTACAATTTCATCAGTTGTGAAATCTCTAAATTTATGTTTTCAAAAAAATATTGTCATTTCCAGATTTTAGAATTTTTATCATGCTTGGATTTAAAACTAAATTCATAGAGTGATAAAGAAAAATGATAACCGGAGTGGGGGTTGAAATTTATTCATGGTATCAGAGCTTGGTTGGCTGAAAAGTGTAGTCTGGGACAGCAAAGTGAAAATTACAGCAAGTTGATTTTTACACAGAAAACAGAAAACTTTACCACAAATTTTAAAATGTCAATTTGGTAGGACATTGAAACATGTCTTTAGGCTTGAAAGTTGAAGATAGGTTAGATGGGCAGAACAACTACAGTGCATGGAAGGAGAGAATGCAGAGCATCTTTGAAGAAGCAGAAGTCTGGTGCATTATGGAAAATACCATGCAAAACCCAGTAGTAGTACCTGTTGACCCTGTACAGTTGGCAGAGCTTAACAAAAAGAATGCTAAGGAAAAAAGATTGATTCTGGAAGGAATCAAAGACCATGTCATTCCTCATGTGAAAGGAAAGACTTATGTACATGAGATGTGGACAGCCTTGACCAGTCTTTACCAGAGCTCAAATGAAAACAAAAAAATGGTCCTAAAGGAGAAACTGAAGGCCATTATTATGGCTAAGACTGACAGTGCTACAACATACCTCACAAAGATCACTTCAGTGAGAGATGAGTTGGCAGTTGTAGGTGAGATCATTGCACCCACTGAGTTGGTGAGGATTGCTTTGAATGTTCTTCCTAAGACTTGGGAGAATTTTGTGGATGGAATTGTTGCACAAGAAAACCTTCCCGATTGGGAGAGGTTGTGGGATGATTACATTCAGAATGAGATAAAAAAGGACCATCTTGGGGCATCCAAACAGGTGGAGGAGGATGACAATTGGCATTGTTAGCAAGAGGCAAGAAGTGCAGAGAAAAGAAGCAAGCTTCCAACAGTGGAGGCAAAGGAAAAGGTAAAGGCAAACAATAAAACAAGGAAAAGGACTATTCCAAAGTCAAATGCTTGAATTGTCAAAATTCGGGACACTATGTTGTTGTGTGTCCGGAGAAGAAGAACAAGAAAAGGAAAGACAAACCCATGGCATCTCCTGCAAAGATAGAGAGCTTTGATTGGGAGTTTTGGTTCATAGCTTGTGAGGCCACTAGTGTAGGATCACCTGCCATACAGGTTTAGAGGGAGTGTACATTCCCTGCTACTAGCAAAGCACCTTCTAGTATTTGGTATGTTGACAGTGGCACTTCTTGCCACATGATAGGAGTCAGAGAGTACTTCTCAGAGCTTTCAGAGGGTGATACTAATATGGAGGTAGTACTTGGTGATGATAGCATTGTTAGAGCAGTCAATGTGGGGACATTGACATTTGATAGGGGACCCAAACCTCCCTTGAAAGCGTCAGATGTTCTATATGTGCCTGGAACGAAGAAGAACTTGATATCCATCTCAGCACTTGAGAACAAAGGGTATGATGTGTTGTTCAGGAGAGGGTAGGTGCTCATATATCCTAGGGGAACTCCATCTTCTTCAGCTAGAGAGATTGGTGTGGGCCATGCCAAGGTGTACAAGTTCTCATTCCAGCCCCTGATGGCATTGAGTAGCAGCACCCGAGACAGCACGGACAATAGATCTAGCAGTTCAGAGTTGTGTGAGATTTGGCACCACAAGATGGGGAACATGTATCATGGAGACTTGAGTACATTGTGGGAGATCACCACTGGTGTGCCAGATTTCAGTTATGATCACCTTTATGTATGCAGAGGATGTGCTATGGGGAATTTTTCCAGATCCCCTCTTCCCAACAGTGATAGCAGAGCGACCGGGATCCTTGACTTGATTCATACCGATGTGAGTGGTCAGATGTCCCATGTATCCTTGAGTGGCTATGAGTACTATGTTTTATTCATTTATGACCACTCCAGGAAGACCTGGATTTATTTCTTGAAGACCAAGAGTGAGGTATTCAAGCAGTTTCAAGAGTTCAAAGCTCTTGTGGAGACCGAGACAGGTAGGAAGATCAAGGTCCTCAAGTCGGACAATGGAGGGGAGTATACCCTTGGTGAGTTTGTTGATTTTTGTGTTGAGGTAGGCATTAGAAGGGAGTTCACAGTTCCTTACTACCCCCAGCAGAATGGGGTTGCGGAGAGGAAGAACAGATCCATTATAGGGGTTGCCAAAGCCATGCTTCATGATCAAGGTTTACCTTTATTTTGTGGGCAGAGGCCTACAACACTGCTGTGTACTTGCAAAACAGGAGTCCACATCGTGCCTTGGGGAATGTGACTTCGGAGGAGGTTTTTTCTGGGAAGAAGCATGATGTTGGGCACTTTAGTATCTTTGGGTGCCTTACATATTCCTATGTACCCAAGGAGAACAAGACCAAGCTAGAGCCCACTGCAGATAAGAAAATCTTTGTGGGTTATAACGAGACCTCAAAAGCTTATCGGATTTATATTCCTACACAGAGGAAAGTGGTTGTCAGGCAGGATGTGAAGTTTGAGGAGAAGAGAACTTTGAGGAGGTCACGGGAGTTAGAGTATTTAGAGTCACCAAACCCACAGGAGTAGTTGAGTCAGTCACAGGGATCCAGTGGCCAGGGATCAGGAGGTACATCGATTACAATGTCAGGTCCATCAATGAGCAGTGGCTCTCAGAGTCAGGTGCATGGTTCCTCGGGCATCATGTAGGGCAGTTTGCAGAGTAGTTCATAGAGTAGTCCACTAATGGATAGTTCGCATGGTACTTCAGCATCTACAAGCATAGATTCAGGCATGAGGTCAGTTGATAGGCCTTCAGGAGTTCAGGCTTCTGATGATGATGAGGATCCTTTCACTTCGGTGGGAGAAGTATGCTTGGGGAAGAGGAAGCCCAAGTGGATTCAAGGTACCTTGCGCGAGGCCACATCAGTTGCTGGGCCAAAGAGACAAGTTAGAGAGAGTAAACAACCTGAGCGGTTTTGTAATTACATGGCATTAGTAACAAGAAGTGTTGACTCTGAGCCTTCTAGTTATGAGTAGGCAGTCAGTTAGCAGGTCTGGAGAGAGGTCATGATGGAGGATTATTCTTCTATTATGAAGAATGATGTTTGGGAGGTAGTGCCAAGGCCTGAAGGTAAATCAGTTGTTACTTCCAGATGGCTCTACAAGATAAAGCATGTTGCAAATGGCAGCATCGAGAAGTTCAAGTCTTGGTTTTTGGTGAGAGGGTTCTCATAGGTAGAGGGAGTTGACTATGAGGAGACCATCACTCCTGTAGCTCGGTATACATCTATTCACTCCATTATATCGATTGCGACAGAGATGGGTTGGAAGATCCACCAAATGGATGTGAAGACCGCATTTCTCAATAGCTTCATTCGGGAGGAGGTTTATATTGAGCAGTTGCAGGGCTTTGAGGTGCATGGGAAGGAGTACCATGTATGCAGATTTAAAAAGGCACTCTATGGTCTAAAGCAATCTCCTAGAGCTTAGTACTCTAGGATTAATACATACTTGCGGCAGTTGGGTTTCACAAAGAGTGAGGCTGATCCGAACCTATACTACATTGTGGTGGGTGAGGAGCCTCTCATTCTGGTGTTGTATGTTGATGACTTAATCATCACTGGTGTAGAGAGACTCATTGAGGGCTGCAAGAGAGATTTTGCTTCAGAGTTTGAGATGAAGGATATCGGCTTAATCAATTTTTTCTGGGATTGGAGGTGTGGTAGGAGGAGGGGAATTTCTTCCTAGGACAAGGGAAGTACATTATGGATGTTGGGTTGTGTTATATTCTTTCCACGACTAACCCACGTATTAGGTTGGGCGAACCTACCTATGATTTTTGGTCCATGGTTTTGGATGTAATGGTTTTTGGTCCATGGTATTGGATGCTTCGGCATGTATAAATATGTATTGTAACATTGAAAGGAATATAATGAAAAATCAAGTTGGTAGTCCTGGTTTTGGGATCCAGGGGAAAATCTCTGTGTATATGTGTTTTATGTGTTATGCTCTCACATTGTTTATTTTTTCTGTGATTTAGAATTCATATGTAGGTAATTTCTGTACGAGGTTAAAACCTACATTTGGTATCAGAGTTGTTTTGGCTTCAAGGGGATGCCTTTGTTGCTGAGGGGTTTCGCTCGGGCCTGTGGTAGACCTTGTTCAGTGGGAGATCTATGAGATTGATTCTGGTGGTGAAAGAAGATGGCGAGCAGCGGAAAGATAGAGATCGAGAAGTTCAATGGTCAGAGTTTTGAGTTGTGGAAACTCAAGATGGAGGATCTGTTGGTGGATAAAGATCAGTGGATCGCAGTAGATCCGGGTACTAAACCAACGGGAGTGACCGATGTAGAATGGAAGAAGTTGGATCGGAAGGCAAAGATCACAATACAATTGTGTGTCTCAGATTCAGTATTGTTGAATGTATCAGGGGAAGCTACGGCGAAGGATTTGTTGGACAAGTTAGGGAATTTGTACCAATCTAAGTCTCTGGTGAATAAACTATTCCTGCGGAAAAAGCTATATAACCTGAGGATGAAAGATGGAGACTCGGTGACAGAGCATCTGAACGCATTTAATACTATGGTAAGTCAGTTAGCATCTGTTGATATTAAAATTTCAGATGAAGATAAGTGCATCAGTTTGTTGTGTTCTCTACCAGATTCGTGGGATAGTCTGGTTATTGCAATAGGTAGCAATACAACTGCTTTGCAGTTTGATGAAATAGTCTCAGCCTTGCTGACGAAGGAGATGAGACGGAAAAATATGGAGAGCTAGAATGGCGATGCCTTTTCTGTACGAGGACGGTCCCAAAATAGAAACAAAAATAAGTCATTGAGTGGGAGATCTAAATCTAGAGGGAGATCTAAATCTCCAAGAAAACCTATAAAGGTGGTGTGCTGGAAATGCGGAAAGGAAGGGCACTTCAAAAGGGACTATAAATCTAAAGCTCCTGATAAAGGAAAGGGATCTGATGATGCTCCTTCTACAGAGGCGAAAACCACCTTAGATGAAGGTGGGGATGTGTACTTGGCTTCTTCAAGTACACATGTAGATCATGAGGCATGGTTGATTGACTCAGGTGCATCCTTTCACTTCACTCCCCATAGAAAGTGGTTCTGTGAGTATGAGAAATACGATGGTGGTGATGTCTTCTTAGGAGATGATAGGAAGGCTAGAATCATTGGTCACGGAAAAGTAAAGTTGAAGTTGCAAGGTGGAAGGGTTAGAACACTTCCAGGTGTTCTGCATATTCCTGCATTGGCCAGAAATCTGATTTCTGTAAGCAAGTTGGATGATGTAGGTGTAAAAAAAGTGTTCAAGAAGGATACCTGCAAGATGGTTCAGGGAGCACTGGTATTGATGCGGGGAGTTCGGATTGGAACTCTGTACAAGCTGCAAGGTAGCACTGTTGTCGATGGGTGTAACAGTTCTATGGTTCCTAAAAGTGGAGCTAAAAATCTAGTGGTATCTAGAGAGAAGACCATGCTGTGGCATCAAAGGCTTGGACATATTGGAGAGAAGGGCCTTCGAATACTTCATGGTAAAGGTATGGTAGAAGGTACGAGTAATAGCTCTCTGGATTTTGATTTCTGTGAAAATTGTGTATATGGGAAGCAGAATCGGGTGAGTTTCCCCTCTGGTGCTAAGAGGGCGAAACAGATATTAGAGCTTGTGCACAGTGATGTGTTTGGACCTGTGAAGGTTCCATCACTGGGTAAGTCTGTGTACTATGTATCATTTATAGATGACTTCTCAAGGAATACATGGATATATTTCCTTAAGAAGAAATCTGAAGTCTTTGACAGGTTTAAAGAATTTAAGGCTCTGGTGGAAAATCAGACAGAGAAGAAGATAAAGGTGTTGAGAACAGATAATGGTGGAGAGTTTTGCAGCAAGGAATTTGAAGAATTCTGTAAGAAGTGTGGTATAGCACGACAGAAGACTACTCCATATACACCTCAACAAAATGGAGTCGTAGAAAGAATGAACAAGACGTTGATGGAAAGGGAAATAAGCATGCTCAGTGGTGCCGGGTTAGGATAGGAATTCTGGGCAGAGGCGGTGGATACTGCATGTTACTTGGTGAACAGGTCACCTTCATCAGCGTTGGAGGATAAGACTCCACAAGAAGTATGGACTGGTAAGAAACCCTCTCTTTCACATCTGAGGGCATTTGGATGTGATGCATATGTACATGTTCCAAAGGAGAAACGAACCAAGTTGGATAGTAAATCTGAGAAGTGCATCTTTATTAGGTATAAGGATGGTTTAAAGGGTTATAAGCTTTGGAACCCAGTCACACGGAAGGTTGTGTACAGCCGAGATGTGGTGTTCAGAGACGTAAAATATGTTATTAAACATGAAGTCCAACCAAAGGAACCTGAGAAGATAGAGTTTGAGCTAAAGGAGGAAGAATCAGACTCTACAACAGAGGAGGAATCAGAAGATGAAGAGCCACAAACTCCGGCTGTGAGAAGATTAGTTCAAGAAAGAAGGCAGCCAGAAAGGTATAGTCCTTTTGCTTTCTGTTCAAATTTTGCTTTGTCTGTTATTGATGATGATCCCAAAACTGTGAAGGAAGCAGTAGATTCAGAGTATGGAAAACTCTGGAAAGAGGCCATGGTTGATGAAATGGCATCTTTGCACAAAAATGAGGATTGGGATCTGGTGGAGTTACCGGCTGGAAGGAAACCCATTGGTAGCAAAGGGGTGTTCAAAAAGAAGACAAATGCAGAAGCAAAGGTGGAGAAATACAAAGCTCAATTGGTAGCAAAAGGTTATTCCCAGGTGCCGGGAATTGATTTTGGTGATATTTTTTCTCTTGTTGCCAAGGTAACTTCTATTAGGTTACTTTTATCTGTTGCTGTTGTTTTGATTTTGAGGTAGAACAGATGAATGTGAAGACAACATTTCTTCACGGGGATTTGGAAGAGGAAATCTACATGAAGCAACCTGAAGGCTTTGCGGTGAAGGGTAAGAAAGAACTGGTATGCAAGTTAAAGAAGTCTTTGTATGGGTTAAAACAGTCACCAAGGATGTGGTATCAGAAATTTGATACATTTATATGGGGACTTGGCTTCACCAGAAGCAAAGCAGTTTACTGTGTGTATTTTAAATTAATTGGTGACCGTGTTATTTATCTGGTCTTGTATGTGGATGATATGTTGCTGGTTGGAAATGAGAAAGAAATTATCCAGGATTTGAAGACCCAATTGTCCTCCAAATTCGACATGAAAGATCTTGGTGCTGCTAACTATATTTTGGGCATGGAAATTAAAAGAGATCGGGCAAAGAGGAAGCTCTGGTTAAACCAGAGGAAGTATGTCGAGACAATACTGCAGAGGTTTAATATGTAGGATAGTAAACCGGTGAAGGTTCCTATTCCTGTAGGTGTGAGGTTATTTGCTGAACAGTGTCCCAAGACACAAGAAGAGGAAGAGGACATGTCCTATGTTCCATATGCGAGTGCAGTCGGTAGCCTGATGTATGCAATGGTCTGTACTAGACCAGACATTGCACATGCAGTGGGAGTATTGAGCAGGTTTATATCAAAACCAGGGAAGGAGCACTGGACAGCAGTGAAGCGGGTTTTCAGGTATCTGCGTGGCACTAGTGATTATGGTTTGTGCTACCAAGGAAGACCAGAATTGGACAGAGTGTTGGATATTCATGGCTTTGTTGGTGCAGACTGGGCTGGAGATCTGGATCAGAGAAGATCTACAAGTGGGTATGTGTTTAACCTATTTGGAGGTGCAGTCAGTTGGATGAGTAAGAAACAATCTGTAGTGGCACTATCAACTACAGAGGCAGAATACATGGCAGCCACTCATGCAAGCAAGGAAGCAGTTTGGTTGCAGAGATTGTGTTCAAGTATGGGGTTAGTACAGGGAGCTATAAGAACAGACTGTGACAACCAAAGTGCAATTTTCTTGGCAAAGAACCCTGCTTATCATTCAAAAATAAAGCACATTGATGTTCAGTATCACTTTGTGAGGGATATGATAGAAGACAAAAAGGTGTTGCTGGTAAAGGTGGACACTTTGAAGAATACTGCAGATGCATTGACAAAATCTGTGAGCTCTGAGAAGTTCTCTTGGTGTAGAGAAATAATGGGCATTTCAGGGCTGGAAAAATGACTAAGCTCTCCTGTGGCTCCCTGTGGAAAGAAAACAACAAGTGGGAGATTGTTGGGTTGTGTTATATTCTTTCCATGACTAACCCACGTATTAGGTTGGGTGAACCTACCTATGGTTTTCGGTCCATGGTTTTGGACGTAATGGTTTTCGGTCCATGGTATTGGATGCTTCGGCATGTATAAATATGTATTGTAACATTGAAAGGAATATAATGAAAAATCAAGCTGGTAGTCCCAGTTTTGGGATCCAGGGGAAAATCTCTGTGTATATGTGTTTTATGTGTTATGCTCTCGCATTGTTTATTTTTTCTGCGATTTAGAATTCGTATGCAGGTAATTTCTGTACGGGGTTAAAACCTACAATGGATATTCGTAGCAAATTTCACATGGAGGACTGCAAACCCATGTCTACACCTATGATCACTAACTGGAAGAAGCTTCAGGCTTCTGATTCCGAGTTGGTGGATCCTACTCTATACAAATAGCTAATTGGTTATTTGATGTATTTGGTCAACACTCGACCAGATATATGTTTTGTAGTTAACACTATGATTCAGTTCATGTGTGAGCCCAAGAGAGTGCATTGGGTGGCTGCAAAACACATTCTTCATTACTTGTAGGGGATTGTGGATTTTGGTATGGATTATCAACAGGGTGATGGAGTGATACTGGTAGGGTACACCAATTCAGATTGGGCAGGTTGTGCTTCAGATAGGAAGAGTACTTTTAGGTGTTGTTTTGGGTTGGGTTCAACAATTGTGTTGTGGATCAGCTGAAAACAATAGTCAGTTGCATTGAGCTCAGCTGAGGTAGAGTATATGGCTGCTAGTTTGGCTAGTTGTGAGGCCATATGGCCTCGCAAGATGTTGTTTGGTCTAATTGGTTAGGCATTGAGACCTTCAGTAATTTACTGTCATAATCGGAGTTTCATAAAACTCGTAGAGAATCCAGTTTTTTATAACAGGTCAAAGCATATTGAGATCAAGTATCACTTCATTAGAGACTATGTCCAAAAGGGAGTTGTCAAGCTTGAGTACATTTCCACAAATGAGCAGGTAGTGGACATTTTCACCAAAGCCTTACCACGGGGCAAGCATGTCTACTTCAGAGACAAGATGGGAGTGGTGAGGAACACTTTTCTCAATAAGAGGGAGTGTTAAAATTTGGGTACTAGAGGAGAAGTGGTTCCCTAAGGCTTTGATCTTTGGACTAGGGAAAAGTGTCCAAATTTATTTTTTACTTTTCTCCTAAAGTGACTTTATAAGTGGTAAAGTCAATTTAATTTAAAAGTGACTTTATAAGTGGTAAAGTTACATTCTAATTTAAAAGTGACTTTATAAGTGGTAAAGTTACATTCTAATTTAAAGGTGACTTTGTTAAAGTCAATGAAGAATCAAAAAGTGAAAAAGTGACTATGGAAATAAAAGGCTAAGTGGGTCCTTATTTAAGTGGGTGAGTTAAAAAAATAAAAAGTGAGAATTAAATGCACATTTATTCTCATCCCTAGATCTAAATGAATCTCAGTCATTAGATCTTCGGGTAACCCAAAAGATCATTTGGAGATTAAAAGGAGAAGAGAAGAGGAAAGGATCAATTCGTTCTTTCATGAGAATTTGAGAGAAAGAGAAGAGAGAGCAAGGAGAAAAAATTTCAGTAGTGAGGAAGTGAAGGAGAGCAGCAAGAAGACATTTCAAAAAATCTTGTTAGCAACATTTATCGGCACACATCCCAAGGCAAAACCGTACAACAAGAGAAAGGCACAGAAATCAAGGAAGAGGGACAACATAGAAATTGAGGAAGAGGGATAGCAGCAAAGGCACGAATTTCGAGGCAGTTGTACTGCTGAAATCTGTATTTTCCTTACAGTACATACAACAAGTTTTGGGCACATTTTTTGAGGCAGGTCGTATAGCATTTAATGTTGTTTTATTGTTGTAAAATTTCTGTTTTGGTTATTTGCTGATTGGCACAATTTTCAAGGTGGAGTTCAAGCATGAAAATCGAGATAAGTTGTAATTTGTGGTTGCTGGAATTTTTACTGTGTACTTCAGTTTCTCTGTAAAAGCATTTTCAAAAATAAAGAAGAGCTCTCAAACTGGTTTTTCCCAAGAGTTGTAGGGGGTTTTTCCAGGGTCACATTGACCAAAAATCATTGTGTTATTTTCTGTGTGTGGCTGTCATAATTTTGTTGTGTTTTATTTCTGCAATTTCAGCAGTTGTGAAATCTCTAAATTTTTGTTTTAAGAAAAATATTGTCATTCCCAGATTTTAAATTTTTATCATGCTTATATTTAAAACTAAATGCATTGAGTGATAAGGAAAACTGATAACCGAAGTGAGGGTTAAAATTTCTTCAATCGGGTCCTATAGCTTCTCCGCATAGCTTCTTGAAATTCATTTCCATCGGTGTGGCTAAGGTCTTGCATTCTGAAAATCCAAATATTTCCACTACCTTCACAGTATATTTTCCTTGTGAAAGGAAAATCTCATCGGGCCTTTGCCACACCTCAAGGCCTAGGAAGTAGTGCATGAGTCCAAGGTCCTTCATTTCAAATTCAAAGGCAAGCTCCCTCTTACACTCGATCATCAGGGGCTCACTACCTATCAAGAATAAATCATCAACATATAAAACCAAAATCAATGGAATACCTTGGAACAATTTTAAGTATAGGTTGGGGTTGGCACTACTTCTTGTGAATCCAAGTTTCATCAAGTAACTATCTATGTGGGTGTACCATCCTCTAGGGGCTTGCTTCAAATCAGACAATGCCTTCTTCAACTTTCAAACATGTTTCTTTCGATCCTCTACTTCAAATCCATGTGGTTGTTCATCATACACTTCTTCTTGTAACATGCCATGAAGGAATGTTGTCTTCATGTCCATCTGATGAAGTGTTCATCCTTGACTTGCAATAAGGGAAACTATCAAATGAATGGTGGTGTACCAAGCCACATGAAAAAATATGTCATTGAAATATTCTCCCTATTTTTGGGAGAATCCTGTTGCCACAAACATTCCCTTATATTTCTCAATACTTCCATCAACTCCATGCTTGATCTTGAATAGTCATTTTGAAGTCACCACAGATTTCCCCTTTTGTCTCGACACAACATCCTATACATCATTCTTTGTAATTGATTAGTACTCTTCAGCCATAGAATCCTTCCAAAAAAATTATTTCAGGGCATCTTCAAAGGTGTGAGGCTTAGCTTGAATCATATTTCTCATTGCTCCAGCATATCCTTGGTACCTGCATGGCTTCTTGCTTTGTCTAAAATACATTCTTGTAGGAATGTGTATTTCGGCATCCTATAATGTGTCACGGATCCGAATGGAATTTTCCTGGTAGGGGGATCACATGGAGGAGGATCCAAGGGGTCCATGGGCTCCATGGGATCATCAACGATGTCTCTCTCAGATTCAGGCATGGAAGGACCTTCCAAAATATCCATATCGTCTTTCTTCTTCTCAGGAGAAGGAGGTAGAGGAAGGTCCCTTGATTGCCCAATGATGACATCTTCCTCGAGCATTACATCCCTGCTAATTTAAACCTTCCCTTGACTAGGAATATATATTCTAAATGCTTTAGAATCTTCACAATATCCAACAAATGTACATTTTCTTCCTGTGGCTTTCAGTGTGTTTCTCTTGTCCTTCTACACATGTAAATATACGAGGCATCCACATATACAGAGATGACCAACATCAAGCTTGACACATGTGAATACTTCTTTGGGAATCTTGTTGTCTAATGTTTGATGAGACACCCTATTTTGAATATATACAACTGCATTGGTAGCTTCTCCCAAAATAAACTTCGGCAGCTTTTAATCATGGATCATGGCATGGGAAACTTCTAAAATAGAATTTTTCTTCCTTTCGTGTTAATTTTTGGTATCTTATATGCTTAAGAGAAAGTTATTTCACTTTTCTTATTAGCCCAATATCAATATCCAATTTATCAATCACATCAACATGATAGTAAAATGCAAATAGAACATAAAAATAAACAATAGAAGACAAGCCAAGAAAAGAGGACACAAGATGTGGCACCAGCCAGGGACAAACCCCAACGTGGGGAAACCCTTGATCAAATATTCTTATAATATTCAATAGTTTAGCAGAGAGAGAGATAGTACAAACATACAAAATCAATCTCGGTCAAATCTCAGTCAACTCGACCTCCAACAGTAAGATCAATGCATCCAAAAACTACATTGTTGGTTCTGCTCCTAGGAAAATCCTTCAAATCTTTAGAAGATCCTTCGCATGGCAACAACAGGTTGCTACAATCACGATCCAGTTCGGTCAACAATTTGACCCAACATTCCTCCACAAAATGTTGTTGACCTCCACTATTTTCTTGTTGCTTTTGAAATTATTGTTAGGGCACAATATGAAACCCTTAACCATCCACGCTGTCAACAAACTAAGCCTTTATAGAGCTACAGTCCACATAGGAGAGTCTCCCTTTATGCCACGCTGCCTCCTGCAAGCATTTTTCACCTTAAAGCTACCTTGGAACAACCTTAGCTGCCTGTTGTGGCTTGTAGCCTAGCAAAGCAGCTATCTATAGTTGCGGTCTCCTCCAATAGGCCCAAACAAGTCCTTAATCCATGCCTAGAAAAAGCCTCTATCACTATGTTGTCACCTACAGCAACTCATGCTTCTTTCACATTGTCAACAGAATTCTTCTTGTTGTGTTAGGGCTCCTTTTGTTGCGGCTTAGGGCTTCTCCTTATCTGCATATTATGGCACCTTAGATCTGTGGCTAGGTATTCTTTTGCTGAGGCTTAGGGTCTCTCCTTAGCTATGTATTAGGGCTTGCTCTTTGTTCCAGATCAAGCCTCTCTTCGTTGCAGATTAGGCCTCCTCCTTGTTGCGGATTAGGCCTCCTCCTTGTTGTGGATTAGGACTCCTTTGATTGTGTCTATATATCCCTTAAACTGCGTTAGATTTCTTCTTATGACTGCGGCTAGGGATCTCCCTTCAACTGCGGCTAGATATCTTCTTCACTGTGGCTAGTTGACCTTCCCTTCCACTACGTTCTCCTTGTGATAGGACAAACCCAAACAAGTGGAGAGAGAGAGATATTAAGTGATGTGTGTCTCAAATGACTTGTGGTCTCCTCTATTTAAATGCAATGTTGAGGTTGTGCTGGGGGTAATTTGCTTGATGGCCGACCTTGACAAATTTTCAAATAATATAAATAAATTTATATCTCCATAAATACATGTCGAAATCGGATGATCTTTAGATCAATCCTACACCTCTCGAAGAGAGGAATCTAAGAAAAATATCAGCTGCTATAAATAAGGCAACCCACATGGATTTTGGCCCTAGTTTCCAATTTTAACACTTCCTCTCAACTGGGGAGAACTCCATCTGCTAATCCATTTGTCAGTCGATACTATCTTTGTCATCAATGCACTACTCTGCTACTCTGCTCTTCTCTACTGAAGAAGTGATCGAGAATGTATCATATCATTCTCTACTGACCTGAAGTTAGTCCCATATAAAGAGAGTGTCTCATACCACTCTTACTAATTTGAAACCAGTTCCAAGTAAAGAGAGTGTCTCATACCAATCTTACTGATCCGAAATTAGTTCCAAGTAAAGAGAGTGTCTCATACCACTCTTACTGATCCGAAATTAGATCCAAATAAAGAGAGTGTATTATACCACTCTTACTGATCTAAAATTAGTTCTAAATAAAGATAGTTTCTCATACCACTCTTACTGACCCGAAGTGAATTCCAATTGATCCCAGATCAATATCATCCTAGCCTAGGGATTACGGTAGTACACAATGCGTCCATCGGTGGTACTATGGTCCCTATCCTCATTTCCCTACTCATTGTCTAGATGAGAGGTACTTCCCATGAGTCCCAGACTACATGGATAGGATGTCTCAGTAGGAGAAGGAACTCCATGTATCAACTCATAGATATCAAGATGAATAAAGGAGAGTCTGTGAAATCCTACAATATGAGGATATGGTTGTCTGTACCACAATCCATACTGAGTAGTTCCCTTGAGGTATCTTAGAACATGATTTGTCGCCTTACAATACAACTTGGTAGGCCTAACCATCACTTAACTAAGTTGGTTAACTACATAACACATATTCGGTTGTGTGTTCACCAAATACATGAGTGAACCCACAAGATACCTGTAAACAGTAGGATCCACTACTTCTCTTGAAGTAACATCCTCCTTCCTCCATTTCTCCATGGGTTTGTTGTTCTCCATGCAAAATCTTCTGAGTATCTCATTGGAATACTTTCCCTAAGACACAAACAATTCCCCATCACCCTGCCATACTTCTATGCCCAGAAAGTAATGCATGAGCCCCATGTCCTTCATCTCAAACTCTCTTGCAAGGTCCTCCTTGAAATACTTGATCAGCTAATCATCACCTGTCAAAATCAAATCATCGACATATAACACAATGGTCAACAATTTACCTTCCACCACTATGTGGTACAAGTTCACATCTGCTTCACTCTTGGTGAAGCCCAACCCAGTGAAGTAGCTATCGATTCTGGTGTACCAAGCACCGGGTGCTTTCTTCAACCCATGCAATGCCTTCTTGAGCCAGCACACATGTGAATCATGGTCGAAGGTCTCAAAATATTTAGTATGATCTATGTAAACCTTCCTCAATAGTTCCATTAAGGAATGTTGCCTTTACCTCCATCTAATGTATCTTCCAAGCCATCTGTGTTGATAGTGCCAATATAAATCTGATTGATGAGTACCTTGCAACAGGAGCAAAGGTCTCATCATAGTCAATCCCCTCTACCTTTGAAAATCCACAGGCCACAAACATGGCCTTGTTCTTCTCCACACTACCATCTATAGCTTGCTTTAGTTTGTAAATCCATTGGGAGCTCACCACTGACTTGTCCTCTGGTCTCGAGACCACAATCCAAATGTTGTTATGAAATATGGAGTCATACTCCTCCACCATGGAATCAACCCAAACCAATTGTTGCACTACTTCCTCAAAGAAATATGGCTCTATCTCAACACATCTGCTCATAAGAGCCATGTATCTAGTGTACCTCTCAGGTGACCTCCTCTTCCTGCGCTGAGATGTGCTTTCTCCCACATTCCCTGTGCATCATGAAATAACATGTTAGCCTCTCTAGTGTGGTTCCTCCGATCTCTGAAAGACTCTACCTAAGTGGATGTATCCACTCCCAGATCCTCTGCATGTGATTGATCCACATCAATATGAGGCTCATCAACCTTAGGAGCTAAAATCTCCTCAACTACATGTAGCTCAAGCTCCCTCTCAAGGGAAACTCGCATGGCGTTCTCCTCATCGAATCTGACATCCCTGCAAACCATTGTCATCCTGCCGGTCAGAAAGTACACTCAATAGTTGTGAGGTGTATTAGTGTACCACACAAATATCCTCAACTCTGTTATCGGCTCAAGGTTCTTCCATGCATATTTGGTCATATGGAAATATATCGATGACCCAAAAATCCTAAAGTGACCAACATCTGGCCTCTTACCAGAATAAGCCTCCTCTGGTGTCTTCATCCCAAGAATCTGATGTGGGCTATGGTTCTGCAAATAAGCCGTCGTGTTGCATGCCTTAGCCCACAAGTGTAGTGGTAGGCCTTGATCATGCAACATCACCCGTGCTTCCCCTACAATGCTTCTATTCCTCCTCTCTGCTACCCCATTCTGATGTGCGTTATTGGGTGTCGTCAACTCTCCTTTAATGCCTTCTTCTACATAGAAGTTCTTAAACTCATTTGAGACATACTCACCACCATTATGAATCCTCATAGATTTAACCTTCTTACCAAACTCTTTCTCAACCAATGCTTTAAATTCAGAAATATTTTTGAAATTTTGATCCTTCTTCTGCATGAAAAATATCCAATATTTGTGAGAAAATTCGTCAACAAATATAACATAATACCTGTGTTTGGCCATGGATGTTGTCGAGAATGGTCCACACACATCTGAGTGGACTCGCTCTAGAATCACCTATGCTTGATTGTCTTTGTCATGAAAGGAAGCCTTGGTGTATTTTCCCAAAGTACACCCCTTTCATGTATCAACTTGCTCAAGTGTACCTTTGGGATGACCAGTAGATATTTGTTGCATGATTTTCAAAGCCCCATGATGTAAGTGTCCCAATTTCCTATGCCACAACTCGCCAACACTTCGACTCTGCACTTTCTCTAATTTCATGCTCAAAGTAGCAAAATCTTCTACCTCCAGCTTATAGAGATTCTTAACTTGAATCCCTATCTTCTTTACTTGACCCATGTCTATGTGTCAAAGGAACGCCTTTCCTTTAGAGAAAATCATATCATAGCCTCTATCCTCAAGCATGGCGACTAATACTAAGTTATTCTTCAACTCGGGCACATACATAACATCTCTCAAGATGAGAGGAGCACCTTGCTCCCTCTGAAAAGTAATTGTGCCCAATCCAATAGCACGTTACCTCCTATCGTCACCCATCTCGATATGCATCTGGAGATATTTTTCCTCTAGGTCACTTAAAAACTCCTTGTCACCAGTCATGTGGAATGAAGCTCCACTGTCAAGGTACCATACACTACCTTTCATTGATGACACCATGCATGCATTGAGAGTAAATTCCAATTCGAATTGAGAGGACAAAGCCTCACCCGCCGCTCCTCTTGAGGACTTCTTCTTGGAATTATTGAGTGGAAAATTTGTAGCAAAATGGCTGACCTCGTGACAATGAAAGCACTTAACTTTCATCATGTCTTTCTTCTTACCTTTATGGCAAGAATCAGATTTGCAATGGGATGCATTCCCTTTCCCTTTTCTTGCCTTAATCGCTAAGGCACAGTTTTCCTCATCATAAATATTTGATGAGGAACCATCTCCGGTGTTCCTTCTGATCTCCTCATGCATCAAATCCTACCATAGTCATTCCAAATCTGGCAGCTTATCCCTCCCACTGACAGAGTTATGATAGTTATTCCAACTCTTGGGAAGGCCTAGGAGAGCTAGGCTCACCATATCATCCTCAACAATGGTTATTCCAACACTTCCAAGCTCATCACGACAGTGAGTGAACTTGGTCAAGTATTTTGGAATGGTCTTGCCTTTCTCCATCTTGATTTTTCGATGTTTGTCTTTCAGTGCCAACTTCCTATGGTCACAGTTGTTTTGGAATAGGTTCGTCAATTCTTTCCACATGGCATATGGATTTTCCTTCTCATGGAGACTCGAGAAAATATGGTCTCGAACTCCCTCAAGGATTATCCACCTCGCCTTCATCACACACTTATTCCATTCGGCTAGATTTTTTGCATCTGATGTTGTTGGCTTAGGAATGTCTTGATCAACAAATTCCTTCAAGAAATTATCCTCTAGCAAAGCCTTCATTCTGTCCTTCCATTCTATATAATTCAAGTCTCCTTCCAAGGCATACTCGAGCCGCAAACCGTAGAAAACCATCTACTGATCCTGAAGTATGTATTGCAAATTCGAATTTCACCTATAACCCAAAACTTGAAACATCGAAATCTCCTCTAGTATATTGTCTTCACCTCTAATACCATGTAGAGTTTCCTGTAGATTCACAGCTAATGTAATGTACTAAAACACAAGACAAGAATCTACTCTACTCTTTAAACACCAGACACCAAGAATCGATGAAAACAATAATCGACAAGAGGAAGATAATCAAAGACACATAACACATTATTTTCTCTAGGGAAAGCCACTGCAAAAAACCTCGACTATCTATTACATTAATCATAAATCTGTGTGATAATACAAAGCTTGTTCTCACAAGAACAATTCCGCATAAGTATGATGAACTCTCTGCCTCACAAGCCCGCACTGGCCAACACTTTGCCAACTTATGTTGCATGTTGAGCCCCTATTTCCTTATGCAATTCCTGTGAGAATTAACCCATATTTAATGTGGGAAATCCTTCCTTAAAACTATGCAATCGAAACTAGGTCCTCTTCCTGATTACATGCATGATTTGTACAACTCGGATCATTCTACAACTGATAGTACATTGTCCCTGCACTCTAGTCTCAACTGGGTCTTTCTCTGAACTGACATGCATGAGTTTCTCATGAGGGAATCTTCAATTAGCTGGAGTAGCACCTGAGGATGCACCAGTGCACCAATTCACTACTAAATTCTCTACTAGTTCCACAAACAGTTAGAACTAGTCTAACTATCCATAACTCATTCAAACTGAGTTATCTAATTACAACTCAAATAAACTCATCCTGGACCCGTAAAATTTAGGGAGAACATACACATGACTACAAAAAGACTTCCAACTCAAAATTCATAAGCTAATTAATTTAATTAAACTTAATTAACTATTTACAAGTTGCTATGAGAATACAATTCGATTTTAATTCTCAGCTTAATTCAAGGAAAATTTAAACAGGAATATCTTGTTTCCATTTCTCAAACTTTATTTTTGATGATGTGTCTCAAATTTTGGAATTTAATGGAAGAAATAAGTTTATAGGTGAACTCTTGAAGAATGGTTAATCGAGGTATATTGAACCCAACAAAATATTATGCAAAACTTGTCATTAACCTTACTCCTAAATATCGATACAAATATTTTTTTTCTTTATAAAGAAAAAAACTTAGTAGGAGCTACACCAAGGTGCAGAAGTAGGGTAGTGCTCAGGGTAATTATTTTGGGAGAGCATTTAATTTGGCAAAGTTCAAAGGGTATGTCAAGCTCATTAGGGAACCTCACAAAATGTTTAACATTGCAAGACTATAATAGGAAAACAGTGGGAGGTTGTGCACATGGCTAATGAAGGAATAAATGAAAGCATATTTGAGAAACTGGCATGATAATAAATGAGACGATGAAGGCATATTTAAAACAATAAAAAGGTATAGCATTTGATACAGTGCTGGAACAACACAGATTCAGATTGGCAGCACTGTTTCGAAAGGGGCAAGCGCTGTCGGACTGGATGGGAGCAGAGGGGTCCAGTGGGACCCCAACTTATAAGCAGATTGTTATGCAGAAGCAGCGACAGAACCTGAAAGAGGGAGTTAGAATAGGTGGAATGGACAGCAAGATGCAGAATAGCAGAAAAAACAAGGAGAAGAAACCAATGATACCTGACAAGACAGACAACACCTCAGAAGTCAGGAATAAAGAGAAGCAGAACAGAGCAAACACTAAAGACAAAATAGCCGCAAAGCTCAAACCCTCAGGAAACGAGGAGGAACAACCAGAAGAAGACAAAGAGCCAAAAAGCAATAACGAGGGTCAACCGGAGAAGGAGGGGGAGACCAGCGCGAACCCCAACAAGACCTCAACGAATAATAATGCCTGCAAGCCCAAAAAAACAGACAACCTTAGGGTAATAATCAATGACCCTGAAATCCAGGCTTACAGAGAGCATATGGCGGAACATGCCATCATTTGTAAATTCATGGGAGTCTGGCCATCTGAAAGGACTCTGTGCCAATGGATAAGACAGCAGTGGAAGCCGAAAGGGGATGTGCAGCTTCATCTGGGTGCTAAAGGATTTTTTACGGTAGTCTTTTCAAATCTAGAAGATAAAGACAGAGTTTTCGAAGGTGGTCCCTACTTTCTAGCATCTGCGGGCTTGTACATGAGACCTTGGAAGCCAAACTTCGTCCCAGAAAAGGAATCGTTTACTCAAGTCCCGGTATGGATCAGACTGTTCTCTCTCCCAATAGACTATTGGGGCTTGAACGCCTTAAAACAAATTGGTGATAAGCTGGGCACCTTTGTTAAAGCTTCGGAGGCTACTATGCAGAAAAGATACACATCATACGCTAGAATTTGTGTGGAACTGGATGTCTCTGGCGCATTGCATGAAGGCTTATGGCTCGAGTACAGGGATGAGGAATACTTTCAGGCCTTAGACTATGAGCAAATACCCTTTAGGTGTCGTAAATGCCACGAGCATGGGCATCTGATAAGGGACTGTCCACTGAATAGAAAGGAGGTAGAAGATGAAACAATACAGAACAACAAAGACAAGAACAATTTCACTAAACCAAAGAACAGGCAGAGAGCCAACAGAAGAAGAGCTAACAAAGGCAATACAGAAAGAAATCACTTCAGCAACCCCTTTGAGATCCTAGATCTTGAGACTGACTCGGAGGACAAGCAGAATATACCTAATGTGGAGGCAGGGCAAGAAGGACAGGAAGAACCAACCAGGAAAGGGACTGAGGAAGGAGACTTTAACAATGAAGTCCAAATGCAGGAAAGAACAGTAGAAACGGAAGAAGAAACAGAAATGCTAACCAGTGAAGGGGGGAGTGAGGATCTGGAGCTGGAAGAGACCCTAGCTATGGAAGGAATAGACCTACCAGCGATTGTTGAGAGCTGGAGAGCCAGAGGAATCGAGGCAGCACCGGAGGAAGAAATCAAGAAGGTCAATGAGTTATTCATAGCACGGCAGAAAGCCGAACTAGAAAAACAAAACAGAAAGTTAGGTATAGTCAAAGGCAGCAGCCTACATTATAAAGAACTCCTGGGAAAAACTTCCGGCTCGAGGCAGAAACGACGTAGAGGCCGCAAAACAAGCGGAGAGGTTCTGCAGGAGCTAGGTGAGATGCTGTTTAACTCAGGTAAGATAAAGATGCTAAGTGCTTTCCCGTCCTTCCAACCAATTGTTTAATTATGAAGATTGTCTCATGGAACGC
The DNA here is from genome assembly GCA_031772625.1 of Pinus tabuliformis. Lineage (NCBI taxonomy): Eukaryota > Viridiplantae > Streptophyta > Pinopsida > Pinales > Pinaceae > Pinus > Pinus tabuliformis. The sequence goes on along the minus strand of CM062820.1, from coordinate 349,721,490 downwards.
AAGGGGGCTTAACAGCCAGGCTAAGCAGAGAATTCTGAAGCGGCAGATGCAGAAATACAACCCGGAAATATTGTTCCTACAAGAGACCAAATGTAATAGAGTCAGCATAGATCGCCTACGCAACAAGTTGGGGAGAAACTTTGAAGTCCTGGAGATCGAGAGCCAAGGGCGAGAAGGAGGCCTAGCTACGTTTTGGGATACAAGGGAAATCCAGATTCTAACAGCTGAGGCAAGCAAACACTACATAGCACTGGAAGCTCAACCTACAGGTAACTCCAGATCTTTCTTATGTATCAATATATACAGCCCTCAGAAGTTAGAAGATAAAATAAGTTTCCTAGCTTCGTTATCCAAACTCATAGAAAGGCACCCAGACTCTAATTATATATTGGGGGGAGATTTTAACATGATCACCTCCCTCCTGGAAAAAAAAGGAGGCCTTAGAAAACTAAACAGGGATGCGGAGGCTTTTATAAGTTTCATTGAAAATGCCAGAATGGTAGATGTATTCCCTAAGAGTGGTAAATTTACCTGGAACAACAGAAGGGGGGGCGAAAGATTAATAGCATCCAGACTGGATCGTTTCTTAGTCTCGGAAAGCATAATTATGGATGGAACAACAGTTGAATCGAACATCCTCCCAAGTGGAGGGTCGGATCACTGGCCGATCTCACTCATTGTCGAGCTTCAGGGCACCCCCAGGAACAAACCCTTTAGATTCGAAAAGTTCTGGATAGAACACCCCAACTTTCTCTCGATGGTTGAAAAATGGTGGTCAGAACCTTTGGATGAAACGGGCTCCAAAATGTTCAATCTTCAAAAGAAACTAAAAAACATCAAAATAAGGATAAAAGATTGGAATAAAACAGTGTTTGGAAACATCTTTCAGGAGAAAATCATCCTAGAAAACAAGCTGGAACAAATTCAAAAGGATGGTGCGGCAGGATGCAGAAATGAGGAGACCTCTGAGCAAGAAAAAGAGCTCACTCAACAATGGCATAACAGATGCAAGCAGGAAGAGTCCTTATGGAGGCAGAAGTCGAGAATTCAATGGTTGAAGGAAGGGGAGCAAAATACTAAGTTCTTCCATAGGTCAGCCATGGATTATAGAAGTGCCAACAAGATCTTAGAATTAAAAAACAGTGAAGGAGAAATCCTTAAGAATCATAACGAAATATCTGCCTCATTATCGGATCACTTCAGCTTTATAGCACAAGAACCGGGGATCAACAGAGAGGAAGCCATCAAGGAAATCACTAATGCCATCCCTAAATCTATTACAGAGGATCAGAATTGGGCCCTAAGAAGAGAAATTGCTTTGGAAGAAGTGGAGGAGGCAGTACGGAGCATGCCCAGCGACAAAGCACCAGGACCGGATGGATTCACCATCAACTTCTACAAAGCCTGCTGGCACATTGTTAAGCAAGAAATATGGGAAGTTGTGGAAGATTCAAGACGTTCCAAAACCATCCTAAAATCTTTGAATTCAACCTTCATTGCTCTCATACCCAAAGTTGAAGAAGCAAATAAACCGGAGAAATTTAGGCCCATAGCTCTATGTAATGTCATCTACAAAATCATCTCCAAGGTCATAGCCAACAGGCTGAAGTCGATCCTACCGGGCATAATATCGCAGGAGCAATCTGGCTACGTTGAAGGCAGGCAAATTTTAGATAACATTCTGCTGGCACAGGAGATGATTCATTCACTTCAATCGAGGAAAGAAGCCGGAATGCTTATGCAATTAGATCTATCTAAAGCTTATGACAAAGTAAGCTGGACCTACCTGGAAGCAGTTTTAGAAGCATTTGGATTCAGTAGGCAATGGATAAAATGGGTTTTAGCCCTCATAAAATCTCCTAGACTCTCTATCCTTGTGAATGGCGCCCCCTCAGCCCCCTTTAGTCCCTCAAGAGGCATTAGACAGGGTGATCCCCTCTCCCCTTTCTTATTTGTCATTCTCATGGAAGGCCTAAGCAGAATAATAGCCAAGAAAAAAGCAGAGGGTCAAATTAAAGGTCTGCAACCTATTAGGTCAATTCCAGCCACAACTCATCAACAGTTTGTGGATGATACCATGTTACATGGTGTTCCAACAGTGAAAGAAGCATTAGCTTACAGGGACATTCTCAACTTGTTCAGCAGAGCCTCGGGCATGGAGATCAATTTCTCCAAGTCTACAATTTTCTTTTTCAATACTCATCAGGCTATCCAGTCTCATCTGTCTCGGCTTCTGGGATTTAAAATTGGAACCTTGCCATCGAGATATCTTGGAGCCCCTCTCACACTCAAACCATGGCAAAAGGCTCATTGGGAGAAAGTTCTGGCCAGTATGGAGAGAAAATGCAAGCATTGGACAAACAGAGCTCTAAATTTCGCAGGCAGACTCATATTAACCAAAGCTGTCCTGCAGGCTATTCCGCAATATCTGTTATCAATTCTTCCAGCTCCAAAAGGAATCTTGAATCAAATGAGAATTATCCAACGATCCTTTTTATGGAGTGGAAACGGCGACAAGAAAAAATGGTCTCTGGTTGCTTGGCAGAAATTATGTAAACCAAAGGATAGGGGGGGACTAAATCTGGTTGATCCCTCAGTGGTCAACAGAATCTGTGGTGCCAAAATCTGGTGGAAATGGATCACTGATACAAGCCTACCTTGGGCCAATCATTGGAAGGAAAAGTATATGCCGAATTGTAACAATCTAGACCTTATCAGAATACAGGACGCTCCTGACGGCTCGCCAATATGGAATCATGCTAAAAACAACAGAAGCATAGTTCAGGAACACAGTTTCTGGGAGATACGAAATGGAACTCAAGCTCTTTTCTGGGAGGATGCATGGCAGCAATCCCCTAAACTGGAATCCCCACAGCTTTTACCCCTGAAGCAAATGAATCAAAATGAGGGCAAATACAGAGTCAATCAATACTGGAACCCAATCAGTAGAGACCCGGAATGGAGGGAGTGGATGGTTTTCAATTCAAGCAATAACGAAAACACTCAGGAAATTATTCAGATTCTAAATCAGAAAATTCTCAAAAGGAAAATTCGGATAGCCGGAGAGAATGATAAGCTGAGATGGGGTCCGAATGGCAACGGAGATTTTTCCCTGAAAGAAGCCAGGAGTATCATAGAAAAGGAAGAGCAGCCTGAAATTGTGCCCTGGTCCGACAAGGTATGGGACAGCCTTTCCTGGCCGAAAATCAGAACCTTCTTATGGCTTCTTATGCAAAAGAAAACACTGACCTGGGAAAACCTACTTAAAAAAGGCTTCAGGGGACCCTCAAGGTGCCCAATGTGCACGGACGCAGCGGAAACCATGAATCACCTTTTCAATTCTTGTGAGTGGGCTAACCAGCTTTGGCACTGGATGGAAGGATTGCTAGGCGCCTCCGACCGTGACAGAGAATCCATTCATGGAACTATCATTAATTGGAGGAAAAACTTTTCTCACATTCGTAGAGTTGACAGCATATGGAAATGTGTCCCAGGATTCATATTATGGACGATATGGAAGGAGCGTAATCGAAGGATATTTCAAGAGGAAATCAGAAATATAGAATTTGCCAAAGATTCAATTTTAATTAACATCCAACAGCTCATTCAGACAAAATGCAAAGAAGAACCGAATGAAAAACCGTCGGCTCAGGACTTACGCATCCTGAAGAGCTTTCATTTGGAGGCATCCAGCAATCAACCGAATTTGGGAAACAGGTTACAACCTTCCTCGCAAACCATCAGATGGCAATGTCCGCCGGAGGGAGGCCTAAAACTGAATTTTGACGGGGCCTCGAGGGGCAACCCCGGCACAGCAGGCATCGGAGGCGTAATTCGAAATCAGGCCGGAGAAATTTTACATATCTACTGTAGGGCGCTTGGTGAAAGCACAAACAATGAAATGGAGTTTGCTGCGCTCGAACAAGGTCTGAGAATCCTAAGGACAATTCGAAGAGGCAATGTAATAGTAGAAGGGGATTCTTCATTGGCAATCACGACGGCTAAACGCATACAAGCAGGTACCAGGGCCAGTAAAGCTACCAAACATTGGAGGTTGGCTAAGGTCACTGAGAACATAGCGGAGCTGATAGCAGGAATGAGAGGTTTAGTGTTCCAAACAGTCAGAAGGAAAGCGAACGGGTTGGCAGACCACTTGGCAAACCATGGTGTGGACAACCAGGACAAAGTCTGGGACAGTTGTTGGCAGGAGGTGGACTGCCCAATTCTCAAAGCGACATGCGCACAGCTGGCAGAGAAGGACTTAACCGAAGCCGATCAAGCCTAGCCGATAACGGTTTCGGGTCACGGTACCGGAGGTTTGAAGATACCGGCCACGATAGCAATAATATCCACGGGAGTTGGATGAGAGGACAATTTTGGCGGTGGAACTCTCGGCGGCGGCAGGCCAGCCAGACGAATGATCATAACAGATCACGCCACAGAGTATACCGCATCAGTAGTATAGGAGATGAGACACCTGGGACGGTTCCGTATGGGAAAGCATCAGCAACATTTATGATGATTTCGAGAGGAGCGGGTTGGCCCGAGTCATGGCACAAGGAGGCCAGATTTGTTGGTAATCAGGAAAGATCAAACAACACAAATTACCATATCAACAGCTCAGAAGTACAGGACACATGGCACAACTCAATATGGATTAAGATCAGCTACAATCAAGTTCATTCGGCTTGGAGCGGCTCGGCCTGTACGTACTTCAACCGAATTTATTACAACAGTACTCCAACTACTCGCTGGATTAAGACAGGCTTCATGAGGAACTACAAGGGAATGCACTATATATCAGAGAGTAGATACCCTGTTTTTTCCATAGTGTTTCAAAATAGAGCTGAGCACGTCTCCCTCATCGGCAACTGCATCAGCTGGGACGAGCATAGAGAGTTAGCTATGGACGCGGGGAGTTGTCGTTGCTCTGCTGCGAATCAGGAGCTACAAGCTGCGAAGAGAGGGTATGAGACCAGAACGGCAAGCAAGAACAAACGCAAAGTAGCCGAGCTGGAAGCCAAGGCTAAACAAGAGGAAGCTGGGCGAACGGAGGAGGATATTGCGGAAGAGGTTGACTGGATGAAGGACCCGGGCACTCCTTCGAAGAGAGCAACGCAGTTTGTCAGAACGAAAGCAGAGAGTTGGCGCATCAAGACTCTCATTGCTAAAGCCCTGGAGTCTATCGAGAAAGAAAAACAGCAAGTAGTGAATGAGGTGAACCTGACGGAGGCCCAAATGGCCAAAATCATCGATTACAACAGTTCGTTGGACCGCAGAATCACAACTGTGCACGAGGCTGTTGAAACAGTTAACAAAAAGCTCACTTTGCTTATCAGGATCCTGAGGGACACCGTGAACCCAGCACCCATGAATCAGCAGCAGACCACGACAGAAGTGCAGGAGAACGAGCCAATCGAAGCCCTGCAAGCCAAAGTGGACAAACATGTTCGGGAGGTTGGTCTGGATACAATTAGTCGCATGGGCAAGTTCATCTAGTGTCGTCCCCTTCACTGTTTTCCTCTTCTCTTTCCATGCTTCGGCCTTTGTTTCTTAATGTTGTTGTTATGTATTGTCAAGTTTTGATAGTGTTGGGTAAACAGGCATCAGCTCCTAGTTCGGGCCACCCTGCGCGGTGTGCGCTGAGCCGTTTCTTTTTTAACTCTCTGAGCAGTTGATGCGTTTTGGTTTCTAGTCTGTCAGTGCTTCTCGATCTGCCTTTGCAGATTTTTTGTACTATATTTTGTGCTATAATATAAACTTCTGATTTACACAAAAAAAAAAACAATAAAAAATTAGAAATAACTATCGACGAGACATATTTGATGAACCTCTTTGTGCTTGATGTCATGATTTTCAATTTTATGTAGATCTAACATTCCTTTACTTGTTGTTTTGAATATTATCGGCTTAGTTCTAAGGGTTTATTTAGGAGTGTCGTTCTTCTTATCATGCATGGAAAATATAACACACCCATCCTACCTTCTCGATGCAAAAATTTGAAAGACATATGTTCATGAACAAGCTAGGAAGGTAGTTGAATTTTTTTTTATTATTTTATCTTTTTTCAATGTGGCAATAATAAATGTTATTTCCATTTATAGCGTGGGCTTCAAACCCCCTACGTCTAAGGAACATGTTAAACATTAATATGTTGGTTGAAGTATATAAAATCATGAAAGAGATCTTGCAAATAATTCATTGTTCTTGGAGAAAAATTGAATGCAGTGTTAGTTAGAGGGGTGGACAGACAAGAACCGAATCTAACCCTGCTTGGTTTTATAGTATCTTAAGCAAAAAGTACCATGTTCACAAAATATGTAAATGCCTCTATCCAGGTTAAGAATGTTGAACTTCTTTTTTATTTGATTGATTCCGTCAACATATAGGTGGGGGTAAGACATGTCGTTCAAGCTGTCAGTGAAAACTGACAATGCAGCCAACTATGTCATTCATCAACTATTGTTGATGGAGAGACACACCCCTATATTATAGACACCATATGTCACCCATTATATAGACCTCAAGTTATAGGATTGGAAAACTTTTTGGGTCGAAGAAAAAGTATAGAAGGCTAGAGATCATCTATGTCCTATTTATTGAAGTGATTTTAAGATATATAGGATTGGAAGAAATTGTTCATGCAACATCAATCTCTTGAATGCCTCGTGGATTATCTTAAATTGTATGGAGGATAGTGGACAATGATAAGATGGAATGTGGACTAGGACATGTGACTAAGTGGATGGACTGGTTACATGGTCAAGCTATGTAACAAACACATTTGATAGTGAAGAGAATGGATTTAAAGTGGGTTTCCCTTTCGGTGCCCAAGTTTCCCACTATAAAAGTATGGCTTGTATTTGATAGGTATGTGCTTTGTTTATGCTTATTCAATGTTCTCATTCCTTATTATAATATTCAATACACAAATTCTTTAACTATGGGCATAGACTGGGTTAATGATTAAGACAATGTTAACAAGCATAACTATCATTGAGCATGTAGGCTTTGTTGTATCTAGGGTTTAAGACTTCAGATAGTTTTGTACAACATACTAAGTGTCCTCATCATTTAGTTTTCAACAAGAAATACATTCTTTATAGTGCATCCTCCCAAATATATTTCTTGAAGCCTAAACAGGGATGACCTAAAACACGGAAAAGGATTATCGTGTCAAACCAATGCCCCTAAGCGTAGATTATTGAACTATGAGATAATAAAATTTCACTTGTCAAATATAAAAAGGGACACACACACACACACTAATATATATAAACATAATTAATTGTGCAATTCCTTTCCACCTTGAAGCTATGTTACTAGAAATGAGAAATGGGAAATGAAACGGGAAATGAAAACAGGATGAGAAATGAATTTTGGAGGTTTTGCATTCAATAAACGAGAAGAGAGAAAAAACAAGAAAAATATGAAAAACATAAAACAAAGCATCCATAATCAACATTCCTACCCTGAATCTAACAACAATGGAATTCAATAACAAAGGAATTGTTGACATACCATGTTGACATTTATTCTATGGAAAAAAACCACACCACCAATCAGTGCACAAAATGTTGCAAAAACAGCAACAAAAACACCACATGTGACAAGATGCCTATCTTAAACATTTTTTAAGTACCTCATCCACATCCATGTTAGATGACAATTTTTTGAGCCACTTAAGAGGATAAATCCGTCCACTTGCTTTCCATCCATATTATATTTGTGGACAGAAACTTTATGGAATAAGAATACCGACAATGCACATAAAATGTGTTAAAGGTAGATAAAGAATAAGAAAATTAACAAAATAGATTAAGAAATATTTTTATAACTAAATAAAAATTAGAAGAGAATTAGGCACATGAACACTTGAATAAGCTCCTCTCACATTCAAAAATAATTTACTGGAGTAGTCTAATCTTGGAGCAAACATTCCTCAATTTGATGGAGTAGTAGCGAAGTCAACATTGACTTGGTTGTTCGTATGTTGGAATGAGGGAGATTTTCTCCAAGACTATCCAAATACTAAATTATTCTCTATTGAACAGGGCAAACCACGTGAAGGTGGAAACTCTCATGCGCCGACACCCCCCCCCCCCCCCACTCCCCTAGTACATCACTCTCCATTCCCCAATACCCAATCTATCTACTATAAAAAAAAGTTGATAGGAATGTTAAAATTATGCAACTGCAGACAAATTCCACTTTGGATAGTTTAGTTAATGGAGATAATGATCGAATTGAATATCTCTTTTCAAGAGGACCAAAATTGACCTAAAGATCACTCAAATTGGATAAGGGAAAGTGTACTTATGAAGAAAAGCCCACATGTGCATATTTGATAAGGTCAACCCTAAAGCCAAGTGGACCACCTTGAAAGGTTATAAATACAAGGTCCCTCTACCTCATTTATACACAATGACAAGACACTCTTTTATCTTGGTTTTTGGCTCGCACAAGTTTGAGGCTTGTTCACGAAGGAATAGGTTCACTCTGAGGTTGAATTGTAGGGTATGAAGCTTGCATCTTTGATTTAGGTTTTTGGGCCTTAGTCGCGGCCACAAAACAAGAAGGATTCGACTATAGTCACACACACAAAAGCTCATTTGTATCACTAAAGCCTTCCAGTCGCATAGACAACTCTCTATCCATGGCACTGGGAGTTTAGGGTTTCCATTGTTTAGATATGACCCCAGTCATTCACATGTAAGGCTTAAGGAAGAGATTGGAAAAGGTGATTGGGAAAGCTATAGTCGCTCACATGTCACCTCCTTCGTGTGATTGGGACCTAAAAGATGAAATATCAGCCTTCTGAAGATTTTTCTCAGTGACCGTAGGGTTCGATAATTGACTACAAACTGTGACAGTTCAGTACGAACTTCAGAATTAGATTTTGAGTATATACATTATTGGGTTCATTTCATGGATGTTGTAGTTGTTTTGATGGTTAGTTGCATAGATGAAGATATGGATCATTGTACTCTCTTTTTTTGAATCGTTTGATGATAGTCTAAGAAAAATAATTTCCCATATTGTTTTTGAAAAGCATTATAGCCATGATGATAGAAGTCTAACAGTGATGTTGATATTTAGGATCTTTTGTTGACCATGATTATGTTTTGATGTGCTTAGTGAATTTGGCATATCATAAAAATGAATTCCCTAACTTGGTGGATTGAGTTATGTGACAAAGAATTAATGATTGTGATCATGATTCTTGAAGTCTACTCCTATTAGCCATATTGATTTCATGAAAGATTGATGTCATGAACTCGTGATGAAGTAGATGATTATAACTTAATATAACCATGATGAATATGAGATATGATCTAACTTTATCATCTAACACATATGTTGATGCATGATGTTAGAAAATTATATATTACAGAGCAACTAAACACATAAAATATATTGCAGAAATACAAACATAGAAAATACATAAAACAAGAGAGACACAGATATACATGGTTCACCCAATTTGGGCTACATCCACGAAGAAACAACCAGTCCTTCCTTTTATATTATCCAGAAAACTGAAGAGATACAACCTACAACAGATTTTTTGTAATTCCCTCTTTGCTCTCACATAATCTCCTCCCTCTTTCTCACTCAGAATATAGATCTACACAGACGTAATACAATTCCCTCATATATATCAATGGGTCGCCTTCTAGGGAAAAAAACCCTAAATTAAACATAACTTCTACCGTCAAATCTTCGCCCAATGAATAGCACATATTCACTACGAAATTACAACATTTTACAAGGCAATTTTACATCTATTTTTAGCTTCGGGGGCGCTGCCCCAAATCCCCCCTCCAGGGGGGGGCTCCCAAAGGTTGCAGCCCCCCCCCCCGGACCCCCCTGTAGTGTATATTTTTTGGGCAGCATTGCTGCCACATTACGAACTGGGGTCCAATGTGGTGATACCTCTAAATAAAGAGGATAATCAGGCTCCACACCTAACAATATCCCACTTGGAGACTGACTATAGCAACTCCACCACTGCTTCATTTGTTGGACAATGACTCCACTTTGGACCTGGTTGTTTCTCATCTTCTTCATCATACTTTAAGACCAATTGAAACTGAGCAAATTCTCATTTTCTCCCTAGTTACAACTTTTGTTAACATATCTGCAGGATTATGGCTAGTGTGTATCTTTTCCAACTTCAATTGTCCATCTTCGAATGTTGATTGTATGAAATGGCACTTGAGTTGTATATGTTTAGTCTTGGAATGAAATGCAAAGTTCTTTGCAAGATGTATGGCACTCTAACTGTCACTGTATGACCTGCCCAACTCCTGCTTCTTACTCAATTCATCTAGAAACCTTTGTAACCAAATCAAATTAATCTAGAAACCTTTGTAACCAAATCATTTCTTTACTAACCTCTGTAGTAGCAACATACTCTGCTTCCGTTGTTGAGATTGCAACAAAACTTTGTAGTTTTGAGACCCAACTGACAGTTGTTCCACCTACAGTAAACACATACCCTATTTTTATCCTCCTGTTATCTCTATCACTCACCATTTCTACGTCAACATATCCCTGTAGAGCAATGTTTGAACCACCAAAGCATAATTCTTGATTTGTGGTACCTCTCAAATACCTGAGAATCCACTTCACCGCCATCCAATGTTCTTTTCCTGGATTGTTCATGTACCTGCTTACAACTGCCACTGTGTGTGCAATATCAGGCCTTGTGCAGACCATTGCATACATTAAGCTTCCAACTGCTGATGCATATGGAACTTTAGACATATGAACGATTTCTTCCTGAGTCTTGGGACACTCCTCCTTACTTAATTTGAAATGGCTAGCCAAAGGTATACTAACTGGTTTTGCATTCTGCATATTAAACCTTTTCAACACCTTTTCTATGTACTCACTTTGAGACAACGTTAATTTGTGATTCTTCATGTCTCTAGTTATTCTCATACCAAGGATTTGTTTTGCAGCACCCAAATCCTTCATTGCAAATGAGTTCTCCAATTTTCTTTTGAGCACATTTATTTCCTACATGTTAGAACTTGCAACAAGCATGACATCTACATACAATAACAATATTATATAGTTGCCATCATTTTTCCTTTTGAGATAAACACAATGATCAGAGTGACATCTAGTATAACCTTGTTCAGACATAAACCTGTCAAATTTTAGATACCACTGCCTTGGAACCTGTTTTAAGCCATACAAGCTCTTCTTCAACCTGCACACTAGTTTCTCATTCCCTTTTACCTCATATTCTTGTGGTTGTTGATAGATATTGTCATTAATGTCAATATGAAGCCAAGGAGAAGCAGAGCAGACTTGTGAAGAACAGGAGCAAAGCCACTGGAAAGAGGATCACATCAACGAAGGTACATAAACAGAGTCATCAGAAGTCACAGAGAGATATGTCCAAGGGAAATCGTTATCAGAAGAACAAAGAGCAATAGAGCATCAAAGGAGCTAACAGAGGAGTTAGCAAAGGAGCGGCAGAAATCAAGACAATGCAGAATATCAGAATAGGAGCAGTCAAAGAAAAGCCAGAGGAAGAAGTTCAATGGAAGAAACAAAAAGGAACATGTAGCAGAGAAGCATAAACAGCGGTATCAAAAGCCATAGGAAAGACGAGTAAGTGTAAGAGCGGGAGATTGAGGAGGAGCCATATCAGGATCCAAAGAAGTCAACAGGGGAGCCAAAAGAGCAGAGGAGTATATAATATAGGCAGAAATCAAGAATACAGATGAAGAGTGAATGCACGTGATTATATTCCAAAAAGCAAGTTTGAAATAGCGACAGTGGTTTTCGAGTGGACTCAAGGCTGTAAGTGGTATTTAGGGTTGATCACCCGATACCATTCATCGATTGAGGCATGGCAGGAGAAGGAGAGAGGAAACCACCTTATCAGGTGGGTAATCCTCGTGCATGTAGCTCACCCAATATCGTTATCGAGTGTTGGATCAAATGCATTTTGATCTACAGTGCAAGATCACCGAGCAGCTTTGTTGGTCGGGTGTAATATCAACCATTGGATGGGATGGTAATATCTACGATGGAGGATTGATCCGAAAAAGGCAAACATCGGAAAATTTTCATGTGCGAACCCGACGATATATATGTCCAGGTGTATAAATAGTTGAAGTCTGGCTAAGTGTTTCGAAGCAGGGTTTTCAGTGTATTTCATATGTATCCTTGTATTTTTGCTTTAATCCACTATGATGTAATATAATATCACATCCATCGCAATATCGCAAACCTCTTTAAAGCCTTGCCACATTAAAATGTCGATTACGATATAATTGCGGACCCAACTACACCATTATAGCATGGCTTAATCAAATGTCGCATCCGCGGTAATCCCAATGTACAAAGGGTTGTCACTCCCAAACCACCGATTGCGATATATATATGGACCCAACGGAGCTATTAAAAACAGTTTATAATAATATCGTGTCCGGGTATCGGGGAATTGGCTATGTTATGTGCAAATCTACCGATTGCAATAAAGTTGTGGAGGAGCGGACCTGATGAAGTTATAGATGCGGGCATAGTGCATTTGAAGTCCGTTCTTATGTGTTCGGAGGGTGTATTTCTGTGTATTCCTGCGATTCTGATAAATGTGTTGCCTGGGGCTTAAAGTTAAATTAACGCTTCTGATAGTTTATTTGGCCTAAACCGTTGCGATTGCGATTGCGATTGCAGGATTAATATTGTATATTGTATGAATATTTTAAAAGGGGGGCCTCTCTGATATTTTCTTTAATATGAAACATTATTGTAATTCGGCCTCTTTTCCACATTAACATGTCCTGTGTATTGATGGATTTGAAGAGACAGGGGAAGTCGAAGAGTGAGCGCAGAGGAAGCTGAAAGATCAAGCAAGCATTAGGGAAGCCGAATAGCCAGCGAAGAAAAGAAGCCAAAGGCTAGGGGTATTAGGAATATAAAACAGAGAACAAGGAAAATTTAGTGTCACTGAAAAACTATAAGAAAATAAAGGAAGTCGAGTCTCTGGCAGAAGTGGAAGGGACAGGAGGACAGAAGTAAGTCATAGGCCCAGCAGGGTTGGGAGCAGAGAATTACAACCAAACATATCCAGACGGTTTACAGCAGAGGGTTGGAGCCCTTGAGGTTTGTGCCTCAAAACTGAAAGGATTGGTGTCCTTAGGATCTGGTGCTCCTAAATTCAAGGTTGGTGCCTTGACAAGACAGAGTTGGTGCTCTGGAGGTTGGAGCCTCACAAAGAGTCCAAGTTGGTACTTGGCAACTGATTGAAACCATATATATATATATATATATATATATATATATATATATATTGTACTTGATTTATTGTAAATATCACATTAATAAAATCATCTATTCATGTTATCTACTTCTGTGTTCCAAATATAAATGTTTTTAACTGATATAAATAACAATTGAAAAAGAAATATTGATTCACCCCCCCCAGTATTTCCAACAATTGGTATTAAAGCGGGCGTCTTCATATCCTAACAGCTTGAAGAAGGATTCTTAGTCATGACGAGAAATCAAGAAGTGTCAGGAAGACCTCCTCTATTCGATGGCACAAATTTTGGTTTCTGGAAAAAGAGAATGCCCTATTATTTAATGTCCCTTAGACCTAAGGTTTGGCATTCAGTCTTAAATGAGTACATAACTCCTTCCACTCTTCCAACATATCAAGATGAAACGAAAGTCTACATTGCAAATGCAAAAGCCTTAAACTCCATAACTAATGGAATCACTGATTCTGAATTTACAAAAGTCATGAATTGTAACTCTGCCAAAGGAGTATGGGATAAGCTAATTAGCTTATACGATGGGGACTCCAAAGTCAAGAAGGCAAAGCTTCAAACTCATAGAAGGAAATTTGAAAGTCTGAAAATGGATGATGAAGAAGATATTGCATCATACTTTCTTCAAGTAGCTGAAGTGGTCAACTATCTTAAAGGATTGGATGAAAACATTGAAGAAAGCACCATTGTTCAAAAGGTCTTAAGATCTCTCCCAGACAGATTTGACTCCAAAGTAAGTGCCATAGAAGAAGTGAAGGATCTAGATACTCTCAAGATGGATGAACTCCATGGAATCCTCATTGCCTATGGGATGAGAAAAGGTTGCCCAAGTTCCAAAGATGCAGCATTCGAGGCCTCAAAATCAAAAAATGGGAAAGAAAGGAATGTTAGTAGTGATGACTCTGATGTTGAATTTGAATTGGCACAATTTGTACGAATACTAAAGAAAGGATCTAAGCTAAAAGGTAAATACCCTCTTATTTGTTTCAAATGTGGAAAAATAGGTCATTATGCTGCAAAATGTCCTCATAAGCATAATAGTGATGATGAAGAAAATTCTAAAAGGATGGCATACAAAAAGAAAGGGTTCAATAAGAAGAATTTCCTCTCTAAGCAAGATGAGTCTGATGAAGATGAATTTGTAGTCATTAAGAATAAAACAACCAACCAGTTCCCTCACCACAAAGGAGGTAATGAAGAATCAGATAAAGAAAATGACCACGCTGAAAGCCAAGAAGTATTATTCATGGCATTCACAAGTGATGATGACACAGGGCTAGAAGGAAATGTAGATGAATTATTAATAAGTGCCATTGAAGAAAATGAGAAATTATGGAATAAAATCATTTCTCTCAAGGTAGAAAATGAGGAAACAAAAAGAAGGGAAGATCTCTTGAAAAACAAGCTAAAAGAAAAAAAATAAGCTTGCGAAGAACGTGAAGCCGAAATAGTATCTCTGAGGAAGGAACTGGAGCAATTTAAAAAGGGTTTGAAAAGCTCTGAAATACTTGACACTATCCTAAATAATAAAAAACCTCAATATGATAAATTTGGAATAGGTTTTAAAGGAGAATAATCAAGCACTAAGAATAATGCGAAAAGATATGCCAATGTACTTACCAGCAACCCAAAGGAAGAAAGATTATTTCATCAAAGGCTCATCCTAGATCCAAAGAATGAAGAGAGAATAACTCCAAGGAAGAATGTTGATTTGAATCATGGATTCTATAATAGATACAAAATAGCATTTCATCAAAGGCCCATCTCAAATTCAAAGAATGAAGCGGGAGTAACTCCAAGGAAGATTGTTGATTCAAATCGTGGCTATTACAACAGGTACAAAACTATCTTTTTTGGGAATTGTTTCCATTGTAAAAATTTTGGTCATCAAGCTAGACATTGCATGGCTTGTAAGAATGACACACCAAAACTGAAGGATCAAATAAAAAAACCATATGGTCCCAAAGGGCAAGGACAAATCAAGACCTACAATTCTTTTGATCCCTTGGCCAAATTTGATCTGATTTTCTCATTATGTAATAATAATGGACACGATGAACAAAATTGCCCACTCAAAAGAGGACAAGCAAGAAGTGAGAATCCCGACACAGATAAATGTGGCCTAGCTCTATGTGCTCAAAATAATGAAAATCATTGGTTTTTGGATAGTGGGTGCTCCAGACACATGACAGGGGACCGAAGGAAGTTTGTCTCATTGAACAAAAAGGAAGGAAATGTATCCTTTGGAAGTGGATCTACCAAAATTGTTGGAAAATGAACTGTTACTCTTATTAATGGAAAAGGAAAATCTCAAAATGCTTTGCTAGTAGACGGGCTCAAACACAACCTCCTGAGTGTTAGCCAAATCTGTGATCAAGGACATAATGTTGTCTTTAGCACCAAAGACTGTGAAATAAGGAACTCTTCCTCAGGGGAACTTGTGGCGGAAGGGGTTATAAAACCAGACAACATCTACATTCTTAACAAGATTCAAGAAAACAAATGCTACTTAAGTCAAACAGTTGAAAGTTGGTTGTGGCACAAGCGACTTGGACATACAAGCTTCGATAATTTGATCAATATCAGCAAGATAAATGCAGTACGAGACATCCCAAAGTTATTCAAACCAAATCAAGGAGTATGTAGCCCATGTTGACATGGAAAGCAAACTAGAACAAGTCACAAGACCAAGGAGTTTTCTACATCAAAGCCTTTGGATATCATTCATGATAATTTATGTGGACCAACTAGAACTCCGGCACTCCAAGGAGAAAAGTAATTTGCTTTATTTTTTGATGATTATACTAGAATGATGTGGCTATATTTTATAAAATATAAATACGAAGAATTTGAGTGTTTTAAGAATCTTAAAGCTTTTGTGGAAAACTAAAAGGACTCTAAGATTAAGTGTCTCAGAACAGATAGAGGGGGAGAATTCACATCAAAAGAATTTGATGAATTCTGTAAAATAAATGGAATCAAAAGAGAACTCTCTGCTGCTAGAACACCAAAACAAAATGGGGTAGTTGAAAGAAGAAACTGAACAATCCAAGAAATGGCAAGAACAATGTTAATAACAGCTAACTTGCAGACAAAATTCTGGAAAGAAGCAGTCGGGACAGTTGTCTATACCTTGAATTGAACTCAATTAAGACCAAATAATGAAAAGACTCCTTATGAATTATGGAAAGGAAGACCTGCTTCAGTAAAATACTTCAAGATTTTTGGAAGCAAGTGCTTCATAAAAATCAATGATGGCTCACCGGGAAAGTTTGATTCTCGAGTTGATGAAGGGATCTTTCTTGGATATTCTATAAGAAGCAAAGCCTGCAAGTGCTATAATAATCGACTATCGAAAATAATGGAAAGCATTGATGTAAAGATTGACGAAGACCTTCCAGAAAAAAAAAATTGAAGAACATGAAGTTGATCCTCTCATTGAAGAAGAAGAACCTGAAAAAGAAGAAATAGATCAAGAAAAACTCGGGGAAAAAGAACCATCTCAAACCCCTTCAAATATGAATTTTCTCCAAAAATATCACCCGGAAGAGCAGATTATTTGCAATGTAGATGAAGGTACGCAGACACAAAGAAGAATGACAAACACACCAAGGAAAAATGATGTTTCTCTTCTATCCATGATAGAACCAGAAACATTTACTCAAGAAAGTAAGGATCCTCATTGGGTAAAAGCCATGGAAGAAGAAATGTCTCAAATTGAGAAGAATGAGACATGGGAGCCGGTACCTCGTCCAAAGGAAAAAAACATAATAGGAACCAAGTGGGTATTCAAAAACAAAATGAATGAGATGGACAAATCATCAGAAACAAGGCAAGGCTTGTTTGTAAAGGCTATTCACAAGTTGAAGGAATCGACTTTGAGGAAACATTTGCACCAGTAGCTTGTATGGAAGCTATCAGGATGTTCTTGGCATTTTCTTGCTCAAAAGGATTCAAAATCTATCAAATGGGCGTAAAATCATCATTTCTGAATGGGGAACTCAAGGAAGAAGTCTACATGGAGCAACCAGAAGGGTTTAATCTAAAAAAAGGAAAATACTTTGTTTGTAAGTTGAAAAGGGCATTATCTAGGTTTGAAACAAGCTCCTAGAGCTTGGTACGCAAGATTGGATCACTATCTACAGCAAAAAGGCTTCAAGAAAGGGGTGGCAGGAAGTAATCTCTACATATAGACAGATGAGGATAAGTTACTAGTCACACTTTTTTATGTTGATGATCTGATTTTTGCTAGTAATAATGATGAGATGAGCCATGAATTTTCTCAAAACATGTCAAAGGAGTTAGAGATGTCGATGATAGGAGAGTTATCTCACTTCCTTGTACTACAAGTATCTCAAACCCCGACAAACCTGTTTATATCTCAAGCTAAATATCTTAAAGACATGCTTAAAAGATATGGAATCGAAGATTGTGCACCCATGAGCACACCTATGACCACAAGTTGCAAATTGAACAAAAATGATGATTCCCCTCTAGTAGATGAAACTCATTACAGGTCAATAATTGGAGCCCTTATGTACTTAATCGCTACAAGACCCAACATTATGCAAGCAGTAGGAATGGTGGGAAGATTTCAATCAGCTACTAAACAATCCCATTTGTTGGCTGTGAAAAGAATTCTCAGATAACTGAAAGGAACTCCTGATTTTAGTCTCTAGTACCCTAAGAGCTCAACTCTTACCTTGACTACATACACCGATGTTGATTGGGCCAGAAGTGTTGATGATCGGAAAAGTACTAGTTGAAATGAATTCTTCCTAGGAGACTGTTTAGTATCTTGGCTCAGCAAAAAACAGACATCCATATCACTATCTACAGTTGAAGCCGAGTATATAGCTGCCGCAGATTGTTGTACTCAAATACTATGGATGAAGGAAACTCTAAAAGATGTCAACATAGGTACAAATCAACAAATTACCATCTATTGTGATAACACAAGTGTGATCAGTCTCAGCAAAAATCTAGCAATGCACTCAAAGACCAAACATTTACCAATCAAGTATCATTTCCTTCGTGAACAAGTAGCTGAACAAAACATCATCTTGGAATATATCAATACTAAGGAGCAGATAGCTGATATTTTTACAAAACCTCTTCCTCGAGAAGCATTTGAACATCTTCGTCAAAATATTGGGGTTATCTCTTTAGCATCACTTAAGTTGATTCATAAAGAGGTTGCAGGACAAGGGGATCAGTTCGACAGGGGGAGTCCTTGTGCACTCCTTTGCCACTGATGTCAAAGGGGGAGAGAAGAAGAATATTTCCATCAATGACAAAGGGGGAGATTGTTGATCTAGATTGTCATTAATGTCAATATGAAGCCAAGGAGAAGCAGATCAGACTTGTGAAGAATAGGAGCAAAGCCATTGGAAAGAGGATTGCATCAGCAAAGGTACATAAACAGAGTCATCGGAAGTCATAAAGAGATATGTCCAAGGGAAAGCGCTATCAAAAGAACAAAGAGCAATAGAGCATCAAAGGAGCTAACAGAGGAGTTAACAAAGGAGCGGCAGAAGTCAAGATAATGCAAAATATTAGAATAGGAACAGTCAAAGAAAAGCCATAGGAAGAAGTTCAATGGAAGAAACAAAGAGGAACGTGTAGTGGAGAAGCATAAACAACGGTATCGAAAGCCACAGGAAAGCCAAGTAAGTGTAAGAGCGGGAGATTGAGGAGAAGCCATATCAGGATCCAAAGAAGTCAACAGAGGAGCCAAAAGAGCGGAGGAGTATATAATATTGACAGAAATCAAGAATACGGATGAAGAGTGAATGCACATTGTTATATTCCAAAAATCAGGTTTGAAATAGTGACAGTGGTTTTCGGGCGGACTCAAGGCTATAAGTTGTATTTAGGGACCCGATACCATTCATTAACTGATGCGTGGCAGAAGAAGGAGAGAGGAAACCACCTTATCAAGTGGGTAATCCTCGTCCATGTAGGTCACCCGATATCATTGTCGAGCGTTGGATCAAATGCATTTTGATCTACGGTGCAAGATCACCAAGCAGCTTTGTTGGTCGGGTGTAATATCAACCATTGGATGGGATGGTAAGATCTACGGTGGAGGATTGATCCGAAAAAGGAAAACATTGGAAAATGTGCATGTGTGGACCTAACGATATATATGTCTGGGTGTATAAATAGTTGAAGTCTGGCTAAGTGTTTCGGAGTGGGGTATTCAGTGTATTTCATATGTATCCTTGTATTTCGGCTTTAATCCTTGCCACATTAAAAAATAGTTGAAAAAGAAATATTGATTCACCCCTCCTCTCAGTATTTCCAACAGTGGTTGTTGCATATATATCTCTTCCTCCATATCCCCATGGAGAAAGGTTGTCTTTACATCTAACTGCTCAAGATGAAAATCTTCAGCTGCTACTAGACTTAAAATAGTTTTGATTGAAGTCATTTTAACAACAGGAGAAAATATCTCATCAAACTATATACCGTTTTTCTATGCAACCCCCTTCACCACAAGTTTAGCTTTATACCTTTGTCCACCTCCATCATCTTCCTTCAACCTGTAAGCCCATTTATTCTGCAATGTTGTTTTACCTGCAGGCAACCTGACTAAGTCCCAAGTCTGGTTATGTGCTAAGGAGTCCATCTCTTCTTTCATGGCTTGCTCCCACTTGTTCTTGGTTTCTGCCTACACTGCTTCTTCATAACATTCTGGTTCACCAGAATCAGTCAACAATACATAACATAATGAAGGAGAGTATTGTTCAGGGGGTATACTTATCCTAGTAGATCTTTTAACACCATTTTCAGGTGTTTGAGGTGCTTTTTGCTATTGTGGTTGTTGTTCTGGCTGTTGATCATTATGATTTTCAGGCACCATCATTTTTTCTATGATATCTTCAAGCACTGTGTATTCTTTGTTTTCTTTTTCCTATTTATTTTCCTGCAGCTGATCCTTATACAAAACCTTTTCATTGAATATAACATCTCTACTCCTAATGATTTTGTGTTTTTCATAATCATAAAAGTGATAACCAAAATCATTAACACCATATCCAATAAAGGTGCATTTCTTTGATTTTGCCTTGAGCTTTTTTCTATTTTCTTTATTAACGTGGAGAAAGGCTTCACAACCAAAAGTATTTATAAAAGAGTAGTTTACCTTTTTACCTGTCCATGTGTTGGGCATGGAATCCCCCCACGGCATGTTTTGGGGCTCAAAACCCAATTTTTTACCTAATCTTGTTGTAAAGACTCTGCGAATTGCAGGCGCGGAGCGTGAAATGTATGATAGAGTCACAGGGTTGTCCGCCCTAGTCTTGCAATGTAATATCAGCCTACCCATGGTTTACAGACCATGGAATTGTATAAATAGAGTGAGGCTCTAAGTGTAAAAAGAGAGAAGTAATAAAGGAGGAAATAGAAGAAAAGTGAAAGAGTCTAAGAGACTAAGTGTGTCTTTGGGTCGTAGGGTAGGAAAAGTCTCTACAACTCAGTGCGCAGAGGCCTAGAAGTCTGCAGCTAAGTGCGCAGACCCCTGCAGTTGAGTGTGCAGGGAGGAGTCGACTCTGTAACAGAGGAAGCAATTAATAAAGAGAAGTTTTATCTTAATTTTGTGTATCTGTTCTTAGGTTATTACATGTTTGATATAAATTCCAAATATACTGGTTATTTATTGTGCGCACATGTATGAATGATTTATATTGCTAAGTATATGTTATGCATACAAGTAAGACTAATTTAATCAACTAACAGCGGAATACTAGTAAGGGCTTGGGCTATAACAACGCTCGGCCCCCAAGTAGGGTTGTGCGAAGGCAGCAATTCAGGCTGCGAGGTAATGGAAATTTCACATAGCAGCGTACACATTTGAACTCATCAGACATCTCCAGGGTGCAGAAACCTGGTTCTAGCACCCTCCCATACTACTTCAGGTGAGACCTCAGTCCGCGCTCTGCGGACTGTTGCCAAAAGGGCCAGTAGTATCGGGATTTGTTTGGCTAAATCAAATCTGAACCTGGGTCAGGCCCCAATAAGCCAACAAATGGTTTTGTTTCTAGGACCGGGATCTGCATAAGAGATGTCTGATGTCGTGTCACTGGAATCCGATAAAGAAACAAATTGAAGGGTGGTTGGACAGAAATATTCACGAGTTCGCAGTGCGGGAAAATAGGAATCTGTGAGTATCGAAGGGATAGTGGTTATAGCACTACTTATATACGGAAATCCATGAGATTTTATTTGCATCTTTCCCCTCTGAGTTGTACGAGTGGATCGCAAAGCTAGCAGACAGTCAAGGAAGGTGTAGGCTCAACAAACCTATTGTGTGGACCCTAGAGTTGGTACACAGACTAGAAGCATTAGGAGATAAGATCGCGTGTGTTGTGAACCATTGGCTCAATTGAATTATAGGAGTGTTTATCATCGAATTCACAGTAGACACGTCAGTCAGCTATAGTGAGGCGGAACGACGCTTCCTCAAAGGACCACGAGGTAAGTACATTAAATCTTTGAACACTTGGATTAAAATGTTACTGTGTGAAAAGCGGGTTATGTGAATAAATTTATGTTTGGGGCTATGCGAAGTGGGAGGATCTACAAAAATAGAAGTAGTGAAGAATTAGATACTAGTCCCTTGATTTCACCTCTGTGAGAAAGCAAGGAAGAGCTAGTGAAAGTTTCACCGAGAAGCACGATCAGTCTGATAAGGCAGTGAATTTCGTGCATACCACCCCCACCTACACCACCACCAGTTTCACCATCATCACCTCCATCTTCACCCACACCATCTTCGCCACCACCACAGTTTAATATGGTAAGCGCAATAAAGTTTCTGGTATTCAAAGGAAGAGGGAACGAAGATCCGGACCAATTTTGGTTCGTAGTAAAGGTTGTATGGGAAGTGCAAGGAGTCGCGGATGATAATATCAAGAAGGAAACACTAGTTAGAGCCTTGCAAGATCGCGCACTGACGTGGTATATTAAGCACTCTAATGACAATCCAAACGGAGGGATCGCGGATATCCAAGTTACGCTAAACAGGGAATTTAGCAGGCCAAAATTGAAGACACAGTCAATTATCGGGTTTAAGGAAATCGTGATGCTTCCAGGCGAGACCCCCTGGGAGCTGGATCAGAGATTGAAGGGTATGATTCGTGAAGCCAACATGACTTTAACAGATGGGCAACACCATGCATGGTTTGTAGCGTCACTAATGGCGCATCTAAGGACCGCACTATCACAGCAGAAGTTATCAACTCAGGCCAAGGCCTTGGAGATCGCAATGAGACTACATGAAACCCCGATTCAAGATCCTAATTTGGGAGTCCAACAGATCCATGTGCATTTGAAAAACTTGTGTCTTGAGATGAAGAGTTTGAAACAAAATAGGACAGCTCGCCCAGAAGCACGCGAGGAGGTATGGTGCATAAAGTGCAAAGGCCAGGGACATAACAAGGACCATTGTCCAGTCTTCACGAACTACCTAGCTGGAGGAGGTCCAATGCCATTGAGACCAGAGGCACAAGCAGGACCAAGTGTGGCACCTGCACTATGGTGCATGATTTGTCAGATAGGAGGGAATCATGCTACAAATAACTGTCATCTATTACAAAATTATACGTAGACGTCCCAACAGTTATTCTATAATTTCTGTAGGTCAGTAGACCATGATGAGAGTACCTATAGAAGTTATGAACTAATGATGGATCAGACTCCTACCTGTACGGTGTAGACCGAAATTTGAGCCCTCTATCAAAATTCAAGGATGGCACACATTGGGGTTTAGGGGTGCGGATGAGGTCGAGGTGGAATGTGACCAGGAAGGGGTCGCGGACAGCTGATTTGTTACAATTGGGGAGGGCCATGGCATTATGCCCGCGATTGTACAAATCTGATGAGAGCATCATGTTTATATTGTACCCAGTTTGATAATTAGATGGAGGACTACCCCACACTGATAGCGAGGTTTCACGATAAAGGAATACTCCAGCCTCCCCCGACTCAGAACCTACAAATGATGAGGTCTAAGTCACACGAGGAGGATCCAAATGTAAACATCGTGCTCCGAAGCAGTGTTATGATAGGAGATGACATAGGTAAGCAACCAGAAGAGAGTGCTTGGGTTCACAGGGCTCCGACAAAGGAACCAGAGTTTGATTTGGAGTGCGCGAAGGAGACATTCATGGAAGCTAAGAAAAGCTTCATGGAGGCCTCCACTTCAGGTAGTAAAGACAAACTAGTACCGAAGATGGACCAATAAATTCTTACTACCTTTCTAGAGACATGCATGAAGCTGTTGCACAACAGCAAGGCTATGAAGGGACTGCAAGAACTCATCACTAGATGCGTTGGATCAGGGGAACCGCGTGTAGTCCGAAATCTCGGGAAGCACACAACGTGAACAGGAAGGGAGATGAGATTGATTGCATAAATTAGGGAATATGAAATGGATCAAGTGATTCTAGATTTGGGATCGGAAACGAACGTATTGCCAAAGTAGACATGGGTGCACATGGGAAGGACTACATTGCAATGGTCTCCTATTCAATTGCGAATGGTGAACTAGCAAAAGATCCTATCACTGGGAAGATTGCAGGGAATAACGGTAGATATCAAAGGTGCAAGCGTGCTTGCAGATTTCGAAGTGATAGAGATTGTCGATGACAGCAATCCCTATCTAGAAATACTAGGAATAGATTGGGCCACTAACATGAATCGAGTGATAAATCTAAATAAGTGCAAGATGATTTTTGAGAAAAAGTCACTACGCGTAGTGGTACCTCTAGACCCTATGGAAGGATCGTGCTACACAAAACCGGTGCGTGATTGTGACAACGATGATGATCTAGACTGTATCTACAAGATAACTACGTGAGAGCAGGATTGGGTGAATCCAACAGCGGATGGCAAGATTTCATGGGAGCGCGAAAGCTCCTGTACTTCAAATTCAGACGAGGAAATAGAAAGATGGTAGAACCGGTTGCACGAGGTAACCACGCTAAATTACAACATGATGATAAGGTCACTGCACTGCATGGAAACAAAGGTAAGAGACCTTCCTATGTATAACAGGTTGACAGTGGTAGATGAATTCCTGAACAAATTTGAAAGTGAGGTGCCAAAACAACAGCAGTTCGATGCTCTGAAATGGTACTGCGCGCTACGCCCGCAAGGTGGTGAGGTACGCACCAGCATAGTTTTGAGGACTGGCGCGAATGTAGAAGGGTGATGCTTATACAGTTTGGAAAGCCCCAGCTATGGATGGAAGCTAGGTATAATGGACGTAATAGCTTGCATGCCCACCTCTCCAGATGGGTATAGGCGTATGGTACGTAACCTGCACAAACGCACACCGTCCTCATGATAGGAAATAGGACCAACGAGCAGGAGTGGACAAGATAAGGGTGCAAATGATGAGGTATGATAAGACCAAGCGTGCCAAGGATTATCCAGGTGAAAGCCTTTGATAAAGTGTGTGAAGTACTAAACACAGTCGACCATGTGAGACGCACTGATTGGGACCTGCATGTACCAGAAGTTCTATGGGCTTATAGGAACATGTGCAAAACCCTGACCACGCGAGCACTTCCAAAGTTGACGTATGAAGCAGAGGCTGTAATCCCTATGGAGCATGTGAAGCCTATCCGCACATAGCATCACCCATAGATACGACAGTTCACGAAGCCTGGAAAGAAGGAATCACACAGCCGCAAGAACCATACCACATTGGATTTGAGGAAGAAATCCGACGAGGAAACTTTAGACTCCACGAACTTGAAAAGGAAAGGGTACGATTAAGGAAGAAAAGTGGTTTGATGGATGCGGAGGTCAAAAAGCTGGAAGACGAGATAAAGGAAGTGTTTCTTGTCAAAAAACCTAGGATGGTAAGGCAAGGTGCATACGATCATACTAACAAGTTTGAAAACTATCGTCGTGAATTGGTTAGGTTGCTGCCTTGGCTGGGACCACATATCCCCAAGCGTAGTGACTAGGGTAGCACATTGCAAGTGGTGCAATGTGCAGTGTCAACCACAACAACGGAAGGTGGGGATTCTCCGCGAACCATGGTGAAGGACATGATGGAGCCCCACACGTGTGGTGCGACCACCTGACTAGCCGTGGGAAGGGCAGTCTTAGTGATCTAAGCAGTTGGAAGGGAGCGCGGGACTATAAACTACTCTGCCCAAGAGATGCGCGATACTGGGGATGCGCACAAAAGTAGAAAGTCACAAGGTTTGCGACCGCACATGAAGAGTTGCACTACTGTGTAGATTGGCCAGAAAGTGACTGTTGAGGTCACTATTCACGATGGGATGTGCAAATTGAGGCCAAGTGGAGCGTACGGCAGGCATTTAAGATGTGATTTATGGGCAAGATTTGGGAAAATATACCGCCAAGAAAGCATTAATGGACCAGAATTGGGGGGAATGGTCGAATTCGAATTCAAAAGGTGCTATAAAACACAAAGGGTTTCCCAGCAATCAACACTTGGTCATTGGAGAGTTGAGCAATTGAGGAGAGCCCTGAGAATTAAGAGCTGAGCGATAATTAAGCCCCTAAATTCACAAGTGACAGATTACAGCCGAGACACAATGACAGCAACTAAAGAAGGTCTGGGAATTGAAGAGGTAACCACCGGTGAGGCTGCGTAGGCCCTAAATATGGAGGATGCTCCCGAAGTTTCTAGGGTAGTAGCAGAGATCCCCAAATCATCACATACGCCAAGGCCCAAGAAAGATAAACAAGCAATGGCTTCTATACGTGTGTCCCTTAGGAACCCACTACGCAGCAAAATATTGATGGCAAAGAAGGGGAAAGTTGTCACGATAGAAAATGATGAGGAAGAAGAAGATTTGCAGCCCTTGATCATCGCAAAGGAAGAAGACGAAGGCATGAAGGAGGATATTCAACCTACACGCTCCGCAACAAAACTGCCCGCATATGTCCCTCCGTGAAAAGGGAAGACCAAAGTGCCAAAGGGCCTGGACGAAATCAAGAGTTCACTCCAGACGCTGCTCCCCCCAGACGACATTGAGTTTGAAGGCACACACCTGGGTCGCATGCCAACCATGAAGTTTGAAGATTGGGACCTTGTTGACCGCGAGAAGTACCCTCACCTGGAGACCGGGACCTCATGAAGCATAACACTACGGGGGTGGTGACAAGTTTAGAGTCGCAGAAGTGGTTGTTCCGTATGGAAAAGATCGGGCTGTTGAACTTATTATGGGTGCCGCATTTCCACCGCGTGCCAATAACCATTTTCGTCATCAGGCAGCTACTTTTCCTGGTCCATGATGGGTATCTATGGCTGGAGGAGCCTATCCCCATCACAACAGACCTAATTCACCACATTTCTCGGCTCCCCTACAAAGGAAAGGACCCTGCGGCTATAGCTAAAGGAAAGGGCAGTGATTTGGCCCTTGCAGAAGCCATGAAGACAAAATACAAGATGGAGAAGAAGAAGAGGGGCTACGCCATCTCGAGCATCAAGGACAAAAGGGTACGTGTAGCAACCCAAATCCTGGCTAGCAAAGTTATGAGGAAGTGTTGCACCGATGAGGTACCAGCGCCGATGGTCGCACTGGCCGAGCAGTGCACAGAGGGGATCCGGTTCAACTGGTCTGAATTCCTTTGCGAGGAATTTTTGAAAAATTGTCACCAAGCCAAGGAGCAGGGTAAAACCTTCCACTATGCATGGTTGTTGTTATCCATATTGCTCGTAGCGGTGGAAGTACCGGAGGACAGTCAATTCTCCAGCGTTGATAGAGAATTACCAGAGGCCGCGAAGTATGCTTCACTCTGGGCCACAAAGGACGCGAAACAGACACACCACACCAAAATCTTCTGGGTGCTCATGGAGATGAACATCCAGATGTGAATCAACCGAAAACCGCGCCTGCCACCCATGGTGTACAACAGTCTGCAGAGTTTTCCAGACTTTAAAGCTGATATGCACAACATTTTTATCACAGCATGTAAGGATCCGGCGAAGCAATGGATGAATCTATCTTTTGTAGCCATTGACGACACCATTTTAAAAATTACTATCTTGGAGACATGGCCTCCAGAATGGCGTGCCCCAGATCTTGTAGAACTTAATAAGGTGGCAGCGCGGAAGAAGAAGGATGATGCCAAGCTGCGTGTCACACAATTGGCCGAGAAAAGGAGGAAGGAAATAGCAGCAGCTAAGGTAAGGGTAGCACACGAAGCAACACAGAAAGTCGTCAAGTAGAAGAAGGCAACAGAAGCAACAATAGCATCATAGGTGGCAGAGGCAGTGACCACAAAGGCGGACGAGGGCCAAGCAACATCCTCGCAGGAGCAGGAGGCAAAGGAAGCAGAAACAGCAGAAGGGAGCGTGGACCCAGGGACCGCATCCACACAGTTAAAGTGCCCACACACGACAGAGAGAGTAGGACTGAGGAAGAAGTTCAAGGCCTTGAAATTGGCCATTGACCCAATCACCCTAACTAAAGGTGATCTCCATGACATCGGCAAGACGGTCTGCGATGTCACAAATGAGGCTCTTCAGGATTTTATGCAGGAGCACCAGACTGTGTTGGGGGGCCTCAGGGCACAACTGCAGGAGTTACAGGTGCGTCCCCCTCAGGTGGGTACCCTTTCCACCCATATAACAGCAGGATCCTCGGCAGCAAAGTAGATGTTGTGCACACGGATGGAAAACACGATAGTTTTGCCGAAAGGGGCCCTAGTCGTAGTGAATGAGACCGATAGATTTTCAGTTAACTTGATGAAAGGCCTTGGCCTTAATTTGGTTGCCCTTCCGCAAGAGACATTGTATCTGCTATAGGATGGGATAACGGCAGAGCTGAGCGCTAGGGAGAGCCGCGCGATCCAAGTTCTCAGTGAGTAGAATATAAACATCGAACAACTCAGCTTGCAGCGTGGTGAATTGGTGTCGCAGAATCAACAGTTGTTGCAAGTGGTAGACGATGCTTGTTGCTGCATCCTGGAGTTGGCCATCCCAGCAAATCTACTAGTAGAGGTGCAGATCCACATGTTGGAAACTGGAGTTCGCGAGGCTAGAGAAGAAACGAACAAGGTTCAGCTGAAGCTGAATCTTCAGATCACTAATCTACGGTTAAAGGCACAGCCTTCCACTCCCCTAGAGGTCCGAGAATGGTGCACTAGCACTATCACATCAGGATTGGAAGAAATTGGAGGTGCAGTGCAAGGTTGTACCACTTTGTTGGAGCAAGCACTTGAGGTCCTCACAACTCTACAGGAGGACCCCAACATCCAACGCCTGGATATAGAGGCATGAGAACTCGAGCAGGAATACGATAGTGTTTGAGGAACTACGCAGATAGTAGTCCTCACTCATCGGCTTGCGAGGATGCAACAAGCTAAGGCACTGAAGGAGAAGGTGGACGCGGCGCGACATAAGGAGGTATTTCTCAAAGCACACGTCCAGTCGTGGATCGACAAGGCTTTCACTATCATGGAAAACATCGAAGGAAATTTCGCGCACATACAGGGAATGCACACATTAATGCAGAGAAGAACCCCAGACACGGAGGTCTCAGAATAGCGAATGCAACAGATTCAGCAAGCAGCGGCTCAGTGCATTGCCAACATCAGCACAGTTCGAGGACAATTGGAGGGACTCCGTGCCAAGATCGTCGTGCCGACCGAGTAACCCAAGGGCGAGTCACGATGTTTGTGTTAGGGGCCTGTTGGGCATGGAATCCCCCCACGACATGTTTTGGGGCTCAAAGCCCAAGTTTTGACCTAATCTTGTTGTAAAGATCACTCCGCGAATTGCGGGTGCAGAGCGCTTAGAGTCACAGGTTTGTCCATCCTAGTCTTGTAATGTAATTTCGGCCTACCCATGGTCCCCGAACCATGGGATTTTATAAATAGAGTGAGGCTCTAAGTGTAAAAGGAGAGAATTAATAGAGGAGGAAATAGAAGAAAAGAGCAAGAGTCTAAATGACTAAGTTCATCTTTGGGTCGTAGTGTAGGAAAAGGCTCTGCAACTGAGTGTGCAGAGGCCTAGAAGTCCGCAGCTGAGTGCCTAGAGGCCTAGAAGTCCGAAACTGAGTGTGCGGACCCTGCAGTTGAGTGCGGGGGGTGGAGTCGAGTCTGTAACCGAGGAAGCAATTAATAAAGAGAAGTTTTATCTTAATTCTGTGTATCTGTTCTTGGGTTATTACATGTTTCATATAAATTGAAAATATACTGGTTATTTACTGCGTGCACATGTATGAATAATTTATATTTCTAAGTATATGTTATGCATACAAGTAAGACTACGTTAATCAACTAACAGCGGAATACTAGTAAGGGCTTGGGCTATAACAGCACTCGGCCCCCAAGTAGGGCTGCGTGAAGGAAGCAATTTAGGATGTGAGGTACTTGAAAGTGCGCATAGCAATGTATGCATTTGAACTCATCATACATCTCTAGGGTGTGGAAACCTAGTTCTAGCACCCTCCCATACTACTCGGGTGAGACCTCAGTCCGCGCTCCACGAACTGTTGCCGAAAGGGACAGTAGTATGGGGATTTGTTTGGCTAAATCAACTCTAAACCTGGGTTAGGCCCCAATATGCCAACACCATACCTCCTCTGAAATACAACCATCCAAGGAACTTGAAGGCCCTTTGTTTATTAGATAAACAACAGTATCTACTGCATCTACCCAAAATTGTAAAGGAAATCCTACATGCAATCTCATGTACCTTGCATGCTCCATGATTGTCCTATTCATCCTTTCTGACGCACCATTTTCTTGTGGTGTTCCTGGAAATGTCTTCTCTCTGCTAATTCCATTCTCTAAATACTACCTATCAAACTCTTTGCTACAATATTCACCTCCATTGTCTGATCTGAGACACTTCAACCTTTTTCCTGCCTCATTTTCAACTAAAACTTTCCATTTCTTGAAAGTATCAAATACATTAGATTTATTTCAAACACAATAAATCTAGGTTTTTCTAGTTGCATCATCAATAAAAGTAACATAATAACGAGAGCCACCAAGAGATGATACCTAAGCAGATCCCCATACATCTGTATGCACAAGCTCTAATTTTTTGCTCTTCCTTTCTTTCCCAACTCTGAGGAATTTGACTCTCTTCTGCTTTCCATAAACACAATTCTCACAGAATTTTAAATCAACATGCTTCAAACCTGGCAACAAATTTCTTGAGTGAAGAATCTACATCCCCTTCTCACTCATGTGCCCGAGCCTATGATGCCACAATGTTGTATCTTCTCTTGTAGAGGTTAAAGCATTAACAGAATTAGAAATACCATTGCATAAATACAATGTACCAACCTTTTCTCCTTTTGCTATTACCAGGGATCCTTTAGTGACCTTCCAGGTTTTATCTATAAAAGTAGTCACACAGCCTTCACCTCCCAACTGCCCTGTTGAAATAAGATTTTTCTTCAGATCTAGAACATGCCTTACCTCCTTTAATAGCCATTGATTTCCATTCTATTGTTTTATGAAAATTGTACCCATTCCAATGATTTTACAGGGTTTATCATCACCCAATTGAACCTGTCCAAAATCTCCTTGAACATAATCATGAAAATTTTTCCTATCAAGTGTGGCATGGAACGAGGCCCTTGAATCTACCACCCAGGCATCAATAATATTTTCTAATAAAAGAATCAAAGCATCTTGCAACAAATCACCTTTCACATTCACTTCATGATTGTTTTCTTGCTGTGCGTATGCTTCTTTTCCATTCCGGGACTTGCAGTCTTTCTTCAGGTGTCCTTTCTTCCCGCATTTCCAGCACATTATCCCCGATCTGGACTTGAATCCGCCTTTCCTTGACTTACTACAATATCTTGGGCTCCTTCCTCTTTCCATTTTTCTTCCCCTAGTCTCTGCAGTCAAAGCATTACCTGATGTCTCACCAGAGCTTTTCCATCGCATTTCCTTGCTAAGGATTGCACCGACAACATCATCAAACTTTAAAGTACTAGATCCAGAGATAGAGTTACTAATGGCCATAACTAAACCATTCCAACTTTCTAGCAATGAGCATACAAATAACAGATCCCTAACTTCATCATCAAAAGTTACCCCTACAGAACTTAACTGACTAGTAACTATATTAAATTCATTTAAATGATCAGAAACAGATCCACCTTCTGACATCTTCATATTAAATAAAAGCTTCATAATAAATACCTTATTTGAGGCCGAGGGTTTTTCATATAGTTTGGCCAATGTTGACATTAAACCCTCTATTACCATTTCCTTTAAAATATTAAAGGCTACTGACGTAGCTAGGCACAGTCGTATTGTTCCAAGTGCCTTTCTGTCGAGAATATCCCATTCTGTGTCTGTCATACTCGTCGGCTTCTTTGCCTTTCCGCTCAATGGTTGGTACAGATCTTTCTGGTACAAATAATCTTCCATCTACATCTTCCACATCTGGTAGTTTTGGTTGTTAAATTTTTCGACCCTAAAAATACCATCTTCCACCATTGCTCCCACTCGAACTAGGAACCCTTCTCTCCTGCGAGTTTATCAACCAAATAGACCTTTGGCTCTAATACCAGTTGTTAGAAAATTATATATTACAGAACAACAGAATACATAAAATATATTTCAGAAATACAAAGGCAGAAAACATATAAAACAAGAGAGACACAGATATATGTGGTCCACCCAATTTGGTCTAAATCCACAGAGAAACAGTCAGACCTTCCTTTTATATTATCCAGCAAACTGAAGAGATACAACCTACAGCAGATCTGCTGTAATTTTCTCTTCTCTCTCACACAATCTCATCTCTCTTTCTCACTTAGAATACATATCTACATAGACACAATACAATTCCCTCGTATATATCGAGAGGTTGCCCTCTAGGGAAAAAACCCTAAATTAAACATAACTTCTACCGTCAAATCTCCGCCTAATGAACGGCTCAGATTGACTATGAAATTATAACATTTTAGAAGGCAATTTTACATCTATTTTTAGCTTCGAGGGTGCTGCCTCCGATCCCCCCTCGAGGGGGGCCTCCCAAAGGTCACAGTAACCCCCCCTGGGCCCCCCCTACAGTGTATATTTTATGGGCGACGTTGCTGCCACATTACAAACTGGGGTCCAATTTGGTGATACCTCTAAATAAAGAAGATAATCAGGCTCCACACCCAACACATGACAATATTATAGACAGATTGATGGCATGAATGAAGATGACTGAAGTGGATTCCCATTCAGAGGTAGAATCTCTCCATATGATTTATCCTCCTATTGTCATTTTCATTATATGTATATTTTGTATTGTTGAAGTATGATTTATGGACATGAATAATCAAATATTTGACATTGTTGATCTACAACAAAGTTTTTGTATGAGGTGAAATATTTTTCTCTTACTGTAAGCCTTGGTTGCATGGAAGAAAGCCTATAAGTGTGAATGTAGCCTCCCAACTGCATGGAAGCAAGATCAAGGGTTGGACCGAGGCACTAAGATAGTTTTGGGCAGATTTGACCATAGTCACTCGCATAACATCTTGAAGGGTGCAACTATGATCTCCCAACTGCACAGATGAAGGCCTATGGATGCAACTATTCCTACAGGACACAAAAATTAAGTTTTGTGCATGAAATCATATGTTCACCTGAAATATGCCAGTCCTACAAACATGAAGTAGAAAACATAAAGTTGTATGAGCAAGGAAGTTTGAATGACTTACTATAATATTAATATGTTGACTGAACTTGTGTTTTTCAGGTGACTGGGATATGCATATGTCATTATGATTTAACCATTGAGGTTTGTGTTGAAAAATTCTGACTAGATTTGGTTGATTGATATAGATGAGCAGTGTTTGGTTTTTTTTACATGATGTCTGATAATGATTTATAACTTTGACTTGATGTTGAGATATGTATTGGACTATAGATCTCACTATGATAGCAAAATTGAGAGTTGACCTAATGACTAAAGATTTGACTTGACGACTGATAATTTGCATCGATAACAATGGTATATGGGCGTATTGACCTTCAATGGATAATATTGGTGTTTGATAATGGTTTTGTATTGGACTCATTGTTCTTAGAACGATGGTTGAAGTATTGACATATGTGATTCAATATGAAGTAATCTCACAATAAATGGATGGAACGTGCATGACTTATCTTTGGTGTATGCATTTGCATCTAGTGATAGAAATGGTTTATATTATGATCATAAGGATGACTTTATGAAGTTTGGTTTGTTATTTATGACAACTTGTTGACATGCTAATAGATGAATTCATGACTTGATCAGAGTTCTACCTATCACTTGTTCTAAAGAATCTGATATTGTGATATTGTTTCGTTTTGATCGGGTCGGAGGCATAATCCGGGACACTTCAAATTTCTTTTATTCTTTATGAACATAGCCTTTTCCAGATGTTTACCTACTTCTTTTCTTTTGCTCAAACTTCTTTTTATGGGGTACAAGGATCTATCATTCGAGCACTTCAAGTAAGGACCGGTAGGGGCTTGCTTGACGTTAGGAGAGCAAGGTTTTTATAATAGAAGAATTACATTTCGTGACGTTTCTCTAGAGCAGGCGGGATGGCATCCATTGCTTTGAGGTTGAGCTTATGCTTGCTGGGCGGGACGATAGAACCCAAGAGCTGGTCGAAAGAAAGAAGAAACCCCAGGCTGGGATGGATAAGAAACCGGCTTGCTGGCTTGCTTCAACTTACATACGCCTGCCCTAGACCTTGACCTCATATATAGCTTCACCTCGACTCTAGACATTCAGTTTTGTGAAAGCCAGAACCCATACCGAGTTAGTTTGTTAGGTGCACAGATACAGATCGGATTCTTAGAAGACAGATACTGGCCAAGATCGGCTAGACAGGGAAGGGACGGAAGTGATGATTTTGATATTGGCTCTGATCCAGTATATAAACTTTGATGAGCTGACTTAGTTGATTTGATTGTACAATATTGATTTATGTGATAGTGAGCATATTAGTTTGGAAAAGTGTAATGTTTGCAGAGAGATTTGAATGAATCTAGCTTCCTGATCTAGATATGTTTGCATCGACAGTTATCTGGTGAAGCAAAGAATATGTGTTGATCCAAACCTCTACTTCAGAAATGTTCCAAGGTATGACTTTGATTTTGGTTTTGGTTTTATATGTTGATGGTTTACTCTTGACAGGAAATGAGCCTCTGATGATCTACGAGGGAGATGGCTTCTGAAGCTCTAAATGATGAATCATGGCATAATGAATTGATTTATGAATTTAAGAAAAGGTAATCTATATTGTGAATCTATTGAAGAAGTATTGGAAAGTGGAAATGCAAATCCTTGGACACTCCGATTAAATTTCAAGATGTTGTATTTGACATGGAAACTGGCAGATAATTGAAGCATTAATGTTCCATTTGAACACCCATTCGTATACATTTATGTTGTACATATAACCTGAGTCGATTCATGATTGAGCTGCTTCATTCACATTGAGTTTTTGTCTATAATCCTTCAAAATATTTGCATGGGATGATTAATTTTTTATCTGGTATATTCTTCCTATCATATGTGACTATATGGATGTATTTTTTATGTTTAGGATTATTATTTATTAGCACATTTGGATGTTTCCTTAGTCTAAGATCAGCCATGATATCTTGGATGAGAGGTCCATAGCACGATCGAGGTTAAGTACAATGTTGCTAGCATGGCTAGCTGTGAGGTAGGATGAAGAAGCTTTGTCTGAGCAGGATTTGGATATGACATCGAGACATTGTGATGACAAAGAGAGGGAACTAATTGGTAGAGAATTTTTCATATAGCTGGAACTGAGATACCTTCATATATTGATACAGTGTTGTTATACAAGACAAACGCAGGCTTGTGGTTGGCACCTCCTTGAGAGGGAGGATGAATATGGTATCCTTTTGTGATTTTTACAATTATTTATTTTCTAATATGATATTTTATTTGATTACCTACATGAACAGGATTCCACTTCTATTGTTATATGATAATCAAGTTGAATCAGATATGAACATGATGATATGATAGAGAGAATCACTAATCGAGAACACTGAGCCATCTCTTCCTCCCCTGTTTGAGCTCACAGGGTGTGGAATTAATACAGAGGGCTCCTAGGGTTGAGGAAAATCTGGGCAATAGGATATCACTGCTATAAGTTACCCAAAGGGTTGAAGTAGTATCTCACCCAATCTTGGTATTTACAGAGTATACACCAGTTGCCATCATACCCACAAGTTGGGCTTCGTGAGAATACTACTCCTCGTCTGGCCAATGAGTTGAGAGTGTACTTGGAGTGTACAACCCAAGTCGATATGATGTGGGTGTTCTACCACATGACTTCCTAGAGTCATCAATGGGAAGATCAGTAGGTAATAGGATTGGGTTGGTATTTTCTCCCCTATGTGATTTCAAGTTCATAATAAGCTCCACGATGTGATTCCAAGGTTGATATGTGATGCTCTTCGATGATGACCAATCGCAAATTTATCTTCCCGCTGATATCCCTAGGTAGTAGCCCTCTGGCAGAGATTCTAGATAGTAGCCCAATGGAAAAAGCGTGGTAGATTGAGCTCCCCTCTGATGTAAAAATTTGTATTCTTTTAGATTCAAGAATGTCCAACATATGAGAAATGGAAATCAATAGATAAGCAACAATGAGTAAGAGATGAATTAATTTGACTAGTGACGATATGTGATGATACTTGAGACTAGATAGAACATGATGACAAGATGACATTTTCATATATTGGAAAGTGGAATTATCCCTAGTTGAGATGAAGTGTTAAAAATATGCAACTACGGTAAAATTCCACTTTAGACAGCTCCCCTGATGGAGATAATGATTGCATTGAATTCCTATTTTCTAGAGGACCAAAATCGACCTAAAGATCACTCAAATCAGATAAGGGAAAGTGTACTTATGAAGAAAATCCCACATGTGCATATTTGATAATGTCGGCCCTAAATCCAAGTGGACCACCTTGAAAGGCTATAAATACAAGTGCCCTCTACCTCATTTAGACACAACGATGAGATACTCTTCTATCTTGGTTTTTGTCTCACATAGTTCTGAGGCTTGTCTGCGAAGGAATAGGTTCGCTCTGAGGTGGAATTGCAGGGTTTGAAGCTCACATCTATAATTTAGGGTTTTGGGCCTCAGTCACAGGCATAGCACTCGAAGGATTCAACCATAGTCATATGCACAGAAGCTCAATCGTGCGACTGAAGCCTTCTAGTTTCATGGACAACTCTCCATCCATGCGACTCGGGGTTTATGGTTTTCGTAGTCTAGATCTGACTTGAGTTACCCACATTCCAATTTTAAGGGAGAGACTGGGAAAGCTATAGTCGCTCGCATTTCACCTCCTCCATGCAACCGAGACCTAAAAGTTGAAATCTCAAACTTTCGAAGATTTCGCTCAGTAACCATAGGGTTCGGAAATTGACTACAGAAAACGATAATTCATTATAGACTTCAAAATAAAATTTTGAGTATATACATTGATGAGAACCAGTATTGCAACAATAATGTTGCAACTCCTGGGGCTACCAACTTTACTTTATCAACCTGGGGTTCATACAAAGTTGGAGGTGACAGTGTTGTATACACAAGCAAATGATAGACCAATATGGTTTCTTAAACCAGCCTTCTATTGATTCAGAAGAAGTTTGATTACCAATGAATAAAGGGGAATTTTTCACTAATTGGGAGAATTGAAATATTGTCTATTGCAATAAGGAAAGACTGAAATCAATGCTTTAAACACACCACTCATCTAACTAATTGCTAAGAGATATTGCTTCAGAAGAATTCTAAGCTAACATGTGTGTAATCCTAATTGTCCTAGGCATGCAATCTGAAATAACTAAACATTCTACTGTTGTGCACATGAATGAACACAATAACTCTTTTTTCCTTTTTGTCCCTTTTTTTTGAAAATGTGAATGCTAAATCTTCTTGGTGGTGTATAAGGTGGGTTAGATATGGTGGTGAAAGGTCAGATGGCTTGGGAGGCAAGCAAAGGTCTTCTCCTATCTTCTTGGATGCTTTTTCCACAAATCGACCTCAAAACAGGCCACTACAGGTCGTCCTATAGGATGTCCTAATGCTCCCTATGGGATGTCCTAATGCTCCTACAGGATCCAGCTGAGAGAAATAGGAGTGATTTTGAAGGTGGTATAGGGCTTAGGGAAGGTGAATGATGGAAGAAACAAGGCAAGGGGGTGGCTAGGACTTCCTCAGAGCTCAAACCAAAGTTTGTAAGATGGTTAGATTTTCTCAACAAACTTGGAAAGTTATCCTTATGGAATGATGAATTGGTTGATGAACTTAGTGGCTTTTGGTGATCATGGATGGATGAGGTTAGGTTGGGATTACTAGCATGAGATCTTCCTGCACTATTGAAACTCTTGCAATACATACATCACTGGAATTTATCCATGAATCATGTCAAACAAGAAAGATTTCCAATCAACTTAAGAAAACAGAATTTCATTATTTAGTTGCCTAGTTCATGCATGGAAATACTTGTAGAATATTGTGAAACACCATGAGATCTAATACAAAGTTGAAGATATCAGAAATGAAAATTGAAACCTATCCTTGAAAACTGAAAAGATGTTAGCCTAAGTAGCAGAAAACCCTAAATTCCATAAGAAATCAGAATTATGTCTTTTTGGCACTGAATAGGAGTTTTCCCTCAAACCATGGTCTCTAAATGGAGAAGTGAGGCCAAATCCACTTTCTATCAGCCTTTTTGGTATTCCTTTACCTCTCTAAACTACTGCTAAAGCTATGCACAAATGGAAGCAAACTAATCAAATTTACCACTACTTGCAATGAAACAATGCTAAAACCAATTCAACAATTAATCTATGAAATAACCTAAACATACAAGTACAAGAAGAGTAGCCTTTGTTGCTAGGGTTGGGCCCTAACCCAAGAGCTTCATCCCTCTGAGTCAACTCAGTGTTGGATCAAGGAAATGCTCATTCTCATTATCATATCAGAAAAAATACATAACAATGTTTTGTCACAAACTTGCACTCGAAAATGCTTAGTGCTCTTACATAAAAAAAAAAAAAAAAAAAAAAAATTGAATCCTAATGAGGCTATAGGCCTCCTTATTTATACAACTGAATTCTCCAACAACTTCCTTAAATCTAGGGAGGCTTGGCTCCCAAACTCAAGATGAACTGGCTCTTAACTGTCACTGGCTCGACTGCCCATGATCTCCATGACTCAGTTGCTTGTAACTCCGAGCTAGTGTGATTTGATTGAAGAATATTGGAATGAGTGAGGATTTAATGAGGAGCATCTGTCTCCTATAATCTCTCCTCCTTATCTCATTCGAGTTTCTTCCCTTAATTAGCCAAAATTGCCATGATTTTCTCTCAAAAACCTACAATCAATGCACATTAGACCACTAGACATACATCTTACTTTTACTCATCTCATTAAGCAAAATATAATTAAAACATGTAAGGAATTATGAGAAGAGTTGATTTTAATAAGCTTGGAGGTGTATTAAGGTCCATATAGTTACCCAATGATGAGGCTCATCATACATTGTTGGGTTCATTTCATGGATGTTGTAGTTGTTTTCATGGTTAGTTGCATAGATGAAGATATGGATCATTGTACTCTCTTTTGTTGAATCATTTGATGATAATCTAAGAAGAATAATTTTCAAGGGTTTTCCCCATAGTGGGTTTTTCCTGGTCTCTGGCCAATCCTGGTGTTTCTATGTGTGAATGTTTTTCTTCTATTGTTCCTTTATTTTCTTTTGCTTTGATGATGATGACGATATCGTTATTTCTACATAGTTGCATATGCTACTGAATAATGATGTAAATATGAATAATGTTATGATGTTATGGGGTGAACTTAATGTGTTAATGAAGAAATGAAACTATCAAAGCAAACAAAAATATAGTCCCATATTTATCTTTATCTTGATAGTGCATCCTCCCAGGTATCTTTCTTGAAGCCTAAATAGGGATGACCTAAAACATGGAAAAGGATTATCATGTCAAACCAATGCACCTAAGCGTAGCCTATTGAACTATAAGAAAATAAAATTTTACTTGTCGGAGCTAAAAAGTGACACACACACACGTATAGAAACAATTAAGTGTGCAATTCCATTCCACCTTGAATCTATTACTAGAAATGAGAAACAAGAAACAAAAACAAGATGAGAAATGGATTTTGGAGGTTTTCCATTCAAGAAACGATGAGAGAGAGAAAAAAAAAATGAAAAACATAAAACAAAGCGTTGATAATCAACATTCCTACCATGCATCAAATAACACTGAAATTCAATAACAAAGGAATTGTTGGCATACCATGTTTCAATTTCTTCTATGGCAAAAACCACACCACCAATCGGCACACAAAATGTTGCAGCAAAACCAACAGTAGCACCACATGTGATAAGATCATGCTTATCTTGATCAATTTTCAAGTACCTCATACTTCTAAGCAAGTATATTCCCTATTTTTCTAACATAAGTAAAAAAAGTATGCAAGAACTCATTCAAAGATATGTATACATCTATATGTCTTTTTTTACATCAAAAATATTTTACAACAATATCTCTTATACTATACATGATAACATTGTACATTAAAAAAAAAAAAATCATCTTCTTATTATGACCCATATAATTCAAAAGTTTTTCATCCATTTCTACATTTTCATCTTCTGGTTGGGGTTGTTCTAATGATGATTGTAATTGGCTCCTCTGATGCATTGCACCCCTGGTCATGATGTTCTCACGGAGTCGAGGATGTTTTGGGGGAGCATCGCCTACAAAAAATATTAACTTTATATGGTCAATTATTGAATATCATTGAAGTATTTTTTCAATAATTAAAAATACCTTTGCAATATAATTATTTACCTTGTGCACTAGTTGACACCATTGCAATCATTACCTCGTGGTCCTCTTCTAGTTTAGGATCCTCCTGTATGGAATTATCTTCCATTCAAACCTAAAAAATTATAAGTAGACAATTGTAAATGAATAAGTAAAAAAAAATTATAAGTACATAATTTATAAGTATGAAAATATTAACTATATGATAAACAGAAAACCCTATTAACATTGTGGGCCTCATCTATCAATGAAATATATTGGGGTTCCTTGGGAGCAACAAAATGTTCTCGCTAGTGCACACTATCAGAGGATTGATGCTCAATAGCCATGGGATCATCTATATTTGTACTATTCCCCTTCTAATTAAATAAAAGCAACACACTAGATTTATATCAAACATGATTGTATTTTATAATTAATGAAAGGTTAATGTGGATTGATTTGTATTTACCTTGTCCTTCAAATTGTATCTTGGGTTTCTCCCCACGCTTTTTTGGCATTCGAATATGCCTTTAAATACCAACTTGAAACCAATCTTGAATTCTTCCTTTATGGCTTCAATTCTGAATACATCACCTTTCATTGCATAAGAGTATTGATTTTTGTTATTTTCTTGTGAAATTACTAGAATGTTGGAAGGCAACATATCAGATAATATTGTTGATAATTTTTAGGTACTTACAATTTCTGCACGTAGCTTCAAATAGCCTCCCTAGCGTAGTTTGAGATGCCCATGCTTCTCAAGCCCTACCTTATTTTCCTTCGAAGTGTCGGGGAGCCTATGAAAAGTTTCATGTTATATATTGCAAATTTATTTAAAACTAAATAAAATTAAACATATTCAATTCAAGATGTAAATTGTACCTTGCTTGACCAAGTGGTGTTTTCCCTTATTTTCCTAGTTCCTTCTCCTTTGCGTCCTTGATGAGGCCCTTCCATTTCATATTAGGAATCATGGGAGGGCACTCATACCTAGGGTTTTCTATCAATTTTTTCCTATAGTGGTCTCATAGATATTTTATTTATTTTACAACTATGGTGGTGACCTTAGTTTTATTTAAGGTATCTACCTCAAATAGATCTTCAAGGTATTCCATTATATCTTTTTTAAGGTTGGATTTTTGGCAATTCCGTCTTCTGAGTATGGTGGTCTCAAAAATGTCTAACACTTTGTCATCCATTTTTGTATAAAATAAGTTGTTACCTACATGCAAAAAGATGTGATCATTATTTTGAGAACAATAATATAGATTACTTATGTTTTAGATACAAAACATGAAACAGTTAAAACAACAAAAAATACTAGGAATTTTTTTTTATTCAAATTCCTTCATCATTCACCAAAAATGTGCATTCAATTTTCCCTGTGCCCTTAACACATGATGCTTTAGGAAATGAACCCATAATGTCATTGGTACTAGGGTCACCTCTATCACCACCTGATCCAGAGCCTAGTTGCATGTTTGGATCATGGATCATGTGCTCATTGGTCACAACTAATGGTGTGGACCCAATGTCAGTACTAAAAGCATGACTACTGGAAGGTGGAGTAGTGAATAGTTGCCTCACAGATATATGTTGGATGTTAGTTCTAGCCAGAAACTCATGTTGTGTCTCTTCAATTCCTGTAGTACAAACACCGAGTTTAGGATCAGCTAACTATTGCAAGGGGAAAAATTTCTCCAAATAACTCTACATAAGAAAGAAAATACGCTTTTGATTAAATCATGTAAAATTTAAAAAAAAACTTTCAGAATTAAACTTATGACATAAAATTAAAAAATTCAATTAAAAATCAAAAACTCACTTTAAAATATAGTTATTAACTTGCATGATTGAAGATATTTTTTCTATTTATTGATCCTAGCCTCAGTCACATGATTTCCATCCTTTTTTTTGTAAACAAGGTAGTACTTTCTATATTTACTTTTTCAAAATTTACAGTCCCAAGATATCGATTAACCAGCCACCTACCCGAAGGAAACCAGGTGGCCATCGATCAGCATTGTATCCGTTCCAAAACTTAAATAAGTTCATCATCAACAGTTGTATCTCCCCAATACCTCTCTCTAGTTTTTTAGACAAAAACATTCAAAAACTGTAATCAAAACTAAAACCCAACTATTCCTCATCTGAGGAGGCGATCTGGAAAGTTGCATGCTCTTCCAGGGTC
Source organism: Pinus tabuliformis (assembly GCA_031772625.1). Lineage (NCBI taxonomy): Eukaryota > Viridiplantae > Streptophyta > Pinopsida > Pinales > Pinaceae > Pinus > Pinus tabuliformis. Next base: position 349,679,150 of record CM062820.1, on the reverse strand, counting down.
ATCATCTACTTGACTTTGTTCTGCGGCTTTACTCCTGGGTCTGGGAGTTCTCGTCCCTGCTGAAACAATTTCAATTTTAACTCAAACAGAGTTTGCTCAATGCGGCCCAAAGCAAGGTTGTTCCTGTAAGTTTGGATCTGGGTGGTTGCCAAATCCTTCATTATCTCCCGGTTGACCTGTTCTGGTTCCTTGTTTCGTTCTTGTCAGTTTTCCACTTCTCCTTCCATGTGATTCTGATGGAGGGTCATAGCACGAGAGACTATGTGTTTCATGATCCAATAAAGTTACAGAGTTCTGGTATAGAGAGTTTGTCTGCCATTTGTAGTGCCTAGATCATGTATCATTTCTTCCCACTCATGCAGGGGAAGGTTTCTACCTTGAAGATTTTGTCTTAATTCACGTTCCCAGCTCCAAATTTGTTCTCAAGTTTCTTGTGCATTTGCTTTCATGTAGGCATCCACTAGTTCCTTTACCTATTCATCTATAGAATTTCTACCTTTTTTCTAGCCCCTGTTGCTTGCTTCGGCTTCCTGCTTAACATTCCTTTTGCTTCTCCTGGGCGCCATATTTTTACTGGGCAGTTTCCTGGTGCTCTGGTCCTTCAAGATTGCTTGCTAGGTTACAGTTGACCCTTCACTATGGTTTAGCCCTATCACAGTATAAACACAATGGTCAGTTTTATCTATTGGGGACAAAAACTTGGAGGGGATAGCGCTACCATCCCTCCTCCTAGGTTCTTCCGAGTTGTGTCTAACTCGAAAATACCTATCCAAAACCTCTCTAAAGCTCTCCTGGCCCAAGTTTTCTTTGATGAAGTTTACTTGTTGGTAATTGGTATAGTTTATCTGGGCCGCGTGGGCTACCTTGTACTCCATACCCCTCCCATTTCTCTGAGGTTTTCCTGACCCCCTTCCTGTTTTGGTTTCCACAGCTTCTGGGTCCCCCTCCCATTTTTTCCTCGATTCTCGAGAGTCTGTGGAAGGGAACTTCTTCCTCACCCGGGTGTTCCAGGTTAGCCTTACCGAAGGCATAATCTTAGGGTTTGGCATTCCAGGGCCTTCCCATCTTTTGCAAGGGTCAAGGATTATTGGGACCTTCTTTTCCTGTGAACCCTTCTCATTACTATTGTAATTTTCCTTTCTAGCCATGGAGTCACAAGGTTTTCTCCTGACCCAAGCTATCTTAACGTGATAACTGACTCTGGGGAGATGCAGACTTTTCCTATCTATCTGCATGCCTACGTTTTGCTTCATGCAAGAACTTTTATCCGAGTGGAGGGGAGAAGATTTCACATACCCGTCAGTCTGGAGTCGTTGTTCTCTCTTCTGCAATTGTCTTTGGTCGTCGACGCATTCTCTCTCGCCACCTTCCTTCTCCCGTGTCCGCATGTAAAATGCATGGACTCCCTCATAATTTATTCTTTTAACATCCTTCTATCTTAACCTTACCTCCAACTGTCTCCATTTTCGACGATCCATGGCACACTTTCCGTCCCACTTTCCTTGGGATGCTGCCCAAATGTCTTGTCCTCCGTGCTTCATTTATGACTATCTTCTCCTGGCTGCTCTTGCCATCCCTGTGCTAACTCTGCATTGCCATCTGGCTCTCCTCTGTTGTCTCTTCTCAATCTTTCTATCTTGTTCTCCCTGTGCCCACCTCCTTCCATTTTTTCTCCCACGCTTCTTCGGATTATCCTTTCTCTTTCCTCCTCTATCATCCCTGTCCTTTCTATCCTTTTCCCCATTCTATTCTGTTCCATGGATAATCTTTGCTGATCTTCCTGCGTATGCTTTCGTCTTTCTTCCCTCCTCTCGACGTCATTCAGGTTCTCTAGTTGCCTCTGATCTGCCTCGACAACCTGTTTTATCTGGTTCATTTCCTCATTCCTATTGAGCTCTACTTCTCCCATGTCTAGTTGGTGCTCTCTGTTTCGACATCCCCAATTCGCAAGGAGGTCCGCCGGGGCATTTCCTTTCTTCTTCACATGGGACACGATAATGTATTATAGTCGTTGAAATTGCTTTTCGACTTCTGATATTACCCACACTATCCGCCAGCTTTTGCTTGGTTTTTCTGTGTTTTCTCCTTATTGTAGTTGTTTGATAGTGTCAATGACTAGCTTAGAATCCCCTTCTATCTGCAATATTTGGTATCATTCTCATATCGCTATCTCCAATCCTCTGTTTAATGCATGGTATTTTGCTTCATTGTTGGTAGCATTGCCGCAGTCCATTGCATATACCCTTTTGATCCTTCCTTCTTCGTCTGTGAATATCCCTCCTATCCCTGCCTCCCCTGGGTTGCCTTTGGCTGCCCCGTCAAAGTTTAGTTTTGTGAATCCTTGGGGGGCGTTCTTGTAACTTTCTTCTGCTCTTACATGTTCTACATCTTGTATCTTCCTTGTGTTTCTTATATTCCTTACTTGAATTTCCAGTTGGTTCATGATGCTAGTTTCCATGTCATCTGTCTTCCAATCTTCCTCTGTCCAATTTCCCAGAATTATTGTTTCCCTTATATTCCCCATAATTTGGTTCCAGATTTCCTCTGTGTCATTTTTATCTGTTCTGAAAATTACCCTGTTTCGGGCTTTCCAGAGGTTCCACAGGAAGAATCCAATTGACAAGTTCCAGGCATGGTTAAGGATTACGTTTCGGTATAGTTTGCTACTCCATGTTTCAATTGTTGTTTTAATGCTTTCTAATTTTCTTTCTGTAATCCCAAATATTTGCTGGTGCTTTTTCCACAAGATGTTACTTACATTACAGGAATTGGCAACATGTTCCATAGTTTCCTCTTGCCGTTGGCACAGCGCGCAGCGTGAGGGTCCATGTGTTCCTTTCCGTATTAGCTAATCCCAAGTTAGGGCTCTCCCATGTAGCACTGTCCAGGTAAAAACGTCACTTTTTGCCAGGTTTTTAATTCCCAAATTCTTTTCCATGTTTCCATGTTTGCATTGTCGGCTTCTTTTGTTTTCAGGCAGTATCCTTCTGGTATTGTAAACATGCCTTTAATTATTTTTCCCCATCTTATTATGTTTGGTCCTTCTTTGATAGTTATTTTCCTATTGTTTAGTTCTTTGTGATATGTATTCCATTGATCAGTTTCTCGGGCTTCCGGCCAATCACTTTTCCTCTTCCATTGTCTCCAATAGTTGTTTTGGTCCCCTACCTAGTAGTTCCTTACTGTGTCCTCCACTATTTGGGTTGTGTACTGTTGTACTTTCTATAGCTGAGGAACTTGACTCAGGATACCTCTTGCCCAGAAACTATCAAAGATCTATTCATATTAGCTAGGTTCCAGATAGCTGAGCCTTTTTTTTCTATCAGTGTTCAGAGTTTACCTTCCGGGGTCCGTGCTATATCATATTTTTGTTCCCACAGTTGTTTCCAGAGGTCATTCCCTCCTTGAATCCATCTCCACCATAATTTCGCCCCCATGACTTGGTTCAGAATGTTTGGGTCTCTAAGTCCTAGACCACCCTCTTGAACCGACTTGCTTAACCATGTCCATGAAAGCAACGCCCATTTTTTTGTCTTGTTTGCCCCCTGCCATAGAAAATTTTTAAAAATTTGCACCATTTTCTGACATATGGTCTTCGGGATTGCTTGACTTGCCATTTGGTAGATTGGCATTGCTTGGAGGACTGATTTAAGGAGTATGAGGCAGCTCGGTGTGTTGAGCGTTCTAAATGTCCAATTTTCCATCCTTTTTTGAATTTTCCTTATCAGTCCTTGCCAGTTCGCTACTCTATTCTATTGATCACTCAGTTGAATTCCTAAGTATTTTGTAGGGAATTTCCCAATTTGGAACCCCAAAGTTTTGGCCAGAAAGGCTTGACTCATTCTTGGTGTGTTGAAGAAGAAGATTTCAGTTTTCTCTTTATTCACCTCCGTTCCTGAAGCTTTATTGAATTCTGTTAGGATCTCCCTGAGTTTTTTAGCTTCCTTAAGGGTTGCTTGGCTGTACATCATCACATCATCCACAAATTGTTGGTGTGTGATAGTTAAGTCTTCTCCCCATAAGCTGAGCCCTTTGAATTCTCCTCTTCTTACTTTGTCGTTGATTAAGTGACCAAGGCCATCCGCAGCTAGGATGAACAGGAACGAAGATAGAGGGTCTCCCTGTCTTAGGCCACGGGTGGGCTTGAAAGTTTCCGTTGGGGTTCCATTAAGAAGGATTGACATACTAGGAGTGGATATCATGGACAGAATCCATGCAATCCATCTTTCATCAAATCCATAGGCTTGCAGAACTTCTTGTAGATATTTCCAACTGAGTTTATCATATGCCTTTGCTAAGTCAAGTTTTATCATCATTCCTTTATTTCTAGTTTTCTTTAGGGAGTGGATCACCTCTTGCATGACTAAAATCCCATCCACTATCTGACAACCTTTCACAAAGCATGTTTGTTCTTTTCCTATCAATTCTAGGAGCAAAGGTCATAATCTTTTTACCATTATGGTAGCCATGATTTTATAGATTACGTTGCATAGAGCTATAGGTATAAAGTTATGTGGTTCTTCTGCTTGGTCTACTTTTGGGATTAAGGCCAAGAAGGTAGCATTCCATGTTGGGTGCATTCGTTTGTGGCTTCTTGATTCTTCTACTGCATTAACAAGATCTTTTTTCATGAACCTCCATGTTGCTTGAAAAAATTCCACTGTGAAACCATCCGGCCCAGGGGCTTTGTTTTTCGCTAATGTCTTGATTACTTCCTCAACTTCCTTTTCCATAATCACTCGAAGCAGTGCAAGGTTCTAGTCCCTACTTAATTTTTGGAATGACTTGTTTTATCTTAGTTATCTCTTCATTTATATTTCTTTGTGGCTCTGTAAATATGCCCTTGAAATGTTGGATTAGTAGGTTTTCCATTTCCTCTTTTTGGATCACTCTGTTACCTTGTTTATTTTTGAGGGATAAGATTCGGCTTTGCTGCCTGTGTTGCAGCATTGCACGATGGAAAAATTTTGTGTTCCTTTCCCCCTCTTTTAACCATTGAACTCTTGACTTTTGGCGCCACAGAATTTCCTCCTGTTTTCTCCTTTCCTCCAGTTTGAGTAGCACTTCCCCTTCTTCTTTTTCTCTCTCCTCAGTTCTTCCTTCTTCTATGATTTTTTGTTGTATCCTTTGCATTGTTATTTGGAGTTGTTCCTTGTCTTGATGGATGTTACCAAATTCCTCTTTATTCCATGTCTTAATCTCACTTTTCAGCTCCTTGAGTCACAATTGAAGTGTTTTCATCTTGTTCTTGCCTTGTATTACTCCTTCACTTTTCTTCCACCAGGTTTCCATCTTATCAACAAGAGTTGGATGTCTTAGCCAGAAGGCTTCAAACCTTAAAGGTTTATGTTGATTTTGTTTGTTCATGGCAATTTCCAGTTTTATTGGCCAGTGATCCAATCCTTGGCATGGTAGGATCGTTGCTTCATAAAATATATCTTTCCCTAGGAAGTTCTCTATGGCTAAGGATCTGTCCAGTCTGGATGCTATCTGCCTGCTACCTCCTCCTCTATTGTTCCAGGTATATTTGCCATTAATAGTATTGATGTCAATCAATTGGAGGGTAGCTTGGTTTCCTTGAATCTCTCCATATCTGCATCTTCTCATTGTAATCCTCCTCTCTTTTCTGCTATGGTTGTTATCATATTGAAATCTCCTACTATCACCCAGAGTTTTTCTGTGTGTAGGTCACCCATTCGACACAGTTGTGTTAGAAAAGTCTCTCTTTCAAGCGGTATGTGGGGTCCATAAACTGCTGATACCAAGAACCGCTCTTGTGTCCTACCATTCTTAACCTCCCTGATAGAATCCTTCACATTCCTATCCATGGGTCTACCATTACTTCTGCTGGGTTCCATAATATTGATATTCCCCCTGCACTCCCTTTTGCATCAATTGTCATACTTTCATAATATGGCTTAATTTTCTTTAGGATTTCCTCCATCTTTACTCCCATTATTTTTGTTTCTTGCAACAACATTATCTGAGATTTTTCTTTTTGAATCCTCTCGGCCAGGTATCTTTGCTTACCCTTGCTGTTGAGCCCTCTTATATTCTAGGATGTAATAATCATTGAAACTGTTGGGTTGTTTGTTGGAAGACCACTAAGAGCGGTACAACTCTTCCTGTGTTAACTAGCATTTCACCCATTATTTGAATGGATTCTTGTAGGTTCTTCCTTCCTCTTTTTCCCCCCTTTTCCTTTTTGTGAATACTCCTGGTTATTATCCTGTATTCCTAGCTGTTCATTTATCCCTGTTTTCCCACTTTCTTGCTTTTCCTTGTATTTTTGGAATATATCTTTGTATAGTTTTTTATCTTCCTCTGGTATAAACCTTTCATCCAAATTCTTCCACTTATCTAGTAGATTTTTAAGGATTTCCTCTTCTGATGTTGCTTCCTCCCCTTTATTTATATCTACTTCCATCACTTCATACTCCTGGTGTGGTTCCTTTTCTTGGGTCCCCTGTTCTTCTGGTTCCTTTTGGTTTTTCTGCTTATTTTCCTTTGTTACCATTTTTCGTTTCCTCTTGCCTGATCTGTCCCTTCTTGGTAATCCATCTTTCTGGTCTCCTCCTCCCCTTCTATTTGTAATGCTTCATACCTATTCATCTTTTGATTTGTATTTAGTTGATCTTTCCTACCTTTCTGCTGGGTTTCTTTGGTAGGTCGCTTCTTTTGTTTTACTTCTTGAAACCCCTCCTCATCTTCATTTGTTTTCCTCTATTGTTTAGTCTTTCTTTCTTCTTCCTCTGCATTTAGGGGGCATTCCTTGACTAGGTGCCCATATTCATGGCATTTTCTGCATCTAAATGGTATGTGTTCATAGTCCAGAGCTTGCTGCCAGATCTCCTCATGATACTCGAGTTCAACGGTACCTGGTATAGGGTTTGCTATGTTCATGTAGACACATATTCTTGCATACGAAGTGTATCTCCCTCTTTTTGTTGATTCTTCTATCTTTACGAAACTTCCTATGGTGTTCCCTATTCCTTCAAGAATCTTTGGGTCCCAAAAATCCATAGGCAGTCCGAACAGTCTTACCCATACCGGTGCTGCTAGGAATTTTTCCTGGTCTGGGTTATAGCATTCCTCCCAATACCTCATAAATAACCCTGCATTATTATGGAAATATGGACCATTTTCAAACACTTTCTCTTTATCTTGCAAGTTTGAGAAGATTACCGTGAAAAAGCCGCGTGCTCCCAACTTCAGTTCGATGTGGCCTCGTGGCTGCCATTTCTGCTGAATCCATCTTGTCAGTTCTTTTTCTGAGGGCGAGACTCCGATGAACTTGCAGATCAGTGCATGATCTTTCATGTAGCTTCTATATCTTTCCAATTTGTTCATTGGAATAACAAACCTCGGTTTCTCCGCTGCACAGGGTAAACAACGTCCTTTGCTTCCTGCTTGCCAATGTGCTCCCAGAACAGGTCCTGGTGGCCTTTGAGCAGCTTTCTCTTTGTTGTTACTAGTTCCTTCTCCCACTGTCGCATCCCTATAGGAGGGGATCTCCCCCCTCCCAGTCTCCTCTGCCATTTCTGTAACGTCTGTCCACTTATGATTCTCTGTTCGCTGGTTCTGTCGAGGTGTTTCGCGCTGCCTACATCATGGCCGCATGGTCATTAGGGTTGTAGATCTCCAAGAATCCCTCATGTTTTTTGTCCTCATATACAGGATTTCCATCCTTATTGTGAATCAAATCCATAATTTTTTTGTTCTTTTTCGTCACACACTTTCTTATTGTCACCTCAAGGTTGGGGGATGACCAGAAGTCTTCATCATCAACAACATCATCATCATGGTGCTCTTTCTAAATATTTTAACGAAAGAAAAGTTATTATTTTGACTATATAAGCAAATAATCAAAATTTCACATTAAATGTAAAGTGAAATTTTTATTTATTTACTTGTGACTTTGTAGGTGTTTTTCCACGGGGATCAACATGCCACATAATAATATAATTAGAGCAATGAAATAATTTTAAAAATTTCTAAAGAATAGATCTCAACATAAACATTTAATTGAGGGACATATAAACGCATACAAACATGATTAATAAAGGACTAGTCCTATAAATTGATTGGGTCTATCATCCCTTTGACTTTTTGACTTAAAGGTGTAGTTTGACTCAGATGAGAATAGAATTTTGTACCGACGACTTGATTTTCTTCCCTAGTTTGCTATTTTCTTACAGAATATTCTAGCATGGTTGAAGCAAAGTATCATTCTCCCAAGATCTTTTTGATCCATTCAATTCACAACCAATGCAAACTTGTTGCCTTCTTTTTCATAATATCAGCCAATAGCAATTTCCACATCGCCTACATAACTATGAGTAGAGGAAAGGCATATACGGCTTTACAAGGATGTATAATTCATTCATTTGTGTCTGTAGAAATGGACTCAATACCACAACAAAATGTTATAGCGAAGGTATTCCCAAAAACTAAAATAAATGACAATTTTATTAACCATTGCGACAGCATGGGCCATATCGTCAGACTATGTCATTGCAATTTAGTCCTTGTAAAACATTTTGTGGGAATTTTTAAGGCGGTTGTCACATTTAAATAAGACTAGTTCTTTCATGTTTTCATTTGTTTCTTTGTTGGTATATTTTACTTGTTTATTGTTGTTGGTCATAACTAGTGAAGGGTGGGATGAAAGAGAGATGCTATGATCCTCTTCAGCCACATCGATGTCATATGTGAAAGTATAATGTTTTGTGGGATTTTATTCAATGGAAAATTGTCATGGTGTTTCATTTTGGTATCTGGTGTATTTTGTTTGATGCAAGCAATATTTGATCTATGTTAACTATATTTGTGATCATTAATACTTGGCTTAAATTGAATGTTTGAGAACTGTTATAACTGAAATAATACTATAAATTTGTGGGTTGGCTAATATTTTATTATTGTTGACACTTTCCAATCAATTCATAAATCCTTTGACATCATATCCAAGGCACTTAATTATTGAAATCACCATTAAAATCTCATTGCACATCAGATATTATGTTTTTACTAAATCTAAAAATTGTTTCAAGGGTTTAAAGGACATATTAGTAATCCTAATAGGGATTATGTCCTTGTGTTAGATAAGAGCCATATTAAAATGATGGAAGTGTAATTGAGGTGACTATCAAACATTGGGGTGCCATCGAGAGCATTGTAATAATTATCATATCAAGGGAACTGTCATTTCGAGTTCACTATCATATAGATGGATACTTCCATTCGAGGTTACTGCCATATTCAAATTTACTAAAGGTATCTTTGTCCAAAAGTTACTGTTAAAAATTATTGCCATATATCGTGTCCCTCATTTCTGTCATGATCATCATCAAGGGTGAAAACAATATAGTCTATAGAACACATGTTACAACTATATCTCACTCTTCATTCATTGTCAAAGTTATTGTTCAAACTTTGCTATCAAAACTTCCCAAGCAATAATGCAGACATTATATGTGAATTAAATAGATAGATACACTCCACGAATGTGTGATATTATCCATAAATACAATACGTGCCACACATATATGATGTGAGCCCCAGATATATGCTATTATCCATAGATATAATGTGTGCCAAAATTATTATATGATGCGGTCCCTCGATATATGTTATGATCCATAGGTATAATGCTTATCAAATATAATGTGTACCAAAGAAAGTAATGTGAGCTATAAAACAAATATGAATACTTACAAATTATATGTGAGTCATATCAAGTGTGAGACATATTGATTACAAATGTGAACCATAGAACATGAGCCATAGAACTATGTGTGAGCCATAAAATTCAATCCACGGTGAAAAGGTGTGAACCATAGAACATTCGATCTGGTCCACATCGACTACAAATCAAACCACAGTACATTTTGTGGTTCATATGTCTTTCCCTAAGTCTCGCAATCTGTGTGATGATGCATGAAAATGTTCTCATAACAGCATAGTTGTGACTCTAGTTTTATGACAATGATTTGTGATCTCGCAACAGTGATGTTTAAATAGTAGTGATAAATGGAATTTTTCATAATAATAATATATGATGAATGAAAGTAACATGTATAATAGTGATCTATACAACCATGATATAGTGATATATTCAATGGAGTAATTGACCCTAACCTGTTAGGGTTTTTGCTGATGTGTCCATATTTGTGACATTGGGTAGTAACTCTTATGATACATTATGAAGGGGGGTCTCATTCCATTCATCTCTTGTAGTATATGGTACCCCGAAAATCACAGAAAAAATAGACCAAAATCCAATGAATAAAACCATAGTCTTATTCCTGCAATTAGCTTATTGGTTCATGAATAGTTGAGAAGAGGCTAAAAGGATTACCATTTTTTGGTCTCTGGATATTACTTGTTCCCACTCAAATCCTCAAATCCTATGATCAGTCTCCTTCTATTCTTTCTTCCTGCTCAAATCCTTAGCTAAGTATGTGCAGATTATGAAATACACCCACACCTACACAACTACAAAAATATTGGCAAGGATGATACTTTTCAAAATGATGCAATGATAATCATCCTCATATTTTTCAAAATATTAGCATGTATTTGAAGGCCTGATAAATAATTCATATACAAATACCAATTATCTTGCATAATCAATCCCTATATATCCTTAACAAGATGATGCATATATAATTCTTTTTGTTTCATGTATTTGGTTGTCCAAGGCCTTATCGACCACCCATATATGTTAGGAGAATCATTTACAACCATGAACATTTCCTTTGTTTCCAAAGTTATCATCAAGGTCATGAGCTCCATCCTTCTTGTGTAATATCTTGCAAATATTTACACAATATACTCATAGAAATAAATATATGTATATTCCATAACACCTATGTGATGGTTCAATGCCTCACTCCTAACCTATGAGATCTATAAGCTTCACTTTATAAGTAATACCATGGTTTCAGCTCTTGAACCATGGTCAATAACTTAAGACCCATTATTACACCCTTATTTTCCATTTCAAAACCATTAGAAAGGCCTTAAGACCTATCAATGATACATAAATCCTTGTATTAGTCACTTTTCCAATCTAATGTTCTCTTTATAAAGTATTTAGAAAGATTCATCCACAACTTTTGAGTCTCAAAACCCTACGATACTGTCAATGGATGCATGTACCATATCCATGTCAAATTTCAATGCATACAAGAAAAAACTACAAACATTTCAACGTTGGCCCCATTCACAGGTCACTATGTGCGGGGTTAATTAATAAGAGCATATAAATTTCCTCCAATAATGAGCTTCTATTGGTTTCAAGAATAATATAATATTATGTACTAAACAAGGCTAACCACGTGAAGGTGGAAGATCATATGAACCCTCCCCTAACCCTCTCACATCACTCTGTTGTAGCGGCTACAACCACCCTCCAAAAATTTTCCTTCGCTTCGTTTTGGAGCCTCCCTCCTCGAAATCATAGAAGTTATCCTTCACTGATCAGGTACTTTTGTTTATTTGATTTTATCTATCGCTTAACAGCTTGTGTTCACTCACTTGTCCTATCGGTCAACCACAATCTAACTGAGCACTTGGGTCACATCCACTTTTTTTTCTCTCGGGAAAAATGGCGCAATCCCAGAGGGCAGTTTTTCTTCCCCTCAGAAATTACACAGAGCAGGCCAGCAGTTGCCCTGCACTCAAAAATTATGTAGAGCAGGGCAGCTGGAGATTCAACCTCTACTTCGAGGGACCAGCCATGCTCACCCTAGGGAGGCTATTCTATAGGATATTTTAGGGAGTCGGGGGTAGCAACACACATCAGTCACTAGCGCAGAGAGAGGGAAGTGCGTATTTCTGGGCAGCCAGAAAACACGCAGGGGGAACTGAAGATCAGCAGGGGACTCATTACTTTTCGAGAGATCCAGGAGCTGAGGAGGTAACATAGAGAAGGAATTTTCGCTGGAGTTTGCAGCTAGTTGAGCCAGCTACCAGCGATTCTCATTTCTGAGCAGATGGACAGCGCAGAGGCCACCCAACAGAAATTTGTGGTGTTTAGGGAGAATTTGATCTTGGCTAAGAGTCAGCTGGGTAGTGAGGAGTTGGATAGTAGGGGTAAATCCAGCATTTTGGAGCAGTTTGCAAATGGATTTGCAGGCATTTTGCAACAAGTTGAATTTGGCAGCCATAGCTGGGGTGAGGCTCCAAGGGGGTCGAAAATTAGAATTCAAAACCAGCCAAATTCCCTTTTGGGTTTTTCTGGGTTTTGGCCAAGGAGTCTGGGGTTAAAAGCACACAATTTTCTGGGCAGTTTTAGTGCACTTTCCAGCCAGTTGAATTTCAGTAGTGCAATACTTTTCTAGGCATTGCAGTGCAAATTGGTGTAGTAGCTGGGCAGCCTTCAGCTTAGCCATTTTCCTACCTCGTTTTGGTCCTGCTTGTCCATTGAGACAATCCCAGGTGCACCATTCCACTATATATATTGTATTTGGCTTGTAGAATTATAATAAAATGGCTCAAAAGTTCTTCATTTGTAGTTTTTCTATGGGTGCTCAATGAATATTTTGTTTTTGTATTTTCTTGCATAGGATAATTTCTATTATCACTTTTATTTCCTATTTAGGAACATTACACACACATTTTCAGGTTTCCCTTGGGCAGATCTGCGCTGCCTTGGCCCAAATCTTGATCTCCCAGCATGCTCTGCACATTCCTGGCAGTCAAGACCCTACCTTGCCTCCAGGAACTACGCAGAGGCATCCCACACTGGCTCCCAATTGTTCTCTGTGTAATCCTAGGAGGAAGTGCCCTAGTCCTTCCCTTTGGTACTGCGCATTACACGGTTCCAGCGAGCAACCCAACCTGACTAATTTGTGCATTTCATAGTTTCAGTCATCAGTCAGCCTCTCTGGACTATGCATTATGCAGTTTCGATCAATAGTCAACTTCACTAGAAGCTGAGACTTTGCAATGCACAGTTCCAGCTGACAGTCTCCCAGCCTCCTAGAGTCAATGCTGCACAATCTTTCCCATCAGTCACCAGTTTGTTGCCCGACTAATTCTCGAGTTGCTTTATGTTTTTTAGCTAACATTGTCTTCTGTGAGTGTCTTCTATGTCTGTAGGTACCATAGGTTTTTGAGCAACTTCTCAACAGTACAAGTATCATGGCCTCCAAGAGAGATGGATCAAAAGACAATTGAAAGTAGTACTAGAGATGTGGTTGAGCAGGGGTCTATGAGCTTGCCCGTGTACACAAACACACACTTGTTCATTGAGAAATACATCAAGATCACATGGAAAGACATCAACACTATTTTCGCAGGCAACTTTGAGGAGAATCTAGAGGACTGACAAGTCTATGTAAATATTCATAAGTCAGGATTATACAAGGTTTCATGTAGGTATCCCACCTTCCCATGCACGGATGCAATCGACTGGATTGTCTAACACACTGATCCTGAGACAATGATACTGAGAAGTGTCAGTGGAGTAGATCTTGATTCCTTCAGGATGGAATATTATCAAAAGATGTACCATTTGCCACATCTAGTTAACAAGATGGATGCACCATTTTAGACTCCCAACAGCAGCACGAACACAAGAGACATCTTGAAGCATTGGGTAAGGGAGTCATCAAAGTTCAGGATGGCACCCAACTAGGTATATAAGACATAGACACTCAGGAAGGCTTACCAATTCTTGGTCATCTTTTCATGCCACTTGTATGGCCAAGGGACTACGGAGACCTTCCTGGAGAGTTGAGTTTTTATGTTAGATCAACTAGAAAGTGAAGGAAAACCTTTCAACTAGTCTGACATGTTGGATCTCCAGCAAAAAGTGCATGTATCCAATTCCCGGAGTCTGCCCAAGGATCAGCAAGCAAGATTATTCATGTATTCCTACCTGCTCAATGCAATCTGTTCCCATCAACAGTTTCTTGGAATGGATTGGGCATGGACACCTTCCGAGAATGTTATGAACTTATATTGCAAGTTGCTCTTAGAATGCAGCTACCGAGGATTCATGGCTAGACTATCTAACCACTTCAATGCCCCTTTGTACATGATGATCTTTGAACAAGGTCTGCCTTGCATGTCCCAAGAAACAATGGAAGAGTTGTTGAACATTGCAAATTGGTATGCCTCACCCGATGGCACCTTCATCAAGATGTACAGCACGGAAAAGGCTCTGCATATGTTGCCGAGCTATGCCAATAGACAAGTTGGTCATGCAAGAGGTTGCATACCACATCTCGACATGGTTATCAGCTGGATTTTATAGGAAGAAGAAGGCACCATGGCCTATGCTTCCTTTTTGAATTGGGTTGTATGCGATCTGGAGTTTGAAAGAAGCGGATGCCGAGGTTGAGTACTTCAAGAAGTTTAAGTTTGTCACCAAGATTTTCAATCTGTACGGTTCACATGGGTTATGCAAGGACCACTATGTGAGAGTGTATTATTCTTGGATCTATGGGGCATTTCATTAGCCAGAGGAAGACCCATGGAGATATTGCTATAATTCCTCTAGGCTCAATGAACCAGTAAGCATGGCAGTAGAGTGGCTAGCAGCACTTAAGGCAGCAACACCATAGGGAGTAGCAATCACAGTATCAACAAGCAGAAACCTTGTGTAAGACAAAGGAAAGAGGAAGGTTTTCAAAAGCATAGAGACGGAGCAAAGCTACAAGTTCAAGATAGATCCACTTGTTAAGAGGGTAGCTTTGGAGATAGAAATAAGAGGCGACAACATGACAGGAGAGGAGTGCATAGAAGGAGAGATAAGCAAAGGATGGAAGAGATAGAGAGGAAGTTCCAGGAATTAGAGAAGAAGCTCAAAGAAGAACAAGAGATGTGTAGAAGAGAGAAGGAGGTGTAGCAAGAATAGGAATAGGAATAGGAACAGGAGGAAGTGCAAGGAGCACAAACAACTCAAACTGTGCCAATACAGGTTGAAGACTTAGAACTAAGAGCAGATGAGGAACAGGATCAGCAACCACAGGAATAGGAACTTTCTCCACATGATGAACTGATAGTAGAACAGATGGACATGAAGATGGAGTAGTCGGAACAGGATCTGGACATCGACCTTATTCCAAAAGCAACCTAGGTCACCCCACAAGCTTCACTAGCTCCGGCAGAAGAACCAGTCCCAAGTTAGCAAGGGCATATTTTTCTCCTTGAGGGTAATGTACAACATAGCCTTTGATGAGTCACAGCACAGACTTGTACAAGCACGTAGAGCGCACACTCCAGATGAACATGCATCACCTATGCAATTTGAAGAATGGGTAATTGTATCATATGTACGAAGACACCCAGTTGCCTTGGACAATTATACAAAGGCTTATGTTGAAGCCACGAGCTCGAGTGTGAATTTATTGATAGCATAAAACGAGTGCATGGCTAAGGAGTTGCAAGCGGCTAGGAAGAGAGAGGAACAATCAACAGGATCTGCTAGGGAAGAGATGAAGAAATCCATACTTGCTGAAGTATCGGCTCTTGACACAGTCACGCGAATATTGTATGACAGGTTCGTCACCATGCACAAGGCAGTTTTCAGTCTACATGGTCATCAGCAGCGTTGAACCAATATAGGGTGAACACTCACAGATATACATATAGTTGTTGACCATGTACAAACATGGACAATGAGGTACAAGGCAGCCCCTCTTCACTTGCACAATATGATGAAGCCACAGGTAGAGTTGGACAAAGCACACATCTAGAACCTAATCTGGAACTATGAGGAACTCTCGCCACTCATCACCAATGTTGAGGCTTCATACGCATGGTTTTTCAGGAGTTTGGATGTCATAGTGAGAAAGTATGGCACCTTGTCAATTGGTACACTCACTAAGGCCAAAGAAAAGAACCAAGTTCTACTAGAGCCCGATGCATACTTTGATCAGTTGATGTTCATGGCCACCAGCGCATATTTTCAAGTCAGAGCAGATAACATGCGGATGTATATCGTCATTTTGGCCTTACTCAAGACTAAGTTATGTTACATGATGAGTTAGACAGAGGTTCCAAATTAGTATACCTAGAAGCAATGGAGGCAAGAGTTCGTTTCCAAGAAGACATCATCAAAGAGTATGCAGACACCATTGCGCACTATCAAGCATGGCATCAGTTTTTCACTGAGGATCATGGAGAGGATGTTGATGAGATGGTCTTTTTGTAGCAAGTGTCATTAGTGGAATGCAAACAGTCATATGTAATGTAAAGAGCTATGTAATGAAGTTGAAGAGTCATGAGGGTAGTCCAAGAGTCACAAAGGGGAATTTCAAGGGTCACCCCACCCTTTGTTATAAATAGAACTTCATAACTCATAGACCAGGCTTTTGGGATCCAGGCTTTTGCTAGGCATTGCTTATAGAGGGCTTGGAGAATATTGTGATGAGCCTTGGATTCTCCATAATGCAGAGCGAGTACATCTCTTTGGAGGAGTAGGCGGTGTTGACTGTAACGTTCCACTATTGGGGTTAGTGGTTGTCATGGTGTATGTATGGATGGAACTATCACTTTGTATAATGTAACAAAGACAGCACATTCTCATGAATATGTTGTTATGCTTTATCAATGTATTTTATTTAATTTACGCATTCATGTATGAACTAATTTGTATATGATTGTATGAATCTTGTTGGAATCGTTTTGTTAGTTTAACCCATCACCCTGTATTGTGGACTATTCTGCTTCCAACCTGTGATGTCATTATGCTCTTGTGTTCCATTCAAGTTGCATACTATTATAGGCTTCTAAGGGACACACTTCCTTTCCCCCTTTCATGTGTTAGAACCTTCCCATGCATCTCTCTTGACTCGCCACAAGGTCACACACTTGCTTCCGACAAATATATCTTGCTTACCTCTGCATGCTATCGCAGTCAAGGCATAGATTTACTACCCACTACTGGACTCCTACTCCAAACGGTCTAAGGTATAGTTGGGACTTCTTACCGGGGAGACCCCCTGATATGTTGGCAGGTTCGGTACTATCAACACACTCTCAATATTCCCAACACCCAATTTATCTACTATAAACTATTTGAAAGAAACATAGTAAGAATCAATCATATATACAAATTACTAAGAAAAGAATATTTAAGTTAAATGAAAGAGAAAAAATCTACAACTGAAAACATATAAATTCATATCTCGTACATTACAACATTTTGTTATCATTAATCTTCTTCTCCATCCGTTAGATCAACATTTATGTCATCTAGTTCAAAAATGGCATTGAAACTATCAGCAATTCCAACATCATCATCAATGTCCTCATTTCCAATAATCATATCGTCATCTATATTATCATGACGAACATCATCTCCTACATTTGGTTCAACTTCTTCAATTTCTTCATGTGGAAGTACATCATTAATATCCTCTTCATCAAGAACATTGTCTTGAACATCTCTTTGGACTTATTTCATATCTTTGTGATCTAACACGTGATCATCAACTTATTTCTCCTCTACATCATCATCCTCTTGAACATTATCATCTTCTTCTACTACATTATACTCTACCAGACCTCCTCTTGGAACATATCTAACAACATATGACCAACCCGCTCTATCTGGAACCGCTGAGTAAAAGACTTGTTTGCATTAGCTTGGAAGATTGTAGCAATCACATCCTGGCTCAAATGACCTTGTATTAACCATGTTAAATCCATTATCATGTTGAATAACAATTCTATTATGATCATGTTCATTCATTCGTAGCATATACCATTTCACGTCGAATAGAACCAATTTGACGGAATCAAATTCACACTCAAGTATGTCATCCAAATACCCATATTATTGATTTTCATATACTTGTGTACGTGTCTCAGTTTTAGAGGAAACATTAGTGACCTAGAAGACTACAGTTATCCCTCGATCATGATTTTTCCTCTTTTCATCCAAATTTTTGGTGCAAAACTTACGACCTTTGTACCACATAGTCTTGTGGTGTTTCAACTGCAACATGCCAAACACATAAAAAAGGCATTGTCAATTAATAAACATATTCATATATATAACTTAGAAAGCATTTGAAAAAAAAGCACACTTGCCTTCACACTAATAATATATTTATAAAATAAATTAATAAAATATTGCAGGCCGGTGAAAATGCACGCTTACCTGTTTATCTTTCAAACAATTTACTAAATCAATTTCTCTCTACATAATATTGGCATCTTGGGCATAACGAACTTCTTTAACCAATGCAGACACCCCTTGCCATGATAACGTACCATGAGATTTTTCACATATTTCAAACCATGGCTTCATCCAATCAACATTGTTTACAATGTATAAATGTAGTGTGTCCCACTCTCAACCAATTGTATCAGAAAATCATAATTCACCCATAGATATTAGTTGCAATGGTCAATATTAAAAATTGATGAAAGATAAAAAGTAAATAAGTATGATATGCACAAAAATGAAAAATGATATATATATATATATATATATATATATATATATATATATATATATATATATATATATATATATATATATATATATATATCCACATTAAATATTTAATTACCTTTCACTTTCATCGTTCTACCTTTCCCTAATATGTGCTCCATTTCAGATTTTTTGATGGAATTCAAGTCCCAAAATCCACATGCATATTTTCTGCTAATATAGGAAGATACTAGTAATTTACACCATGTATTGATATTCCATATAACCCCCCCCCCATAGAACCCTCAGGATGTTCTCTTTGTCTAACCAAATTCTTCAATGATTTCAAGTGCATCTCCACCATCCACATTGACCTTGTGTGTACATGTCCACACAATTCAATCTCCTTAATTTGGTGTATGAGGTAGTGTTCTTGTGCATTGAAAAAAGTCTATATACTTTTTCATTTCACACATTAACCAAGGAATTTATCTCTTCCAATGCTCTATATTGTCTTTATGTATTTCTTTCAATGACAACCATCTACAAATGATGCAAGCAAATAAGTATATGTTTCAGCAAAACATAATATATTACATTGCAAGTAAAACAAATTTCATTAAGTTGATCAACAACTAATTGAAAAATCACTCATCATATAAATCACTATTTACCTCATGTATTTGCCAATATCATATATAACATGTTTGGCGTTGTTGTCAAAGTCGTCTGGGAGAGATAGAGGTAGAACATACTAAAAAATTAAAAATGAATCGTTATTTATTTAATCCAAAGTAGACAAAAAAAAACCATAAATATGTATATATACCAAAATAATTACCTTAATGAAGGTATGCCAATTGTGTGATTTTACCCCACTGTCGTCACTACGACAAACACCCTCCAAAATTTCGCCTAAACTTGAATTTTGAGTCTTACCGTGGATCTTGCGATCGACCTTTTTGTAGTCACTTCTAGCTCTAATTATTCTTTGAGCTTCCTTTTGGATTGTAAGTGTCGAGGTCACCTACTCACACATGCTCAGTCCGCAATGAATTCATGAGCACATTTATTTTATGCAAGTTTGAACAAGCATATCACATTCCATCGAGATTGTGCCTATGCGATGTCCAATCCATGTCGACAGTCAGTGCGCAATGACATGGATAGTTTCTCACTTCTAGTTGTGTTTGTACTTCTATTTTGGTGACTTTTGCAAATTGTCACTTCGTGCACCTTTGTTTTCATTAATTTCATTTTCATGTTTTCAGTTGTCACTTTCACTTGCTTTCCTTTTAATTATCTTTGTTTTCATGTTATCATCGCCTTGGCATGTATTTTTTTCACCCTCGTCTACATATCACAACTGTTATTCGCACTTTTATTTTCATATAGAAAGTGTCATATTTTGGCATGGGAATTGTCTCTTATCATGTAAAGTGGAGTTTTGGTTTGTTTCAAGGGGAAATATTTGTGATAATTAGTTATTCTTTTCATCTAGACATGTTCCGCACTTATTTCCAAAGTTTCACGCATTATCGCACAAGTGTCGTCACTATCGTCGCAAAGTGTATCTTTAGTGTCACACTTGGAATGGGTTGTCGCAATGTTGTTGCATTGAGGAAAGTATGTTGTTCATGTGTTCTAAGTGTTTTGTGTTGTTTCGTCAATTGAACTAAGTGTGTGATCATGTTCAATTCTTTCTTTTATTCAACTTCCTCTCACTAATCAACCACTTAGTCAAAATTGGAAAAACTCTTGACCATGAAACTCAACCTCATCTAATGCTCCTAAACTGCGAACTACGTAGTCTCATTCCTCAAGAAGAAACCTTTTATCTTGGCACTACGTAATGCACAATCTTTGCCTCCAAGAATTGCGCATTTCGCAACCTCAATGCTCAAGCCTAGCCACTAAGTCCCATAACTGCACAATATTTCTCACTAGCCAAGCCAACATTGTGCATTGCACAGTATCAATCCTAAAGCCTCAATATTGAGCTCTTGAACTATGAAACTATGCAATCACCTAGCCTCTTATCCTTCCAATACTATGCATTTCGCAATTCTAGGGCTCAAGCTTAGGCCTTGGTCTCCAAAACTACGCAATCATTCCCTCTAACCAGGCCTAAACTGCACATTGCGGAGTCTCAGACCTCAAACCCAGCCCTTGAGCTCTTGAGTTGCGTGACTGCAAAATTACTTGGCCTCCTCTACCTTCCCTAACTATGCATTTGGCTAAAACAATGTAAAACCCCTCATCATGGCTCACTAACTCCGAAAACTACATAATTTGCTTGCCCAGCCCAGCTTGAATTGTGAATTATGCAGTCTTAAGGCTCAAATTTCACCCCTAAATGCCTGAGATGTGCAACTGCATAGTCCCTGAGTCTCTCCCTTAGCTTGTCACCCAGTTCCGTCACAATTAGTGAATCATCATTTGACATCTGAGACTAGGGGTTTATCAGACCAATGGCATCTTGTCATGAGTGAAATGCAGATGCAAGTACTCTGTCATACCATGACAAGATGATGATGAAGAAGATGGATAAGGAGACCATGCTAGAATACACTTCATTAGCTGCAAAGACATGCTTATCAATCAAGAGGAAGCAAAGGGACATCAAATTGAGACAATAGTTGGAGATCAAGTTACATTGAAGACTCCTCATCTCTAAGAAATTTTGGAGGACAAAGAAGAAGGACATGATCCATATTTCAGAAGACATAAATCAAGTAGCAGCAAAGAATGGCCTGACATTGCCATGTCATCATGCATTCCATGTCCTTAGTGTCATGTCATGTCATGATTCATCATATGCCACATCATTTTATGGAATATGTGGTTCAATATTGGAGAAATATAAATTAAAGTGGAAGTCCAAGAGTCATTCTTGTAATGTGAAAAGTCATGTAGGAAGTCAAAAGGTCATAAAGAAATCGAACAGTCATGAGGGTAGCCCAAGAATCACAAGAGAGGTGAAGGACCACCCCATTTTTTATATATACACCCTCATGGTACAAGAAAAGGACTTTTTCACCTTGGCTTCTCCCATAAGGAATCATAGAGATAGAGTTAGTACTTTTGGGGAGAATTCGTGGCTCCAACGCTCCATTATTGGTGCTAGTGGTGTTTCTTGTATACATGTTTCCTGGAACTTTTACTTAATATATGAAACATGATGGCCAGCACGTTCTTCGTACATCAATTATGAATGTTTATATGATTATTCTATGAATGTTTATGATTCATGTTTTTTTTTCACCTGTACTAAAGTAGTTGAACTATTTCAGTTATTTTAGTGTTCATTGTGTTGTGCTGGTTTTGATGACCACCACATCTTTGTGGATTATTCCTCTGGATGTTAGAAGGATCATTTTTCTTGTATTTGTTGCATGATTGTCGCATATTTTTGGACTATTTTGTTGGATGTTAGACAGATATTTATTGTTTGCGAGTGTCTCTAATAGGGTGTTACTATTACCTCACTCTTAGGGGCTCAACTATTTTTCCCTCCGTAGTAGAATAACCTTGACACACCTACAGTTGAACACTCACCAAGCACACTCACTTGCTTCTCGAAGGCACATATGTGATCCTCTCTCTTGCTGAAAGCTAAAGCCAAGGAAAATCTATAAGAATATATGGCAATCGGGGTGATATTCCCGATGGGGCTCCTTTTCCAAATAGTGTGAGGTCTAATTGGGACTTCACATCGGAGAGACCCCCTTGGTTGACGGATTTCCAGCACCGGAATTCAAGTTGTTCCCATTGAGTTTGTTTTGAGGCTCTTATCTGAAAAGGCTCATCCTCAAATCATACTCCCGGGGTGTTTTTCAAACTTGTCCCCTGGTAAAATTACAATACCCAATGAGCCTCTTTATCACTTGTCCCAATTGAAGTTTGATGGTGAGGATGTAACATCCATAACTGAGCACATTTCTAATTTTCTTAAATTTTTTGAATATTATGAAATCAATGATGAAGATTTTTCTTGTGTGGCTTTCTTCCTCACCCTCGAAGGTCCTGTTAACTGATGGTGTCATACCTTACCACCTGCTTCAATCCATTTTTTCATCATTTATTCTGGGAGCTTTATCAATCCTTCGATAGGTATGATTACCGATATGTTCTTAAAATAATTAATCAGTTAAGAATGAAGCCTAATGAATCAGTGGAGGACTTTGTTGATCGATTCCTTCACTTTTGTTGTGAATTTCCTGAAGAAGATATGGATTGGGATTTATTTAAGCACAATTTTGAGCATTTGGTTCACATATCTTTGCATGGTGAATCTGAACCTCCTGATGTTTCTACTTCCCCAACCTTGTAAATTGTGAGACACCCATAGTCTCATAGGAGGAATATACTATTCCTTTTTTTCCTTTTCCTCCTCCTTTTCCAGTTCTGATGTGGGTGCCTCCTTGCGGTGAAAATAAAGCTGGGAAATCTGAAAATCAAATCCCTAATCCATCTCTTCATCCTCCTTTGGTTTCTCATGATTCAGGTCTAAGGAAAGAAACCCACTAGTGTCTCATGGAGCCTAGGGTGAAGGTTAATCCTTTCATTCCTCAAGATGATATTGGTACTCTTAACATCAATCTTGAATCTAGCTCCATCAAAAGTGTTACATATTCAAGGGGAATTTGTCATCCTTTATCATCTACATGTCATGACTCTATCTATCATGATTTGGGTGGTCAATCTACTCCACCAACTAGCTCTTCATGCTCTATTGATTTTCGAGTTACTGGATAAAATTGTGATAAGATACAAGTAGTCACATTACACTGGTAGAGGAGGAGGAAAGTGAAGATACTTTTGATCTCTCTTCCATTTTTCAAAGTATCCCATGTCAAGATGATTCACTTCCATTCCTGGATGATTTCCAATCTTCTAATATTGGTAGTGAATTAAATGCAACCAATTATTTCGATCGATCCACATCCTTGGGTAACAATCATTCTGATGATGATGACTTTGTTGATGTGTACGATCACGAATTCCCAAGTGCATCAATTGATCTTTCAGTTTCTCAAGAAGTTTATGTTTCAAAAAATCTATATCTTAAATCTGTTTTGGTCAAAGAACATTCACTTATGAGTTATTTTTCCTCTTCACCTAGCTATCCTTAAGCTCTACTCTTTACAATGTGCCAAATTGCAAGGGAGACTCTCAATACTCTTCAAAGTTTTTATCCCATGAGCTGAATCTTGAAATGACACAGGATGGTGAGAACACCCATGATCAATAAGGAAGCGATGAAATTATAAAGCATCCATTCCATCCCTTATCATCTCTTGTTTTGTATGGTGGAAACTCTTTGAATTAGTGTGATCACGAAATTTCTCCAATTCATACATCTTTAAATTTGCAATCAGAAGAATATTGTGACTTGATTAATCTATTTGTTGAAGTTGAAAAATATGATCAAACCAGTGATGTAGATATTTGCGATCCAGATAATGGTTATCATGTTAACCTAATCAATAGAAGTTGTCCACATGTAATTTGAAATCTAACTCAATTTATAAAATGTTCTTATTTGTCTTTCCACAATTCTGGAACCTGTCAGGAAGTCAAGGCACTTCAACTCTCATTGCTGGTTATGTCTGGATCTTGCAATCCTGGTAAAATTCCTTAACCATGTCAGACTTTTATTTTCTCACATAATTCATTCATTCGTATTCTTTCACTGGATGCAAACTCGTTCTTGATGGATTTTGGAGTTATTTGTTACAATTTTCCTATTTCTTGAGATTGGGTTTCTAATCATATTATTGTATTAAATTCATTCTCATGCAAATCTCTTGCATCAAACTCGGATTTGGAATGTGTATCTCTCTTAAAATCATGGAACTTTGACGTTGATCACCTCAAATATCATCTTTGGTCAAAGGAATCATATATATCATATTTATTTCATGATAAGTGGCTCTTGTTTTTCCTTATGAATATCATATCACAAATGTTGTTCTTCATAGAACCTGAAACCTCTTGAGTGTGAATGAATGCATGAGTATTGTGCAAATCAAATTCTTCTTCATTCACTATATTCTGACTAGTCTCATGTGTTTTCTAGACTGGCATTCCTCTTCACTTCTTTTGATGATTATGATGCCAATGTACTATGTCATTTTTCATGTGAAGAAGATGATTCTATTATTCAATTCATTTGTGAAGATGCTCAAATTAATCTATCTTTGTCATTTTCTATCCCATAATCTCATGCCAAAAATGGTCCATCTGATCATGATATTAATTTTCATTCGTTTCACCACTTTCCCACCAGTATATCCAATGATAGTTGTTTTACATCCTTTGATCCTCATGGTTCAACATCCCACCATTTGGATACCTGTCCAATAGTTGAGGCACTTCAACCATTGTTGATGGTTATGTCAAGACAAAAGTGTCTTGGCATGTCTGTTGAATATGATCAGACCTATTTTCCCTCACGAGATTCTCATCCTAGTTCCATGAATTTAATTTAAGATTCATTATTTCAAAGTTTTCATGGTTTTCAAGAGGATTGTTTTAAATTTCATGATCCAATCATTGAATGGTTGGAGCAATCTTACTTGGAAAGCTCCATCGCATATAGCAGGCTTCGTCCTTTTCTCATTCTTGCTAAGCAAGATGACACAAAAGAAGGTGCATTCAAAAGAAGTATTCTAGGTTTGTCTACTTATGTTTTTCGTTGAAAAGGTAAGAATGTGAACTGAATAAAAGTAGTGGTTGTGACACATCTTTCTAAGCATAAGAAATATGTTCCTTTTGTTGTGCAAGTTCTTCAAGCTCTCATATTTTCTATTGCACATTACTTTATATCAATTTTATTTGATCATATCTTTGTCATTGCAGGTCGAGAACAACTACAGTGGCTTCATTGGAAATTTCATTATACCTGACCCTAACCTTCTAACTGTTAGGTTAGGAGTAGGATTAGTTGCATTCTAGTTTCCCCTCTCTTGCACTTATTATGCACTTCTTATCTTTAGTCTTTATTGTCTTTTCTTACTTTTGTCTTTCATCATGTTTGGTTTATCCTCCTTTATTTGTTCTTTGGATCTTATTTCTTGTTGTTTCATCTCTTTTTCTTTATGTTTTATTGATAATAATTTGCGTGAAGGGTGTATTATTTGGGCTCGAAAGACAATGTGGAAAAAGAGAGCAGGACTTTGTGACACTGCAACATTTGTCTAACTTTCCATCCTTCTTCCTTATCTTGGTTACACCTTTTCATCAATTATGTTATGATGGAAAACATGATACTTGCGTTAGGAAATCCTTGTGTCGAACCATGAGCTCCATGTCTATTATGGAAACCTCATCCCTACACCTGGGTCTTTATGTTTCGATGTTTTCAGGCTAATCCAATCAAGTAGAGAATGAAAAGGCGAAAATATAAACGAGAAAAACAATATCAAAGGTCTTATATTTTCTTCTCTGAAGAGACTATGAAAATTCCAAACTAGAATCTTATTGCAACAACTGGAAATTATTCTCCTAATTGTTAATTTTATTTAACAATTTATTTGATGTTTTCTACGGCAAACACTGAACAAATCACATTGTAACCTTCAAAAATAAAATATTGCAGATGAAAATAAAATGTTGGCAGCTAAGAAATGCTAACACACACACATAAAAATAAAACAAGTGTTTTTGGACAAAAGTCCCCAGAAAAACCCAACTTGGGAAAACCAGTGTAGTAGCTAAGGGTTTTATTATTATGCAGCAATGAGAAATTCTGAGTACAATTGGATGCTAAAATATGGAAATCCTACAGAGAAAAATGATGTCAAAATTATAATGAGGAAATTTCCGCACCCCACAGAAAAACTCTCAGCATGACTTGCCTTTAGAAATTCAGCCCTCTAGCCCTTTGCATCAGCCTTTGTGCATCTTGCTAGACGTCTAGCCTCAAACTAGTCTTTGACTAAGTCGTTAAGCCTTCTGCTGACTGGAAAGATGCTTCTCCATCACTCTAGGACTCCTTCCTGACCTCTAGACTTGAAGGCATCTCTCCCTCTCAACAAATCGATCTTACCTCTAGTGGTTGCCGAGTTTCCCCAACGTCAACCTCTATGTGGCTCTTCTGCCTTTCTACAAATGCACTTGTTGGATCTGGAATTCCTCCTCAAGCCTCACTATCTCTTCCCCTCTCTCACTGCTTTGATCTCTGGCTCTATCTCTAGAAATTGATTGTTGCTACTCTGGAAATCGATCTGCCAAGAAATTGAACTACTCAAGTGCATCTCCATCACCACATTGGCCTCCTCTTATAATCCTCTGTTGGAGCAACAATGTCCAAGATTAAAACATAATCGATGGCTATGATTATCTCTGGAACGATATGTGTGAGTTTCTAGATGATTCTCACCTTGACTTAATTAATATTGATTAATTAACCATATTCCCTAAGTTTAGACTTAGGAAATATTTAAAAACTGGTTAATAATCTAATTAAGTCATTTCTAGGCATAATTTCCATAAACGATTTGTGGGTTTTGGAGATATCATATATTCTAGGTTCTCCAAAAACGTTCGTGGCTAGAACACATCCTACGATACAAAAAATAACACTCCCTCTTAGCGAGGAATGTGTTCTAATGTTGCACACCCTACCACAATACCGTGTCTCTACATCATCTCCTGTCACACTGTTGATGTCTGGCCATACTGCCCACCAACAATTGTGCAACTCTGATATATGTTGTGTTGTTGCACAAAGTGTCTAGGCACCGCGACAACGCTCAGAGTAAGGGTTTCCACACTTAAATCCTTACTCACTCCATTTAGACTCTCTCCTAGACAAGTCAAGGGGGGTAGTCCCTAGGAAAATGGATGAAATAACATGTGAAAAACAAACTCTAGGAGATTTTAATAATGGACAACTTGATGAATCTAAATGAATCTCGATTAATTGAGATGAATAGATTAAATGCCAACATAAACAAGACATGACCACAAGATATAAACCATTATAGACCAGTGCCTTTATGCTAAATTAGTCGTAGATAAAGTAAAACAAGTTATCCAGAACACTTTACAAATATATGACGAATAATGGCAATCACGAATAATCAATATAAATGCCCAAAACTGTATTACGCAAGATATTCCAAATGATTATCGTTAATTACCAAGATCTAGAATTAATTAATTTTCTCCAACAATCAATATAACTTAAAACATTTATCGTACTTTGACCAAAGGAAAATCATAAAAATGCATTTAATGACCAAATAACACTAAGGAACTTTAAGCTTAAATTTTAATTATTCCTTAGGCAATAACTAAAGAAGGAAAACAAATCAATGGGTTAAAAATAATTAAAAATTTTAATGGGCCATAGGCCACATTAAAAATTTTAATGTTTAAGCGAAAACCCCTTCAATTTATTTTAAACTCCTTAGTCACCAAAGGTTTTTTAGACTTTTTAAAATTTTAAAATGTTTTAATGTTTTTAAGATTTTTTTTTATTTTTTAATGTTTAGAACTTTTTAATTTTGAAAAAAATCGGTTTTTTTAAATGTTTTAATTTTTTAGGATTTTCATATTTTTAATTTTTTTAAGTTTTTTAAATGTTTTATTTTTTTAGGATTTTTAAAAGTCTTTAGATTTTTTTATATTTTTAAAGTTTAGAATTTTAAATCAAAAAATAAAAATCATAAATTATAAAATAAAAATGAAAACAAATCAAGTTGAAAGTGAAAATCGAAATAATTTTTTTTTACTTTTAATTTTTTAATGGATCAAAAATCAAATCAAATCAAATTTAAAAATTAAAGGGGCCTAACCTAAGTTTAA
Organism: Pinus tabuliformis; assembly: GCA_031772625.1. Lineage (NCBI taxonomy): Eukaryota > Viridiplantae > Streptophyta > Pinopsida > Pinales > Pinaceae > Pinus > Pinus tabuliformis. Next base: position 349,650,937 of record CM062820.1, on the reverse strand, counting down.
AACCAAATGAAAATGAAATAAGAAAAATGTATCTATGCTAAACCCAATCGTACACATACATAAAATAAAAAATAAAAAATAAAAATAAAAAATTGAAAGCTTTTGCGTTTTGCAGCTGCAGGTCAGGTTTGCGGGAGGCCTTGGACAGTGGCGGAAAGAAGGAGAACACAGAGCAAAGGGTACAATAGGCAGTGGAAGATGGGTTCTGGAGCAGCAAGGGAGAAGACTTTCACGCAGAGAGAGACAAACAGGTCGAATGATGAAAGGTAATGAGAGCTGTGGGCTGGACGGAGGGTACGGAGGGACTACAAGGAGCCAACACGCATGTCCAAATGAAATGTTGCAGATTGTAATGGAGCTGCGTGAGGGTTAGCAAGCTGACAACAGCGTGGGTGGATGGAGGTACACTGTCGGATCGTTTCATGGGAGCTGAGGAGAAGAACGAAGACTCAAGAGCAGAATGCGTGGAGGGCAGGCTGGAGCCATAAGGGATTTTAAAAAGGTAATTCCGTAGGACGGAATCGCAGGCCAAATGAAATCACGTGGGGAGATGCAAGGATGGTTGCTCAAGGCTGATGAAGAATGGACGAGGGTATTTCCTGTTGCAAGTGAGCAAAGAAGGGGCAGCGATGGAGCTGGTTGAGTGAGGGAAATGAGCGTGAAAAGAAATGAGGGTTCACTCTTTGCTTATTTGTTGTGTATGTAGGTTTGCTGGAGCAGAAGCTTGGACTTGAGCAACAGATCAAATGCAGAGGGTATGGCAGCAAAAGAAAATTGTGTGAAGACAAAGGAAAAACTCAGGTAGACAAAAATTAACAGATCTAAAAAAAATTAAAACCCAAACTCAAACAACAACAACAAAAAAATTCAATTTTTTTTCAAAAAACCAAAGGCAGCAAAGGAACTACATTTAGAAAATGAATTTCACGCCGATATGTTTTAATGTCTCAGATTTCCCAAAAATTTTGATTAAAATGATATATTCCTGCTTAAGATTTTCAGTGAAACCCTCACAAAATTTCCAAATAAAAATTTAAATTTAAAACCCTTGGACTACAAACCTCTGGATAGAATCCCTGCAACAAAAAAAATGACTCTGACAAACCCTAGAGATCCAGATCTTACCCTTCAGGGCCTATATCTAGACTCTACATGGTTTTCTCCTTCAGATCTGTAGTTGCAATACAACAAGAAACACCCAGACGATATGTACAATGACCCAAAAACTAAAACCCAGAAAACCAAAGTCGGAAAACTAAAGAACATTACAGATCTATGTACATAAATGGAAGATCTATTAGATCTAGGGAGTGTGAGCCAACTCCGCTCCCAGATCTGAAGATCTAAGGCTCTCTACAACCAGATCTAACGATTTAGCACAGAAAAAATTAAATTTTTTGAATTGAAAAGGAGGTACTGAGCTCAAAACCATTCATGCATCACCCATAAAAAAAAAAATCTTATGATAATCCCGGGATCAAATTCAAGCTGGGCTCTTCAAAAAACATGGATCGGGAGTTGGCTGGTTCAACCGAGAACTTCCCCGAATGCCCGATGATCTAAAAATCAAGACTTTCCTGCAAAGCTCAATTTAGTCATCAACATAGAGCGAGAAAGATAATGAAATTCAGATTTAATAGAGATATCGCTATTATATTCAAAACTTAAATTATCATTCAAACCCCAACGACTGAGCAAGATACCTGTACTCAAATCACTCTTCAGAAAGCTATCATCAATGGCTAAAAAGAAATCTATGCATGAAAATGACATATCTTATAGTATTTCCACGAAGATTAACACCAACAGAAATTAACCCCAAAGTCTTTCTTTATTGCTCATAAAAAGATTACAAGGGAGCTTTTCGCTTACTACACGATCAAGAGATCAGATGATCTCAACTGACAACTGACCTCCTATTTAAAGATAAATCTTCCAACAACTAGTTCGAGTGATCCTTGTCAAAGTAATCTCGACCATTGATGAGGATCAAAATTTCTTTTAATCTCAACCGTCGAAATTTTAATTATTGAGGAAATTTCGAATTCTTCTATTAAATGCATTTTAATTAATTCAAAAGTTAAATTTTTAAATTAATTTCCTCAAAATTTTGACTTTGACTTCACCCCAGGAACCAAAGGTTTAAAATTTAGCAAAATAATCAATTAACCTTAGTCCCTCGACCTCTTAAAATTTAATTTTTAAAGGACCCACAAATTTTGCCTTTGGAAATTTAAATTTACCTAGGACCTATAATTAATTAAATTTCTGGCTTAGGATTTTAATTAATTTTGGCCAGAAATTTTAATTAATTAACCTATGAGGGGATAAATTATTTTTCTAACCCTCAAGCCACTTTACATCATAATTTTTACATTTTTTACATCTCAAGGGGGAAAACGCATTTGCAAAAGACCCTCACAGACTACCCAGTTCTGCAACACCAAAATATAATCTAGCAGATCAAGCAATTTGTAATAAAATAACCTAACCAAATAGTTAGGATTATTCCCAAATCACTTTTACACAGACTCAATCTATAACACTAGGACTCGCCTAAGATCCTGGTGACAAAATTCATTCCGGCTTTGGGGTAAGGCTGAAGGAAAACTCTGCCGACCATCCGAGAATGGATCAGTGAGACAAAAAACCTCTCGGAATGTAGATCATTACCAGAAAAATAGTTTTACCTAGGCAATTACATGACACAGATCTGCTGAGACTATTTACATCATATACATGCAGAATGGGTTTACATTATAATATGACAATCAGGTTGATGATAATAGGTGGACGATGCAGACACATCGATCAGGTGCTATCCCTTTTGCAAAAAAAGGGGGTGTACTGCTATGGGTCGTTGACACGTAGTGGTCAACATCTGGCTCTACTTGGGGACACGTTGCTACAACAAAGGTATGTGAGAATCCAGAATCTGCATCCACGCAACACACAATATAACATAAGTAGCGTCCATCCAAGAAATCATCATATAATGTTAAGCACAGAAAATATATAAGCTCTTCATTTATTAACTAGTCAGATACGTTCAATATAGTGCATACTGAGCATTTGCCTGCTTTCAGGCAAATCTATCGACTGTTTCTCGGATGTGCCATGTCCAATTCTGCATACAGTAGGAATTTTTCCTATCTGAAAATCAAGCTATTCGCGACCATCTGATGCATCAAATCGCTTTCTCATTCTCTTTCTCTTGCACTTTCTCTTTGTGGCAGGCTGTATCACTGATGACGTGGAACATTCTGCTTCAAATCTCTCAAATGAAGTATGTAAGATATGCATGACATGTCTTTCTTCATTCCGCATCTACTCTGTCAAGGATGATGGATCAATCGCACAGGTATCATGAGTTATAACTTGACCCTTTTTTATTTCTTCTTCAATCATGTCATTCTTAGTTAAATCTTCGTTAATGGAGTTAACATCTTTCTCAGGATATTCACAACAATATAGTACGTGTGATTTCCTCTCTTCTAGCCTTTTATGTAATGAACCCATTTCTCTGGCATGTCTTACTATTAACTTCGCTTGATTGAGTTCAGTTTTTACGAATCTTTCTTGCAGAGTGACATGATTAGCTTGCATAGCCTTTATTTCATTTTGAATAATGGACATTTGATTAGAATGATTAACTTCCATTATTTTTAATATGTTCTCGATGATATGTATTCCATATGTATTTATGACACATGGTACCTACTTTTCTTATATGGCCAATAATCTATTTTGAAGAGATATTTGACCAACTTCCATGTCTTTTAAAATTTTATCATTTTTTGCTTTCATGCCCATGAAACAGTTTTGCATATAGTTTATTTCTTTTTTATAATTTCCCTGTTCATTATTATAATCGAATCTCATGATGGTCATTTCTTCATCCATAGTTGACAACTTGTTCTGAATCGCACTTATTTCTTCCTGATAACTTGCTTCCATGTCAGTCACTTGATTTGAATGATTGAATTCCATGATTGTCATCTTTTCCTCTAGGGCTAATAACGTGCTTTGCATAGAATTAATTTCCCTGTCATGATTAGATTTCATGGTTTCCATTTTCTTAGCATGCTGACTCTGCATGTCCATTACGTGATCAGAGTGTTTAATTTTCATGATTTCCACCTCCTTATCGTGTTTTTCGAGGTGGGTGTATCAAGTTCTCATATCCTTGACGTAATCAGTTACAAATTTTTCTTAATTAAGCTCCATATTTTTTACCAACCGAACTAGTTCTTCTATAATTTTCTTATCATTTTCCCTTTCATTGTCGACATTCATTTGACAACTTGTCCCTATTTTCCCACTATCATGGATTTGATCTACAATGGTACAAGTGGATGGCACATTCTGATATGGAGAATTGTCTTGAAATCTTTCATCGACATCTAGATCCTTCACAAGATCACTTTCATTCTATTGCATAATTTTAGGGGCACAAGGCGAGCTACCTTGATAACCATATCTATCTTTAAAAGCATTGACGATGTCTTGTAAAGAAGCGAAAGAATCTTTAGGACAATTATTAAACCAATTCAAAGCATCACCCTCTAAAGAAAATGCAAATAGACGCATTTTGACATCTTCATGATCATACTTGGGAGAACTACAATATATGAGCAATGTATGAGTAAACCTGCATAGATGCTTTCTAACAACACCTGAATCACCAACCGAGAACAAAGATAATTTATGAATGGCCACTTCTGGAATATCATGGAGAAAATCGGTAAAATGACACAGGGTAAACGAATCATCCATGATGACTTGCTTGAAGGAATAATGAGAGACCAAATGGATGATAGAGAGAGACCTGTGCTCAAGAAAATCAAGAGATCCACAAGAAGCGATCGTCTAGTACAAATTCTTGTAAAAAATGAAAGAAGTGGAGTCACCACTTGAATATGAATCTAACTCTAGGATCCAAAGGGAAACCAAAATTGGATATAAGGGAGGGCTTCTTGTCCGAGAAATAATAAATGGAAGAAGTGGAGTTGCCACCCAAACAAGAAACAAACCGAAATGTCCAGGTGCTAAAGGTGCAAATGAAACAATTAATGAGATGACGAAAGATAGGGTGATGAAAAGATCAAATGACGCCAGGATATGTTGTGTCGCTTGACCGGCTAATGAATGGCGGAAAATATGAGATGATTAAAACGATGTCGAGAAACCAGGGACAGAAAAAATATATCGCTGGAAACGGCGCCAAAAAATGTTGTCGTTGTCGGCTGAAATGAAAAGATGAGAAATGAGAAGAATGATGAGGAAATGTCATTGAAACACCGAGAATAAAATGTCCCCAGCAACAGTGCCAAAAAATGTTTGTGTTGCTGGTAAAAATGATAAAGAAAGATGATATGAGGAGAATTAAGATAAAATGTCGTTGAAGCACCGAGAATAAAATATCCTCGGCAACAGCGCCAAAAATGTTGTCACGCAAAGTGTTTAGGCACTGCGACAATGCTCAAAGTAAGGGTTGTCACTCTTAAATCCTTACTCACTCTGTGTAGACTCTCTCCTAGACAAGTCAAGGGGGGTAGTCCCTAGGAAAATGGATGAAATAACGTGTGAAAAAAAACTCTAGGAGATTTTAATTATGGACAACCTGATAAATCTAAATGAATCTCGATTAATTGAGATGAATAGATTAAACGCCAACATAAATAAGACACGACCACAAGATATAAACAATTATAGACTAGTGCCTTTATGCTAAATTAACGGTAGATAAAGGCAAACAAGTTATCCAGAACACTTTACAAATATATGACGAATAATGACAATCATGAATAATCAATATAAATGCCCAAAATTGTATCACGCAAGATATTCCAGATTTAAGATGATTATCATTAATGACCAAGATCTAGAATTAATTAATTTTCTCCAAGATTCAATATAACTTAAAACATTAATCGTACTTTGACCAAAGGAAAATCATAAAAATGCATTTAATGACCAAATAACACTAAGGAACTTTAAGCTTAAATTTTAATTATTCCTTAAGCAATATCTAAAGAAGGAAAACAAATCAACGAGTTAAAATAATAATAATAATAAATAAATAAAAATAAAAATAAAATAAAATAAATAAATCGAGTTGAAAGTGAAAATCGAAATATTTGTCTTTTAACTTTTAATTTTTTAATGGATCAAACAAAAATCAAATCAAATCAAAAATTAAAGGGGCCTAACCTAAGTTTAAAACCAAATCACAATGAAATAAAATAAAATAAAGGTACCTACACTAAACCCAATCATATGCATACATAGCAAATAAAATAAATTGAATGCTTTTGTGTTTTGCAGCTGCAGGTCAGGTTTGCGGGAGGCCTTGGATAACGGCGACAAGAAGGAGAACGCAGAGCAGAGGATACGGTAGGTATTGGAAGATGGGTTCTCAAGTAGCGAGGGAGAAGACTTTCACGCGGAGAGAGATAGACAGGTCGAATGATGAAGGGTAGTGAGAGTTGTGGGCTGGACGAAGGGTATGGAGGGACTGCGAGTAGCAAACGCGCATGTCCAAACGAAATGTTGCATATTGTAATGGGGTTGTGTGAGGGTTAGCAAGATGACAGCAGCGTGGGTGGATGGCGGTATGTTTCCGAATGGTTTCATGGGAGCTGAGGAGAAGAATGAGGACTCAAGAGTAGAATGCTTGGAGGGCAGGCTGGAGTCGTAAATGATTTCGAAAAGGAAACTGCGTAGGAGGGAATCGCAGGCCAAATGAAATCACGTGGCGAGATGCAAGGATGGTCACTTAAGGGTGATGAAGAATGGACATGGGTATTTCCTGTTGCAGGTGAGCAGAGAAGGGGTAGCAACAGAGCTGGCTGCGTAAGGGAAATAAGTGTGAAAGGAAACGAGGGATATATTCCTGCTTAATATTTTCAGTGAAACCCTCACAAAATTTCTAGATAAAAATTTAAATTTAAAACCCTTGACATCAAACCTCTGGATAGAATCCCTGCAAAAAAAAATGACTCTGACAAACCCTAGAGTTCCAAATCTTACCCTCCAAGGCCTAGATCTGGACTCTACACGGTTTTCTCCTTCAGATCTGTAGCTACAATACAACAAGAAACACTCAAACGATATGTACAATGACCCAAAAACTAAAACCCATAAAATCCAAGTCAGAAAACTGAAGAAAATTACAGATCTATGTACATAAATGGTAGATCTATCAGATCTAGGGAGTGTGAGTCTAACTCCGCGCCCACATCTGATGATTTGAGGCTCTCAACAGCCAGATCTAAAGATTTAGCACAGAAAAAATTAAGTTTTTGAATTTAAAAGGAGGTACTGAGCTCAAAACCATTCATGCATCACCCAATAAAAAAATATCTTATGATAAGCCCAAGATCAAATTCAAGATGGGATCTTCAGAAAACACAGATCGGGAGTTGGTTGGTTCAACCGAGAACTTCGTTGAACGCCCGATGATCTAAAAATAAAGACTTTCCTGCAAAACTCAATTCAATCATCAACATAGAGTGAGAAAACGATAATGAAATTCAAATTTAATAGAGATACCTACTATTATATTCAAAACTTAAATTATCATTCAAACCCCAGCCACTGAGCAAGATACCTGTACTCAAATCACTCTTCAGAAAGCTATCATCAATGGCTAAAAAGAAATCTATGCATGAAAATGACATATCTTACAGTATTTCCATGAAGAGTAACACCAACAGAAATTAACCCCAAAGTCTTTCTTTATTGCTCATAATAAGATTACAAGAGAGCTTTTCGCTTAGTACACGATCAAGAGATTGGATGATCTCAACTGACAACTGACCTCCTATTTAAAAATAAATCTTCCAACAGCTAGTTTGAGTGATCCTTGTCAAAGTAATCTCGACCATTGATGAGGATCAAAATTTATTTTAATCTCATCCGTCGAAATTTTAATTATTGAGGAAATTTCGAATTCTTCAATTAAATGCATTTTAATTAATTCAAAAATTAAATTTTTTAATTAATTTCCTCAAAATTTTGACTTTGACTTAACCCCACGGACCAAAGACTTAAAATTTAGCAAAATAATCAATTAACCTCAGTTCCTCGACCTCTTAAAATATAATTTTTAAAGGACCCACGAATTTTGCCTTTGAAAATTTTAAATTTACCTAGGACCTATAATTAATTAAATTTATGTCTTAGGATGTTAATTAATTTTAGCCAGAAATTTTAATTAATTAACCTATGAGGGGATAAATTATTTTTCTAACCCTCAAGACACTTTACATCATGATTTTTACATTTTTTACATCTCAAGGGGGAAAACCCATTTGCAAAAGACCCTCACAGACTACCCAGTTCTGCGACACCAAAATATAATCTAGCAAATCAAGCAATTTGTAATAAAATAACCTAACCAGATAGTTAGGATTATTCCCAAATTGCTTTTACACAGACTCAATCTATAACACTAGGACTCGCCTAAGATCCTGGTGACAAATTCATTCTGACTTTGGGGTAAAGCTGAAGGAAAACTCTGCTGACCATCCAAGAATGGATCGGTGAGACAAAAAACCTCCCGGAATGTAGATCGTTACCAGAAAAATAGGTTTACGAAGGTAATTACATGACATAGATCTGTTGAGATTATTTACATCATATACATGTAGAATGGGTTTACATTATAACATGACAATCAGGCTGCTGATAATAGGTGGACGACGCAGACACATCGATCAGGTGCTATCCCTTTTGCGAAAAAGAGGGTGTACTGCTATGGGTCGTTGACACGTAGTGGTCAACATCTGGCTCTACTTGGGGACATGTTGCTACAATGGAAGAACGTGAGAATCAAGAATTTGCATTCACGCAACACACAATATAACATAAGTAGCGTCCAATCCAAGAAATCATCATATAATGTTAAGCAGGGGAAATATATAAGCTCTTCATTTATTAACTAGACTAATAACATGAAAAACACAAATTTAACTACAAAATGAAATACTGAAATAACAGGGCATAAGGTTAGAACTGCAATACAAAGATTCCCATGGCATCAAATGCATTTAATATAGTGCATACTGATCATTTGCCTGCTTTTAGGCAAATCTGTTGGTTGTTTCTCGGATGTGTCATGTCCAATTCTGCATATGGTAGGACTTTTTCCTATCCAAAAATCAAGTTGTTCACGACCATCTGATGCATCAAATCATTTTCTCATTCTCTTTCTCTTGCGCTTTTTCTTTGTGGCAAGTTGTATCACTGATGACGTGGAACATTCTACTTCAAAACTCTCAGATGAAGTATGTAAGATATGAATGACATGACTTTCTCAATTCTGCATCTGCTCTATCAAGGATGATGGGTCAGTCACACAGGTATCATGAATTATAATTTGACCCATTTTTATTTCTTCTTTAATCATGTCGTTCTTAGTTAAATCTTCGTTAATGGAGTTAACATCTTCCTCGAGATATTCACAACAAGAAGGGACCTATGATTTCCTCTCTTCCAACCTTTTATGTAATGAACCCATTTCTCTGGCATGTCTTACTATTAACTTTGCTTGATTGAGTTCAGTTTTTACGAATCTTTCTTGCAGAGTGACATTATTAGCTTGCATAGCCTTTATTTGATTCTGGATAATGGACATCTAATTAGAGTGATTAACTTCCATTATTTTTAATTTTTTCTCAATGATATGTATTCCATCTGTGTTTATGGCACATGGTACCTGCTTTTCTCATATGGCCAATAATCTATTTTGAAGAGATATTTGACCAACTTCCATGTCTTTTATAATTTTATCATTTTTTGCTTTCATGCCCATGAAACAGTTTTGCATATATTTTATTTCTTTCTTATGATTTCCCTTTTTATTATTATAATCAAATCTCATGATGGTCATTTCTTCATCCATAGTTGACAACTTGTTCTGAATCGCACTTATTTCTTCCTGATAACTTGCTTCCATGGCAGTCACTTGATTTGAATGATTGAATTCCTGATCGTCATCTTTTCCTCCAGGGATAATAACTTTCTTTGCATAGAATTAATTTCCCTGTCATAATTAGCTTTCATGGTTTCCATTTCCTTAGCATGCTGACTCTGCATGTCCGTTACGTGATCAGAGTGTTTAATTTTCATGATTTCCATCTCCTTATCACGTTTTTCCAGGTGGGTGTATAAAGTTCTCATATCCTTGACGTAATCAGTTACAAATATTTCTTGATTAAGCTCCATATTTTTTACCACCTGCATTAGTTCTTCTATAATTTTCTTATCATTTTTCCTTTCATTGTCAACACTCATTTGACAACTTGTCCCTGTTTTCCCACTGTCATGGATTTGATTTGCAATGGTACAAGTGGATGGCACATTCTGATATGGAGAATTGTCTTGAAATATTTCATCGACAGCTGGATCCTTCATAAGATCACTTTCATTCTGTTGCATAATTTTAGGGGTACAAGGCGAGCTAACTTGATAACCATATCTATCTTTAAAAGCATTGATGATGTCTTGTAAAGAAGCGAAATAATCTTCAGGAAAATTATTAAACCAATTCAAAGCATCACCCTCTAAAGAAAAGGCAAATAGACACATTTTGACATCTTCGTGATCATACTAGGGAGAACTACAGTATATGAGCATTGTATGAGTAAACATGCATAGATGCTTTCTAACAGCGACTGAATCACCACCCGACAACAAAGACAATTTATGAATGGCCACTTCCGGAATATCATGGAGAAAATCAGTAAAATGACACCAGGTAAACAAATCATCCATGATGACTTGCTTGAAGGAATAATGAGAGACCAAATGGATGATAGAGAGAGATCCTTGCTCAAGAAAATTAAGAGATCCATAAGAAGCGATCTTATAGTAGAAATTCTTGTAAAAAATGAAAGAAGTGGAGTCGCCACTTGAACATGAATCTAACTCTAGGATCCAAAGGGCAACCACAACCGGATATAAGGGAGGGCTTCTTGTCTAAGAAATAATAAATGGAAGAAGTGGAGTCACCACCCAAACAAGAAACGAGCCGAAATTTCTAGGTGCTAAAGGTTCATATGAAACAATTAATGAGATGACGAAAGATAGGGTGATGAAAAGATCAAATGATGTTAGGAAATGTTGTTTCACTTGACCGGCTAATGAATGGCAGAAAATATGAGATGATTAAAACGATGTTGAGAAATCGGGGACAGAAAAACTCTATCCCCGGCAACGGCGCCAAAAAATGTTGTTGTTTCCGGCTGAAATGAAAATATCAGAAATGAGAACAATGATGTGGAAATTTCGTTGAAACGCCAAGAATAAAATGTCCCTTGAAACGGCACCAAAAAATGTTGGCGTTGCCAGTAAAAATGATAAAGAAAGATGATATGAGAAGAATGAAGATAAAATGTCATTGAAGCACCAAGAATAAAATATCCCCAGCAACGGCGCCAAAAATGTTGTCGCACAAAGTGTCTAGGCACTGCGACAACGCTCAAAGTAGGGGCTATCACTCTTAAATCCTTACTCACTCCATTTAGACTCTCTCCTAGACAAGTCAAGGGGAGTAGTCCCTAGGAAAATGGATGAAATAACGTATGAAAAACAAACTCTAGGAGATTTTAATGATGGACAACCTGATGAATCTAAATGAATCTCGATTAATTGAGATGAATAGATTAAACACCAACATAAACAAGACACGACCACAAGATATAAACAATTACAGACCTGTGCCTTTATGCTAAATTAACTGTAGATAAAGTAAAACAAGTTATCCATAACACTTTACAAATATATGACGAATAATGACAATCATGAATAATCAATATAAATACCCAAAACTATATCATGCAAGATATTCCATATTTAAGATGATTATCGTTAATGACCAAGATCTAGAATTAATTAATTTTCTCCAACAATCAATATAACTTAAAACATTTATTGTACTTTAACCAAAGGAAAATCATAAAAATGCATTTAATGACCAAATAACACTAAGGAACTTTAAGCTTAAATTTTAATTATTCCTTAGACAATGACTAAAGAAGGAAAACAAATCAACGAGTTAAAATAATAATAATAATAATAATAATAAATAAATAAAATAAAAAATCGAAATTTTTAATAGGCCATAGGCCACATTAAAAATTTTAATGTTTAAGTGAAAACCCTTCAATTTATTTTAAACTCCTTAGTCACCAAAGCGTTTTTAGACTTTTTAAAATTTTAAAATGTTTTAATGTTTTTTAAGATTTTTTTTTAATGTTTAGAACTTTTTAATTTTGAAATTTTCTTTAAGTTTTTTTTAAATGTTTTAATCTTTTAGGATTTTCAGATTTTTAATTTTTTAAAGTTTTTTAAATGTTTTATTTTTTTAGGATTTTTAAAAGTCTTTAGATTTTTTTATATTTTTAAAGTTTAGAATTTTAAATCAAAACATAAAAATCATAAATTGTAAAATAAAAATGAAAACAAATCAAGGAAAGTGAAAATCGAAATAATTTTTTTAAAACTTTTAATTTTTTAATGGATCAAACAAAAAATCAAATCAAATCAAATGTAAAAATTAAATGGGCCTAACATATGTTTAAAACCAAATTAAAATGAAATTAAAAAAAAGGTACCTATGCTAAACCCAATCATACGCATACATAACAAATAAAATAAATTGAATGCTTTTGTGTTTTGCAACTGTAGGTCAGGTTTGCGTGAGGCCTTGGATAGTGAAAAAAATAAGGAGAACACAGAGCAGAGGATACGGTAGGCAGTGGAAGATGGATTCCGGAGCAGTAAGGGAGAAGACTTTCACACGGAGAGAGACAGACAGGTCGAATGATGAAGGGTAGTGAGAGTTGTAGGCTGGATGGAGGGTATGGAGGGATTGCGAGGAGCAAACACGCATGTCCAAACGAAATGATGCAGATTGTAATGGAGTTGTGTGAGGGTTAGCAAGCTGATAGCAGCGTGGGCGTATGGTGGTATGCTGTCGGATGGTTTTGTGGGAGCTGTGGAGAAGAACGAGGACTCAAGAGCAGAATGTGTGGAGGGCAGGCTCGAGTTGTAAGGGATTTCGAAAAGGCAACTGCGTAGGAGGCAATCGCGGGCCAAACGAAATCACGTGGGGAGATGCAAGGATGGTTGCTCGAGGGTGATGAAGAATGGATGTGGGTATTTCCTGTTACAGGTGAGCAGAGAAGGAGCAACCATGGAGTTGGCTGCGTGAGGGAAATGAGCGTGAAAGGAAATGAGGGTTCACTCTTTGCTTGTTTGTTGTGTATGCAAGTTTGTTGGAGCAGAAGCTTGGACTTGAGCAGCAGAGAAAATGCAGAGGGTATGGCAGCAAAAGAAAACTATGTGAAGTTAGAGGAAAAACTCAGGTAAACAAAAATTCCCAAATCTAAAAAAAAAATTAAAACTAAAACTCAGACAACAAAAATTTTCTTTCAAAATTTTTTCAGAAAACCCGAGGCATCAAAAGAACTGCATTCAGAAAACGAATTTCACACCGATATGTTTTAATGTTTCATATTTCCCGAAAATTTTGATTAAAATGATATATTCTTGCTTAAGATTTTCAGTGAAACCCTCACAAAATTTCCATATTAGAGAGAAGACAAAAAACCTCCCGGAATGTAGATCGTTACCAGAAAAAATAGGTTTTCCTAAGCAATTACATGACACAGATCTACTGAGATTATTTATATCATATATATGCATAATGGGTTTACATTATAACATGACAATCAGGCTGATGATAATAGGTGGATGACGCAGACACATCGATCAGGTGCTATCCCTTTTGCGAAAAAAGGGGGTGTATTGTTATGGGTCGTTGACAGGTAGTGGTCAACATGTTGCATCTGTGTTGCTGCTGACACTGCCATATTGCTGCCAACACTGCATCTACACTACAACTCCCTCTCATCTATATTTGTTGCAACTACAACATCTGCAACTGAAAATCATCCAAAATATTGAATCAAATATGTTCAGTATGATGCATCTATCTACTGATTCTTTGACTACTACTAGCATCTGAATTGTCACTGAAGGGTTTACATTGTTGCCAACTCTGCACTAAGCCATCTACACTATTGTCAACACTACACTGTGCTCCTTAGCATCTAACTGCTACTAGACTTGATCTGAAATGGATCAAATTAGTAATGTTGTGTTAATTTCCCATTCAGAATAAATCCAAGGATGCTTATCATTTTCTTATCAAGTGCTTAAGGATTCACCATTTTTGCTTAATTAATTGATTCCCATGAGAGTTTCTTATGTAAATGTTATAAACAATTTAACATAAAACATATGATGAATAGCAACAAAATAACAGCAAAGAAAAGCAAAATACAACATAGAGATTTGATGAGGGTTTACCCCTCCTGGGCTACGTCTCGTTGGTCCAGCTTCCAATGCTTGGGCCTATCTATTATGCTCAAAATTACAACAAAAGTGTGTTTACAATGCTCAAATGCCTCTGAAACCTGTCTCAATGAGTTTAGAATAGCCAAATATGCCAGCATTGATTCTTTTTGCACCTAATTTGGATAAGAACTAAAGAAGTTAAAACCTCTCCCAGTTCTCCCACAATTTGCTCAACAAATTCCCTTTTCTGGCCACTAACCATCAAATTCGGCCTGAAATATGCCAAATTTGCCACATTTCGACCACCGGAGCCATACTTCCCAACGGGTTCGGAAATTGCAATTGACATTGGCAGATAGACAGATGGAACAACTCCTCTCAAAAACTTCAATCGTCGATTTACATTGGCAGACTTAATGATTTATGTACCGCGGTTCATAACAATTTTGCGTCTGATATATATCAGCTTGTCGCAATCGGTGTGGGACCCAAACATTCCATACATTGCAACCTATTCTCTTTTCTCATCTGGTTCTATCAGTGTTTCTCTATCGACGTGGGCAGGGTGATTATTAAGAAGACTTCCTGTTGCGATGAGATTTTGTGATGCATCCATGTGATATCGCATCTCGGCTAGACCAGGGCCAATTTTTAATAGAAAACTTATGCCGTTGCGATGCAATAGGCCGATTTTTAACAGAAAAATTATGCCGTTGCGATGCAATATGCCGATTTATAGGATCAAAATTATTTTTTGGGAGCATCCGAACTTCATTTTCGATGAAACGAGTTGCGTTGGATTCAAATCACTGAGATCTATTCCAACCATACATTTTCCATTCCATTCTATGAAATTTGATTTCTGAGCTTAAACTTGAGCACCTAATCACTCCTCCCCACTGGAAGCTTTTGGACCCCAAAAGATTATATTCAGTTATTGAACAGATGAGGGTATTATTCCCTCACCTTCCCCTCTTCAATCCATTTGGCCTTTGTTAATTTTCGGTATGTTCTATGATGAGAGAAAATTTACTTCAATTTTCCATATTAGCCCAATATCAATTCTAGATTATCAATCACATTTAGCATGATATTAAAATGCACATAGAACATAAACATAAATCGCAAAAAACAAGCCAAGACAAGAGGACACAAGATGTTGCGCCAGCCAGGGACAAACCCCAATGTGGGGAAACCCTTGATCAATTCTTCTTATGAGCTTCAATAGTTCAACAGAGAGAGAGATAGTACATATACATCAGAAGTCAAAATTTTGACTTATCAAAATAAGAGCAAAGATCTTCTTCATGAAGATAACACATGATATCACTGATCTAGACTCCGATGAAGACATATTGCTTCAACTAATCCTGCAAGGTGACTCCATCACCATGCTGCACCCATCACTATCTTGGACCTCATCATCATGCTACACCCATCACTGTGCTACACCCAATCACTAAGTTTCTCTCATCACCATGTTGCTCCCATCATAGATCAGTACCTCATCATCATGTTGTACCCATCATCAACAAGCTGCTGCAATACCATGTTGTATCATTGTGTTGCACCATACTGCACCATGCTGCACCCATCCCTACTGTCACCTATATGTTGCATCCTTCATGCTGTTGCAATATATTATGTTGCTCATACATCATCCAATATGTTGCAACCATTTATACTTATCAGCCTTAGCTGCTTGCTATGGCTTGTAGCATGGCAAAGCAGCTAGGCTATGTTTGTTTAGGCTTCTTTCATATTTAGGTAGTGGAGAACTTCTCTACAAAAGAAACCAATAGTTGATTATGACAGTCCTTTAATAGTCTTTCTTACTTGCATCTAATAATCTTATAACAATCCTCCTTACCTGCAAATTAAGGCCTTTAATGGCTGTGTCCTAGTGCACATTTACACGTTGTTATTAGTTGTATCGCTGGACTCAAACAACAATTCAGACAGCCTTCACAATGGACTGGTTAGGGTATCAATGAAGTCCTACCAGTCTTCTCACATCAGCTGCAACATCCTTCCCAAGTCTACGGTCACCCTTCTTCAGCACTCCTAAATGAGCCACATTGTCACCTACAGCAAAGTGGCATAAGGACATATCTTCTAGAATGATAGTTGACTTTTCTTACAGCGTCTCCTTCATCATTGCAGCCATGATGACCTCCTTGAGGGCTGAGACTAGCCCTCCTTTGACTATGGTTAGAAGCACAAATGGACAGCTATTATGGTCCTCTATTTTGGTGACTGTAACCTTCTCTTTTTACTGTGACTAGGGTAGACTTGAGACTGCAAATTAGGAACCATTCAAGCAGCGTATTGTGGCTCTAGAGATCCCCTAAGACTGCGGCCATATCTTATCATTTACTGTGGCTAGGGTAATATTGTAGTCCTCCAATTAGGACTGCGGCTGCTAGGTATAGAAACCTTTTACATGACTGCAGTTAGGTATTTTTGTTAGGGCAGCGTTAATGCTTATTTATTAGGGCAACTCTAGGGCTTCATTAGGGCAGCATTAGAACAGCATTAGAAGCCCATCTTCTTGACTACGTTAATCCTTTATCTCCATGCCAGCGTTAGGGCCTAGGGCAGCGTAGAACATTTTTTCCCATGGTAGCATCTAGGGTAGCTCCTCTTAGGGCAGCATATATCCTTATGATCTCTCCTCCCACCAAAACCTAAGGACAAGTAGAGAGGAAGAGATCACAAGAAGAGTGTTTGTCCAAATGACTAGAAAGCCATCTCTTTTTATACTAAAACATTGAGCACAAGTGGGCACAATTTGCTTGTTGGCTGACCTTAAAGAATTGTCCCATAACAAAAAAAATTCATATCTCCACGAATACATGTCGGAAACGGATGATCTTTAGATCAATAATACACCTCTCGACAAGAGGAAACCAAGTAAAATATCAATTGCCATAAATAAGTAAACCCACATGGATTTTGGCCCTAGTTTCCAATTTTAACATTCCCTATCAACTAGGGAGAACTCCATCTGCTAATCCATCTGCCCTACTATACTATCTCTGCCATCAATGCCCTACACTTCTCTACTCTACTCTGCTAAACTATGAAGAAGAAGAAGTGATCGAGAATGTATCATACCATCCTCTACTAACCTAAAGTCAGTCCCATATAAAACAGAGTGCTTTTTACCACTCTTACTGATTTCAAATCAGTTCCAAATATAGAGATTGTATTATACCACTCTTACTAATCCAAAATTAGTTCTGAAAGAGAGTGAGTTATATCACTCTTACTGACTCGAAGACAGTTCCAATTGATCCCAGATCAATATCATCCTTGCATAGAGAGTAAGTTAGTAACACGATGGGTCCATTGGTACTACTATGGTCCCTATCCTCATTTCCCTACTCATTGGGCAGATGATAGGTACTTCCAATGAGTCCCAGACTGCATGGGTAGGATGTCTCAGCAGGAGAAGGATGAACCACACATCTTGCCTACATGTCGCCAGGGGAAGGCAGAACCACTCACCCTGTACACAAAAAATCACTAGGGGAAGGCTGAACCACTCACCCAATGACTTTGTCTCGAGAGGAGAAGGATGACCCACCCATCATGTTTACATAGTAGACCATTAGCGGAAGGGTGAACGACTCACCCAATGATTGTGTCTCGGTAGGAGAAGAATGACCCACTCATCCTGCCTACATAGCAGACCACTAGGGGAAGGTTGAACCACTCACCCTATGGTTTCTCATCTCTCCAATATGTACCCCCAAACCCCCGGAGCTCCCAGATCTCAATGTCCATATCATACAGGACCCTTAGGAGAGAGTCTCTCCGCGACTCCTAGTTGTTCTTGGAAATTCAAGAAATTGACCCTTCCTAGGGGCTTCGACAGAATATCAGTCCCAATAAGATGGAGCCTTCTTTCTCCTCGATGTACCATATCCCATATAAAGTGTTACTTGATGTCTATATGCTTGGAACGATCATAGAACACAGGATTCCTCAACAATCGAATCCCTGTCTGGTTGTCATAGAATATCACGATGGAATCCATCACGTGTCCAAACAGCTCACTGAAGATCTTCCTCAACCAGGCAGCTTCACACGAGGTCATACTCATAGCTATATATTTGGTCTCAGCGGTGCTCCAAGCAACCGACTTTTGCTTCCTCTTCATCCAGGATGTCAAAGCAGTTCCCAAAGAGATCCAACACCCATAAGTGCTCTTGCGATCCTCCACACTGCATCCCTAATGAGCATCAGATTAATCATGTAGCTTCACATTTCTAGTAGTGTATCTCAATCCACAAGAGATTGTACCCTGAATATATATCAAGAGATTCTTGGCACCAACCCAATGGGGCTCAACCATATATGAGCTCAACATGCTAACTGCAAAACATATATCCAGACGAGAGTTCACCAAGAATATCAATGTTATTATGAGTTGACAAAACTCAGAGGCATTTCCAAAATCAAGTCTGGTATCACTACCACATAACTTCTTTAGGCTTCATCGAGGTAGTCACAGGCTTGCAATTTATCATTCTATTTCCAGAATCCGACTCCCTCTTACTTTTACAAATGAGAGGGTCTGCACCTGTTAGAAAGAGGTCATCCTTATAAGGTGCAAGTGTGAGAGGTTTATCATCCACAACCTTCAAGCAATGGTTTGGATTAGCTTCACTCCTAGTTAATCTCAGCTTCATCAGACAGCTATCAATCCTCTCATATCAAACCCGAGGTGTTTTCTCTAAAATATAGAGAGATTTCTTCCACCTACATACTTGAGATTCCCAATCATGAATCTAACACCCCTCACATTGTTCCACATCTAAGGTCTTTCTACATGAGGGCTATGGTCCCCTTTTAAGTTTTCCTTCAGTGCATCTTGGACATGTACCTTCATGCTCTTCTTGAATTCAGGCATCCCTTTCCATCGATGAATGCCACCTCGAAACCTTTGATTTCCATTGCTGAAACGGACACCAGGTTCTTCTTGCAAATGAATCGTGTTACCCTCATTCAATTGATGGGTAACATTCCCTACACCCTGTACGGGATAGGTGGCATTGACTCCAAGTATAATCCCCATGATTGTTTCCATCTCTGCCAAATAAGAGAGAGATAATTTCTATCCGATGAAGTGCCTTGAATCACTATAATCAATAAGCCATATTCCCAAAGAGTCTAGAGAAGAAGTAGTGGAGAGGGCCAATATAAGATAATAATCCTTTAGCTTATCATAAACAACATTTGATTCTTCATACCTGGAGTTCCTTGCTTTCTTGAAGAGTCAGCCATTCCCTTGATGACCTACATTCCCTTTCATTCCTTCGATCATTGAAGATGTCCCTGGAATGATTGTTATCATCATCAAGTGATGTGTCCCTACCATTCAGACACTCCTTCACATAATGGCCGAATTTATTGCAAGCAAGGCATTTGCCTTTCCTTCCACCCTTAGATCTATACATCCCATTGAAGTGATCTTTAGGTAGGCCATCAGATGCTTCCGCTGCGCCACTCAGGTAATATTCTTTGCTTTGACTTCACCCTTGTGAATTTGAAGAGGGATGAGGAACCCATTGAGCCTTTTTGTCCTTTCCAACTGGCTTTAGTGATTGCTCTTTCACTCTTGCTTGGGCTTTTTCTTCACCTCACCTCTAATACCATGTTAATTTTAGGTATATTCTATGCTAAGAGAAAATTTAATTCAATTTTCCATACTAGCTCAATATCTATTCCAGATTAGCAATCACATTTAGCATGATAGTAAAATGTAGATAGAACATAAACATAAATCGCAAAAAACAAGCCAAGTCAAGAGGAAACAAGATGTGGCACCAGCCAAGGACAATCTCCAATGTGGGGAAACCCATGATCATTTATTCTTATGTTCTTCAATATTCAGCAAAGAGAGAGAGAGATAGTACATATGCATCAGAAGTCAACATTTTGACTTATCAAAATAAGAGCAGATATCTTCTTCAAGAATATAACACATGAGGTAGTTGATCTAGACTTCGATGAAGACATACTGCTTCAACTGATCCTACAAGGTGACTCCATCACCATGCTACACCCATCAATGTGTTGGACCTCATCATCGTGCTACACCCATCACTGTGTTGCACCCAATCACTGAGTTTCTCTCATCACTATGTTTCTCCCATCACAGAGCAGTACCTCATCATCATGTTGTACCCATCATCAATAAGCTGCTACAATACCATGTTGTACCATTGTGTTGCACCATACCTGTGTTGCACCATACTGAACCATACTTCACCCATCCTTACCGTCACCTATATATTCTTCATGCTACTGCAATATATTATGCTACTCATATAGCATCCAATATGCTGCAACCATTTACACTTATCAGACTTAGCTGCTTGCTATGGCTTGCAGCCTAGAAGAGCAGCTAGACTATGGTTGTTTAGGTTTCTTTCATATTCAGGCAGCGGAGAACTTCTCTAGAATAGCAACCAACAAATTCTTATGACAGTTCTTAAACAATCCTTCTTACCTACATCTAACAGACTTCTAATAGTCCTCCTTAATTGCAGATTAAGGCCTCTAATGACTGCATCCTAATGCACATTTACATGTTGTTGTTAGCTGTATCACTAGACTCAAACAAAAATTCGGATAGCCTTCATAATGGACTGGTTAGGGTATCAATGAAGTCCTACCAGCCTTCTCACATCAGCTGCAACATCCCTCCCAAGGCTACGGTAACCCTTCTTCAACACTCCTAAATGAGCCACGTTGTCACCTACAGCAAAGTGGCATAAGGACATATCCTCCAGAATGATAGCTAACTTTTCTTATAGCATCTCCTTCATCATTACAGCCATGATGACCTCCTTGAGTGTTGATACTAGCCCTCCTTTGACTACGGTTAGAAACACAAATGGATAGTTGCTATAGTCCTCTATTTTGGTGACTGTAACCTTCTCTTTGTACTATGGCTAGGGAAAACTTGAGACTGTGGATTAGGAACCATTCAGGTAGCGTATTGTAGCTATAGAGATCCCCTAGGACTACAGCCAGATCTTCTCATTTACTGTAGCTAGGGTAAGATTGTATTCCTCCCATTAGGACTGCGGTTGCTGGGTATAGAAACCTTTTACATGATTGGTTTAGGTCTTTCTGTTAGGGAAATGTTAAGGCTTCTTTATTAGGGCAACGCTAGGGATTCATTAGAGAAGCGTTAGAATAGCATTAGAAGCCCATCTTCCTGACTGCATTAAGCCTTTATCTCCGTGTTAGCGCCAGGGGCTAGGGCATCTTCTTTAGGGTAGCTTAGAACCTTCTTTCCCATGGCAGCATCTAGGGCATCGTTTATCCTTAGGATCTCTCGTCCCACCAAAATCCAAAAACTAGTAGAGAGGAAGAGATCACAAGAAGAGTGTATATCCAAATTACTAGCATGCCTTCTCTTTTTATACTAAAACGTTGAGCACAAGTGGGGGCAATTTGGTTGTTGGTCGACCTTGAAGAATTGTCCCATAACACAATAAATTCATATCTCCATGAATACATGTCAGAATCTGATGATATTTAGATCAATCCTACACCTCTCAACGAGAGGAATCCAAGAAAAATATCAACTGCCATGAATAAGTAGACCCACATGGAGTTTGGCCCTAGTTTCCAATTTTAACACTCCCTCTCAACTAGGGAGAACTCCATCTACTAATCCATCTACCAAATTGTACTATCTCTGCCACCAATACCCTACACTGCTCTGCTCTACTCCACTGAACTATGAAGAAGAAGAAGTGATCGATAATGTATCATACCATCCTCTACTGACCCGAAGTCAGTCCCATATAAAAGAGAGTGTTGCATACCACTCTTACTGATCTAAAATTAGTTCCAAATAAAGAGAGCATATCATACCACTCTTACTGATCTGAAATCAATTCCAAAATAGAGTGATTTATATCACTCTTATTGACCCAAAGTCAGTTCCAATTGATCCCATACCAATATCATCCTAGCATAGGGAGTACGGTCGTAACACGATGCGTCCATCGATACAACTATGGTCCTTATCCTCATTTCCCTACTCATTGGCCAGATGAGAGGTACTTCCCATGAGTCCCAAAATGCATGGGTAGGATGTCTCAATAGGAGAAGGATGAACCACTTATCCTACCTACATGTCATCAGGGGTATCCTAGGGGAAGGTTGAACCACTCACCCTGTACACAACAAATCACTAGCGGAAGACTAAACCACTCACCATATGACTGTGTCTTGGCAAGAGAAGGATGACCCACTCATCTTGCCTACATAGAAGACCGCTAGGAGAAGGCTGAACCACTCACCCTATGGTTTCTAATCGCTCCAAGATGTACCCCCAAGCCCCCCAGAGCTCTTAGAGCTCAATGTCTATATCATACAAGACCCTTAGGAGAGAGTCTCTCCACGACTCCTAGTCATTCTTGGAAAGTCAAGAATTTGACCTTTCCTAGGGGCTTTGACAGAATATCAACGACCTACACATCAGTCCCAATATGATGGAGCCTTCTTTCTCCTCGATCTACCATATCCCAGATAAAGTGGTACCTAATGTCTATATGCTTGGAGTGATCATAGAACACGGGATTCATAAATAATCGAATCCCCCTCTAGTTGTCATAGAAGATCATGATGGTATCCAGCACATGTCCAAACAGCTCACTGAAGAGCTTCCTCAACGAGGCAGCTTCACACAAGATCATACTTGTAGCTATGTATTTGGTCTCAGTAATGCTCACAGCAACCGACTTCTGCTTCCTGCTCATCCAGGATATCAAAGTAGAACCCAAAGAGATCGAGCACCCAGAAGTGCTCTTGCAATCCTCCACACTACTTGCCTAATTAGCATTAGATTAATCATGCAGCTTCACATTTCCGGTAGTGTATCTCAATCCATGAGAGATTGTGCCTTGAATATATCTCAAGAGATTCTTGGCACTAATCCAATGGGGCTCAACCATATATGAGCTCAACATGCTAATTGCAAAACATATATCCAGACGGGAGTTCGCCAAGAATATCAATGTTATTATGAGTTGACAAAACTCAGAGGCATTTCCCATATCAGGTCCGGCATCACTACCACATAATTTCTTTAGGCTTCATCGAGGTAGTCACAGGCTTACAGTTCATCATTCCAAATCTAGAATCCAACTCCCTCTTACATTTGCAAATGAGAGGGTATGTACCTGTTAGAAAAAGGTCGTCCTTATAAGGTGCCAGTGTGAGAGTTCTATCATCCATAACCTTCAAGCAATGGTTTGGATCATCTTCACCCCTAGTGAATCTCATCTTCATCAGGTAGCTATCAATCCTCTCATATCAAGCCCAGGGTGTTTGCTCTAAAGCATAGAGAGCTTTCTTCCACCTGCATACTTGAGATTCCCAATCATGAATCTCAAACCCCTCAGGTTGTTCCACATCTAAGGTCTTGCTACATGAGGGGAATGATCCCCTTGTAATTTTTCCTTTGGTACATCTCGGAAATGTACCTTCATGCTCTTCTTGAATTTAGGAATCCCTTTCCATCGATGAATTCCACCTCGAAACCTTTGATTTTCATTGTTGAAATGGACACCGGGTTCTTCTTATAAATGAATCATGTTACCCTCATTCAATTGAGCAGTAACATTCCCTACACCCTTTCTAGGATAAGTGGCATTGACTCCAAGTATAATCCCCACGATTATTTCCATCTCTACCAAATAAGAGAGAGCTTCCTTCTATCCAATGAAGTGCCTTGAAGCACTATGATCAATAAGCCAAATTCCCAAAGAGTCTGGAGGAAAATTAGTGGAGAGGACCAATATAAGATAATACTCCTTTAGCTTATCAGAAACAACATTTGATTCTTCATACCTGGAGTTCCTTGCTTTCTTGAAGAGTTAGCCATTTCCATGATGACCTGCATTCCCTTTCATTCCTCTGATCATTGAAGATGTCCCTGGAATTATTGTTATCATCATCAAGTGATGTGTCCCTACCATTCAGATACTCCTTTGCATAATGGTCAAATTTATTGCAAGCAAGGCATCTTCCTTTCCTTCCACCCTTAGATATAGACATCCCATTGAAGTGATCTTTAGGTAGGCCATCAGATGCTTCCGCTACGCCACTCGGATAATATTCTCTACTTTGACTTCACCCTTGGTGAATTTGAAGAGGGATGAGGAACCCATTGAGCCTTTTTGTCCTTTCCAACTGGCTTCAGTGATTGCTCTTTCACTCTTGCTTGGGCTTTGTCTTCACCTCACCTCTGATACCATGTTAATTTTAGGTATGTTCTATGCTGAGAGAAAATTTACTTCAATTTTCCATATTATCTCAATATCAATTCCATATTAGAAATCACATTTAGCATGATAGTAAAATGCAGATAGAACATAAACATAAATCAGAGAAAACAAGCCAAGACAAGAGGACACAAGATGTGGCACTAGTCAGGGACAAACCCCAATGTGGGGAAACCCTTGATCAATTCTTCTTATGTTCTTCAATAGTTCAGCAGAGAGAGCGATAGTACATATACATCAAAAGTCAACATTTTTACTTATCAAAATAAGAGCAGATATCTTCTTCATGAAGATAACACATGAGGTAGTTGATCTAGACTCCGGTGAAGACATACTGCTTCAACTGATCCTGCAAGGTGACTCCATCACCATGTCGCACCCATCATTGTGTTGCACCTCATCATCATGCTACGCCTGTCACTGTGTTACACCCAAATACTGAGTTTCTCTCATCACTGTGTTGCTCCCATCACAGAGCAGTACCTCATCATCGTGTTGTACCCATCATCAACAACCTGTTGCAACACCATGTTGTACCCATCATCAACAAGTTGCTGCAATACCATGTTGTACCATTGTGTTACACCATACTTGTGCTGCACCATACTGCACCATGTTGTACCCATCCTTACCGTCACCTATATGTTGCATCCTTCATTTTGTTTCAACATATTATGTTGCTCATACAGCATCCAATATGATGCAACCATTTACACTTATCAGCCTTCGTTGCTTGCTATGGCTTGCAGCCTGACTGAGCAACTAGGCTATGGTTATTTAGGCTTCTTTCATATTCAGGCAGTGGAGAACTTCTCTAGAACAGAAACCAATAATTGCTTATGGAAGTCCTCGAAAAGTCCTTCTTACCTGCATGTAACAGTCTTCTAACAATCCTTCTTAACTGCATATTAAGGCCTATAATGACTGCGTCCTAGTGCACATTTACATGTTGTTGTTAGTTGTATCGTTGGAATCAAACACCGATTCGGATAGCCTTCACAATGGACTAGTTAGGGTACCAATGAATTCCTACCAGCCTTCTCACATCAGCTGCAACATCCCTCCCAAGGCTATGGTCACCCTTCTTCAGCACTCCTAAATGAGCCACGTTGTCACCTACAACAAAGTGGCATAAGGACATATCCTCCAGAATGATAGTTGACTTTTCTTACAGCATCTCCTTTATCATTGCAGCCATGATGACCTCCTTGAGGGCTAATAATAGCCCTCCTTTGACTATGGTTATAAGCACAAATGGACAGTTGCTATAGTCCTCTATTTTTGTGACTGTAACCTTCTCTTTTTACTACGGCTGGGGCGGACTTGAGACCGTAGATTAGGAACCATTCAGGAAACCTATTGTAGCTCTAGAGATCCCCTAGGACTGTAGCCAGATCTTGTCATTTACTGTAGCTAAGGTAACACTGTAGTCCTCCCATTAGGATTGTAGTTGTTCGGTATAGAAACCTTTTACATGACTGTGGCTAATTCTTTCTGTTAGGGCAATGTTAAGTCTTCCTTATTAGCGAAACATTAGGGCTTCATTAGGGCAGTGTTAGAACAGCATTAGAAGCCCATCTTCTTAATTGCATTAAGCCCTTATCTCCATGCCATCGTTAGCAACTAGGGCATATTCTTTAAGGCAGCGTAGAACCTTCTTTCCCATGGCAGCATCTAGGGCAGCTCCTCTTAGGGCAACATATATCCTTAGGATATCTCCTCCCACCAAAACCCAAAGACAAGTAGAGAGGAAGATATCACAAGAAGAGTGTCTGTCCAAATGACTAGCAAGCCATCTCTTTTTATACTAAAACTTTGAGCACAAGTGGGGGCAATTTTGTTGATGGCCGACCTTGACAAATTGTCCCATAACACAAATAAATTCATATCTCCATGAATACATGTCGGAATCGAATGATCTTTAGATCAATCCTACACCTCTCGATGAGAGGAATCCAAGAAAGATATCATCTACCATGAATAAGTATACCCACATGGATTTTGGCCCTAGTTTCCAATTTTAATAGCCTTTTATGGATTTGTACTTTTGAGATCCACTCGAAGATGATCAACATTTCCCCTTTTTGATGACCTCATTCTTCTGTCAAGTATGGTGTCTCTCTGAAGCTCATTAAGAAATTATGGAGAAAAATATTCAATTGATGGAATCTGTACACTTTCTCCTTGATCTTCAATCAAAGGAGGCTCATACAATCTCAAATTTTCAACAATAACAATAGAATAAATTTGCATATATGAAGGAAAATCAAGCTTGAAATCATTATTACCAATCTTTTCCAAAATTTTAAATGGGCCATTACGAATTGGTTTCATCTTTTTACCTTCACCTTGAAGCCTTTCCTTGCTAATTTAAATCCAATCTTCATCACCTACTTTAAATTGATGATCCAAATGATGCTTATCATGCCTTTCCTTATACTTTCCTTGACTCTTTTCTAGTTTTTCTTGAACTGTTTGGTGAATCAACTAAATTTCCTCAATGAATTTATTTTCTCTATCTATGTCGCTATGTCCATCTACAGCTACATCTTTCTCAAATATGAAATCCAAAGGCGATTTAGGAAAATAACCAAGACATGCCTCAAAAGCAAATTTAGGGTAGAAGAGTGTTTTTCTCGGTTGTAAGCATGTTTAATATAATGCAAATATTCATCCCACAACTTAGTATGTTTGTTGCAATATCCTCTTAGAAAATGAATAAATGTCTTGTTGACCACTTCAGTTTAACCATATGTTTGTGGATGGAAGGGTGTACTTTTCTTCAACTTGGTGTCCATCAAGTTCCATAAATTTGACCAAAAATTACCAACAAATCAGGAATCACGATCGCTTACAATAGAAGTAGGTAATCCAAAATGAACCCATACATTTTGAAAGAAAAGTTGAGTTATTTTTTAGCTGTAATTTGTTTTTACAAGACATTAATATGCACATCTTGTTGAACCTATCCACAACTACCTACAAATAATCATGAACTTTTCTTGATAAAGGAAGACCTCCTACAAAATCCATAGAAACACTCTCCCATAGACGTGAAGGCATTGGAAGTGTTGTGTACAATCCTAGTTTCCTATTACTAGGCTTACTGACTGCACACAATGAACAACCTCTGATAAAACGTGACACATTTTCAAGCATACGAGGCCAGTAAAAATACCTCTGAAGATTTTCCATTGTTTTACTTACACCGAAATGTCAAGCAATAAGAGAACTGGGCGCTTCCCTTGTGAGATTTACTCTCTCTCCCTATGGAACACAAATTTTTCCCAAATGATACAACATATTATGATGTACACGGTAGTCTAATTCCTCAACTTGGTGCCCTTGACTCAAGTTTGAATATACCTCTTGAAAGTCAGCATCATGTGTGTATTTTTCAACATAATGTTTAGTCAAAACATAATGATTCTTGAGTAAAATGGCTACATTAACAACTGGTCTAGAAAACATATCAGCAACTCTGTTATAAAATCCTTTATTGTACCTGATTACCAAGTTGAATAGCTGTAAGAATCCCATCCAACAAAAGTGCTTTGATTGGTGCAATTTTGTTTGAGCTTGCAAATATTTAAAAGTTTGATGATCAGTGTGAATAACGGTTTCTTTTCCCATTAAGTAATGCTTCCATTTCTTCACAATTTGCACCAATGCATAAAATCTCTTTATAATATGTAGGATAGTTAATAAAAGAACCATTAAAAATATCAAAATGAAATGAAATGGGCTTACCATGTTGTAAAATAACTACACCCATGGCGTAGTCACTTGCATCTGTTTGTATTTCAAATGGTTGTTTCAAATCTAGCAATGCTAAAAATGGTGTTGAACTGATCTTACAAACTCATCAAGAAAGGATCTTGAAACATCATTCATAACTCTCATGAATGTAGCTAGAGCATTACAAAGACCGAAAGGCATAACCAACGACTCAAACAATCCATGTTTGGTTTTAAAAGTAGTCTTCCAAATATCCTCCTCAACTATTCTAATGATGATATCCACTTCTCAAGTCTAATTTAGTGAAATATTTTGCATTCTTCAACTGATCTAGCAAATCATCTATTCTCGGCAGTGGGTATCGATTCTTTATAGTAATTTTATTCAAAGCTCGATAATCTACACACATGCGCCAGGTTCCACCTTTCTTGGGTACCAAAACAATTGGTGAACCACATGGCAAAGTAGACGGATGAATTACACCTTTATCTAACAATTCCTGGACTTGTTTCTTAATTTCTAAACTTTCTAGAATTGACATTCGATACATACCGGTATTTGGGAGTGGACAACCTTGTTGTAGCTGAATTTTGTGTTGAATTCCCCTTTTTGGTGGCAATCCCTTTGGTTCTTCAAACACATCTCCGTATTGATTGACCACATCAACCAATTCAGCTTTCAGCTTCATGCCATAGCCTGCAAAGAATTCACACTCTGTGTCATTCTTCTGCTTGATCATATGGAGCACGAGATTCTTGTTGGAATTGACTAGTTGCTTCATTTTCCCTACGCTTGGTAAAGACAGATTAAGATTTCTATGATGGGCTCTCACAATATACTCCACTCCATCTTTGAACAAATGATATTTGTTCTCAAATCTATGGAAAAAAGCTTTCTGATCATACAGATACGGGCTTCCCAACACAATTCTAGAAATATCCAGCAGCATTACATCTAATTCGACTTCATCAACGAAATTGGCAGCAATATCAAACCTGAAAACGCATTTCCTTGTGATCTGAAGATTTGCATCCTTGGTTATCCAACCCAACGGATACGGTTTATGATGAGGCGTGATTTCTAGATTCAACTTCTTGACCAAGTCTATAGAAATTAAATTTACCTGGGATCCACTGTCAAACAGTGTATCAATCTTGATGTGTTTGGAAATAACTCTGATATGGAACAACTCAATTTTTTTTTCTTCATTTGAAGCATTGTTGGAGTTATTTGTTGCACTGGTTCTTGCCACGGCTTCCTCTTTGCTTGTTTTTTCCACGGCTTTTCCTTTAGTGACTGTGGCTGCAATCTTTGTTCCATCACCTAAGACGAAACCCAGGTCTTGTTGTACAATAGTGTTTGTCTTTTGTTTCCCTTTATTGTTAAATTTATTCAGCCTTAATTCAAGATGAAGCTTCCAACAATGCACTTCATCATGGCCCTCTTTGGAACAATTCTTGCACATGGGTTTCTCCCCTTCTTTCTTAACATAAGAATTTTTCTTCTGCTTTCCTTTAGATTTATTTCCTTTTTCACCACTCTGGAATGGATTCTTCTTACCTTCTTCTTGTACATTTTTCCCTCTTGCTTCGAGGTGTGTAGCTTGAACACAGACCTCATCAAGATTCGTGGGATTAAACATAAGAATGGTGTGTCAAAGATAGCTATGCAAACCTCCTATGTATTTCAGTAAAGTATCTTGTGACTGCAAGTCTACTCCAAGCATAGGAGCTCTTATCCTAAACTCCTGAGTATACTCTTGCACATTTTGACCTTTTAACTGTCTGAAATTTTGCCAATTCATGATAGATTTTTGCATGTGAGCAAAAGGGTAGAGTTGTCCTTTTATAGCAGCAATGAAATTAGACCTAATAGTAGAGATCTTACCATGTTTTTTGATCTCGTCTTGATTCCTTGCTTCCCACCAAATTAGTGTTGCACCCTCCATTCTCAATGAAGCCAACTGAATTTTGATATCATCCTCTTGAAGGTTATGAATTCTATAATACACCTCCAACTGACGAATGCAATTATCAAGCTTTTTACCATTCACTTCACCATTATACATAGGCAACTCGAATTTAACATCTAGTTTAAGTAGAGGTGATTTTCCAACTCCTTTTGAAGAATGGTGATGAGTATGAGTAAGGGTTGTATTAGTGGAAGACTGTGAAGATGCTTTTGAAGAAGAAGATGAAGAATATGGTGGAGAGGGTGGAGGTTTTTCTCCATTCTCATTATCTCCTTTTCCATTACCTCCTCCTAAAGAGTCTTCTCCTTTGAGAGGTTTGGAACTTTCTCCTTGCAATCTACTATTCATCTCTTCATAGAGGACCTTCACCATCTTTGTCATATCAAAGAAAACCTTTCTGAAGGTCTTCTCATATTTCGTCATGTTTGTAGGTTCTCCTTCATGAAACATGATCTCTGGACTCTCAAATACAACTTGAGGCTGAATTGGTGTTGGAGATTTTGGCAACCTTGCCCTTCTTCCCCTTGACCCAATTTCAAGGCTTCCAACCAAAATTCCTTCACCTCTTTTGAGTTTAACCCTTGTTAACATGACACAAAACTAGCAAACAGTACTCCTTCTTTGCACAAGCAAATCTAGTAAGGAAAAATCGGTGCTCTAATACCAAATTGATCTAAAATGGAGCAAATTAGTAATGTTGTGCTAATTCCCCATTTAGATTAAAGCCCAAGATGTTTATCATTTTCTTAAAAAGTGCTTAAGGATTCACCATTTTTGCTTAATTAATTGATTCCCATGAGAGTTTCTTATGTAAATGTTATAAGCAATTTAACATAAAAATATGTTGAACAGCAACAAAATAACAGCAAAGAACAACAAAATACAACACACAACACAAAGATTTGATGAGGAATTCACCCCTCCTAGGCTACGTCTCCTTGGTCCGGCTTGCTTGGGCATTTATATTATGATCAAAATTACAACAAAAGTGTGTTTACAATGCTCAAATTCCTCTGAAACCTATCTAAATGAGTTCAAAATAGCCAAAATTTTCAGCATTGACTCTTCTTGCACCTAATTTGGATAATAACTGAAGAAGTTATGACCTCTCCCAGTTCTCCCACAATTTTCTCAACAAATTCCCCTTTACTAGCCACTAACCATCAAATTCAGCCTCAAAGCCGCCAAATTTGCCACATTTTTACCACCAGAGCCATACTTCCCGACGAGTTCAGAAATTGCAATCGAAAACAGCATTGGCGAAGAGACGGATGGAACAACTCCTTTCAAAAACTGTAATCATCGATTTGTGATGGCGGACTTAACGATTTATGCACCATGGTTCATAACAATTTCGCGTCTAGTATATATCGGCTTGTCGCAATCGGCCAGGGACCTGAACATTCCATACATTGCAACCTATTCTCTTTTCGCATCTAGTTCCATCGGTATTTCGCTATCAGTGCGGGCAGGGTGATTCTTAACAAGACTTCCTGTTGCGATGTGATTTTGCGATGCGATCCATGCGATATCGCATATCGCATCTCGACGGGACTGGGGGCCGATTTTTAACAGAAAACTTATGTCGATGCGATGTGATGGGACGATTTGTGGGACCAGTGACAGAGTGACACTTTGTGCCTCCCAATTGGCTGAAGAGACTTGAACTTGTTAATTGGGCACTTTTCTTGCCTATTTAGAAAATTGATTAGAATTCATTTATGGGAGCATCTGAACTTTGTTTTCGATTAAACGAGTTGCGTTGGATTCAGATCGCCGAGATCTATTCCAACCATACAGTTTCCATTCTGTTAAGATATGGTATGTTCTATGCTTATAACAGTTTACTTCTTTTTCTAATTATATTCCACAGATTAGAAATCACATGTTCGTAAAGTAAAGTGCAAATAGAACATTAAACGATCGACAGAAAACAAGCCAAGACAAGAGACACAAGATGTGGCGGCTAGCCAGGGACAAACCCCACAATGTGTGGGGAAACCCTTTGATCAAATATTCTTTTATCTTCAATAATTTAGCAGAGAGAAATAGTACAATAGATCTGATTTATATCAGCAGTAGCAAACCCTAGATCAGCAGCATCAGCATTAGCAGCTTCGTCATCAAACTAGGGCAGACAATATCTCACAACCGACCGTCGGATCGGCTTGATTCCACCACCAAAAGTTGCGGCTTCTAGAGGAGGTTCAGATGAACCTACAGCACAGTTTAGATGAGGAGATCTTCTAGTCCACGTAGGTCAAACTTCACTTCTATAGTTGCAGCTTCAGTTTCAGCAACTTCCTTCAAACTAGGGTAGTCGATATCTTGCAAACCGTCTATCGAATTGACTTGATTCCACCACCAAAAGTTGTGGCTTCTAGAGGAGCTTCAGATGAAGCTACAGTGTAGTTCAGATGAGGAGATCTTCTAGTCCACGCAAGTCAAACTTTACTTCTGCAGTTGCAGCTTCAGTTTCAGCAGCTTCCGGCTTCACATGTGTGAGGGAGAGACCCTTTTCTGCGCAATAGAGAAGAGACTCTTTTCTGCGCAGTAAAGAGAGAGATGTGATGAGTTGAGTGAGTGCAAATGAGGAAAAGTCCTCCTGTATTTATACACAACTGATGATGTTTGAATAGATGCGACTGTTGGGCTAATACTTATCGAAATCGGATGATCTTTATATCAATCCTACACCTCTCAACGATAGGAATCTAATAAAAATATTATCATCCATGAATACATGAAGTTTTGCCCTAGTTTCTATTTTTAAAACTCCCTCTCAACTAGGGAGAAATTCATCTGCAATCTGTCTATCGGTCGTTACTATTCATCCATCAAATGCACTGCCCTGTACAGCATGACCCTTGCCCTTCTCTGCTCTATTCTGCCTGTTCTGCTTTGTCTTGTTCTTCCCTGTACTGATCTGTACGGCTCTGCTCTGTTATGCGCTGCTCTGCTTTGTTATTTTCTGCTCTACTTTTGTCTGAATTATGAAGAAGAAGAAATGATCGAGGATGTATCATACTGACTCAAAGTCAATCTTAGAGTATGTACCATTGGTCGCAGACCAGTCTCAACCAACCCGAAGTCAGCGTCATAGTGAGTACAACTCCACTGGTCCCAGACCAGTATCATCCTCCACTGACTCAAAGTCAGTCTCAGAGTGCATACCATTGGTCCCAGACTAATCTCAACAGACCCGAAGTCAGCTTCATAGTAAGTACCACTCCTACCACTACTCCCAAACCAGTATCACAGTCTCAGAGAGTGTACCACTGGTCCTAGACCAGTCTCAACTTACCCGAAGTCAGCGTCATAGTATGTACTACTCTCACTGGTCCCAGACTAGTACTGCACTGACACGAAGTCAGTCTCAGAGTATGTACCACTGGTCCCAGACCAGTCTCAATCGACCCGAAGTCAGTGTCATAGTATGGTACAACTCCTACCACTGGTCCTAGACTAGTATCGCAGTCTCAGAGAGTGTACCACAGGTCCCAGACCAGTCTCAACCGACCCGAAGTCAACGTCATAGTATGTACCACTCTCATTGGTCCCAAACCAATACTGCACTGACACGAAGTCAGTCTCAGAGTATGTACCACTGATCCCAGACTAGTCCCAACTGACCCGAAGTCAGTGTCATAGTATGGTACAACTCCTACCACTGGTCCCAGACTAGTATCATTGATCCCAGATCAATGGAGGTCATCCTAGCGTAGGGAGTACGGTATATACAACAATTCATCCATCGGTACTACTATGGTCCCTAACTCTGTTTCCCTACTCATTGATCACATGAGAGGTACTTCCCATGAGTCCCAGACTGCATGGGTAGGATGCCTCGACAAGAGAACTAATCAATCCTGTCCTCATAGGAGAACACATCAATCCAGGCCTCACAGGAGAACACATCAATCCTGCTACAATTTCCATGGAGAACACATCAATCTAGGCCTCACAGGAGAACAAATCAATCCTGCTACAATCGCCATGGAGAACACATCAATCTAGGCCTCACAGGAGAACTAATCATCCTGCTACACAAGAGAGCGAATCATCCTTTTCCAAAAGAGAGTGAATCATCTTGTCCCACAAGAGAGAAAATCATCTTGTCCCAGTGCCCACCACCAGGGGAGGGTGAGTCACCCTGTGGTCGTATGTTGCTCCAGTAAGAACCGCAAGCCCTTAGAGCTCCCAGAGCTCAATGTATGTAACATGTAGGACCCTTGTATAAGGGTTTCTTGATGACTCCAAGTTGTTTGGGAAAATCACTTTCCTTGGGGCTTTGACAAGGTGTATCGACCTGTACATCATCTTAATGTGATGGAGCCTCCTTGCTCATCGACTTACCATATCCCAAATGATGTCTATCTGCTGGAGCAATCAACAAATACGAGATTCCTCAATAATTGAATCCCACCTCTAGTTGTTACAAAGAATCACAGTTGTATGTGTTCAAACAGCTCGCTGAAGAGCTTCCCCAACCAAGCAACTTCATACGAGATCATACTCGTAGATATGTATCGGGTCTTGGCGGTGCTTATGGCAACCGACTTCTGCTTCCTACTCATCAATTATATCCAAGCAGAATCCAAAGAGAAACAACACTAAAAAGTGCTCAAGTTATCCTCCTCACTACCTACCTAATCAGCATTCGAATAATCATGCAGTTTCATATTTCTGGCAGTGTATCTCAATCCATGAGAGATTGTGTCCTGAAGACATCTCAAAAGATTCTTGGCACCAATCTAGTGAGGCTCAACCAAATATGAGCTCACAATGCTAACTGCAAAACATATGTTCGGACGGAGGTTCACCAAGAACATCAACGCGAATGAGTTTATGAAACTCAAAGGAATTTCCCAAATCTGGTCTGACATCACTACCATATAACTTCTGAAAGTTAAGATCCTCGAGGTAGTCACAGGCTTGCAGTCCACCATACCAAATCTTTTCAGAATCTTCACTGCATTTTCCTTGAGATAGGAAAATTTCCCTTGGCTTCTGCCACACTTCAAGTCCTTGGTTCTTCATTTCAAATTCAGAAGCCAACTCCCTCTTACATTTGTGAATGAGAGGGTATGCACCTGTTAGAAAGAGGTCATCCATATACAACACCAGTATGAGAGGCTTGTCATCTTCAACCTTAAGGTAAAGGTTAGGATCAGCTTCACTCCTAGTGAATCCCAGCTTCATCAAGTAGCTATAAATCCTCTCATACCATGCTCGGGGTGCTTGCTTCAGCCCATATAGAGCCTTCTTCAACCTGCATACATGAGATTTTCAATTATAAATCTCAAATCCTTCAGGTTGCTCCACATAGACCTCTTCTTTGATCGAACCGTGCAATAACACGATCTTGACATCCATCTGATGTAGGTTGCATCCTTGTGAAGCCACAAAGTCTATGATCAAGCCGATGGTCGTATATCTGGAAACAGGTGCAAATATCACATCATAGTTTATACCTTCCTTCTGGGAGAAACCATGAGCAACAAGACGAGCCTTATACTATTCCGTACTTCCATCTACTACAGCTTTATCTTTTAAACCATTTTGAAGTAACAATTGTCTTGTCCTGGGGTCTAGGATCTACTTCCCAGACATCGTTCTCCATAATGGTCATAGCATCCTTCCATACTTGATGCTTGACGGCATCTGAGAATGATGAAGGCTCATTTTGTATGATTGTGATCATACTGGTCACGTATCCTTGATACCTGTTGGGTTTCTTACTTTCATGGAAGGTTCCTCGGGGTGCAGCATTTCCTTCAGCATCATCAAGTGGCCCCCTAAGCCATGAAGGCCTCTTCCTGGAAGAGGAAGGCTCAGGTGGATAAATAGGATCCATCAGTTCTTCCACATCAGGCATTGTTACATCATCATAGAGATAGCTTCCACAATCATACGGTGCCATACCATTCTGCTCTGGAGTATGTGGTGTAGTAGTCTCCCTCTAAATGCCAACCTCAGGTATGCCTGAGTGAACCAACTGTAATATATCAGAGGTCTTGCTTAGGCTTGAGGGGAATGGTCCCCTTTTGAGCTTTCCTTTGGCACATCCCGAACATACACCTTCTTTTTCTACTCGGAATTCTGGCATCCCTGTTACCATATGTCTTACATCTAGTAGATCTTTGTAATAAAGGTAGGAAAACCTCCAATGCCAAAGTTCGAACTGAAGAGATGTGCCATAAGACATGACACCTACCTAAATTTCATCGACCTGATAACATGAAACCCAAGAGTAAAGGCATCTTTAACATTATTTTTCGATACACATACCTTGCCATCGCTGAAGGTTACCTTATAGCCTTTATCTTCCATTGTCGAGATGGACACCAGGTTCTTTTTGAGGTCAGGTGCATTTAATACATCTAGGAATTTCTATCCTTCTTGAATGGTTGTCCTCTTCCTTGATTCCCAACTCTCCTCTTACCTTTGCTATTGAATTTGTCATTCCTTTGATTGCCATCAGAGGGATTTTGATCATCATCCCAGTGTGAGTCCTTTCTATCAGGGCACTCCCTTGCATAGTGACCTGCTTTATTGCAAATGCAACATCATCCTTTTCTTCCACCCTTAGGTCCAACCTTTCCTTTTGATTTAGTCCCGGAATTATTTATTTTCTTAGCATGAGAAGAAAAGGTAGCAGGAGGACCTTTAGGCATGGGCATTTCTTGCTCTTCTACCCTTGTTTCTTCTTGAATGCATCTAGCCATTAATTCCTCGAAACCAGGAATTACATTATTGTTCAGAAGAGTAGTCATGAACACATACGATTCAGATGGTAATCCTCCAAGAGTTGTGAGTGCCATTTCCCTATCAGTAATAGTCTCCCCAATAGATAGGAGATCGTTCTTGATCTTAGTGATTCTTAAGAAGTATGCTTTCATACTCTCATCTTTACCCTTCTTGATTTCCCTCAACTTATTTCTAAGAAACAAAACTTGATTTGCATCATTAACTTTAAATAAACTCACCAGTATATTGTAGATTTCCTTGGAGGTGTTTAGGTCAGAGATGTAGGCCTCCAAGTGCTTGTCGATAGAGTCCTGGATGATCTTCTTTGTTTTGACTTCTTCGTTTTTCCATTTGTTCCAGGCAACAGCGGATGCATTTGATGAAGGCTCAACAATATTGCCTCTTACATGGTCCATCACTCCTTGATCTTCTAGGGTTACATCGATAGATATCTTCCATCCGTGATAGACAACTTTCTCACGGAGCTTGTCTTCGGCAGGAAAGAGTGTTGAAGACCCCATATTTCTTTTAAGATAGTCTTGCCTATCTTCTCTTCGGTGATTGCTCTTACTCCTGCTCGGGCTTTGTCTTCACCTCAGCTCTGAACCCATGTTAAGATATGGCATGTTCTATGCTTATAACAGTTTACTTCTTTTTCTAATTATATTCCACAGATTAGCAATCACATGTTCATAAAGTAAAGTGCAGATAGAACATTAAACGATCGACAGAAAACAAGCCAAGACAAGAGATACAAGATGTGGCGGCTAGCCAGGGACAAACCCCACAATGTGTGGGGAAACCCTTTGATCAAATATTCTTTTATCTTCAATCATTCAGTAGAGAGAAATAGTGCAATAAATCTGATTTATTTCAGCAGTAGCGAACCCTAAATCAGCAGCATCAGCATTAGCGGCTTCGTCATCAAACTAGGGCAGACGATATCTCACAAACCGATCGTCGGATCGGCTTGATTCCACCACCAAAAGTTGCAGCTTCTAGAGGAGGTTCAATTGAACCTACAACGCAATTTAGATGAGGAGATATTCTAGTCCACGTAGGTCAAACTTCACTTCTATAGTTGCAGCTTCAATTTCAGTAGCTTCCTTCAAACTAGGGCAGTTGATATCTTGCAAACCGTCCATCAGATTGACTTGATTCCACCACCAAAAGTTGCGGCTTCCAGAGGAGGTTCAGATGAACCTATAGTGCAATTTAGATGAGGAGATATTCTAGTCCACGCAGGTCAAACTTTACTTCTACAGTTGCAGCTTCAATTTCAGCAGCTTTCGGCTTCACATGTGTGAGGGAGAGACCCTTTTCTGCGCAATAAAGAAGAGACTCTTTTCTGCGTAGTAGAGAGAGAGAGATGTGGTGAGTTGAGTGAGTACAAATGAGGAAAAGTCTTCTTGTATTTATACACAACTGATGATGTTTGAATAGATGTGACTGTTGGGCTTCTAAACCAACATGAGTTGTAGGTTGGCTTGATAATAATTCCATAATCAAAATAAATTCATATATCCATAAATGCTTATCGGAATCGGATGATCTTTATATCAATCCTACACCTACTAATGAGAGGAATCTAATAAAAATATTATCAACCATGAATAAGATGACCCACATGAAGTTTTTCCCTAGTTGCCATTTTTAACACATTCCATTCTATGAACTTTGATTTTTGAGCATAAACTTGAGCACCTAATCAGTCCGTAGCTATCACTCTGGCGAGGGAAAATTTTAGGGGCTAATATTCCATGCTTTTTCCAAAAAAAAAGATTCGCCAATTTCCATTTTTCTAAAAATAAATTCGATCAAATTTTATAGTATAAAAATATGTTACCTTAACAATCGCCAATATGATATATTATAATAAAAAATAATTAGAAATCTAAACATTTTTAAAAAATTATCATCAAACATTTTGAAATTTGGATATTAGGGACTTGTAAGATTCGTCAAGGTTGCTAAACTTTAATATAAACTTCCATCCTTAATATTTTCACAGTATGGTATTGACTGCATCAACTGCCACTGGTCCATCCTACTACTAAATATTTTGGCCCCTGTAGCTAGGTAATAATCCATGAGGTGGACTTCTCAAGGACCCTGCCCATTTGTACCACTCTGGGGTGTTGGGTTGTGTTATATTCTTTCCACAACTAGCCCACGTAGTTAACATGGGGGTTAGAAGGGGGGCGGAGCCCCCCCCTTCGTTGCACTGATTGCGTAGCGGGGGGGCTCGTAGGGGGTTTGAGGGGTGCAGGTAACCCCCCTCTATGGGGTCCAGGGCAGCGCCCCAGAAAATTTTGTTTTTGGACCCTATATTAGGTTGGGCGGACCTGCCTATGGTTTTGTGCATGATTTTTTGCACATGGTTTTGGACGCGATGGTTTTCGGTCCATGGTTTTGGACAATGGTTTTAAGTCCATGGTATTGGATGCTTCGGCATGTATAAATATGTATTATAACATTGAAAGGAACATAATGAAAAATCAAGCTAGTAGTCCCGGTTTTGGGATCCAGGGGAAAATCTTTGTGTATATGTGTTTTATGTGTTATGCTCTCGCATTGTTTATTTTCTATGTTTTAGAATTCGTATGCAGGTAATTTCTGTACGGGGTTAAAACCTACATTTGATATTAGACCTATTTTGGCTTCAAGGGGATGCCTTTGTTGCTGAGGGGTTTCACTCGGGCCTGTGGTAGAACCTGTTCAGTGGGAGATCTGCGAGATCGATTCTAGTGGTTAAAGAAGATGGCGAGCAGTGGAAAGATAGAGATTGAGAAATTTAATGGTCAGATTTTTGAGTTGTGGAAACTCAAGATGGAGGATCTGTTGGTGGATAAAGATCAGTGGATCGTGGTAGATCTGGGTACTAAACCAACAGTAGTGTCTGATGAAGAATGGAAGAAGTTAGATCAAAAGGCAAAGAGCACAATATGATTGTGTGTCTCAGATTCAATATTGCTAAATGTATCAGGGGAAGCTACAGCTAAGGCTTTGTGGGACAAGTTGAGGACTTTCTACCAATCTAAATCTCTGGTGAATAAACTGTTCCTACGGAAAAAGTTGTATAACCTGAGGATGAAAGATGGAGACTCGGTGACAGAGCATATGAATGCATTTAATAATATGGTAAGTCAATTATTATCTGTTGATATTAAAATTTTAGATGAAGATAAGTGCATCAGTTTGTTGTGTTCTCTACCAAATTCGTGGGATAGTTTAGTCATTACAATAGGTAGCAATGCAACTACCTTGCAGTTTGATGAAATAGTCTCATCCTTGCTGACGGAGGAGATGAGACAGAAAAATATGGAGAGCCAAAATGGTGATGCCTTTTCTATACAAGGATGGTCCTAGAATAGAAACAAAAATAAGTCATCGAGTGGGAGATCTAAATCTAGAGGGAGAACTAAATCTCCAGGAAAACCTTTAAAGGTGGTTTGCTGGAAATACGGAAAGGAATGGCACTACAAAAGGGACTGTAAATCTAAATCTCTTCACAGAGGAAAGGGATATGATGATGCTCCTTCTGAAGAGGCGAAAACCACCTCTGATGAAGGTGGGGATGTGTACTTGGCTTCTTCAAGTACACATGCAGATCATGAGGCATGGTTGATTGACTCAGGTGCATCCTTTCACTTCACTCCCCATAGAGAGTGGTTCTACGAGTATGACAAATACGATGGTGGTGATGTCTTCTTAGGGGATGATAGGAAGGCCAGAATCATTGGTCATGGAAAAGTAAAGTTGAAGTTGCAAGGTGGAAGGGTTAGAACACTTCCCGGTGTTCTGCATATTCCTGCATTGGCCAGAAATCTGATTTTTGTAAGCAAGCTAGATATGCAGGTGTAAAAACAGTGTTCGAGAAGGATATCTGCAAGATGGTTCAGGGAGCACTAGTATTGATGTGGGGAGTTCGGATTGGAACTCTGTACAAGCTGGAAGGTAGCACTGTTGTTGATGGGTGCAATAGTTCTGTGGTTCCTGAAAGTGGAGCAGAAAATCTAGTGGTCTCTGGAGAGAAGACCATGTTGTGGCAGCAAAGGCTTGGACATATTGGAGAAAAGGGCCTTCAAATACTTCATGGTAAGGGTATGGTAGAAGGTATGAGTAATATCTCTGTGGATTTTGATTTCTGTGAAAATTGTGTATATGGGAAGCAGAATCGGGTGAGTTTCTCATCTAGTGGTAAGAGGGCGAAACAGATATTAGAGCTTGTGCACAGTGATGTGTTTGGACCTGTGAAGGTTCCATCACTGGTTAAGTCTGTGTACTATGTATCATTTATATATGACTTCTCAAGGAATACATGGATATATTTCCTTAAGAATAAATTTGAAGTATTTGACAGGTTTAAAGAATTTAAGGCTCTGGTGGAAAACTAGACAAAGAAGAAGATAAAGGTGTTGAGGACAGATAACGGTGGAGAGTTTTGCAGTAAGGAATTTGAAAAATTATGTAAGAAGTGTGGTATAGCACGGCAGAAGACTACTCCATATACACCTCAAAAAAATGGATTTGCAGAAAGAATGAACAAGACGTTGATGGAAAGGGCAAGAAGCATGCTCAGTGGTGTCGGGTTAGGACAAGAATAATGGGCAGAGATGGTGGAGACTGCATGTTACCTAGTCAACAGATCATCTTCATCGGCATTGGAAGATAAGGCTCCACAAGAGGTATGGACTAGTAAGAAACCTTCTCTTTCACATCTAAGGGTATTTGGATGTGATGCATATGTACATGTTCCAAAAGAGAAAATAACCAAGTTGGATAGTAAATTTGAAAAGTGCATCTTTATTGGGTATAAGGATGGTTTAAAGGGTTATAAGCTTTGGAACCCAATAACAAGGTTGTGTACAGCCGAGATGTGGTGTTCAGAGAGGTGAAAGATATTATTAAACATGAAGTCCAACCAAAGGAACCTGAGAAGATAGAGTTTGAGCTAAAGGAGGAAGAATCATACTCTACAACAAGAGGAGGAATCAGAAGATGAAGAGCCACAAACTCCGGGTGTGAGAAGATCAGTTCGAGAAAGAAGGCAGCCAGAAAGGTATAGTCCATCTACTTTCTATTCAAATGTTGCTTTATCTATTACTGATGATGAACCCGGAATTGGGAAGGAAGCAGTAGATTCAGAGGATGGAAAACTCTGGAAAGAGGCCATGGTTGATGAAATGGCATCTTTTCACAGAAATGAGACTTGGGATCTGGTGGAGTTGTTGGCTGGAAGGAAACCCATTGGCAACAAATGGGTGTTCAAGAAGAAGACAAATGCATAAGGAAAAGTGGAGAAATACAAATCTCAGTTGGTAGCAAAAGGTTATTCCCAGGTGTCGGGAATTGATTTTGGTGATATTTTTTCTCCTGTTACCAAGGTAACTTCTATTAGATTACTTTTATCTGTTGTTGTTACTTTTAATTTTGAGGTATAATAGATGGATGTGAAGACAATATTTCTTCACGAGGATCTGGAAGAGGAGATCTACATGAAGCAACCTGAAGGTTTTGCGGTGGAGGGTAAGAAAGAACTGGTATGCAAGTTAAAGAAGTCTTTGTATGGGTTAAAATAGTCACCAAGGATGTGGTATCAGAAATTTGATACATTTATACGCGGACTTGGCGTCACCATAAGCAAAGCAAATCACTGTGTGTATTTTAAATTAATTGGTGACTATGTCATTTATCTAGTCTTGTATGTGTATGATATGTTTCTGGTTGGAAATGACAAAGAAATTATCCAGGATTTGAAGATCCATTTGTCCTCCAAATTCGACATGAAAGATCTTGGTGCTGCAAACTATATTTTGAGCATGGAAATTAAAAGAGATCGGACAAAGAGGAAGCTCTGGTTAAACCAAAGGAAGTATGTCAAGACAATATTGCAGAGGTTTAATATGCAGGATAGTAAACTGGTGAAGGTTCCTATTCCTGTAGGTGTAAAGTTATCTGTTGAACAATGTCCCAAGACACAAGAAGAGGAAGAGGACATGTCCCGTGTTCCATATGCTAGTGCATTCTGAAGCCTAATGTATGCGATGGTTTATACTAGACCAAACATTTCACATGTAGTGGGAGTATTGAGCAGGTTTATGCCAAAACCAGGGAAGGAGCACTGGACAGTAGTGAAGCGGGTTTTTAGGTATTTGCGTGGCACTAGTGATTATGTTTTATGCTACTAAGGAAGACCAGGATTGGGCAGAGTGTTGGATATTCATGGCTTTGTTGATGCAGACTAGGCTGGAGATCTGGATCAGATAAGATCTACAAGTGGGTATGTGTTTAACCTATTTGGAGGTGCAGTCAATTAGATGAGTAAGAAACAATCTGTAGTGGCACTATCAACTATAGAGGTAGAACACATGGAATCCACTCATGCAAGCAATGAAGCAGTTTGGTCACAGATATTGTGTTCAAGTATGGGGTTAGTACAGGGAGCTATAAGGAGAGACTGTGGCAGCCAAAGTGCGATTTTCTTGGCAAAGAACCCTGCATATCATTAAAAGACAAAGCACAATGATGTTCAGTATCACTTTGTGAGGGATATGATAGAAGACAAAAAGGTGTTGCTGGTAAAGGTGGACACTTTGAATAATACTACAGATGCATTGACAAAATTTATGGGCTCTAAGAAGTTCTCTTGGTGTAGAGAAACAATGGGCATTGCAGGGCTAGATAAATGACTAAGCTCTCTTGTCGTCCCTTGTGGAAAGAAAACAACAAGTGGGAGAATGTTGGGTTGTGTTATATTCTTTCCACGACTAGCCCACGTAGTTAACATGGGGGTTAGAAGGGGGGCAGAGCCCCCCCCCTTTGTTGATATACCTCCACGAGCAAGGTAATTTTTGTATGGGGTTAAAAGCTACATGGGGCTAAAACACCAAATCTACCCACCTCACCCCTCGAGGTATATTAACAAACATGGAGAAGTCTTCCTCAAGCCTTAAGGAAAGCCTATCAATCTCTGTTGAAGCTTCTTGTTGGTCCTTCTTCTCCTCCTTGTCCTTCTTCCTAAGAGGAAACTAGGTATTATAGTGACCGAGTTCACCACACCTTAAGCACTTGACCTTTGATAGGTCCTTCTTCTTTCTCTTCTCCCCCTATCCCTGACAAGTGCCCTTAGATTTGAGGGCCACATTCTCCTCCTCCTTCACCTGCTTTTGTTCGTTGCTCATGCCACTAATGGATCTCTTTAGAAGAGCTCACTTTAATTCCTCCTGTTGCAAGTTAGCCCACATTATGTCCCATTCTGGTAACTTGTCTCTACCCATTATGCTTTGGAGAAATACCTCTCAGTCCTCAGAGACACAATTCAATGCCAATCTGACAAGCTCTGTGGGTTGGGGCGCTACCCCAACTACTAACAGCTATTCTCGAACCTCCTAAATCCTAGTGAGGATGTGATTTATTCCTTCCCCCTTCTGCATCCAGATGATCCTCGACT
This sequence comes from Pinus tabuliformis, assembly GCA_031772625.1. Lineage (NCBI taxonomy): Eukaryota > Viridiplantae > Streptophyta > Pinopsida > Pinales > Pinaceae > Pinus > Pinus tabuliformis. Next base: position 349,606,341 of record CM062820.1, on the reverse strand, counting down.
TATCCTCAAGGTACATCTTTCATTGCATGGAAGTGCCCTGATATAGCATGGTGAGAGCATCCCACATATGCTTGGCAAGACTATATGATCTCGGACTTCATCTAGGATCAATCGTTTTTCCCGTGCCATCTCCTTTATGTAATCTTTGAGTTGATCTGCATATGTGGGAATTTCCACCACTGCATCAATATAGGCATTCAGGCCATATTCATCTATAAGCAAGGACATCCTTGTCTTCTAGATGATGTAGTTGAAAGCTCCCATATCTTGATCACGAAACCCAGCAATGGCCATCTCAATGAACTATCTAAAACTTCCTCTTTCCTTTTTCTCGGTTGTTGATTTCCTATTCGTACTCCCTTTTGGAGTGAGGAGATCTTCTCACAACAATTTCTTATCTGCAAGAAAAAAATTGAACTTCTTAAGGCTGGAAAAATCCTTGAGGAAGATTTTCCCTCTGTGTGTGCTCTTCTCTTTTCCACCTCGACACTAGATCTACTCTAGTGAAATATTGCAAAAACCACTGCATCTAGCTAGATATTTTCCCAACAAGAAAACTATGAGTTACTCCCTCTGCCTCTGGAATCACTCAATCTGGAAGATCGATTTTTTTTCCTCTCTCCTAGAAAAATGGTCTTCCTCAAGCAAATTGGTCTCCTGGAAAAATACTACACTTCCTTTGGGAATTTTGGCCTGTTTCCCACAAGGAGTAGAAAAATTCCTTCTTTTTGCCTATGAGCTCTCCGGATGATCAATTGTGCTATGATACCATGTGAAAATTCCAAACTAGAACCCTATTGCAGCAACTGGAAATTATTCTCCTAATTATTAATTTTATTTAACAATTTATTTGTTGTTTGCTACGGAAAATACTGAACAAATCACACTGCAACCTTCACAAATAAAATACTACGGAATAAAATAAAAATCTAGAAGCTTAGAAATGATAGCACACACACATAAAAATAACACAATTTTTTTTGACAAAAGTCCCTAGAAAAGACCCAACTTGGGAAAATCGGTGCAGCAGCTAATGATTTTATTATTATTCAAGAGTGAGAAATTATAAGTACAACTGGATGTTGAAAAATGGCAATCCTACAAAGAAGATATTGGAAAAAATCTAGTGATGAATTTTCCTGACCCCACAGGGAAACTCCCGGCATGACTTGCCCTCATAAATTCGACCCTCTAACCCTCTTCGTCAGCCTCTGCGTTGCTTTACATAGCCTATTGGACGTCTGGCCTTAGACTAGTCTCTGATGAAGTCATTTTTCCTTCTGCTAACTTGAAAGATGCTTCTCTAGCACTCTAGGACTCCTTCTGGTCCTCTGTAACTGAAGACATCTCTCCCTCTCAGCAAATTGATCTTGACTCTAGAGGTTGCTGCACTGCCCTAGTGTCAGCCCCTCTGTGGCTCTTCTACCTCTCTAAAAATGAACTTGATGGATCTGGATTGCCTCCTCCAACCTCACTATCTCTGCGCCTATCTCACTGCTTCGATCTCTAGTTCTCTCTCCATCAACTAACTACTACTACTCTGGAAATAAATTTCCCAATAAATCGAACTACTCAAGTGCATCTCCATCACCACATCAACCTCCTCCTATAATCCTCTGTTAGAGCACCAACAACCAATTAAAATATAATCGATGGCTAGGACCATCTCTAGATCAATCCCTGTGAGTTTCTAGATGATTATCGCCTTGACTTAATTAATATTGATTAATTAACCATATTACCTAAGTTTAGACTTAGGAAATATTTAAAAAATATTTAATAATCTAATTAAGTCATTTCTAGATGGAATTTTGAGAAACAATTCAGGTTTTTGGAGATCTCATTTATTCTATCCCCTCCACAAACTTTTGTGGCTAGAACACATTTGATGCTACAAAAACTAACGAAGACAACATCTCCTTCTCTCAGTATGTCAAGATCCCCCTTTCGACACATGAAATAAATAAGTGTTGATGCAAAGTCCTATATAAACAAATAAATAAAGGTGAAAGAAGAGAAAGGCTTCCTACATAGAGAGGTGAAACAAGCAACAATGTTGGGGTACTATTCAAACTCACTGGTAGCATAGCAATGTTTGTGCTTCTGAAGTGACTCTATCGGGATACTATCCAAGCTTGTTGGTAGCTGAGAAACACTAGAGATGAAAAACTATACTTTGAAAATATAAAGCTCACAAACTTCATTACCTTATCCTGAAGAAACATTGTGTGATCGTTGATCTTGTGTTTGTGTTTAACCGAGTAAAGGAATGAATGGGACTATGTTTATGCACAGGGTAAGTGGGGAAGCCATGGTAATCTAAACGATGAATCAATACTCCCTGAAGAAATAAACCCTGCACGAAAGAATTGACCAAGGCAGATAAGTTTGAGTTCTACTAGTGTGTCGCCAAGTGTTGTTGTTGCAACAAACACCCTCCAAAATTTTGCCTGCCCTTGAATTTTGGAGCCTATCATGGATATTGCAATCAACTTTTTTGTAGTCACTTCAAGCTCTGATTATTCTTTGAGCATCCTTTTGTATTGTAAGTGTCAAAGTCACCTTCTCACACATGCTCAGTCCACAATGAATTCATGAGCACACTTATTTTAAGTAAGCTTGAACAAGCATAGCATAGTCCATTGAAACTCTGCATGTGTGATTTCCAATCCATGTCGACATTTAGTGCGCACTTACATCAACAGCGTCTCACTTCTCGTTGTGGTTGTACTTCTATTTTGGTTAGTTTTTAAAATTGTCACTTTGCGTGCCTTTGTTTTCACGAGTGTTGTTTTCATGTTTTCGGTTGTCACTTTCACTTTTGCTTGATTTCCTTTTAATTAGTTTCATTTTCATGTTATCTTCGACCTAGCATTAGTTGTTTTCATCATCGTTCGCATATCACAATTGTCGTTCACACTTTTATTTTCATATCGAAAGTGTCTTCCTTTGGCGTGCGAATTATGCTTATCGTGTAAAGTGGAGTTTTGGTTTGTTTCAAGGGGAAATATTTGTGATAATGAGTTGTTCTTATCATGTATACATGTTCTGCACTCATATCCAAAGTTTCATGCATTGTCGCACAAGTGTCATCACTATCGTCGCAAAGTGTATCTTTAGTGTCACACTTGGAATGGGTTGTCACAATGTTGTTACATTGAGGAAAGTATGTTGTTCATGTTTTCTGATTGTTCCGTGGTGTGTAATCAAGTGACCTAAGTGTGTGATCATGTTCAAGTCTTGATTTTATTCAACTTCCTCTCACTAATTCAACACCTAGTCAAAATTGGAAAAACTCCCAACCGGGCCACTCAACCTCATCCACCCCTCTTGAACTACACAATCTTAGCCCTCAAGTAGAAACCTTGTCTCTTAGCATTGCACAACCTCAATTCGCAAGTCCAACCCCTTAGTCCCATAACTTTGCAACCATGTATCTTGGCATTTTGCAACCTCAGTGCTCAAGCCCAACCCCTAAGTCCCATAACTGCGCCATATTTATCTACAACTAATCTAGCACTGTGCATTGCATAGTCTCAGTCGTCAATACTCAATCTTGATCTCCTAAATTGTGAAACTACATAATCACCTAGCCTCTTCTCCTTCCAATACTGCGCATTGCACAATTTCAATGCTCAATCCTAGGCCTTGGCCTCCAAAACATTGAAATCATGCCCTCTAGCTAGGACTAAACTATGCATTGTTAAGTCCCAGACCTCAAGCCCAGCCCTTGAGCTCCTAATTTGTGAAACTATGCAATCACCTGGCCTCCTCTGCCTTCCAAAACTATGCAGTTGACTGAAATAGTGCAAAACCCCTTAGCATGGCTCACTGACTCCAAAACTGTGCAATCTGCTTGCCCAATCCAGCCTGAATTGTGCAGTGAACAGTATCAAGTCTCAATATTTACCCTTAACTTCCTGAGTTGTGCAACTGCACAGTCACTGAGCCTCTCCCTTAGCCTGTCACTCGATTCTGGCTCAGTCACTTGATCATCATGCAACATCTGAGACTAGGGGTTTATCAGACTAATGTTGTCTTGTCATGAGTGAATTGTAGATGTAGGTACTTTGTCATACCATGGCAAGATGATGATGAAGGATATGGAGAAGGATACCATGCCAGAATAAACTTCCTTAGTTGCAAACACAAGTTGATCAATCAAGAGGAAGCAAAGGGACATCAAATTGAGACAACAGTTGGAGATCAAGTTACACTGAAGACTCCTTATCTCTAAGCCATTTTGGAGGACAAAGAATAAGGATGTGATCCATCTTCCAGAATACAGAGAGAAAGTAGCAACAAATAATGGCATGGCGTTTCCTTGTTATCAATGTCATGTCATGTCATGAGTCATCATGTGCCACATCAGTTTGTGGAATATGTAAGAAATATATTGTAAAGTGGAAGTCCAAGAGCCATTCATGTAATGTGAAAAGTCATGTAGGAAGTCAAAAATTCATAGAGAAATCGAACAATCATGAGGGTAGCCAAAGAGTCACAAGGGAGGTGAAGCATCACTGATCAGGTGCTCAAGTTTATGCTCAAAAATCGAAATTCATAGAATGGAATGGAAATTGTATGGCTGGAATAGATCTCGGCGATCAAGATCCAATGCAACTCGTTTCATCGACGGAGTTCAGATGCTCCCAGAAATGAGTTCTCACCAGTTTGCTAAACAGGCAAAATAAGTGCACAGTGGGCAAGTTCAAGTCTCTTCAGCCAATTGGGAGGCGCCAAGTGTCACTCTATCGATGGTCCCACAAATTACCCCATCGCTTTGCATCGGCATAAGTTTTCTGTTAAAAAATCTTCTCCTAGTCCCACTGAGGTGTGATATGCGATATTGCATGGATCGCATCGCAACAGGAAGTCTTGTTAAGAATCACCCTCTCGTGCCGATAGCGAAACGCTGATGGAACCTAATGTGAAAAGAGAATAGGTTGAAATATATGGAATGTTCGGCTCCCGCCCCGATTTTGACAAGCCGATATATACCGGACACGAAATTGTTATGAACCGTGGTGCATAAATCATTAAGTCTGCCATCTCAAATCGGCGATTACGATTTTTGAAAGGAGTTGTTTCGTCCATATCTCCACCAACACTGATTGTGATTGTCATTTTGATTGTGATTTTCAAACCCACTAGGAATTATGGCTCTGGTGGCTGAAATGTGGCAAATTTGGCATATTTCAACCAAATTTGATGGTTAGTGGCTGGAAAAAGGGGAATTTGTTGAGAAAATTGTGGGAGAACTGGGAGAGGTCATAACTTCTTCAGTTCTTATCCAAATTAGGTGTAAAAAGAGTCAATTTTGGAAGTTTTGGCTATTATGAACTCATTTAGATAGGTTTCATAGGCATTTGAACATTGTAAACACACTTTTGTTGTAATTTTGAGCATAATAGAGAGGCCCAAGCATTAGAAGCTGTACCAAGGAGACGTAGCCCAAGAGGGGTGAACTCCTCAACAAATATTTGTGTTGTGTGTTGTATTTTGATGTTCTTTGTTGTTATTTTGCTATTGTTCAACATACGTTTTATGTTAAATTATTTATAACATTTACATAAGAAACTCTCATGGGAATCAGTTAATTAAGTAAAAATGGTGAATCCTTAAGCACTTGATAAGCAAATGTTAAGAATTTTGGGTTTTATTCTGAATGGGGAATTAGCACAGCATTACTAATCTACTCCATTTCAGATCAATCACCTCATTTTTTATATATACACCCTCATGGTACAAGCAAAGGACTTTTTCACCTTGGCTTCTCCAATAAGGCATCAGAGAAATAGAGTTAGTACTTTTGGGGAACAAGTCGTGGCTCCAATGCTCCACTATTGTAGCTAGTGGTGTACATTGTATACATGTGTCTCGGAACTTTTACTTAATAGATGAAGCTTAATGGCTAGCATGTTCTTCATGCATGAATTATGAATCTTTATAAGATTATTCTATGAATGTTTATGATTCATGTTTGTTTTTCACCTGTACTAATGTAATTGAACTATTTTGGTTATTTTAGTGCTCATTGTATTGAGGATTTGTTGTATTGGTTGCAATGACCATCGCATCTTTGTGGACTATTCCACTGGATGCTAGACAGATATTTTTGCTTGTATTGGTTGCATTACCATCGCAACTTTGTGTACTATTTCGTTGGATGTTAGACGGATCTTTTTCGTTTGTGTGTCTCTCTACTAGGGTGGTATTATTCCCTTGCTCTTAGGGGTTCACCTCTTTTTCCCTCCGCAGTAGAATAAACTTGACACACCTATAGCCGAACACTCACTGGGTACACTCACTTGCTTCTCAAAGGCACATATGTGATCCTCTCTCTTGTTGAAAGCTAAATCCAAGGCAAATCTATAAGAATATATTGCAACTGGGACAATACTCTGGATGGGGCTCCTATTCAAAATGGTGTGAAGTCTAATTGGGACTTCACGTCGAGGATACTCTCTTAGTTGATGGATTTCTAGGACCATCAACACCAACCAAATTCACCTTTCTTTGTTAAGATATAATTTATGATTGAAGAAAATCTTGTGGGAAATTTAATACTTCAAATGACCTCTTTTATATCATCATGTTGCTTCTTTGTTAATAACCATGGAAGGTTGTTTCAATCTCCATCATTATTTGATAGTATCGCACTCTTCATTGCATGATTGGCTTCCACAATGTCATTACAGATTTTCTGGATTTTTTCTTTATCCCTCCTACCATCTATGATCCACCGTAAATTTTCTATAACATTCTTCCCGATATTCATTGTATCAAACAAATGAGCTACTTATAGGTGGTCATAGTAGTGAAACCTCATTAATTGAGTAGGATAACTTTTCATTCCTCGTGGCAGCCCATGTCCTTCACGACAACTTATGTTGTATTCCAACTTCCATAGGTGAGGTGTCATTCTTCATGGTTTTAATCTAGTCTTTTTTATGCTTTTCAGTAGCATGATACCTATGGTTATTTGAGAGGAAGTTCTTGCACTCATCAAACACCTTTCATAAACATATTGAACAGTGAGATTTCACCTTAGGACCACAAATTGGATATGCATATTTACCCTTAGTTTGAAGGCCTACAAGAGATGGATTAATTTCAATTATAAACAAAGGGGTTATTTAAAATAAATGCATGATATGATCTAATTGAAATAATTATATATTATTAAAGTGCAATGGAATGTTACCAAAAAAATGTGTTAGTCCCGAGGCATCATGAATTGTCCATACAAGTATGCCATGGAATTGAAATTTCCTTTGCCTTATTGGTTTACATTTTTCATACATAGTGATTCCAACCCATAACTTCATTAACTAGTCGATAAGAAGCTTGATAAATACATTCATATATTTAACTTGGTACTTACCTAATAAATTGAAATTACACATAATTAATACTATGATATAACATATAAGTAAATAAATAAATATAACATATTATGCAACAAACAAGACAAATGAAAATGTTACAATATTCAAAAAAATAATTTAAACAAATACCTAGAACAATCATTGTCAACATAATGTGCTCCCTCTTTATTGACATCCAAGGAGGAAGGTTATTGTTGATAACAAAAATGGGCCACACTAAGTAATTAGACCTGAGCTCTCCAAATGGATTAAAATTGTGAGCTGCCAATAAAATCCTAACACTACAAGGTTCATATTTAAAATGCGGTCATTTTTCTACAATTTCCCTAAATGCATAACCATTTGTAGGAAATCGAAGAAAACCATCTTTACTTCTCTTTCGTGCACAGTAATCCATAAACTTTGCTATGCTTTCACACCTAAAATATATTTGTAATCGTTGTTGTTACATTTTGGGAAATTTCTTTTTGATGCAGGTTTTCCATAATATATAATATGATCATTAGGACATACATCTATAGCTTGATACTTCGTTCCAATTTCTTTCATAACAACACATAAATCTTGGTATGTGCGAGGTAACTCATTTGGTCATGGTAACAGAAATTCACCTACCAATCTAGCACAACATAAAAAAATCACTAGTTAGTGTAAACAATATTAATCATAAATATTGCATTCTTATTTTACACATTAATTAACACTTTAAAGAATGGAAAAAATCAACCTTTCATCTGATGAAACATATTGCATTATACCTTAGGATCTGTTTCATACAAGTGTCTGACAAACCTTTCAAAACCTTTAAATTCACCAACAATATTGTAGCAAATATAATATTTTCTCTTGAGCCTTCGCAAAATTGTGTAGCTTCCTTCTCTAGCACAGGCTCATCATCACAAAAAACATATGTGTTCTCATCGCCAAGCACATATTGGATCAATTGATTTGTCCCATCATATGGAACTATGTTATAATTAATGTCATATTTTTGCATAGGATCGTTATCTTGGGCTTCAATATTCACTCCATCTTCCTCAACTTGTAGAGCATCATTTCTAGCATTAATACTTGGTGCAATATTTGAATCACAGTACCTAGGGGACCACCTTGACTTTATAATAATTTCAAACAATCATATGAAATTAGTTTGCAGAACAAATATTATAACAATAAAAAAATTACAAATATGATAAACATAAATAAAATGTATATAATGATTCATAAATAGCAGCTTACCACCGAACAATATGTGTTCCCCCCTTCAATTTTCTCGTTCTTCCTATAATGTCTATAATTTATTTCATATGAAATTATCCACGAACGTCAGCACCTGCAAGAATTGGAAGGGAAATAACATTCCCATCATTAACCCCTTGCATATTAGTTTATACCCATCTAATGTTTTTTTGACATATTAGTTTCATAACTATTGTAGTCATAGAAAATATGTCATGACATCTCTTACATGTGGGATATTTATATATTTATTTATCGTTGCATTTGCAACATTAGATGACTAGTTAGAGTCAAATGTGACCAATAAAATAAACAGTTAAATTAACCTTGGAGTGAAAAACACCATTGATCATCGTAATTGCGACAACAGACACCGTTCATCGCAATTCTGACACCAAACATAATTTGTCTCATTTGAGATGAATAACATTTGTCGTCACAATTGCGACACCTTAGAAATAATCTGTCACAATTATGACTCTTAATTGCAATGAACACGAGCACCAAAACTAAAAAAAATTACAATATTCTTGACCTTTGCAATAGTATGGGCCATACCGTCAAACCATGTCGTCGCAATTTAGTACTATAAGTAGTAGTGTGTCTAAATCTAAAGATGTTGTGATTTTTTCGTTTCTATCAAATTGAGATCCTCCCTATTAAATGGATCCTATACATCCAAGAATCACAGGTTAAGGACATCCATTGTTGGAAACCTTTTCTTATATCCTCTCAATAGAAGTCCCCTTTGTGTACTTGTACATATGTCTACTCTTGTATGAGTAGATATGGTTGCTCATAGTCTATGAAATAACTTATTTGTTCATGAGACCAACATTCAACAAATTGATATCTCTCAATATTTTTCATAGATTGGATCACCATAAAAACTAGCATAGCTCATATCCCACTTACATAAATCAACTTTGATGAATGAATCAAACTTTCAATTTCTTTTATCATCATCCTCTTCAATAGCATGCTTGGTCATTGAATACCTCTTCCAAATCACTAGTAGATGTGTCATAAATATCAAGAGCTAGTAAATAAGTGTAACTTATTGAACTTGCGCTTTCACTTGGAGGGAGGTGGATGGGTTCTTGAATTATCCTAACATCAAGATTCTCCTCACATCCTTTTTCAATTATTTCTTGTTTTTCAATGTGAAAACAAGGAGGTTCTTCTTCATTGGTACAAGTAGGGATATCCACTTTTAATTCCACTATTTTTTCCCCATGAATGAGGTGATACACTCCACTCAATTCGATGTTGAGAAAAGTTGTGTCATTGATATCAAAGGAGTAGTCATTTATTTCGACAAGTGTAAAGCTCAAGGTGAGATTATTGGAGATTGTTGAGCAGGAAAGTAGTTGTCATTTATGTCAAGTAATTATTTTTTATGTGTATTTCATGTTTGTACACTATTGATTTGAGGGCCTATTTTTTAGGGAATTTTTTCTAAAATAGATCAGCTCCAGTTCTCTTGCAAATTCCATGGTTGGATAGTCCTCAAAAATACATTTCTAACAGTATAAGACACTTTGAAAAACTAAAAAGAGATAAGGAGTTATGACAGATTGAATTCTAGTGGGGTTCCAAGGGCACATATTTCCACACAGGCTGACAGAAGGCACGGACGATATTTATCCCATTAACTAGCCTAAAATATAATGGCACGCAATGTAACTTTTGGACATAAGGTTTTAGCGGGGAGAGTCGCTATCCCACAATTGACAGAGTCCGCAAACAAGAATCTTTCCCATCAAATAGTAGTAAATTCCATGTCTCATCACGGAGGGTCTATGGTGTAGACAGGGGTGTGATGTCATAATAGTGTGGTAGAAATACTTTCCAAAACGAGAAAACCTTCGTTGCTAGATAAACATATTGCATGTTGTGTCGCACCAAGTTCAAAGGTGGAAGGTTATGTGCATTACCCTGATATGGAATGCATTATATGGAGATTTTTCTCCAACAATGATAATTAACATAAATCTTGTGCACTAGGACTTTTAAATTAAAAAAGGAAATTGTTCGAAAAGCATAGGATCCTCGAGCCTTCCTTCCATGCCTGATGATTTGGCACAATGATAAATGGCAAAAGGAGATTGGTCAACACTAGATGATGTGGAAACCAGTTGACACTGGCATCAGCATATGATGATATGGGATGTTGTGATAGTTGACACGTGGCATGTTGATTCAGAATTTTTGGGTACCCAAGTGGTTCTTTGTCGAGTCACATGTGGCACCACTCACAGGGTAACACATGGCATGTTACTGACATGGGATAACACATCGCATGTTTTTGACATAGGATGACACATGGTAGTTCACATGAATGATATGCAACACATGGTGATTGCTACATCAGGAAATGAGGTGGAAAGAGAGGCCACATTGTGTTGGTTTTGAATGAAGATTCAACGACCATGATTCATAATCACCATCAATATCAATATCTACAATTGATATTAGGCACACAACCTACATAAAGTTTAGTGTGTGTACATGCACACGATGGATCTGACGATGGAGAAGGACTTGATTTAATGACCCAGATTCACATCAGATGCAAAACATGCGCAAGGTGTTGGCATTATGGATAATGTGTTTTCCTTGACGTAAACCTCATGGTTTTGTCACACACTCTTGTCACATTATGTCGCCTTATGATTGAGTGTGGAACTGATGTACCTAGCTAAATCATGGATGGAGAATGTTCTTAATGATTGTAAAGGTATTCAAGAGTCTTGATGGTTACAGAGGAGCTAAAGTGGTTCTTTGAAGTGTTGTAGGTAATACGAATGTTTTTATAGGTGATGCAAAGGATGAGGAAGTATATTGGAAGCTTAGTCATAGGTTACATTTGAAGTAGATTGAAAAATGTGATGTTTGTGAACCATGCGCTACTTTTGTAAGCGAAAGTCATGTATACGCAAGTATCAAGAACAAGAGTCACATATACATAGGTTTCATGAACAAGAGTTGTGTACACAACCCTGCGCTTATAAAATTAAAAAAAATAAAAATAAAAACACGAGCATTTCCCATGGTAATCTCCCACGGTTTTGTGTTGGAAACGTCTATTTGATTCCATCGACTATTCCCATCAACAAATCCAAGATATTTTCATGTGATATTGGAAATGAAAAGAGATTATAAAAGGAGAAGTAGATAGATCAATTTTGTGTGCATTTGATGGGTTATTCCTTTGTGATATGATCTGGAACAGGTGTGCACTAGGATGCAAAGAGGAGGCTCATATCTAAGAGACCTAAAGATGTATTGGAGAGCTAATGGATGTGCTTGTTTGATTTTATTATTTCATGTGTAATTGTGTTATGCAACCAACTCATAAAATAGAAGAAAATATAGATCAACAACTTAAAAATTAGCCTCTTCAAGGGGGAAACCTCCTTTACATTACATAAATGAACAATTCTTGCATGATACAAATGATAAGACCTACTTAGTATGTATAGGAATCTAAAAGGTCACAATATAATAATAGCCTACATAACAATAATAATGTAAGTGCACAACAATAACAATAATGGGCTTTTATGGGGCACAACAATAACAATAGGGGGTTACACTAACAATAAAAATAAGGGGAATACAAGAGTATTATAGGGACCTGACATGCCCCTCTCCTTCAAAAAAGTGTTGTCCTCAATGCTTTAGTACTCCTAGATGATTCTGTATAAAATTCTCATTCTCCCATGTGGAATCTTCGACGGGTAAGTTCTTCCACTTAATGTGATACTCTAAAATTAATCGATTTCATAGTTTTCATGTTCTTATTTCCATGACTGCTTCAGGCTCAACTATGATTTTTCCTTCTTCGTCAAGTTTTGGCAACGTTATTTGATCTGGGAGCTTGTCATTGATAACCTTCTTTAAGCATGAAACATGGAAAATTGGGTGTACTTGGGAAGATGCAGGCAGCTCAAATTCGTATGCCATCATACCAATCTTTTGAAACACCTTGTAAGGACCATAGTTCTTGGGTGATAATTCATCATCCTTCTTAGATTGCATGAGGGACATTTCTTTGTATTGTTGTAGCTATAAAAATACCCAATCGCCTACATCAAAAATTCTTTCACTGCGATGCTGATCTACCTATTGCTTCATTTGATTCTACACCAGAGTGAGGTTTTCCTTTAAGAGTTGGAGAAATTGTTGTTGATGCTCGATGTGATCTTCCACTGCTTGAACCTTAGAATTTTCTCTTAAATATGATGTGATGGTAGGTGGATGATATCCATAAAGTGCCATAAATGGGGTTATTTTTGCTACAGTATGGAAGAAAGTGTTATACCATGATTCAGCTAGAGGTAACCACTTGACCCATTATGTTTGTTTATTAGATACAAAGCAACGAATATATCATTTCAAAAATGTGTTCACTATCACAGTTTTCCCATCAGATTGAGGATGATAAGATGAGTTATGAGCTAATTGAGTACCAAGACAAGAAAATAATTTCGTCCAAAAATTTCCAGTGAAAATGGGATCTTTGTCATTTACAATAATCTTTGGGTTTCCATGTAGCTTTTGAATTGTTTCCATAAATGCAGTAGCAGTTGTATTGTCTTTAAAAGGATGAGATAATGCATAAAAGTGAGCATACTTGGTAAGTCTATCAACTACCACCATGATGACACTATTTCCTTCATAATTGGGTAAACCTGTGATAAAATCCATTGACACCTCCTCCCAATGCTGACTTGGAATGGCTAAAGGTTGTAACAAACCCAAGGTCTTAATTGTCTCAAGTTTATTTTTTTGGAAAACCAAACATTTTGCCATAAAATTTTGAATATCAGATTTAAGGCCATTCCGAAAAAAATCCTTATTGACCATGTGGTAAGTTTTTAAAAATATGGAGTGCCCTCCTAAGGGGGAGGTGTGCAATTCCAAAAGAATCTTTTGCTTGAGTTGGGATTCTTACAAAGATATAAGCGATCTTTGTACCATAATGAAATATTTTTCTAGCTAAATGTATCATATGTATTGGGATCTTGTTGAAACTTTTGAATGAGAGTCCACACCTTTTCGTCATTCTTCCATTCATCCCTTGCTTCATTTATCCAATCAAGTTGGATAATAGAAATGGCACAAATAAATGCTTCCACATCCTCATCCTTTCTTGAGAGTGCATCTAAAACAACATTTTACTTCCCTTTTTTGTAGATGATTTCAAAGTCATAACCCAACATCTTTGTGACCCATTTTTGTTTCCCTTGTGAAGATGATCTTTGTTCCAAAAAGTATTTAAGACTATCATGATCTATTTTTACCTTAAAGTGTCTTCCCATTAGGTAAGGTCTCCATTTCTTTAGTGCATGTATTTTTGGCAACATTTCCTTCTCATAAATAGGTTTGTGTAAATACTTTCCTTTGATTGGATGACTTTCAAAAGAAATGGGTCTTCCTTCTTACATTAAACAACACCAATTCCATTTCGTGAGGCATCACATTCCATAATAAAGAATTTTTTTGAATTTTGGTGTAGCTAAGACTGGTGCTTGGCACATTTCCTCTTTAATATGTTTAAAGGCCTTAGTTGTTTCTGGAGTCCAAGAAAATGTATCTTTCTTGAGTAATTTTGTTTGAGGTGCTACTATTCTCCCATAATTCTTAACAAACTTGTGATAATACCCTGTCAACCTAAGAAATCCTTGAATATGCTTTATGGTTGTGGGGATTTCTATTCCTTAATGGCTTTTATTTTGTAAGGGTCTACCTTAACACCTTCATGCGATACAATAAGACCCAAATATTCCACCTCTTGTACTCCAAATAAACATTTGGAGGTTTTTGCATATAATTGTTTCTCCTCCAATAGTTTGGGAACCCTTTCAACATGTTGAACATGATCCTTCCAAGAGTTTTTGTATATTAGTATATCATCAAAAAATACTAACACAAATTTTCTAAGGAAGGGTTTGAAAATTAAATTCATTAAACCTTAAAATGTGGAAGGTGCATTAGTAAGGCAAAAAGGCATGACCAAAAATTAATAATGACTCTCATGAGTCTTTAATGTTGTTTTCAGAATGTCTTCAATATTCATTCTAATTTAATGATATCCTGAATGAATATCTTGCTTGGTGAAGTAAATTTTTCCATGTAATTCATCCAAAAATTCATCAATGACAGGAATGGGAATTTTATCTTTAATAGTGAGCTTGTTAACATCCCTATAATCCAGACACATACACCATGATCCATCATTCTTGTGCACCAATACTACTGGAGCAGAGAAAGAACTTTGACTTGGTTGAATTATACCAACCTCTAGCATTTCTACAACCATACATTCAATTTCCCTCTTTTGGGAATAGGGATGATCCGAATTTAAACAGGAACGCAATAAATTACAGAGATAACCATAAATACAAAGATGCAGCAGAAATAATACTTCATTTCATTAATGGAAAATACTGAAATATGCTTACAACCAGAAATGGAAATAAACCAGCTAGGGCGATGGTAGCTTATCTCTGAGAAGAGATGTGCCGGCTACATGCCTCTGAACTGTTCTGAACTGTGTTACAATGAGGCTCGAAGGCCTATTTATTGTTGAGAAACAATGGAAAACCCTTAACATTCCAAAACCTAACCCTAGAAGATGAAACGCCAAACTGTGGGCCCCGTTTGCGTAAATTGGTACACCAACTTCCCGGGGTCGTAACTTTGGCATACGATCTCCGTTTGATGCGTACAATAGCTCGTTAGAAAGATCTATCTGAGCACTACCACTTTGGGAGGCAACATCGGTCCATGGACCCATGTTGCCCCAGATTTCCCAAAAAACGTCGTTTAGGGCCTCAAAACAGCTCCGGAAGTTCAGGACCCGAAAAACTGCTAAAAATAGTAAGTTGTGATACAATTAAGGAAACTGAAAATGCTGAGAGAAACAATGGTGGGGGTCCAGGTGGACTTGGCAGGTGGCCACCAATATCCACCTGGATCATTCCTTCCCCCTTAGGAAGCAATGGTCCCCATTGCGTTGAGTTCCTCCATGAGATGAGGAAACTTTTGCTGAACTTGTTCCCTGGTGAACCACTTGCCCTGGTGAAGGAGTTGGCCTGCTTTGACAACTCGATACAGTTGGATATTCTGTTGGTGAGTGTTCTTGACCTGTGTGTCCATGATCTGATCATCTGTAGCTTGTTCCATGCAATCTGGATTTAGTTCTGTGGGTGTGAGTTGTTCTGCAATGTTAGATGTGTCTAGCAATGGTGGAAAGTATGGCCGAAGGCGGTCCACATTGAACACTGGGTGCAAGCCAAGGAATGGGGGAATGCTGAGCTCAAATGCATTATCTCCCACAGCCTTAGTAATTTTGTAAGGACCATATCGGAGTGGTCTCAGTTTCCGATAGGCTCCAGTAAGGCGTTCCTTTTGCAAATGCAACCAGACTTTGTCACCCACCTGAAACTTGTGTGGCACCCGATGTTGATCATGTCGCTGCTTGTACTTGGAATTTGATTTCTCTAGAATTTCATGGACCTGCTGGGGAATATGTTGGATGCGCTCAATGAAGCTGGTGGCCTTATCTGTTTCGCATTGGGCATGAGCTGAATTTATGTGAGTAGCTGCAAATGGCATGGCCACATCAATGGGGCATAGTGGTTGGAATCCCAAACCCACTTGAAAAGGGTTGTGGCCAGTCGAGCTGTGAAGAGCTCGGTTGTAGCTGTGTTGAACATAGGGGAGGCTCTCATCCCATGTGCGTGGATGCTTTGAGTTATACATGCGCAGAATGTGTACAATCATCCTATTGACGACCTCTATCTGGCCATCAGTTTGAGGATGGAAGGCTGTGGATTTAGTGAGTTTGGTGTCCAGCATTGACCAGAGACTGGACCAAAATGTACTGAGGAACCTACTATCCCGATCTGAGATGATAGACTGTGGGATCCCAAAGTGCACCCACACTCATTCAAAGAAGAGTTTAGCAGTGGCTTCTGCTGTGATATTCTTCTTGCAGGCCGCCATAATGGCCATCTTCGAGAACCTGTCGACGACCACAAAAACACAGTCATTTCCATGCTTAGTGGAAGGAAGGCCTGACATGTAATCCATGGAGATGGATTCCCAAGGTCGACTAGGGGTAGGTAGCGGGGCATAGAGGCCTTGCTTCTTGATGGTCGGTTTGGCAATGGCATAGGCAGTACATGATCTGATGTACTTCCCAACATCCTGTCGAAGATTCGGCCAATAGAAATAATTTTGCAGTACTGCCACTATTTTCTCGACCCCAAAATGCCCAGCAGCCCGACTGTAGTGTGCTTCCCAAATCATCTTGGCACACTCACTTGAAGGAACACAAAGGTGACCCAGGTGGCATAACAGGGCATCCTGGAGGTGAAAATCTGGAACATGCCGACCTTCCAAGAGTGTCTGGTATGTGTGGCCGAATTCTGGGTCGCTTTTGTATAGAAGTGGCCAATCAGAAGTCTCGTGCCCACAAGAGTTGAGCACGGTGGTTAACGCCATGATCGGTGGTTGACTAAGGCAATCTGCAACATTATTGGTGCTGCCCTTCTTATACTTGATATTTAAGTGGAACTGTTGCAGGTATGTAGACCACTTCTGATGGCGATCATTCTGCAATTTCCCTTGGGTCTGTATGAACTGCAGGGGTCGGTGGTCGATGTGGATGACCGTTTCCTTCCCCAAAATGTAATGCTTCCATTGTCGGTAGGCCTGCACAATGGAATACATCTCTTTATCATAAGTGGGGTACTTCCGAACTGTGTCTGAAAGTGTTTCACTGTGATATGCCACTGGATGTCCATGTTGAGTAAGGACTGCCCCAATAGCATAGTCAGAGGCATCTGTCTCGACCTCAAATGGTTGTTGTAAATCTGGTAAGGCGAGCACTGGTGTCGTGCAGAGGCGATCCTTCAACTCTATGAATGCCTTCTGTTGAGATTAAGACCAAAATAATTTTTCTTTTGCCCCTCCCTTGGTGACTTGACTCAAGGGCCAAGTAATATGAGAAAACCCCAACATGAACCTGCGGTAGAAGTTGGCAAGACCTAGAAAGCTGCGGAGCTCTGTTAGAGTGGTTAGAGATGGCCAATCCTGAATGACTTGGATCTTGGCTGGATCCACATGCACCCCCTATTCATCAATGATGCATCCCAGATACTGAACCTGGGTCATGCCAAAAGTGCATTTCTCCAAATTGGCACATAGCTTGTGTTGCCGCAGTGTTTTGAGAACCTGTCGGATGTGGTGGAGGTGCTCTTCCCAACTCTGGCTGAAGATCAGAATGTCATCCAAATATACTACTACAAATGAGTTGGTGAATGGCCGCAAGATGTCATCCATTAGCCTCATGAAGGTTGCAGGAGCATTCGTCAATCCGAAAGGCATAACCAACCATTCGAAAAGGCCCTCCTTGGATTTGAAGGCAGTCTTCCACACATCAGAGGGTTCGATTGGTACCTGGTGATATCCTGACTTTAGATCGATCTTGCTGAAATATTTCGCCCCCTTTAGTTGGTCCAGGAGGTCATCAATCCGCGGTATCGGGTACCTATTATGGACAGTGATCTTGTTCAGCGCCCGATAGTCAATACAAAGTCTCCACGTCCCATCCTTCTTCTGTACCAACACGATCGGGCTCCCACAAGGCGATGAACTCGAACGGATGTGACCTTTCTGCAGGAGCTCCTGAATCTGCCTCTTGATTTCATCGTTCTCTAGAACAGAGCGCCGATAAATTGGTCCATTGGGTAGCGGCGCGCCTGGGGTCAGATCGATGGAGTGCTTGACCTGACAGTGCAGAGGAACCCCTGCGGGGGAGGTGAAGATGTCCTCGTACTCCTCCACGACCTTGTCCATCTGTAGTTTTCATGCAGAGGGGCCCTGTCTGGAGGCCGCGGCCACCGTCTTCTTCTTTCCTTGAGGTCGTATCATCAGGAAAACAAATTTCCTGGTTTTGGAAATGAGCTTACTACATTGTTTTGCAGTAATCAAAGAGATGGCGGTAGGTGGTGCTACCTTTGGTATCATGTACAACTTATTTCCCAATGTAATAATAACAGCACGAGGCCTTGATTCATACACAGCATGTCGCTTCCACAAGTATGGTTGTCCTAATAATACATCACAAACTTCAAGGGGAGCAATGTCACACAATACCTCATCCGTGAAGGGCTTGATGTTGTATGGAAGGCGGCACTGCTGTCTCACGCGAAGATCTCGTCCTTGGTGAAGCCACCTAATGGTGTACGGTTGTGGATGTGCTGTGGTTGGTAAGCCCAACAGCTTCACGACCTCTGCCAAAATGAGGTTCTTTTGGCTCCCGCTATCAACAATGAACTGTATCGGGGAGCCCTTTACCCACATCTGGGAGTGGAAGAGATGCTCCTCCTCCTCTGGATCTTCAGGTTCATTTTTCTGGATCTTGGCAATAGCAACAGTGGCGTTGGGATCCGCATCAATGATCTGCTTCCCTTTGTCATTCCCCTTATCGGGTTCTAACTCAAAGTCGGAACATGCATCTGATTCTGAAACCTTTAGCTCAGCCACCAGTGACTGCTTGGCCCGACACTCACTTGTGTTGTGAGTGGAGCTCTTATGGAACTCACACCATTTTCCCATGTCCTTTTTCGGCTTCGTGGCGCTGTTCTTTGCTTGCAGCTTCGGCAGATTGTCTTGGGCTGCCCCGCCTTGGCTTTGTCCTTTGTTCTGTGGTTTAGGGGCACCTTTCCCCTGCTTTGGATTCGCAAATCCAAAGTCCTGCTTCTTTTGTTTAAACTTCTGCTCGACCTTGACGGCATATCGGTATGCTGTGCCGAGCGAGGAGATGTTTAGGAATTGTATTTCTTCCTGGATGTACTTGTGCAGGCAGCCACGGTATTTGAGTATCAAATGTTGCTCTGAATCCTTGATACCCAACTTTGTGCGAAGGGCATGGAAAAGATAGGTGAACTCTGGCACGTCTTGGTCCCTTCCCTGCCGCAGCGTGGTCCACTTTATGTATTCATCCTCATAGCTTCCGACAGGGTAGTACTGCTCCTTGATGGCATCCCGGAATGAATTCCAGGTGGGTGCCGCTGAAAATAGTGAGCCAGTACTTTCATCCTTCTGCTCGCAGTAGGTTTCCCACCAGTCCTTGACGTGGGGGGCTGCTTTGAGAAGAGCGAAAACAATCTTTTCCCGACTCGAAAATTCATGAACAAAAAAATAACTCTCTAGCAGATTTAACCATTTATCTACGGTATCTGCGTCTATCTGACCCTCAAATATGGGGATTTCAAAATTAACTTGTACCTTAAAGGGCGTGGCGTTTCCAGAGTAGCTGCTGGAAGCCGATGCGTCGCTTCTGGGTAGCCGCTGAAGGATCTGGGCAAAGCTGTCCATCATCGCGTTCCGTTGTAGCTCGAGGGCTTCTTCGAGAAAGATTTTGATAGGATCTCCTGCCCCCTCGTCTTTCTTCTCATCCGCCATGGGAGGCCGTCGGAATTTGCGAGGCTGGTCTTGTAAAGGTTCGACCAGTTCAAGCCCTAACTCCTTATATCCCGACCTTGTTGGGGACATGCAAAGAAAAACAGAGAAAAAGCAGACCGCTCTGATACCACTGATCCGGATTTAAACAGGAACGCAATAGATTACAGAGATAACCATAAATACAGAGATGCAACAACCATAAATACAGAGATGCAGCGGAAATAATACTTCATTTCATTAATGGAAAATACTGAAATATGCTTACAACCAGAAATGGAAATAAACCAGCTAGGGCGATGGTAGCTTATCTCTGAGAAGAGATGTGTCGGCTACATGCCTCTGAACTGTTTTGAACTATGTTACAATGAGGCTTGAAGGCTTTTTTATTGTTGAGAAACAATGGAAAACCCTTAACATTCCAAAACCTAACCCTAGAAGATGAAACGCCAAACTGTGGGCCCCGTTTGGGTAAATTGGTACACCAACTTCCCGGGGTTGTAACTTTGGCATACGATCTCCGTTTGACGCGTACAATAGCTCGTTAGAAAGATCTATCCGATCACTACCACTTTGGGAGGCAACATGGGTCCATAGACCCATGTTGCCCCAGATTTCCCAAAAAATGTCGTTTAGGGCCTCAAAACGGCTCCGGAAGTTCAGGACCCAAAAAACTGCTAAAAATAGTAAGTTGTGCTACAATTAAGGAAACTGAAAATGCTGAGAGAAACAATGGTGGGGGTCCAGGTGGACTTGGCAGGTGGCCACCAATATCCACCTGGATCAAGGGATATCTATAAGGTCTTATGCTTGGAGGAACACTTCCTAGAATCAAATTAATAGCAGGAACATGATCATGAATAGGTGGGAGGCCTTTGGGAGTCTCAAATACCTTAGAATGATTGTCCAAGAAATTTTGGAGATCTGGATAAATAGATGATTTCAATGTTTGAACCTCAAGTGAGCATAATTGTGCAATTACGCATCGTTGTTCTTTCTTCAAAAGCTTTTCATGCCATTAGAGCTTATCATCTTTCCTGGATTCCCTGTGATACCCGTTAATTCAACTTCCTTTCCTTCCCAAAAGAAATTCAAGAAAAGTTCTTGAAAATTAAAAGTTATCATCCCCAAATATTGTAACCATTGGACTCCTAGTACAACATCAGCACCACCCATTGGAATGGAATGCATTGGACTATTCAATACATATTCCCCCATGGTTAGCTTGATATTATGGCACTTTCTAAAGCAATTTATATGATCCGAATTTAAACAAGAACGCAACAAATTAGAGATATAACCATAAATACAAAGATGCAGTAGAAATAACACTTCATTTCATTAATATCGAATACTGAAATATGCTTACAAACAAAATGGAAATAAGACTAGCTCAGGCGATGGTAGCTTATCTCTAAGAAGAGATGTGGCAATTACATGCCTTTGAACTGTGTTACAATGAGGCTCAGAAGCCTATTTATTATTGAGAAACAATGGAAAACCCTAAACATCCAAAAACCTAACCCTAGGAGATGAAGCACCAAAACTATGGGCCTAGTTTGGGTAAATTGGTACATCAACTTCCCGAGGTCGTAACTTTGGAATACGGTCTTTTTTTGACACACACAATACCTTGTTAGAAAGGAGAACTACAACTTCTGACCAACCAACACTATTCCATAACTCTTTTTGGCCCCGGTTTTCCTAGAAAACGTCATTTGGGGCCTCAAAACGTCTCTGGAAGTCCAGGACCCGAAAAAACTGCCAAAAATAATAAATTGTGCTATAATTAAGGAAACTAAAAGAAAAAAACAAAAGAGATAGTAGTGGGGGTCCCAGTGGATTAGGTGCGTGGACACCAACATCCACCTGTATCATTCATCCCCCTTTAAGAAGCAATGGTCCCCATTGCGTTAAGTTCCTCCATAAGATGGGGAAACTTCTAGTGAACTTGGTCCTCGTGAGCCACTTGCCTTGGGGAAAGAGTTGGCCAGCTTTGACAACCCAATATAGTTGGATCTTCTACTGCTGAGTGTTCTTGACCTGTGTGTCCATAATTCGATCAATTATGGCATGTTTCATGCAATCTGGGTTTAACTCTTTTGGTGTGATTTGTTCTGTAATGTTTGATGTGTCCAAAATGGTGGGAAGTATAGTTGAAGGTCGTCCACATTGAACACTAGTTGCAGGCCAAGGAATGGGGAAATGTTGAACGCAAAATCATTGTCTCCCACAGCCTTGGTAATGGTGTAAGAACCATATCAGAGTTGTGTGATATTCTGATGGGCTCTGGTAAGGCGTTCTTTCTGCAAATGCAACCAAACTTTTCCTCCCACTTGAAACTTGTGTGGCACCCAATGTTGATCATGTCGCTACTTTTACTAGGAATTTTTCTTAATAGAGTGGTGATATATTGGCCTGTTGGGTATAGGTGCTTCGAGAGTCAGATCGAACAAATGCTTGACCTGACAATGCAAGGGTACCCCTGTGGCTGAGGAGAAGATGTCCCTATATTCTTCCACGACTGCTGCGTGGAGGAAACCTTCCCGGGGGCCATGGATGTGCCTATACTCCTCCCCTTAATTTGCAAGTGAATCAGAAAGAAAACAAATTTCCTAGTCTAGGAGATTACTACAGTGCTTAGCAAATATCAAAGAGATGGAAATAGGCAGAGCTACCTCTCGTATCCTATATAATGTATTACATGTAAGAAAATTATATATTATAGAGCAATGGAACACATAAAATATTGCAGAAATATAAAAACAAAAAACGCATAAAACAAGAGAGACAAAGATATATGTGTTTCACCCAGTTTGGGCTACGTCCACAGAGAAACAGCCAGTCCTTCCTTTTATATTATCCATCAAACTAAAGAGATACAACCTACAGTAGATCCTTTGTAATTCCCTCTTCTCTCTCAATCTCCTCTCTCTTGCTCACTCAGAATACAAATATACATAGACGTAATATAATTCCCTCATATATAGTGAGGGGTTGCCTTCTAGGGCAAAAAACCCTAAATTAAACATAACTTCTACCGTCAGATCTCTGCCTAATGAACGGCCCAGATTGACTACGAAATTACAACATTTTACAAGGAAATTTTACATCTATTCTTAACTTCAGGGGCGTTGCGCCCGATCCCCCCACCGGGGGGGCTCCCAAAGGTCGTAGCCGCCCCCCCTGCAGCGAATATTTTACAGGCGGTGTTGCCGCCCCATTACGAACTAGGGTCCAATGCGGCGATACCTACAAAAGATAATCAGGCTCGTTATGTTCTGACTCGTTCCTAGAAGCTTCTGGTATGAAGTGCAGATCAGGCATTCTATTTTTTTCCAATCAATGGTATTATTACATTCTAAACAATATCCCACTTGGAGACTGATTATAGCAACTCCACCGCTGCTTCATTTGTTTGATAGTGACTCCACTTTGGACCTGGTTGTTTCTCATCTTCTTCATCATACTTGAAGACCAATTGAAACTGAGCAGATTCTTAGTTTCTCCCTGGTTACAACTTTTGTTAACATATCGGCGGGATTATGGCTAGTGTGTATATTTTCCAGCTTCAATTGTCCATCTTCTAACACCGACCATATGAAATGGTACTTGAGCTGTATATGTTTAGTCTTGGAATGAAATGCAGAGTTCTTTGCAAGATGTATGGCACTCTGGTTGTCACTGTATAACTTGCCCAACTCCTGCTTCTTACCCAATTCATCCAGAAACCTTTGTAACCAAATCATCTCTTTACTAGCCTCTGTAGCAGCAACATAGTCTACTTCTGTTGTTGAGAGTGCAACAACACTTTGCAGTTTTGAGACCCAGCTGACAGCTGTTCAACCTATAGTAAACACATACCCTGTTGTGCTCCTCCTGTTATCTCTATCACCTGCCATATCTGCATCAACATATCCCTGTAGAGAAATGTTTGAACCAAAAAATCATAATGCTTGATTTGTGGTACCTCTCAAATACTTGAGAATCCACTTCACCGCCATCCAATGTTCTCTTCCTGGATTGTTCATGTACGTGCTTACAACTCCCATTGCATGTGAAATATCAGGCCTTGTGCAAACCATTCCATACATTAAGCTTCCAACTATTGATGCATATGGAACTTTAGACATATGAGCCATTTCTTCCTAAGTCTTAGGACATTCCTCCTTACTTAATTTGAAATGGATAGCCAAAGGTATACTAACTGGTTTTGCATTCTACATATTAAACCTTTTCAACACCTTTTCTATGTACTCACTTTGAGACAATGTCAGTTTACGATTCTTCCTACCTCTAGTTATTCTCATACCAAGGATTTGTTTTGCAACACCCAAATCCTTCATTGCAAATGAGTTTGCCAATTTTCTTTTGAACAAATTTATTTCCTGCATGTTAGAACCTGCAATAAGCATGTCATCTACATACAATAATAATATAATATAGCTACCATCATTTTGCCTTTTGAGATAAACACAATGATCAGAGTGACATCTAGTATAACCTCGTTCAGACATAAACCTGTCAAATTTTAGATACCACTGCCTTGGAGCCTATTTTAATCCATACAAGATCTTCTTCAACCTGCACACTAGTTTCTCCTTCCCTTTTACCTCATATCCTTGTGGCGGCTACATATATATCTTTTCCTCCAAACCCCCATGGAGAAAGGTTGTCTTTACATCTAACTTCTCAAGATGCAAATATTCAACTACTACTAGACTTAAAATAGTTCTAATTGAAGTCATTTTTAACAACAGGAGAAAATATCTCATCAAAGTCTATACCATTTTTCTGTGCAAACCCTTTCACCACAAGTCTAGCTTTATACCTTTTTCTACCTTCTTCTTCTTCCTTCAACTTGTAAACCCATTTATTTTGCAATTTTGTTTTACCTACAGGCAACCTGACTAAGTCCCAAGTCTGGTTATGTGCTAAGGAGCCCATCTCTTCTTTCATGGCTTGCTCCCACTTCTTCCTGGTTTCTACCTATACTGCTTCTTCATAAAATTCTGGTTCACCAGAATCAGTCAACAATACATAATATAATGAAGGAGAGCATCGTTCAGGGGGTCTACTTATCCTGGTAGATATTCTAACACCACTTTTAGGTGTTTGAGGTGCTTTTTGTTGTTGTGGTTGTTGTTCTGGTTGTTTATCATTTTGATTTTCAGGCACCATCACTTATTATGTGATCTTGTCAAGCACTGTGTATTCTATGTTTTCTTTTTCCTGTTTATTTTCTTGCAGCTGATCCTTATACAAAACCTTTTCATTGAATATGACATATCTGCTCCTAATAATTTTGTGTTTTTCATAATCATAAAAGAGATAACCAAAATCATTAACACCATATCCAATAAAGGTACATTTCTTTGATTTTGCCTCAAGCTTTGTTCTATTTTCTTTAGTAATGTGGGCAAAGCTTCACAACCAAAAGTCTTTAAAAAGGAATAGTTTACTTTTTTACTTGTCCATGCCTCCTCTAGAATACCACCATCCAAGGAACTTGAAGTCCCTTTTTTTATTAGATAAACAGCAGTATCTACAACATCTGCCCAAAATTGTAAAGGCAATCCTGCATGAAATCTCATGCACCTTGCACGCTCCATGATTGTCCTGTTCATCCTTTCTGACACACCATTTTCTTGTGGTGTTCCTGGAACTGTCTTCTCTCTACGAATTCCATTCTCTGAACAGTACCTAACAAACTCTTTGCTACAATATTCACCTCCATTGTCTGATCTGAGACACTTCAACCTTTTTCATGTCTCATTTTCAACCAAAGCTTTCCATTTCTTGAAAGTATCAAATACATCAGATTTATTTCGAATACAACAAATTCAGGTTTTTTGGTTGCATCATCAGTAAAAGTAACATAATAACGAAAACCACCAAGAGATGATACCTGAGCAGGTCCCCATACATTTGTATGCAAAAGCTCTAATTTTTCGCTCTGCTTTTATTTCCCAACTCTAAGGAATCTGACTCTCTTCTGTTTTCCATAAACATAATTCTCACATAATTTTAAATCAACATGCTTCAAACTTGGCAACAAATTTCTTGAGTGAAGAATCTGCATCCCCTTCTCACTCATGTGCCCGAGCCTACGATGCCACAATGTTGTATCTTCTCCTGTAGAGGTTAAATCATTAACAAAATTAGAAATACCATTGCATAAATACAATGTACCAACCTTTCCTCCTTTCGTTATTACTAGGGATCCTTTAGTGACCTTCCAGGTTTTATCTGTGAAAGTAGTTACGCAACCTTCACCTCCCAACTGCCCTATTGAAATCATATTTTTCTTTAGATCTAGAACATGCCTTACCTCCATCAATAGCTACTGATTTCTATTTTGTTGTTTTATGAAAATTGTACCCATTCCAGTGATTTTACAAGGTTTATCATCACCCAATCGAACCTGTCCAAAATCTCCTTGAACATAATCATAAAAATGTTTCCTAGTAGGTGTGGCATGGAATGAGGCCCCTGAATCTACCACCCAGGCATCAATAATATTTTCTAATGGAAGAATCAAAGCATCTTGCAACACATCACCTGTTACATTCGCTTCATGATTAGTTTCTTGTTGCGCATCTCCTTCTTTTCCCTTTTGAGACTTGCAGTCTTTCTTCAGGTGTCCTTTCTTCCCGCATTTCTAGCACATTATCCCCGATCTGGACTTGGATATGCCTTTTCTTGACTTACTATGATATCCAGGGATCTTTCCTCTTTCCATTTTTCTTCCCCTAGTCTTTGTAGTCAAAGCATTACCTGATGTCTCAACGGAGCTTTTATGTCGCATTTCCTCACTAAGGATTGCACTGACAACATCATTAAACTTTAAAGTACTAGATCCAGAGACAGAGTTACTAATGGCCATAACTAAACCATTCCAACTTTCTGGCAATGAGCACAGAAATAACAGAGCACTAACTTCATCATCAAAAGTTACCCCTACAGTACTTAACTGACTGGTAACTCTATTAAGTTAATTTAAATGATTAGCAACAAATCCACCTTCTGACATCTTCATATTAAATAAATGCTTCATAAGAAATACTTTATTTGAGGCCGAGGATTTTTCATATAGTTTGGCCAATGTCGACATTAAACCCTTTGTTGTCGTTTCCTTTGAAATATTAAACACTATTAATGTTGCTAGGCACAACCGTATTGTTCCAAGTTCCTTTCTGTCGAGAATATCCCATTCTGTGTCTGTCATACTCGTCAGCTTCCTTGCCTTTCCGCTCAATGGTTGGTACAGATCTCTTTGATACAGATAATCTTCCATCTGCATCTTCCACAGCTGGTAGTTTTGGTTGTTGAATTTTTCGACGCTAAACCTACCATCTTCTGCCATTGCTCCCACTTGAACTAGGAACCCTTCTCTCCTGCAAGTTATTGGCCAAATAGACCTTCGGCTTTGATACCAGTTGTTAGAAAATTATATATTATAGAGAAATGGAACACATAAAATATTGCAGAAATATAAACACAAAAAATGCATAAAACAAGACAGACACAGATATACATGGTTCACCCAATTTGGCCACGTCCACAAAGAAACAGTCAGTCCTTCCTTTTATATTATCCAGCAAACTGAAGAGATACAACCTACAGCAGATCCGCTAGAATTCCCTCTTCGCTCTCAATCTCCTCTCTCTTTCTCATTCAGAATACAGATATACATAGACGCAATACAATTCCCTCATATATAGCGAGTGGTTTCCTTCTAGGGAAAAACACTAAATTAAACATAAATTCTAGCGTCAGATCTCCGCTTGATGAACGGCCCAGATTGACTACGAAATTACAACATTTTACAAGGCAATTTTACATCTATTCTTAGCTTTGGGGGCGCTACCCCCGATCCCCCTACCAGGGGGGGCTCCCAAAGGTCGCAGTCACCCCCCCCGGACCCCCCCTGCAGCAAATATTTTACAGGCAGTGTTGCCGCCCCATTACGAATTGGGGTCCAATGCGGTGATACCTTTGAATACATAAGATAATCAGGTTCCACACCCAACATTACCCAAAGAAATAATAATAGAGCGAGGTCTTGACTCATATACAGCATGTCACTTCCACAAGTATGGTTGTCCTAATAATACATCACAAACATCGAGAGGAGAAACACCACACAATACCTCATATGTGAAGGGCTTGATACTATAGGGAAGGCAGCACTACTCATTGACTCGGAGATCTCATCCTTGGTGAAGCCACCGGATGTTGTACGGTTGCAAGTCTGGTGTGGTCGGTAGGCCCAACCACTTCACGACCTATGCTGAAATGAGGTTATTTTGGCTCCCATTGTCGACAATGAATTGTAGCGGAGAACACTTCACCCACATTTGTGAGTGGAAAATATGCTCTCCCTCCTCTAGATTTCGAGCTCATTCTTATGGATCTTGGTGGTGGTAACAATGGTGCTAAGCTCGGCATCAATAATATCCTTCCCTTTGTCATTCCTCTTATTGCGTTCTAACTCGGAGTCAGAACATGCATCTAATTCTGAAGCCTTCAACTCAGCCACCAGTGACTGCTTGGCCCGACACTCACTTGTGTTATGAGTGGGGCTCTTATGGAATTCACACCACTTTCATGTGTCCTTCTTTGACTTCGTGGTGTTTTTATTTTCTTTCGGCTTTGACGGTTTATCTTGGGTCACCCCTCCTTGGCTTTGTTCATTGTTCTCTTGTTTGGGGGCACCTTTCCCTTGCTTTGGATTTGTAGATCCAAAGTCTCACTTCTTTTGTTTAAAATTATGCTCGATCTTGATAGTGTATCAGTACACCGTGCCGAGCGAGGAGATGTCCAGGAAATCCATCTAGTCTTGGATGTACCTATGTAGGCAGTCGCAGTATTTGAGTACCAAATGCCACTCATAATCCTTGATACCCAACTTCATGCGAAGGGTATGAAAAATATCGGTAAACTCTGGCACGTCTTGGTCCCTTCCTTGTCGTAGCATGGTCCACTTTATGTACTTATCATCATAGCTCCTGACAGGGTAGTACTGCTCCTTGATGATGTCCCGGAACGAATTCCCTCTCGTCCTTTTGCTCACAGTAGGTTTCCCACCAGTCCTTAACATGGGGGCGGCTTTGATAAGTGAAAAAATAATCTTTTCCCGGTTGGAAAAATCATGAACAGAAAAAAAAATCCTTCTAGCAGATTTAACCATTTATCTACAGCATCTGCATCTATTTGACCCTCAAATATTGGGATGTCAAAGTTAACTTGTACCTTAAAGGGTGTGGCGCTTCGAGAGTAGTTGTTGGAAGGAGATGCGTGATCCGGATTTAAACAGGACCGCAAAAAATTAAATATATGACCATAAATACAGAGATGCAACAGAAATAATACTTCATTTCATTGATGTAAAATACTGAAATATGCTTACAAACAGAAATTGAAATAAACTAGCTCAAGCGATGGTAGCTTATCTATGAGAAGAGATGTGGCAGCTAAATGCCTCTAAAATCTCTTACACTGAGGCTCTTTATTGTTGAAAAACAATGGAAAACCCTAAAACAAAAACCTAACCCTAGGAGATGAAGCGCCAAACTATGGGCCCCGTTTTGGGTAAATTGGTACACCAACTTCTCGGGGTCGTAACTTTGGCATTTGATCTTCGTTTGACGCATACAATACATCATTAGAAATATATATCTAAGGACTACAACTTTTGAGTGAGAAACATCGGTCCATGGACCCATGTTGTTCCCATTTTTCCTAAAAAAACGTCGTTTAGGGCCTCAAAACGGCTCTGAAAGTTTAGGACCCAAAAAACCGCTGAAGATAGTAAATTGTGCTGCAAATAATGAAACTGAAAAACTGAAAGAAATAATGGTAGAGGTCCAAGTGGAATAGGCGGGTGGCCACCAATATCCACCTGGATAATTCCTCCCCCCTTAGGAAGCAATGGTCCCCATTGTGTTGAGTTCCTCCATGAGATGAGGAAAATTTTGTTGAACTTGGTCCCTAGTGAGCCACTTGTCGTGGTGAAGGAGTTGGCATGCTTTGACAACTCGATATAGTTGGATCCTTTGCTGTCGAGTGTTCTTGCTCTGCATGTCCATGACCCGATCAGTTGTGGCCTGTTCCATGCAATATGGATTTAACTCTGTAGGTGTGAGTTGCTCTTCAATGTCTGATGTGTCTAGCAATGGTGGGAAGTATGGTCGAAGGCAGTCCACATTGAAAACTAGGTGTAGGCCAAGGAATGGGGGAATGTTGAGATCAAATGCATTATCTCCCACAGGCTTGGTAATGGTGTAAGGACCATATCGGAGTGGTCTGAGTTTCCGATAGGCTCCGGTAAGGCGTTCCTTTTGCAAATGAAACCGTACTTTGTCACCCACCTGAAACTTGTGTGGCACCCTATGTTGATCATGTCATTGCTTGTACTTAGCATTTGATTTCTCCATAATGTCATGTACCTGCTGGAGGATATGTTGGATGTGTGCAATGAATTTGTTTTCCTTATCAGTTTCGGATTGGACATGAGCCAAATCTGCTTGAGTAGCTGCAAATAGCATGGCCACATCAATGGGACATAATGGCTGGAATCCCAAACCCACTTGAAAGGCGTTGTGGCCAGTCGAGCTGTGGAGAGCCCGGTTATAGCTGTGATGGACATAGGGGAGGCTCTCATCCCATGTGCATGGATGCTTCGAGTTGTACATGCGCAGAATGTGTACGATCATCCTATTGACGACCTCTGTCTAGCCATCAATTTGGGGATGGAAATTTGTGGACTTAGTGAGCTTGGTGTCCAGCATTGATCAGAGACTGGACCAAAAAGCACTGAGGAGCCTGTTGTCCTGATCTAAGATGATAGATTGTGGGATCCCAAAGTGTACCCACACTCGTTCAAAGAAGATTTTATCAGTGGCTTCTGCTGTGATATTCTTCTTGCAAGCCGCCATAATGGCCATCTTCAAGAATCTGTCGACGACCATAAAAATGCAGTCATTTCCATGCTTAGTAGAAGGAAGGCCCGACATGTAATCCATGGATATGGATCCCAAGGTCGACTAGGGGTAGGCAGCGGAGTATAGAGGCCTTGCTTCTTGAAGGTTGGTTTGGCATTGGCACATGTAGTGCAAGATCTGATGTACTTCCCGACATCCTGTCGAAGATTCGTCCAATAGAAATACTTTTGCAATACTGCCACCATTTTATTGACCCTGAAATGCCCAGCAGCCCTACTATAGTGCGCTTCCCAAATCATCTTTGCACGCTTGCTTGAAGGAACACAAAGGTGACCCAGGTGGCATAACAGGGCATCCTAGAGGCGAAAATCTAGAACATGCTGACCTTCCAAGAGTGTCTGGTATGTGTGGCCAAATTCTGGGTTGCTTTTGTAGAGAAGTGGCCAATCAAAAGTCTCGTGCCCACAAGAGTTAAGCATGTTGGTTAACGCTAGTATCGGTGGTAGGTTGAGGCAATCTGCAACATTATTGGTGCTGCCCTTCTTATACTTGATATTTAAATGAAACTGTTGCAGGTATGTGGACCAGTTCTGATGGTGATCATTCTGTAACTTCCCTTGCATCTGTATGAACTGCAGCAGCCAGTGGTCTGTGTGGATGACCGTTTCCTTCCCAAAAATCTAATGCTTCCATTATCTGCAGGCCTGCACAATGGAGTACATCTATTTGTCATAAGTGTGATACTTCCGGGTTGTGTCCGAAAGTGTCTCACTATGATATGCCACTGGATGCCCATGTTGAGTAAGGACTGCCCCAATTGCATAGTTAGAGGCATCTGTCTCAACCTCAAATGGTTGTTGTAAGTCTAGTACTGCGAGCACTGGTGCCAAGAAGAGGCGATGTTTCCTCTCTTTGAATGCCTTCTGTTGAGATTCAGACCAAAATAATTTTTCTTTCACTCCTCCCTTGGTGACTTGACTCAAGGGCCAAGTGATATGAGAGAATCCCTACACAAAACTGTGGTAGAAATTGGCAAGACCTTGAAAGCTGCGGAGCTCTGTCAGAGTGGTTGGACATGGCCATTCCCGAATGACTTGGATCTTGGCTGGATCCACATGCACTCCTCGTTCATCAATAATGTATCTCAGATACTGAACTTGGGTCATGCCAAAAGTGCATTTCTCCAAATTGGCACATAGCTTGTGCTGCCGCAGTGTTTGGAGAACCTATCAGATGTGATGGAGGTGCTCTTCCCAGCTCTAGCTGAAGATTAGGATGTCATCCAAGTATACTACTACAAATGAGTTGGTGAATGGCTGCAACATGTCATCCATGAGCCTCATGAAGGTTGCAAGAGCATTCGTCAACCTGAAAGGCATAACCAACCATTCGAAAAGGCCCTCCTTGGCTTTGAAGGCAGTCTTCCACACATCGGAGGGTTCAATTGGTACCTGGTGATATCATGACTTCAAGTCGATCTTGTTGAAATATTTTCCCCCCTTCAGTTGGTTCCGAAGGTCATCAATTCGTGGGATCAGGTACCTATTCCATATAGTGATCTTGTTCAGCACCTGATAGTCAATACAGAGCCTCCAAGTCGCATCCTTCTTCTATACCAACATGATCGGGCTCCTAGAGGGTGATGAATTCGGTTGGATGTGACCTTTCTATAGCAGTTCCTGAATCTGCCTCTTAATTTAGTCGTTCTCAAGAACGGAGCATCGATAGATTGGTCCACTGGGTAGTGGTGCACCTAGGGTCAGATCGATGGAGCGCTTGACCTAGCAGTGCAGAGGCACCCCTGCGGGGGAGGTGAAGATGTCCTCGTACTCCTTCATGACCTTGTTCATCTATTGTTGTCATGCAGAGGGGCCCTGTTTGGAGGTTGTGGCCACCGTCTTCCTCTTTCCTTGAGGGTGTATCATCAGGAAAACAAATTTCCTAGTTTTGGAAATGAGCTTACTGCATTGTTTTGCAGTAACCAAAGAGATGGCGATGGGTGGTGCTACCTCTGGTATCATGTCAAACTTATTTCCCAAAGTAGCAATAATAGCATGAGGCCTTGACTCATACACAGCATGTCGCTTCCACAAGTATGGTTGGCCTAATAATACATCAAAAACATCAAGGGGAGCAACATCACACAATACCTCATTCGTGAAGGGCTTGATGTTGTATGGAAGGGAACATTGTTGGCTCACACGAAGATCTCATCCTTGGTGAAGCCACCTAATGGTGTACGGTTGTGGATGTGATGTGGTCGGTAAGCATAGCTGCTTCAGGACCTCTATCAAAATGAGGTTCTTTTGGCTCCCGCTGTCGACAATGAATTGTAGCGGGGAACCCTTTACCCACATCTGGGAGTGAAAAAGACGCTCCTCCTCCTCTGGATCTTTGGGTTCCTCCTTCTGGATCTTCGTCGTGGCAACAGTGGTGCTGAGCTTCACATCGATAACATGCTTCCCTTTTTCATTCCCCTTATTGGAATCTGACTCAAAGTCAGAACATGCATTTGATTCTGAAGACTTGAGCTCAGCCACCAGTGACTGCTCGGCCCAACACTCACTTGTGTTGTGAGTGGAGATCTTATGGAACTCGCACCAATTTCCTATGTTCTTCTTAGGCTTCGCGGTGTTGTTCTTTGCTTGCGGCTTTGGCGGGTTGTCCTGGGCCACCCCGCCTTGGCTTTGTCCCTTGTTTAGCGGATTGGGGGCACCTTTCCCTTGCTTCAAATTCGTAGATCCAAAGTCTCGCTTCTTCTGTTTAAACTTATGCTCAATCTTGGCAGCATATCGGTACGTCGTGCCGAGCGAGGAGATGTCCAGGAACTCCATCTCATATTGGATGTACCTGTGTAGGCAACCGTGGTATTTGAGTACCAAATGCAACTCAGAATCCTTGATACCCAACTTTGTGCGAAGGGTATGAAAAATATTGGTAAACTTTGGCACGTCTTGGTCCCTTCCCTGCCACAGCGTGGTCCACTTTATGTATTTATCCTCATAGCTTCTGATAGAGTAGTACTAATCCTTGATGGCATTCCGAAATGAATTCCAAGTGGGTGTGGCTAAAAACATTGAGGCCGTACTTTCATCCTTCTGCTCGCAGTAGGTTTCCCACCATTCCTTGATGTGGGGGGTGGCTTTGAGAAGAGCAAAAGTAATCTTTTCCCAGCCGGAAAAATCATGAACAGAAAAATACCCTTCTAGCAGATTTAACCATTTATCTACAGAGTCTTCATCTATCTAACCCTCAAATATGGGAATGCTAAAGTTAACTTGTACCTTAAAGGGTGTGGCGCTTCCAGAGTAGCTGTTGGAAGTAGATGTGTCACCCCTGGGTAGTCGCTGAAGGATCTGGGAAAACTTGTCCATCATCACGTTCCTTTGTTTCTTAAGGGCCTCTTCGAGCAAGATTTTGATAGGATCTCCTACCCCCTCGTCTTTCTTTTCATCCGCCATGGGAGGCCATCGAGATTTGCGACGCTAGTCTTGCAAAGGTTCGACCAGTTCAAGCCCTAACTCCTTATATCCCGACCTCGTTGGGGACATGCAAAGAAAAACAGACAAAGAGCAAAGCACTCTGATACCATTGATTTGGATTTAAATAGGAATGCAACAAATTACAAATATGACCATAAATATAGAGATGAAATAGAAATAATACTTCATTTCATTGATGTAAAATACTGAAATATGCTTACAAACAGAAATTGAAATAAACTAGCTTAGGTGATGGTAACTTATCTCTG
This sequence comes from Pinus tabuliformis, assembly GCA_031772625.1. Lineage (NCBI taxonomy): Eukaryota > Viridiplantae > Streptophyta > Pinopsida > Pinales > Pinaceae > Pinus > Pinus tabuliformis. The sequence goes on along the minus strand of CM062820.1, from coordinate 349,571,536 downwards.
AGAAGAGATGTGGTGGCTACATGCCTCTGAACTCTCTTAAAATGAGGCTCGAAGGCCTATTTATTGTTTGAAAAAAATGGAAAACCCTAAACATCCAAAAACCTAACCCTAGGAGATGAAGCGCGAAAATATGGGCCCCATTTTGGGTAAATTGGTACATCAACTTCCCGGGGTCGTAACTTTTGCATACAATCTCCATTTGGCGTGCACAATACCTCGTTAGAAATATCTATATGAGGAATACAACTTTTGAGTGAGGAACATAGGGCCAATTCCCCATGTTGCTCCCAGTTTTCCAAAAAAAGGTCGTTTAGGGCCTCAAAACGACTCTGGAAGTTCACGACCCGGAAAACTGCCAAAAATAGTAAATTGTGCTACAAATAAGGAAACTGGGAAAACTGAAAGAAACAATGGTGGAGGTCCAAGTGGAATAGGCGGGTGGCCACCAATATCCACATGGATCAATGCGTTGCCCTTGAGTAGTCGTTGAAGGATCTGGGCAAAGTTGTCCATCATCACATTCCTCTATCACTCGAGCGCTTCTTCGAGCAAGATTTTGAAAGGATCTCTTGCCCCCTCATCTTTATTTTCTTCCCCCATGGGATGTCATTGGGATTTGTGAGGTTGGTCTTGCGAAGGTTCGATCAATTCAAGCCCTAACTCCTTATATCCCGACCTCATTGGGGACATGCAAATAAAAACAAAGAAAGAGCAAACTACTCTAATACCACTGAATCAAATTTAAACAGGCATGCAACAAATTATAGATATAACCATAAATACAAAGATGTAGCAGAAATAATACTTCATTTCATTAATATCAAACACTGAAATATGCTTACAAACAGAATGGAAATAAGACTAGCTCGGGCGATGGTAGCTTATCTTTAAGAAGAGATGTGGCAGCTACATGCCTATGAACTATGTTACAATGAGGCTCAGAGGCCTATTTATTATTTAGAAACAATAGAAAACCATAAACATCCAAAAACCTAACCCTATGAGATGAAACGCCAAAACTATGGGCCCCGTTTGGGTAAATTGGTACATCAACTTCTCGGGGTCATAACTTTGGCATACGATCTCTGTTTGACACGCACAATATGTCGTTAGAAATATATATATCCGAGGAATACAACTTTCAACCATCCAAATTAGATGTTGACCTTTGTTTGCCTCGGTTTTCTCAAAAAAACATCGTTTAGGGCCTCAAAACATCTCCAGAAGTTAAGGACTCAAAAAACTGCCAAAAATAGTAAATTGTGCTACAATTAAGGAAACTGAAAAACTAAAAGAGACAGTGGTGGGAGTCCCAGTGGAATAGGTGGGTGGCCACCAACATCCACCTGGATCATTATAGCTCCTCCATTTGCGACCATCACCTATGGTCCTAGATATAGGAAGCAATTCAATTCCTTGTCTATCTTACAATGAATAAAATTATGGGTATTACCTAAATTAATCGGCATTATTACCTTTTTCTTCTTGATATAACCTTCTATCTTGAGAGTTTGAGGAGTGGTAATTCCTACCAATGCATTACAAGATATGGTCGGATCCATTTCTTCTTTCTTTGGGGTTGGTTCCTGGTGCATATCCTCCTCTTTTGATGTTTCTTGTTCCTTTTCTTCCTCCTCTTAACAATCTACATAGAATAATTTCTTCTCAGCACAGTTATGACCTTTAGTGTATTTTCTATCACAACTACAACAAATCCATTTTTATCTTTTTTCCTCCAATTGTTGTGGCATCAACCTTGTAGGTTTTGTAAGGATAGGAGGAGCAATAGTTCCATCTTTTTAGTTGTGAGTGGTAGACTTCCTTGTTGCATAATTTTTCTTTCAACTTTTCTTCCCACCCTAAATGCATTCTCCAATGAATCAGGTTCCCAAAGGTGAACCTCATCTTGGATTTTATCCTTCAAAGTCCCTATGAAGAAATTAATCATATGCTCCTCTAGAATATCAATTTCCCTAATATTCAATTTTTGGAAGTCCTCAATGTGATCCACCAATGAACCCTTTTGTTTGATATTTATCAATTGGCTAAAGAAGATATTGCTCTTTGTATCATCATAATGTGATATCATTTCCTCCGTAAAAATTGACCAAGTGACAAATGGTTTACGATAACAAATCCATTGATACCATACAAACTGATTGGGTTCTAAATATAAAGATGCAATGTGTACCTTTTGTGTGTGTTGCACATCATGGAGAAAAAAATATTGCTCCATCTGTAGTATCCATGTTACCGGATCCTTGTCTTTAAATTTCCTCATATCGATATTTGGAATATGGTGGGTCTTAAACCCAACATTGGATTATCTAAAATCATAATTCATATTCCTTTTGTTCTCCTCATGAGTTTCATGGAATATCTTTTCGCCATTAGGAAGCATTTCTTGTAGTAACTTTGTCAAGCCTTCCTTCAAACCTTCTATGTTTAATTTTAAAACATTCATGTCAACTTTTATTTCTTCTTTTAAACCATCCATGTCACCTTTTAAGCCATCCATGTCCCCTTTTAGTTCATCTTTGGTTTCTCTTTGTGAGAGCAAAATTTGTTGCACTTGGTCTGTAATTTTGATATATCATGTTGAAATTCTTCCTCTTCATGAGTCATAGTAGAGCTTTCTGAGGGATTAATGGGTGTAGAATTATTTTGTTTGGGAGGAATTTTAGAACCAAATACTGATATATATGCTTCAATATTCCCTTTGAATCACTTCAAACTAATTTTTCAAACAAAAGTTATGCAAAATTTAAAAAAATACACACTTTTTTCTTGCTTTTTAGGAGCTCGATATTGAAGCTATTGTATCTCTGTAATTTTGGATCTCCAAGGTCTGAAATTTCATCTTGTGGTATCCCTATGAGTCTTATTTCCAACCCCACAAGTCATACCAATATTGGATTCTTCAAGAAAGATCTATTCCCAATCTCCCACAATAACCTGATTATAGACTAGTTCAGTAGAGTGCACTTGTACAGAGTTCCACGTGTCACTTTTTCTACATTTGGCCATGAAAATAATACACGGAAAACTAAAGTCCATGAAATTTCAGTCACTTTTTGTAAAATTCAAATCCGATGCTTGGAGAGAAAGTTATGATTATTTTCTCTAGGTCACCAGTTTGAGATGGAATTCTGGAGCCTGCAAAAGCCCTAACTTCCTCGGATCATATCTTCGAAAATATAACTAAAAATATATATTAAATTTGTACATGAAGTTAAAAATATTTTGGTTCCACGTGGTTGAAATTTAAGCTTCTAAATCCTCGTAAAAAAAGTTATAGCGAAAATTTCAAGATGACATGTTTGAATAAGCGAAACCCTAGAATCTAAAGCATCGATACCAAATGTTATGCAACTAGCTCACAAAATAGAAGAAAATTTAGACTGACAACTTAAAAATTAGCCTCTTCAAGGGGGAAACCTCCTTTACATTACATAGCTAAAATTATCGGATTATACAAATGATAATACCTCCTCGGTATATATAGGAGCCTAAGGGGTCACAATATAATTAGAGCATACATAACAATAATAATGTAAGGGCACAACAATAACAACAGGGGGCTACACTAACAATAATAATAAGAGGAATACACTAGAATTATAGGGACCTAACAAATTGTGGGTTAATGAATCTACTGATTAATGTTTTAAATTGCTAACAAATGTAGGATCAAGGGTTATAGTAGATTCGTGATTTGAATGAGATTTGTGACAGAGATACTTTGTATGATGAATTTAGAGGGTTTATGTTGATATGCTTGATGATCATTATTTGAATTATGACCAGTGTTTGCAGATATAATATCATATGCAGGTTGTTTTCAAGGGAGTCAATTATTCAGTGAATGGAGAAACTCATATGGCTACTGAAGCTATAAATCTATATTGTTGATTATTATTAATAAACATGAATCTATTGTTGATTTCATAATGATATTGTTATGTCTTGAGTTTTTTATATTGGTATTGAGAATAATATCATAATGGTTGGATTTATGAGGGATCTGGTTTTTTTTAATATTCTGATATCTATACGCATGTTTTTTTCCTGAATAATGTGTACATATGTAGATCCTCCTCAGAACAGTCGAGTATACAATCTGAGTAAATGTGGCTTGGTTAATATTGTTGTTTGTTGTTGATTCATGTTGATTTTTGTCACTGTGAAGCATGAGAGTATTTACTTGAGAGTTTCTTTTGTTGTTGATTGATGAGTATGATGATGGTAGATGAGGTTTGACTCACTTGGAATTTTGGATATTAATTAAATTGTTGCAGAGAGAGTTTGAATGGATTATGTTTAGCACCTTAATTTTGGTATTAAATTATTCAACATATTAAACTAAGGCTTGTACATTACTACTATGCACAAAAAGTACGTATATATCTGGGTTTCCTTAATGACAATCATGTATATATCCTAATTTGATTCTGGACAGAATTTGTGGTACCATTTATTGTAGATTGTCAAAGATGTCTTGATTAGTATGTTGGAATTTGTTGACGTGGTGAGCCTTGATGTTGAGAGTAGTCACTAGAGTTTACTATTGGATGCACAAGTTATTGAGACTGGTTATGTATTATTCCTTCAACTGATTTTGTTGACAGTTGTGAAGAGATTTTCTTGGTATCTTGTTAAGAAAAGTTGATCAAAGATTTATTGTAGAAGAATTTTGGCTTTGTCCCTTAATGCTTGATTTTGATAGTTGTCTTGAGTATGGTGTATGGATTTGCATTTGATGAGAAAATAATCTGATGAGTATGATTATGATAGATGAGTTTTTCTTAGTATTGATGAGCGAAGAAGTTTGACAATATAATTGAGCAAGGAGTTTGATTTGGTTAGTATTGTTGAGATATGGCTTTGTATATTTGTTTGATCAATGAGATTTGGTTGCAGAGGGGTGATTGGTAATTGGTATTCAATTATTCAGTCTTAACAGTGTTAGGTTTCAGATGTTATTGGTATTCAGTGATTGAGCTTAATGGTTGGTGTGTATCCAGTTTGAAAATTGGATGAAATATGGCTTGCAAGTTTTGATGTGTGTTTGAGTCAGGTGGATCTAGTATCAAATATTTTGAAACTTGGTCCACAGAGGTACTAAGGGTTGGAGCCTTTAGTGAGGGAGTAGGATCTTCCTTCCAGTAGGAGCCGGTAAACTTGGTCAAGGAGTAGCAGCTTCCTTCTAGTCGGAATTAGAGAATTTGTAGAGATTGTAGCCTCCTATAGGTAGGAGCCTGCATACTAGTAAGATTCTACATCGATACAAGAGGTAAGAATATTTTATTTATAACAAGAAAGAAGAAAAATACAACAGTAGCGGTGGTTTTCTCCCAAATTGGGTTTCCACCTAAAACTCTCGATGTCCCTATGTGTTGATGAGTTGATTATGTGTTATGGTTTACCTGCTATTATGTTGAATATTGCACATGGTTACTGCATAATCAATAAGTAATGAAATAATGATTGATGAAATTGATGAAAATAAGTAAATTTCATTGTTATTTGTGATCATTAAAAGCACATACACACGCGAGTTTCTTGAAGAGAAGTCATGTATAAAATTTTGAATGTGAAATTGAAGATTAATTGAAATGAAATATTGATTCACCCCCCCCCCCCCCCAAGTATTTCTAACAATTGGTATCAAAGTAGGTCTCTCCAGTAAAGCTTAACAGCTTGAGAGTAGATTTGGGACCATAAGAAGAAGGCAGCACAAAAGAAGCAGCCAATTCAAGAACATTGTGACAGTGCAAGCGATGTATTAGATGAAATAGAAGTATCCACAATTGTCGATCAAGTCAGGTCATAAACTATGGATAATAAAGGTATGCTCATACTTAATGATGTTAATTATCGGGTTTGGAAAGAAAAGATGAAGTCTAGGATAATATCCCTTGGATCTCATGTTTGTAATTTAGTCTATAATGGTTATACTAAAACTCCACCATCAGAACAAGAACTACATAAGAATAGTCAATCATTAAATGAAATATTTTGTAACATACTTGATTAATTATTAGAGAAAAGTATGCATTGTGGAACCGCAAAGGAAGTATGGGATAATTTGTAGACCATCCATGAAGGAGAAACCAAAATAATAAATAAATAAGTTCGTTAATCACGTAAACCATCAAGTAATATTGCTTCAAAAACATTAAATGAATCTGAAGGAACTTGTAGTCTATCATAAGATAGTGTGACCATGACATTACCTTAACTATATCAGATGGAGTTGCTGATTCATAAGAATAAAGGCTAGAAGAAGTGTTTAATCTTAGAATAAAACATGTTTCTTCCTTGAAAAGGATTGATAGCCTTGAGGTAAATATGTAGGAATACGAAAACAGGGACCATGATGAATCAGAACAACTTAACGAAAAGAGACAATATTGTGAAATACTTGAAGCAAAGATCATCTCTCTCAAAATTGATCTAGAAAAACTCAAACAAACAAAATGAGGAGCTATTTCAAGTATTTTAAGAACAAGAAAATGGACTCAAAGAAGAAATTTTCAAGTTAAGAACATAGTTGGAAGAAGGTAGAAAAAATGAAGGAGAAATGAGGAAGAATTATAAGGAAATGAAAGATCATTGTCAAAGATTGGAGGATGAGGTAAGCATATTAAAAGGTAAATTAGCAAAAAAGAATAAGCAATTAAGATTTCAATATAGTACCAAGATATTGGATAACCTTCTTAATAGTAAAAGGTCTCCCTCCATCAAATCAAGCCTTGGTTTTCATGAAACTATGAAGGGAGAATCCAAATCACAAGCTTGTGCATGCAATTCTAAGGATAACAAAGAAAGTTATGAAAATAATGATAAAGAATTAAGAAGTCAACAAAACCAGCAACCAAGAAGAGTGAAATTCCAAAGGAAATCATTTGCTCCCAATGTGTATGGTAGAAATAGAAATAACAACACATTCTCTCCCTTAATCAATGATATTGAATGTTTTATCTATCACAACTTTGGACACATTGCATTTGATTGCAGAAGTAGGTTGTTCATATCTCAAGCAAATAGTCTCTCCATAGGAAGACCATCGGTTCCTAGGTAATCAAGTTTCTTTAAAGGTTATTTATTTACATGCAATTTATTTGGTGATAAATATATTTATTGTAGAAACACGAAGCAGAAATATTATGATACTCTTGCCCTCTTCTCTAGTCACGTGAGGTGTTTTACATGTAATAAGTTTGAACATGTAGAAAAATAATGCAGGACCAAGTCAATGAATTCATACATAAATTTCATACAATAAATAGATTCCATCCAAAGAAAGAAACTTGACAAGAATACTATTATCAAAAGACCTTAAAAAGATGGATCCACCAACACTCATCACATTAAGTAGAAGGAAGAGGAGCAAGTGAAGTGTATCCTTTCTTTGTGCACATTTGAAGAAGAATACCAATGTTACATAGATAGTGGATGCTCTCATCACATGTATCGAAATAAGAGAAAATTAAAGCTCTCAAGAAAAACAATAGTGATAAGTTTATTCTTGGAAATAGTGCATTGCAAAGGTACTAGGAAAGGGTAGTGTTGATCTTGATGTTAAGCATATAGAAGTAGCTAATATATTGTTGGTTGAAGGGATAAAGAAGAACATTCTAAGTGTAGGAAAAATAGTTGATAAAGGGCATGTAATTGTATTTACATCAACTAGATTCAAAATTATAGAAGAAGACACAAGAAAAGTTATATCAAAAGGATTCAGAAATGTAGACAAATTATATATTCTAAAGAAAGATCTAGGTAGAAATAATAAGTCAAGTTCCTCCTCTTCAAACTTAGAATAAGGGAAGATAGTCCTCACTACAGTCTATTTTACCTGATGCATATTTATAAAAGGACTACAGAATTTCATGTGGAGCAAATGATAGCTTGATGGCAATTAGGTCCACAAGATTAGTGGTGCATGATCACGGAGGGATCTATGCATGTGTGCTATTTCACTAGTTCAACCTTGATGATGATTTCATATGTTGCTATATTATTCTTTTGGTCATGATTTATGCTACTAATGCTACATCTGCTAAATGTGTTGTGCTCAGGAAAATATATGACATGTTCAAGGGGGGGTTGTGGCTACTTGCTTCTAAGCAAAAATTAGAATTTTAAATTGTATACGTGTTTCTTATGAAGGACAGTCGTGTATGTACGTCATTCTTACCTTAGACAGACGCATATTATATTACGTTGTGATAAAAGAGTGTCATAGATTCAGGGGGAGCTTCTAATACATTTCCAACAGTTCCTGGTTGGCATCATGGATCTGACATTGATGTGTTATAGGAATTTTTCAAGGGTGCCTATATGTTGCTTAGGAATGTATGACAGGGTGTTGATCCATGATGTGTTTATGAGCTATTTTTTATATCTCATTACAAAATCTTATTTTTTTCATGTTGTTGGTCTATCTCTTTGATGTATTGCTTGTTGGAATATTCATTTATGAGGAGGATATATATGCTACTAATGTTTCATTTTGAAAATATAATGTGACCATAATTGGTGATGAAGAGTTGACACAGGTTATATGAGAGCATCTTCTATGCTTCCAATGGTTCATTGTTGAAATTATGGTTTCTTATTAGAATAAAAGAAATATGGGCACTACTTATCTAACATTTATTTATTGCATGATGATTATTTTGTTGTGATTAGTCTTCTTGCATTTATTCTTCAATGCATCACTTATTGTTGGAAGATATATATGTTGTTGTCACTATGTCATGGTTGATGTTGGTGTATATTCAATATATTGTTGATCAATCATATTTTTCTTAATGGCTTGTGATGTTGGAGGTCTTCTTTGACTTCACATAAGTTGTTGATGAGTTTCTTGTAATCAATGTGATATCATTTGATGTTGTTGATGGATGTATTGAATAGCCATGTATCATCATCTTTTGGGTATTGGTCAAGAAGAAACCCATGTTACAAACATTGTAAAATTTGGTCATATATGGGCTATTAATCATGTCATGTATGTTTCCCTATTGTTATGGGTGATTGATGTAAAATTGGGATGATAGATTCATTGGTTGTGATAGTTATATGGGAAATATGTGCTTATGTACAACCATGTAATTATTTCATAAATACTTTTACCTACATTGCATATCTCTAGAAGGTCCATTATAGTCTCAAGGAGAGCACGGTTAGGTTATGGTGTTGATTAAAGTCATATCCTGCAACTACACTCCTTGTATCATAACAGCAGATCAGACTAATATTGTTGAGCATGTCAGGGGGAGAACTTCTTTTAGCTTGGTTATGCCCTTTGTCCTTGATGTCAAAGGGGGAGAGAAGGACTCGGTGTTTTGCAAGAGGTTGACATCAAGTCCAAAGGGGGATATTGTTTCCATTATGGCTAATGTGTTTTCCTTAATGTCAACCTCATGGTTTTCTCACACACTCTTGTCACATTATGTCACCTTATGATTAGGTGTGGAACTGATGTGCCTATCTAGATCATGGATGGAGATTGTTCTTAATGATTGTAAAGGTATTGCAAGTGTCCTAATAGTTGCAGAGGAGCTACGGTGGTTTGTTGAAGTATTTCAAGTAATATGAATGTTTGTATAGTTGATGCAAATGATGAGGAAGAGTATTGGCAGCTTAGTCACAGGTTGCATTTGAAGTAGATTGAAAAATTAAGTTTGTGAACCATATGCTACTTCTGTGAGAGAAAGTTGTGTATACAAAGGTATCAGGTATCAAGAAAAAGGGTCGTGTATATGTAGGTATCGAGAACAAGAGTTGTGTATACACATGTTTCATGAAAAATAGTCGTGTACATGACCCTACGCATGGAAAATAAAAAACCATGAACATTTCCCATGGTAATCTACCACAATTTTGTGTCGGAAACTTCTATTTGATTCCATCAACTCTTCCCATCAACAAATCCAAGGTATTTTCTAGTGGTATTGAAAAGGAAAATAGATTATAAAAGGAGAAGAAGATTGATCTGTTTTGTGTACATTTGATGGGTTATTTCTTTGTGATCTGATCTAGAACATATGTGCGTCAGGGTGTGAGGAGGCTTAGATCTGAAAGATCTAAAGATGTATTGGAGAGATAATTGATGTGCTTGTTTGATTTTCTTATTGCATGTGTGATTGTGGGCTAATGAATCTATTGATTAATCTTTTAAGTTGCTAACAAATGAAATATTAAGGGTTACAATAGATTAGTGATTTGAATGAGATTTGTGACAGAGAGACTTCGTATGATGAATGTAGAGGGTTTATGTTGGTATGCTTGATGATCAATATTTGAGTTATGACAGCGTTTGCAAATCCAATAGTATATGAAAGGAAGAGGTTGTTTGCATGGGCATTAGTGATTCAGTGAATGGAGAAACTCATATGGCTACTGAAGTTATAAATCTACGATGTTGATTGTCATTAATAAACATGAATCTATTGTTGATTTCATAAGTACGTTGCTACATCTTGAGTTTGCTATTGGTATTGAGAATAGTATTGTAATGGTTGGATTTATGAGGGATCTAGTTGTTTCTAATATTATAAGATATGTACGCAGGTTTTTTTCTTGAATAACGTGTACATATGAAAATCGTCCTTGGAACAGTCGCATATACTATTTGGGTAAATGTGGTTTGGCTAATATTTCTGCTTGTTGTTGATTTCAGTTGATTGTTGTCATTGTGATGCATGAGAGTGTTTAGTTGATAGTTTTTTTTGTTGTTGATTGATGAGTATGTTGATGGTAGATGAGGTTTGAATCACTTGGAATTTGGGATCTTGATTAACTTGTTGCAGAGAGGGTTTGAATGGAATTTTGATTAACTTCTTGTGAAAAAAGAGTTTGAATGGCTTGGGCTTGGCACCTTGATTTTGGTATTCAATTATTCAACATATTAAACTGAGATTTGTACATTGTTGATATACATAAAAAGTGTATATATACACGGGTTTCCTTAATGACAGTCAAGTATATATCCTGATTTGATTCTGGAAAAAAATTGCGTTATTGTTTGTTGTTGATTATCTAAGATGTCTTGATTAGTATGTTGGAATTTGTTGACCCGGTGAGCCTTGATGTTGAGATTGGATACTAGGGTTTACTATTATATGCACAAGCTATTGAGACCAATTATGTATTATTCCTTCAACTGATTTTGTTGATATTTGTGAAGAGAATTTCTTACTATCTTGTTAATAAAGGTTGATAAGAGATTTATTGTAAAAGAATTTTGGTTTTGTGCCTTGATGCTTGATTTTGATAGTTCTCTTGAGTATGGTGTGTGGCTCAACATTTGATGAGAAAATAATTTGATGAGTATGTTTATGATAGATGATTTTGTCTTGGTATTGATGAGCAAAGAAGTTTGATAGAATAATTGAGCAAGGAGTTTGATTTGGTTAGTATTGTTGAGACTTTCCTTGGTATATTTGTTTGGTCAGTGAGATCATATTGTAGAAGGGTGATTGGTAATTGGTATTTAGTTATTCATTCTTAACATTTTTTGGTTTCGGAGATATTATTGGTATTCATTGATTGAGCTTAATTTTTTATGTGTATTTAGTCTGAAAATTGGATGAAATGTGGCTTGCAGGTTTTGATGTGCATCTGAGTTAGGTGGATAAAGTATGAAATATTTTGAAACGTGATCCATGGAGGTTCTAAGGCTTGGAGGCTTCAGTGAGGGAGTAGGAGCTAACTTCTGGTAAGAGTTAATAAACTTGACCAAGGAATAGTAGCTTCCTTCCAGTCGACACTGGAGAATTTGTGGAGGTTGTAGCCTCTTGTAAATAGGAGGTAAGAGTCTACGCTAGTACAAGATGTAAGAATATTTTCTTTATAATAAGAAAGAAGACAAAGACGACAGCAATGGTGGTTTTCTCCCAAATTGAATTTCCATCTAAAAATATCAGTGTTCGTATTTGTTGATGAGTTGATTATGTGTTATGGTTTATCTGCTCTTATGTTGAATATTGTTCATGGTTATTGCATAATGAATAAGTAATGAAATAATGAATGATGAAAATAAGTGAACTACATATACGTTATTTGTGTTCATTAAAAGCGCATACACAAGCGAGTTGCTTGAAGAGAAGTCACATATAAAATTATGAATGTGAAATTGAAAATTAATTGAAATGAAACACGAATTCACACTCCCCTCTCAGTATTTCAAACAAGGGTTAACAACTAGTATAGCACACAATGGATCCAACAGTCGAAAATTTCTTAATCTTACATCCCAGATTGCCATTGAGCTTATACATGCGTGATCATTAATGCATGAAACTCATGCAATGTGGCTTTCATATGTGACATGGCAACACACATGGATCTACATGTCAACTGGGATTTGTTCAACGATTCTGAGGTTCCAAACAACCATTATGAGCTAGTTTCAATGACCACTTGTGGCATTTGTGCTCTTTGACTACTTGTTAACGCTCTCCTTATATAACTGATTTCAGTGAAAACGCCAATTTCATTTTCTCTTCAATGTCAATTTCAATTCCTATTCTAGTTTCTCTTTTTATTTCAAATTCCACTTTCTATTTCAGTTTCATTTTATTATTGTATATATCAATTTCTATTTCAATTTGATTTCTATTCAATGCCAGTGTTAATTTTAATTTCAATTTCAACGAAAACGTCTATTTCAATTTTAATTTATATTTCTATTGATTTGTCATTGCCAATTTCTATTTTTACTTCAAGTTCTAATAAATCTCAAATGCAACTTCAATTTATATTTATGTATTCTTTTACATATTATAAATTGAAACAAAAACATGTCACTTGCTAATATATTCAATATACATATACATAATTGTTTATTTTAGTGTACACATCAAACTCAATTTCAATTTATATTTCAATACGAGCCTCTATTTTTATTTCAATTTCTAACATGTTGATTTTGGTAATACATGCCAATTTTAGATATAGTGGTTTTATGTACATGTAAATTTCTAACACATTGATTTTAGTGTATATGTCAATTTCTAATTATATTCAATTTTTAACGTGTTGATTTCAATGTACATGTCAATTTCTAACACACTATTAATGTACAGAGTCAATTTTTATCTTTATTTCTATTCGATTTCAATTTCAATTTCTACTTATAATTTTATTTCTAACTTCTTTCAATTTCTAATTTTATTCAATTTCTAATGGTTGATTTCAATGTACATGTCAATTTCTAACACATTGATTTCATGTATATGTCAATTTTTATTTCTATTTCTATTCAATATCAATTTCAATTTCAATATTTAATTTTATTTCTCTCCATTTACACTTTATAAATTAAAATATGTAGTTCTGTAAATTACTACTCATATAGATTACTACAATTTATTTCAAGGAGTAAGACAATAAGTCAAAATGCTTAACATGTATACTTATCATCTCACTTCGTATATAATAGATTTCAGTATAAATATCAATTTCTATTCCTACTTCAATTTCTAACATATTAATTATAGAGCACATATCAATTGCTATTTGTATTTAATATACAAATACATAATTATTCATTTGAGTGTACATAATAGTTTCTAATATGCTAATTTTGGTGTACATGTCATCTTTAGATGCACTAATTTTAATGTACATGTCAATTTCTAATACAATGATTTTAGAGTACATCTCAATTTCTAATTCTATTTCAATTCTTTTCAATTTATAACACATTGATTTTCGTGTACATATCAATTTGTAAAACATTACTTTCATGTGCATGCTAATTTTTATTTATATTTATATTCAATGTTAATTTCAATGAACACTTGTCACAAATATGCTCATCTACTTGTTATCTCACTCCTCTAATACAATGATTTTAGTGTACATCTCAATTTCTAATTCAATTTCAATTCTATTCAATTTATAACACATTGATTTTCGTGGAAGGATTTTCTGAGGGTTTTGGAAGGATTGAGCTAGGGTTTGCAGCAGAAGTTAAGCGTTGGGCACCATGGAGAGGCGAGAGTGGGGGAGTATCACTCCCTCCTACATTCAGGCAGTCTCCAATCAATTGAAGAAACCTTCGGAGGCATAAACTGGAATTTTAGGAGGAGGAAAACAGAACAACAAAGGTACACAGGAGCAGGAAAATACGCAGGAAGAAGCCAGAAGAGAAAAACGAATAGAAGGAGAAAATCAGAATGCAGAAACCAAAAATCGAACTGGACCGTGTAAGCGTAGGGCTACTATCATACCCAGAGTGGTGTTAGGTGATCCAGCGCTACAGGCTCATAGGGAACACATGGCGACTTACGCAACCATTTGCAAATTCATGGGGTTATGGCCTACAGAGAAGGCTTTACAGGCATGGATAAAGAATCATTGGAAACCTAAGGGGGATATATATCTACACCTTGGATCAAAGGGTTTCTTCACTGTAGTTTTCACTAACATTGAAGATAAAGATAGGGTGTTTGAAGGAGGGCCCTACTTCTATGCTACTGCAAGCCTCTATATGAGACCTTGGGCAATGAATTTTTTCCCGGAGTATGAGACTTTCACTTCGGTCCTGGTTTGGTTAAGGCTCTACTCCTTACCTATGGATTATTGGCAGCCTGAATCATTAAAAGCAATAGGAAATAAACTAGGGCATTTTGTTAAAATATCAAAGGCCACCAGGTGGGGAAATTATACCTCCTTTGCCTGTATATGTGTAGAGATGGACCTCTCTGGAGCTCTACCAGATGAAGTAATTCTGGAATTTTTTGATGAAGAATGGGTGCAAGTGATTGAGTATGAGCATGTTCCTTTCAGATGTCGCAAATGCCATGAAAATGGGCATCTATTCAGGGATTGCCCCTTAAACAAAATAGAAAGCAAAACCAAAGCTACCTCAAGGAAAGAAACTGATAGCTTTAACAAAGTGGGAAATAGAGGTAAAGGAGGGAGAAAGTACCAAAAGAAAATCAACAAGGAAAAGCAGCTAAGTCAGAATAGATACAAGGTACTAGAAGAAGAAGAGGAGCATGATAAATCTAATCAGACTCTGGAGGATAGCCCTGTGGAGAAAGAAAAGGGAGAGAGTATGGAGGACACACATGACAACAACTAGCAAAAGGAGGATCTGTTGAACACTATGGAACTTGATAGGGACCAGGAGATGACCCCGAGAGAGGTGGGAACAGAGGATCATGAACTATAGGATATTCTTGATAGGGAGCATCTAGATCTGGAAAAGTTTTTGGAGCAGGGAACCACCAAAGGAATGGATTCGCTACCACAAGAGGAGTTCAATAGAGTGCAACAGTTGTTTCTATGGAGAACACAGGAAAAAGGTTTGGGAGTCAAAAGAAACCATGATAGTCAGGACAATGAAGGGGTGAAAACTATGAAGGCAACATCGGGACTAGCTCCTAGGAACCCAGGCAAGAAAAGAGGTAGGAAAAAACAGAATGAGCTGCTAATAGAGTGTGGAAAACTCATGATTGATTCAGGTAAGATGAAAGACCTAACCAGTTACTCATTTACAAACCTTTCTTAATGAAGCTCACAACATGGAATATTAGGGGTCTAGGGAGTAAAAGGAAGCAAAGGAATCTTAGCAATAGAATGAAAGAAGAAAAACCAGATATGATTTTCATCCAGGAAACAAAATGTTCAGTAGAAAAAATAAGATAAATACACAGCAAATGGCTGACTAAATATGAATATCTAGAAGTTAAAGTAGACAAAACAGCAAGAGGAATTTTCACACTTTGGAACCCTCAAAAACTAGGAATCCTTGATGTTGAAGCATCTAGGAACTATTTATCAATGGTGATTCAACCCTTGGGGGGCAGGAAAGTTTATTTAATCACAAAGGTTTATGGTCCTCAGAAGCCTGAAGACAAACTCAGGCTGCTTAACTCACTGGAGGATCTAAGAGACAGACATTCGGGCATCCCCTGGATTTTGGGAGGGGACTTTAACATGATCAAGTCCCTATCAGAAAAAAAAAGGTGGAACCAAATCACTAGGCAGAGACTCCATAGCATTTCGGAATTTTATAAACAATATGAGGCTAGTAGACACAGAGACAAGTAATGGCATCTTTACCTGGAATTAAAAAAGAGGAGGAGAGTCTCAGGTGGCCTCAAAACTAAACAGATTCATTATCTCGGAGGACCTTATTCTATCAGGCCCTGATTTGTCAGCCATGATACTTCCTTTTGGTGGATCGGATCATTGGCCTATTCAACTTGAAGCGTCCTTTATAGGAACTCCAAAAAACAGACCTTTCAGGTTTGAAAACATTTGGCTCACCCATCCGGACTTTATCAGCAATATTGAAAAATGGTGGAAAGAGGATATGCAGGTTCAGGGCACTAAAATGTTCCTCCTGCATAAAAGATTGAAACATATCAAAATTGAGCTTAAAGAGTGGAATAAAAATGAGTTTGACAACATTTTTGTAGCCAAAAAAGTTGTTGAACGGAAGCTACAGGACATTAATCAGATCCTCATTACAGAAGGCTTCAGCGAGGAAAAAAAGGAACAAGCTGATAACCATCAACAGGAATGGGAAGAATTATGCAAACAAGAGGAGATATTCTGGAAACAGAAATCAAGAGTACAATGGTTAAAAGAAGGAGAAAGGAACACAAGGTTTTTTCACAAATCCACCATGGATCACAGGTCTCATAACAAGATCTCAAAAATTAAGGATTCTCAAGGAAATCAACTCAATACCCATAAAGAAATAGAAGTTGTGTTGGTTCAACATTTCCAAGGCATAGAAGAGGAGCCTCTCTTAGACAGATCACACTACATCAATGATTTCACTAAGCACATTCCTAAGCTTGTGACAAGAGAAGACAATCATAATCTAAACAAGCCTGTGAATGAAGAGGAGGTCAACGAAGTCATCAAAGAAATGCAAAATGGGAAGGTACCAGGTCCGGATGATTTTAATGTCAACTTCTTTAAAGCATGTTGGGGAATAGTCAAGCAGGATATCCTCGATGTGGTGGAGAACTCTAGGAAAGATAGAATTGTTTTGAAGGCACTCAATACCTCTTTCATATCCTTGATTCCAAAACTGGTTAATTCTATGACACCAGATAGATTCATACCAATAGCATTATGCAATGTGGTGTACAAAATAATTTCCAAAATAATTGCCAACATGCTTAAACCACTTCTACCAACTCTCGTATCTAAAGAGCAAATTGGGTATGTGGAAGGCAGACAAATTCTCAACAACATCATTCAAGCACATGAGGTGGTTCACTCACTTATAAGTAATAGGTAGGCAGGAATGATTATGCAACTTGACCTAGAAAAGGCTTATGATAAGCTAAATTGGGCCTACATAAGGAAAGTTCTTATAGCATATGGATTTGACCATAACTGGGTAAGATGGGTAATGGCCCTGGTAACTTCCTCTAGTTTCTCAATCCTGTTAAATGGTTCACCATCCAAGCCCTTTAATCCTTCGAGAGGTCTCAGACAAGGAGATCCTCTTTCTCCCTTCCTCTTTATTCTCATGATGGAAGGGCTTGGCCAAGCTATCAAGTCTGCCAAAGCAGAAGGCAAAATCCAGGGTCTCAAACTCACCATGAATGGAAATGCATTGACCCATCAACAATTTGTGGATGATACTATGCTACAGGGTACACCTACGGTGAGGGAAGCTCTAGCCTACAAACAAATCCTGAAAGACTTTGCAATGGCTGTGGGCACAGAGGTAAGCCTCTCCAAATCAAAGATTTTCTTTTTTAATACTGACATTGCTATTCAGAGAAATATATCCAGAATTCTAGGCTTTCAGAGAGATATGTTGCCATCCAAATATTTGGGAGTACCGCTAACAGACAAACCCCTGAGCAAGACGGTCTGGGAGCCTGTGATTAATAAGCTACAGGAAAAAGTATGGAAATGGACAAGTAGGTCTTTGAACTTAGCAGGACGACTAGTTCTCACAAAGGCTATCCTACAAACTGTCCCCATCTTTATGTTTTCAGCCCTACCTGCTCCTAAAGGAGTCATGCAACTTTACAGAAATATCCAAAGAGATTTTCTTTGGGGTAAAGGGGAAGAGAAAAAAAATGGGCCTTGGTAGCCTGGGAAAAAATATGTAAACCTAAGACACATGGAGGTTTGGGATTGGATGATCCTAAGGTGTTAAACAAAGTTTTGGGGGCAAAACTATGGTGGAGATGGCTAAAAGATTCAGCTTCACCTTGGGCCCAAATTTGGAAACAGAAATATGCAAACAATTGGCAAGACAAGGATCACATCAAAATGTCTGGGATCATCAAAAGCTCCCACATTAGGAACAAAGCTTGGGAGAACAAAGTCATTGTTTAGAAACACAGTTTCTAGGAAATTAGAGATGGAAACCTTGCATGGTTTTGGGAGGATATGTGGCAACAGGAACCTAAATTTTCAAGAGAAGAATTGCAAATCTCAAGAACGATACTGACAACAAAAGGTTACTCAGAGTAAATGAATTTTTGGATCAGGGAAATAGCAAGGGAAAATGGAGGACATGGAAGAACCTGGTTTATAGTGATAACTCCCCCTTGAAGGCACAGGAAGAAGCTCTAACAGCCATCCTGGAACAGAGGAAGATTCTGGTATCAGAAGATTCAGACCAGCTAAGATGGGGCAATAACAATGAAGGCACCTTTAACCTCAAAGAGGCCAAGCGCATAGCCCTTGGGCTTGACTTTACAAACCCTGATGGGGTATGGAAGGACCTATGGTAGAACCAAAGCTGGATGAAAATCAAACTATTCATGTGGTTAGTGCAGCATAGAAAAATTCTAACCTGGGAAAACCTTAGGAAAAGAGGGGTATTTGGTCCATCCAAATGCCAGCTATGTGAATTACAAGAAGAAACTATGGATCACCTTCTCAACCTCTACCCATTCACATCCACATTATGGAATTGGATTGCTTCAATTTTCAGACAAGCAAATAGGGACAAGGGTAGCATTACCAGCACCTTAAAGAAGTGGAGGAAAAATTTCTCTGATAATGAAACAGTCAAAAAAGCTTGGGCTTTAGCTCCAAGCTTTCTTATCTAGGATGTCTGGAAAGAACGCAACAATAGAATATTCAAAGACAAGAAAGGTTCTCCCCAGAGCATCATGGCACATATCTTAAGATAGCTTAATGAGACAGTAGGAATCCTCATTAAAAACCCCCCTGAGAATAATCCTACAAATAGTGATATGCAGATACTACTACAGTTGGGTATGTAGGGGCTTATCCCACAGGGAAAAAACAAAAATGCAAATCATATAATTGCTAACAAAGATTTCTGGCAACCTCCCCCTCAAGGTTTTTTGAAATGCAATATAGATGGGGCCTCAAAAGGAAACCTAGGCATGGCTGGTTACGGAGGAGTGATAAGGGATGAGAAGGGGTGCATAGAAATAATCTTTCATAGTAACTTGGGGAAAGCCACAAATAATATGGCAGAGCTCATGGCCCTTGAGCAATGCTTAGAAATCCTGAGGGACTCAAATCTTCATAACATTATAATTGAAGCTGATTCTGAATTGATTATCAATTCGGTCAAGAAAATTAGCTATGGCTCAGCTCCGGAAAAATTTTCGAGACATTGGAGGTTTCTGCAAGTCTACCAAAGGATTCATTTCCATCTGCAGAACATGAGAACCCTGAGTTTCACTCATGTGCGCCGAACAACCAACAAATTAGTGAACATCTTAGCTAATGAAGGAGTACTCTGTGCTAAAAGCAACAATAAATATAAATGGATAGAGACCCCCCAGGGTAGATTGAGGGAAGAGTGTCTCAGATAGGTATATCAGAGTAGGGGATGCTAGTAGGTTGCAGACCTCAGGAAATAGTTGAATTTCAGTTCACTTGATGCAGCAGATCAGGGATATTATGAAAAGAATGTCCGGTCCTTTTGGCTGGAATTTGAGCCCAGAACTCTTTAAACACAAGGTTCTCGGGCGGGTTTAGTTTGACAGCACAAGTATTCACATGGAGTTGAATTATACAACAGATTTCCTTTTTATTGGCTATGTAGGGAGCTTGGTTAAAGTGCGAGCAGATAGGAGAAACAGAAGCAATCTTAGCAATTTCACGTGGCAAATAGCAAGGTGGTTATCAAGCCAAACGGACCCGAAATCAACTTTAACGGCAGCTTTATTAGACTTCGGGTCCGAAAGCAGTGTTAAACATCGAGCGAGTTACACGGACCGGCGTGAATCGCTTGCATCTGGTGGATATCGGGCAGACAACATGCACGAGGGTTATCAGCCAAATTGGACCCGAAATTTTTATAGAGCAGTCTCTAAAGGCTTATCAAGTCCGATTTATGAGATAAAGAGTGAGATGTAGGAATTTACAGGGTAAGTTCCTCAAACAAAACACCAAAGGACACCGCTCACAAACAGATCATAGATCAATACACCAGTATTGTTGACGTGGTTAAAACCCTCAAAGAAGGAAACAGTCCATGGCCTAAGCCAATGCGGCCACTTCATGCAATTTATTAATAAAAGAATGGAAATTTACATAAGCTTCTCTCATGAACAGTTACCCTACAAATGACCCTCCATGCTCTTTAAATAGAGATAATGGACCAATCAGGTGTTAAGCCACGGATCAAGTGTCGGTAATACCGAGGAGAGAATGAACCATCGGATCACTACATATCGTTACCGTTGGATTGTAAGTTACAAAATTACATAGTAAATAAACACACTTTACCTAACTCTACACTAGACCAAGTTATACTTAACTACATCCTATATGTCGAAATATCCTAACATCCCCCCTTAAGAACAACTTGGGATAGGATTGAAGGATGTACAAATATGACACAATAGGAGAAGGAAGGAGGCATTAGAGCCTATCCCCCCTTAGTGACAACTTCCTGAACTCCAACCATAAATCAAAGTTTAGTAAACTTTGCCTCTGTGAGAGCCTTTGTAAAGATGTCTACAACTTGATCATCTGTTGAACAATATTGCACTTCAAGAACATGGTCATGAATGAGATTTTTGATGAAGTGCATGTGCAGTTCAATGTGTTTGTTGCATTGATGTTGGACTGGATCTTTGCATAGTTGAATGGCACTTTGATTATCACACCAAAGTGTAGTCAGATGTTGCTGCTGAAAGCCAAACTCTGATAGGATCTGACGAAGCCACAGGGCTTCCTTACTAGCTTCTACGACACCACGATACACTGCTTCTGCTAAAGAAAGATAAATGGAACTTTGTTTCTTACAAGCCCATGTACTAGATCCTTAACCAAGAGTGAACACATAACCTGCAGTAGACTTTCAATCATCAGGGTCACCAGCCCAATCAGAATCAGTGAAACCAACCAATAGAGGAGATGCTTCTACACTATAATGAATCCCAAATTGAACTATGCCTCAAACATAACAAAGTATTCTTTTAGCTGCTTTCCAATGACTTTCATGTGGGTTTTGCATAAACCGAGCAATAAGGCCAATAGCAAGGGAAAGGTCAGGATGAGTATGGGTCAGATACAAAAGTTTTCCTACAAGTTGACGGTATAAGGTAGCATCAACTTCAGGGGAAGTACAAGTGACTGAAAGTTGGCTCCAGACTGAAAGGGAGAAGGGGCTGGCTTACAGTCTTCCATGTGAAAATGGCGTAGAAGATCATAGGCATACTTGGACTGGGAAAGGGAAATACTTTCCTTGGATTACAAAACTTGAAGACCAAGAAAATAATGCAAATGTCCTAAATTTTTCATTTCAAACTTCTTTTTAAGGTTGGACTTCACATGGTTTATAAGGTTGGGATCACTACCAGTAAGGATAAGATCATCAACATAAAGAACAGGAATGATAAGAGACTTTCCCACTTCCTTGGTGTAGACAGTACTACTAGAATGACACTTAGAAAAGCCAGTTTCTAAAAGAAAGTTATCCATTTTGGCATAGCAAGCCCAAGGAGCTTGCTTGAGACCATAAAGGGATTTCTTAAGCCGACATACAAGGCTGGATTTTGTTTGTATAAATCCAGTAGG
This sequence comes from Pinus tabuliformis, assembly GCA_031772625.1. Lineage (NCBI taxonomy): Eukaryota > Viridiplantae > Streptophyta > Pinopsida > Pinales > Pinaceae > Pinus > Pinus tabuliformis. The sequence goes on along the minus strand of CM062820.1, from coordinate 349,549,516 downwards.
TTGTTCCATATAGATTTCTTCATGCAAGTCCCCATGCAAGAAGGTAGATTTAATATCCATCTGATGGACTTCCCATTTGAAAGAGGCAGCAAGGGAAAGAACAAGGCGGATAGAGTTCATTTTGGCAATAGGGGATAAGGTTTCAGTATAGTCAATGCCTTCAACTTATGAAAAACCCTTAGCAACAAGACGAGCTTTATGTTTATCAACTTTTCCATCTGGTCCATACTTGGTTCTATAAACCCATTTGCATCTAACAAGTTTTTGTCCCTTTGGTAGAGGAACAAGATCCCATGTATCATTTGCCAATAATGAACAATATTCTTCATTCATAGCTATGTCCCAATCTGGATGGCCTGAAGCTTCTGCAAAGGTGTCAGGATCATAATTCGTTGAAGCTTGAGCCAGTAAAGAAGAGGCTCTATCGAACTGAGAAGGTGTACATCGTTGATCTGTAGGATCACTGGCAAGATCACCTGTTACATCCCAAGTAGCACGGACCCATTTTGGAAGCTGAGGAGCTAAAGGAGGATCCTGAGAAGGTGGGGGAGGATTGTCATCCTCACTTTCATCATTTGAAGAAGAAATATTTTCAAAAGTAGAAGAGATAGAGAGAGGTGGCACATCCGCCGAACTAGGCTCGTAGGCCGATATATTTTCAGCAAACTTTACATCTCTTCTAATGATAACATTTTTGGACTTAAGTGGAATAAGTCTATATCCTTTGACATCTTCAGAATATCCAACAAAAATACATTTTTCACTCTTAGGTTCTAAAGCTTTATGTTTCTCATCTGGAATATGGGCCCATGCTTCACTTCCGAAAACACGAAAGTGACTTACATCTGGTTTAATTGAGCTCCATGCTTCTTCTGGAGTGATATTCTTTAAAACCTTAGTAGGAGTGTGATTTATTATGTAATTTGCACAGTTAATTGCTTCTGCACAAAAATTAAGACTAAGTCCTTTAGATTGAAGCATACAATTAGCCATTTCCTTTAAGGTCTGATTCTTCCTTTCAGCTACACCATTTTGTTGTGGAGTATATGGAACAGTATGTTACATTTGAATTCCATTCTCAGTGCAAAAGTTGATGAATGTAGGTTTTAAGCCCATACAGAAATTACCTGCATACGAATTCTAAAACACAGAAAATAAACAATGCGAGATCATAACACATATACACAAAGATTTTCCCTTGGATCCAAAAACCGGGACTACCAGCTTGATTTTTCATCCATTCAATGTTACAATACATATTTATACATGCCGAAGCATCCAATACCATGGACCGAAAACCATCGCATCCAAAACCATGGACCGAAAACCATCGCATCCAAAAACATGTGTGAAAATCATGCACAAAACCATAGGTGGGTCCACCCAACCTAACATAGGGTCCAAAACCAAAAGTTTCCGGGGCGTTTTTCCGAACCCCGTAAAGTGGGGTTACGGGTACCCCTCAAACCCCCTGTTAACTACGTGGAAAGAATATAACACAACCCAACATTCTCCCACTTGTTGTTTTCTTTCCACAGGGGGCCACAAGAGAGCTTAGTCATTTTTCCAGCCCTGAAACGCCCATTGTCTCTCTACACCAAGAGAACTTTTCAGAGCTCACAGATTTTGTCAATGCATCTGCAGTATTCTTCAAAGTGTCCACCTTTACCAGCAACACCTTTTTGTCTTCTATCATATTCCTCACAAAGTGATACTAAACATCAATGTGCTTTGTCTAGAGTGATATTCTTTAAAACCTTAGTAGGAGTGCGATTTATTATGTAATTTTCACAGTTAATTGCTTCTACCCAAAAATTAAGACTAAGTCCTTTAGATTGAAGCATACAATTAGCCATTTCCTTCAGGTGTGATTCTTCCTTTCAGCTACACCATTTTGTTGTGGAGTATATGGAACAGTATGTTACATTTGAATTCCATTCTCAGTGCAAAAGTTGATGAATTTGTTGTTAACATATTCTCCGCCATTATCAGATCTTAGCTTAAGAATTTGATGTCTAGATTGTTTTTCAACAAAGGCCTTAAAGGCCAAGAACATGTTAAATACTTCACTCTTGAGTTTTAAGAATTATACCCAAGTGCGTCTGGAGAAATCATCAATGAAAGTTAAGAAATACTTGTAGGCAGAGAATGAAACAAATGGAAGTGGACCACATAAATCACTATGCACAAGTTGTAAAGGGGCTGAGGCGTGCCAAGAGGCACGTTTTTCAAAACTATCTCGATGATGTTTTTCAAGTACACATCCAGAACAAACACCATCTTTGCAAGATACCATTGGAAGACCTATCACCATATGTTCTTTACATAGATTTTGAAGGGAGCGATAGTTTAAGTGACCAAATCGCTCATGCCAAAGTTTGCTCACCTCATCGTTATGAGCAACAAATACCGAGGGAAGATTTGATGACCCAAAGTTGTTAAAATTGTTGGCATTATGATGCATGTGTTGTACTTGATGGCAACCCTCTCATAGAAGATCATCTCACTTGTATACATTCAGATGAATCTACAGAAAGAATATCAGATGTGACAGAGTGCATGGGTTACCGGACAGCACAAAGGGATCAGATGACAGTTCACAAGTAAGTTTTGCCATCAAGTCCAAAGGGGGAGATTGTTGGCATTATGGCTAAAGTGTTGTCCTTGATGGCAACCCATTCAGGTGATAGATCACAGTACTTCAAGTTAGCAGCAGAGATTGATGATCAGCTATCAAATATTGAAGAAAATAAGGGGTACGCAGGTACACCTTACAGAAGGTGCGTACACGCAGGCCGGTGTTACATAAAGTGCGTACATACCCGCAGTTATCCCGTTCAGGAGGTGCGTACCCCCAGTTCACTTACTTCAAGGCAGAGAAAAGCACACGTGGGGTTTCTTATGTTTAACCCTTGGTATTTAACCGACGGTATTGTGTTATTATGGTTTTGGCTCGTGGTATTGATCCATGATTTGAGGAAGAGCTTGCCTATATAAAGCAAAGGAGATCATTTCGCTTGTGTATGTTTTTGGGGTTGAACATCTTATGGGAGCTAGATCTGAAATACTATGATCTCTTGGGAGTAATTTCTAGATCTAAATAAGGCAAATCTACTGATGGATTGAGATCACTTTGGCGCATGATCAGATCTGTAGATCTGACAGTCTGGGTTATTCTTGAAGTCTTGAAATTATCTATACCCGCAGGTACGCAAGTGCAGTGAAAGAAAAGTGCGGCGATACGCAGGCACAGAGGTGCTGCAGGTGCGCAGATACGCAGGCTCAGAAGCGCTGCAGGTGCGGAGGTCCGCGGCGCCACAGAAGGCGCAGCTGCGGAGGTACGCGGCGCCACAGAAGGCGCAGGTGCGGAGGTCCGCGGCGCCACAGAAGGCGCAGCTGCGGAGGTACGCGGAGCCACAAAAGGCGCAGCTGTGGAGGTACGCGGCGCCACAGAAGGCGCAGCTGCGGAGGTGCGCGCGCGCAGCTGCGAAGGTACACGGTGCCACAGAAGGCGCAGCTGCGGAGGTGCGCGGCGCCACAGAAGGCGCAGGTGCAGAGGTGCGCGGCGCCACAGAAGAACAGTGCGTACTTGTACGCAGGCATTACATGGGTGAAGTTGCGTACTTCTCTTGAAATATATTTAGCTTTCCATGTTTATCATTGCTGTGTTCTGGGTTTTGAAGTGATGTCTGGTTTCTGATATTATGACAGTATTCTGAGAAGTGATAGAGTATGTTTCAGTTTTGATAGATGAATGGATCGGGTTCATAATGACTTATCTTCATGTGATCTGATGGACTAGATCTGGTTGATGACTCACTTGTATATGTATGGATCTAGTGCTTGGATGATTCAGAAGCTTGTTTATGTTGTTGTTGGGTCCAGTATGAAAACTGGATGAAATGTGGCCTTTCAGACTATGTGTTGTGCTTCAGTGTATCCAGTCTGAAAATTGATGAAACGTGGTACCTGGAGGAGAAGAAGATTGTAGGCCGGCGCCTACGTACTAGTATCTAAGCTAGTACAAGACCTAAAAGAAATCTTTGGAGCATTGTAGCAGGTAGTAGCCTGCGTACTAGTAAATGGATTGGCTAGTACAAGAGCAAAGGGGGTTGTAGCTCCCGTACTGGTATAAGACTGCACCAGTACAAATATTGTAAAAGGATTTTCTTATTAAGAAGAAGATTGAGATGACTTGCAGCAGGTGGTTTTCTCCCGCATTCGGTTTCCACCTTATATCATGGTGTTCATGTGTGTGCCTTATGTGTGATGATCTACTTTATGTTACTGCATCTGTTAACTGATAATATGGTTGATAATGTTCTAATGCACTCATTGAAGATCAATTAAATTAATCATAAGAAGTTGTGGAAGTAGCATATATGAATCAGAGTTTGGAAATGAAAAAGTTTTATTAATGTGATAATATTGATTCACCCCCCCCTCTCAGTATTATTTCCAACAATTGGTATCAGAGCAGGTCCTTTGATAGAAGCTTGATCGCTTGAAGGAGATCCGTGGAACAATGGGAAAGAAGCTTAAGAAGAAAGCTCATAAGAAGAAGAAGACATCTCAGAAGAACTATGACAGTGGGAGAATCGATTGGGGATTAGGTATAAGAATCTCTTCAGATTCAGAATCAGATTCAGAATTATTTCAGAATGAAGATGAACTATCAGGTATGAATTTGCTATCCTCTGATGTTCCAGCTATCTATCCATTTGGAAAAGATGGAAGTGATAACGAAACAACGGAATGTGCTCTTATGGGTGAGGAAGAAGGATATCAAATAAAGGCATAATTTAACAGGCTGACAAACAAAATTAATGAACAAGAAAGACTTCTGAACATAAAGAGTGGTGCCCTAAAAGAAGCTATTACTAGACAAAAGGCTCATCAAAAGTTATGCAAGGAAAGGTATCAAAAGTTGCAAGTTGAAGCAACATCTCTAAGAAATGAAGTCATTGAAAAGAACACAACAATCAAGGAGCTCAGAGATCGATCCAGTTATTATGAAAGTCTTGAAGCCACGATCCTCTCACTAAAAGGAGATCTTGAAGAATCAAAGAAGCAGAATGAAGATCTACATCAAGCATTTGAAAAACAAAACAATGAATTCATCAGCTTAAAATCCCAGCTGGAATGTGCCTTCAGAGTTCGTCAAATGCAGCAGGATCTGAATGAAGAACAAGAAAAGGAGATACTCAAACTAAGGCAGCAAATGGAAGAAGGAAGAAAAGCTGAAGAAGACATGAAGAAGCAATGTCTAGAAAAGGAAGAACAACTTCAGGCTGAGGTAAATATCTTGAAAGGTAAATTAGAAGAAAAGGATAAGCTTTTACGATTTCAAGATAGTTCTAAAGTCTTGGATGATATTCTTAGTAGTCAAAGGTCTCCTGCTATAAAGACTGGTCTTGGTTTCCATGAATCTGTTGAAGGTGAATCTAGTTCACAAGGTGAGGCAAGGAATTCTAAAGAGAAATCTAAAGTGATCAATGAAGAAATGAAAGATCAATCTCATCATCAACCAAGGAAAAAGATTCCTCAAAGAAAATCCTTTACTCCTCCTATGAATAATGTTGAATGTTATGTATGTCATAATCTTGGACATGTTGCAGCTAGATGTAGAAGAAGAAGAGTTCAAGACCATTATGCAGACAAGTCATCTCAATCAAGGTACTTTTATGGATATTGCTTTGCTTGCAATATGTTTGGTCACAAAGCTGCTGATTGTTATAGGAGGAACATGAAACATGTAAGATGTTATGCATGTAACAAGCTTGGACATATAGCTAAGGAATGCAGGAACAAAGTGTGGGCACCATATCAAAAGGAGAAAATGTCATCATCACGCTTGAAGATATGGAGGAAAAAGGAAGTACAGTCAGAAAAAGGTGGCACAGCACAATGTACAGACATACCAGAATCAGAGGGAGCTGAAAGTACAAAACTTCAGTGTCCTGAATCTCATATGCAAACTCCATAAAGGGAAGTCGCATATATACGCGAGTTGGATACTGCACAATCGCGTATATGATTGTTTGAAGAAAGGCAGTAGGGAAAGTAAAGTTGATCTATGAAGTATGATCTCTCGAGCACAAGATCTCTACCTATCTTAAGGCATTTATTGGCTGACTCTTCTTATTGATATGCATAATCAGATCTGACAGATGGCACCAGTTTAGGGGGAGCATATTTTCTTAATGCATTGTTGGCATTATGGTCCTTGATGACAATGCTTATGATTCATCTTGCTATGGTTATGAGTTGTTCACATTGTTCTTAGATCAGATTTGTGGTTGATGGTGCTTGCATGGAGTCTTTATTGTTCTTGGCACATATATGGATGAGGATTGTTGGCTGGATACATGGATGATTATTCAAAGTTGCATTGTTGGAGACATGATGATGATGAGATCTTACCTATATGATGATAGGTTGTTTCGTACATATGTTGATTAATGCAGATGCTTCCATTTGATGACTCTTGGTTCATGTAGATCTGGATTGTTATGAATGAGTTGATGCAGACGTACCTTGCTGTTGACAGATACTATGAAGCCGATCATACAGTGTTGTTGCTGATATTTATCTTAGGTGATTGGTCTTTATGTAATAGTGTGTCTCTTTTGTAGTTATCTTTTCAGGTCATGTAGCGGCCTATGTTTCCCCACTATGCCTGGGATGAATGATGTTATCTTATGTAAACTTTTGATGTATCACCATTGTGATGAATGTATGCATTGAGTCTTTTGGTGATAGGAAGGTCATTTATGATATATAGAGTCATGTTCTTCTTGTAGAACATCTTTTTGCAGTCAGGGGGAGCTTGAGCATGAACAACACTATATAGCAGAGCAGGCATCTCAGCTTGTTCTCAGAAAGAGCATTATCAGATTGGAGCACCATGGCATATACAAAGGGGGAGTTCATTCAGAGATTTCAGCAGAACTGGTTTATAGTCAAGGAGAGCATGTTCTTAGGGGGAGCATAACCCTTTGCCCTTGATGTCAAAGGGGGAGAGTGATTTGGTGTTGTTGCCATCAAGTCCAAAGGGGGAGATTGTTGGCATTATGATGCATGTGTTGTACTTGATGGCAACCCTCTCATAGAAGATCATCTCACTTGTATACATTCAGATGAATCTACAGAAAGAATATCAAATGTGACAGAGTGCATGGGTTACCGGACAGCACAAAGGGATCAGATGACAGTTCACAAGTAAGTTTTGCCATCAAGTCCAAAGGGGGAGATTGTTGGCATTATGGCTAAAGTTGTCCTTGATGGCAACCCATTCAGGTGATAGATCACAGTACTTCAAGTCAGCAACAGAGATTGATGATCAGCTATCAAATATTGAAGAAAATAAGGGGTACGCAGGTACACCTTACAGAAGGTGCGTACACGCAGGCCGGTGTTACATAAAGTGCGTACATACCCGCAGTTATCCCGTTCAGAAGGTGCGTACCCCCAGTTCACTTACTTCAAGGCAGAGAAAAGCACACGTGGGGTTTCTTATGTTTAACCCTTGGTATTTAGCCGACGGTATTGTGTTATTATGGTTTTGGCTCGTGGTATTGATCCATGATTTGAGGAAGAGCTTGCCTATATAAAGCAAAGGAGATCATTTGGCTTGTGTATGTTTTTGGGGTTGAACATCTTATGGGAGCTAGATCTGAAATACTATGATCTCTTGGGAGTAATGTCTAGATCTAAATAAGGCAAATCTACTGATGGATTGAGATCACTTTGGCGCATGATCAGATCTGTAGATCTGACAGTCTGGGTTATTCTTGAATTCTTGAAATTATCTATACCCGCAGGTACGCAAGTGCAGTGAAAGAAAAGTGCGGCGATACGCAGGCGCAGAAGTGCTGCAAGTGCGCAGATACGCAGGCTCAGAAGCGCTGCAGGTGCGGAGGTCCGCGGTGCCATAGAAGGCGCAGCTGCGGAGGTACGCGGCGCCACAGAAGGCGTAGGTGCGGAGGTCCGCAGCGCCACAGAAGGCACAGCTGCGGAGGTACGCGGCGCCACAAAAGGCGCAGCTGCGGAGGTACGCGGCGCCACAGAAGGCGCAGCTGCGGAGGTGCGCGGCGCGCAGCTGCGGAGGTACGCGGCGCCACAGAAGGCGCAGCTGCGGAGGTGCGCGGCGCCACAGAAGGCGCAGGTGCGGAGGTGCACGGCGCCACAGAAGGGGCAGGTGCGGAGGTCCGCGGCGCCACAGAAGATTAGTGCATACTTGTACGCAGGCATTACATGGGTGAAGCTGCATACTTCTCTTGAAATATATTTAGCTGTCCATGTTTATCATTGCTGTGTTCTGGGTTTTGAAGTGATGTCTGGTTTCTGATATTATGACAGTATTCTGAGAAGTGATAGAGTATGTTTCAGTTTTGATAAATGAATGGATCGGGTTCATAATGACTTATCTTCATGTGATCTGATGGACTGGATCTGGTTGATGACTCACTTGTATATGTATGGATCTAGTGCTTGGATGATTCAGAAGCTTGTTTATGTTGTTGTTGGGTCCAGTATGAAAACTGGATGAAATGTGGCCTTTCAGATTATGTGTTGTGCTTCAGTGTATCCAGTCTGAAAATTGATGAAATGTGGTACCTGGAGGAGAAGAAGATTGTAGGCTGGCGCCTACGTACTAGTATCTAAGCTAGTACAAGACCTAAAAGAAATATTTGGAGCATTGTAGCAGGTAGTAGCCTGCGTACTAGTAAATGGATCGGCTAGTACAAGAGCAAAGGGGGTTGTAGCTCCCGTACTGGTATAAGACTGCACCAATACAAATATTGTAAAAGGATTTTCTTATTAAGAAGAAGATTGAGATGACTTACAGCAGGTGGTTTTCTCCCGCATTGGGTTTCCACCTTATATCATGGTGTTCATGTGTGTGCCTTATGTGTGATGATCTACTTTATGTTACTGCATCTGTTAACTGATAATATGGTTGATAATGTTCTAATGCACTCATTGAAGATCAATTAACTTAATCATAAGAAGTTGTGGAAGTAGCATATATGAATCAGAGTTTGGAAATGAAAAAATTTTATTAATGTGATAATACTGATTCACCCTCCCCCCTCTCAGTATTATTTCCAACAAAACTTATACAACCTTGTAGAATCATTAGCAATGCCAGTAGTTAAAATCTGTCTAGGATCTCTTAGGTCCTTCATTACGACATTGTGAGGTGAAAATTCAATGATTTTACCTTCATCTGAATGAATTATCTAATATACAGATAGAAGGTTGGAGGATAAGGTTGGAACACATAATACATCATTAAATTTACCATTGTCTATATGAATAGTTCCAGTCCCTACAACACTAAGAGATCTATCATCACCAACATATATATTTTTGGTGTTACAATCATTTAAAGAAGAAAACATGGCTTTGTTTTGGCCATGTGATAAGAAGCTCCAGAATCAATGAGCCACTCATGAGAATGAGAAGAAGAAGATACATTTAGTGCATAGCTAGACCGAGATGCTTGACAACCACATGCAGAAAGTGTTATTCCTGAAGATGAAGTTGAAGTTGAAGAGTGCTCCAAATGGATGTTATGTTTCTTCATTGTTGCTTCCAAGGCTTCCATCTTCTTAAATCATTTGGATTCTAAGTGGCCATCTCGATTACAAAGTGGCAATGTTTATCAGCCTTCTTTCCTTTGTTTTTATGTGCCTTATCATTTTGTTGAAATGATTTTTCATTTTGAGACTGGAATTTCTTAGGACCCTTGTTTGGTTTAGGACCATTCTTTTTAGGATACGACTTCTTAAGATTCTTTGAATTTGGTTGCTACTGAGCGGCTAAGGCTTTCTTAGAAGAGTTTCCAAGATTAAGAAGACCAAGATGTAAGAGTTTTTCTTGTTCTCTTATTAAAGAATCACAAAAGGCATCAAAGGAAGGGGACTTGTAGTCTTGTCCTTGAGAAATGAAGGCTTCTCTTGTACAATGGAAGGTGGAAACAAACACAGAGTAGGCTGGTCCCAACTTAGTAAGAATGGAATAGATAAGGTTACTATCTTCTTTATTAACCTTAACACCTTCCAAGAGAAGTCTAAGGATCTTGAACTTGGAAAAAAATTCTTGAATGGAAGAAAAATTATTGGGGTCCAATGTAAGCAACTCATTTTCGAGTTGATGGGCTCTAAGTTCATTTTTAATTCCAAAAACTTTAGTGATCTGTTTCATTGTTTCATTAGGAGTATCAAGTTCTGCGATATGGAATCTAAGTTCTGGAGAAATAGACATCTCTATCAACCCACGTGCTTGATCTTGCCTATTTTCCCATTTGGCTGCCTTATCTTCATCCTTCGGTTTGGTTTTTTGGCCTGAGGCTATTCTATAAAGACCTTTACTTCTAAGTAAATCCACAATGTAGGACCACCATTAGAAGTAGTTGGTGCTGTCAAGAATAACTTGGCATGGACTTTCCATTTTAACAGAAACTAAAGCTATATATGTTGAAACTAAGTGTTCCAATGGAAAGATCTCGAAAAATTAGGCTGATTCAAAAAAAAAGCTCTGAAAACGGTTTCCGGATGAAGAAGTTATGGCTTTTTGAAGAAAAGTTGTTGAAGATGTCGACGAAGTGCGGGAATGTGCGGAAATGAATGATAATGTTACATTTAAAAAAAAAAAATCCGCCCCCTTTCCAAACTTAATCTAATTAGCTCAACAAAGAGAAAGACGTGAACTCAAGCCCTCTACTCTCATATATTTTTTTTGCCTACAAAACAAAACAAAACAAACAAAAAAAAAGCCCCACACGGACATATAGAAAAAAACAAACCTTACAGCTTGAAGTTAGCTTTAGCCCGAAACTAAATATTTTCCTCAATGTTTCTAATTTTCTGAGATCACACTAAGGCGTGGCGGAAAAGAGCATACGCATGAGAAAAATCCTTCATTTATGTTTCTGATTTTCCCAGATCACACAGAGTCACGGGGCAAAAAGCATACGCAAAAATGAAAGGTATAGATCTGGTAATGAAAAAAACAAAGAGCTAAATAAACCAAAATAAACATAGAGAAAATAACTAAAAACTGCAAATAAACACTGTATACCTTCATATCTTAAAAATGACATAGCTAGGGCTACCAGAAACCTTTTCGCATGAAACGAAAGGGGTTACTCACTGAAACAGATGCTCCTAACACAATAGAGCAGTCCTCTCTGCTCGAAAGCAATCAGAAATAGTAGATCTAGGAAACGGCAGTCGGATGCAGTTCTACCGGCTTCAGATTTGGATCACCAATGGATGTGGCCCTCAAATAGTTCTTATACCATGTAGGGATTTACAGGGTAAGTTCCTCAGACAGAACACCAAAGGACACCGCTCACAAACAGATCACAGATCAATACACCAGTATTGTTGACATGGTTAAAACCCTCAAAGAGGGAAACAGTCCATGGCCTGAGCCAACACAGCCACTTCAGGCAATTTATTATTAAAAGAATGAAAAATTACATAAGCTTCTCTCATGAACGGTTACCCTACAAATGACCCTCCATGCTCTTTAAATAGAGATCATTGGCCAATCGGGTGTTAAGTGACAGATCAAGTGTTAGTAATACCAAGGAGAGAATGAACCGTCGGATCACTACAGATCGTGACCGTCGGATTGTAAGTTACAAAAGTACATAGTAAAGAAACACACTTTACCTAACTCTACACTAGACCAAGTTATACTTAACTACTTCCTATGTGTCGGAATATCCTAACATGAGCTTGTTAGCGTTCCGATATTGTTCTTGACCGTCGGATCTCCAATGACAAAGAGAACGGTTGTGATGTTCGATTCTACTTTGCAATTCCAACGTCAAGTTTTGTGGGCCCGGAGCCCGAACAGTGGGCCTTAGGCTCGATTTCTTAGGCTTTAGGTGGCCCACATATCTTGTGTACATTTTGTAATATGGTTTTGTTTTTTATATTTGAATAGAAGGCCCGACACTTATTTAAGCAAAAAAAAACACATTGATTTTCATGTACATATCAATTTGTAAAACATTACTTTCATGTACATGCTAATTTTTATTTTTATTTATATTCAATGTTGATTTCAATGAACACTCATCACAAATATGCTCTTCAAATACTTGTTAGCTCACTCCTTATATAACTGATTTATTCTGTTCTGAACACTCGTCACAAATATGCTCTTCATATACTTGTTAGCTCACTCCTTATATAACTGATTTATTTTTTTATGCCAATAAAAACTTAAGCTAAAATTGAAATAGAAAGTCCTTTGAGCATGAGAATAAAACCATAAGTAGGAGTAAATAAAGTTTGGGGTGTTTCATATTCCAATTCATTACCACTCAAATGCATTGAGCTTTTGATATAAGTGAAGGCTAAATGTGCACCCTTTCAACCTTGCCTGTAGTGACACCAATATGCATAAAATCCAGAAAAAAAAATAAGTATCATGGAAGGGGAGTTGGATTTGGTGTCCCCCATTTTATCCTTAATAAACCGTCATTTAATTGTGCTCCAATATGTGCGAGACAAATAGCATTAATATTATTCTCTTAAAGTACCTAGAAGAAGTATATGGATTCAAAATTTACTCAATCCAAAGATCTTTGCACTAAACATTTGTGCCTAAAATTTTGGGGAGTAGAGAATTGCATAAGAAACTATATGATAATTAAGGAGCTTCCAACCGGATTCACAGAACAATATCGAGGGCTGCGTAGAAACTAGGGTTCAACACAAGAGGCGACAGAAACAAGCTGGTAACCATGGAGGGGCAAGGAGGAGGGAGCTCCACTCCCTCCTACAGTAATGTGGTTTCAAACAAAGGCAGAGCAGTGAATAGAAACAAGCCTCAAAACTCCTCGGAGAACAAGACAAAAATTTCTAACATCCAGAAGGCGGAAGGCAATGAACCCCATGAAAAGGAAGGGACCCATGAGGAGGTCCGATAGGAGGAGAAAGTAGAAGACAGCGGTCAGGGATCTGAGAATAGAGCTAAGATGGGGCCCTGCAAACCAAAGTCTAACATTAAACCGCGGGTAATCCTAAATGATCCAGCTCTGCAAGAGCACAGGGATCATATGACAACCTATGCGATCATATGCAAGTTTATGGGCATCTGGCCGACGGAGAAAGCACTGTACACTTGGATAAAAAACACCTGGAAACCAAAAGGAGAGTTAACTATACATCTTGGATCCAAGGGTTTTTTTACTGTGGTATTCACGAACCTGGAGGACAAGGACAAAATTTTTGAAGGAGGACCATACTTCTATGTGACTGTTGGTTTCTATATGCAACCTTGGACAATAAACTTTGTTCCGGAGCGAGAAACATTCACACTGGTCCCGGTATGGATTAGACTATATTCCTTACCTTTAGATTATTGGATGCCAAAATCTTTAAGAGCTATAGGTAACAAATTAGGTCATTTCATAAAGATATCAGAGGCGACTCTGCGAGGAAAATATACCTCCTTTGCTCCCATATGTGTAGAGATGGACTTATCAGGAGCACTTCCAGATGAAGTCATCCTAGAATTTTATGACGAGGAATGGGTTCAGGCAATTAACTATGAACACATACCATTCAAATGTCGCAATTGTCATGAACATGGACACCTATTCAGAGACTGCCCACTTAATAAAAGGCAGGAAAACCAGAAAACCAACAAAGGAAAAGACCCTATAGTTTTACTAAAGTGGGAGGAAAAGGGAAAGGAGGGGGGAAGAAGACCCAAAAAAAACCTAGTGAAAGCAAAGCACCAAGTCACAATAGTTTTGAAATTTTAGAAGAAGTAGTAGAAGAGGAAGGAATACAAAAGAAACCAGAGGACCAGCAAAGCGGGAAAGGAAAAGAGGCTAGCATGGAGATCACACAGGAATAGAATGAACACAAAATAGACCCATTGAGTACCATGGAACTAGAAAGGGACCATGATATGACCCTAAGTGAAAGTGGTACGGAGGACCAAGACTTACAGGAGATCCTTGAGAGGGAGAACCTTGAACTAGAAAAGTTTCTAGAACAAGGAAGAAACAAAGGAATTAACTCTCTACCTCAGGAGGAAGTTGATAGGGTGCAACAGCTATTCCTCAACAAGTCACATCAAAAATCTCTAGGAGTCAAAAGAGGCCATGATAACCAAGAAAACAGAGGGGTTACATCAATGGGATTAATATTAGGAAAATCCGCCAAAAACCCAGGTAAGAAAAGAGGAAGGAAGAGACAGAAAGAATTGTTGTTAGAATGTGGAAAACTCATGATTGACTCAGGCAAGATGAAAGATCTCTCCAGTTACTCCTTTACAAACCCCCCTCAATGAAGCTCACAACCTGGAACATTAGAGGACTAGGGAGTAGAAGAAAACAAAGAAATCTAAGTAACAGAATCAAAGAAGAAAAACTAGACATGGTGTTCATACAAGAAACCAAATGCTCAGTAGAGAAGATCAGAGAAAAGCATAGAAAATGGTTAAGTAAGTATGAGTATCTTGAAGTCAAAGCAACTAAATCAGCTGGTGGAATTCTCACTTTATGGAATCCTCAGAAATTTGGTATACTTGATGTGGAGGCGTCCAGACACCACCTTTCTTTGATTATTCAACCTGTGGGGGACAAGGAGTGTTACATGATCACCAATGTCTATGGCCCTCAACTATTGGAAGATAAAATCAGGCTCCTCACCTCTCTGGAGGAAATGAAAAAAAGACACCCAACAATACCTTGGATTCTGGGGGGAGACTTCAATATGATTAAATCTCTCACAGAAAAAAAGGGGGAACCAGAACACTTGGTAGAGACTCAGTTGCCTTCCAAAACTTCCTCACCAATATGAGACTAGTGGATATGGACACAAGAAATGGCATTTTCACATGGAATAACAAAAGAGGGGGTACTACCCAAGTAGCCTCAAGATTAGACAGATTCATAATCTCATAAGAACTTCTGCTCACTGGACGAAGCCTGACAGCGTTCATCCTCCCTTTTGGAGGCTCAGACCACTAGCCCATCCAACTGGAAGCTTCCTTAACTGGTACACCAAGAAACAGACCCTTCAGGTTTGAGAATGTCTGGCTCACTCACTCTGATTTCCTCACAAACATTGAGAAGTGGTGGAAAGAAGAGTTACACTCCCAAGGCACGAAGATGTTCCTTCTACATCTTAGGCTCAAACACATCAAGAGAAAACTCAAAGAATGGAATAAAAATGAGTTTGGAAATATCTTCAAAGCTAAAGGAGAAGTGGGAAAGCAATTACAAGAAATTAACCAAATTCTCATCACTGAAGGCTTCACAGAGGAAAGAAAAGAGCTAGCAAACTCACTTCAACAAGAATGGGACAACAAATGTCTCCGAGAGGAAATCTTCTGGAGACAGAAATCCAGAGTCCAATGGATTAAGGAAGGGGAGAGAAACACCAAATTCTTTCACAAATCCACCATAGCACATAGGACTAACAATAGGATTTCGAAACTCACAGATTCTCAAGGAACAAAGAAAAATACTCATGAGGAAATGGAAGATGTACTGGTCCAGCATTTTCAAAGCATTGTTGAGGAAACCATAGCAGACAAATCCCAATTCACGAAAAGATTTACTTGGCACATTCCTAAGCTAGTTTCTAGGGAAGACAATCATAATCTCAACAGGCCAGTAACGGAGGAAGAGGTCAATGAAGTTATCAAAGAAATGCATAATGGAAAAGCTACAGGCCCAAATGGTTTCAATGTGGACTTCAAAATATGTTGGATGATTGTCAAACAAGACATTTTGGAGGTAGTGGAGGACTCGAGAAACTCTAAATCAGTTTTGAGGGCGCTTAATGAATCCTTCATTGCCTTAATCCCCAAACAGGAAAAAGCCACCTCTCCTGACAAATTCAGACCCATAGCATTATGCAATGTGGTGTACAAAATCATTTCCAAAGTCATTTCCAACAGACTCAAACCCCTCCTCCAAACTCTAGTGTCAGAGGAGCAAACGGGTTATGTGGAAGGGAGGCAAATTCTCAATAACATCATTCAAGCTCATGAAGTGGTACATTCCCTCAAAACCAATAAGCAAGTTGGAATGATAATATAGTTGGACATAGCGAAAGCTTATGATAAACTAAGTTGGGCTTACATAAGGGACATTCTCAAAGGATATGGCTTTGACCACAATTGGATAAGGTGGGTCATGGCTCTTGTTACCACTGCCAGTTGTTCAATTCTTCTCAATGGCTCTCCATCCAAAACCTTCAAGCCTATGAGAGGTCTCAGACAAGGAGATCCTCTCTCCCCATTCCTCTTCATTCTCATGACAGAAGGGTTGGGCAGAGCAATCATTGCTGCCAAGGAGGAAGGAAGAATACAGGGACTGAGACTCACACAGAACGGAGACCCTGTAACACATCAACAATTTGTGGACAATACTATGTTGCAAGGCATACCAACAGTCAAGGAAACCAAAGCATTCAAGCAAATTCTGTATGAGTTTGCAATGGTAGCTAGTACTGAGGTAAGCCTCACAAAATCAAAGATCTTCTTTTTCAATACTAATATTTCTATTCAAAGAAATCTCTCCAAAATTCTAGGCTTTCAAAGAGATTCACTACCCTTAAAGTATTTGGGAGTTCCCCTCACCGACAAACCGCTGAACAAGGACATCTCGGAGTCTGTAACAAATAAATTGAAAGACAAGGTCAGCAAGTGGACAAGCAGAGCCTTGAACCTAGCAGGGAGGTTGGTCCTCACTAAGGCGATACTTCAAACTATCCCAATCTACATGCTATCAGCGCTTCCGGCACCAATAGGAGTCCTTCAGCAAATCAGAAATATTCAAAGAGACTTTCTCTGGGGAAAACGGGAAGAGAAAAAGAAATGGGCTTTGGTAGCTTGGGACAAGATCTGCAAACCCAAATCCCATGGTGGTTTGGGTCTACATGACCCAGATATTCTAAACAAAGTTCTGGGAGCAAAACTGTGGTGGATATGGCTAAAGGAAATACGAAAACCCTGGGCGAAACTCTAGAAACAAAAATATGCAATGAACTGGCAAGAAACAGACCTCATAAGAATGACAGGACACATAAAAGGTTCCCATATTTAGAACAAGGCCTGGGAGAACAGAGCTTTAGTACAAAAACATAGTTTCTAGGAGATCATAAATGGAAATCTTGCCTGGTTCTGGGAGGACAACTGGCAGCAAGAAGGTAACCTTATCAGAAATGAATTAGCAAGCATCCAAATTGATACCATTAACAAAGGATTAAAGAAATTAAGTTACTATTGGGATCAGTCAAGGAACAATGGAAAATGGAGAATTTGGAAGCTACCAGACTACATTGAGTTGACTCCGCTAAAAACTCAAGCTAAAGTTTTGGAAGCTATTCTGAAAAAGAGACAACTTTTGACCTCAACTTCAGATGACCTATTAAGATGGGGCAGAAATAATAAGGGTGTTTTCAACCTCAAAGAAGCCAAAAGAATAGCCACGATTCTTAACTTTCCAAACACTGACAAGACATGGAAAGACCTATGGAATAACCCACAATGGATGAAGATCAAACTGTTTAGGTGGTTCGTTCAACAAGAAAAGATTCTAACTTGGGAGAATCTCAAAAAGAGAGGTTTTGTTGGCCCCTCGAGATGTCACCTATGTGGCCATCAGGAAGAAACCACAAATCATCTTCTCAACCTCTGCTCCTTCACCTCAACCCTATGGAACTGGGTAGCAGATGTCTTCAAGCAGACAGATAGGAATGAAAATAATATCACTGTTACGTTGAAAAATTGGAGAAGATATTTCTCGGACAATGAGACAATAAACACAACCTGGGCTCTGATTCCAGGGTTCTTGATTTGGAATGTATGGAACAAGCGCAACAACAGGATCTTCAAAGACCAAAACGGCACTATTAGAAGCATCATAGCACTAATCCTAAAACATCTCAAGGAGACGGTCAACACCCTTGGGGGTTTTTCTATAGGAAAGCACACGGGCCACAGAGAGGCTCGCATTCTGGAAAGGTTGGAACTTTAGATACATATCCCTCAGAGTCTAAATCATACCACAAAGCATACTTCAGAGGGAAAGGCTTTCTAGCAACCCCCTTCATAGGGTTTTTTAAAATTCAACATAGATGGAGCCTCAAAAGGTAACCCTGGAGACGCTGGTTATGGAGGAGTCATAAGAGATGAGGAGGGCAACATAAAAGTCATCTTTCACAGTCATCTGGGAAAAGCCACCAACAATATGGCTGAACTCATGGCTATGGAGCAATGCTTGGAGATTCTAATAGAGCACAATACACATAATGTTATTATCGAGGCTGACTTAGAATTAGTCATCAATTCGGTCAAGCGGATAGGCACAGGAACAGCACCAGATAAAATCTCAAGCCACTGGAGGCTTCTACAGGTCTATCACAGAATTCAATCACACCTAAGAATTCTAAGAACTCTCAATTTCGTGCATGTACGCAGGGAAGCCAACAGAGTAGCGGACTGGCTAGCCAATGAAGGGGTAAGATGCACACGAGATAACATGTGTTGCAGGTGGGAGGAGGTACCAGACAGCCAAATGCGTGAAGGCTGTTCATCTCGGGCCCTCACAGACATGGAGCAATACCAGAACAGACAGGGCAACTAACTATCACCTTTCATCAATGAAGAATAGGAGTATGTTAGGAAGATACACAGAGTTTGGGAACTTGTGGGTCTCGAAGGAGATCACCATAGTTTGCCTTTGCATTGGTGCTATTGGAAGCTTGGCCAGAGAATGGGTAACTAGGAACACGGTAACAATTAGTCCCAACAGATGGCTCAGAAGTATGGAGGGCAGCAGACACAGAGTCTTTGTGGCTTGGCACCAGAGTGGGTCAGAGCGGTTTCCAAGTCCTCGAGCACCCTCAAAACCTGAAATGGTCTTCAAAAAAAGCAAACGATGCCACTAACTATCCACCTCATGGCTCTGTGAGGAGAGGGATTACCACCCTTATCGGGCGGGTATCTCGTGGGATCATGGAGAGCAGATCAAAGGCTACATGGCAACGAGCAGGTTGGTGGGTCCGGGAGATAGTCTGTGGGAGTCAAAATAGCTTCCGGTATACCACCCTTTTCGGGCGCCCTCAAAACCAAAAGTGGTATCTATGAATTGCATGTGATGCCACTCAACTGTCAACACGTGGCTTGGGGTGGAGAGTGAATACCGCCCTCATCGGTTGGGTATACCTCGGGCTTCTGCTCCATCCGATATGGCCACTGGTCGTTTGATCATGAGGGAGCAGATAGACGGCTATAAGCTGTTGAGCAGGTTAGTGGGTCCCAATTCACGAAATCTCAGCAGACCCAAAATCTCTTGGATACAATTTCTATTCCCATCTTTAAGTCCGCCAAATGTTTTGTCGGGGTATCAAATTTTGTACGGGTATTAAGTGTTGATTTAAATCTTCCATTTGTCGAAGGAATTGCTTCCTCTTAACGCCTGTTGTAACTTATGTAACATATTTTCAGTCACAAGTTAATAGAAGGTCCGACTCTTTAGCAAAAAAAAATTAAGGAGCTTCCAACCACTATTACTTTCTTTACCCCATGCAATAGTACTAGTTGCAATCCTTGAAGCACCACTAATGCCCCTATCTCAATAATGTTGGTAGCTACCCTTAGTCTAACTAGGATCAAATATGATCTACACACTCTCTCCACCCCATCTTCCAACAATGTAAACTTTGAAACAGGAAATATAAACTCAAAACGGGAACTCTAGCCAAAAAGCCCCAATAAAACATGAAAAACAGTGTTAAAAACGAAAAGTGTTGATGCTGCAATAACACTTTTTTTTCTAAGGTAACTTGCCAACATATTTTAAAAATGGCAGTGAAAACCAATTTTTTATGCAAAAATTGTGCAAAAAACACCCTCAAAACGAAAAGTCTTGATGGTGGAATAACATTTTTTTTTCTAAGGTAAATTTTCAACATTTTAAAATAATGGCATAAAAGATTTTATCATGACTTCGAAAAACAATAAAATTTCAAAAAAATAATGAAAACATAAAATTAAAAATTAAAACAACCAAAAAAACAAAACAAAAAAGTTAAAAAAGTTAAAAAAAAAAAAAAACACAAACAAACAAACAAAACAAAACAAAAATAAAAATATATATTAAAAACAAAACGTAAAAATTAAAAAAAAAACAAAACAAAACAAAACAAAAACAAAAACAAACAAACAAAAAAGTCAAAAAATCAAAAAATCATAAAAATGTTAAAAAAAAACAAAATTAACCTATTAAAGATAAGAATTAAAAAACTAAAAAAAAAAAAATATATATATATATATATATAATATGGTCGAAGAGGACCTCGTGGACTACGAGGAGGACCCCATGCCTCAACAGGACATCTGGGCATATAATAATCGCCCTGCCATGAAACCTTGGGGATAGGAACATGTTTCCGAGACAGCTGCCTCCTCCTTACATACACAACTGCCGCACTCGGGGAAGAAGAAGCACACTGATATTAACCTGGCTGACCTCCCGGGTCTCGAATGTCCGCCCCTCTCGTCGGCAACGCTCCGTCTTCTGGGTACCTGTCTGCAGACTTCTCCTTCATTTGATTCGCCTCTTCAGAACCCTACTCTACCCTCTTTGCCTACACCCCCTCCGCCTCCACCGCCCTCAAACCCTGCATCTGTTTCATTGATGCCGTCGAACTCCCAGGGTACACAGCGCCCCCCCTCGTTCACTACTTCCGGGCACTAGCAGTATCGGTCCCCGCTCCCCTATCCGCTCGGGTTGTTTTAACACGTCGCTGCTTCCGGCACGCTCTGCGGGATCTGCACAACACAGCACTTCTGATCCGTGCCGCAAACTACTAAAGGATTTCCCTATTGGAAAGCACTCGGAGAAGCTGAAAAAAGGCAAGTGCCTTCGGGCTATAGATTCGGATATCAATCTCACATTTGGTGAAGACGTTCAGATGGCGAATGCTTTGGAAAATGCCCGAAAGGTTCTGGTCAGCAGGGTAAGAGTTCGTACTTATTCGGTTGAAAGATTAAAGATATGGACAGAGGAGATTTGGGGCTCTCTCCTAAAAGAGCTACCAGTGATCAGGGTCCTTGCGAGGGGCTGGTTCGCATTGCATTTTCACAGGCCCGAATATACCCAATGGATACTTTCCCAATACTGGCATATTGAATTGGCACCAGTCCTGCTAAAGCGCTGGGATCCTCTTTTCGACCCGGAGCGTGAACAATTGGGTGCCGGTCTTATTTGGGTACGACTTCCTGGTTTGCCCATGCAATTTTGGACTCTGCAATTTTTCAAGAGAATAGGTGACGCATTGGGCACCTACCTGGAGCATGACAAACCCTATGAACAAACTAGAATCATGACCATGGCTCGCATCCTGGTTCACCTTGACACCAGGCCAGGACTGGAGGAGAAAATCACCCTGCATCGCAGACACTTCTCGCGCAAGCAACTGCTGGACTATGAAGGTGTACCGTTTCGATGCCGTAGATGCCACAAAATCGGCCATCTGTACAAAGACTGCCCTCTGCTTTCGGGGGTGACATCCGAGGATACAAAAGGACCCAGACAGCAGCCTACAGTGGATCAAAACATAGGAGTAAATAATCCTGTGGAAGGGGATCTGACTCATAACGAGACTCCAACAAATGTGGTATCAGAAGGCGCCAAGAAGACCAACAACAGAAGGAAGGCTACATCCACTCCTGCACCGCCGCGCACCCGGTCCAAGACAGCGGAGACTGCATCATCTCATCCGGGTAACGCATCTATTCCCATATGTTCTCGTAATTTATCTGAAGTTTTGCATTCTGTTATGCACACCTCTTTGCGGTCCCCTCATATTGATCCGACACCTCTTCCTTCCATCCTCTGCACTATTGCTCCCCCCCCCCTACCTTCTCCACCACACCCTCCTCTCACAAGTTGGAGCAGGGCCTCCCCGATCCCTCATCCTCCCCGGCCGGCTCCGGATCGCACCCCTACCATCTCAGACCTTGGGCCCGCACCAGATTGCTTGGACTGGGTTCTTCCCCAGGTCGATACCGCAAGCCAAAGAGGGGCCGACCATCTAGAATCAACTCGGCTATTCAAAGCGTTGTAGCTGATGTCGCCCAGGGGCGACAATACACCATAGAACGGGCACTTAGAGAAATTGAGCCCCTGGCAAGTGGTTCCCCATGATTTGGCTCTCCTTCAATTGCAGGGGATTAGCCAACCCCAAAAATCGATTGGCTCTGAAACGACTGATACATGAATCCAGATGTGACATACTTTTCTTACAGGAGACCCTATGCACCTCAGAGGTGGCGGTGCGAACCCTTCAGGCTCTTCTCCCAGGTTGGATATTTCAAGGTATGGATGCAAATGGCCGGGTCTGGCCATTGGCATAAACCCTAGAAAAGGCAAGCCTCTCTCCTCATGGGGGGGCAGAGGATTCCTCGGTATGGACATCTTCTTGGGGGAGCTGGGTTTCCCTATTCGTATTATCAACATCTATGGCCCTAACCTGAATAGGCTGTCCTTCTGGCAAAACTTTCTGGATAGCAACCACATTACTCGGGCTACTGTACTGGGGGGTGATTTCAACTTCTCCCTGGGTGTTGGAGAATCTTGGGGACATCATGCACAGATTGATCCTATCTCTGAACAGATGAGTATGCTAATTGATGCATATAGGCTTGTTGATATTCCTATGAATAAGAAAGTCCCAACTTGGCACAATCAGCAAACTGGGGAGGCAGCTCTGGGGAGACGGCTGGACAGATTTCTTGTACATGAGGATCTGATTCCATTATTCCCCCTGTATAGACAATGGGTCAGCTCAGGTGGTCTTTCTGATCACCTCCCAATCCTCTTACAAGTCAGTGATGCAAAAATCAAGCCCCGCTCCCCTTTCAAAATTTTTGCTGGATTCCTACAAGACCCGAATTACATTAAAATGGTCTCAGAATACTGGGGATCTCAACCTCCTCTAAGAGAGCAGAGAAAAGCTGTGGAATTTTGTGACAGATTAAATGAGCTAAAGAAATTGACTGAGACCTGGGCGAGAAGGAAGCGACTCAGAGATGAACAGCTGCTTATTGATACAGAAACCCAGATAGCTCAATTGACGGACGAAAAGGGGACTGGCTACCTATCTGAGGCATCGAAATCTTTACTGAACCATCTGGTTGGAAAAAAATCAAAGATCCTACAAGAAAAAGAGGAGTTGTGGAGGTTAAAAAGCAGAGCCATTTCGCTCAAAGCAGGTGACAGTAATACCAAATACTTCCACAACCTTGCAAATGGTAGAAAGGCATCAAACACTATTTGGCAATTGCCATGTGAACCTGATGGATGGGCTACCACGCACCAGCAACTTGCCAAATTGGGGGTATCACATTTCAAACGGCAATTCACTGCACCGAATGCCATCAATCTTCCAGATATCATCAATCTTGCATGTCACTTCCCTAGGTTTGTTGGTCAAGAGGATATTGAAGAACTCACTCAACCTGTTACTAAACAGGAATTGGAAAGCACCCTCAAATGGTTCAAGAAAGATAAGAGCCCGGGGCCGGACGGCTGGCCAGTGGAGTTCTATCTGGCTTTCTACGATCTACTGGGCGGGGACTTATTGGAGGTCATTGAAGAAAGCCGGATCACAGGGCACATTCATCCCCCAATGAACAACACCTTCATTGCCCTGATTCCTAAATCAGATGACCCTACATCCTTTAATGACTTCCATCCTATTTCTTTATGCAACTGCCTCTACAAAATCATTTCCAAGATCATAGCAAATCGCATCAAACCCATTCTATCTTCACATATCTCTGCTGAACAGTTTGCCTTCCTCCAAAATCGACACATTCAAGAGGCCATTGGCACCGCCCAGGAAGCTTTACACTCCATAAAGCATAAGAATCTCAAAGGCATATCTCTTAAGATTGATCTTGCAAAGGCTTTTGATAAAGTTAATTGGCTCTATCTGAAGATGATACTCACCCATTTGGGCTTCCCCCTCATTCTTATAAACTGGATTATGGGCTGCATATCTTCTGCCTCCTTCGCTATCCTCATCAATGGCTCGGCCTCTGCTCGTTTCAACATCAACAGAGGAATCAGACAAGGATGTCCTCTATCCCCACTCCTCTTTCTAATTGTCATGGAAGGCTTTTCATCTCGAGCCCTCACAGACATGGAGCAATACCAGAACAGACAGGGCAACTAACTATCACCTTTAATCAATGAAGAATAGGAGTATATTAGGAAGATACACAGAGTTTGGAAACTTGTGGGTCTTGAAGGAGATCACCATAGTTTGCCTTTGCATTGGTGCTATTGGAAGCTTGGCAAGAGAATGGGTAACTAGGAACACGGTAACAATTAGTCCCAACAGATGGCTCAGAAGTATGGAGGGGAGCAGACACAGAGTCTCTGTAGCTTGGCACCAGAGTGGGTCAGAGCGGTTTCCAAGTCCTCGGGCACCCTCAAAACCTGAAATGGTCTTCAAGAAAAGCAAACGATGCCACTCACTATCCACCTCGTGGCTCTGTGAGGAGAGGGATTACCACCCTTATCGGGCGGGTATCTCGTGGGATCATGGAGAGGCAGATCAAAGGCTACAGGCCAACGAGCAGGTTGGTGGGTCCGGGAGATAGTCAGCGGGAGTCAAAACAGCTTCCGGTATACCACCCTTTTCGGGCGCCCTCAAAACCAAAAGTGGTATCTATGAATTGCATGCGATGCCACTCAACTGTCAACACGTGGCTTGGGGTGGAGAGTGAATACCGCCCTCATCGGGTGGGTATACCTCGGGCTTCTGCTCCATGCGATATGGCCACTGGCCGTTTGATCATGAGGGAGCAGATCGACGGCTATAGGCTGTCGAGCAGGTTAGTGGGTCCCAATTCACGAAATCTCAGCGGACCCGAAATCTCTTGGATACAATTTCTATTCCCATCTTTAAGTCCGCCAAATGTTTTGTCGGGGCATCAAATTTTGTACGGGTACTAAGTGTTGATTTAAATCTTCCCTTTGTTGGAGGAATTGCTTCCTCTTAACGCCTGTTGTAACTTATGTAACATATTTTCAGTCACAAGTTAATAGAAGGTCCGACTCTTTAGCAAAAAAAAAATTAAGGAGCTTCCAACCACTATTACTTTCTTTACCCCATGCAATAGTACTAGTTGCAATCCTTGAAGCACCACTAATGCCCCTATCTCAATAATGTTGGTAGCTACCCTTAGTCTAACTAGGATCAAATATGATCTACACACTCTCTCCACCCCATTTTCCAACAATGTAAACTTTGAAACATGAAATATAAACTCAAAACGGGAACTCTAGCCAAAAAGCCCCAATAAAACATGAAAAATAGTGTTAAAAATGGCAGTGAAAACCAACATATTTTAAAAATGGCAGTGAAAACCAATTTTTTATGCAAAAATTGTGCAAAAAACACCCTCAAAACGAAAAGTGTTGATGGTGGAATAACATTTTTTTTCTAAGGTAAATTTTCAACATTTTAAAATAATGGCATAAAAGATTTTATCATGACTTCGAAAAACAATAAAATTTCAAAAAAATAATGAAAACATAAAATTAAAAATTAAAACAACCAAAAAAACAAAACAAAAAAGTTAAAAAAAAAAACACAAAAACAAACAAACAAACAAACAAAACAAAACAAAAATAAAAATATATATTAAAAACAAAACTTAAAAAAAAAAAAAAAAACAAAACAAAACAAAAACAAAAACAAACAAACAAAAAAGTCAAAAAATCATAAAAATGTTAAAAAAAACAAAATTAACCTATTAAAGATAAGAATTAAAAAACTAAAATATATATATATATAAAATAAGAAAAACATATTTTCCAAAAAATTGTAATATATATATATATATATATATATCGTAAACCATATAAGAAAAAAACACTATATACAATTAAATAAATAAAAATTTAAAAATACATTAAAAAAAAAATTAAAAACAAACTAGATTATAAAAACAAAAAAAAAAAACTATTAGAATTAATATTATAAACATTTTTTAAAAACCCAAAATATACTTAAAAATATATATATATATATATTCAAATTAAAAAAAAAAAAAAAAAAAAAATTGAAATTTAAAAAAAAATCATTTAAATTTTTTTAAATATATATTTTTAATTAAAAAAAACAACCATTTAAAATATATATATATATAATTTTAAAATAATAATAATAATTTTTGCACCTCACTGGCCGTCCATGGAGGCGCAACCCAAGTAATCATGATTTCAAAAAAAACTGGACATATTTAATTTTAAATTGTCAAAAAATGTAACATTTAAAAAAATATATCCACACTTAATACATTAAAAAATTTAAAGTGTTAAAAATACGCCCTCTAAAAAAAGGTTGTTGCATCAACACATTTCAAAATTAGCATGAAAATCACTAACATTTAAAAACAGCTATTTATATTTGATACATAAGAAAATTTAAAGTGTCAAAAATATGCTCCAAAAAAAATGTGTATTCTGAATCACCACTTTTCAAAATCGGTTGATTTTTGTGCTACCTCAACGAAGCGAGTAATCGTATCAATTCCCTTTCAAAGTTTACGTTGTTTTCCACATTATGGATCTTAACAAGTAGTATCAAAGCACTTTCTTGGGCCAAGGAAAAGAATTTTTTTTCTTTTTGCAGATTTTCTTTTGGAGGGTTTCTTTTATATGATAATTGAAGAGCCTCCAAACATTATTACTTTCTTTACGCCATGCAATAGTACTAGTTGCAATCCTCGAAGCACCACTAATGCCTCTGTCGCAATATTATTGGTAGCGTCCCCTAGTCTAACTAGGATCAAATAAGATCTACATGCCCTCACCACCCCGTCTTCCACGCTAAGGATCTTAACAAGTAGTATCAAAGCACTTTATTGGGCCAAAGGGAAGATTTTTTTTTTCTTTTTGCAAATTTTATTTTGGTGGGTTGTCTTTTCCTATTCACAAATTGTGGTCACACGAATGCCATTTGAAGCAAAGTGGTGGTGCCATTTCTAAATTGTAGTCATAATGGTGATTCTAAGAAGCATGACATCAGTTACAACCATTCCAAGTTACAACCCCAACACGCTCAAAAAAAAATCTTGACACATTTTTCTCTCTACTTGAGAACAAAATTGCAATCACAATAGTGCTAATGAAAGCATAGTTGCGGTATCATTTCCAAATTAGGGTCATAATAGTGATTATGATCAATATTGAAGAAGTTACAACCATTTTTAAATTGCAATCTCAAAAACCCTGGCAACACAAAGGAGCTCCATTGAATACAACTCTAGCTTTCGTACTATGGAATATTGCATTCAACTTAGATATATTAACCCCCATCATTGAGGGATATGGAGAAAGAGAAGGCTTTAGGGATGTCTTCAACAATTTTTACTAAGAATGTTACTAGTAATATAGAGGAAATTCATAAGCAAGTTGTGACTTTTTCAATGTGAACCTTTCCCATTGGCCATGTTCCATTGAAATCCACAATCAACTTACATAGTTGTGGATGATGTTTTGGCAAATGAATATCCCTAGTCCATAGATGAAATGATTTGTGTCCATGTGAACATCTTCAACTAATCATTCAACCATTTGTTGATTTCATGTATCAATGGTCGAGAGTTAGCAGAAGCACCTATACATGGATCTAGCGTTTGGATGAATTTCTTAACCTACTTCATCGTAAGTGTTAAGAGTAGTACCCAGTGGGGTCCTAGCTTATGGATGCATCTATATGCAAGCATTGAGGGAAAATCATTTTGAAGGGGGATGAGAACGTGGAATTCCCCCTAATGTTGTGATTGGGACCTAAGGACCCATTAGAATTAACGTGAGGATAGGTATGGAAATTAAACTAAGTCCATTATGTAAAATTATTTAAATAAGGCCTACTAGGTAGTTATCATTCAATAAATGTAATATGGCTCAATCATGAATGCAAAGGCCATCGGTGATCAAGGTTAGTGTTTGCTAAGTAACCATAACCAAGTATGGAGCCCTCCTTATGAAATATGGAAACCATTACTATTGTATTGCAAGATTGCACATTTCGAGGTTGCCTGCTCTAGAGAGGTACACAAACATGGGTTTATCTTTCCATAAAAAAAAAAATATTGTATGGCTTGCACTGCTTTAGGGTTTTGGATTTATAAATTATAGGAGCTTCCCTAACATATTCTTTAATACACCAATTGTTATTCATGTTCAAACAAAGGATTACAGTACTGACACCCACTCCCAAAAAACAAGAGGGAACAAGTGAGGTTGTGATTACAAAGAGAGTAAAAGTTCACCCAAGAGAGGCAATGGTGAGAGAACATGGTGGTGCCACTAGGAAAGGCTAACAAAGGTGAGACAACATGTGTCAAAGGAGAAAGGTGGGGACCCCACCTCTTGATTAGGGGGGTTAACAGGGGGTCAATGATGTTACATAGGCTAATGAAGTGAGACATCTTTCCTTGCAGCAAGGGCACAAGTTGGTGGCCAATAATGTTGTGTGAACTAGCAAAGTGTAAGTAGGAAACACCCCCTCAACTTGTGATAATGAAGCAAGTTCACAGTAAACAATGCCATGCAATCTAGCAAAAAGCAAATAAGAGACAAAAAGAGGCGACAACACTAAAGAAGAACTAGTGAAGGTGAAACACAAAGAAAGAGATAGTGGATAGATGACAAGCTACAACCAAGATACAAGAGAAGAAGCAGAGTATACGAGGAATGGAAACAAGTGATAGGAGTCAAGAGACAACAAATAAAAGGGCAAGCTAATGATAACAAGGTCAGAAGAGCAACCTAACAACAATAATTTGAGGGATGCATCAACCAAGACCAAAACTTTGTGCGAAGGGCCAAAGGAAAGGAGAACAAGCATAGTGGTTGGTTCCCACTGAGGTGAGGCTACCTCAAGCCAGAGAGTAACCCAAGATATTGATCCAAGGAGTTCTAATGATCCATTAAAGAAATCAAGGGGAGAAACAAAGATCAAAGAGCATGTGGTGTGAGACAAACTAGCAAAAGGACATAATAAGGAAAAGCCAAGAGGAAAAGATGGTGCCAACAATGTTTCAAGGGGAACCCAAGGGAAAGGAGATCATCACCAAAAGAGGCCAGCAAATGGCTAGGGAGCAAGATGAGCATTTTGGAAAAGAAGTGAAGTGAGACTACCTTGCGGAGGAAGGAGGAAAATGCCCCTACCCTAAACAAAACAAAAAAAAGGGAGGCTCAAAAAAAGTTTTAGGTTGAGCAAACCAAGAAAAGGGAGGGTACCAAGCAAGAGAGGGAACCATGCATGGGATAATCCATGATGACAAGCTAACAAAGATCAAAAAGCATGTGGTGTGAGACAAACTAGCAAAAGGGCATAGTAAGGAAAAGGCAAAAGAAGGAAAGATGGTGTCAACAAATGTTTCAAGGGGAACCCAAGGGAAAGGAGATCATCACCAAGAGCCATCAAATGGCTAGGGTGCAAGATGAGCTTTTTGGAAAAGGAGTGAAGTGAGACTACCTTGTGGACGAAGGGAGGGGGCCTGAACAAAACAAAAGGGAGGGTACAAAGAAAGAGAGGGAACCATGCATGGGTAATCCACGATGACCAGCTAATAAAGAGGATAAGAGGACAAGCAAAAAGTAAGCAAGGTAGATGAGGAAGATTGAAAAGTGATCAATAAAACAAGAGGTTGAGATGAAACAAAAGGATGAGAAATAAAGCTCATAATAGGAAGCAAAGGATATCACAAAAAACTTCCTATGATAAGAGAGGCTCTAAGAAGGAACACCCCAAGGAAGTGGGCAAACCATTCCTCATAGCTAGTAGTGTAGTAATGAAGGTTGAGTCTTGAATTTTAAGGTGCAAGGAAAGCGGTTGAAAGATTTTTATTTTGGGTTGAGATGTAGAAGTGCAAGGAGTGGTGTTAGATTCTTTGCTTGTGTCATGTTGAGATGTCAAAACTAAGCCAAGCCTTAGAATCCTTTCAATGGATTTGATTTGGGATAAAATTTTAGGAAGTTTTTAGTTCTTTAGGTCCATAAGGCTTTGTCTCAAATGTTTGTTGAAGTCAATCAACCCGATTTCCAAGTTGTGCAAAGATTTCAC
Organism: Pinus tabuliformis; assembly: GCA_031772625.1. Lineage (NCBI taxonomy): Eukaryota > Viridiplantae > Streptophyta > Pinopsida > Pinales > Pinaceae > Pinus > Pinus tabuliformis. The sequence goes on along the minus strand of CM062820.1, from coordinate 349,519,367 downwards.
ATGTTAGATGTCAACTTCTCTTAAGGGTGGAGGAAAAGTTACCTAATAATCTTAGCAACAACTTTTGTTATGTTGAAAGGAGGCTCTAAAAATACTCCATGGTTAGTTTGGTTCGTGTTAAGGGAAGGTGGAAGGTTCCCTGTGTTTGAAAGTGGCATTTGAGTAATAGATAAGGTAACTCAATTGCATGAAAACCTATGGTTAGGAGGTCATTGAAGACGATTTGTTGGATGTATACTACATATGAAGGTATATTCACTATGTTTTATACTCATTTGTATTGCATCTGATAAGTTTGACATGTTTCAAAGGAAAACCTAGTTGGCACCAACATGGAAGAAGCTAGGGTGAAGAGATATGAGGGAATCAATATCCATGGACAAAGAAAAACAAGGAGCAACTAAAAAATAGTAAAGCCTTCACTTAAGCAAGGAAGTGGTGATAGGAACTTCCTAGTGTAGAGCTATCAAAATGTAGTATGAAGTATGATGGCTAGTGTGACACATATGATACTTCAAAGACAAAAGGCTCAAAAGAAAGTGGAGTCACCACTTAAGGCAAAGGCAAGAAAACTAAAGAAAGAATAGGAGGTGAAAAAAAATAGGCCCCTCTAGGTTTAATAGGGTCAATTAAATGCTTGTGCCATATCTAGGGTTGTGGGAGGTTTAGTGTCAAAATCCTCTAAAACCATAATCACAAGAAGTAAATGTGATGACCAATCCTCTTCGCATCCAAATCTATTTGTACAGTGGATTTAAACGAGAAAAGGAAGAGTGCAACCTAGCTAACCTCACTTTCCCATTTAATGCATACAAAAAGCAATCAACATTAAATAGGCGTTGCCTAACGAGGCCACAATTTTGGCCAAATGGCGAATTTCTCGCCAAAATCTAGCAAAATATCTTCAAAAAATCTCACTGCGAGAGTGTTCAAAACGGTTTTTTTATGGCAAAAATGGATTAAGCACCATCAAAAACCCTTAGGGCACCCAAAATCCTGAAACTTGACAGTTGTAACCCAAATTTTCAAAAATTTCCGCCATATTTTCTCAAAATCATGCCTAAATTTCTATTATTTTCCAGACAAAATTGTGACTTGTTTAGACTACATGTATTAAATATGTTATCATTTTACTTTTTAGTATAAAAATAAAAATAAAAAAGATCTTTGGGATTATTCACTATACAAGTGAATAAAAGTTATTAACTAAATTCTTAAATACATATAAACACAATTAGAAAAATACTAGAGTGACACAAAACAGCTAACCAGTAAAAAAAAACAAACTAACTAACTTAATGTTCGTAATAAAAAGCAGCTAACCAAAAGAGAAAAGAAAGAAAACCTACTTAATGTTCTCCATATGTCATGATCCACTACTTACTATCCCTCATATGTCATGTATCCATTTAACAAAATGAAGTTGGATACAATATTTCCCAATATATATAATGAAATGAGTCCTGATCCATTTAGGAAAATGAAGTTGGATACAATATACAATATTTCCATATTTCCCAATATATATAATGAAATGAGTCCTGATCCATTTAGGAAAATGAAGTTGGATACAATATACAATATTTCCCAATATATATAATGAAATGAGTCCTGATCCATTTAGGAAAATGAAGTTGGATACAATATACAATATTTCCCAATATATATAATGAAATGAAATACTCAGATGCCTATACCCTAAATAAAATTATGATGACCCAAATGCTCTTTATTGAATATATCGAAATGAAATACTCAGATGCCTATACCCTAAATAAAATTATGATGACCCAAATGCTCTTTATTGAATATATCTTCCTCACTCATATTGTGGGACAACTTCCTTTAAGGTATATGGTATGGATATTGAATATATCATATAATATTCATGTTCAAGGGAGGTATACTGATTTGAATATGTAAGTATATCATATAATATTCATATTTTCAAAAAATATACCCTAAATAAAATTATGATGACCCAAATGCTCTTTATTGAATATATATCTTCCTCACTCATATTGTGGGAGACTTCCTTTAAGGTATATGGTATGAATATTGAATATATCATATAATATTCATGTTCAAGGGAGGTATACTGATTTGAATATGTAAGTATATCATATAATATTCATATTTTCAAAAAATATTAACAAACAAAATGCATAATTACCATGTTTGAAAAATGCATAATGAAGGTTCCGTAAAAATGAGAAATACTCTTGTAATTGTTATCAAAATAAGTGCTTAGAAATTAAAATTATCAAATCTATTTAAGTACCATCTCTGTTAACAACATAAGTTGATTGTCCTTGTTCCTTTCTTTAAGGAAAACAGCTTGAGAAATGAAAACAGCCTCAAACTGTGTCTACAAACTCATTTCTTTGGCTCAACCTGTGTCTACAAACAAATTTCTTTGGCTCAATTCTAAGGCAAAAATATCACTTGCGTAGTCCACCTAAAAGCTGGATCTATTAAACATCAAGAGGGATTAAAAAAACCTGTGTCTACAAACAAATTTCTTTGGCTCAATTCTAAGGCGAAAATATCACCGGCGTAGTCAAACTCAAAGCTGGATCTATTAAACATCAAGAGGGATTAAAAAACCAATGCAAACCTCACTGCCTAAAGGAGACAGGTTTAAGCTGAATCTAAGCTAGATTTTTTACATTGTATATAGAATCTATTCTTCCCTGCTTTGGTCAAGTATTTGGCATCATACATTAGAATTTGGTTATTAGCATTACCTGTTGTCATTAGTATTCTCTCCCCCGGGCACATCCAGCAGAATCATTCAGCCCTCAATCAGTGTGAAGAAAAAGGTCGACGGGAGCACAGCAGCAAGAAGACTTTAGGAGGCACAACAGCATTTAGTAGGCAGTCTAGTGATTGAGACACATGAATGCACCATTTCTAGGTTAGATCGTCATTTTGAGCAGGTTTTCTATCTTTGGGAGGCACGTGTTTTTTTCCTTAACCTGGGAAGTGCTGTTTCAATTCTAGTTTAGCTGCAGTTACCATTTTAGAACCTGCATGAGGATGTTTCTAGGTTTAGGTAGGGTGCAGATTTCAAGGACAATGGTGCGTGCATGCATGCGTTGACTCGTGTCCTTGAGCACACTTTATTCTGGGCAATTACATCCATGCAAACTAGGCACATTCTTCTAGGGTATTAGGGTTAGGGTCTGCCTATTCTAACTTATGCCCATATATGGTCACCACATATAGGCATAACAACCCAAGTTACACGTGAATGAAAAACATAACTATGAACATGCATTACAATATAGCCTCCCTTGGGCTCGAGGGTGGACTAAATAATTGGTTGGGAACACTAATCAAAATGACCATAATAGAACACTTTGGAAAAAAAAAAATACCAATGTAAAATGTCTCTTGTCCTGATTGGGGTTATTTGACTATTCCTCGTCCCCTTTACTAATTATGTCAAATAATGATAGAATTCGCACCTTCAAATTTACTCCAATAATTATATAATCCCCTAGCCAAGGTCACTTCATGACAAATCACAGTAAGCATGAACACTTCTCATAAAGTATCTTAATGCATTCTATGGAATAAAATCTTCAGTTCTTTAACTAAAGCCATAATTCAGGCCTAAATTTGTCACAAGGTCAATATGCCATATTGCCTTAATGCATCCAGAACAAGGGTAGAATGGGTGTTGTATTCTAGTGTTCACAACGAGATAAAACTGCATCTTAATCCACTGCTAACATTGGCAAATCACAACCATAAAGAGAACAACTAGTTCGCCAGTGAAACGTGAAAACATTTAACAAGGCCTTTCTTTCGCAACATAATTATTCTAAAACAATTGATTCATGCAAGACACTAGAAACTCGCTTCCAATCTCTCAAACCTGCCTCGTCGCATTTCTTAAATATTTCAAGAACAAAAAAGGATTTCATCAGTACGCTCCACGAAATCCAGTTTACCTTAAACAAAACAATTAATAATGCAACGAGACAATGTAAGAAATAATTCGTATATTATCTTTGGAAAGTTACAGTTTTCATGATACAACAGCAGCATAGCTCTTGGCATTATATCCAGGAAGCTATAAGAGAAAACAGCTGATACATAACCACAGACAGAAAAATGTCCTTACAAGCCTGTCTGTGGAACACTCATTAATCTTTGTATCTAAAATGATTGCTCTATAGGACTTCTCAAAAGATATACACTTTTGGCTGCAAGTGACACTTTCCCTGGGAAAAAACAGCAAGCCCAAATATCACACGTAGCAAAACATTGCTGAAGCCCTTTGAACATCTATTGCCCCCTTTTCCAGTATTAATGTATTTTCTTGAATGTTCTGAGTTAAGAAACATTTGTCTACTTCTCAGTCCCCATCTTATTTTAATGTATAGCAGGGTCACTAAAGTGAAAATTGGTATTCACCTCATGAAGCAATTACTGATGTGATTCGGTGTACAACTGTGAGCCGATACAGGCACTCGTTACCCTCCAATCTAAACAACAAATACAGTGCTCTTGCTAGCCACAAGATCTTATTACGAGGCTACACATTCAATACTTGATTTTACATGCCAATCAAACGGCAATAAAAGAAAAAATAATCTACAGTCTACAAAATGTGGCACACTGATGAGAACGTTGGGTGCCAGAGCTGTATTCTATAAAACCACGAGTCTCCAAAATGACATGTATACAGGTTACTTTTTCAAATTGTTACGTGAAAGAATTCGCTTGCCAAAAGGACTACCGCGCAAAGTTGGTAAATGTGGCCGAATTGCATCAACCAATGTAGAATGAAGAGAACCCTGCAAGGAGAAAAAACACAGAATGATTTAAACTAGCAAATCAATTGGTCCATGCATTTAGTTATTGGAGAATTAAACTGCATTTAAATATCATATAATATTCATATTCTCAAGAATATCAACAAACAAAATGCATAGTTACCATGTTAAAATTGGCAACTAGGGCCAAACTCCTTGTGGGTCATCTTATTTATGGCAGCTGATATTTTTCTTGGATCCCTCTCATCGAGAGGAGTAATATTGATCTAAAGATCATCCGATTCCGATAAGTACTCATGAAATTATGAATTTATTTGTGTTATAAGACAATTCATCAAGGTCGGCCAGCAACTAAACAACACCCACATGTGCTCAACGTTTTAGTATAAAAGGAGATGACTTAAAAGTCATTTCACACACCTCTCTTGATTTCTCTCCACTTATCTTGGGTTTTAGTGGAAGAGAAATCTAGGAGTAGAAGCCCTAAAAGCAGTCCTAAGGAGGAAGCCCTAAATACAATTCTAAAGTGGATGCCCTAGCTGCAGTCCTAAGGAGGATGATCTAGCTCTCAACGCAGCTATGGAGGAGAGATCTAAACGTTGTCCTAAAGAGGCCATGACACCTAGTCGCAGTCAAGGAAGGATCTATCTACGCTAATCTAAAGAAGACTCACACACGCAGTCAAGGAGGGTTAGGTGCCCTAGGTAATAAGGGATGACACAGCAATCTTATATGCTGTCCTAACCTGGCTGTTAGGGAGGCCGAGGAAATTCTGGAGAGCATGATTTGGAGAAGACATAAGAAGGAGAACTCGCATTTTGGAGAGGAGATCTTATGTTCAGGCCGTAGGTTAGTAGGCACCTCAGCGAAGGAGAAAAGGCTAGGTCTGTAGCCTTTTCATGACTGTTTTGAGGGCTACACAACCAAGCAGGGGGGCTGAGTCGTGTAAGACAGATCTGGGCAAATTGTGACGAGTTTGAGGGTTGTCTTCCTGTGATCTAGAGCAGCAGCTGCTACAGCAAGAGACCGAGGCCTGTTCTGAAGTAATCATAGGGCTAGTTGGAGAGTCTTCGGGCTAGGAATTAGCCTTAAGGACAGCGTGTTGGAGCAGCAAGCTTAGAAGGGAAAACCGCAGTTGTAGGAACTGATTGGAGGGGTCATGTAGGTGTTGGATCCTAGATGAGGATCAGTTTGAACCAGATTGTTGGGCAGACTGTGGGAGCCTAATTGGTGGCTGTACATAGTGGTATGGTACATGGGTATTTAGTGCAGCAAATTCATGGTGCTGCTAGCAGTGGCATAATGGGACAGCCATGACATTGTGCAGCAGTGGCACAATGGGACAGCCATGACATAGTGCAGCAGTGGCACAATGGGATAGCCATGACATTGTGCAGCAGTGGCACAAAGGGACAGCAAGCATGTACAGCATGGTGCTGCACGATGAAGTGCAGCATGATGACGAGATGCAACACAATGATAGGTGAAGGAGTCGCCTTGGAGAATCAGTTGAAGCAGCATGTCTTCAACTGATCTCATGTATCATCTTGTTAGAGATGATATATGTTCTTATCTAACAAGTCAAAGTGTTGACTTCTGTTGTAAATGTACTATCTCTCTCTCTCTACTAAACTATTGAAGAACATATAAGAAGAATTGATCAAGGGTTCTCCCACATTGGTGTTTGTCCCTGGCTAGCGCCACATCTTGTGTCCTCTTGTCCTGGCTTGTTTTTAGCGATTTATGTTTATGTTCTATCTGCAATTTACTTTAATGCTGATGTGATTGCTAATCTGGAAAAGATATTGAGCTAACTGTGAAAATTTAAATAAATTGCTCTAAGCATAGAACATCCCTAAACTTAACATGGTATCAGAGGTGAGGTGAAGACAATGCCCAAGAAAAAGTGAAAGAGCAATCACCGAAGACAGTTGGGAAAGGACAAAAGGATCAGTGGATTCCTCATCCCTCTTCAAATTCACCGAGAGTGAAATCGAAGCAGAGAATATTATCAGAATAGCGCAGCGGAAGCTTCTGATGACCTACCTAAAAGATCACTGTATTGGGAAGTCCAGATCTAAGGGTGGAAGGAAAGGCAAATGCCTTGGTTGTAATAAGTTCGGTCATTATGCGAAGGAGTGTCCGAGGTAGGGACACATCACTTGATGATGATAACAATCATTCTAGGGACATCTTCAATGATCAAAGGAATGACAAGTGATGCAGGTCATCAAGGAAACAGCCGACTCTTCAGAGAAAGCAAGGAACCCCAGGTATGAAGAATCAAATGTTGTTTCTGATAAGATAAAGAAGTGTTATCTTGTATTGGCCCTCTCCTTCATATTCTTTGGGAATTTGGCTTATTGATTGTAGTTCTCCAAAGCACTTCAACGGATAGAAGGGTGCTCTCTCTAATTTGGTAGAGATGGGAACAATCGTGAGATTATACTTGGAGCCGATGCCACCTATCTTGGAAAGGGTGTAGGAAATATTACCCCTCAATTGAATGAGGGTAACTCGATTCATTTACAAAATCTCTTTTATGTACCTGATCGCAAGAAGAACCTAGTATCCATTTCGGCAATGGAAGTCAAAGGTTTCAAGGTGGCATTCATCAAGGGAAAGGTACGTATTTGAAAATAGAATTTTCAAAAGATGCTTTTACTCATGGTTTCAGGGTTGGCAATTTGTATCAAGTTGCAGGATGGTCCATTGGGGACCATGTTAGTTGACACATCTCATCTATAGCACCGGAGGTCTACTTATTATAGGACCCTACACGATGTGAGTCAAATGGTGATTGGGATGCGTAAATTCAAAAAGAGCATGAAAGTACATGCCTGAGATGTACCAAAGGAAAATCTTACAAGGGGACCATTCCCCTCATGTAGTAGGTCCACAGGTTTGGAACAACCCGAGAGGTTTGAGATTCATGATCAGGAATCTCATGTATGCAAGTGGAAGAAAGCCCTTTATGGCTTGAAGCAAACACCCCGAGCATAGTATGAGAGTATTGATAGCTATCAGATGAAGCTCAAATTCACTAAGAGTGAAGCCGATCCAAACCTTTGCTTGAAGGTTATGGATGATAGACCTCTCATACCGGCACCCTCTGAGGACAACCTATTTCTAACAGGTGCAGACCCTCTCATTCGCAGAAGTAAGAGGGAGTTGGATTCCAAATGTGGAATGGTAAACTGCAAGCCGGGACTACCTCAAGGATCTTAACTTTCAGAAGTTATATGGTAGTGATGCCGAACTAAATTTGAGAAATGCCTCTGAGTCTCATAAACTCATTCGTGTTGATGTTCTTGGTGAATTTCTGTCCGAACATATGATTTGCAGTTAGTATGATGAGCTCATATATGGTTGAGCCTCAGTGGAGTGGTGTCAAGAAGCTGCATGATTATTCGAATGTTGACTGGGCAGGCAGTGTGGAGGATCGCAAGAGCACTTCCGAGTGTTGGTTCTCTTTGGGTTCTATTCGATATCCTGATGAGCAAGAAGCAGAAGTCGGTTGCTATAAGCACCACTGAGACCGAATACATAGCTACGAGTATGATCTCGTGTGAAGCTACTTGGTTGTGGAAGCTCTTTAGCGAGTTGTTTGTACACATGATGGATACCACCAGGATCCTCTGTGTCAAGCAAGGAGGGGATTCGATTGTTGAGGAATCTTGTATTCAATGATTGTGCTCGCATATAAACATCAAATACTACCTTATCTAGGATATGGTATGTCGATGAGCGAGGAGGCTCTATCGCATTGAGACTGATGTACAGGTCGCAGACATTCTGTCAAAGCCTCGGGGAAAGGTCAAATTTGTGACTTTCCCGAACAACTTGGAGTCGTTGAGAGACCTTCTTATAGAGGTCCTGCATGATGCATGCATTGAGCTCTGGGGGGCTTGGGGTGTTGCTTGGAGCAACAAGTGACCATAGGGTGACTCACCCTCCCCTAATGGTGCGCTGTGTACAGGGTGAATGGCTCAATCATCCCTTGTGATACCCCAAGGCGACTTAGGGGCAGGATAAATGGTTCTCTTATCGAGGCATCCAACCCATGCAATCTGGGACTCATGGGAAGTACCTCTGATTTGGCCAATGAGTAGGGAAATGGGGTTAGGGACCATAGTAGTACTATCGATGGACGCATCGTTGTATCTACTGTACGCCCTATGCTAGGATGACCTCCATTGATCTGGGATCAATGAAACTGATCAAGGATCAGTATGAGTGGTTTGAGACTCTCTTGTGATATTGATCTGGGATCAATAAAACTGACTTCGGGTCAATAGAGAATGGTATGAGACATTCTCGATCAATTCTTCTTCTTCATGGTTCAGCAAAGCAAAGCAGAGCTTAGTAGAACAGAACAAAGCAGAGCAGGGCAGGGCACTGACGGCAGAGATAGAATAGTCGGACATATGGATCAGTGGATGGAGTTCTTCCTAGTTGAGAGAGATGTTAAAATTGGAAACTAGGGTCAAACTCCATGTGGATCATCTTATTTATGGCAACTGATATTTTTCTTGGATCCCTCTCATCGAGAGGTGTAGGATCGATCTAAAGATCATCCGGTTCCCATAAGTACTCATGGAGTTATGAATTTATTTGTGTTATAAGACAATTCGTCAAGATCGGCCAGCAACTAAACAACACCCACATGTGCTCAACGTTTTAGTATAAAAGGAGATGACTTGAGAGTCATTTCACACACACTTCTCTCTTGATTTCTCTCCACTTATCTTGGGTTTTAGTGGAAGAGAAATCTAGGAGTAAAAGCCCTAAACGCAGTCCTAAGGAGGAAGCCCTAAAGTTTAAACGCAATCCCAAGGAGGAAGCCCTAAACACGGTTCTAAAGTGGATGCCCTAGCCACAGTCCTATGGGGGATGATCTAGCTCTCAAAGCAGCTATGGAGGAGAGATCTAAACATTGTCCTAAAGAGGCCATGATACCTAGCCGCAGTCAAGGAAGAATCTATCTACGCTAATCTAAAAGACTCACACACGCAATCAAGGAGGGTTAGGTGCCCTAGGTAATAAGGGATGACACAACAATCCTATACGTTGTCCTAACCTGGCTAGTAGGGAGGCCAATGAAATTCTAGACAGCATGATTTGGAGAAGACATGAGAAGGAGAACTCGCATTTTGTAGAGGAGATCTTATGTTCATGCCGCAGGTTATTAGGCACCTCAGCGAAGGAGAAAAGGCTAGGGCTGTAGCCTTTTCATGACTGTTTTGAGGGCTACATAACCAAGCAGGAGGGTTGAGTTGTGTAAGACAGATTTGGGCTACTTGTGACGAGTTTGAGGGTTGTCTTCCTGTGATCTAGGGCAGCAGTTGCTACAGCAAGAAACCGAGGCCTGTTCTAAAGTAATCAGAGGGTTAGTTGGAGAGTCTTGGGGCTAGGAATTAGACTTAAGGACAGCGTGTTGGAGCAGCAAGCTTAGAAGGGAAGACCGCAATTGTAGTAGAACTGATTGGAGGGGTCTAACAAGGACTGTTAGGAAGCCCTAACCAGTTTGCTGCAAACATATCAGTCCTCAATACCGTGAGCTGAGTCATGTTGTCTATGACATCTCTTGTAGGTGTTGGATCCTAGATGAGAATCAGTTTGAACCAGATTGTTGGGCAGACTGTGGGAGCCAAATTGGTGGTTGTACATAGTGGTATGGTACATGGGTATTTAGTGCAGCAAATTCATGGTGCTGCTATGGTATGGCAAAGCACAATGGGACAGCCATGACATTGTGCAGCAGTGGCACAATGGGACAGCCATGACATAGTGCCATAGTGCAGCAGTAGAACAACGGGACAGCCATGACATTGTGCAGCAGTGGCACAATGGGACAGCAAGCATGCTGCTGCACGATGAGGTGCAGCATGATGACGAGATGCAGCACAATGATAGGTGAAGGAGTCACCTTGGAGAATCAGTTGAAGCAACATGTCTTCAACTAATCACACGTATCATCTTGTTAGAGATGATCTATGCTCTTATCTAAATAAGTCAAAGTGTTGACTTCTGTTGTAAATGTACTACCCCCCCCCCTCTCTCTGCTGAACTATTAAAGAACATATAAGAAGAATTGATCAAGGGTTTCCCCACATTGGGGTTTGTCCCTGGCTAGTGCCACATCTTGTGTCCTCTTGTCTCAGCTTGTCTTCAGCGATTTATGTTTATGTTCTATCTGCAGTTTACTTTAATGCTGATGTGATTGCTAATCTAGAAAAGATATTGAGCTAACTGTGAAAATTTAAATAAACTGCTCTAAGCATAGAACATGCCTAAACTTAACATACCAGGTTTGCGAAATAGCATGGATAAAAGAAATGACATTCAAAAATGCCAAGAAGATTTGAAGGTTCAGTAAAAATGAGAAATATACTCTTGTAATTGTGATAGCAAAAGAGCTTGAAATTTAAAAAATGATCAAAAGCATTTAAGTACCATCTCTATTAATAACATAAGTTGAGTGTTCTTGTGCATCTCAAACCTGGATCTATTAAGCATCAAGAGGGAAAAAAAAAAGCCAAGTGCAAACCTCACTTTAGAATAGCCAAGTTTAAGCTGGATCTAAGCTAGATTTTTTTACATTGTAAATAGAGTCTATTCTTTCTTCTTTTGTCGAATTTTTGGCATCAGACATCTGAAGTTGACATTTTTTCCATTTTAGTTATTGTCGAATTTTTGGCATCAGACATCTGAAGTTGACGTTTTTTCCATTTTAGTTATTGGCATTGTCTGTTGCTCAATAAGTATTCTCTCTGGAGGACACATCCAGCAGAATCATTCAGCTCTCAATTCTGTGTGCTGCGGAGATGGCAGGGTGGACAGGGGCACAGCAGTAAGAGAAGCCCTTAGGAGGCACAACAGCATTTAGTGATTGAGGCACATGCATGCACCATTTCTAGGTTAGATTGTCATTTTGAGCGGGTTCTCTGTGTTTGGGAGGCACATTCTTTTCCTTGACCTGGAAAGTGCTGTTTCAATTCTAGTTTATTTGCAGTTACCATTTTAGACCACAAATTGTGCATAAGTTTCCAGGTTTAAGTAGGGCACAGATTTCAAGGACATCAGTGTTGACTTATGTCCTTGAGGACACTCTACTCTGGGCAAGTACATCCATGGAGGATAGGCACACTCTCCTAGGGGATTAGGGTTAGAGTTTACCTATTCTAACCTAGCTGCACCCATAATGCTGGTTCATAATTACTCTAACCCTAATCTCTCCCAGTATATAAAGGAAAGGTAGGACACACCACTGGGCCAGTGAAACAATCTAAATTTTGAGAAGTCACTTTGTATTTTTCTTTCAGTTAGTAGAGACAGGTGTGATTGAGATCCTGCACATTCAGTTTGCAATCCCAAATCTTTAGAGCAGTGTGTGATACAGATTAGGTACTATACTGTTTGTTGTTCTGATTTTCCGCTTTATGCAGTGTCTGCATTTTTGAGTTTACAGTCCATATTTTGAGTATATTTAGGACTATAATATTTGTTATTCTGATTTTCTGCATTATGTAGTTTCTGCACTTTTGAGTTTACAGTCCAGATTTTGAGTATATTCTGTCTGAAGTTGATAGGTGTTTAGAGAGTTTTCAGATCCATAAGTCTAGATTTCAGATTCATAGAAGTGCAGATCTGTGTATCATGAAGTAAAACTTTACATTACCCACCCATGTGACACATCTCGTTTGCCCCACGCTGTAAGAACACTGAGCACCATATAAGTGCAGATCTATGTACCATGCTGTAAAACTTAACAATACCCACCCACATGACATCTCTTCCACCCCAAGCTGTAAAAGCACCATGTTTTTCTTGGTGTAGTTTAACATTTTCTGCTCCGAAAGAATTGCTAGACAGAATTTGTTTAGTTTCTACAGAAAAATTGCACTTGCAATGAATCCTATTGTAAAATTCCTTCCATGATAGGTGAGGAAGAGCTATCATTACAACAATTTTTTGGGTTGTTTTGGGCACATCAATAAACTGTTTGGGTTGTATGTGAACTAAGTATTGATATTAGTCCCAGGTACACAAATGCAAGAATCATCTCAAGCATTAGCATACTCTGTAACCATGCAAATAGTAGATCTCCTAGTAGGAGAAAAATAACCAATATCCAGCATGACAGTAAATAATATGGCTACATTTTCTGATCACTCTTTTTGCAGCTTCCATACCAGGCAAGGAAACTATGAGGAAAGAGAAAGATTACCAACCTTTGACTCCTTTAGAGCACACTGGATGACATAGTTGGCAAATGGATCTTGAAGAAGCTGACCAAATAAGGAACTGTTCACCAACTCCAGAATTATGCGTGCACAGCCCTCATCTCCAGAATTTTTCAGGCAAGTTTCAATTACATTACTGCTGTATTTTTGCATTGAAAGCTTGGCATATTCACTCTCGAGGTGATTTATTACATCTTCAATCACCCATGGCATTTCCAAAGCCAAGATATACTGCACCACATAGTTGCTGCAAAAACATATTTTAAATAATTAGTAATCATAACATCGTTTTTTAAAACCAAAATTAAACACTATGCTCACTTAATGGACCAAGTCAGCAAGCTATCTGTTTGCAATGTGTATATACAAACAAGGAAAACAAGCCATCAAACAGAGTATCATTTATGACAAATTCAGATATTAATGTATATATCTTCAGGACTGCATCAAAACTCCACACAGTTTCCTAAGCTTGAAATATGAAAACATTAACAGTGTTGTTATGTGTGACAGATGTGTTTAATAACTACAACTTGTTCAAGTTATCATCGTAGTACCCATAAGCATCTTGAGAGAGGGAAAATGCATTTGCAGCTATTTCAGCAACCAAACGTTGTTGTTGTGCTCCAATTGAATAATCAATGCATCGCTGAAGGACACAACACCCATGCTTATGTGTTGCAATCTCAATGCAATGTTCTACTGCAGCATCAAAAAGGAACTGCCATCATAGACAATAAACTATCATTTATCATGATATTAAAGAGCACTGTTACATGTTACTCAAACCAGCACTTCAATTTCAGCTTGAAACCCAAATTAAATTAACAAAAAAAAAAATGTTGTCCACTCTGCATATAGAAAACAAAAATAAGAAAACCCAAAACTTAATATAATAATAACCACAAAAAAAACCCTCCCCTACTGTTGTTATTGTTATGCCTTAGTTTGAAAAACTTAAATCCTTGACATTGCATTGCCAAATTTATCAAAGTTTTGAAGTTTGAATACTGTATGAAGCCAGAGTTTGATTCTCATGATTTTCAGCTCTACCCTGATTCAAAAGAAGAAAAAAGGTTAAGTTGCTTGCTTAAAGGGAGCTATTCTTGTAATAAGAATTTATTTCAAAAAAAGAAGGTTCCAAAAAGTCAAAGATCAGAAAAAATAAAGCCTGATACCATTTTTTTATCAGTTATTTTCACATTCAAAAAGATGTTTTTTTTGTTCACATAGGCAGCTGGTCCATTAAGACGAGATGAAGAAAGGCAGGGTAAAGAGATCTGGTGATGCTGGTGAAAACTAATCATTCTAGACAGTCTTTTTCTTCAAATCAATGGAGACAAACCAAAAACTAAAACTACTACAGAAGTATGTAAATATTTAATACACTTGTTAAAAAATCCAAGCACAATAATGTACTAATAGGTAACTGGATATGTCTACAATAAGTTTGGACAACCATAATTTGAGGGATTCCAAAAAGTTGACTTCATTGATCTAACCATTCCCTTTTTAAACTTCATCCACAATTATTATGCTGTTGAAATCTTGTGGGCTTCTTACAAGTTTCATACATAGTTTCCCAATATTGTGGGCTAAAGGTCTCTACAAAACACCCGTGGGATGATCTGGGTTCAGTTGAATAATGACCTGATGAGCAGTGGAGGCAGGAGGGTGCCTTACACGAAGGAACTGGTTGAAATAATCCAAGGCATTTTTGCATGCAAATATATCACGCTATTAAACAAATGATGCCTTTCCATCATCTTACGCAGAGGTCGTCTTGTGCTCCATAACGGTAGCCTATTAATGTGAGTTCTGTGGAGTATATACACATTTGAATCTGATACTTCACAACTTAACAAAATACTAAATACTTCAGCCATCCACATTCAACAGCTAACTCAACATTAAGTGGCCTACAGATAAATAACCTCAATTATCATCAATAGAAAGTTTAGTGACATCGACAAGTGTCACAGTTGTTATTGTTGGGCTTATCTATAGTACAGCTACTTAGTAAATCCCTATGAAAATGACCATCATGGTAATAACATACCATATTTTAACATAAAATGTATTAAATGTTACCACAGTACTCATTCAATAATTACTACATAGATTTTATGGACAGGAGAAGCATGGAACCTTCTGCTCCTTGTCTTGTACTGTCATCTTGTACTTCAGAAACCCAATTAATAATAATGTTAAATTTAACATGAAGAAAGAAATACTATGGATACTCTATCTTGGAAATCCCACTGGGAGAACTATGGTTTTGAATGCATGTATATAAGTTAGCAGGTTGCAACTTTTCTTATTATTTTTAACAAATAATAAAATACTGGTACAAATAAGACATAGTTATTTTAACACTTGCGACCTAAGTTGCACGTACGGGGAAACGAGTATGAGTTCCCGAAACAGGAACGGGTACGAAAAGTGGCCCCCCAGATTTTGGAAACGGGGAAACACAATATATATATATATATATATATATATAGGACATTTAAGAAAAATGTGTGCAATCATAAAGCATACATGCTAGATTTATTACATTATGATTAAATTGTCAATTATCAATGCATAAACTATAAGTCTCTAAATTTACATCACATTTACTCATGAATGATCAAATAATGAAAATAGCAATATCCAAAATCAGCCACAAGAAATTTCTAATTTCTTGTCTCGTGCTTGATTGGGAGTCTCCCCCTACATAGTCGAACGACCTTAGTGCTCTTGATTAAATACAAGTTCCATACCCTAAGTGCTCTTGATTATTGGGAGTGTCCCCTGCATAGAGGGCTTTGTTCTCTTGATTAAATACAAGTTCCATACCTTAGTACATGACAAAATCCAATGGAAACATTGCAATCCTCCCAATCCTGAAAAACAAATAAGTCTGCTGGATTTTGAGTGAGATCTAAAATTCTACTTTCTCCATATGAAATCCAATGAAGGCGAAACCACTTTCAAACATCCTGAGTCATTTCTTGGTAATGTTAAAAATTTAAGTAAAAGGAAATGGGCCATTACGGTACGAGTTTCCTCATTTCCGTTTCATTTCCAGCTGGAAACAGACCCCTGGGCAACGTTTCCTGCAACTTAGCTTGCGACATTTGCATTTGTTCGTTGTACCACTAAATCATTATTTTTCAGTGAATGCTTATTCTGTTAAAGGTAGTGGAGACAGTTATAGAATTATTGCAGGTGAAGTACTTAAGATGAACATGAAGTTATCAGTATAGATGTCACATAAAATTTCAATACTGAGAACCTTGAAAAATGGTGACAATTTCATAACCCATATATAGTGGTAGTACGTATTCACAAATCAAAATAGTTCCCATTTTGTGAGTTACCAACTTCCTGCCTACCTAATCCTGCATTTAATTCCATAACATTGCATCATGCAACTGCAGCATTTATAAAAAAAATAACAGCCCAGATTTATGATTGAAAACAAAACTATCTGGAACAAACATATATGCAGAAAAACAACAGTGGAAAGAAAGGAAACGTATGGACAAGCTGAGATGCCATCTAAAGAAATGGTAATTACGAGTGCTCATGGTGAAGAGTGAGAATCTATATATCTAAAAATAAAATAATGTTATGAGTGCTCATAATGAAGAATAACATCTATATAACCTGGTTTTCTGCACTGTGAAGCCGTTGCAAGCAACGCTGCACGACATGATTTCCATTTGAGTCCTTTATGAGAGTCACAACACCAGGCTTAAGCGAGGATACAACCATAGAAACCTCCTGTGGAGTCTTAATAATCTCTACCAGTTTCTGTACAGCTCGAGTGCTACAAGTTTACAATAATAAACAAGTTAAACTACTGCAAATATACAAATTGTAGCTGACAGCCTCTGACAGTATGAGACACAATTCACGCTTAGGCAGTTTGTCTGGTCTAAGAAGCAATAAGTAAACAAAATTAATCAAATACGAAAGAGTAAGAATAAGCTTCAACGAGATAAAACACTCATTGCACATATGATATATCTAAATTAGCAAAGTTACAAGCCTTAAGTACAAAAAGAATTGCACAATTGATACTCAACAAAATACAAGTGCTGCAATTACTTACCCATGTGTATTGAGAGATATATTAACAAGTTCGCCTGTTTCCTTAGTCACTGCATGAAGAATTCGCATTCTCTGATCTTCAGTACAAACTTCTAGAAGTTTTTGCACGAGATAGTTACCAAATTGATCTGTCATCAATTCTATTATGTGATCAATAATCTCCAAAAATATCTTCTCCACATCTTCAGGAGATCCTTCATCAAACTTCCTCTGCAGAAAACGACAGCCATTCTGGTCCATTGCTGTGGAATAGATCTGTCCTTTTATTTCATCCAAAGAAGTATACTTAAGCTGCTGCTGAGAAGTCACTAAGGATCTGAGAGGGATTTCAGATTCTGTAATCTGAGGTGAAATGCTTCTATAATGACCATGAATGTCCAAATTAAATGGCTCAGAAAGTAAATGTCCGTTTGGCAACGTCTTTCCATTGCATCGTCCATTGCTTGAAGCCTCCTTTTCGCTTCCTGAAGGAACTGGATTGATGGTTGTAATAGAGTTTATACCTCGGGAATGATTTCTAGTCAAAATCTTTTCTGGAAAAGCAGGTTTCTGTTCGCATTCCAAAATTCCTCCCATCTGAGGATCCTTAAATGGAACAGAACTAGGCTTCAAGGTTCTACCATTAACAACTCTTTGTATCTGGCCATGATAAAAGGGACAGTTTTCCCCTCTGCTACAGAATCCTTGAGCATGATATCGACATATATTCCCACTTTGCACAGAACCTTCTAACTGATTGCATGAACCCAGCATACCATGTACCGGACTGGCCACCCAGTCTCTTCCATTGAAGACTTCTCCTTGCAGTTGGGTACTCCCCAACGGTGGCTTGAATTGTACAACACTGGGAACTGAAGAATACAAACCGTGTTGTCTTACAGTTCTGTTGGAAGAATCACCAACAAAAGCAGCGATTGGGGAGAGCAGCTAGTGCCTGACCGTGAGTCTGCTGCAACAACATATATTCCTGCTGCGTTCTAAAGCGCCCTTCTTCCTCCATACGCTGCCATGATGGCTGCATTCTATTGACTTGCTGATGCAGATCAGAAACAGAAGGCTGGCATGATTGAGGTTGCATGAATGGTCCAATTGAAGGATCAAAGTAATAATGCTGCTGCAAGTTGCTGTCAAGAGACATAGAAGGATTTGCCAAAAACTGATAGCCTTGGATTCCAGGCACCGGAGGTGTTGCTACAGAATTCACTGGAAATGACTGCTGGAAGTCGAGTGATCCCAGTGAAGATGTTTTAAATGGCAATCCCAAACCATTCATGTATGTATCTGTGTGATAAGCATTTTGTTTCAAAACTTTATTCATTGTCTGAGTTTCTGTAATGGGCAATATTCCAGTCCCTACGCGTTGAACATCGCCATTGCGGTGATGGTTTAACTGGGAGGATTGATCAATACCATATGACACAGTTCTTTAGGAGCTAAAAGAATTAACATCCACATTCAAGTGCATTGGCAAGGTGGTTTTCATAACATCAAAAGCAGAATAATTTCCTGCAGAATAACTATGACCATTCTGCATCTCAATCCCTCCATTGACATTATCCACCAAATTTACTTGCCTACTATCCCCGCTATTCCCATCCCCATTCCTGGTTTCCTTAAAATTAAGATTACTAAACACCGCTACAAGAGATTGATCATCAAGAAGAGCATGCTCAACCCCATTCTGATTGACACCCAGGTCAGGAAAAATATGCTGCTGAGCTGGCAATGAAACCCCGCTCTTAGCCACATGTTGCTCTTCGACTTTCAATGGGGATGATTTCTGGTCCAACAAGAGCTGGGATGAATTCCTACTGTCTGATGATGAAACTGAGCCACCGTAATAGGAAAGGGAACCGGAGGAAACAGCATAAAAATCCCCAGATAAAACAGACTCGCCTTCGGCTTCGTCTTTTGAAGAGCCAACACTCCGCCCATGTGGAGGCGCGGAGGTCGCTCGGGGAATTTCCCCCAGAAGCATCTCAAACTCTTCATCCTCTTGCACACTGACCTTCCTATCCATCATATTCACAACGCCAACTAGCTCTATCTCTGCCCAATCTAATTTTCTTAAAGAAAACACAAATAGCAAAACAATCCTATAACACAACACAACAGAGCTAACAGAATCAATCCGTGGCCAATTCAAAGGGTATTTCTTTCTTTCAGGTTTGCAATTATACTTGTATAATCACAAAAACCCTAGATCATAAACCCTAGAGAAAAGCAAAACTCGGGACAGGAGCTACACAGAACCGAATGAAAGAACGCCAAAAACTGATGAAACCCAAGGATCGGAGCACCACGACAAACCTTGATAGACGCTCGATTTGCTTCTCTGCAGAGAAATCTCCAAATTTGGGTCTTAAACCCTAGTAAAACCCATCACATTGTCAATGAAATTAAAGAATCGGAGAGACCTTCTCCCGGGTAATGCCCAGAATTGCAGAGGAGGATAATCAAAATTGAGAATGAAATGGAGCAATGCCTAAATATATAGGCATCGTTGTGTGTGTCCGTGAGGAAGAGTGTCGAGGAAGATGGCAAAAATGCTGCAGCGGCCACAGCAGCAGCGCGAGCAGCTCTATGGCCTACACCATTTTATGGAAAATCTTCCATTAAATTAATCTTGGGGAACGGTGAGAAATCCCTGCTTTTGTTCGTGCTTTATGTCTTGGTTGCTTTTGGGGGCTTTTCCTCTTTCTTATCGACCGAATGTTTACCACGGAATGTTTACTGGACACCTCGGTTGGGTTTAAATATTTTATTTTTATTATTATCAATAATTTAGGAAAAAAATTAAGGTTTTATGTGATTCAGTAAGAGGTGTTTTGGGTTTGGAATACGTCTTAAAATTGTTTTTGTTTGGTTAAGATTTTGTTTTATTTGTTTGGTTAAAATGTTGTTTTTTCCTGATGTAAGGAAACAGGGTAACGTTCTAAGACCACTAAGTAGCAAAAGTCTATCGTCTACCCCTTTACACACCACCAGTGAGTAAGTTATTCTAGGTAGAGACCCCTAAGCAACAAAAGTCTGTCGTCTACCCCCTTACACACCACCAACAAGTTATTCTAGGTAGCCTAGTTTTCCTTGAATAACAGTGATGAGTCAGCCTGCATACATAAATAACACCAAGAGATAATAATCCTCAATACTAATTTAACAACTTAATTAAAATAAATTTTCTACTCATGAAAAATAGATATTTTTAAATTTTTTAATACTAAAAATAATACATAAACCTTTACATCATAAAGATACTTCTAAATGCACCCTCAATCCAAAAATAATTCATCATTTTCTAAATCCATTAATATATAAGCAAAAGTATTAAAAATTCATATAATCCAAAACAAACAATCACATTAAAGTTTTAATCCTCATTAGAAGAGCTTATGAATCAAACAATTGCATCATAAGAGTCCATAAATCTTTGAATTAAGGTTTTAGAATTA
Organism: Pinus tabuliformis; assembly: GCA_031772625.1. Taxonomy (NCBI): domain Eukaryota; kingdom Viridiplantae; phylum Streptophyta; class Pinopsida; order Pinales; family Pinaceae; genus Pinus; species Pinus tabuliformis. Next base: position 349,498,781 of record CM062820.1, on the reverse strand, counting down.
TTAATAAAATAAATCTTTAAATTAAAGTTTTAGAAGCATTAATAAAAATATTGATATTATATTGATATTAGATTAAACTTTTAATACTGGTCAGAAAAGTCTATCAATCAACAATCATATTAAATTTCTAATGTTAAGTTAAAGTTTATAAATCTATGAAATAATGTATTAGAAATATCAATAAGTGATATTTTATATTGATTTTTTTTAGATTTATAATCACATTGCGCAGATTAGTGTTGTTTTATGTATTCATATTTAGTGTTGTTTTATGTATTTATATTTCTTTATTATTATAAAATGTTTTTTAAAAAAGTTTTATTGTTAAATGTGTTTAGTTAAAGTGGTCTATGGGCTTTTGGATAGATGATGATTGGGTGTTTTGTTAAGGAATTTTTTGATGTGAAGTCATTAGTTCAATTCCCCGCCTCAATTGGGGTGATATATTGGACATGATGAAGATGTAGCCTTGTCAAGTTTCAAAAAAAAAAGGTGACATTTTTACAATGTTTTTTGTTTTTACGAGTATAAATTAAATTCATGTAAAGATATATTTGTTTTTTTTAACTTATTTGTGTGTGTTTATGTTTAAGACTTTGGTGATTTTGGTAAAATGGAAATATATTGTTTATAATTAATTAATCAAAGGAAAGAAAAAAGATAATAGTTTGAGTGTTAGTTATTGAGGTTATATTCTCTAGAGATATATTAGCCTATGTGACAAAAATTTAAACATGTTGAAAATAGAGACAAGTAATTCTTATAAGCCCAAAAAGGCAGGAAAAATGAAGGTTTTTTATTTTTTTCAAGAGGAAAAAAAAAAATATATATATATATATATATATAGTGGTAGTGTTGTGATTTGGTCCTCATCCAGCAAAGTTAGTGATTCAAAAAAATCAAAAAAATGTTTTTATACTTTATAAAATCTTTTTTATCACATTATAATATCTTGCATCGAATGGTAAAATAGTGTACTTTACTTGTAAAATATTTTTACCACATTATAATATTTTGCATTGAGTAATTACCACCTTGAGTAATTGCCACTTATGAATGTTTGTTAAAAAAAAAACAAGATCTCTCTACATTATTCTCACATATTCTAACTTCCAACTTGAAGTGGCTCCCATTTGCTATCTTGATGGTATGTATATCATCGATTAACAATGTATAACCCATCTTAAAAGCTTCCACAACCACTAATCATTTATTACTACCATTTTCTCTTCTCAATCACCAACAACAATATCCCTCACCATCTACATCTCCTAAACATTTATTACTATCATTTTCCCTTCTCAATCACCAACAACAATATCCCTTACCATTTTCTTTTCATTTTTTTCTTGTTTTTTTTAATTTTAATGTCATTTTCCCTTCTCAATAACCTACAACAATATCCCTCACTTTTTCCTTGCTCTTCTTTTCTTTTTCTTTTTCCTGGCCCTTCCTTGACTTTACTTACCTTTGCCACCCTATTCTTTCCTATGCAAGGCTTTCTTGTATTTATAATGATGTGTCCACCCATGACTTTCATGGAGTAATCGATAATTTCGATTGTAACTTAAAAATAAAAGTGTGTCTCATAATAAAATTTAATAATTGAAGTTGTTTAATTTAATATAAATAATATTTTTTTTTATTTAAAGAATTTTACATATTAATTTGATGTTTCATTAAGTTGCGTTTTTAAAAATAGATTGTTATTATATTATTATTTTATAGAGAAACATATATTTTATTTGATTTTGGCAAAGTTTTTTTGTAGTTGTCTTTCTAATGAAAAAAATTCTAGATGCAATTAAATAATAAATAATTACATTAAGAAACTAGATAAAATTTGAAAGCAATTTAAATGAGAAAGGTCGAATAGCTTACATTAATCAATAATTCAGTTGTTTTTTTTGCTAGTGGAATTTACAATTTGGGGTCGTGTTTCCTTTTTCTCTAGTGGAATTGGCAATTTGCGCGGTCTAGTACTAGTGTGAAATTGGGTCAATTGTTTGCCACCACTATAACCACTAGACACTGCCCACAAATAAATCAATCCAATAAGCTCATAATATTTTACATAACACATTTAGGCGCTTTGCCAATAATTTATACTATAACATTGATAATTCAATTGTATTTAAATTATAAAATTTATCTATTTATAATGATAAAAAATATTTCAAAAATAATATGTTCAATAATTTAAAAGATTAATATAGATAACATATTTCAACGGTCTTGGAGTATGCTTTAAAACTACTTCTGTTTGGCTAAGAGCTTGTCTTTCTCGGACGTAAGGAAACAGGTTAACGACCCAAGACCCAAAGGCATCTAGGAGGAGTGAAAGCCTACCCCTTACAAACCACCAGTAGATTATTCCAGATGGTGTGATTTTCCTTGATTAAGGATGGTGAGTCAGTGTGCATTCGCGGTTAACAACCAGATATGATTGTCCTCACTTCTAATTTGACTACTAAATTATAATAGATTTTCTCACTTATAAAAAAAAATAACATATTTCAAACCTAACAATTTATTATTATTAAAAAACAAAACCTATAAATAAAATAAAATAAAAAATAACATTCCACATTAACAATAACTTAATTATTTTCTATCTTGCCAAAAATTCAAAAATATATTACCAATTACTCATAAATTATTGTAAACAACGTGCTTAAGACTAGCCACTGATTACAATTGAAGAAGAACCTATAAATACTTAGTAGAATCTCATTTAATTCACAAATGACAAGCTTTTAAGGTACTTTACTTTTCTCGCAGAGTCAACTTTGATGTCTGGTACAGTATATGTATGGACAAAGAAGCCATATTACTGATGAGCAGTACAAATGTTTGGCACAATATTTAGATTTATTTTCAAAAAATATTTTATATACATCTTTAAATAAAGAAAAAAGGTTAATGGTCAACCCATGATATCAGAGGTATTTATGATGACCATTAATTGAGCAAAATGTGTACTGCGTGAATTTAAAAACATTGGGAATTGTCTTGGAAGGGCATTGACCAGACAGTGGAATTAATAGAATTAATAGCTAAGGGATCTTTATTTATTTTGTTTGTTTGTGATTGAGTTAAGTTGTGTTGCTTTATTTTATTTGTAAGTGAGTGAGTTGAAGTTGGATCCGATTAGTTACTAATACTATATCAATTATAAAATATATGTTTTAATGGTAATGTATTATGTTTGGGATGTATGGTGTATTTAAAGATTATAGTGGTAATAGTTGGAATTGATGATGTGTTATATAAATATGAAGTTAATTTTTTATATGAGTTGGTAAAGTTATAATTATATGTACTAATTTATGATTTATGGTATTTGTAGTTTTTTTATTATTATGGTGAATCAATAATTTGTTGGAGTAATAATGCATGGCCCAAGATCAAATCTAGTAGTTGTCACTATAATACCAAGAGTATATTTAGTAGTGTGTAAGCTAGATATACCAGGAATTTATGACTTAGCAAGAACCAAGACTCCATGAGGGTGGGGAAGCCTACTCCTTGAGTCTTATCACAACAGACTAAAGATGTCTTCCCTTGGGATTTGAAATCGGGTGGAGGGGATGACATCTTATTGTACCAACCACTTGGTCATCCCACATGGAGGTTTTTTTCTTAATATACTAATTATAATAATATAATTTTAAGGTCATGTCTGTAGGTTTTAACCCCGTATAGAAATTACCTGCATATGAATTCTAAAACATAGAAAATAAATAATGCAAGAGCAGAACACATAAAACACATATACATAGAGATTTTCCCTTGGATCCCAAAACTGAGACTACCAGCTTGATTTTTCATTATGTTCCTTTCATTGTTACAATACATATTTATACATGCTAAAGCATCCAATACCATGGACTGAAAACCATCGCGTCCAAAAACATGTGCGAAAATCATGCACAAAACCATAGGTGGGTCCGCCCAACCTAACATAGGGTCCAAAACCAAAATTTTCCGGGGCACTGCCCCGGACCCATAAAGTGGGGTTATGGGTACACCTCAAACCCCTTGTTAACTACATGGAAAGAATATAACACAACCCAACAATGTCTAGGTAAATGTCAAAGTCAATATATAAGATCTCTTGTATGTGGGATTAGGGGTTTCTTCTATATAGTTATTTCACTACTTAATTTATGGAAGTGTACATATACCCTACCCCCTTCAAATTTCAACTCATTGTGATTATAATTTTGGAAGTCATGCTAAAGATCAATACTTAGTATACAATGTGTGTACACATTTTTCTCATGTTTTATTGTATATCATTTCATTTAGAAGTGGTACCATAGTAGGAAATCTCAATTGAGCACCTTGAATTGAGTGACACTTTTGTTGGAAACCTATAAATTGAATTAGCCTTGGAGTGTTAGAAAGAAGACATTGTTTTTTATCATTATTAAAAATATTGGCAATAGAGACCTAAGATTCTAGGAGGTACAGTACATACAAATTAAGGTTTTTACCCTCTCCTCAAACATGTTTTCTTAAGAGAGGTTGAAAATGACAAAGCTTGGTAATTCAACCATAACTTCCTATTGGAAAATCCAAATTAAGTGAGATTAATGGCATTGAGAAGAATTGGTTTTACATTTTATAACTCAATTGAAATATCATAGATATAACATGTACACGCTCCGCTTACTTTGTATTGCCCATTAAAAATAATAAAATAATAAATCAACCAAAAAAGGTTATAACTTTTGATTTGGATACCCAATTTAGGTGTTCAAAAAGTGTTTGAGAAATGAAATACAGGAGAATTAAATGAAAAAACAAGACAATTTGGGATAACTCTTGTGAATATCAGGGAGGTAAAAGTTAGGGTCTCAAACAAGACTACAAGTCCTCATTCTAGAACCAATGGTGTTGAAATTATTTAATAAGGATATGGAGGGGATTGATCATTGGGAATGGTTCGATATTGATTTGAAACTCATCAATATGCCTTTCTTGTTGGGTGATTGAGCTTTGAATCTATATTTTGAATTATATTATTGGTTCTCTAAGATGTGACCATGAACTAATGGTTGCTTTAAATTTTTTATTGTTGGAGGATGCCTTGACCTATGGTTATACCAAAATGGAAGGACTATAGATAAGATGGATCCCATAAAATGGTAAAATGTGTAAGGACCTATCTTTGTTGGTTCTCATCCTAAAAGGATGCCAAAGCAAAACTCGATAAGATTTTTATTACAAATTGTTATTGTTATGGTGAAGCTCTTATTAGTAGAATTGATCTAGGTGGATATTGGTGGCCACCCGCCTATTCCACCTAGACCCTCCAGTCAGTTTCATCTATTTCCTTGTTTATTTAAGCATTTACTATTTTTAGCAGTTTTTCAGGTCTTGAACTTCCAGAGTAGTTTTGACCCCATAAATGATGTTTTTTTTAGGTCCGTTGGAAATCGTAGCCATAGGTAGGGCTTGCAGCAAAACCTATAGTAGCCAGAGAGACCTTTCCAACAAGGTATCGTATGCACCAAACGGAGATAATATGACCAAGTTACGACCCCGGGAAGTTGGTTGCCTAACTAATCCCAACGGGGCCCACAAATTCTTGGGTTACATCCCTTTGGGTTAGGGTTTTGGTTGTTTAGGGTTTTCTCATGTTTTTCAATAATAAATATGCCCTTGAACCTCATTGTAACACAGTTCAGTTGGCATGTGGCTGCCACATCTCTTCTCATAGATTAGCTACCATCGCCCAAGCTATCTTATTTCCATTTTGTTTGTAAGGATAGTTCAATATTTTTCCATTAATGAAATGAAGTGTTTTTTTGTTGCATCTCTATATTTATGATTATATCTGTAATTTGTTGTGTTCATGTTTAAGTTTGTATCAGTGGTATTAGAGCGATCTACTCTTTCTTTATTTTTCTTTGCATGTCCCCAACGAGGTTAGGGTATAAGGAGTTAGGGCTCAATCTGGTTGAACCGTTGCAAGATCAACCTCGTAAACGCACGACGACCTCCCATGGCGGAAGAAAAGAAAAACGAGGGGGCAGAAGATCCTTTCAAAATGTTGCTTGAGGAAGCCCTCGAGCGACAGAGGAACATGATGATGGATGAATTTGCCCAGATCCTTCGACAGCTACCCACAGGCGACACATCTTCATCCAACAACCACTCTGGGAGCACCACTCCTTTTCAGGTACAAGTCAACTTCGATATTCCCATATTTGAGGGCCTAATAGATGTAGACGTCGTAGATAAATGGTTAAATATGTTGGAAGGATATTTTTTAGTTCATGACTTTTCCAATCGGGAAAATATTACTTTTTCACTTCTCAAAGCCGCCCCACACGTCAAGGACTGGTGGGAAACCTAATGTGAACAAAAGGACGAGAGTGAACCCTCGTTTTTTTCAGCCGCACCCACTTGGGATTCTTTTTGAGATGCCATCAAGGGACAATATTACCCTGTCAGGAGCTATGAAGATAAATACATAACGTGGACCATGCTACGGCAAGGAAGGGGCCAATATGTGCTTGAGTTCATAAATATTTTCCATACCCTTCACGCAAAGTTGGGTATCAAGGATACTGGGCGAAATTTGGTTCTCAAGTATCGTGGTTGTCTACACAAGTACATCCAGGACGAGATGGAGTTCCTGGACATTTCCTCGCTCGGCACGACGTAGAGATATGATGTCAAGATTGAGCAGAAGTTTAAACAGAAGAAGCGATACTTTGGATCTGTGAATCCAAAGCAAGGAAAAGGTGCCCCCAAACCACAAAGCAAAGGATAGAGCCAAGGCGGGGCAACCCGCCGAAGCCGCAAACAAAGAACAACACCACGAAGACAAAGAAGGACATGAGAAAATGGTGTGAGTTCATTAAGAGCTCCACTCACAACACAAGTGAGTGTCGGGCCAAGTAGTCATTGGTGGCCGAGCTAAATCAGAACCCGATAAGGGGAATGACAAAGGGAAGCAGATCATCGATGTGGAGCCCAGTGCCACTGTGGCCACCACCGAGATCCAGAAGATTGAGCCTGAAGATCCAGAGGAGGGGGAACGCCTCTTCCACTTACATATGTGGGTGAAGGGTTCTCTGTTGCAGTTCATTGTCGACAGAGGGAGCCAAAAGAACCTCATTCCAGCAAAGGTCATGAAGTGGCTAGGCCTAAAGACTACAGTTGTACACCATTGGGTGGCTTCACTAAGGACGAGATCTCCACGTCAACCAACAGTGTCGCCTTCCCTACAGCATCTAGCCCTTCACGGATGAGGTATTGTGTGATGTTGCTCCTCTTGAAGTTTGTGATGTATTGTTAAGACAAACATACTTGTGGAAGCGACATGTTGTATATGAGTCTAGACCTCGCTTTGTGATTATTACTTTGGCCAACAAGTTGTACAGGATATCGGAGGTAGCCCTGCCTACCGCCATCTCTTTGATCACTGCAAAGCAATGCAGTAAGATCATTTCCTAGACCAGGAAATTTGTTTTCCTTATGATTCGCCCTTAGGGAAAGAAGAAGGTTGTGGCCATGACTTCTAGGCAAGGCTCCTCTACATAGCAACAATAGATGGATAAGGTCATGGAGGAGTACAGGGACATTTTTGCCTCACCTACAAGGGTACCTCTACACTATCAGGTCAAGCACTCCATCGATTTGACTCTAGGCGTGTCACTACCTAATGGACCAATCTATCGACGCTCTGTTCTGGAGAACGATGAGATCAAGAGGCATATTCAGGAACTATTGCAGAAAGGGAACATCAGGCCAAGTTCATCGCCCTGTGGGAGCCCGATTGTATTGGTACAGAAGAAGGATGGGACCTGGAGACTCTGCATTGACTATCAAGCACTAAACAAGATCACTATCCGGAATAGGTACCCAATCCCAGTGATTGATGACCTTCTGAACTAGCTCAAGGGGACCAAATATTTCAGCAAGATTGACTTTAAGTCAGGTTATCACCAAGTGCCTATCGAACCTTCCCATGTGCGGAAGATTGCCTTCAAATCCAAGGAGGGCCTTTTGAATGGTTTGTCATGTTGTTCAAATTGGCGAATGCCCCTACAACCCTCATGAGACTGATGGACGAAATCTTTCGACCCTTCACCAATGCATTCGTGGTGGTGTATTTAGATGACATCTTGATCTTCAGCCAGAGTTGGGAAGAGAACCTCCACCATATTTGACAGGTCCTTCAAACCCTGCGACAACACAAGTTGTGTGCTAACTTGGAGAAATGCATTTTTGGCCTGAACCAAGTTCAATATCTGGGGTACATAATTGATGAGAAGGGTGTACATGTGGACCCAGCCAAGATACAAGTCATTTGGGATTGGCCAGCCCCAACCACTCTAACAGAGCTCCACAACTTTTTGGGTCTTGCCAATTTCTACCGTAGGTTCGTGTTGGGGTTCTCTCATATCACTTGGCCTTTAAGTCAAGTCACCAAGGGTGGAGCGAAAGCAAAGTTTTTTTGGTCTGAAACCCAATAGCGGGCGCTTTCTGAGTTGAAGCATCACCTCTTCTCTGCATTAGTGCTCACATTACCAGACTTGTAACAACCATTTGAGATTGAGATAGACACCTCTGACTATGCTATTGGTGCAGTTCTTACTCAGCATGGGCATCCAGTGGATTACCACAGTGAGACACTTTCAGACACAGTCCAAAAGTATCCAACTTACGACAAAGAAATGTATTCCATTGTGCAGGCATGTCATCAATGGAAGCATTACATTTTGGGGAAGGAAACGGTCATCCACACAGACCACCGACCCCTATAGTTCATATAGACATAGGGGAAGTTGCATAATGATCACCATAAAAAATGGTCCACCTACCTGCAACAATTCCGTTTGAACATTAAGTATAAGAAGGGTAGCACCAATAATGTTGTTGATTGCCTCGACCGACTACCAGTCATGGCGCTGATCATTGTGCTCGACTCCTATGAGCACAAGACTTAGGGGTGGCAACATCTTGACAAGAGCAATCCAGAATTTGGCAGAACATACCAGACACTCTTGGAAGGAAGCAAGTTCCAAATTTTCACCTTCAGGATGCACTGTTATTCCACCTGGGACACATATGTGCTCCTTCAAGCGTGCGCGCCAAGATGATTTGGGAGGCGCACTGCAGTCGAGTCGCTGGACATTTCGGAGTAGATAAAACAGTGGCGTATTGCAGAAGCATTTTTATTGGTCGAAACTTGTCAATATTTTGGAAGTACATTAGATCCTGCATCGCTTGCACCATTGCCAAACCAACCATCAAGAAGCAAGGCCTATGTACTCCTCTACCTACTCCTATTGTCTCCATGGATTACATGTCGGGCCTTCCTTCTACTAAGCACGACAATGATTGTGTTTTCGTGGTCATCGACAAATTCTCCAAGATGGCCATCATGGCGGCCTACAAGAAGAGTATCATAGCAGAGGCCACTACTAAGTTCTTCTTTAAGCGAGCGTGGGTACACTTTGGGATCCCACAGTTCATTGTCTCAGATCATAACAGTAGATTCCTGAGTGCATTTTGGTCCAGTCTCTAATCGATGTTGGATACAAAAATTACTAAGTACACGAATTTCCATCCCCAAACTGATGGCCAAATAGAGGTTGTCAACAAGATAATCGTACACAATTCGCGCATGTACAACTCGAAGCATCCATGCACATGGGATGAAAGTCTCCCTTATGTCCAACACAGCTACAATAGAGCTCTCCACAGCTCAACAGGCCATAGCCCCTTTCAGGTAGGGCTAGGATTTTAGCCATTGTGTCCCATTGATGTGGTCATACCATTTGTAGCCACTCAGGCATATTCGGCTTACCTCCAGTTTGAAGCCGAAAGGGCTAACAACTTCATTGAGCGCATTCAACACATCCGCCAACAATTCCATGATATATTGGACAGAGCCAATGTTAAGTACAAGCAATGTCATGACCAGCATCGAGTGTCGCACGAGTTCCGGGTGGGCAACAAAGTTTGGCTATATTTGCAAAAGGAGAGCCTCACTGGACCCCACCGCAAGCTTCGCCCACTCTGATATGGACCATACACCATAACCAAGGTTGTCGGTGGCAATGCCTTCGATCTCAGCATCCCACAGTTCCTTGGTCTTCACCCAGTGTTCAATGTAGACCGCCTTCGGCCATACTTTCCACCATTGTTAAACCCATCCGACATTGCAGAACAACTCACACCAATGGAGCTCAACCCAGACTGCATGGAATATGCCACAACTGATTAGATCATGGACACATAGATCAAGAACACTCGCCAACAGAGGATACAACTATATCGAGTTGTCAAAGTAGGCCAAGTCCTTCACCAAGGCAAGTGATTCACCAAGGACCAGGTTCAACAGAAATTTTATCACCTCATGGAGGTTCTGCACGCAATGGGGACCATTGCTTCCTAGGGGGGAGGAATGATCCAGGTGGATATTGATGGCCACCCGCCTATTCCACCTAGACCATTTAGTCAGTTTCATTTGTTTCCTTGTTTATTTCAGCATTTACTATTTTTAGCAGTTTTTCAGGTCCTGAACTTCCGGAGCCGTTTTGACCCCCTAAACAGCGTTTTTTGAGGTTTGTTGCAGACTCGTTGCCATAAGTAGGGGCCTACAACAAAACCTGTAGTACTCTGAGAGACCTTTCCAACAAGGTATCGTATGCGCCAAACAGAGATAATATGACCAAGTTACGCCCCCAGAAAGTTGGTTGCCCAACTAACCCCAACAGGGCCCACAAAATCTTGGGTTACATCTCTTGGGGTTAGGGTTTTGGTTGTTTAGGGTTTTCTCATGTTTTTAAATAATAAATAGGCCCTTGAGCCTCATTGTAACACAGTTCAGTTTGCATGTATCCACCACATATCTGTTGAAAACTGTGCAACAAGAAATGCTAAATTTAGAATGTGCTAAAAATAACATGTCTAAAAATAGCAGTTTGGCCAGTGAGGTCATTGGCCACATTGGGTGAGATGTGAAACTGCTAAAAATAACATCTTCTAAAAATAGCATTTCTGGGTCCCTTCCTATTTATAGCAGTCCCTAGTCTATCTATAGGAAGCAAAGTTAATTTTGGTCTTAATAGCAGTTGGAAATATTAATTAATTAATTTAGTTGAGTTAATTAGCTAAGGAAATTTGAATTTGAAGTCTTTGTGAGCATGCACATGAGTTGTCCCACGATTGAGGAATTTATCCTTAATTTCTTCCACTGATTGAGGGAATAAGTATGAGTTCTATAATGAGAGAATCAGTTGACTTAGTTCTAACTAGTCAAGTCCACTTAGATTATTTTAACAAGTTGTTAAAATAATAAAATATAGTTTGTTAATGCTTGCATGCATGTGACAACTATTATTTTAGATAACTGAGGATTCACTCATGGATAACTGTTGCATGTTAGTTCTGTCAGAGAACCAGATGAGATTAGATGTGGGATAGTGTACTATCAGATGCTTGACTATTTCTAGTAAGTAGTTTTTGCATGGTTGAGGAACTAGTGTCCTCAAGGATTGCGTAGTTGGACCATTGGTTAACTTGGTATGTTTGGAATTAATTGCATATGCTTTTGCTATTATTTCCTAAGCAAACAGCTCAAGGAAATAGCGATTGGACCATAGGTAAAGCCTTTATATACAGGGTTTGGTTGGTTCATGAGACATATCTTCATATCTTCATAGTTCATTGAGAACTAAATAGCTTGAGAGCTAATTATTTTTGTATTGTGAAGAGGATTTCCACTTGATTGATAATACATGGTTGGGGTTTTACGCTGGTGCTTTCCCCTGGATATATCTTGTGTTATGTGTGATTATTTCTCTTGATCATGCATGTTTCTACTTGATGTTGCTCATGAATTCGATTATGCTTCCGCTTAATGTTTTGTAGAAGTAGAACAAGTATTATGCTTTAGGACATTGCATATATCGGTTTGTTTTACAGGTGAAATTTCTACAATCTCTTCTCAGAGATAAGTTATCATCGTGTGAGCTATCTTTATTTCCATTCTGTTTGTAATCATAGTTCAGTATTTTTCTATTAATGAAATGAAGTGTTTTTTTGCTGCATCTCTATATTTATGATTATATCTGTAATTTGTTGTGTTCCTGTTTAAGTTCGGATCAAGAATAATATTGATAAATATATGAAATTCACTTCACTTGGCAAAAACCTTAAGAAGTCTTCTCTAATAAATATATAAATGAAACCAAGTAACAAAAGGAATGTTGAAGTTTATGTTAGTACTCACATTCACCTACCCATTATGGTTCTTCATGTGAAGTTATTTATGTGTTGGATTACTCTTCCTTTAGTCACCTTGCCATAACCTAAATGCACGACCTCTTTGGGATATATAACACTTATGTAGCATCCCTGTCACTTCCTCACTTATCTTACACATTTGGTCATTTATTTGACTTTGTTTAAGCCTTTAAGGCACCCTCCAACTTCTTAGGATCCATCTTTGGCTCCATGCCCCTGGTCTAGCCCCTACTTAGTTGGAGTGCCACATTTTGGGTCCTTAATAGCCCAAATTAGGCATGCTCAACAAGGGGTCCACTTAGTCAAACCTTCTTAGGTTCTTTCCTAATTTCTTTGTATCAAGTAAACCATAGCTTTCACAACGCCATATTACCATTATAAGTTACAACTCATGGAGTTAATCTAAATTTTGAAGGAAGGACCTATAGTAAAGGGTCAGACCCACTTTTCACAATCAAAACCTATGGTACACTTCCAATGGATGAGATACATTGACCATTGATTATGGTAATGTTCACTTATTCCTTGAGGTCCTTTTCTAATCTATTTATCATACACTCTCCTCCTCTTTCTAATGCCTTTTTTATTATTCTCTCTCTCTAGTATCTCACAGGAAATCACTTGAATTCGTGTTGGATCTTAATCTGGCTCCTCTATTGCTTCTCCATCCTCTTTGGCTACTTGATTTTGTCATCTCCAACATGTTTATTAGTACCTCTTACTTCTAGTTTGGTTTCATCCTTGAAGGTTTGTTATCTTATCCTAGGGCGTCTCCCTTAACTTTGTCCCGTCTCACAACTTGGGCAATCCAACTCTTCTAACTCAAGAAAGGTTCCAATCACTACAATATGAGAATCTTTTCATTTGCATTATTCTTTGTTTACTTGTTCAGGTCAAAATTTTATCAACATTTCAAGCCTTTTATTGTATGAAATGTTTTCAACCTAATTTTTGTAGTAGATTTTGTATGATATTATGTTAGGCATAATTGTGGTCATAATATATGTAACGCCCCCCTCCCACATTTACCCAAGTTAACCGGTTCGTTGTGGTAAACATGTGACGGGAGGCTAATATGATCCTATGCAAATCTGCGTGTATAGTTAAGGAAGTGGAATCGATAAACACAACCAATCTGACCTTGTACACATGTTACAGAACCTTGAGGAGCCAACCAACCCTTCCAGGTGGCCAACCCCTAAGGTAACTTGACATTTTACTGACCTAGAGTCTCAATCGCTCCCATGACATGGGCATGCATATGACTGGGACCCTCCAGTCACTCCCATAGCAAGGGCATGCTTCAGCTAGTTCTGAGCCTGCGACCCCAGATTTTGTGTCACTTTTTTAGGTCCAGGACTCAGGCCACTACCCATAACTTCATGAAACTTCTAGAAATGAAAAGTAACATCGAAATAATGATACTAATTAAAATACTTGAACAAAGACTTGATCTGAACCCTACTAGCCATGATAGGAATTCTGTCAAACACGTCACAACTATGCAATCTACAGGTCATAGCAACAGACACGAGCTTAGGTGTCTCATACTTATCTGAGAATCACTAAGAAACATTGATGCCTTATCACATTAGCTACATTATCATCTATTAGTTCATATATTCATTGTTCATTCATATACAAATCAAAACATGATGAGAGCCATATATCATCATTATCATAAAACATATTACTAACCAACATATAAACAACAAAACTAATAAGGATACAACAACCATAAAATCCACATATAAACAAGTACATTTATGCAGGAAATACCAAGCAGAAGGAACTCTTATTAATTAGTGCAAAAGCCAACTAGATATAGGACTTCCATGAATCACCCGACCATAGATTGGCTGAACCAAAACTTTCTTTCAGCCAATCACCCCCGCGCCATATTCCAAGCATGAATGTGGGACTCATGAGCGAAACTATCCAGGGCTTCCTAAGGCTACACCACCTCACCCTCATCAATAGAACCAGACTTTACCGCAATCCCCACCGAATCGCTAGGCCCTAAATAAGCATGAATGCCATCGGATTTCTCCACCTACACCGTGAGGAGTTTGCTTGTCTCCGAGTCTCTAGGATTTTCTGTACATCCCATCATACAATGGTAGAGGATCCCGATGCCTAATCAAGACTCCACCCTCCAGGCTTTACAATATATCTTTCCATTCATCGACCAAGGATTCTTAGGCCTTATCGAGGGCACCCACCTCTAGGATTTACCGTATATCTGCCATTCACCGGTCAAGGATTCATAGGCCCACCGAGGTAACATAAAACTAGGCTTTACCTCAACCCACAGTCTTATTCAGGGGTTACTACGCCAAGGCTTTTCCTCAATCCTCAGTCTGATTGAGGGATCACTAGGCCATGTGTTATTTCTTTCGGAGACCACCTCACTCAGTTTTGAATCCATTCGACAATCCATCTCAACCTAAACATGAGAACCCCATCACTAAATGGCTATTCAGAAATGGAAAGGAAAGGCTGAAGAACACTGTTGCACTGGGAAAAACCCATGCCCATGACAATAAGAGAACCAAGAACACACATGCATAAACATGCATGCCAACACTAGCAAGGAGATTATACATGCAAATCGATACCTGCAAATAATCACGTTGTAGCTGCTTGATCCTACTCTTCCTTGCTTGATATTTTTCTTTCCTTTACCTTCTCGGTCCTTTCTTTTCTTATCTTGACCCAATGCTAGAGTGCTCCAAGAATGATCTAAGTGTCCAAGAGTATGAGAGAGAGAATAGAGAGAGAGCTCCAAAACTGAATTAACAAAAGGTACCAACTTATCCTCAGAAGCCTTTTATTAATGAGGCATCTATTTTCTCCATTATTTTCCTTTATTTTCCTCCTCACGTGCAACTTGTGACTGTTCCCCTTCATTTTCTCCTAATTTCCATTATTTTCATTAATAAAATACCAATTAATGCCTCATGCCTTTCCAAAGCCTTTGCGATTGCCTTTGTCAATTTCCTTTAGCCATAATAAACTAAATGAACACCCACACTAGGATGTTTTGCCCAACATTCAACTTGGAATAAGTGTCCCATAATTGTGGTTATTATTTTGCCTTTACTAACTTTTATTTACATGGAATTTTCACCAGGGCTGTTACAATATAGGTCACAATTATGTAAGAAAACTTGGTTAAAAGCTATTAAAAGAAGAAGAAAAAATCATGAATGAAAATAAAAAAGGCTTTCAAAAGGGAGTATGTTGTAAGAAATACACTACATTTCATTTAAATAAAATAAATAAAAAACAAAACATTTTGAAGAGGATCAATATATTGTCACTCCATAGAGGGGATAAAGTAGAAGATGTTGTATTAAATAAATTAGGAGAGGATATAAGCATTTCTAACTAGGTAAGAGTTAAAAAAAAATCAAATTTTCAAGTTGTATTTGGCATTCTAAAACAATTCATATCTCTTTAAATGGTTGGATAATAGTTAGATCTATCCTAAAAACAATAAGATTTCTAATTTGCGCGTTCTGCAACCTTCGGCTCTGCAAACCCTCGAGGTCTGCATCTCGTGCGATTTGCAGACAGCGAGCACGCCCGCCCTCTGCCGCTCTAATTCCTGCGAACATGTCCGCCTGAAGCTTTTCTGCATGTTGCGGTTGGACTGGTTCATGGATTGAGTTGTTGGATTTTGACAGTCCCGATCCTTGGGATTGAGACCATGGAGGGGTTGGGCACTCCCCAGGCATCTCTTCCGCCTCCTCTGCCAATCTCGCCTTCTGAGGCCTTCAATTGGCTCTTATCTGGGCTCCTTAAGAAGAAAAATACTGAAGCTGTGAAATTTGTAAAAAAACTGGACGATATTCCTGTGATCTCCCTTCCTCCAGAAACCCCGATCCAAGTTGCTCTGTCTTTGGCCGAACGGGCTCTCATCGGCCAGTTCACTGGGCTATGGTCGTCCCCAAAATCCACTGAGAGCTGGGTCAACAGAAACTGGGCGTCGTTGATCAAAGAAAGTGTCACCTCTTACTTTCTGGGGAGAGGATACTTCCTCTTCGAATTCACATCAAAGGACGACAAAGATCTGATCTTCCAAAACGACCCCTACTTCATGGGCCCTCAGGGTTTGTATTTGAATAAATGGACCCCGAACTTCGATCCAGTAGTAGATGTGCCCAAAGCAGTCCCGGTGTGGGTCAAACTTCCAAATCTCCCAGTGCATTGTTGGAATTGGGACTCTCTGAGGCACATTGGAAATGCCCTGGGGAAATTTATAGACCGAGCGAACAATAAAGACCAATATGACTGTGCCAGGATCTGTGTAGAAGTAAATCTGGAGGTGGGACTACCAGAGGCCATCACAATAAAGGTCAGAAGTTGGACGCATTTACAGAAACTGGACTATGAGCAGCTACCCTTCAAATGTCGGAAATGCCATGTTTATGGCCACTTCGCCAGAGGCTGCCCGATCACCAATGAGACTGTTTAGGGGAAGGAGGATGGATGGAATCAAGTCAAGTGATCCAAACCTTATCTCAAGAATCAGAAGCCAGGAGGCCCTAATGGCAAAGGGCCTCACCAGGCCACTGCTCAGCAGATCCCGCCCAAGCCTACTCTAGAAAATAAGTTCGATCCTATGAGCTCGCAACCAGAGGACACCCAAGAGGTCGTGGTCCAAAAGGAGACAGAAGCTACTCAGGAGATCGAGATCCAAAAAACAACTCCTTCAAGCAAAGGTACTCCCTCAGCCTCCCTCAAAGGAACAAGTGTTGAAGACCCCAAAGGTATGATTTTAGAAGAGGAGGAAGAAGAGCAGGAAATAGATGAATCAGAAGAGGAAGGAGAAATAGGAGAGTCCTAAACCTCGGTAAGAAGATCTACAAGAGGCTGAAAAACTGACAGGGAAAAAAGGGAGCAGGAGACTTACAAAGAAAAACTTCAGGGCAGCCAACCAACTTTGGAAAAACTGCTAGCCCCAAAGCCTAAGATGTTGAAAAATCAGCCCCAAGGCTCCAAGGGAGCCCACCAGAAACATAAATATCATCTCCTGGAACTGTAGAGGTATGGGGAGCAAAGATAAGGAAGAAGCCATCAGAAGCTTAATCAGAACAGAAACTCCAGACATACTTCTCGTCCAGGAGACAAAATTGGAAGACATAGTCTTCCTTCAAGCAAGCAAGAAACTTTGGTTCAAAAGTGAAGCAAGAGAAATCTCTGCCCGGGGCGCCTCGGGAGGGATTGGCACTCTATGGAACGCCAACAAATTTGCAGTCCTATTTGAGGCTAGGAATACTCACTGGTTGCTGCTGAAAATGCAGAATCTAGACACTAAGGAAACTTTTTGTCTTTTCAATGTTTACTCTCCAGTCAATGTCGGGGAAAAAAAGGACTGTTGGGATTCTATAAGGCACCAAGCAGACTTGACAAACCTGGAAAATATAATTATTGCTGGAGACCTCAATCTCACTCTTCATCCATCTGAAAAAAGGGGAGGCAGCGTAGTTCGAGATCCGGCAAGGGAATGGGTGGAGGACATTATGCAGGACTGGGACTTGCTGGATATCAAACCTTCTTCCGGTAAGTACTCTTGGTCTAATAAAAGAGTGGGCCCTGGACATATTGCTGCCAGGCTAGATAGATTTTTTATTCAAAGTTCCTATTTGTTGCTAGGCCTAGAACCCAGAATGCATATTCTTGCTAGCAACATCTCGGACCATAAGCCCATAAAGCTAGAGCTACTAGCTCATCTTGATCTGGGACCTATCCCCTTTAGATTTAGCCCTCTCTGGGTAAAGGAGCCAGACTTCATGCAAACTGTCAAGGAATGTTGGAATCAGCCTGTCAAAGGATCACCTTTCTATATCTGGGAGGAAAAGCTTAGAAGGGTAAAAGGAGTTCTAAAACGATGGGTCAAAACTCTGTCCAATCCGGATACAGAAAGGAAATCCATTAAAGCCTCTCTTGTCTCCCATCAAACTCGTATGGAGAACACCATAGTCACAAAGGAGTTATTAGATCAAGAAGCTCATCTGCAACAGTGCTTCCACAAGGCCTGCTTAGCTGAAGAAGAATATTGGAGATTAAAATCTCGTAATCTCTGGCTCAAAGCAGGGGATAGGAACACTGCTTTTTTCCACAAACAAGCCCAGGCAAGGAAATGATTCAACACTATTTCTGAGATTAAAGAGGATAATGACACTCATAAGGATTTTGATTACATAAAGAAAGCAGCCTTTTCTCACTTTCAAAACTTGTATAGTGAAGACAAGGATCCGAACCAATACTTAGATCTGTTAGACATTATACCCTCTGTAATTTCTCATCGTATGAATGAGATTCTTGAGGCCAAAGTCACTAAAGATGAAGTTAAAAAGGCCCTCTTTGATATGGATCCGGATAAGGCCCCTGGGCCAGATGGTTTCTCTACCAGATTTCTTCAAGCTTGCTGGCCGATTGTTGAAAAGGACCTTCTCAAAATGGTTCAAAAGTCTCAAAATACTCAGAAAATAGGAGGCAGCACAAACTCTGCTTTCTTAGCCCTCATACCCAAGGAAAAAGGCGCCAACAACTTCAGCAGATTCCGTCCGATTTCCCTATGCAATATTGGATACAAATTAATCACCAAAGTAATTGCAAATAGACTGAAGCTCATTCTTCCCAAAATAATTCTTGAGAATCAAGGAGGCTTCATCCAAGGAAGGCAGATCGTGGACAACTTCATCCTTGTACAAGAGGTAATTCATTCAAGTCTTCTCCGAAAAGAGCAAGGTATGGTGATTAAACTTGATTTAGCCAATGCTTTTGATCGAGTCAATCATAGTTTTCTTTTAAATGTTCTGAGTAAGTTTGGTTTTGGAGCAAATTTCATTAAATGGATTCGGGCATGCATCTTGGAGCCATGGATTGCTCCTCTTGTAAATGGAAGAGCCATTGATTTTTTCAAAGCTTCGAGAGGGCTTAGGCAGGGGTGTCCTCTATCCCCTCTGCTTTTTGTCATCCAAGCTTCTGTTCTCAGCTTCCTGTTAGACAAAAAGATGCAAGATCAAGATATTAATGGACTGTGTATTGCAAGAGGGGTCAAAAACATAAATCACGCCTTGTTTGCGGATGACACTCTGTTATTGGGTTCTGCCTCTCTCTCCTCTGCCTCAAAATTTAAAGCAGTTTTGGATGAATTCAGTGAGGCCTTAGGCAGCGTTGTTAATAAGAGCAAATGCCACATCTTCAGTTGGAATACTACGCCCAGATTGCTCTCTGCCATTTCTAGATGTTTAGGTTTTGCAGTGTCCTCCTCTTCGTCATGTTTCAAATACTTGGGTCTCCCTGTATTTCATAAGAGACCTGCAAGCAAAGACTGGCTCCCTCAGCTGGAAAAATTCAAGTCTAAGATTCAAGCCTGGGGTTACTCCTGGCTCAATACTGCTGGCAAATCAGTCTTAATTAAATCTGTGCTTACCAGCCTCCCTTTATTTCAATTTGCTGGGCTTCTCGCTCCGGTAACCATCTTAAAAAAAATGGAAGAGTACATACGGAGGTTCTTTTGGAAGGGAGGAAAACAGAATGAAAACAAGATTCCCCTTATCAGTTGGGAAACCATCTCCAAGCCACTGTGGGAGGGTGGTTTAAATTTCAAAAATCTCTGTCAGCAGAATGTGGCAATGGCAGCTAAGATTATCTGGAAGATCATTGCGCCCAAGCTTGGCTGGGCCCAATTGGCTCTCTGGAAAAAGTATTTCAGAGGACCTCGTTCCAGATGTTTAGAAAATGTGATTCAATTGCCTAACTCGGCATTCCTTAAACTGTATGCTAAAGCTGCCCCTCTAATTACTGCGCACTCCTACTGGATCCCAGGTAATGGCAAAAAGATCAACATCTGGACTGACAAAATCATGAATAAGGACCCAATTGAAGACAAAGCCTCCATTAGAGCACTGCGTTGCTGGATGGACAGAGAGGGACTGCGATCGTTGTGGGATATTTCTCTTTGGAACAATTCTGTTTGGGCAGGATGGAAACGCATTGAGGTGCCGGATCATTTGACCAACAAATGGGCCACGTTGCTTGATTTCCTGCATGGCTTGGCACCCACGCACATGAGGAAAAGAGACTTGAAAGGCTGGGGGCCGAATGCCAGAGGTTACGCTGTCTCCTTGGGGTACGCCAAACTGAATGAGAGGCCATACGTCCCCCCTGACCCAGCTCCTTGGCGAGGTGTCTGGCATTTTCCTTCATGGCCCAAAGTTGACTTCTTTGCCTAGCTTCTCTGCCATGGCAAAATCTTAACTTATGACATTTTGCAGAGGAAAGGGTTCTACGGTCCCTCCATCTGCTCATTGTGCAGTGAAAATGCAGAGACAACAGTCCATTTAATTCTAGAATGCAACTTCTCTAAGCAGATCTGGTTTTCCTTTATTCATAATTTGGATCCAAATTTCATGCTTCCTTGCTCCACTGCTGATCTTTTTTCTAATTGGGCAATCAGATATCCTGGTCCACCTCCTAAAAACCAGATAATTAAAATTGCATGGGCTGTCCTTCCAAAGGTTATCTGTTGGCAGATATGGCTAGAACGTAACAGAAGAATCTTCAGAAATACAAAGCAGAATCACAAGGCCTTAGAAATCAAGATCAAATGCCACATAAAGGAGTGCTTGACTGATATAAAAGATGACTCTAATCTCAACCAACAGGACATCACTTGGGGATCAATTCTAGAACTACAATTTCAACCAGCAGTTAGAAATGCCCCTACTATTAAAGACTGGCAAATAAGGAAATCTGAAACTGACTTTCAAGACTAGATCAAATCGCAAGCAAGGCACTCTCTCTTTTTTGATGGGGCAGCAAAGGGCAATCCGGGCAAAGCTGGTGCAGGAGGTGTTGTTGTAAATCCAATTGGGGAAAAAATCCATTCCTATGCTTGGGGACTTGGATATTCTTCCAGCATTCAAGCGGAGGCCTTGGCCTCTTTCAAGGCCTCAAGATCCTCAAAGAATTAAACATAAATGAAGCTAATGTTATAGGTGACTCCCAGATCATTATAAACGCAATGGCTTCCAATTCCCCAGCTCTGGATCTTAAACTAGCAAGGCTGATAACCAGAATCAAAGGCTTGGAAAACACTTTTCAGAACTTGAATTACTACCATGTGCTGAGAACTCATAACAAAGAGGCAGACATTCAGGCCAACAAAGCTGCCCTCCTCTCTACCGGGGTCAAGATGAAAGACGAAGAAGAATCATGGGAACCCATTCCATAAGCTGATTGCTACCATGTTTTATTGCTTGCTATTAAATAAATTTATTTGTATCTTCAAGAGGGGGAAAATATCTGAAATCGATTCCATGGATTCCTTATCAAGGAAGAAATCTTCAAGCTTCAGCTGCATCCTCACTCTTAGCAGTGAGATGCAACAGGATAAAGAAATCCCCAATGTAATCAGAATTTCGTCATTCAAGCCAAGATGAATCTAAACACTCCATAACTGTTTCTGTAAAAAAAAAAAAAAATAGTTAGATCTATCCTCTAATATATGTACTAACCCCATTTTCCCCAATGGGGGTGTCATTAACTAACACTTGGAAGGCGAAATGAGGAAGGACACTTGACGTTCACAACACATAGTATGGCTTGACAATGGAGGGTAGACTCGGGCCTTACACCCAATGTCCTTTCATGTTAAATACAAGCGCATGGGGTGGAAAATAGAGTTTGTGTGTTACAATAGAGGTGAGGTGCACCACCCACCCCCATGTTTCTGGTTTTATGAAGGTTGTTTGCAAGGTTTTGATGGTTTATAATCTAGTTTATTTTATTTTCTTCTTGAATTGTCAGTTGTGGCGGTAGTTCTGGGAGGTTTTGTGTTTAGTTCCTGGGAGCTTTTTCTCGTGGTGGTTTGTGTGGAGCGTCCATGTATTTTTTTATATTCCAGTTTTCTCAAATTTTCCTTTTTTGGACAAATTTTGTAGGTATCTCGTACCCTTGTCTGATGTTAGTTTATGGCTGTTGATATCCTGGAAATTTTTCATTGTGGTTATGAATCATGGTCTTTATTAATTCACTGGGTGAATTTTTTATTTATAGCTTAGGGTCAGGGTAATTGTTTCTTGTATTCTCCATTATGATGTCCAGTGTTGGTGGCTAGGGGTATTACTTTTTAGTCTTTGTCTCACTACATTGTCTCAGTGGTTTGGAACTTTGTAGCTAGTATCTTGGGGTCGCATTTGGGGAAATTGGTGTCCATTGCGACTCAGGTCTCTCCAATCTCTATCTTAGTTTTGTTCATTTAGTCTTGGTTGTGTCTGTCAGTGGTATGTTATTATGAGGTATATGGTTTTACAGTGTCGGGAGTTGCATTCAGTCCTTGCACTAGGTCCTCTATTGTGGTCTTTGGGAGATGATATTATTGTGTTTCGATCAAGTTTCTATGGGTAGTGGTTCGCTCTTTAACTTGTTTTGTTGGTTGAGGTCCTCAATTGGTTGTTTGTCTTGTTCTATGGTGTGGGATATCATGCCTCCCCGCTAACTCATGGCGAGTCATAAGGGTGGTTTTGGTCATGTTGGAGTTAGATGGGGTCAAATGTTTACAAGTGATTTGATTTCATCCTTATTTGATTATGTATCTTTAGAGGTGCGCAGGGAAATAATGATTCTGGAATCCAAGGAGTCTAGGGAATGCCCATATTTCTCAGACACAAAGGTTGTCAATGACAATTTGCTTTGATTTCTTGGCCCCGGGAAAATTCAGAAAAAAAAAAATAAATAAATAAATAAATTTCTTTTTGAATGCCTTAGCTATGGATCTGTAGTTGGATTCTCTACTACTGTTAGTATTTAAAGACAAGAAAATTCATAGCTATAACATTTTCTCTGGACTAGAGGACATTAAACGAATGTAAGATTCAAAATCAATGACATTGACACATGTCTGAGTCGTGTGGAGAATAATTTGGTCTCAAATTTGGCTATAAGGGATCTCACAAACCCTCCTGGAGACCCTGTTGGAACACTGCTTGCTAGCTCTCCAAAACCCACACTGCTTATGTCAGAATAATCATCTCTTATGGTTACCTAGTTTTGCTTCATTTTGTGATGGTTGGTTATGGCAATGGTAATTTTTTGGTCCTAGCTATCTCATGGCAGTAGTGAAGTCTTGGTGCTCTTTTGGTTTAGTCATGCTTGGAGTATTGGTTCTCTTTTGGAAAGTTACGACTGTTTAGAAGAAGGTTCTCCTCATGTAGTTTTTGGCATTGGTATCTATGTCAGTTATGGAATGTTTCCACCTTGTATTATGGAGCTTTTTCTTGGCAATGGTGGCGACTATTGAGTTATGTGATCACTGTTCTTAGTTGTTAATGTCAACGTTCCTTTTATGTGCCTTACAGTTTGTTCTCTGGCGATCTCCTAGTTTGTTCCATTTTCTATCTATGAACATTTGTAGGTCAGTTTTCATTACATATTATTGTTTTCCATGATGCAATATAATGTCTTTATTTACAAAAAAAATATGTACTAACCTCATTTGGATTCACTTGAGGGATAAAGAGTGATTGACATTTTTGATAGCTTTTAACTAATCTCTTTGGTATATTAGAGGATAACTTAGCCATGCTTCAATATTATGATGAAGTGTGGAGAACAAAGAACTCATACAACCAATATTGTAAAAGGGGTAGCTAATTTTTGCTAGCTCTTCACATTTTCGAAATGTTGAAATTATGGTGCTTAAACATAAAGATAACTCTTCCTAGAAATGTATGAAACACTACAATCCATCTTGTATGACCATGGATTGAGAAGTTTAATGAACAAGAAGTTGGCTCTTCAACATGAACTATACCACAAAAAAGTTACGAAGGCATGTGCAGGACAAAGATGTTGGGGTTAATGAAATTGTAGCATTTACAAACTTTGAACTAATTTATAAAAATATGTTAGATGAATAAAAAGTCAAGGTAGGATGGTGGGTTTCAAGGGGGAGGGGATTCTCTATAATCCCAAAGGAAAATCACTAGCTACTTACGCTTGAGGTCTTAGTCGAGCATCAAATTATCAAGCTATGGCATCTGCACTCTTTTGTAGCATTCCTTTTGGAAAAAAAGCCAAGGTTATTGACATACATTTTAGGATTCCATGGCGTTTGTTAAATCAATGCTAAGCATAACTACAATGTTGGATACCAAAATCATAGTCACCAATCCTGAATAAAAAAAGAGGCAAGCTCCTTCACAAAATCTTCATATTACCATGTGAAGCGAGACTTGAATCTTATGGTATACCTATAGGCTAATAACATTTAAACTACGAATTGGTGACTATATGAAAAATGGTAGGCATTATAGTTGTATTGTCCCCGAAGGTTTGATTTGGTATGGTGCATCTACCAACACCCACCACTAAAATTTCCCATGCACCAACAATTAGCATATTAACTCATTCGCATAGGGATGGGAGTACCAACTTTCCACCCCATATATCCACAACATATAAGCAATTAACATTACTCTAGTAAATGAATGTCCTAGTTTAAAATCCCATCATCTTTGTGGGATAATGGAGAATTTAGGCAACAAAATTGGTCACATGGGGAGTTTGGAACTAAAAGTGGATGACCTCCCAGGTGTCAACTCTACTTTTAGGCTACTTGTTAATTTTGACTGCAAATTTCTAGACCGGGGACTCCTACATGATAAGGTGGCAAAGGTAGCAAGTATGGATTACGATCATGGTCATTATTTCTCTTTTAGTGGGAAACTTTTTTTAATTTACAAGTCCATTTTCTTTTTCCATCTAGTTCTTTTTCATCTGTTATTCATTTTTGTGTTTGTTTTCATTATAATACATTGTGAGGAAAACTTGGGTTTTGGCCTTATGTTGTCATTAATTTTCAAAGCAAGAGCTAGGTTTCTTGTGGCTTGTTCCTTGTTTAGTCATGCAAATATATTTACTCTTCCCTACCTCTTCTTACTTGGCTTGGTTATTAGAGATATCGAGCATGGAGAACAAAGATATTATGGAATTCATGAGAATTCTAAGAAGGTGTGAAGAAGGCATTCAATCCAACAGGAGCTTCTTGTTCTCGGTGACAACAAATGTGCATGAAAATAAGCATCAATATTGTGACTTTTATCATGGTAATATCATGAGTTTATTAGTCTATCAAAAGGAGAGGATTGATATCTTATAAGTTGAATGTAATATGTTGTAAAATCTGCTCTAAATCTTCACAAAGACTCCATGTTTGCAACCTCAAATGATAAGCCATTAGACAAGTATGCTCAAGCTAATTTCAAAGAAGATCAAGAGCTTCATCAACTTAAGAAACCAATGGATATTGAATAGAAAGTCTCTCCCCTCTAGACATTGGCTAGCAGGAAGCAAACAGTAATCATGTTTTCCATTATTTTTTGTGTCCTTTAGTGTCATTAGGATCCTAGGTGTTTTTGTCAAACAAGCCACATGTTAGAAAACTTGAAATGTATATCATATAGTAAGTTGAACTTATTCCATAGCAATAGAGAACTAGTTGTGTTGTTTGGAAAAATACTTGAAAGTATTATGTATTTGTTGTCAATCTAGCTACAACCTTTATTATGATATAATAACATATTTTATGTTTTGGTTACACACACACACATAGTCAAGGCAGCACATTTTATACCATTGTGTTTAGTGGGAAGGGTTATTCCCAAGCATCTTTATCTTCTATATATATCATGGAGAAGGATTTCATGTTGAGGCTAAACAATGTGTTCTTCTCTAATGTTTATTTTTTCTAATGCAAACTTTGGTAAGAGAATATTATGATCCAGGTGGATATTGGTGGCCACCTGCCAGGTCCACCTGGACCCCCACCATTGTCTTTCTCAGCATTTTCAGTTTCCTTAATTGTAGCACAGTTTACTATTTTTAGCAGTTTTTCGGGTCCTGAACTTCCGGAGCCGTTTTGAGGCCCTAAACGACGTTTTTTTGGAATTCTGGGGCGATCGAGCCGTATGTTGCCTCCCAAAGTGGTAGTACTCGGATAGATCTTTCTAACGAGCTATCGTACGCGTCAAACGGAGATCGTATGCCAAAGTTACGACCCCGAGAAATTGATGTACCAATTTACCCAAACGGGGCCCACAATTTGGCGTTTCATCTTCTAGGGTTAGGTTTCGGTATGTGAAGGGTTTTTCCATTGTTTCTCAACAATAAATAGGCCTTCGAGCCTCATTGTAATACAGTTCAGAACAGTTCAGAGGCATGTAGCCATCACATCTCTTCTCAGAGATAAGCTACCATCGCCCTAGCTAGTTTATTGCCATTTCTGTTTGTAAGCATATGTCAGTATTTTCCATTAATGAAATGAAGTATTATTTCCGCTGCATCTTTGTGTATATGGTTATCTCTGTAATTTGTTGC
Source organism: Pinus tabuliformis (assembly GCA_031772625.1). NCBI lineage: Eukaryota > Viridiplantae > Streptophyta > Pinopsida > Pinales > Pinaceae > Pinus > Pinus tabuliformis. The sequence continues at coordinate 349,472,111 of CM062820.1, read as the reverse complement.
GTTCCTGTTTAAATCTGGATCAGTGGTATCAGAGCGGTCTGCTTTTTCTCTGTTTTTCTTTGCATGTCCCCAACAAGGTCGGGATATAAGGAGTTAGGGCTTGAACTGGTTGAACCTTTGCAAGACCAGCCTCGCAAATCCCGACGGCCTCCCATGGCGGACGAGAAGAAAGACGAGGGGGCAGGAGATCCCATCAAAATCTTGCTCGAAGAAGCGCTCGAGCGACAACGGAACGCGATGATGGACAGCTTTGCGCAGATCCTTCAGCGGCTACCCAGAAGCGGCGCATCGGCTTCCAGCAGCTCCTCTGGAAACGCCACACCCTTTAAGGTACAAGTTAATTTTGAAATCCCCATATTCGAGGGTCAGATAGACGCCGATGCCGTAGATAAATGGTTAAATCTGCTAGAGGGTTATTTTTCTGTTCATGAATTTTCGAGTCGGGAAAAGATTGTTTTTGCTCTTCTCAAAGCAGCCCCCCACGTCAAGGACTGGTGGGAAACCTACTGCGAGCAGAAGGATGAAAGTACTGGCTCACTATTTTCAGCCGCACCCACCTGGGATTCGTTCCGGGATGCCATCAAGGAGCAGTACTACCCTGTCGGAAGCTATGAGGATGAATACATAAAGTGGACCACGCTGCGGCAGGGAAGGGACCAAGATGTGCCGGAGTTCACCAATCTTTTCCATACCCTTCGCACAAAGTTGGGTATCAAGGATTCGGAGCAACATTTGATACTCAAATACCGTGGCTGCCTGCACAAGTACATCCAGGAAGAAATACAGTTCCTAAACATCCCCTCGCTCGGCGCAGCATACCGGTATGCCGTCAAAGTCGAGCAGAAGTTTAAACAAAAGAAGCGAGACTTTGGATCTGCGAATCCAAAGCAGGGGAAAGGTGCCCCTAAACCACAGAACAAAGGACAAAGCCAAGGCGGGACAGCCCAAGACAACCAGCTGAAGCTGCAAGCAAAGAGCAACGCCGCGAAGCCGAGAAAGGACACTGGAAAATGGTGCGAGTTCCATAAGAGCTCCACTCACAACACAAGTGAGTGTCGGGCCAAACAGTCACTGGTGGCTGAGCTAAAGGTTTCAGAATCAGATGCATGTTCCGACTCTGAGTCAGAACCCGATAAGGGGTATGAAAAAGGGAAGCAGATCATTGATGCGGATCCCAGCGCCACTGTTGCTACCGCAAAGATCCAGAAAAATGAACCCGAAGATCCAGAGGAGGAGGAGCGTCTCTTCCACTCCCAGATGTGGGTCAAGGGCTCCCCGATACAGTTCATTGTTGATAGCGGGAGTCAAAAGAACCTCATTTCGGCAGAGGTCGTGAAGCGGTTGGGCTTACCGACCACAGCACATCCACAACCATACACCATTGGGTGGCTTCACCAAGGGCGAGATCTTCGCGTGAGCCAGCAGTGTCGCCTTCCATACAACATCAAGCCCTTCACGGATGAGGTATTGTGTGACATTGCTCCCCTTGAAGTTTGTGATGTATTACTAGGACAACCATACTTGTGGAAGCGACATGCTGTGTATGAATCAAGGCCCCGTGCTGTTATTATTACATTGGGAAATAAGTTGTTCAGGATACCAGAGGTACCACCACCTGCCGCCATCTCTTTGATTACTGCAAAACAATGCAGTAAGATCATTTCCAAAACCAGGAAATTTGTTTTCCTGATGATACGCCCTCAAGGGAAGAAGAAGACAGTGGCCGCGGCCTCCAAACGAGGTCCCTCTGCACGGCAGCTACAAATGGACAAGATTGTGGAGGAGTACAAAGACATCTTCACCTCCCCGGCAGGGGTTCCTCTGCACTGTCAAGTCAAGCACTCCATTGATCTGACCCCAGGTGCGCCGCTACCCAATGGACCAATTTATCGGCGCTCCGTTCTGGAGAACAATGAAATCAAGAGGCAGATTCAGGAGCTCCTACAGAAAGGTCACATCCGTCCGAGTTCTTCGCCCTGTGGGAGCCCGATAGTGTTGGTACAGAAGAAGGATGGGACGTGGAGACTCTGTATTGACTATCGGGCGCTGAACAAGATCACTGTCCGTAATAGGTACCCGATCCCGCGGATTGATGACCTCCTAGACCAACTAAAGGGGGCGAAATATTTCAGCAAGATCGATCTGAAGTCAGGATATCACCAGGTACCAATTGAACCCTCAGATGTGTGGAAGACTGCCTTCAAATCCAAGGAGGGCCTCTTCGAATGGTTGGTCATGCCTTTCGGATTGACGAATGCTCCTGCAACCTTTATGAGGCTAATGGATGACATCTTGCGGCCATTCACCAACTCCTTTGTAGTAGTATACTTGGATGACATTCTGATCTTCAGCCAGAGTTGGGAAGAGCACCTCCACCACATCCGACAGGTTCTCCAAACACTGCGGCAACACAAGCTATGTGCCAATTTGGAGAAATGCACTTTTGGCATGACCGAGGTCCAGTATCTGGGATACATCATTGATGAACAGGGGGTGCATGTCGATCCAGCCAAGGTCCAAGTCATTCGGGATTGGCCCTCTCCAACCACTCTAACAGAGCTCCGCAGCTTTCTAGGTCTTGCCAACTTCTACCGCAGGTTTGTGTTGGGATTTTCTCATATTTCTTGGCCCTTGAGTCAAGTCACCAAGGGCGGGGCGAAAGCAAAATTCTTTTGGTCTGAATCTCAACAGAAGGCATTCAGGGAGTTGAAGGATCGCCTCTGCACGGCACCAGTGCTCGCGTTACCAGATTTACAACAACCATTTGAGGTCGAGACAGATGCCTCTGACTATGCTATTGGGGCAGTCCTTACTCAACATGGACATCCAGTGGCATATCACAGTGAAACACTTTCAGACACAGTCCGGAAGTACCCCACTTATGATAAAGAGATGTATTCCATTGTACAGGCCTGCCGACAATGGAAGCATTACATTTTGGGGAAGGAAACGGTCATCCACACAGACCACCGACCTCTGCAATTCATACAGACCCAAGGGAAATTGCAGAATGATCGCCATCAGAAGTGGTCTACATACCTGCAACAGTTTCACTTGAATATCAAGTATAAAAAGGGCAGCACCAATAATGTTGCAGATTGCCTCAGTCGACCACCGATCATGGCGCTAACCACCGTGCTCAACTCTTGCGGGCACGAGACTTCTGATTGGCCACTTCTCTACAAAAGCGACCCAGAATTCGGCCACACATACCAGACACTCTTGGAGGGTCGGCAGGTTGCAGATTTTCACCTCCAGGATGCCCTATTATGCCACCTCGGTCACCTTTGTGTTCCTTCAAGCGAGCGTGCCAAGATGATTTGGGAAGCACACTACAGTCGGGCTGCTGGGCATTTCGGGGTCGAGAAAACAGTGGCAGTACTGCAAAACTATTTCTATTGGCCGAATCTTCGACAGGATGTTGGGAAGTACATCCGATCATGTACTGCCTGTGCCATTGCCAAACCGACCATTAAGAAGCAAGGCCTCTATACCCCGTTGCCTACCCCTAGTCGACCTTGGGAATCCATCTCCATGGATTACATGTCAGGCCTTCCTTCCACTAAGCATGGAAATGACTGTGTTTTTGTGGTCGTCGACAGGTTCTCAAAGATGGCCATTATGATGGCCTGCAAGAAGAATATCACAGCAGAAGCCACTGCTAAACTCTTCTTTGAACGAGTGTGGGTGCACTTTGGGATCCCACAGTCTATCATCTCAGATCGGGACAGTCGGTTTCTCAGCACATTTTGGTCCAGTCTCTGGTCAATGCTGGACACCAAACTCACGAAGTCCACAGCCTTCCATCCTCAAACTGATGGCCAGACAGAGGTTGTCAACAGGATGATTGTGCACATTCTGCGCATGTATAACTCAAAGCATCCACGCACATGGGACGAGAGCCTCCCCTATGTTCAGCACAGCTACAACCGAGCTCTTCACAGCTCCACTGGCCATAGCCCTTTTCAGGTGGGTTTAGGATTCCAGCCACTATGCCCCATTGATGTGGCCATGCCACTTGCAGCTACTCACATGAATTCAGCTCATGTCCAGTCCGAAACAGATAAGGCCACCAGCTTCATTGAGCGCATCCAACATATTCGCCAGCAGGTCCATGACATTCTTGAGAAATCAAATGCCAAGTACAAGCAGCGACATGATCAACACCGGGTGCCACACAAGTTTCAGGTGGGCGACAAAGTCTGGTTGCATTTGCAAAAGGAACGCCTTACTGGAGCCTATCGGAAATTGAGACCACTTCGATATGGTCCTTACACCATTACTAAGGCTATGGGAGACAATGCATTTGAGCTCAGCATTCCCCCATTCCTTGGCCTGCACCCAGTGTTCAATGTGGACCGCCTTCGGCCATACTTTCCACCATTGCTAGACACATCCGACATTGCAGAACAGCTCAAACCCACAGAATTAAATCCAGATTGCATGGAACAAGCTGCAACTGATCGGATCATGGACACACAGATCAAGAACACTCGCCAACAGCATATCCAACTGTATCGAGTTGTCAAAGCAGGCCAACTCCTTCAGCAGGGCAAGTGGCTCACCAGGGAACAAGTTCAGCAGAGGTTTCCTCATCTCATGGAGGAGCTCAACGCAATGGGGACCATTGCTTCCTAAGGGGGGAGGAATGATCCAGGTGGATATTGGTGGCCACCTGGACCCCCACCATTGTCTTTCTCAGCATTTTCAGTTTCCTTAATTGTAGCACAGTTTACTATTTTTAGCAGTTTTTCGGGTCCTGAACTTCCGGAGCCGTTTTGAGGCCCTAAACGACGTTTTTTTGGAATTCTGGGGCGACCGAGCCCTATGTTGCCTCCCAAAGTGGTAGTACTCGGATAGATCTTTCTAACGAGCTATCGTACGCGTCAAACGGAGATCGTATGCCAAAGTTACGACCCCGGGAAATTGATGTACCAATTTACCCAAACGGGGCCCACAATTTGGCGTTTCATCTTCTAGGGTTAGGTTTCGGTATGTGAAGGGTTTTCCATTGTTTCTCAACAATAAATAGGCCTTCGAGCCTCATTGTAATACAGTTCAGAGGCATGTAGCCATCACATCTCTTCTCAGAGATAAGCTACCATCGCCCTAGCTAGTTTATTGCCATTTCTGTTTGTAAGCATATGTCAGTATTTTCCATTAATGAAATGAAGTATTATTTCCGCTGCATCTTTGTGTATATGGTTATCTCTGTAATTTGTTGCGTTCCTGTTTAAATCTGGATCAGTGGTATCAGAGCGGTCTGCTTTTTCTCTGTTTTTCTTTGCATGTCCCCAACAAGGTCGGGATATAAGGAGTTAGGGCTTGAACTGGTTGAACCTTTGCAAGACCAGCCTCGCAAATCCCGACGGCCTCCCATGGCGGACGAGAAGAAAGACGAGGGGGCAGGAGATCCCATCAAAATCTTGCTCGAAGAAGCGCTCGAGCGACAACGGAACGCGATGATGGACAGCTTTGCGCAGATCCTTCAGCGGCTACCCAGAAGCGGCGCATCGGCTTCCAGCAGCTCCTCTGGAAACGCCACACCCTTTAAGGTACAAGTTAATTTTGAAATCCCCATATTCGAGGGTCAGATAGACGCCGATGCCGTAGATAAATGGTTAAATCTGCTAGAGGGTTATTTTTCTGTTCATGAATTTTCGAGTCGGGAAAAGATTGTTTTTGCTCTTCTCAAAGCAGCCCCCCACGTCAAGGACTGGTGGGAAACCTACTGCGAGCAGAAGGATGAAAGTACTGGCTCACTATTTTCAGCCGCACCCACCTGGGATTCGTTCCGGGATGCCATCAAGGAGCAGTACTACCCTGTCGGAAGCTATGAGGATGAATACATAAAGTGGACCACGCTGCGGCAGGGAAGGGACCAAGATGTGCCGGAGTTCACCAATCTTTTCCATACCCTTCGCACAAAGTTGGGTATCAAGGATTCGGAGCAACATTTGATACTCAAATACCGTGGCTGCCTGCACAAGTACATCCAGGAAGAAATACAGTTCCTAAACATCCCCTCGCTCGGCGCAGCATACCGGTATGCCGTCAAAGTCGAGCAGAAGTTTAAACAAAAGAAGCGAGACTTTGGATCTGCGAATCCAAAGCAGGGGAAAGGTGCCCCTAAACCACAGAACAAAGGACAAAGCCAAGGCGGGACAGCCCAAGACAACCAGCTGAAGCTGCAAGCAAAGAGCAACGCCGCGAAGCCGAGAAAGGACACTGGAAAATGGTGCGAGTTCCATAAGAGCTCCACTCACAACACAAGTGAGTGTCGGGCCAAACAGTCACTGGTGGCTGAGCTAAAGGTTTCAGAATCAGATGCATGTTCCGACTCTGAGTCAGAACCCGATAAGGGGTATGAAAAAGGGAAGCAGATCATTGATGCGGATCCCAGCGCCACTGTTGCTACCGCAAAGATCCAGAAAAATGAACCCGAAGATCCAGAGGAGGAGGAGCGTCTCTTCCACTCCCAGATGTGGGTCAAGGGCTCCCCGATACAGTTCATTGTTGATAGCGGGAGTCAAAAGAACCTCATTTCGGCAGAGGTCGTGAAGCGGTTGGGCTTACCGACCACAGCACATCCACAACCATACACCATTGGGTGGCTTCACCAAGGGCGAGATCTTCGCGTGAGCCAGCAGTGTCGCCTTCCATACAACATCAAGCCCTTCACGGATGAGGTATTGTGTGACATTGCTCCCCTTGAAGTTTGTGATGTATTACTAGGACAACCATACTTGTGGAAGCGACATGCTGTGTATGAATCAAGGCCCCGTGCTGTTATTATTACATTGGGAAATAAGTTGTTCAGGATACCAGAGGTACCACCACCTGCCGCCATCTCTTTGATTACTGCAAAACAATGCAGTAAGATCATTTCCAAAACCAGGAAATTTGTTTTCCTGATGATACGCCCTCAAGGGAAGAAGAAGACAGTGGCCGCGGCCTCCAAACGAGGTCCCTCTGCACGGCAGCTACAAATGGACAAGATTGTGGAGGAGTACAAAGACATCTTCACCTCCCCGGCAGGGGTTCCTCTGCACTGTCAAGTCAAGCACTCCATTGATCTGACCCCAGGTGCGCCGCTACCCAATGGACCAATTTATCGGCGCTCCGTTCTGGAGAACAATGAAATCAAGAGGCAGATTCAGGAGCTCCTACAGAAAGGTCACATCCGTCCGAGTTCTTCGCCCTGTGGGAGCCCGATAGTGTTGGTACAGAAGAAGGATGGGACGTGGAGACTCTGTATTGACTATCGGGCGCTGAACAAGATCACTGTCCGTAATAGGTACCCGATCCCGCGGATTGATGACCTCCTAGACCAACTAAAGGGGGCGAAATATTTCAGCAAGATCGATCTGAAGTCAGGATATCACCAGGTACCAATTGAACCCTCAGATGTGTGGAAGACTGCCTTCAAATCCAAGGAGGGCCTCTTCGAATGGTTGGTCATGCCTTTCGGATTGACGAATGCTCCTGCAACCTTTATGAGGCTAATGGATGACATCTTGCGGCCATTCACCAACTCCTTTGTAGTAGTATACTTGGATGACATTCTGATCTTCAGCCAGAGTTGGGAAGAGCACCTCCACCACATCCGACAGGTTCTCCAAACACTGCGGCAACACAAGCTATGTGCCAATTTGGAGAAATGCACTTTTGGCATGACCGAGGTCCAGTATCTGGGATACATCATTGATGAACAGGGGGTGCATGTCGATCCAGCCAAGGTCCAAGTCATTCGGGATTGGCCCTCTCCAACCACTCTAACAGAGCTCCGCAGCTTTCTAGGTCTTGCCAACTTCTACCGCAGGTTTGTGTTGGGATTTTCTCATATTTCTTGGCCCTTGAGTCAAGTCACCAAGGGCGGGGCGAAAGCAAAATTCTTTTGGTCTGAATCTCAACAGAAGGCATTCAGGGAGTTGAAGGATCGCCTCTGCACGGCACCAGTGCTCGCGTTACCAGATTTACAACAACCATTTGAGGTCGAGACAGATGCCTCTGACTATGCTATTGGGGCAGTCCTTACTCAACATGGACATCCAGTGGCATATCACAGTGAAACACTTTCAGACACAGTCCGGAAGTACCCCACTTATGATAAAGAGATGTATTCCATTGTACAGGCCTGCCGACAATGGAAGCATTACATTTTGGGGAAGGAAACGGTCATCCACACAGACCACCGACCTCTGCAATTCATACAGACCCAAGGGAAATTGCAGAATGATCGCCATCAGAAGTGGTCTACATACCTGCAACAGTTTCACTTGAATATCAAGTATAAAAAGGGCAGCACCAATAATGTTGCAGATTGCCTCAGTCGACCACCGATCATGGCGCTAACCACCGTGCTCAACTCTTGCGGGCACGAGACTTCTGATTGGCCACTTCTCTACAAAAGCGACCCAGAATTCGGCCACACATACCAGACACTCTTGGAGGGTCGGCAGGTTGCAGATTTTCACCTCCAGGATGCCCTATTATGCCACCTCGGTCACCTTTGTGTTCCTTCAAGCGAGCGTGCCAAGATGATTTGGGAAGCACACTACAGTCGGGCTGCTGGGCATTTCGGGGTCGAGAAAACAGTGGCAGTACTGCAAAACTATTTCTATTGGCCGAATCTTCGACAGGATGTTGGGAAGTACATCCGATCATGTACTGCCTGTGCCATTGCCAAACCGACCATTAAGAAGCAAGGCCTCTATACCCCGTTGCCTACCCCTAGTCGACCTTGGGAATCCATCTCCATGGATTACATGTCAGGCCTTCCTTCCACTAAGCATGGAAATGACTGTGTTTTTGTGGTCGTCGACAGGTTCTCAAAGATGGCCTGCAAGAAGAATATCACAGCAGAAGCCACTGCTAAACTCTTCTTTGAACGAGTGTGGGTGCACTTTGGGATCCCACAGTCTATCATCTCAGATCGGGACAGTCGGTTTCTCAGCACATTTTGGTCCAGTCTCTGGTCAATGCTGGACACCAAACTCACGAAGTCCACAGCCTTCCATCCTCAAACTGATGGCCAGACAGAGGTTGTCAACAGGATGATTGTGCACATTCTGCGCATGTATAACTCAAAGCATCCACGCACATGGGACGAGAGCCTCCCCTATGTTCAGCACAGCTACAACCGAGCTCTTCACAGCTCCACTGGCCATAGCCCTTTTCAGGTGGGTTTAGGATTCCAGCCACTATGCCCCATTGATGTGGCCATGCCACTTGCAGCTACTCACATGAATTCAGCTCATGTCCAGTCCGAAACAGATAAGGCCACCAGCTTCATTGAGCGCATCCAACATATTCGCCAGCAGGTCCATGACATTCTTGAGAAATCAAATGCCAAGTACAAGCAGCGACATGATCAACACCGGGTGCCACACAAGTTTCAGGTGGGCGACAAAGTCTGGTTGCATTTGCAAAAGGAACGCCTTACTGGAGCCTATCGGAAATTGAGACCACTTCGATATGGTCCTTACACCATTACTAAGGCTATGGGAGACAATGCATTTGAGCTCAGCATTCCCCCATTCCTTGGCCTGCACCCAGTGTTCAATGTGGACCGCCTTCGGCCATACTTTCCACCATTGCTAGACACATCCGACATTGCAGAACAGCTCAAACCCACAGAATTAAATCCAGATTGCATGGAACAAGCTGCAACTGATCGGATCATGGACACACAGATCAAGAACACTCGCCAACAGCATATCCAACTGTATCGAGTTGTCAAAGCAGGCCAACTCCTTCAGCAGGGCAAGTGGCTCACCAGGGAACAAGTTCAGCAGAGGTTTCCTCATCTCATGGAGGAGCTCAACGCAATGGGGACCATTGCTTCCTAAGGGGGGAGGAATGATCCAGGTGGATATTGGTGGCCACCTGGACCCCCACCATTGTCTTTCTCAGCATTTTCAGTTTCCTTAATTGTAGCACAGTTTACTATTTTTAGCAGTTTTTCGGGTCCTGAACTTCCGGAGCCGTTTTGAGGCCCTAAACGACGTTTTTTTGGAATTCTGGGGCGACCGAGCCCTATGTTGCCTCCCAAAGTGGTAGTACTCGGATAGATCTTTCTAACGAGCTATCGTACGCGTCAAACGGAGATCGTATGCCAAAGTTACGACCCCGGGAAATTGATGTACCAATTTACCCAAACGGGGCCCACAATTTGGCGTTTCATCTTCTAGGGTTAGGTTTCGGTATGTGAAGGGTTTTCCATTGTTTCTCAACAATAAATAGGCCTTCGAGCCTCATTGTAATACAGTTCAGAGGCATGTAGCCATCACATCTCTTCTCAGAGATAAGCTACCATCGCCCTAGCTAGTTTATTGCCATTTCTGTTTGTAAGCATATGTCAGTATTTTCCATTAATGAAATGAAGTATTATTTCCGCTGCATCTTTGTGTATATGGTTATCTCTGTAATTTGTTGCGTTCCTGTTTAAATCTGGATCAGTGGTATCAGAGCGGTCTGCTTTTTCTCTGTTTTTCTTTGCATGTCCCCAACAAGGTCGGGATATAAGGAGTTAGGGCTTGAACTGGTTGAACCTTTGCAAGACCAGCCTCGCAAATCCCGACGGCCTCCCATGGCGGACGAGAAGAAAGACGAGGGGGCAGGAGATCCCATCAAAATCTTGCTCGAAGAAGCGCTCGAGCGACAACGGAACGCGATGATGGACAGCTTTGCGCAGATCCTTCAGCGGCTACCCAGAAGCGGCGCATCGGCTTCCAGCAGCTCCTCTGGAAACGCCACACCCTTTAAGGTACAAGTTAATTTTGAAATCCCCATATTCGAGGGTCAGATAGACGCCGATGCCGTAGATAAATGGTTAAATCTGCTAGAGGGTTATTTTTCTGTTCATGAATTTTCGAGTCGGGAAAAGATTGTTTTTGCTCTTCTCAAAGCAGCCCCCCACGTCAAGGACTGGTGGGAAACCTACTGCGAGCAGAAGGATGAAAGTACTGGCTCACTATTTTCAGCCGCACCCACCTGGGATTCGTTCCGGGATGCCATCAAGGAGCAGTACTACCCTGTCGGAAGCTATGAGGATGAATACATAAAGTGGACCACGCTGCGGCAGGGAAGGGACCAAGATGTGCCGGAGTTCACCAATCTTTTCCATACCCTTCGCACAAAGTTGGGTATCAAGGATTCGGAGCAACATTTGATACTCAAATACCGTGGCTGCCTGCACAAGTACATCCAGGAAGAAATACAGTTCCTAAACATCCCCTCGCTCGGCGCAGCATACCGGTATGCCGTCAAAGTCGAGCAGAAGTTTAAACAAAAGAAGCGAGACTTTGGATCTGCGAATCCAAAGCAGGGGAAAGGTGCCCCTAAACCACAGAACAAAGGACAAAGCCAAGGCGGGACAGCCCAAGACAACCAGCTGAAGCTGCAAGCAAAGAGCAACGCCGCGAAGCCGAGAAAGGACACTGGAAAATGGTGCGAGTTCCATAAGAGCTCCACTCACAACACAAGTGAGTGTCGGGCCAAACAGTCACTGGTGGCTGAGCTAAAGGTTTCAGAATCAGATGCATGTTCCGACTCTGAGTCAGAACCCGATAAGGGGTATGAAAAAGGGAAGCAGATCATTGATGCGGATCCCAGCGCCACTGTTGCTACCGCAAAGATCCAGAAAAATGAACCCGAAGATCCAGAGGAGGAGGAGCGTCTCTTCCACTCCCAGATGTGGGTCAAGGGCTCCCCGATACAGTTCATTGTTGATAGCGGGAGTCAAAAGAACCTCATTTCGGCAGAGGTCGTGAAGCGGTTGGGCTTACCGACCACAGCACATCCACAACCATACACCATTGGGTGGCTTCACCAAGGGCGAGATCTTCGCGTGAGCCAGCAGTGTCGCCTTCCATACAACATCAAGCCCTTCACGGATGAGGTATTGTGTGACATTGCTCCCCTTGAAGTTTGTGATGTATTACTAGGACAACCATACTTGTGGAAGCGACATGCTGTGTATGAATCAAGGCCCCGTGCTGTTATTATTACATTGGGAAATAAGTTGTTCAGGATACCAGAGGTACCACCACCTGCCGCCATCTCTTTGATTACTGCAAAACAATGCAGTAAGATCATTTCCAAAACCAGGAAATTTGTTTTCCTGATGATACGCCCTCAAGGGAAGAAGAAGACAGTGGCCGCGGCCTCCAAACGAGGTCCCTCTGCACGGCAGCTACAAATGGACAAGATTGTGGAGGAGTACAAAGACATCTTCACCTCCCCGGCAGGGGTTCCTCTGCACTGTCAAGTCAAGCACTCCATTGATCTGACCCCAGGTGCGCCGCTACCCAATGGACCAATTTATCGGCGCTCCGTTCTGGAGAACAATGAAATCAAGAGGCAGATTCAGGAGCTCCTACAGAAAGGTCACATCCGTCCGAGTTCTTCGCCCTGTGGGAGCCCGATAGTGTTGGTACAGAAGAAGGATGGGACGTGGAGACTCTGTATTGACTATCGGGCGCTGAACAAGATCACTGTCCGTAATAGGTACCCGATCCCGCGGATTGATGACCTCCTAGACCAACTAAAGGGGGCGAAATATTTCAGCAAGATCGATCTGAAGTCAGGATATCACCAGGTACCAATTGAACCCTCAGATGTGTGGAAGACTGCCTTCAAATCCAAGGAGGGCCTCTTCGAATGGTTGGTCATGCCTTTCGGATTGACGAATGCTCCTGCAACCTTTATGAGGCTAATGGATGACATCTTGCGGCCATTCACCAACTCCTTTGTAGTAGTATACTTGGATGACATTCTGATCTTCAGCCAGAGTTGGGAAGAGCACCTCCACCACATCCGACAGGTTCTCCAAACACTGCGGCAACACAAGCTATGTGCCAATTTGGAGAAATGCACTTTTGGCATGACCGAGGTCCAGTATCTGGGATACATCATTGATGAACAGGGGGTGCATGTCGATCCAGCCAAGGTCCAAGTCATTCGGGATTGGCCCTCTCCAACCACTCTAACAGAGCTCCGCAGCTTTCTAGGTCTTGCCAACTTCTACCGCAGGTTTGTGTTGGGATTTTCTCATATTTCTTGGCCCTTGAGTCAAGTCACCAAGGGCGGGGCGAAAGCAAAATTCTTTTGGTCTGAATCTCAACAGAAGGCATTCAGGGAGTTGAAGGATCGCCTCTGCACGGCACCAGTGCTCGCGTTACCAGATTTACAACAACCATTTGAGGTCGAGACAGATGCCTCTGACTATGCTATTGGGGCAGTCCTTACTCAACATGGACATCCAGTGGCATATCACAGTGAAACACTTTCAGACACAGTCCGGAAGTACCCCACTTATGATAAAGAGATGTATTCCATTGTACAGGCCTGCCGACAATGGAAGCATTACATTTTGGGGAAGGAAACGGTCATCCACACAGACCACCGACCTCTGCAATTCATACAGACCCAAGGGAAATTGCAGAATGATCGCCATCAGAAGTGGTCTACATACCTGCAACAGTTTCACTTGAATATCAAGTATAAAAAGGGCAGCACCAATAATGTTGCAGATTGCCTCAGTCGACCACCGATCATGGCGCTAACCACCGTGCTCAACTCTTGCGGGCACGAGACTTCTGATTGGCCACTTCTCTACAAAAGCGACCCAGAATTCGGCCACACATACCAGACACTCTTGGAGGGTCGGCAGGTTGCAGATTTTCACCTCCAGGATGCCCTATTATGCCACCTCGGTCACCTTTGTGTTCCTTCAAGCGAGCGTGCCAAGATGATTTGGGAAGCACACTACAGTCGGGCTGCTGGGCATTTCGGGGTCGAGAAAACAGTGGCAGTACTGCAAAACTATTTCTATTGGCCGAATCTTCGACAGGATGTTGGGAAGTACATCCGATCATGTACTGCCTGTGCCATTGCCAAACCGACCATTAAGAAGCAAGGCCTCTATACCCCGTTGCCTACCCCTAGTCGACCTTGGGAATCCATCTCCATGGATTACATGTCAGGCCTTCCTTCCACTAAGCATGGAAATGACTGTGTTTTTGTGGTCGTCGACAGGTTCTCAAAGATGGCCTGCAAGAAGAATATCACAGCAGAAGCCACTGCTAAACTCTTCTTTGAACGAGTGTGGGTGCACTTTGGGATCCCACAGTCTATCATCTCAGATCGGGACAGTCGGTTTCTCAGCACATTTTGGTCCAGTCTCTGGTCAATGCTGGACACCAAACTCACGAAGTCCACAGCCTTCCATCCTCAAACTGATGGCCAGACAGAGGTTGTCAACAGGATGATTGTGCACATTCTGCGCATGTATAACTCAAAGCATCCACGCACATGGGACGAGAGCCTCCCCTATGTTCAGCACAGCTACAACCGAGCTCTTCACAGCTCCACTGGCCATAGCCCTTTTCAGGTGGGTTTAGGATTCCAGCCACTATGCCCCATTGATGTGGCCATGCCACTTGCAGCTACTCACATGAATTCAGCTCATGTCCAGTCCGAAACAGATAAGGCCACCAGCTTCATTGAGCGCATCCAACATATTCGCCAGCAGGTCCATGACATTCTTGAGAAATCAAATGCCAAGTACAAGCAGCGACATGATCAACACCGGGTGCCACACAAGTTTCAGGTGGGCGACAAAGTCTGGTTGCATTTGCAAAAGGAACGCCTTACTGGAGCCTATCGGAAATTGAGACCACTTCGATATGGTCCTTACACCATTACTAAGGCTATGGGAGACAATGCATTTGAGCTCAGCATTCCCCCATTCCTTGGCCTGCACCCAGTGTTCAATGTGGACCGCCTTCGGCCATACTTTCCACCATTGCTAGACACATCCGACATTGCAGAACAGCTCAAACCCACAGAATTAAATCCAGATTGCATGGAACAAGCTGCAACTGATCGGATCATGGACACACAGATCAAGAACACTCGCCAACAGCATATCCAACTGTATCGAGTTGTCAAAGCAGGCCAACTCCTTCAGCAGGGCAAGTGGCTCACCAGGGAACAAGTTCAGCAGAGGTTTCCTCATCTCATGGAGGAGCTCAACGCAATGGGGACCATTGCTTCCTAAGGGGGGAGGAATGATCCAGGTGGATATTGGTGGCCACCTGGACCCCCACCATTGTCTTTCTCAGCATTTTCAGTTTCCTTAATTGTAGCACAGTTTACTATTTTTAGCAGTTTTTCGGGTCCTGAACTTCCGGAGCCGTTTTGAGGCCCTAAACGACGTTTTTTTGGAATTCTGGGGCGACCGAGCCCTATGTTGCCTCCCAAAGTGGTAGTACTCGGATAGATCTTTCTAACGAGCTATCGTACGCGTCAAACGGAGATCGTATGCCAAAGTTACGACCCCGGGAAATTGATGTACCAATTTACCCAAACGGGGCCCACAATTTGGCGTTTCATCTTCTAGGGTTAGGTTTCGGTATGTGAAGGGTTTTCCATTGTTTCTCAACAATAAATAGGCCTTCGAGCCTCATTGTAATACAGTTCAGAGGCATGTAGCCATCACATCTCTTCTCAGAGATAAGCTACCATCGCCCTAGCTAGTTTATTGCCATTTCTGTTTGTAAGCATATGTCAGTATTTTCCATTAATGAAATGAAGTATTATTTCCGCTGCATCTTTGTGTATATGGTTATCTCTGTAATTTGTTGCGTTCCTGTTTAAATCTGGATCAGTGGTATCAGAGCGGTCTGCTTTTTCTCTGTTTTTCTTTGCATGTCCCCAACAAGGTCGGGATATAAGGAGTTAGGGCTTGAACTGGTTGAACCTTTGCAAGACCAGCCTCGCAAATCCCGACGGCCTCCCATGGCGGACGAGAAGAAAGACGAGGGGGCAGGAGATCCCATCAAAATCTTGCTCGAAGAAGCGCTCGAGCGACAACGGAACGCGATGATGGACAGCTTTGCGCAGATCCTTCAGCGGCTACCCAGAAGCGGCGCATCGGCTTCCAGCAGCTCCTCTGGAAACGCCACACCCTTTAAGGTACAAGTTAATTTTGAAATCCCCATATTCGAGGGTCAGATAGACGCCGATGCCGTAGATAAATGGTTAAATCTGCTAGAGGGTTATTTTTCTGTTCATGAATTTTCGAGTCGGGAAAAGATTGTTTTTGCTCTTCTCAAAGCAGCCCCCCACGTCAAGGACTGGTGGGAAACCTACTGCGAGCAGAAGGATGAAAGTACTGGCTCACTATTTTCAGCCGCACCCACCTGGGATTCGTTCCGGGATGCCATCAAGGAGCAGTACTACCCTGTCGGAAGCTATGAGGATGAATACATAAAGTGGACCACGCTGCGGCAGGGAAGGGACCAAGATGTGCCGGAGTTCACCAATCTTTTCCATACCCTTCGCACAAAGTTGGGTATCAAGGATTCGGAGCAACATTTGATACTCAAATACCGTGGCTGCCTGCACAAGTACATCCAGGAAGAAATACAGTTCCTAAACATCCCCTCGCTCGGCGCAGCATACCGGTATGCCGTCAAAGTCGAGCAGAAGTTTAAACAAAAGAAGCGAGACTTTGGATCTGCGAATCCAAAGCAGGGGAAAGGTGCCCCTAAACCACAGAACAAAGGACAAAGCCAAGGCGGGACAGCCCAAGACAACCAGCTGAAGCTGCAAGCAAAGAGCAACGCCGCGAAGCCGAGAAAGGACACTGGAAAATGGTGCGAGTTCCATAAGAGCTCCACTCACAACACAAGTGAGTGTCGGGCCAAACAGTCACTGGTGGCTGAGCTAAAGGTTTCAGAATCAGATGCATGTTCCGACTCTGAGTCAGAACCCGATAAGGGGTATGAAAAAGGGAAGCAGATCATTGATGCGGATCCCAGCGCCACTGTTGCTACCGCAAAGATCCAGAAAAATGAACCCGAAGATCCAGAGGAGGAGGAGCGTCTCTTCCACTCCCAGATGTGGGTCAAGGGCTCCCCGATACAGTTCATTGTTGATAGCGGGAGTCAAAAGAACCTCATTTCGGCAGAGGTCGTGAAGCGGTTGGGCTTACCGACCACAGCACATCCACAACCATACACCATTGGGTGGCTTTACCAAGGGCGAGATCTTCGCGTGAGCCAGCAGTGTCGCCTTCCATACAACATCAAGCCCTTCACGGATGAGGTATTGTGTGACATTGCTCCCCTTGAAGTTTGTGATGTATTACTAGGACAACCATACTTGTGGAAGCGACATGCTGTGTATGAATCAAGGCCCCGTGCTGTTATTATTACATTGGGAAATAAGTTGTTCAGGATACCAGAGGTACCACCACCTGCCGCCATCTCTTTGATTACTGCAAAACAATGCAGTAAGATCATTTCCAAAACCAGGAAATTTGTTTTCCTGATGATACGCCCTCAAGGGAAGAAGAAGACAGTGGCCGCGGCCTCCAAACGAGGTCCCTCTGCACGGCAGCTACAAATGGACAAGATTGTGGAGGAGTACAAAGACATCTTCACCTCCCCGGCAGGGGTTCCTCTGCACTGTCAAGTCAAGCACTCCATTGATCTGACCCCAGGTGCGCCGCTACCCAATGGACCAATTTATCGGCGCTCCGTTCTGGAGAACAATGAAATCAAGAGGCAGATTCAGGAGCTCCTACAGAAAGGTCACATCCGTCCGAGTTCTTCGCCCTGTGGGAGCCCGATAGTGTTGGTACAGAAGAAGGATGGGACGTGGAGACTCTGTATTGACTATCGGGCGCTGAACAAGATCACTGTCCGTAATAGGTACCCGATCCCGCGGATTGATGACCTCCTAGACCAACTAAAGGGGGCGAAATATTTCAGCAAGATCGATCTGAAGTCAGGATATCACCAGGTACCAATTGAACCCTCAGATGTGTGGAAGACTGCCTTCAAATCCAAGGAGGGCCTCTTCGAATGGTTGGTCATGCCTTTCGGATTGACGAATGCTCCTGCAACCTTTATGAGGCTAATGGATGACATCTTGCGGCCATTCACCAACTCCTTTGTAGTAGTATACTTGGATGACATTCTGATCTTCAGCCAGAGTTGGGAAGAGCACCTCCACCACATCCGACAGGTTCTCCAAACACTGCGGCAACACAAGCTATGTGCCAATTTGGAGAAATGCACTTTTGGCATGACCGAGGTCCAGTATCTGGGATACATCATTGATGAACAGGGGGTGCATGTCGATCCAGCCAAGGTCCAAGTCATTCGGGATTGGCCCTCTCCAACCACTCTAACAGAGCTCCGCAGCTTTCTAGGTCTTGCCAACTTCTACCGCAGGTTTGTGTTGGGATTTTCTCATATTTCTTGGCCCTTGAGTCAAGTCACCAAGGGCGGGGCGAAAGCAAAATTCTTTTGGTCTGAATCTCAACAGAAGGCATTCAGGGAGTTGAAGGATCGCCTCTGCACGGCACCAGTGCTCGCGTTACCAGATTTACAACAACCATTTGAGGTCGAGACAGATGCCTCTGACTATGCTATTGGGGCAGTCCTTACTCAACATGGACATCCAGTGGCATATCACAGTGAAACACTTTCAGACACAGTCCGGAAGTACCCCACTTATGATAAAGAGATGTATTCCATTGTACAGGCCTGCCGACAATGGAAGCATTACATTTTGGGGAAGGAAACGGTCATCCACACAGACCACCGACCTCTGCAATTCATACAGACCCAAGGGAAATTGCAGAATGATCGCCATCAGAAGTGGTCTACATACCTGCAACAGTTTCACTTGAATATCAAGTATAAAAAGGGCAGCACCAATAATGTTGCAGATTGCCTCAGTCGACCACCGATCATGGCGCTAACCACCGTGCTCAACTCTTGCGGGCACGAGACTTCTGATTGGCCACTTCTCTACAAAAGCGACCCAGAATTCGGCCACACATACCAGACACTCTTGGAGGGTCGGCAGGTTGCAGATTTTCACCTCCAGGATGCCCTATTATGCCACCTCGGTCACCTTTGTGTTCCTTCAAGCGAGCGTGCCAAGATGATTTGGGAAGCACACTACAGTCGGGCTGCTGGGCATTTCGGGGTCGAGAAAACAGTGGCAGTACTGCAAAACTATTTCTATTGGCCGAATCTTCGACAGGATGTTGGGAAGTACATCCGATCATGTACTGCCTGTGCCATTGCCAAACCGACCATTAAGAAGCAAGGCCTCTATACCCCGTTGCCTACCCCTAGTCGACCTTGGGAATCCATCTCCATGGATTACATGTCAGGCCTTCCTTCCACTAAGCATGGAAATGACTGTGTTTTTGTGGTCGTCGACAGGTTCTCAAAGATGGCCTGCAAGAAGAATATCACAGCAGAAGCCACTGCTAAACTCTTCTTTGAACGAGTGTGGGTGCACTTTGGGATCCCACAGTCTATCATCTCAGATCGGGACAGTCGGTTTCTCAGCACATTTTGGTCCAGTCTCTGGTCAATGCTGGACACCAAACTCACGAAGTCCACAGCCTTCCATCCTCAAACTGATGGCCAGACAGAGGTTGTCAACAGGATGATTGTGCACATTCTGCGCATGTATAACTCAAAGCATCCACGCACATGGGACGAGAGCCTCCCCTATGTTCAGCACAGCTACAACCGAGCTCTTCACAGCTCCACTGGCCATAGCCCTTTTCAGGTGGGTTTAGGATTCCAGCCACTATGCCCCATTGATGTGGCCATGCCACTTGCAGCTACTCACATGAATTCAGCTCATGTCCAGTCCGAAACAGATAAGGCCACCAGCTTCATTGAGCGCATCCAACATATTCGCCAGCAGGTCCATGACATTCTTGAGAAATCAAATGCCAAGTACAAGCAGCGACATGATCAACACCGGGTGCCACACAAGTTTCAGGTGGGCGACAAAGTCTGGTTGCATTTGCAAAAGGAACGCCTTACTGGAGCCTATCGGAAATTGAGACCACTTCGATATGGTCCTTACACCATTACTAAGGCTATGGGAGACAATGCATTTGAGCTCAGCATTCCCCCATTCCTTGGCCTGCACCCAGTGTTCAATGTGGACCGCCTTCGGCCATACTTTCCACCATTGCTAGACACATCCGACATTGCAGAACAGCTCAAACCCACAGAATTAAATCCAGATTGCATGGAACAAGCTGCAACTGATCGGATCATGGACACACAGATCAAGAACACTCGCCAACAGCATATCCAACTGTATCGAGTTGTCAAAGCAGGCCAACTCCTTCAGCAGGGCAAGTGGCTCACCAGGGAACAAGTTCAGCAGAGGTTTCCTCATCTCATGGAGGAGCTCAACGCAATGGGGACCATTGCTTCCTAAGGGGGGAGGAATGATCCAGGTGGATATTGGTGGCCACCTGGACCCCCACCATTGTCTTTCTCAGCATTTTCAGTTTCCTTAATTGTAGCACAGTTTACTATTTTTAGCAGTTTTTCGGGTCCTGAACTTCCGGAGCCGTTTTGAGGCCCTAAACGACGTTTTTTTGGAATTCTGGGGCGACCGAGCCCTATGTTGCCTCCCAAAGTGGTAGTACTCGGATAGATCTTTCTAACGAGCTATCGTACGCGTCAAACGGAGATCGTATGCCAAAGTTACGACCCCGGGAAATTGATGTACCAATTTACCCAAACGGGGCCCACAATTTGGCGTTTCATCTTCTAGGGTTAGGTTTCGGTATGTGAAGGGTTTTCCATTGTTTCTCAACAATAAATAGGCCTTCGAGCCTCATTGTAATACAGTTCAGAGGCATGTAGCCATCACATCTCTTCTCAGAGATAAGCTACCATCGCCCTAGCTAGTTTATTGCCATTTCTGTTTGTAAGCATATGTCAGTATTTTCCATTAATGAAATGAAGTATTATTTCCGCTGCATCTTTGTGTATATGGTTATCTCTGTAATTTGTTGCGTTCCTGTTTAAATCTGGATCAGTGGTATCAGAGCGGTCTGCTTTTTCTCTGTTTTTCTTTGCATGTCCCCAACAAGGTCGGGATATAAGGAGTTAGGGCTTGAACTGGTTGAACCTTTGCAAGACCAGCCTCGCAAATCCCGACGGCCTCCCATGGCGGACGAGAAGAAAGACGAGGGGGCAGGAGATCCCATCAAAATCTTGCTCGAAGAAGCGCTCGAGCGACAACGGAACGCGATGATGGACAGCTTTGCGCAGATCCTTCAGCGGCTACCCAGAAGCGGCGCATCGGCTTCCAGCAGCTCCTCTGGAAACGCCACACCCTTTAAGGTACAAGTTAATTTTGAAATCCCCATATTCGAGGGTCAGATAGACGCCGATGCCGTAGATAAATGGTTAAATCTGCTAGAGGGTTATTTTTCTGTTCATGAATTTTCGAGTCGGGAAAAGATTGTTTTTGCTCTTCTCAAAGCAGCCCCCCACGTCAAGGACTGGTGGGAAACCTACTGCGAGCAGAAGGATGAAAGTACTGGCTCACTATTTTCAGCCGCACCCACCTGGGATTCGTTCCGGGATGCCATCAAGGAGCAGTACTACCCTGTCGGAAGCTATGAGGATGAATACATAAAGTGGACCACGCTGCGGCAGGGAAGGGACCAAGATGTGCCGGAGTTCACCAATCTTTTCCATACCCTTCGCACAAAGTTGGGTATCAAGGATTCGGAGCAACATTTGATACTCAAATACCGTGGCTGCCTGCACAAGTACATCCAGGAAGAAATACAGTTCCTAAACATCCCCTCGCTCGGCGCAGCATACCGGTATGCCGTCAAAGTCGAGCAGAAGTTTAAACAAAAGAAGCGAGACTTTGGATCTGCGAATCCAAAGCAGGGGAAAGGTGCCCCTAAACCACAGAACAAAGGACAAAGCCAAGGCGGGACAGCCCAAGACAACCAGCTGAAGCTGCAAGCAAAGAGCAACGCCGCGAAGCCGAGAAAGGACACTGGAAAATGGTGCGAGTTCCATAAGAGCTCCACTCACAACACAAGTGAGTGTCGGGCCAAACAGTCACTGGTGGCTGAGCTAAAGGTTTCAGAATCAGATGCATGTTCCGACTCTGAGTCAGAACCCGATAAGGGGTATGAAAAAGGGAAGCAGATCATTGATGCGGATCCCAGCGCCACTGTTGCTACCGCAAAGATCCAGAAAAATGAACCCGAAGATCCAGAGGAGGAGGAGCGTCTCTTCCACTCCCAGATGTGGGTCAAGGGCTCCCCGATACAGTTCATTGTTGATAGCGGGAGTCAAAAGAACCTCATTTCGGCAGAGGTCGTGAAGCGGTTGGGCTTACCGACCACAGCACATCCACAACCATACACCATTGGGTGGCTTTACCAAGGGCGAGATCTTCGCGTGAGCCAGCAGTGTCGCCTTCCATACAACATCAAGCCCTTCACGGATGAGGTATTGTGTGACATTGCTCCCCTTGAAGTTTGTGATGTATTACTAGGACAACCATACTTGTGGAAGCGACATGCTGTGTATGAATCAAGGCCCCGTGCTGTTATTATTACATTGGGAAATAAGTTGTTCAGGATACCAGAGGTACCACCACCTGCCGCCATCTCTTTGATTACTGCAAAACAATGCAGTAAGATCATTTCCAAAACCAGGAAATTTGTTTTCCTGATGATACGCCCTCAAGGGAAGAAGAAGACAGTGGCCGCGGCCTCCAAACGAGGTCCCTCTGCACGGCAGCTACAAATGGACAAGATTGTGGAGGAGTACAAAGACATCTTCACCTCCCCGGCAGGGGTTCCTCTGCACTGTCAAGTCAAGCACTCCATTGATCTGACCCCAGGTGCGCCGCTACCCAATGGACCAATTTATCGGCGCTCCGTTCTGGAGAACAATGAAATCAAGAGGCAGATTCAGGAGCTCCTACAGAAAGGTCACATCCGTCCGAGTTCTTCGCCCTGTGGGAGCCCGATAGTGTTGGTACAGAAGAAGGATGGGACGTGGAGACTCTGTATTGACTATCGGGCGCTGAACAAGATCACTGTCCGTAATAGGTACCCGATCCCGCGGATTGATGACCTCCTAGACCAACTAAAGGGGGCGAAATATTTCAGCAAGATCGATCTGAAGTCAGGATATCACCAGGTACCAATTGAACCCTCAGATGTGTGGAAGACTGCCTTCAAATCCAAGGAGGGCCTCTTCGAATGGTTGGTCATGCCTTTCGGATTGACGAATGCTCCTGCAACCTTTATGAGGCTAATGGATGACATCTTGCGGCCATTCACCAACTCCTTTGTAGTAGTATACTTGGATGACATTCTGATCTTCAGCCAGAGTTGGGAAGAGCACCTCCACCACATCCGACAGGTTCTCCAAACACTGCGGCAACACAAGCTATGTGCCAATTTGGAGAAATGCACTTTTGGCATGACCGAGGTCCAGTATCTGGGATACATCATTGATGAACAGGGGGTGCATGTCGATCCAGCCAAGGTCCAAGTCATTCGGGATTGGCCCTCTCCAACCACTCTAACAGAGCTCCGCAGCTTTCTAGGTCTTGCCAACTTCTACCGCAGGTTTGTGTTGGGATTTTCTCATATTTCTTGGCCCTTGAGTCAAGTCACCAAGGGCGGGGCGAAAGCAAAATTCTTTTGGTCTGAATCTCAACAGAAGGCATTCAGGGAGTTGAAGGATCGCCTCTGCACGGCACCAGTGCTCGCGTTACCAGATTTACAACAACCATTTGAGGTCGAGACAGATGCCTCTGACTATGCTATTGGGGCAGTCCTTACTCAACATGGACATCCAGTGGCATATCACAGTGAAACACTTTCAGACACAGTCCGGAAGTACCCCACTTATGATAAAGAGATGTATTCCATTGTACAGGCCTGCCGACAATGGAAGCATTACATTTTGGGGAAGGAAACGGTCATCCACACAGACCACCGACCTCTGCAATTCATACAGACCCAAGGGAAATTGCAGAATGATCGCCATCAGAAGTGGTCTACATACCTGCAACAGTTTCACTTGAATATCAAGTATAAAAAGGGCAGCACCAATAATGTTGCAGATTGCCTCAGTCGACCACCGATCATGGCGCTAACCACCGTGCTCAACTCTTGCGGGCACGAGACTTCTGATTGGCCACTTCTCTACAAAAGCGACCCAGAATTCGGCCACACATACCAGACACTCTTGGAGGGTCGGCAGGTTGCAGATTTTCACCTCCAGGATGCCCTATTATGCCACCTCGGTCACCTTTGTGTTCCTTCAAGCGAGCGTGCCAAGATGATTTGGGAAGCACACTACAGTCGGGCTGCTGGGCATTTCGGGGTCGAGAAAACAGTGGCAGTACTGCAAAACTATTTCTATTGGCCGAATCTTCGACAGGATGTTGGGAAGTACATCCGATCATGTACTGCCTGTGCCATTGCCAAACCGACCATTAAGAAGCAAGGCCTCTATACCCCGTTGCCTACCCCTAGTCGACCTTGGGAATCCATCTCCATGGATTACATGTCAGGCCTTCCTTCCACTAAGCATGGAAATGACTGTGTTTTTGTGGTCGTCGACAGGTTCTCAAAGATGGCCTGCAAGAAGAATATCACAGCAGAAGCCACTGCTAAACTCTTCTTTGAACGAGTGTGGGTGCACTTTGGGATCCCACAGTCTATCATCTCAGATCGGGACAGTCGGTTTCTCAGCACATTTTGGTCCAGTCTCTGGTCAATGCTGGACACCAAACTCACGAAGTCCACAGCCTTCCATCCTCAAACTGATGGCCAGACAGAGGTTGTCAACAGGATGATTGTGCACATTCTGCGCATGTATAACTCAAAGCATCCACGCACATGGGACGAGAGCCTCCCCTATGTTCAGCACAGCTACAACCGAGCTCTTCACAGCTCCACTGGCCATAGCCCTTTTCAGGTGGGTTTAGGATTCCAGCCACTATGCCCCATTGATGTGGCCATGCCACTTGCAGCTACTCACATGAATTCAGCTCATGTCCAGTCCGAAACAGATAAGGCCACCAGCTTCATTGAGCGCATCCAACATATTCGCCAGCAGGTCCATGACATTCTTGAGAAATCAAATGCCAAGTACAAGCAGCGACATGATCAACACCGGGTGCCACACAAGTTTCAGGTGGGCGACAAAGTCTGGTTGCATTTGCAAAAGGAACGCCTTACTGGAGCCTATCGGAAATTGAGACCACTTCGATATGGTCCTTACACCATTACTAAGGCTATGGGAGACAATGCATTTGAGCTCAGCATTCCCCCATTCCTTGGCCTGCACCCAGTGTTCAATGTGGACCGCCTTCGGCCATACTTTCCACCATTGCTAGACACATCCGACATTGCAGAACAGCTCAAACCCACAGAATTAAATCCAGATTGCATGGAACAAGCTGCAACTGATCGGATCATGGACACACAGATCAAGAACACTCGCCAACAGCATATCCAACTGTATCGAGTTGTCAAAGCAGGCCAACTCCTTCAGCAGGGCAAGTGGCTCACCAGGGAACAAGTTCAGCAGAGGTTTCCTCATCTCATGGAGGAGCTCAACGCAATGGGGACCATTGCTTCCTAAGGGGGGAGGAATGATCCAGGTGGATATTGGTGGCCACCTGGACCCCCACCATTGTCTTTCTCAGCATTTTCAGTTTCCTTAATTGTAGCACAGTTTACTATTTTTAGCAGTTTTTCGGGTCCTGAACTTCCGGAGCCGTTTTGAGGCCCTAAACGACGTTTTTTTGGAATTCTGGGGCGACCGAGCCCTATGTTGCCTCCCAAAGTGGTAGTACTCGGATAGATCTTTCTAACGAGCTATCGTACGCGTCAAACGGAGATCGTATGCCAAAGTTACGACCCCGGAAATTGATGTACCAATTTACCCAAACGGGGCCCACAATTTGGCGTTTCATCTTCTAGGGTTAGGTTTCGGTATGTGAAGGGTTTTCCATTGTTTCTCAACAATAAATAGGCCTTCGAGCCTCATTGTAATACAGTTCAGAGGCATGTAGCCATCACATCTCTTCTCAGAGATAAGCTACCATCGCCCTAGCTAGTTTATTGCCATTTCTGTTTGTAAGCATATGTCAGTATTTTCCATTAATGAAATGAAGTATTATTTCCGCTGCATCTTTGTGTATATGGTTATCTCTGTAATTTGTTGCGTTCCTGTTTAAATCTGGATCAGTGGTATCAGAGCGGTCTGCTTTTTCTCTGTTTTTCTTTGCATGTCCCCAACAAGGTCGGGATATAAGGAGTTAGGGCTTGAACTGGTTGAACCTTTGCAAGACCAGCCTCGCAAATCCCGACGGCCTCCCATGGCGGACGAGAAGAAAGACGAGGGGGCAGGAGATCCCATCAAAATCTTGCTCGAAGAAGCGCTCGAGCGACAACGGAACGCGATGATGGACAGCTTTGCGCAGATCCTTCAGCGGCTACCCAGAAGCGGCGCATCGGCTTCCAGCAGCTCCTCTGGAAACGCCACACCCTTTAAGGTACAAGTTAATTTTGAAATCCCCATATTCGAGGGTCAGATAGACGCCGATGCCGTAGATAAATGGTTAAATCTGCTAGAGGGTTATTTTTCTGTTCATGAATTTTCGAGTCGGGAAAAGATTGTTTTTGCTCTTCTCAAAGCAGCCCCCCACGTCAAGGACTGGTGGGAAACCTACTGCGAGCAGAAGGATGAAAGTACTGGCTCACTATTTTCAGCCGCACCCACCTGGGATTCGTTCCGGGATGCCATCAAGGAGCAGTACTACCCTGTCGGAAGCTATGAGGATGAATACATAAAGTGGACCACGCTGCGGCAGGGAAGGGACCAAGATGTGCCGGAGTTCACCAATCTTTTCCATACCCTTCGCACAAAGTTGGGTATCAAGGATTCGGAGCAACATTTGATACTCAAATACCGTGGCTGCCTGCACAAGTACATCCAGGAAGAAATACAGTTCCTAAACATCCCCTCGCTCGGCGCAGCATACCGGTATGCCGTCAAAGTCGAGCAGAAGTTTAAACAAAAGAAGCGAGACTTTGGATCTGCGAATCCAAAGCAGGGGAAAGGTGCCCCTAAACCACAGAACAAAGGACAAAGCCAAGGCGGGACAGCCCAAGACAACCAGCTGAAGCTGCAAGCAAAGAGCAACGCCGCGAAGCCGAGAAAGGACACTGGAAAATGGTGCGAGTTCCATAAGAGCTCCACTCACAACACAAGTGAGTGTCGGGCCAAACAGTCACTGGTGGCTGAGCTAAAGGTTTCAGAATCAGATGCATGTTCCGACTCTGAGTCAGAACCCGATAAGGGGTATGAAAAAGGGAAGCAGATCATTGATGCGGATCCCAGCGCCACTGTTGCTACCGCAAAGATCCAGAAAAATGAACCCGAAGATCCAGAGGAGGAGGAGCGTCTCTTCCACTCCCAGATGTGGGTCAAGGGCTCCCCGATACAGTTCATTGTTGATAGCGGAGTCAAAAGAACCTCATTTCGGCAGAGGTCGTGAAGCGGTTGGGCTTACCGACCACAGCACATCCACAACCATACACCATTGGGTGGCTTTACCAAGGGCGAGATCTTCGCGTGAGCCAGCAGTGTCGCCTTCCATACAACATCAAGCCCTTCACGGATGAGGTATTGTGTGACATTGCTCCCCTTGAAGTTTGTGATGTATTACTAGGACAACCATACTTGTGGAAGCGACATGCTGTGTATGAATCAAGGCCCCGTGCTGTTATTATTACATTGGGAAATAAGTTGTTCAGGATACCAGAGGTACCACCACCTGCCGCCATCTCTTTGATTACTGCAAAACAATGCAGTAAGATCATTTCCAAAACCAGGAAATTTGTTTTCCTGATGATACGCCCTCAAGGGAAGAAGAAGACAGTGGCCGCGGCCTCCAAACGAGGTCCCTCTGCACGGCAGCTACAAATGGACAAGATTGTGGAGGAGTACAAAGACATCTTCACCTCCCCGGCAGGGGTTCCTCTGCACTGTCAAGTCAAGCACTCCATTGATCTGACCCCAGGTGCGCCGCTACCCAATGGACCAATTTATCGGCGCTCCGTTCTGGAGAACAATGAAATCAAGAGGCAGATTCAGGAGCTCCTACAGAAAGGTCACATCCGTCCGAGTTCTTCGCCCTGTGGGAGCCCGATAGTGTTGGTACAGAAGAAGGATGGGACGTGGAGACTCTGTATTGACTATCGGGCGCTGAACAAGATCACTGTCCGTAATAGGTACCCGATCCCGCGGATTGATGACCTCCTAGACCAACTAAAGGGGGCGAAATATTTCAGCAAGATCGATCTGAAGTCAGGATATCACCAGGTACCAATTGAACCCTCAGATGTGTGGAAGACTGCCTTCAAATCCAAGGAGGGCCTCTTCGAATGGTTGGTCATGCCTTTCGGATTGACGAATGCTCCTGCAACCTTTATGAGGCTAATGGATGACATCTTGCGGCCATTCACCAACTCCTTTGTAGTAGTATACTTGGATGACATTCTGATCTTCAGCCAGAGTTGGGAAGAGCACCTCCACCACATCCGACAGGTTCTCCAAACACTGCGGCAACACAAGCTATGTGCCAATTTGGAGAAATGCACTTTTGGCATGACCGAGGTCCAGTATCTGGGATACATCATTGATGAACAGGGGGTGCATGTCGATCCAGCCAAGGTCCAAGTCATTCGGGATTGGCCCTCTCCAACCACTCTAACAGAGCTCCGCAGCTTTCTAGGTCTTGCCAACTTCTACCGCAGGTTTGTGTTGGGATTTTCTCATATTTCTTGGCCCTTGAGTCAAGTCACCAAGGGCGGGGCGAAAGCAAAATTCTTTTGGTCTGAATCTCAACAGAAGGCATTCAGGGAGTTGAAGGATCGCCTCTGCACGGCACCAGTGCTCGCGTTACCAGATTTACAACAACCATTTGAGGTCGAGACAGATGCCTCTGACTATGCTATTGGGGCAGTCCTTACTCAACATGGACATCCAGTGGCATATCACAGTGAAACACTTTCAGACACAGTCCGGAAGTACCCCACTTATGATAAAGAGATGTATTCCATTGTACAGGCCTGCCGACAATGGAAGCATTACATTTTGGGGAAGGAAACGGTCATCCACACAGACCACCGACCTCTGCAATTCATACAGACCCAAGGGAAATTGCAGAATGATCGCCATCAGAAGTGGTCTACATACCTGCAACAGTTTCACTTGAATATCAAGTATAAAAAGGGCAGCACCAATAATGTTGCAGATTGCCTCAGTCGACCACCGATCATGGCGCTAACCACCGTGCTCAACTCTTGCGGGCACGAGACTTCTGATTGGCCACTTCTCTACAAAAGCGACCCAGAATTCGGCCACACATACCAGACACTCTTGAGGGTCGGCAGGTTGCAGATTTTCACCTCCAGGATGCCCTATTATGCCACCTCGGTCACCTTTGTGTTCCTTCAAGCGAGCGTGCCAAGATGATTTGGGAAGCACACTACAGTCGGGCTGCTGGGCATTTCGGGGTCGAGAAAACAGTGGCAGTACTGCAAAACTATTTCTATTGGCCGAATCTTCGACAGGATGTTGGGAAGTACATCCGATCATGTACTGCCTGTGCCATTGCCAAACCGACCATTAAGAAGCAAGGCCTCTATACCCCGTTGCCTACCCCTAGTCGACCTTGGGAATCCATCTCCATGGATTACATGTCAGGCCTTCCTTCCACTAAGCATGGAAATGACTGTGTTTTTGTGGTCGTCGACAGGTTCTCAAAGATGGCCTGCAAGAAGAATATCACAGCAGAAGCCACTGCTAAACTCTTCTTTGAACGAGTGTGGGTGCACTTTGGGATCCCACAGTCTATCATCTCAGATCGGACAGTCGGTTTCTCAGCACATTTTGGTCCAGTCTCTGGTCAATGCTGGACACCAAACTCACGAAGTCCACAGCCTTCCATCCTCAAACTGATGGCCAGACAGAGGTTGTCAACAGGATGATTGTGCACATTCTGCGCATGTATAACTCAAAGCATCCACGCACATGGGACGAGAGCCTCCCCTATGTTCAGCACAGCTACAACCGAGCTCTTCACAGCTCCACTGGCCATAGCCCTTTTCAGGTGGGTTTAGGATTCCAGCCACTATGCCCCATTGATGTGGCCATGCCACTTGCAGCTACTCACATGAATTCAGCTCATGTCCAGTCCGAAACAGATAAGGCCACCAGCTTCATTGAGCGCATCCAACATATTCGCCAGCAGGTCAGACATTCTTGAGGTACAAGCAGCGACATGATCCACCGGGTGCCACACAAGTGACATTCTTGAGAAATCAAATGCCAAGTACACCATGCGGCGACCATGATCACAACCGGGTTGCCACACAAGTTTCAGTGGGCGACAAAGTCTGGTTGCATTTGCAAAAGGAACGCTTACTGGAGCTATCGGAAATTGAGTCCACTTCGATATGGTCTTTACACCATTCTAAGGCTATGGGGGTCAATGATTTTGAGCTCAGCATCCCCCATTCCTTTACCCAAAACTGGGCCCACAAATTGGCGTTTCATCTTCTAAGGGTTA